>OY804259.1:27510688-28910085 GCA_963680825.1 Meiosimyza decipiens
AAATCGGTCAATAGCCACGCCTTCCGCCCAAACTCTATGTGAATATACCCAAGTCCATTTTGAAAAAGAGTTTCTGCGATTTTGATGAAACTTGGTGATTTGGTGAATATGAGAACAACATTAAGATTAGGCTAGGTCTTAAGTTTGCAAAGGCTCTTAAAAGGGCGTGGCACAGCCCTAAATTTTAACTTTTATGACGCCATTGCTCGTAAACAGTGCAAGATATTGTGATGAAATTTGGTACACGGATACAGATCTTGTGAATCTTGTGGGCGTGGCATTTCTTAACAATTAAAAATTTGGATTTCGTATAACTCCAAATTGGCACACACGATTTTCATTAAAATTTTAGGGATGATACCACTGAAAGTAGTCAACAATACAAGCTACGTCAGTACACTGAAAAAATTTATTTTAAGGGCGTGGCACATCCTACAATATTTATAAACGTTATAAAAAGAGAACTAACAACGCAATCGCCATGAAATTTAATATGGCAGATATACTCGCTAAAAGGTTTCTTCTTGCAAAATTTTGACACAATTGTGACGGTGGGTGTGGCTCCTCTCATATAAGCGAAATACGTTTAATGCTATAGATAGTGTGCTATGAAAGTAATCTTTATAAAATTTTGTGTAGAGGTGTCGGTTACTATATGCTTTGAAATTAAATGAATCTTGACAAAATTGAATCAGTGGGCGTGGCACCTCCTATACAATTAAAATATCTTAAGTGGCATAAATATCGAAATATGTGAGCAATCATACTGAGATTTTGTGTAAGAGGTTTATCTAAAGCTATTTCTGGATAAAAGTCAGACTGGGTTGTACATTTGGGTGTGTCACCGCCCTAAATTTTAAGACTAATTACGTCATATAGCGCAAACTATACAAGCTATTGCGCTATTGTGCTAAAATTTGTATGCGTATATATGCATATTTCGTGGTTTTCATTTCTATTCTATTTTTTTCAACATTTCCCATATTCTTTTGACTTTTTCAACCTTTTACCATTCCCCTTCAATTTTATTCGACATTTTCTTTATTCTTTCGACTTTTTCATCAATTTTTCAGCATTTTTCATATTTTTCGACTATTTCAATTTCTTTCAACTTTCTTCAATGGTTTTCATATTTTTTCAACATTTTCAGTTTTTTCCAACACTTTTCATTATTTTTGAACCTTTGTACATTATTTTTGACTTATTCAAATTTTTTAACATTTATTTAAAAAGTACTTTCAATGCAGTGTAGGGTATGTGAGTTTCGGCCTGGCCGAAGATAACAACTTTACTAGTTATTGTTGTTAATTTATTGATTCAGATTTTTAATCAAAAATCATGTAATTACTTCTGCAATAATAAACATAAAATAATAAAATTAATGAAAGTGTTTAACGAACTGAAATACACATGGGGCATTTCACTAGCGGACTACGAAAAAAAATTAGATTTTGAAATTTGTTCATATTTGGCCTAATTGTATGGTATATATTTCTAGAAGATGTAAACACATAATATTTTGTATGAGGCTTAGTTGTCAAGCTATGGACTTCAAAAAATTTAAGTACTTAATATGAAGAACGGATTTTTTGGAAGCAGATTTAACAAACTACACTAAAATATTAAACATTGTGGTTCCTATAGGCGATTCACTGCTCTTTTCAATTATGAAATCAGAACCGAAAATAAACATTTCAAACCAGATCTTCAACGACTTCGATCTTTTTTATATTTTTATTTTAATTTTAAAAGATTTCTAAAATATTTACATAATACAGTAGACGTCCAATACAGCGTATAACGATATAGCGAATTTCCATTATAACGAACAATTTTTCAAATATGAGTTTTTCCAATGATGTCTCTAAATTATGAACACTAAAAGTGTTCACTATTCCAAAAAACGAACGCTGATTCATTTAACAATAACTTTTGAACTGAAATATATTTTTTTTTTACCAGTAAAGATGATCGCAAGTAAATATAGCATTCCAAAATCTAACTTAACTTTTATGACTATACATATGTGTGCGTATATGAATAAATAAAGGCCAGTTTCTTGAATATGAAATTTTTCGATATAACAAATTTTACGATATTACGACTGACTCGTGTATTAATTACTACAGTACGTTATATTGGACGTCTACTGCATACTAAAAAGTTTAAAATAGGATCTGCATTAGTCAAAGAGATATATGAATTGAAATACATACGTGCCACACTTAACATGGTACCTGGCCCTTGTTTAAGTGCTTTAATTCTTTTATCTCCTAAACTAATCAGATCCCGATTTGACATTTTCAGTATGTGTACATATTATCTAAATATTTTTAGCTATATTTTAAAACTAAAATAAAAAACGTAAGAAAGGTGGAATTTGTTGTAATATTTTCTTCCGGTTTTCTACAAAAAAAGTTAAAATTTCAAATCTGATTTCATGATTTAAGAGAACAGTAAATTTCCTACGAAAAACCACTCTGTTCAATATTTTATTGTAAATTGGTTTAATTCGAAAAACTGCTTTCGAGAAATCCGTATTTGTTTCACTATATACATATATTTCAAATCTTGACCACTAAGCCTCATACAATATAAAAATTGTGTGCTGAAATTCACTCCTTCTAGAAGTACAAAGAAAGAATTTCAGAATATCGCAGTTTTACGATTGTTGCTATGTACAATCATTAAAAATCTATTTCTAAGCCAATGCCTGACTTATGGAGCTCCCTGTAAATGTGGCTTTAAAGAAACTTCCCTATCTCTTTCAATACGTTTAATTCTTAGTATCAATTGGTTATATTCACCGCAGTTTTTGCTTGTTTTGTACAAATATGTACTTCAAAATTTTTCTTATAATTTGCTTTTCTGGTAATAAATATCTGCATTTAGAAACATTCATTAAATTCACTAATTCACGTAATAAAACAACAACCCATCTATCATTTTCAGATAATGTGTGCACCTGCATGTTCCAACCAATTTAAAACCATAATAATTTCAATTGCATGTATAAATAAACCACCCTAAGGATTAGCTAAGGACATCAATTGGTAAGCAAGTGGAACAAATTAAAGTCACAAACATATTGAAGAAAAAAAAAACAAATTTTATAGCTAATGTCTCATGACAATAATGACAGTGGCATCGGTAACGACAGAGTGTGTCCTTTGTGTCTTGTAATAATTTTCGCAGCTTCCTGTTTTAATCAGATTACTAACTACGCTTATGATATAAGTACTCGATACTTTGCTAAGGATAGAAATCCAAATATGGTGCATTTTTGGTTTATTTGGATCACAAATAGTTAAAAATTATCTCGCGCAATACAAAATAGATCTTGTTTTTTCACTTTATTTTCTACAAAATCGATATTCGATTCGATATTTTATATTTTTCTCGATACTTTCTTAATGCTGACTTAGTTGATAATTATTTTGTTGATTTATTTTAAAGACTACAGAGCGGGGAGAAAGATTAGTGATCTGACCTGGTGGCAATAGCTCAGTTATTTTCGAATTCCACCACACAATCTTGGATTTACAATGCTTGTTTCGCAAGAACGGCTTTAATTGGACATGGAATACTAATTTCTCATGTATAGTAGTTTTCGGGTGTGATATTGACGGGACTGACAATTATCTTACTAGTAGAGATTTCTCACTTCTCTGATTCTAACTTAGACATGTTTAAAAGTATTCTAATTTTGATGTTAAACTTAGCTCAATTTAAATATCGATACTTTCTATACAATACCCTATCATTTATCGTGACTGTCACCCAAATGTGAAGCTGTAAGTGTGTCTCTACATCCGTTTCATTAGAGCAAAAAAAAAAACCAATGAAAGGGGAATTGTTTCTACTTTGATTCACATTATTTGTCAAGTAATGCGATGACAGAATTAAATACCATGATAAGGGGTGGGTTCATTTAGTCCTGCTATGCCGTAATACTTGCAATGGATGTGATTTTTGAATAAGGTTCAGTTGTCACAAGTGGGGTTGACTGCTGGCGGTAACTATTGTTTGGCGTGTAGAACGCTTTGTAATAAGCTGTGAACACGTGTTTGTTTTGTAATAAATATTTGCTACTTTAAGTTCTCATCGGCAAATTTGAATTGTAATAAAATGTCAATTACTTTTCCAGAAGACACGTTATCTTTGATAATCGGTCTCATTTGAAAAAAGTTAACTGCACGCGTTATTGACTGATTTTATTAGATTTCTTATACATAAGTTAACTTGATTTGTGTAAATGAAAATGTAATGATTACCTTTTTCAAATATCAGGCTTTAATTACATATACTGAAAAGAGGGTTCGAAAGTTCCCCCCCCCCCCTTTTTTGACATTTTCTTTTCAATGGAAATACTATACACCAAAATCTGAAGGTGTACAAATATGAAACCGGTAATTTTTTATTCAACAAAACACGTTCATTTTGCGAAAATTGTTCAAAATTTAATCTTCAAAGTAATTCCCCTCGCTAGTTACACATCTTTTCCATCTTTCAGGCAATTTATGGATTCCTCGCCAAAAAAATTCTTTGGTTTTTGAGGCTATCCATTCATCGAGCCATTTTTGCATTTCCTCGTAAGAATTGAAGTGCGAATCATTGAGTGCGTTTCCCATCGATGAAAACAAATAGTAATCGGATGGCGCCAGGTCCGGTGAGTACGGCGGGTGGGGCAGGCGCTCCCAGTTGTACGATTCTACCAAGTTTTTATTGACCGCTGCTCGATGTGGCGATGCGTTGTCATCTTGGAATACAATTTTGTCATGGCGAAGTTGAAATTCGGGCCTCTTCTGACGTATAGCACGGTTCAAAGCGATCAGTAACTGTTTCACCTGGTTTTAGTAGCTCATACCAAATAACACCAAGCTGATCCCAGAAAATACACAGCATTGTCTTTCGGCCGAAGCGATTTGGTCTTGGCGTTGATTTGGGTCGTTGGCCGGGGCTCAAAAATGATTTTTTTCATTTGTTGTTGTTTCATCGCCAGTGATGATTCGATGGAGAAAACCTTTTCTGTTTTGCCTGGCGAGCAGCAATTCACAAGTGGTTTTTCGGTTTTCTTGCTGCTTGTCGGTCAGTTCATGTGGCACCCATCTACCGACCTTTAAAATCTTTCCCATGGCCTTCAAACGCAAGGAAACGGTTTGTTGTGTCACATTAAGTTGTTCAGCGTTACAAAAAATTTGGATGATTCGAGAATTAATGCTGAAGCTTGTTTCCAAAACCACGAAGAAAAATTCAGAAGTAAATACTGTGAAATTATTGACATAATTTTGAATTGTTTACAAGTAAGGTTTGACGCGAAAGTTTTCATTTTTCTTACCCAGGCGGAAAGTTTTCTTTTTGGGAAATGACTAATTTCAAAAATAAGTTATGTTTCTTGGTTCAGATATACATATTCTTCGACATTTTGCGTGCTAAAAATTTACTGCAGAAAACGAACTCCAATAGCAAATCTTCGATAAAAAATTTTGACGACTATGTACATTTTATGAAAATTGATAAAAAAGTCTTAGATTTGTTACCAGAATTAATAAAATTTGTCAAATTGATGCTACCGTTGCCTGTGATGAATGTACAACCGAAAGATCGTTTTCGACCTTAAGAAGATTGTGAACTTATTTAAGGAGTACTTTGATCTTAGCTTAGTTCTTGAAGTATTTTGCTTGTACATTCCGAAGAAGCATTGAATGTAGATTCAAACGAGATCCCGATTGAATTCATAGAACGGTGCGAAATTAGACGCAAAACATTTGTATTGTCATAACCAAAATTTTGTAATGTTTTGAACAATAAATTATGATAACAATTGTGAATTGTATACAAACTTTTGTTCATGGGTTTTCATGATTTACCTGTATATTTACATACTTTTTGATGATTATGACTTTACACCCCTCCCCCGCATAGAATGTCATTGGAAAAAGTTTTGAAGCTGTGTCCCCCCTATTTTTCAAAAGTCTCCGCCTTTGGGATATTCTAAAGGGTGTCCCAAAAAGAGTTTTCGTGTGTTAAAATAAAAACACGTAAAATTTGAGCGAGTTCTGATATTTTTATTGCTTGTAAAGTAGACATGTTCCGATTAAGTATTTAAGTATGAAATAAAGTATCCGGCAAATGGCCACCGCGGCTCTGATGACAGACTATTGCTCTTTTCATGAAATTTTCGATGGCTTTTTCACAAAGATGTGGCTGTATATCATCGATGACGCGTTGAATTTCGGCTTTGAGCTCAGTAATTGTTTCTGGTTTATTCACATAAACCCGAGCTTTCATAAAACCCCAAAAAAAGAAATCGCTTGGTGTTAAATCGCATAATCTTGGTGGCCAGTTGATATTAGCGAGATGATGCAATAAATTGATTGTTTCATGCGTGGTGTGGTAGTCCTGTTGAAACCTCATATCGTTCAGATCCTTGCCATTCAGTTGGGCACACAAGAACTCCGTTATTATGTTCCCGTAACGAATGCCTTTCACAGTCACTGAAATTTCGGCCTCATTTTCAATAAAGTAAGGTCCAATCACGCCGCCTGACCAAAATCTGCACCAGACAACTGCCTGTGTATGCATTTATATCTCATGGATCGCGTTAGAGTATTCTGAGCCCCAAATTCGATAATTTTGTTTACTCACGAAGTCATTCAGATGAAAATGCGCTTCATCGGTGAAGATGACTTTATTCGAAAAATCGGCATTCACTTCACTTTGCCATTTGCCCCCTTTTTGTAATGGATTTTCACATTGATTACGTGTTGTTCTTTTGTGTAGCGCTCTATTTTTAATAATCGGAACACTCTTAGGCTACAGCCAGTGGCGTCACTTCACCAAATATTGGTGGGAGGAGGGGAGGGGGCGAGAATTATAATCACACCACTATTAGATGGGTTGATTTAATTAAAGTATTGAATAATAACTAGTATCAGATCTTTGGGAGGCCAATGCCCTCCTCAGCCCTACTGAATTGACGCCACTGGTTACAGCTATCAAATTTCAGAGTTGCCACTTGCACGAAAACATATTCATACAAAATTTAAAAAATGCACTCTTTATTGGGACACCCTTTACCACTATTAAGCATGCTTTTACTACTAATGTACTTTATCTTTGGGGGCGCAAAGGCTGAACAGAGGCTCTATAACTATTTCGATCCCTACCTTGTTGTTTAAAGCTCTTCTAGTTTATTTTGATTTTTGACATGTTCTGCTCTACGAAGTTGAAACTCTGTATTTCCTTCTCTAGGTTCAACCAGAACGTTGATGGACAAGTTTCTCTAGCATATTTTTTGATGGTATGCATGGCCTGTCAAATATCAGTACCATTTCATAATCTCAGTTCATATTGAAGGCTGATTGGTACCCAAATTAGGTTCGTGCGGGATCACCAAATTTTCTTTATTTGCTTTAAGTTGTTTAAAGTTTGAATTTATCGTAACCAGGGTTTCCAAGTTAAGAATGACGAAATAACAGCCTTCCAAAAAGCCATAAAATTTGTAGAAATGCAAAAAATTTTCGGAAAAAGTTAACCTTTTTTTTTGGTCAAACAATATTAAATAATTTGTTGAAGGAACGGCTTTTATCTCGATTTAACAGCTTAACAGACTTACGGCTTTTGCATGAAGCAACGCTGACTGAACATTTGAGTTATATGTTCTCGGTGTTGATTTCCATATTTTATAGAGTTCCTGATATATCTTCCGTGGTGCCGCACGTCAAGTAGTCTTTCTCTCGTTAAGTAGTCTTTTTCTTTCGAATCGTTGCGCCATTGGTTGACTTTTAATGTTTTGGCTGGGACGTTGTCATAGCCTGGAACTTTGTTTATTTTAATTTATCTAGCTAGTGTTATCTTTTTGAGCAAGAGGCGCAGGCTAGAAATAAGGGATACTTTTCAGGAGGTGGTTGCTATTGGTGTTTTCTGCTATTCTACTATCATCGTTTTCAATATTCAGCGAGCTTAAAATATTTGACATTGGAAATTATTCTGAGTCACCAAACGTTCAGAGCTTTGCAAAGGCAATTTTCTGTGAATTGCTGTAAATTGAGTAGCGAATCGACTGAAGTTTTTGAATTTCGTTTTCTTTGGTAGAAAAAAACTGCCAGATATTACGAAGATGAGCGGAGTTGCACTCTGTTTTGCTGATTTTAGCATGAATTTCCTTATTCTAATTTTGCATGTTAGACTACTTGGGGGCGAGGAGGCGTAACATAAATGAGGTCTCCCATTTGCTCGCTAAAAGCCTTTAAGAACTAGGAAGGTTTCCGCTGTGTAATACTCTACATTTGAAATCGTCGTATGAAGCCTTGATGATATTAATGATCTTAGAAGCTGTACCTCGTCTGTTCAAAGCATTTATGTTATTTGATCAATGTGCTGGCGAAATCATACCTGTTGCTTCCCGCTAAGCAGTTCATTTTTCACTGACACTGGTGAGGAAAATTTTTGTCAAGACCTTGGATGAGATTGACGTATCGCGATGGCTCTGTAGTTCTTACATAGCGATAAGATTTCTTTTACGGGACTTTAACCAAAGTAACTGTGAGCCAATCTTCAGGTATGCGGTACCTTCTCAAAATTTGAATAAGAACAGGTTACAGAAGCTCAGTGATAAGCTTCGATGATGTTTTCAAAATTTCGACAACAATGCAATTCGAAGAGAGTTTTCAGTCCTTGTCGCCTCCTTTAATAAAGACAGGAACGAGACCTTTCTTAGTGGTCTATCTGAGGGAAAGACATGTGGAGAATGCACACTGGTGGTTAGTCCCCGATAAAGGTTCTTTCTTTCTGTAGTAGTTAGTTAGTTTTGCATTTGATTCGACAATTTGGTGCAAATTTTTTGCCTGCTATTTTGCGTGATATTTCATAAATAGTGCTTCGTAAAGAGCTCTGATGAAAATTTTAATTTTGATCTCTTCCCATTGCTTGGAAGCAGAATTTTTTCACTAAATTGGACCAAAAAAATACCCCATAAAGGGTTGTTGGGACCCTGTAGGTGACTTCGAAAATCCATTTTCGAGCTTTTTTAAAAAAATATTTTCTCTTTAGGATTCAATGTAGCGAACTTTCGATTGCTTAAATATCCAACTAAGTGAATTGTCGATTATTTATAAATCCAACTCAGCGGATTGTTGATTGTTGGATTATTCAAACATCTAACAGCAAAATTCCAGATTATTGACATTTTTGTGTGCTCGTCAATGCATTTATAAATTTTTGATAAATTGGTTATTCAAAAAATCAACTAAGCTGATTGCCGATTCTTCGATTATTCAGAAATCCGCCTCAATGGGTTATCGATTGTGGATTTATTCAAAAGATCTTCATATAAAATAATGACTTTTTGCCACTCTATAGTATCATGTGGGTTGCAAAATGTAGAAAAAATAGCAGTTAGTTTTAACCCTCTAGCCGGCTAGTCCGCCTGTAGACTGGGTACCATTTAGTGACCCTAAACTTCAAAACTAAACGTTTTTTGCTTAAATTTGCTAAGTAGGCTTTGTAAAAATGTTCGATGCACTTACAGAAAAACGTTTGCTTATCGTAGTGGCCATATTTTCACCGCCGCGAGTATTTAAAACTGAAAGTGTGTGTTGAATGGACGCTAAAATTATTTGTGAAGAGTAGTGATTTTTAAAAATTTATTAAAAATACTTGGAGACATCGAAATAAACTGAAAAAATTACTGGATAAAAGTAGATAAAAGTATTTATAGCCAAAAACTGATTTACATAAATTTGTAATATGGGTGAAAACATGCACAAAAGCACTTCAACCGCTGATCGCCTACAGGCGGACCTGCCAGGATACGGCAGGTTTTACAATATGACTTTTATACATATATTGTGTTTTCATTGATTTAGATATGCCGCGACAACAAAGTTATAAACTTTCAAAACTGTCTCACGAACAAATTCTAACAATAATGGAAACTATGCATTCCGATCTCGAGTCTGATGAAGAATCTGATGATTTCAGCGATGATGATATCGATGTTGGGGTAGATAATATGTTGACTCCGAGAATTGAAGAGGAAATAGACCAGTGGATTGCAGAAGTAGATAGCATTCCATCTGTTGATTTGCTCTGTACGGTAATAGACCAAGGCTTGAATGTCTGTAACCTAAGCAATATGTCTTCTGCACCAGCTTCACCATCAGGCACTTCTCAGCCATTGCAACAACTAGAAGTGCCAACATATGCAACTTCCGTTGAAAAGCCACAAGTCGAAAAAGAGACTTCGAAATTTCGATATTTGTCAACTAAACCAGCGAAACGGAATCGTTTGCCATTGCCATTACAGGAAGATGGCCCATTTTTCGAATCCCATGATGGTGGTTTTAGCGGCAAACGGTATGACAAAACGCAAAAAAAATATTTCGAAGTCGATTGCCCAAATGCAATAAAAGAATATAACTATCATTTGGGAGGAGTAGACCTCATGGATGGCTTGTTAGGTCGGTATCATATACGCTTGAAAATAAAAAAGTTTTTCACTCCGGCTATTTTATCATTTTATTGATATGGCATTAGTTAATGCATATCTACTGGATCGACGTATCCTTGGATCAACCGTATTTGAACTTCCCAAATTCCGCAGGGAAGTGGCAATTGTTTTATGTAATAGGTCGCCGGCATAGCGCAGTGGGCAGGCCATCCAAAGAAGTTCCAGAGAAATGTTTACCACTTCCGAAGAGAGTTTAGATACCACCTCCAGATCTACGCCTCGACAGACTTGATCATCTACCAGAATTTTTGGATTTCATAAGGGGATACTTATGTGCAAAAATCCAGGATGCAAATCGGATACCCAAGTCATTTGCTCGAAATGTAAGCTGAACTTATCTTTCACACCAACGCAAAACTGTTTTCGTAGATTCCACTTATGCATAATTTAGATCTAATTTTAAGTTTTAGTACTTTGTAACACTTTCTAAGTTTATTTTTTATAATATACAGAAATAGATGTTAACGATATTTTGTTTACTTTGCACACTTAAACTGGCAGGTCCGCCTAGAGGCGGAGTGTCTTTTTTTCTACCTGGAAGCTCAACTACTCATCGTTTCGAAAAAAGTACTCCATTTTTGAGTTTTCTGGTTCATAGATACCATGCTTATAATTTTTTTTATAAAAAAAAAATTGGGCTGCTAGAGGGTTAATTAATCGGTCTTGATCTTTTTTGTCGTCTTTCCGCTGTTAATTTTGCTGGTTTCAGCAAACTTGAGTTGTATAAGTTCATCCACAAGCTGATTCAGTTCCAATATATGCTCAGATGATAATATTTTCGATATCCGCAGTATCTAGGTGGTGCGAAGAGCAGCCTTATTAGCACCCTTATTTACTGTCACCTTCTTTTTAATTATAATTAGAGCAATTAACTTTTGTACTGTATTTGACATTAAATTTTATTGAATGCACTATATCGCCTTAAAAATACGCCACTACTATCTAATTTAACCCAAATGATGGTGGCGTTGTTTATGATGCGCTGTTTAAAAGGCAGTCAAATCGTAAAAGACGTCCATCGCCTGAAAGCAAAGTTATGGGAATTAATTGAAATTCCAATCATTCCATAGTGCCTTTGCAAGCCAAATAACCATCATCAACAACAACATCATCATGGCCATCATTATCCGCAACATTAAATTATCTACTCTGTACCGCAGGATGGGAAATTATAATTTAATCGCTAAACAACAATTAATTAACATTTTATGGGATACATTTCTAAAGTTTGTCAGAAACATAAAATTTTGCGATGATTTCATTAGCAATTGCTTAATTAGATATGATTTTATAGCATTATTTTAAACACTTTAAAGGAGATGGGAAAAGTATAAAAATCTTCACCGAGTATATTCCAACTATGCATACCACCCGTACATATTAAAAATATATTTTCGTATGAAATCGACTGTCGACTTTTCAACTTTTTATGTATGCACTTAAGGTTGAAACGCAATAAAAATTATTGTGTATAAAATTAATATTAAAATCCATTCGGCTAAAAAGATCAAAAGCATTCATAACGAATTCCAGCTCATCGCAAATGCTTTTTTGCCTCGACGTCAAACCAACCAACCAACCAACCCACTTAAGCTTCCCATATCTACATCCGCTTCCATTAATATCCCAGTATTCAACCACCGAAACATATTACTGGCATTATTAAATGTTCTTGTTGTTGTTTTTGTCGCTGTTGTTGTAGTGGTGTACTTTATAATTGAGCCAATACGAGTCTTCATATTCTCTCAAACAAAAGCCACGACAGCGCTATAAAAATTCAGTGCAAGTCAGATGAGTAGAAATGGGGTGGAATATGGTAAGGGTCTTATTAATAACATAAATACAAAAGAAAATACGTACAAATTTATGTGAGTGTGTGTACATATACTTACACGTGAAAATGGACAGGTAAAAGGAATAAGCATGTTGTTATATACAAAATTTATATTATAAAAGTTATTAATTATCAATTAAAGGAAGTGGTGCATCAACTGAATTGTTACTTGACAATTTGACATAGAGAACATGTTGGTCCAATGTTCTCCAGAAAAATTATATTTTCCAATGATTGCAAATGAAACAAGGGTGTTGCTTCAAAGTTAAAAATCAGTTGCGAATATGTTGGGTAGCAAAGATCATTCAGATCTGGATAAAAAGTATTGTTTTGAGAATCAAATTAGTCAACATTTCAATTTCAAAAAATTTGAATATCGAATTGACTTTTTGCATTTCATGGAAAAAGGAATTGATTCCTTTGTCAATTCCATTTCAGGACCTTAGATTTGAAATTTAAAAACTTTAATTCCATTTTAAGGCAAATTGACTTTTGCAATTCCATTGCAAAATAAACTTTTTCCTTTAACGATTTCATTTCAGGAATAAAAGTTTGGAATCTAAAATTTTCAATTCCATTCCAAGCAATTTGAGCTAACTTTTTCGATTCCATGGAATGGCTTCATCGATTTCATTCCAGTAATCAAAATTAAAAATTCCATAGATTTCAATACGATTTCAAAAAATGAAATTCGAAATCATTTTTTTTTTTTTAAATCCAAAAAGTTCAACTATTTACTTCGATTGAACTTGTTTCCTTCCCAACGCTTTCAAATTGTTAAACCAAAAAAAAAAAGGTCCTCAAGTGCAGGGGCAAGTCCCTGTAACTATCCTGTAACCATCCTGTTTTATTATACCCTACACAAAGGGTATATTCACTTTGTCATTCCGTTTGTAACGCATAGAAGTGGGCGTGGCAGGTATGGAAAAGTATATATATTCTTGATCAGCGTCACCACCTGAGTCGATATTGCTATGTCCGTCTGTCTGTGTATCTGTCTGTTGAAATCACGTTTACGGGAACACTAAGCAAGCTAATAGAATGAAATTTGGTACACAGGTCACACCTTCTTGCAAGCTGCTAGCATATAAAAATGAGTGAAATCGGTTCACGGCCACGCCTTCCGCCCATACTCTATATAAATATATCCAAGTCCATTTTGAAAAAAGTTGCTGAGATTTTGATGAAACTTGGTGATTTGGTGAAGATGAGAACAAAATTAATATTAGGCTAGGTTTTAAGTTTGCAGAGGCTCTTAAAGGGGCGCCATAGCTCGTAAACCGGGCAAGATATTGTGATGAAATTTGGTACACGGATACAAATCTTTTAAATCTTGAATTGCGCATAAAGTGGTCGCAATTGAAAACTTGAATTTCGTATAACTCCAAATTGGCACATACGATTTTCATAAAAATTTTCGGGATGATACCACTGAAAGTAGTCATCAATAGAAACTTTGTCAATATACTGGAAAATTTTGTTGAAGGGCGTGGCACAGCCTGTAATGTTTATAAATGTTATAAAAAAAGAACTAACAACGCAATCGTTATGAAATTTAATATGGCAGACATACTTGCTAAAAGGTATCTTCTTGCAAAATTTTGTTACAATATTGCCGGTGGGTGTGGCACCTCCTAGATAAGCAAAATACGTTTAATGTTATATATTGAGTGCTATGAGAGTAATCTTCATAAAATTTTGTGTGGAGGTGTCGGTTACTATGAGCTTTGAAATTAAATGAAATATTACAAGATTGCATCAGTGGGCGTGAACCTCCCTCATTAACATAAAGTTGTAAGTGTTATTTTAAGTGAAGTGATTGGAGCAATTGTTCTGAAATTTGATGTAAGTGGCTTACTGGGTATTAGGTATATATGAATCAAAAGCTGGCGAAATAGCAACAGTCGAATTAGTATTGTGCTAAAATTTAGTTTGTTTATTGAACCAAAAGTGAGCGGAATTGGAGAAGTGGGCGTGACATATTTCGTGTTTTTCATTTCTATTTTATTTTTTCAACATTTCCCATATTCTTTTGACATTTTCAACCTTTTACCTTTCCCCTTCACTTTCATTCAATTTTTCAGCATTTTTCATATATGTCGACTTATTCAATTTCTTTCAACTTTCTTCAATGGTTTTCTTAATTTTTCAACATTTTCAGTTTTTTCCAACACTTTTCAACATTTTTGAACCTTTTTACATTCGACTTATTCAACCTCTTCAACAATTTTTTAATTTATTCAAAAAGTACTTTCAATGCAGTGTAGGGTATGTGAGTTTCGGCCTCGCCGAAGATAACACCTTTACTAGTTTCAATTGGTTTTAAACTTTGCGCTTCTCTTGAAAGCTTTATCTCGCTCAGTTTTTTTTTTGTTAGTTTGTGTTCGTCCACCCTTACCTTGATAACGCGATCAAAACTGTTTTACAAAAAAAGTTATAAAACAAGGCACATCAATTATTTTTCAAATTTTGGAAACTTTGTGTTTTTTGCGAAACGATGGATTGAAATTTTTACTCATTTGGAAACTGAGAATTGCGACTACAAAGAAATGGCAGCAATAGTAGAATATGTAATTTGTCTACCCGGCATGACCGCCTCTGTGGAACGAGTATTCGCTTCCATGAACAAGGCGTGCACAGATGAATAATTTCAGTTAGAAGTAGAAGCTCTGAAAGCCATTCTGACCACTAAAATAAATTTAAACAGGTCGTGCATTGACTTTTACAATTGAATAAAAACAAAACCAGACATGCTGCGGAAAATCAAAGCGAAAAAGAGTACTTTGTTAAAACTCAAGGTGGAAGTTAACGAATCTAAAACGAATCAGAGGAGGAATACATGGACCAGGACTCTGATTAAATTTAAGTGCCAAATATTTGCTCATACACAACAATTACTATCCATTATGCTTAAAAAGAAAAAAAATTGTATCCTGTATATATAGTAATCAATCCTGTTTTCAGAAAATTAAATCTTGTAAAATGATATTTTTTCTCCAATCTATCCTGTTTTTCCTTGAAAAATGTATGGCATGGTTACACATAGTCCATATTTTTCAGCAACAAAACGTCAAGGTAATTCGCTATGCAAACGACGTTTTGCTCCTCAGATCTAGTACTTATATTATATATCTAAAAAAAATGAGTGAGCATATGAAAAGAGCTTGCTCAACCATGAGCTGTTGGGCATCACAAAAAGATCTATGCGCAAGTCGACCAAAATACGAAATTCCCAACTTTAAGGTTACAAAATTGAACAAAATCACTTCCAAACTAAGTTTTTAAAAATCGCATTAAAAGCACACATTTCTTACTGCGACTATTGAACGTTGGAAACAAAATGGCACACTGGGTATATTACATTACTATTGTAAAACAAATTTCGCACTATGAAGTCATAGTGGGGGAAGGCTCTACAAATAAAGCTGATACAGATAAAGTGATAGAGTCTTGCCATTTTCATCTACAATCTCCAAACTATCTGTTTTTGAAGTGAAAATATGTTGTGAGAATATTTCTGAATTATCACCAATCCTTAGTGATCTTGCGAAAAAAACTCTTACAAAATCACACTTTAGCATCAAACGGTGCAATGCAAATATCAATAGAAAAATGCTGATAAAACTGCGTACTGATGCGAAGGAGCTCACTTTGCTTGCATTCAGTTGGCCGTTGTGATTTTCTGTAATGGAAATCGGAAACAAATTTGATTTCAATGCGCAATAGCCAAAAACGCTCTCATCTCCAATCAACATTTAGTACGAACTGCGCACATCATATCTTGTTTCGTTGAAAGCCATACAATAATTTTTAGGAGAAAGTTGAGAATGCACATGCTGTTTCGTTTAAAATCAAGGGTTCGGTAGATTGGTCACAAATCTAAATGGCTTGAAAAGTTGTCAATTCAATTGGTAATAACGGAACAAAGTAGTTAGTGCAAGTTTAGTTGAAGCCGTAAAAATGGTCGGTTGTCATAGAACTAAATTTGTTCGTCTTCGATACAAATAAAAAGCGGAAGGGTCACCTTTTTTTTCAAGCTTTGATAAATTATTCTAACGTTGAAAATGGTTTTGGATAGTGGGCGTGCCACCTCCCATAGAAACTATTTAAATACTTATATTTTAGTATTTTCCAACAGAATACAACAAGGGTTCGAAATGGCAAAAACACCAGTCAGACAGCAAATTGGCTGAATTAGACATGTAGGCGTGTTCTCTCATAGAAGGAAAACTTTAAGTTATCATGCATGAAAAATAACTTTCTATAAGGGTATAGAAAATAAAACCCCCATTCAAACGCTCAGTTGGCGTAGTTTTCCAATTCTTCGTTTTTTTCGGTATAGTTTCGCTTCTTTTCGATTTTTATCGACTTTGTCAATACTTTCCGACTTCTTCTATACATAACACAGGTCTACAAAATTTGGTCAAATAGTTGCTGCTGGCACTCTAATGTACTTTTCCGAAGGTTTTTCATGCGCTAAGCTCGAATCCGAGGTCCAAATTTCTCTGTTGTTCTTGACTTAGAGATATTGTAACCTAAAAGTGCGAAAATTAAGGTTTTTCGAGATATTAGAGGCAAAATTGCATCAAAACGTAATTTGTTTCATGAAACCTTTAATGGGGTCCAATAGAACTACTCTTTTTCGTCAAAACGCACTTTGAATTATATGGATATCTTTCATCGAAATATCGTAAATCAAAATAAGGAGGAATAACTGGAAAATGTGTAATATATTTCAATACACGATATTTCGATGAAAAAAAAAAAAAGATATCGATGTAATTCAAAGTGTGTTTTGAAGAAAAAGAGTAGTGTTCTTGGAGCCCATTAAAGGTTTCATAAAAAAAAATACTTTTCGCTGCAACTTTGCCTCTAATATCTCAAAAAACCGTAATTTTGACACTTTTAGGTTAGAATATATCACAAAGTAGAGGTCAATTCGTCGAATCTCTTAGTATTTAGTAAACCGGGATTACTCAAATCGACTTCAAAACCCCACGCAGCAAAATTATTGTTCATCTTGTATCGACAATTAAGTTTTTTCGATGCTTTTCAACTTGAATCTATTCTTCGATGTTTTTCGATACTTATGGATGCGTATCAACTTTTTTGATGCTTTTTAAACTTTTCGACATCAAGTTTTTACGTTTTTATTGGACTTATATAGAATTTTTCCGATATTATTTGATACACTTCGATGTTTTTTGTCATTATTCAATGATTATTTGCATACCGACTCTTAGTGGCTTTTTCCATACCAATCGAATATTATAGACTTTTTCGTGGTTTTTTCAATACTTTTCGATGTTTTTAGATAAAATTCAGTATCTCTCGACTACCATCAAGTCATTCGGTACTTATCGATGTTATTCGACACCATCCGATTCTTTCTTTGTTGTGAATTTTTTGATTTTTTTCCGATATTTCTCGTTGGCAATCGAATACTTTTCACTTTTTTATGTTTTTAGTACTGTTCGATACTTTTTAGTCTGTCTTTACAGCACTTTTTACAATCAATTTTACTACCTATTCACAAAATAAAACCTGACACATAAAATTTGCACGAAAAAAAGTGTAACATTATAATATTCCTTGTAAGCCAAATGTATTTTTAATTAAAACAAAAATTGCAATTAGACGAACAACACAGCAACGTTTTCGAAGCCAAAAATTGTAATTTTCAAATTAGTGAAATTTTTCTAAAGTGCAATCAATTTTGGCCAAATTGGCAAAACTAATTTCGAGTCGGACTGCAGGACTAATCAAAATGTTAGGAAACTTTGCACAGATTCGTGTTATTGGAACTGTTGTGCAAATGATGCGAACGCTTAAATAATATTTCATTTACGTTGCACATCCAAGGGTATTAAATTAAATTTCACCTCTGTGTATGGGTTACGATTGCGTTTTATTGTTTGTTTGAGATATTAAAATGTGCTTATTATGCAAAGGAGGAGCAAAATGCACCGTGTGTTTATTGTACTCAAATAGTTTTCAACAAAAGTAATTTAAATTGAATTTGGGTTGCCAACCGACCAAAAAGCCAATAATCAAAACAACGCCCCAAGACTCAAGTGGGTTACCATTAAAACAACACGTGTTTTTCATTATGCGTTTTATGCCACGTACGCAAATAAAATTCCTTTATGCAAATTACGAAATGCCCAATACTACTCAATTTTATATTGAAAATCAAATATATCAGCGAATAAAGATAAATCCCTTAAAACTCACGGTGCATAGTAATAGTCCCTGAGGCACTTTTTCAAGGTCATTTTCTCCCGCTTAATTTTTTTTACAATTGACAGTTTAAGTAAGGCTGATAATGGAAACAAGCGTCAGTCGCGAGAACAGTGGTGGGTCTGGTTGTGAGAGACCGACTAAAAAAAGTTTCGCTCAATATCTTGGAAAGTAAGTCACATGTAGAAAAATATGTTCAGTGTTGTGGAGTAGATGAAAACAGATCGATTTCTTTTCCGAAAAATCTCCATACGATAAGATTTCATCCACCTTTCCCCGTTTTAAAGTTTCCCATAAATACTATAATTTTGAGAAAAAATAGTTAATTTGGGCGAAAAATATGGTTTTTGGATTTGAACGCATAGGGTTAATTAAAACTTTCAATAAAAACCTAATTTTTTCGAAAATGGCGATGGTCATTAAAAATAATAAAACTATGAGACGTGTGTCGAATCTTATCGTATGGAGATTTTTCGGACATGATTGATGTGTTTTCATCTGATCTATAACATTGGTCTTAACATAGTTTTCTACTTGTGTCTTACTTTCTGAGTTATTGAATGGTACTTTTTTCGTCGGCCTCTCACAACCAGACCCCACCACCAGTGACGTATCCAGGATTTTATTTCGGGGGGGGGGGGGGAATTTTGGATTTGAGATTTTTTCTACGTAGTGTATATTCTTTGCTAAATCGTTTCTATATAGTGTCCGTCAAAATATTTCGGGGGTGGGGTTCTATCCCCTAGCACCCCCCCTAGATACGGCCCTCGTTTCTATAAAGTGTCCGTCAAAATATTTCGGGGGGGTTCTATCCCCTAGCATCCCCCCCTAGATACGGCCCTGCTCACCACGATTCTGATGATTGACTCCTATTTCATTTATCAGCCTTATTTAAACTATGTATCAATAGCAAAAAAAATTAAGAGGGAGGAAATGATCTTGAAAAATGTAACGCTGCTCTTGGACTATAAAGTATACTTCTAAATAGAGTATACTTCAAGAAATTCATAGTCGAGTTGAACTTTATGTTAACACAAAACAAGAAAATCTATTACTAAACCAGTTAGTATCTGTTAATATTAAGAAAAATGTCACCTAGACTTTTCTTCGTCTTCTTGTGTTCTTTATATCCTCTTGAAGCATAGGGCCTCCACCAAATTTCTTCCAACGTGCACGATCAGTAGCGAGTGTCTTTAATTATCTTCAACATATACTAGATTCGCGTATTATATATTCGTTCCTACGATGAGTTTGAAACATTTTCTGCTACCCTGAGGGTTCCACTTCTAAGTTTACCAGCAAACTTCAGCTGGTGATTTCCGTAACGTGTTTCCAATTCATTTTCACTTTCACAGTTTGATTTGAATAGAAATCGAATCTTGACAGCAGACATTTAAAATGATCCTAGGCCACCAAATTATTAGAATTCGGCGAGTTCTCTACAATTTTTTTATATCTATTTCATGTTACTCATTGGGTTTTTCAAAAAAAAAACCGTTTTCCGATTATTTTTAATGCCTTTGATAAACTTAACTTTTTTTCAGCTTAAAAGTTTTATTATAAAAAAAATAATATTAAAACGGTTTCAAATTTGTGCACCTTTCACTTTCTATTTGAGTTAAGTATATCTCAAGAGCCATTGAAGCTTTTGCTATGAAATTAAGTACTTAGACTAAGAAGAAAAATGAAGAAAGTGGGCGTGGTACCAAATTACCACTCTCGAAGACGTCCTCAAAAATTTTTACAAAAGAATGACGCAGATGTAATAAGTAAATCAAATTTGGTCCCAAACTTTTTAAATTTCAGTAAGAGGGCGTTTAAACTTTTAAAAAAGGTAGTTCGTCTTGCATTAAAAGCTTCAATACAATTTTCATGAAATTTAAAATTGCCACATATAATTCAGATACATTTCGATATCTTAAAAATGGGTGTGATTGAATCAGCACACACTGGTCCCAAATTGAGTTTTTTGTTGCAAAAATCGCTAGAGAGCGCAAATTTTGTTATAAATATTTTTGTTGAATTAAAGCCAACCGGAATGCCTGAGTTTCGATAAAAAATGCGCTTTTTATAATTAAAAAACAAATTTTTTGGTTAACATTAAACAAACTTTTTTTTTTTAAATTTGAGCTCCGAGGACTTGTTGGAATTTTAGCAAGCTCTCATTTAAAAAAAAAAAATATTAATTTCTCTCCAGCGATTTTTGAGCGAACACATATTTGAAAAACTTTTTTTCTTGGTCTTTAACTTAACATAATAGAAAACGAAAATTTGAGGTTACAAAACTGTTATTTAAGGTCCATATTTAGGGTGGCCTATATAAATATGTACATATCTATATATATATATATATATATATATATATATATATATATATATATCGAAGTCGTGTTAGTTACATGATTTATATCTCAAAAACGACTGAATTGATTTTAATGATCTCTGATTTGTTAGATTTCTCACCGCTCTGAATACGACATAGGCTATAAAACTTTTATTTATGGTGCATATTTAGGCTGGTCCTCACACAAAAATCTTTTTACAAAGACCACTTAATCGATTCACATGGAATTTACACTATGTGTCTTTCATATTACATGTCAGCGCTAAAATACCCCTGAGGAAGCCGAGAATCCATTTGCAAAACGTTGGGTAAAAGGATGAAATAGAATTTGTTTTATTTGCATCAAAAATCTACAATTTCATACTATACAAATATACTCGTATTGGTCATATAAATACTACTTACATTTATTTATATTTAATAGAACATTTGTTATATTTGATAGGACAAGAATTTTTGGCAATAATATTTTAATATATGGATATATCAACATTTGACTTAATTTAAATCTGATACATAGATTCTGCTTAAGTCTATGCTTTAAGTAATTAGAGAAACTATTTTTTTCGCTTGTTTTCTTACTTCGACGAGTATAGGTGAGGTAAAGTCCTTAAGTTTGTTATCAGAAATTGAAGGCTTACCAATAGGAAAATTTAAACTGTTTGTGGTAGCTTTTACGTTTATCCTGGAGTACAAGTTACCATTTGCAATAGTTATACGTGTGTGCGTGTATATACATATTTTAATTATCCGCTTATTAAAACTCTACTTAATCCGTAAAAGCAAAATATTGTGTATAACAGGTTATTAAAAAATGTTCATTATGGCAAATAAAACAAAACTGCATTACACGAGTAACGTCCTTTTCATCATACCACAAATGTTTTTCCACTCTTGCCGATGAAGTCCATTGCTTGCTGACTATGGATATGACAACATGATATTCACCTTTCTCCTCGTATTCATCAGTACTCTCAGCTATGTTATATTAAAATAAAAAATAAAAAACATCAGACAAAAATCCCGACTGAGAGCAATCCGTCTCTGGTTCTTTTTTATACCCCCAAGTTTATCTGTTACGTTACGTTGCGCTGCGTTGTTTGTGTGAGGATGCTTGTAAATGTGTGCGAGCAATTTCGGCGTACGAGTATAAAAGGGGGTGTCTCGCTTAAAGTATACGGAGTTGAGTATGATGTATCATAATGGTTCTCTGTAATAAAAATATTTCCATTAAATAAGGCGGTGCTTCATTTACACACCGCATATCATATTTACAGGAATTTGTTTATTTGTTTTTTTTTGTTGTTTTGTTTTGTGGGACAGTAGCGTTCCAAATAAGGGACATTTTAAGTTATGGAAATTATATGTTTAATAATCTTGATTTTTGCGCCTAAGTGTATGCTGGATCATATGGGATCATAGTGGTGAGAAATTTCGAAGTTCCAACTGTGTTAAAAATATTTTCATTGTATAAAGTCATTAAGGAGCTTAATCAAGACAGTGTTTAATTAAAAGAGTCTTAATGCATTCAATGACAATAACATGCATATAATGACATAGCAGTGATTCCGTTCACGAAATGAGGGCATAGGTCCAATAATGTAGTTATGAAATTATTATTAGTTTAGGTTAAAGTGGTGCCCTAAGTAGCACTAGTTGTACCGTTTCAATACCACATGTGAGACCCATCAATACAAATAAAGAAGGTCGTTAAAAAAAAATTCAAAAGAAAAACCATTGGAGCAATAAAAGCTACATATATGCAGTTGATCATATTGAAGTAATTAAGCAGCGATCTCTTGTCATTTTCGAGTAATTCGCTGAGGTTGTTGAGGAAAGCCTGCCCTAGATATCTAAGCCTTGTTCTGACAATGGCTGAACAGTTGCAAAGAAAGTACTCAACAGATTCCTTCGCGTTTACATTCAGGCAACTACTGCAGAAAGGGGTGATCACGGTGATTTTTGCGATGTCACTACGGCTCTTGGAGAGTAGGGCGATGATTTTTGAATTGTTGAAAGATGGTCATATTTCTCTGAATATTTTGCATATTCTTTGGGTCCTCCAGTTCTTTGATGCATCGGAAAGAAAAAGCGAGAAAATCTGTAACTATATCGAGTGATATGAATTGTAATAGGAAACAAACTGTTTTGTTCTAGGAAACTGAAATTTTGGGAGAATTTTCTTCAAACTCGATTCCATAATATAGGATTATTGGACCGTAAATTAAAAAAAAAATCCCCTTTGGATGTATTTTGTGTTTATTTTCGATCATACAAAAAATATGGGCGTGGTTTGACAACGTTGAGTGGCCTCTCCCATACAAAAAAAATACCTAACACTATATCTTAGCATCTAATTAAATTTTTCTACGTTTTAGCAAGTCGGTTTTTTCGAAAACAAATTTAAACGAAATCGGAAACTAACTCTGTGCGCGGCGTTTACAGAGTTGAGCTAAGAGCTCTATTTTTGGGACAATTATTTTTAAGTCTTAAGGTAAAATATGGGCAAATAAAAATTAAATTCATCTGCAAAATTTTCAATAAATACACCCTAATATATATGTGCATATGTATATACCTTCGTTATGAGGAGTTTTTCGAAGAAAAGCAATTTTATCGATCATTTTGGGGTGACTCTAATCTTCATCATCCATCGATGGGGATAATTTTGCGCTTGTAAGTAAATTTCAGTAATTTGGTAAAACAAAATATTTTTATGTAACTTTTCCGCGAATCACATTTTGAAGACCACAGCTTTAGTACAAAAATCGTGCTCATTTCAAATTTTGCTTATTGGGAATGCATTTCATTTAAACTTTAAATTTTTTGGGTCCGGTAATATTTTTATTTAGCTCTACACATGGACTAAAAAGCCTACTGTTTTTGCATAGTCTTCACCAATATTCACCATAGTCTTTTCAATATTTCAACTCTCTGAAATTTGAATGCATTGTTTTTGTTTTTATTTATTTTACTTTTTTTCCATTAATCATTTTTTTTTTAATGTTTTCCCTTCAAGACGTACATTGCTATGTGCATAAAGATAATCGTTGGTAGTTGATAAAAACATAAATGCAATAAAATTCATAAGGACGCCATTTTATATACATACGTACGTTCATATACAACCACTCACACATACATTAACAATGCGCCCTGGCTTGTATATAAAAATTAGAAGCAAAAAAAGAGAGAGAGAGAGAGAGAGAGTAACAATGCTAGTATTGAATAAAAAGTACGTTACATAAAAATAATAACAAGATGCCTTAAAGTCGTACAATACGGCCAAATTGGCCCAAAACTTAACAGAGAAAACCTACGGCAAATGTCAGCTAATTCGAAACACAAACAATTACGGTCAAGATTCCTTGCCGACAGCTTGTACGTGAGTTGAATAAGTGGCACAACCAGGATTTTACTCTCTAAGTGCCGCAAGGCAAACAGGCAGCCAGATTGCTGTTTATGCGGTTATGTCACTGTGCACGTATAGGAGTTACCACCACTATCACAGCATAGAGGAGCATAGGAACGGCGAAAAAATGCACACATTTTGTACTGTTAATGCTTACATATTGTGACAATGTTACATTTTAGGCACCCTGTTTACTAAATCAAGAGCTTAACATCCCACTACCACCAATTTTTGAGGGTACATTAGCTCTAATGATGATTGAAAAGTGTTCCATGGCACACAGATTCAAATATGCATGTAACATACACATGTACATATATACAAACATACATATGATGCCCACCCACATACATATGAAACAGGAACGTGTCTAACACAAAGCATGCGTATATGTATTATCAGAGCACTTTGTGTTTGGATGTTGGGCTCCCCCCCCCCACCCCTTTTGAAATGGGTGGGTATTATTAGAGTACTATGTTATTTTTATCGTTCAAGGGTTGACTCGAGTTTATTTGAATTTCATTGCGCCTATTTTTGTAATTTAAATGTACAAAAAATTTAATTAATAATTAATAATATTATTCATGCTCGTTGTGTTTTAATTGATAAATGCAATTTTCTGATCATAACGCATATCAATTTTTATTATTAAATAAGACTTCGTTATAAATTGAAAATAGTTTTTCTTTATTGAAAAACGGGCTATTATAATGTTAAGTTTATTTGTTCACCCGACGTTTCGCTTATGGATTTTAAAACCGCTTTGCTATTAACATAGGTTGGGTAGTTATCTCGAACAAAAAGAAACTCTCGAAATCAAAATCTTGTGAAGAAACTTTTACTGGAAATCGCACGATGTTGAGTATTTTAAGACATCAACCTCAATTCTTCCGTTTGATCGCGCAGTTACGTTGAGGACTTTAATCTTTTTTATATGTAATATTAAGATCTAATTTGATAAAGGCTCGAAAAATCCTTCAGAAAATTAACGAGAGGAGATGAAAATTATTCAAATGAAGGACAATGTGAAAAATGTACTACCATGGCTGAAACGGGAATCGAACCTGAGGATCTCTGGGTTGTAAACGCAAACACAAGGCCGACTACCCTGCATGTCTAAACTATTGGTGAATTCAATAAATGCAAATATGTATCTTCGGCGGTGTGCCTTTGGATAGCAAACCCTTTTGTTGGTAAGGTGCTGTTGATAAAGAAGAACGGACTCAAAATGTGAGACTCTTCGTTTGAAGCTCGATGCAATTTCAGTCGATGCAATTACAGAAATATTTAATTAAGAAAAGACATTTCAGAGGTTGCAGATGAAATGTTGAAAACTTCCCGGAGTTCACCGCTGAACTAAAATTTGGGAAAAAGAATGAATACCTGAAGACTGGCTCATAAGAACTTAAGTAAAAATCCCAAACAAAGGAATCTTATCGCTATGCCAACACTACAGAGGCATCATGATTCTATCGATTCCGTTCAAGGGCTCCTTACCAAGACTTCGCCCTAAACATATCGTGTATTGATCAAATTAATACCCTTCGCATTATCGTGGCGCAGATAAATGAGTGACAGGCTTCGCTGCATCTAACTTTCATCTACTGCAGTACTACTTTTGATAGCATCGACCAAAAGAACACCTGAGATGCATTGAATAGACGTAGTGCAGCACACAAGATTATTAATCTTATCAAGGCTCAATACGAAAATTTTAAATGTAGAATATTACATTGCGTTAAACTTTCTGACCCTTTTGATGTGTGCGCCAAAGTTGATTTGCTTTCAACAAAATCTTCCAGGTATAGTTGGCAGTATGGGTTTTGTTGCGCAAAAAGAGGTTTTTGTACAAGACAATGACTCAAAGTCTAAAAACACACCTCAAGCTTAGCTTAAAAGACAGAAATTTTGTGTTTTGAAATGGTCTCTATAATCTCCGGACATGAATCCAATGGAGAGTTTGTGGAACTACGTCAAATCATAGCTTGGGAAACATTCTATTCCAGGAGTTTATGAGCTGTGAGAGCGAATTCAGAAATTTTGGAATAAAATTTCACCGGATTTTGTGCGAAAATGCACAACCAGTATACCACATTGCATTAAGGATCTCAAAAAAGCAAGAAGATTCTGGACTAAATACTTAAATTGTTTGTTTCTTATGGGTTAGACAATAAATGTGCAAAATGTGCAAAACTGTAACATAAGTATGAGTTAAAATAAATTCATTTTGTTGTAAGGACATTTTTTGTTGTACTCATGCGGCCTAAATGAACTTTAGGTAGTGATATTAAACCCACCAACATAACAGCAATGTGGAAAATGCCACTTTTTTACTAAATCAACAGGGTAGACCCTGTTGAAATTAAAGTATATCATGTTACAGTATTGTTCGCCAATGGAAGTGCTTATTGATATAAAATTAAGAGTTCGTTAAGAACTTTGCTCTGAATTTCGACAAATACATGGCAGAATTTAAGTGCTTGACAGGCAGCTCAAACGCAGGACTGTCCTGCCTAGTTCAGGATACTTGGTAGCCTTACACAACAACACGTCAGCATCGTTTTGTTGACGACAGATCTACAATTTCTATCCTCTTAATTTTTCTCATTTGTATCTCTGTTGATTCTAGTGCGCAAGTTGATTGTACCCAGTAGGCAAAAGCAGGAGTGAGGAGGGCTGTAAGAAGACCTTCCTTCCTTGAGTTGCCGAAAAAAGTAGGCCTTCCGTCGCAGCGATAAAGAAAATAAGCCTTCCGTAGAAGTTATAACAAGCTTTCCTTTGAAGAGATAAAAGTAGGTCTTTGATGGGAAGGGAAAAATTAAGGCCTGTTTTAATGATTTTTAAAAGGAAAAAAATGGTGTTTTAATAAATTTCTATGTAAAATCGATGAGTAGAAAGTCGTCACATTCAAAACATATATAGTATATAAAAATATCGACTCATCACATGACGATATTTTTCAATATTTCATGTCTTGTATCAGAAAGAGGATATCATAAGTGTCCAAAAGAATTTAAGTACTAAGCAATTCAATTTTCACAAAATTCTCATTAACTAATTGAGAAATGTTAAAAGGACAAATGTCATAAGGACAAATATTTAGAGCAGACATTGGGGCTTATAATTTAGGACCTATAGCAGGCCTTCTATTATCAGGTACAAGCTCATGCGCAAAGGATAAAATACGAAGCAAATGTTTTGACCGTGCTAACTGCGCTATCTCTGGATGTCATAGTTACTACTAAAAGCAATACTAGTAGGCCTTCTCCAGGAAAGCCCTTGCTCGATTCCCTACACAGCTTGATTTTGATCAAATTAAATTAATTTGGATTTCCCCCAAATATTAGAGCAATTTCAGTAGCAGCACTTAAAAACCCATTTACGGGGTTCAGGAATGTGATGATGTGTGATTATTATGTCACAGGATCTGACACGGAGGGGGTCAAACATGTCGAAAATCAGCGTTACATAATACATGAAGAGCCCTCTTATCAAAAAAGTGACACTTGAAAACTTGGCACTATTTACTTCATCTTAAGCAATAACAACAATAATAATAATAAAAATAACATTTCGGTCGCAACCCTACTCAACTCCTGTATTCGATTGGTGATGATAGAGTGCTGTTGCGGAAGATGCGGCACTTAATGGTTTCGTAGTGTGTCCTAATTAATGAGCCTGATAAAAACATTTCTTGCTTGTAATGCGTTCCATATTGACTCTATGTATTCTATAGTTTTCAGTAGTGAATCCAACAAAACATATAGCATATGAAGGCTCGTTTACCATTCACATATTTCGAGTTGCTGTCCTTGTAATATTTTCTCGAGTTAGCTTTGAATGCAATTGAGGATCATTTCAGAAGATGAGCTCTGCATTGTTATGGAGTCACCTTTCTTAGAAATTTTAATATGTTAGCATTCTTCAGGTTGATAAAGAAATAGTCACGCCATTAAGTCGAGTCAATTCGAAATGCTTCGGCTGAGATGTTGTGAGAGTTAGTGACATATTATCAAGCGAGGTAGGTTAGTAATGAATGACATGTTTCTGGAAGTATTTGGTAGTGGTGTTGTGGATTTTGCTGTTGTTGCGTTTCGTAATCCAATTCTAGTGTAATGCTGCGGAGCTCGCTTAAGTTGTGGTTATGAGCTGCAAACTCTGTTTTGTCGCAAAACTGTTCCAAGCTCTTTTGTCCACTCTGCAGTTGTATTAACCTTTTCTATGAAGTTCTAGATTTGCTCAGTTTGATGGGTTCGGCCGTTGTTGCACAGGATTGTGAATTTGGGTCTCTCGTCGACAGTGTTCAAGGTGTAATTGCTTATCCAATTAGGTTTTCTTTAGTGCCGGAACCCGGTAGCCGTACTGCGAGCATCGCAGTTAACGTTCTTCAAATTTGTCCATACATGGTTAAGGTATGGACAAAGGTCTGCGATCTGGGACACTGCTGTTAATAAATTCGGTAAAAATATTTCTAATGCGTTGGTGCAATTGAGGCGACTGCAGTCTTTGCGTCTCTTTCGCTGTCTTAATTTATCCAGGATATTGATCGGAGACTTCATTGCTCGTGGCTTGAGTAAGCTGCTTTGTCAAGTTTTGATAAATTTGCGTATCTGTACCATTGCGTGAATACTATCTAACTTTATGTCTGGGCTTGTGAAAGAAGAAGGAATTTCCTACCACGACCGTTTGAGTATTAAAAACCTAACATACATAAATACACACATACATATATACACACATACATATATACACACATACATATATACACACATACATATATACACACATACATATATACACACATACATATGGGACATTTCACGTCAAGCGGATCACTACACAAAAATTGGTTTGACCGATCAAGACGTACGAGATCTTTAAATGTTCGTCTAGAAAAGCCTAGTCGAAAGGCTTCTAAAAGCAAAGTGGTGTTTTGAGAAATTCAAAATGGCGGTTGCAATATTGAGGCCGGAGAAAAATCGAATGTCCAGCACAAAAATCCCCTAAAAAGCTTGCGTGGTAGATTGAAAACACCCAACAAGGCCGAATTTTTTAAAATCAATCGAAATTCCGAAAATTAACCGATTTGTACCAAATTTGTAGGTATTTGGATTTCCAAAATTCTCGAAACTCTCCCATTAAAGGATGTGATAAAAAAAATGGATACTAAGATTGCACCACTATCCATTGAAAAGTTAAGCTCAGAATTTTACCGACTTTCTTTTTTTTCAAGAGTTAGTTTCGATTTAACTTTAAAGCAGTCGCTGATAGTTGTGAGCCAGCTCCTGGCCCTCTTTTCGAACTAAAACTATAACATTGTCGGAAATGTTCTTTTGATTGAAGAAACCAATTTGCAAAATATCACTCAAATCGAAAACGTCATGCTGGGCCGACTTCCCATTCAACATAAAATAAATTGGCGATAACAAAAATACTTTTTAAGTAGATGAAAATCACTTTCACTCTTAATTTCAAAGTATGATCGTCACCCTGTATAGGAATAGATAATTGAAGTGTGTGGTTATATCTTATGAACCATTTTGTTGGCATTTTGCTCTCCACTTTCAGAAAATGAGAAGGATATTTTTCGGTTAATCATAATTTTGTAATTTTTTCTTCTGTTCGTCCTTTTAAAAAGTAATTGCTGTTGTTGTTATATCGGTGTGTATGTGTAAATGTATGTATGGGTGTGTGCTCATATTTATACGTCTGATTTATTTGCCTTTGCGAGAGCACTCAACAAATAACCCTGCTGAGTTTGTGTTAGTGAGCGAGACTCGGTTGTATAAATATAAAATTAAGTGGGTGGTGGTGGGCGAATTTTTATGGGTGGATGATTTTATGCAGGGATAATACCGAAACGTTAATATTATCCAGCGACTGATATTGTTGTTGTTGTTGTTATCGTTGCTACTGCTGAGTTATTCGCATGAATGGAACTTTTCTACGTGAAATCAACAAATACAAAAGCATCCTTATTGGTGTAGCGATGTTTAAAATAAAGGAAGAATATCCTTTGATGGGTAACTTTTATTATTCAGTTATAAAATGAATTCGGTTGCGTACGCACAGAGCGCTCGGAAGAAATATAGTTTTTGAAAATACCGTCGGCTAAAGGATATTAAAAATAAAGTGACTTACTTATAAAATAAATAATAAGTTAACAGAAATAAAAGTTTAAAAAAATTTAAGAAATCAAAAAGTGAGCTGCATCATCAACAGTCCAAGTAAAAACTTAATTTGGATTAACAAAATTACTTAAGGTTTGATTTATCCGTTACTAAAAACTGAAAGTTTTGTCCTTGGAAACATATTTTAGTTGAATAATGCTAGGATACGTAGATACACGTTCCAATTTTTTATTAATTCATAGGCCTTAATTACAACTGAATTTTAAGATATTTCTTCATTCTTACAAAGATTTGTAGAAAATAAATTCAAAAATGTTCAATACTGTGTTTATTAAATCAGATAGACTCCCATAAAAGTTAGGTAAAATTTTAGTTCACCTCACCTATTTTTTTGATTTTATTTTAATAGGAACGTAATGTAATATCTCGTTTAAAAAACTATTCCTTCGCAAGTTATTACAAGACAACTTATTGGAAATATTAGACGACATTTAGATTTTACTTATTTTTTCTATGATAAGTGGACCGGCTGGAATAACTATTTACACATGAAATGGAATGTTTTTTCTGAGCGCCTGAAAAGCTCTTCAATATGTTGGGATGGCAATTAATTCTGGAAGTTTTCATGGGCATTGGTGAAAAGTTTTTTGAATAAAATCCATATGAAATCAGTTCCATATTTGTGGTAGTCTGTTATAATAACTTAAGTCCATTTTACTTACGAAGCTCAACATTTTTTAGTAATCTGATAAGATGGGAAAACATAATAAATTTCCCTTAAGTGAGGTATAGGCTCATTTCTAAAAATGAACTTAAGTTGTAGCCATTGCTATGTATATTCTCGATTACACTTTTCGTATGCAGAATACTTTTATGTAAATAAAACAGAAAATTATGTGTACCCAGCAGACAATTGAACAAGGCCTTCCCCGGAGAAGGCCGGCTAGGACTATTGCGATTGTAAGTGGCCTTCTCAAAACTAAATTTTAATGCAAATAAAAATATGTATGCTCATTTTTTTTACTATGATTTTTGTTTTTATTTACAATCTGTCAATATTAACAATAAATAAATTTTAAAAGTAGTGAAATTTTAATTAACAGAATAGTTACACTCCATTGAGTGTAAACTCATGAAATGATATTATGCCTTACCACAGCAGGCGTGCTATTATGCCTTCCTACAGCAGCAGTGATATAAGGCCTTTCCACAGCAGCAGTGTTATAAGGCCTTCCCACAGCAGCAGTGCTATAGAGCCTTCCCACAGCAGCAGTGCTATAAGGCCTGATATTAGAAGGCAAAGAAGAAGGTATTCATGTATTTTTCATTTCATGTATTGCAATGATTTATGATTCGACAAAACTTTTTTGTCATTGCATTGTACTTATACGACATCAAAAGTAGATAAATGGTTAGAAGTAAGGAACGGTGTGCATGCTGCTAGGCTGGTCTTCTGTTTCATGTTATGTTAAAGTGGTAGAGTGTTGTGTATTCAATGTCAAATTAAAAATTTAGAAAATATCACAAAAAATAAACATTAAAAATATCAACGAAAGGGAGGTTGATGCAGATAAAAAAAAAACATTTAACTAAGAGTCCCACGACGTATTAAGATTTAATTTTTTCAAAGTACATCTGTGACCTGTTCTACGGTAAGCAGTCTTAGAAGGGCTCTTGACGCAAGCGATGTTATAAGACCTGCTTGAAGAATATTTTTATTAGGCCTGCTAAAGAAGGCCTGTTTTATCGGGACGTTTCATATAAAATAGAAAGTAAGTTTGAAAGGAGGTGGCAAGGCCTTAATATTACCAAGGAAGGCCTGCTAGCTCCAGCCCTTGCCTACTGGGTAGTGTCGTTTTTAGACATCTCATTTGTATGTGAATTTCTTAACCGTTTTTGCAACTTCCAAACTTCGACGGATTTTTCGGCAGCTCAATATTGATCTTAGACCCATGGTTCCTTGGGCCAAGATGCTAAGAATTGCCGAGTAATCTTTGCCGCCAAAAAATTTGAACCGCCCTAATGTACATACATATCTAACAAAGTACCCAAGACTTTTATTTCCAAGCAAAATTTGTAGCACCGAAAAAGGCTTTTAAAATTAAGTACATGTCGTTTGTGCTCAAGGCAAAAATTTTTTTATACAAAATTGACCATTTCTTTTGAATTACATTATTAAATATTAAACAGGAAAACAAACTCCAGCGGCATTTTTGAAGGTTACCAAATAACTTATGCGGAATGAAATCCGAGCAAATGTATATTGGAAGATATAAAATGTTATATGTAATTGTTTTTGTATACTTAAACGCTTATAGTAAATTTACAAAAAAAAAATGTTTGCCCCATTGCGATCAGCCTTCCGTAATTTTTGGGTAAATTTTTTCATTGACTCCCGGATTCCCTTTGCATCCACTTCCTGAACCTGCTTTTTAATTTTTTTGAATGAGGCAGTTGGTGTATTTTGCTATATATCCCTTGCTGTAAGCATTTCTCTACAAATTGACCCAAAATGTTTCGATCGGCCGCAGTTGCGGAACGTTTGGGGGAATAAAGTCTTTGGGTACAAATTCAATACCTCGTGCCTGTAACTCAGTTAAAGTAGACTTTGCATAATGCGATGATGCTAAATCTGGCCAAAAAATAACTTTATCACATTGAAGATATTTGTGAATAAATTTTTCGAGTATAGGAATACATTTTTCTGCATAAGTTTGCGCTGAAACTGCTAAGCAACTCTTGAAAAATACTGGATTACTGATGCCGCGTTCGCTGATTGTCAACTTAGTTTTCGCAATATATTTTACTTCGTCAGGTGCTTTGTGCTTTTCAGACTCAAAATAATGTTTTGGCGGCCATTCATTACCTTCCACTGTGAAGTAGCTCTCGTCGTCCATCATGCAAATATAAGAAGAAGACGGGACAAAGTATTTTTCAGAAAGCGCGCGCAGCCTAGTTTTGATTGATTTTGACTGCTTATCCATAGTTGCTGGCTTTGATTTTCTTTTTTTTAGTTGAATATCCATAGATTCCATATATATACGTTTTAACAGTTTTTCGATAGATTCCGTACTTTTTTCCCAATTGGCTGTAAGATTTTGCCTTGCGACCTACAATATCTGCTTTCAGCTGAGTACGAACTTTGCTGTCACATTTTTTACCGGAACCTCTTTTTATTTTTATGCTGTCCTTATTTCGCAACAGTCTTATTTCGATAAACAGTAGTTTTTTTTTTAAATCACATGGTTCTTAAAATGGTGAAATATCTCACTTTTGTTTTTACTTGGATTTTTTGTCGCAAAATTTGCACATTAACTCTTGACGTTGTAACTCGCTTAACGACATTTTGGCAACTGAATTGAAACAGATCGCTATAGTTTTTATGCCAATTTATCTGTGAAATATACATTTTTTCTTCGAAATCGGTAATAATATTCCAAGTGTCGCGATCATTTTGTGCAAAATGTGCTCGGATTTCATTTCGCATACGTTATTGTCTGCGAATTACACTCAAACAGTGAGTAAATCTCTAGAAATGCTTAAACAAAGTGATGGTTTTTATCAATTCATTTAGTCGTAAGGTAGCCATGATATTGCTCTGCACGCTGCAATATTATCAAAATTTTTTGTTTGCAGACTTTTTTCCTCACATAATGAGTGTACGAGCATATCTGTAGCTAAGCGTCCAAATGTTGTGCATAACTTTGAAAAACTGAGTTATGTAAGTGCGGGAAGCTATTTTTCAATGAACAGTATGCGTCCTGCACACTCGTGGTGAGTTTTTTTTCCAAAAGCTTAACACAGAAAGCAATTTGCTGAGACGATTATCAATAAAATCTTAACAAAAATTGTAAAACAGTGAAGGCCCTATAATGTGACCTTTAACCTCTAGAGGATTTTTCAGTTTAGAGAACAAATGTCACTTGAAGATAACGGGTGATTTTTTTGCTATTTGATTTATCAGTGTAAATTGTTTGACACCTTACGTGTGATTCGTAACATGTGTCAGCGCCAAAAATGCTTAGTAAGGTTTGCCATTTTACCATAAATAGACTAACAAAGGAACAGCATGATATTGAACTTTATTACCAAAATTCATGCTCTGTGAGAAATGTGTTTTTATCGAAAAACTTTCGATGAAGCTCATTTTTTGGCTCAATGGGCACGTCAACAAACAGAATTGCCGAATCTGGTCTGTAGAGCAGTCACAGGCAGTTCAAGAGCTGCCAATGCACTCTGAAAAATTCACTGTTCTTATTCAAAAATAATGAAAATAGTAACGTTACAGTCAAGTGGAGCAAGGTACTGTGCGATGATTACCGACTTTTTTTTGCCCAAAATCTAAGAATTGGACTTGGTTGATATGTGGTTTTAAGAAGACGGTGCCACTTGCCATACGGCATGCGATACCTTTTGAGAGGCGAGTTCTATCTCAAGTTTTGGAGCAGTCCATTGGCCGCCAAGATCTTGCGATTTGACTCCACTAGACTATATTTTGTGGAGTTACATAGAGTCTTTCATGTACAGGGACACACCAGTCACAATTACAGTGAGATACCGGGCGAAATGCTGGAAAAAGTATGCCAAAATCAGGACTTACGGATGAACCACCTCAGGCATAGCCGCAAGCAATATTTACATAAAACTATCTTTAAAAAGTAAATGGAAGGAATTGATGTATCGCCACAAATAAATATTTCATTTACTATTTCAAATTTTCTGCTCTTTTTTCATTTTTCAAAAACCAAACGCTAACAAAATCACCCATTACTTAAACTATCTGTTGCAATCATGGATTATTCTGAGGAGACGATGCTGATCAAGAATATTTATGAAAATGTGAATATACTTTGTGCGTAAACGAGTTATTATTACTTGATTTCATTTCATTTATTGAGTCTATGGATACAAAATCCTTACAGACTAGCACTAGCAATTTAACTAAAACTAATTAATTACAATAAAGTTATGAACTTGAGTAACTATGAGTAACAATCCATTAATACAATTTTGAAAGACTTTACTTAAATCAAAATCATTTAATTAACACATTTTGCTACATTCAATTAAGGCTCTATTAATGGGCTCATTCAGAGCATATTTTGTTCTATGCATTTGTATGTAAAATTAGTAATGACCTTGCAGGTACATTGAAATTAATTTTCTCTAATCAGTTATTGCAGTCAATTTTTCCATGAATAAGATCATAAATTAAGATTAACTAGTAAAAGAGTTACCTTCGGCCAGGCCGAAAGTCACATACCCTACACTGCATTGAAAGTGTTTTTAAATAGATGTTAAAAAAATGTTGAAGAAGTTGAATAAGTCGAAAATAATGTAAAAAGGTTCAAAAATGTTGAAAATATATAAAAACCATTGAAAAAAGTTGAAAGAAATTGAATAAGTCGAAAAATATGAAAAATGCTGAAAAATTAATAAAAAAATCGAAGAAAATGTCGAATGAAATTGAATGGGAACAGGTAAAAGGTTGAAAATGTCGAAAAAATAAAGGAAATGTTGAAAAAAATAAAATAGAAATGTAAAACACGAAATATGTCCCGCTCACTTCTCCAATTCCGCCCACTTTTTCTTCAATAAATGATATTCGTGATTGACATGCACAAACCAAATTTTAGCACAATAGCTTGTATAGTTTGCGATATGTATCGTAATTATTCTTAAAATTTAGGGCGGTGACATACCCACTGGTACAATACAGTCCGATTTTGATCCAAAAATAGCCTTCCATAAACAAACCTCTTACTCCAAATTTCAGTATGATTGCTCATATATATCGATAGTTATGCCACTTAAGGTATTTTAATTGTATGAGAGGTGCCACGCCCACTGTTGCTATTTCAAAAGCTTTTGATTCATACGTACCTAATACCCAGTAAACCATTTACATCAAATTTCAGATCCAATAGTTCACTTAAAATAACACTTATAACTTTGTGTTAATGAGGGAGGTGCCACGCCCACTGATGTAATCTTGTCATGTTTCATTTGATTTCAAAGCTTATAGGAACCGACACCTCCACTTAAAATTTTATGAAGATTACTCTCATAGCACACTATCTATAGCATTAAACGTATTTTGCTTATATGGGAGGTGCCACACCCACCGGCACTATTGTGCCAAAATTTTGCAAGAAGACACCTTTTAGCGAGTATACCTGCCATATTAAATTTCATAGCGATTGCGTTGTTAGTTCTCTTTTTATAACGTTTATAAATATTGTAGGCTGTGCCACGCCCTTCAACGAAATTTTCCAGAATATTAACGAAACTTGTATTGATGACTTCTTTCAGTGGTATCATCCCTAAAATTTTTATGAAAATCTTATGTGCCAATTTGGAGATACACGAAATCCAAAATTTTCAATTGCTAAAAAATGCTACGCCCACTTTTATAATTCTGCCCATTTTATGCGCAATTCCAGATTTATAAGATCTGTATTCGTGTACCAAATTTCATCACAATATCTTGCACGGTTTACGAGCTATGGCACTATGAAAGATAAAATTTAGGGCTGTGCCACGCCCCTTAAAGAGCCCTTGCAAGCTTGAAACCTAGCCTGATCCTAATTTATTTCTTATCTTCACTAAATCAGAAAGTTTCATTAAAATCGCAGAAACTTTTTTCAAAATGGACTTGGGTATATTTACATAGAGTATGGGCGGAAGGCGTGGCCGTGAACCGATCTCGCCTTTTATATGCTAGCAGCTTGCAAGAAGGTTTGACCTGTGTGCCAAATTTCATTCAATTAGCTTGCTTAGTTTTCGCGTAAACCTGATTTCAACAGACAGACAGACAGACAGACAGACAGACAGACAGACATACAGACAGACAGACAGACGGACATAGCTATATCGACTCAGGTGGTGACGCTGATCAAGAATATATATACTTTTCCATACCTGCCACGCCCCCTTCTATGCGTTACAAACGGAATGACAAAGTGAATATACCCTCTGTGTAGGGTATAAAAATTGTATAATACGTCTACTTTCTAAAGACTTTAAGTTCAATAAGAGACAACGAGCACTATAAGAAGGTACGAGTTCTGAAAAGTTCAAAGTTCGCAAGGAATATTTAATAAATTTCGTCTGAATGCGTTCAATACGAATACGAATAGAATGAACAGAGTATAAAGGATTACAGATAATAGAAGCATAGATCGGACGAAAGAGATGCAAAACCTTTAATGTGTAGGAACATATAAAATCAGAGAAATTTTATCTCACAAAAGCTTAAATAGAATACACTTTCGCGACAATAAAATTCAGATGGTCAACAAAGGAGAAACATGAATCAAACATTACTCCTAAGTCCAACAGTTTTTTCAGACTAACTAACTTATTACCATCCAGTTAATATATACATGCATGTAAATAATAAGACACTATATTTTGAAATGGATAGATGTAAACATTTATTTATATTAAGTGAGAAATGATTACTTTTTCACCAACACACAACTTTATTCAAATCATTTTGCAGTGCACAAATATCCAAATTAGAGCTAATTTTTTTAAATAGTTTTAAACCATCTGCATATAGGAGAAATTCAGAATTAGTGAAAAAATTTCTTATATCGTCGATAAAAAGGACGAAGAATAAGAGACCAAGAACACTATCTTGCGGTACCCCCGAGAAAGCAATAAAGGTACCCGATTCGACACTATTTATATCAACAAATATGAGCCTACCTCTAAGGTATGACCTAATCCAGTCCAGAAAATTCGAGTGGAATCCTAATTTAAACAATTTTTCAATCAAAATAGTATGCGGAACCTTATCAGAAGCTTTTCAAATAGATAGTGTAGATAGTATTTACTTGGGATCCATTTTCAAACAATCTCAGACAAAAATTACAAAATACTGCTAGATTCGAGATAGTCGAAGACCGTACAGCAACGAAACCATGTTGACAGGGGGAAATGCAATTTTTTGCCCCAAAATATAATTTGTCTTTAACAAAAGTTTCGAAAATTTCAGAAACAGTAGACAATTTAGATATAGGCATCATCATCATTTTAATATAAAAAACCTTATAACCCGAAAACATAAAAATATAGATAGTGACTTTGGTTCTACATAAGCGATATGATAACTTAAAGTTTTCGCTTCTATTGGAGGTTCGACACTCAATTTTCAATTTCTAGGGCGTGGCAAATAATTCGAGTCCTTACAAATCCTTTTATAAATGATGCCTAAAGCGTTATAAGTAGGTACTATATGTGCTTCAAATTTTGTATTTCCTTCATAATGGGATTGGTCTGACCGGAGTAAGACGGGCAATGGGTTTTATATATGGAACACTCCACGTCGATCGGATCATTGCTGCCGCCAAAATTTGAAGCAACGAAAAGATACGTATAAAGACTTAATTTGGAGCCGAACTACAAACAGTGGTAAGCGCCTTTGAAAGAATCAAGATGGCGGCTACAACGGAAAAGATCACCTCAAACTTTTGTAAAATATTAAAACAAAGTGAAAAAAAATCAAAACATTATTTTTTAGGTTCAGTGATCTTAAATATTTTTGGAAATTTAAAAATTTTTGCGTTAGTAATAAAATTAGTTTTGGTCAAAATTTAACTTTTTATGACTTTTTTCTCCTAAACTGTAAATTTTCATTAAAATCGCTCTGAGTAAAAAGTTCTTAGAAATGGTCAAAATATTCAGAAAAATATATTTTTTTTTAAAAATAATTTCATAAAAAGTGAAAAGTTTTTAAAATTGGTCAAAAAATATTAACTAAAAATTTTGTTTTATTTTAATGTGTGTGTGTGTTTTTAAACGACAACAATCTTTGATGTCATAGATATAAAAAATTTTTTCTGAACTTTTTGCCCAAAAGGAATTCAGAAATTAATCTCTGCTTTTTCCCTTTTATTTTTTTTTATCAGCTCCCAGTGTGCCATACGGTTTCGTTTTGAATTCGAGGTACGCTTCTGCGTATAATTTATCCAAAACGGGTTTCTGTTTCGTATCCGAAACTGATCCGCTTTCATATATCCTAACGAAATTCTTTGTAATGAACTTTCTCTCATTGCGTTCTCATTTGAGTTTTTGGGTACGGGAACAAGTCAACAGAAGTTACCTTAAGAGGAGTAAGAGAACACAGCATATGTATGAGTTCCTATACCGTTTGCGTATTATTTTCCAATACTAATTTCCTAACAACCGAGTAGTGCAAGTTGTTAAGATTTCTTCTTTTTTACATGGTAATTTTTGTATTTAGTTTTATTCATCTTATTGATCGCGCGAAAGTCTGATTGCAAAAAGAGCTTAGTTTTTCTCAAAAAAAGCTTTGGAAACAGGTTTATCGAGCTTCTATGCAGCCCAACTTTCTAAAACTATGGTTCGGAATGAAAAACAAGCCAAAACCTCGTCAGATTCGCCCGAAATCAAGGTTATGCTGACAGTATGTAAGAAATGAGGAAATATTGAAATTAAATATTTCAATGTCATATTTCATCGACCAAGCACCGTATTCAGCCAATAATGCTGCGCCTGACTTTTGCAGTTTCAGCCTACGAAAAATATATGGAGGACTGGTTAAAGTAGTTGGCCAAACACAATCCACTAAATTTTAGTGACACATTTTTCTTCGTGTGTGATTGAATCCCACTTCTCCGGGATGTGTACAGAGCACACATACTATATACTGTATTTGCACTAGCTCTTACGAATACTATGAGGAATTGATTACATTCATTTGCTTAATTTTAATATCTGATTCGCATTCAAAAGTGCCTTGTAGTGTTTCTCAAGTGCCAACGAGGTATTTAGCACACTCAAGTTAATTCTTTGTCTCTCTCACATTAAGAGACCATTTCAATGAACTTTAAAGATACCATTCATAGTTGTCGTATCTATCATATTACACCTGTTAGTTGGTATTTGTGCGGTTGTGATGCTGTTGCTGATGGTGTACGGTAATTATGTTGTATTGAAGAGATTACAAATTGCAAATTTACAACAGGTGAAACTTTAATTGCTTATAAATAATTTAAACATATTTTAGTGAGTTCGGATAAAACAAATAATTTGGATATCATTGTGTTGGGCTACACGTAGGAATGTTGATTGAATATGTCAATATATTTGAATATATAATAGCATGCAAACATAGATGCATACTCGTACATATGTATGAACTTATTCATACCAAACTGTTTCTCAAAATGTTTCATTAAAGTTAACTAAAAGGTAACATATGTACATAAGTATGCAATCTACTACATAAACAGAACAAAATTTTGTATCTTCCAAGGTGTATTTTGAAGCTGTTTGAATGGTCTAAGTGTTATCGAAAACACATCAAGTTAAAGATAATAGAACGAACGTCCTTAAACTTCGATGGGAGACCTTAAAAATTTGGGATTTTTGTTATGAAAGTTCCTACTGGCAACTATGGGTTAAGATAGAGTTAGAAGGGCTACAGCCCTTAAGGCAGCCCCCAACATGGGAAGATGTTGTGTGAATGTGGGGATGTCTTATGAGGAACGGAACAGATGGACCTTTGTCCTTGTGACAAAAGCCCTTTTTGGCATTTTAAAGTTTTTAATGAGTTGCAGTTTTAGAAAGCATCATTTTTTTTTTTTTTTTTGGTCATAGGTAAAAAAATACTTTTATATGTCTTCATACAAATCTTATCTAAAATATAATATATTTATATATACATGGATTACGCTCGCTAAAATCACAGCGTGGCCCAAAAGAAGTTGGGGAGCAATCCCTATAAAACTTATCACTCTGCGCCCAGTATGAACTTTAATAATCTTTCACTTCTCCTTTGTGGATCTTCAGGATTGGGATGTACGTTGATCAAATTTTTACTGATGATTAAAAGATAGAGGATAAAGCAGGGGCCGATACTTTTTTTGGCTACGAAACAACAAGATATATGTTATCTGTAGTCCCTTAAACAATGGATTGTTAACGCTTATATGGCTAGCATAGAGATTGCGAGATCAGTTCTCAACGTTCTTGATATATCAATTCGATTAAATCTGAGGTGGGTAAGAAGTAGAGAGTGCAAGAAATGCATACCTCAAAAATGTAATTTTTGAGTGAATAAGAGAATTTAATTTTTTAATTAAAGGAACATCTGAGTCATTATATTTAGTAGCCTCTTATATTCCTCCAAGTAGTAGCTCCTTTGCTTTATATAAAATGCACACTGATAATATAACTTTGTTAAATGTTGATTTTTCCATGAGTTCGAATCAACTAATGCTTTTTGGAGGCTTTAACCTTAGTGGGATTCAATGGGGTACATTATCTGGTGATAACAAGTTGTCTCCATTTAATGTTTCAAGTGATATCGAGATGTATGTTATAGATAATTTATTAGATCGTGGCCTTATTCAGGTTAATAACTGTTTTAATGCTCTAAGAAGACTTTAAGATTTAGTTTTTATCTCTTCTAATATAAATTGTGCTATTAATAAATCTATTATTCCACTGTCAGTAATTGGTGCGCACCATGTTCCTGTTGAGTTGCACATATCTTTCTACAAATATCTTAAAGTTCCTACTTCATCAAATGTTCTTCACCTACATTTTAAAGCATGCAACTTTATTTTCGTGAATTCTGCCATTAGGTCCATAGATTGGCCTGCTGCGTTTATCGATTCAGGAGTCGAGGCTTGCTTTAAAGTTTTTAAACGGTTCTTGGCAAATATTTCTGATAGATATGTCCCAAAGGTTAGAACATATAACTTTAGTTGTCCGTGGTATACAAGAGGCTTATTAAAATTGAAAAATCTTCGCTCGAAGTTTTATAAAAAGTTTATAAATACCAACAGTAACCATGATTTTGTGAAATATAGACATTATGTTAGAGAATTTAATTTTCTTGACAAATATCTGTATAAGCAACATATTTTGAAATTCGAAGTTTCTATTAAGTCTAATCCCAAGGCTTTTTGGAGTTTTGTCAAGTCCAAAAAAGTATGTTCCAATATACCTTCATCAATGTTTTTGGGTGAAAAATTTTCTGATAATGCTGCCTCTACGGCGAATCTTTTTGCCGACTTTTTCAAGTCTAACTATGATCCACCTTATAGTTGTATCCCTCCTGTCTTTGAAAATGTGGATACTGCTGTAAACTTTGGAGCACTTTCTTTGACAGAGGAAGATGTTTTAAATGGTATTCGTGTTCTGAAACAATCAACTTCGGTTGATTCTGATGGTCTTTGTTCATTTTTTTCCAAAAACTGTGCCCAGAGTCTATCCTACCCTTTAATGTTGATTTTTAACAATTCTTTAAATTCGGGTATTTTTCTTGATTCCTGGAAAAAGACGCTAACTACCCCTATTCATAAATCTGGATCTAAAAGTAATATTGAGAATTATAGACCCAAAGCCAAATTATCAACCATCTCCAAACTTTTTGAATCAGTTGTTAAAAACAAAGTCTATTTTGCAGTCAAAAATTTTATTTCGCTTAATCAGCATTGATTTGTTTCGGGACGCTCAACTGTCACAAATTTGACTGTGTTTTCTGAGTATTGTCTGTCTGCTTTCCAACAAGGATGTCAGGTTGATGTCATTTATACAGACTTCTCCAAAGCCTTTGATAAAATTCCTCATTTGCTCTTAATTCATAAACTGCACTTACTTGGCTTTCATTCCACCTTTTTAAATTGGCTAAAATCATATTTACAATGCCGTCAGTGTGCCGTTGCTTTTGATAATGTTACGTCCTACCCTTTTTACGCTACGTCGGGTGTACCGCAAGGCAGTATTTTGGGCCCATTGTTGTTTGTAATTTTTATTAATGATTTAACTTCTTTGTTTGTTCACTGTAATTGTCTCCTATATGCTGAAAATTTACATAAAAATTAAAAACTTAAGTGACGTTTTGATTCTTCAAAGCGAAGTAGATAAATTATTTCATTGGTGTCGAAATAATTATCTTTTTCTCAATCTTAACAAATGTGTTTACATGTCCTTCTCTAAATCCGTCACTCTTATTGCTTCATCTTATTGTATCTCTAATGTACCGCTTTTGTCTGTTCGTGAATTCAAAGACCTTGGAGTTGTATTTGATGTAAATTTTTCTTTTCGTTCTCACCTTGACCATATTATTCCTAAAGCTTATGCTTTAGTAGGGGTCCTCCTTTAAGGACCCCTACACACTTAAGGTATTATACACTAGCCTTGTCCGATCTAGGCTAGAATATGCATCTCAGATCTGGAACCCTTTTTATCAAACCCATGTAAATAGGATTGAAAGGGTACAAAAATCATTTACAAGATTTGCCTTACGGTCTATTAATTTTCAAGGAGTTCTTCCTGTATATAGTGCTCGTTGCCAACTTATTGGCTTAAAAATACTGGAGAACAGAAGAATAATTTTATTACTTCTTTTTGTTTTTGATATTATTTCTGGAATGGTTGACTGCCCTTCTTTACTGAGGCTAATTCATTTTAATGTCCCCCCTAGATCCCTTAGATTTTGTGCATCATTACATTTGAATACCGTGCGCACTAATTACGCTTCTAATGCCCCTATCTTTTGTGCATTAAAAATATTTAATAGAATCAATTTTATTAAATAATTACTTTTAAGTTATATTAAATGGTTTATATATGTTGGCATTTTGTTTTTCTATTCTGTAAGAATTTTTGTTCATAGACTGAAATAAATAAATAAATAAATTAATAAATATTTGCATGCCTTTCGGCGTGCTCATCGCTTTCATAACTGAGGTAAGGCGGAAAAGTTGCAATGCGATTGCAAAAAGTGGATCTTCAATAAAATGTTTAGATATATTTTTTGTTCAAAACGATAAAAAATATGCTTGTCACAGGTACGAGTATAACAAAATATACATGGATTATTTTGAATAAATCTCAAACTGTTTGCTCATTTCAACACTTTTTTTATTGATATAAGGCGTAATGACTTAATTCGAATTATAATTTTGTTTTGAATAAAATATCGATAAAATATATTATTTAAAAAATTGCCTCGACTGGGAATATTGTTTTTACACAATATCATTCTTGCATGCTTATCGCTAAGCTATTTTCCAAAATCTTGGAAGGAAGCAAACATAATTCCAGTCTTAAAACCTAATAAAAATGCGTCAGATCCAATAAGTTATCGCCCGATATCACTATTAAGTTCACTAAGTAAAATACTTGAGCGCATTATTCTTAGACGATTTCAAGATCACATTGAACAACATGATATCATTCCGTCGGAGCAACATGGGTTTATGCCAGGAAAATCAACAATGCACCAACTTTATCGCATCCGCAATCATATAAAGAATCACTTGGATCAGAAACAATCCACAGGGATGGTGCTTTGCGATATTGAGAAAGCTTTTGACTCAGTTTGGCATTCTGGTCTCATAATTAAATTGATCAACTATGGTTTCCCGCGATACTTAATCAATATATGCAATAGCTTTCTGAGAGACAGGTCTTTTATAGTGTCCATCAAGCAAGCGAAATCCCAACGCCGCAATATTCCATTTGGAGTTCCACAAGGAGCTGTACTTAGCCCAATGTTGTACAACATTTTTCTTTCAGACGCACCACATCTTACAAATGGCTTTCGAGCATTTTTTGCTGATGATACAGCATTTTTTGCCACTTCGAGTTTTCGAGTCCCAATTGTTGATACACTTCGAAATGCATTGTCTACCTACATGAAGTATTATTTAAAATGGAAAATCAAAATAAATGTCTCTAAGACCAAAGCAATTTTTTTTACGCATCGAAAAACTATTGAAATCCCTAAAAGGCCTCTTCGCATCAACAACATATTAATAAATTGGGAGACTGCAGTCAAATATCTGGGTATTGTTTTTGACAAAAAACTAACTTTCAAAGGCCATGTAGAATACACGCTGGAAAAAATTAACAAATCCATTAAAATGCTATATATTGGTTAAATAATAAGAATTCTAGTTTAAGTAAAAAAAATAAAATACTGTTGTACAAGGTTGCATTTAGGCCAATTTTATGCTATGGATGTCCAATATTTCAAAACATAGCAAAAACACACATAAAAAAACTGCAAATTGCACAAAACAAAATGCTTAAAATGTGTTTAAATCGTGCCTGATGGTCGTCTACTGAAGCTGCTCACAGAGATACTGAAATTGAGCGTTTAAGCGATTATTTTTCAAACATAAGTACTCGCTTTATCTCTAGACTATAAAAATTTTGTTCTTTGTAAATATTTTTGTTCTTTGTAAATATGAAATGTAAGTTTTTCTAATAAGCCTATCTATTCTAAAGAATATGTTTTATTCCAAGAAATTAAAAATTAATACTGTTAATACTAAAAATATTTACCATAGTTGTAATAGCTTATTAGCTAAGTCTCTAACTTATTAACTTAATCATGTATTTAAATATAAAAGAATCATTAATAAAGATTATTTGAATTGAATTGAATTGAATTGAATTGAATTGGTAATTGTACTTTTTAGCAACTACACTGATTTTTTTTGTTATTTTCGACTTTTTTCAAAAAAAAAATTAAATTATTAATTTCAATTGTTGTACAATATGAATTAGTCTTCTAAGAATAAATAAGGTTATACAATATAAAGATTAAGTTGTACAACATGAATAAATATGGTTATACAATATAAAGATTAATTAATGCTTAAGAGCTATAACTGAATCCAATGATGAAAACAAAAACAACATTGGTTTCAGCTCCAAAAACCATAGTGGGAATCCTGGAATTTCACGGAAAACGAGGCAAGAATTAGTGGTTCTCGCTCTCGCCTCGTTTTAGAAATTTGAGTCTCGTCCGTTCTCGGCCGAGATCTTGTGATCACATACCTCGGAAAAAATCGAAAATTTTATTAAAATAAAAAGAAAATTGTACGAATATCAGGCCTCAACTAGCAAAGCCCGGCACGCGTTGCTACGCCTCAAGAAATAAATTTTTTTTTATTTTAAAAGTGGATTGAATAAGATATGATGATTGACGAAATAAGATGAATTTAATTCTTTTGTTACATGGGAGGGCGTGGCATTGCCCATTTTATACAAGATAAACTAAGTTTGTGAACTTTCTTATTCATCTACGTCAAATAGATACTGATGACATGATAAAGTTCATTTTTCTCTAATTGGAGATATGGCACCGCCCATTTTTTAATTAAACCTTAGTTTTGCCTCTCTTATATACATATATGTATGTGTATGTATCAAATTTCATTCACCTGCGTCAAATAGTTAATTTTTTTTTTGTATGGCAGGGGGTGGCATTGTCTAGTTTTTCCAGTCACACATCCACGTCGGAGCTATGCTAAAACACGCTTTGAATTTTCCTGGGTATCCGTTGAATATTTTTTGGATTTACCCATAATTTTCTTTATTATGCTTTTGCTTTAAGTATCTAAGTACAAGGCAAGAAAATATAGTACTCGCTACTTCAACATAGTGTTTCACCGAGACTCCGAGAAAACATCGCTTTCGATTCCGAGGCGAGATGCCGGTGTGATCTCGCCTCGGTCGAGCGAGGAAAAATTATTTTTTTCCATTTCACTTCGGTGAAACACTAGGGAATCCCTTTGGGACTTAGTTAACTGTTTGCAATAGGCATCATTTCAGATTTAAGAGGATTCATTCGGAGCAGCATTTTTACATAGCAAATGTATGTCTGATAACGTCCATAACATAACACTTCAACAAGTGCTATAGGACGAGAAAGGTAACTATCAGGTACACCGATATTTTTCATTGTTAACATTTATTATAAATATGGCGAAAGTTGTTCAGAAACTGGAAAAAAATTGAAAATGCGAATTTTTCCAAATAAATTATCTTCACCTCATTGGCGGTTATGTCAACAAACAAAACTATCACATTTGGGCTGAAGAAATTCCTAGAGAACTCTTAACGAAAAGCCAATGAAACCAAAAAAGATTACTGCATGGTGTGGATTTTGATGTAATTGGTCCACATTTTTTCGCAAATCAAGAAGGTAATTCAATTATTAAGAATGGAGCTCGATATCGACAGATGATTTGAAACTTTTTATGGAGTCAATTAGCAGATATTGATGTGTAGAATATGTGGCCACACAGCAACGGAATCAATCGATCTGTTGAAAGAGAAGTTTAATAATCAAATAATTTCTCAAACAACAGACGTGTATTGGCCACCAAGATCATGCGATTGAACACCATTGGGCTTCTTCTTATGGAGTTTTTTGAAGAGTAAAGCTTATACGGTTAAGGCTCAAACTGTTCAAGACCTCCAAGAGAACAGCATCGAGCAAATATCACTAATTGAACCATCATTATGCGAAAAAGTTATTCAACATGAAGATAAATACTTACATACATATAGCCAAAACATATATAGCCAAATACTGATGATTAGAATATTTTTTTGTTGTTGCCAGTAAATTATCAGCAAAAACCGATTACTGATTTTGGATTCTTTCGTTGGCTGTAACAAAGTATCTTCAAGAAAATATGTGAGCAGTTTGAATTAGTTCAGTATTTGACTGTATATTAAAGCTGGAGCCACCATTTCAAAACAAAATCAGATAGCAATAAATATAGCAAAATATTAAAAAAAAAAAATTGTACAAAAATTGTAACCAATCGCCTGGTGTAATAACATTGCGCCAACAAAACACTTGAAAATCGCCTATCAAAATTACATTTCTTTAGTATAAATCATCAATATTTGTCACTTGAATGCTATATAGGCTCTTTACAATTAATATAAGTGAAGAAATGTACTGTAAATTGTATGCACTATAATAGGGTGTCGCCATGAGAAAGCGCTGTGCCATACAAAAACAAAAAGTATGGCACTACTTCAATTAGCACAAAAAGAAACTCCTATCCTTTTGTGACAAACAATTTTACTAAATAGAATATAAGCAATTGAGTATCACCTTACATTGGACATCTTAATGGCAATTTGCACATCATTTTCACCAGTACATTATTTTGCTGCATTTGGATGCGCGTGGCTAGTTAGCTCTTACAAAGTATCAGGTTAGTCCTCATTCATTTACAGAGTTTGCATTAACCCTTTTTTGCCAACGTTGAATTGGTAGTTTTTGAAATTGAACTTCATTGATTCAAATCTCATTAAGTAAAACTTTAGTTATATAACCGAAAGTCCAGGGTAATTGCAATTGAACGAATTAGTTTGGATGGCATTGGACTTAGATTTTACACCAATATGAAAGATATATTATATACAAATAAAATAGTTGGAAGCATTTTATTAATACAAAAAAAAAAAATTTCTAAAAGGAAAACAAACTGAAATTAATTTAGTTAAAAAGCAAAAGGCTTGAAGCACATAGCCCAAGTACCATTGACAGAACTTTTTAGCTTGGCAGCCTGTTATTAGCTTAAGCAACCTTTTAATAGCAAGAGTTTGGCTGTATTCTTGCTATAATTTTTTTAAATATTTTGTCTTAGCTTACAATTAATTAATTAAAAATAAAATATTCAACTTTTTCCTAATCAAACTGGCGCACCCCCCCCCCCCCCCCTCCTTTCAAAACCTGCCCAGTAATGCGGTCCTGGCTGCGAGTATAAACAACTAACATTACAAATAAGTTCTTATGAAGAGCACACTATCTATAGAATTAAACGTATTTTGCTAATATGGAAGGTGCCACACCCACCGGCATTATTGTGCCAAAACTTTGCAAGAAGACACCTTTTAGCAAGTATATCTGCCATATTAAATTTCATAACGATCGCGTTATTAGATCTCTTTTTATAACGCTTATAAATATTGTAGGCTGTGCTACGCCCAGTATATTGACGACGCTTGCATTGATGACGATTTTCAGTGGTATCATCCCTTAATGTTTTATGAAAATCGTTTGTGTCAATTTGGAGCTATAAGAAATCTAAATTTTCAATTGTTAAAAAGTGTCACGCCTACTTTTACAATTCCGCACACTTTGTGCACAATTCAAAATTTATAAGATCTGTATTCGTGTATCAAATTTCATAACAATATCTTGCACGGTTTACGAGCTATGGCGTTATAAAAGTTAAAATTTAGGGCTGTGCCACGCCCCTTAAGAGTCTTTCCAAACTTAAATCCTAGCCTAGTCTTAATTTTGTTTTCATTTTTACCAAATCACCGAGTTTCATCAAAATCGCAGCAACTTAATTTTAAAATGGTCTTGCGTATATTTACACAGAGTATGGGCGGAAGGCGTGGCCGTGAGCTGATTTCACCCATTTTTATATGCTAGCAGCTTGCAAGAAGGTATGATCTGTGCTCAATTTCTTTGAATTAGATTGCTTAGTTCTCCCGTAAACGTGATTTCAACAGACAGACATAGCTATATCGACTCAGGTGGTGACGCTGGTCAAGAATATATGTACTTTTCCATATCTGCCATGCCTCCTTCTATGCGTTACAAACGGAATGACAAAGTGAATATACCCTCTGTGTAGGGTATAAAAAAATCCAGTTGCCGTTTATTAACGAAATGAGTCTGAAAATTCTAGTGTGAGATCTATCTTTGGTCACAATTAGCTTAGATTGCGTTATTGGTCGATGCTAGAACAGCCTAAATGGCAGTCTGAATTTCTGTAGTGACCGTCATTTGTGTTTTCCGTGATAAGTTGAACTATGTAATTTCATTTTCCTCGAGCAAAAGTAGAACATCAGTCTGGAAAACATTATCTGTATCTGTAACTCTAAGTATACTTATGATGAACAGTTTATCCTTGAATCATCCATGAAAACTGTTGGTCTAAACTTCTTTTAATGGTTCGCCACGATTTCATTCAATTCGAAGGTACGATGCTAAAAACGCTTTCTCAAAATTCATTCACAGACTATCTAGACAGACTGGAATACTTTTAGCTGAGGCCACCACAGTCTTTCAGATGGATTCAATATACCTGAAGCTAAGCTTACCTTACACTTTGAACACAGCCTTCATGGGAAGCTAAGAGTTAAGTTTCACAACTGTATCAATGATATCTCAATTTAAGAGTTTTATTGTATGGGATGGCACCATTTTGCGAAGTGCTTGATACAAACTATATACATCCATGCATAAAGTTTTGGAAGTGCCACGCCCCGTTGTCCAACTCTTATCATAATTTGTCATTTTTGGGACATCCATGTCCCGAATTTAACAAATATATTTTATAATTTTCATTAATTTTGTTCAAGGAACCTCTGTCAGTTTTTGACAAAATTAAAACAAGGATATGCAAGGATAATTCTTGCAGCACCTAAGATCGTATTTTTTTGTAGTTGGGGCATCAGCCAAGCATTCCACTCTCAGATTGTTGAGTTGGTTTGATACATGTATCCTAATAAAATATCTCTCTCAGCTTTGACGAGTTCCATTGTCTATGCATCGCAACCAGTGGCAGTCTTTGAATTTCTTAACAGCCAAGCCGACATTTTTTAACGTTGGTGGCGGATCGTCCTCACCGATTTGTTTGTTGTCACCGATTTGTTTGTTGCCCATTAAGCAGCTGTGGAAAATGATGGAACGACCTCATTTATGGCATAAAGTTGAGAACATTTTTAGACACGTTTCGACGTCATGTATAGGACTTGTCACCATACTTTCTAAGCTAAAGATAAAGTACCAAAAATAACATTAAAGTGAGTTAATAACTTTAAAACAAGTTTTTAAACGTGCCATTGATTTGTTTATGTACACTCGATCTTTCAAATAGGCTTAAAGAAATCATCGAAAAAGTCGGATTATATCGAATTGCATTGAAAAAGTTGATGCAAACGCTAAAGTATCGAGAAACATAGAAACAGTCGAGAAGTTTTGACAAAAATTTATGAACGTAAAAAGCCAATAAAATTATTATTTAGTTAAATAAATCAACCATTCACAATCACAACCATTAAGATTTGTGCTCTAATGTCAACAGAAACTTTTTTTCAAAATCGTTATATTTTTAACCGAATTAGAACACTCAAAATATTTATTAAAAACTAAACTAAACCTTAGGAAAGCCAGTGAATAACTGGGTTATTCTTTCTCCAAATAAGAAATCTGCGTGTATGTATTTTAAATTAAGATTACATTTCATTAAATCCATCGCAATGACAGAGCGATTTTTCATTACAAAATTGTAATGAAAGTTAGTAAAGGGTTAAGAGAAACCTATTTAAATACCCCTTTAATATTTTCGCACTGTCTCTATTTTAATTATCTCTTTCTTTTTGACTCATTATAGAAGTACATTGACCGACCGCTTGCGCATGCGCATGCGCAACGCAACGTAGCTGTTACCTAAAACCGACCTGTCTGATTCAAATGCAAAATCACCACTTAACGAGCAACACATTAAAAGTTTCAGAAGCTAAATATTTATCTTGCCTATCACAAGCAGAATGTTGCAAAATCCATCAAAATATCATCCGAATCCTTTGTCACACTTTTTGGCGTTACACAATTCGCAGGCCGCACACAATGCCAGCTCACATCCAACATTACCAACTGCGAGCACAGGACATCATCCGTTTCAGCAGGAACATCCACATCAACACCCACCACATCATGGTACAATGACCAATCATAATAATCATCATCGACAGCTGAAAGCCACACATTCACATCTGATGGATGCCAATACATCACTCGATGCGGGCAAATCCTTTACAATTGCCGCCATATTGGGTTTGCAAAAGAACGCCATTGAAAATAATCGCAAGGACTATAACGTCATAAATTTGTCGCTAAACAACAACAACAACAACAATAATAGCAACAACTACAACAGCAATCAACACTCAACACAAAATCATCATATTATTGTGAAAGGTGAACATTTTCTAACAAAGCACACGGCACACAACAGCACCGGCACCGGCAACAGCAACAGCAACAACATTTCTGCTGGAATACAAAATTTTAATTGTGATACAAATGCAACAACACTAAATGGCATTGGTGGCGGCGCATCATCTTTGGCGAGCAGGTATTTGCCAACAGCAAATGTAAATTCATCAGCATCATTTAGTGTTGCTGCTGCCACACATCAGCAACAGTCTACAAATGCTGCTCACTTACGTGTAAATAGTTTTGCTGCTGCCGCAGCTGTGGCCGCTGCTGCTGCTGCCAACATGAACGGTGGTGCACCGACAGCTTTACAGAGCCTTCAACAGCTACATCAACATCACGCCCAGCAGAGCAACCTGAATTTTCAAAGGGACAAAATAAAGATGGGTATGTGAAATCGATATTTGATTACTTATGTACTAACCGGAAAGAGTATAATTCCAATTTAGCGCGTATCAATTTATTCGCATTATATATTTTGTATATCTTCTCTTCTTAAGCGAGCTAATTGTATATACAGTGGAATCGCGTTAATTCGTACCCCGTTAATTCGAAAATCTCAATAATTCGTAGCAAACTGTTGGTCCCTTGAAAAAATCGCTTTAATTCGTAAAAATTGTATACATTGTGGTCCCCTCGATAATTCGTAGTTTTTTTTTTCAATAAAGTCTGTTTAACCTCTTATAAATCGTAATTGGATCTGACAACCTCTTATAAATCGTAACGCAAAGCAAAATTCTATGGATCTATGGTGTGAAAAAAAACTAGTAAAGGTTTTATCTTCGGCCAGGCCGAAACTCGCATACCCTACACTGCATTTAAAGTACTTTTTAAATAATTGTTAAGAAAATGTTGAGGAGGTTGAATAAGTCGAAAGTAATGTAAAAAGGTTCAAAAATGTTGAAAAGTGTTGGAAAAAACTGAAATTGTCAAAAGAGTATGGGAAATGTTGAAAAAAATAGAATAGAAATGAAAAACACGAAATATGTCACGCCCACTTCTCCAATTCCCCCCACTTTTGTTTCAATAAATGACATTCGTGATTGACATGCACAAACCAAATTTTAGCGCAATAGCTTGTATAGTTTGCGATATGTGCCGTAATCATTCTTAAAATTTAGGGCCACTAATGTACCCACTGGTACAATCCAGTCAGATTTTGATCGCAAAATAGCCTTCCAAAAACAAACCTCTTACACCAAATTTCAGTATGATTGCTCATTTATTTCGATAGTTATACCACTTAAGGTATTTTAGTTGTATGGGAGGTGCCACGCCCACTGTTACTATTTCGCCAGCTTTTGATTCATATGTACCTAATACTCAGTAAACCCCTTACATCAAATTTCAGATCAATTGCACCAATAGTTCACTTAAAATAGCACTTACAACTTTATGCTAATGAGGGAGGTGACACGCCCACTGATGCAATCTTGTCAAGTTTCATTGAATTTCAAAGCTTATAGTAACCGACACCTCTACACAAAATTTTATGAGTATTACTCTCATAACACACTATCTATAGCATTAAACGTATTTTGCTTATATGGGAGGTGCCACACCCACCGGCACTATTGTACCAAAATTTTGCAAAAAGACACCTTTTAGCGAGTGTATCTGCCGTATTAAATTTCATAGCGATTACGTTGTTAGTTATCTTTTTATAACGTTTATAAATATTGTAGGCTGTGCCATGCCCTTCAACAAAATTTTGCAGAATATTGAATAAACTTGTATTGATGACTACTTTCAGTAGTATCATCCCTAAAATTTTAATGAAAATCGTATGTGCCAATTTGGAGTTATACCAAATTCCAAATTTTGAATTGCTAAAAGTGCCACTCCCACTTTTACAATTACGCCCACTTTATGCGCAATTCAAGATTTATAAGCTCTGTATTCGTGTACCAAATTTCAGCACAATATCTTGCACGGTTTACGAGCTATGACGTTATAAAAGTAAAAATTAGGGGCTGTGCCACGCCCCTTGAAGAAGCTTTGCAAACTTCAAACCTAGCCTAATCTTAATTTTGTTCTCATCTTCAACAAATCACCAAATTTTATCAATATCGCATCATCTTTTTTTCAAAATGGACTTGGATATATTTACATAGAGTATGGGCGGAAGGCGTGGCCGCGAACCGATTTCGCCCATTTTTATATGCTAGTAGCTTGCAAGAAGGTTTGACCTGTGTGCCAAATTTCATTAAGTTAGCTTGCTTAGTTTTCTCGTAAACCTGATTTCAACAGACAGACAGACAGACGGACATAGCTATATCGACTCAGGTGGTGACGCTGATCAAGAATATATATACTTTTCCATACCTGCCACGCCCCCTTCTATGCGTTACATACGGAATGACAAAGTGAATATACCCTCTGTGTAGGGTATAAAAATCAACCATAGTAAACAGCTACGGCTACGTTTATCGTTCACTTTTTTTGATGGAATTTTTTGTAATTTTCGTGGTCAGTTTGTTCGTTGCTTTACCAGAGGTGCGTGAAAAACATAGTGTGGCGTGAAAATGGCAAACAAACGTAGGTACTCATAAGACTTTATTAGTGTTGCAAAAGCAAAACATCATTTCAGCCATTGGTAATGGAGCAAAAAAAAAAACGAAGTGGCTAAACAATTTGAAATCGCTTCATCAACGATTACTTCAATCCTACAGAAAAGAATATTTATAATTCAATCTAGAAATAGAAAAGTCTCTACTTATATGGTTTACTCAGTGCCGACAGTCTAATATTCCTGTTGGAGGCCCATTATTAATGGAAAAAGCGCTGTTTTTTGCTAAAAAAATTGAACGTGAATAATTTCAAAGCAAGCAGCGGTTGGCTCGATCTTTTAAAAAACGGAACTATATAAAATTTAAAAAATTTGCGGTGAAAGTTCTGAAGTTAACGAAGGTGTTTGTTTATAAAGGATTTTAATGCCAAGGATATTTTCAACGCAGATTATTTTATAAATGCCTGCCAGATCGCACATTTTGCTTCAAAAATGAAAAGTGCCATGTTGGTAAACACAGTAAAGAAAGAGTGACTTTATTATTTGCTAAATAAATAAAAAAAAACCTCTTAATTCGTATTACTCTTAATTTAACCTCATTAAATCGAAATCTCGTTAATTCGTACTGTCCTCGTTAAATCGAAACCTCGTTAAATCGGAAACCCCTGTAATTCGTAAGAAATTACTGGTACCTTGCGATTACGAATTATCGGGATTCCCCTGTAGTACTTATGTATGTATATCGTTCACTTGCTTCAAGACTAGCATGACTCAAAAAACGTAATTTTTTTAGTTAATGATGCAGAAATATCAGCAATTTCATGTTTTATTTTGTGTGGAAAAAATCAGTAGGATATATACATATCGCTGTATATATATATACATATCGCTCATTTACTTCAAGAGTGCCATAACTAAAAAAACCTAAAGTGGGAGAAAAAAACATTTAAAGTTTTAATTACTTTTTATTACCTCACAAGGCAAGTACATATTAGCATATATTGATAACCCTACCTCCTACTCGAATGGTTCAAAATACAAAAGAAAAAATTTTCCTGAAAAGAAATGTTGTATTGAATGTATGGTATATGTATGATTAATTTATTTTTTCAAACAGCTGTATGTTTGTAAAATATATATATATTTTAATACGCTTGGCTAAAAATTTTTCTCACTTGGCTCAGAGACTAGAAAATTCAGAGGCACAACTGTTTAAAAAAAGATTAACTACCACCAGGCCCGTGCATAAGTTTGAACCCCCAAACTTGAGATATTTAACAAACCAGACACAGGCGAAATTGATACTTAAAATATTCTCCTTTTCTCTCTTATTATTTTGGAAGAAAAATAAAAAAAATTCGAAGCGTTTACCTGCTTTAAAGACTTTTCCAACTAAATACCTTCTGAAACCTCCTTGAGAAAGTATTATAATCTCATATATGTTCGTGAACAAATACTATGGCAACAGCAACAAATGAACGCTCCTTTTCAACACCGCGTCCAGCGATGGATTATACTAGTCCACTAAAATAAAAATAAATCCCTCACAACTACGTATGCACTAAATCCATTTAGATCTGATTTATTGTGAGCCATAATTCAAAATAGAAAAAAATAACAATGTTAAATTAACATTGTTAATTTTTTTTAAAATTTAGCGATCCGTAAATTTGTATGTTGTCGATATTCGCAATTTTTTCCTCATATATAATATTGTATTGTTGTTTGCATCTTAAAAACATCCGAATACCAAGAGTCTAGCGTACGTATTTTCATATATGTATAGCTATCTTAATTGATAGTCAAAAGAAAATAGTACTTCAGGTTTTGTATATATCAATCAATGCGTTATCACTACTTCGCATTGAAAGTGATCAACTACGTGAAAACGATTTTGACGATATCAAGGATTCCACTATTAAAAAGTCAAGAAAACAGTATTTCGGCCACTAGTATACCGTAACTATTTTACTTCAAATAATAAATCAATATAAAATGAAAAACTTGGGCACAATTTTATTTAAAAACCTGGGGCACCAAAAATCTAAATTCGCACAGTGCAATATTGTGGCCACAAATAGGAGAAAAAAGAAAGTACAAGGGATTTTAAAATATTTTAAGGCAGTCGGCAGAAAATACTTAGGGAATGAAAAAAGAAACTATAAAAGTTTTAAATATGTTTTGAGTTCAGTGAAACAGTGGGCTTAAAGTTGAACTTTTTACACCAAAAATGTTCTATGAAACATTTTCTAAAACCAATTTTTAGATAGAGCACTCTAGTTAACTTGTTTGAAACAAAATGTAATAATGTACGAATAGCATATCATCAATGGATTTTAAATGTGTTTATTCCATATGTTGATATTACCGAAATCCTTATGATATTTCTTGTGACCTTAAGTCGAAAAATGTGTCCCAAAGGATACTTGGAAAATAACGTTCAACAAGGTGAGAACAAGGAGCAGCAAATTAAAAGGCTAACTTTAACATTCTAACAATCGTGTATTATATCTTTTACCATATAAAATCCTAAACTTCGAGCGAGTTTGAGATGATATTCCAGATTTCCATTTAATCATCTATAGGATTTTAGAAATCAGAATTCCCACCTAGATCTTCAGCAACCCTACAACTTCACATTGCTTCTCGCAATCCGGCTCGAAGAACCAATGTGAAGCTGTAGGATTTTAGAAATCAGAATTCCCATTTAGATCTTCAGCAACCCTTCAGCTTCACAAGTGGAAAATTTGCAAACTTTGACAGAAAAAAAAATTCATATCCTCGGATATCAGAAATTTGTTAATGTATAATGTATATAAAAAGCTAAAGTTGCTTTTTTTAACAATTTTTTTCATCCAGCTTATATAGTTTTAGAAGGAACAAAATATATTAACTTTTACGAAATGCTTTTATTGATTTATTTGTATCGAAATATACCAAAATTGCACAATGAAAAAAACTTCATATATTCATATTTCAATAAATGTTTGCTTAGTCAACGTTTACACGAGGAAATTCGGTCAGACAAATTCTCGTCGATTCTCTTTTGTGAATTTGTTTTTCGTTTACACACGAAAACTAGAATATCTTTGTGCAAGAAAATGTCAAAGCAATTACTGCGTCAACCCGCCAACACAAACTTAAATTCAAAGCATAATATCAGCTAACGAATAGAACGAAAGAGAATTTGCGGGTACGACAAATTCTGTACACCACCCTTCCGTTTTTCCCTTCTTGCAAACAAACAGGAAAAGTTTTTGTCAAGAGTTTCCTCGTGTAAACGCTGACTTAAGGTTTTGTATTCTATATGTGCTTTTTTTAAATTAGGGCTTAAGAAGTCATAACTGAGAAATTTTGCAAACTTTAACAGTACAAAATTTCCCCGGATTTTCTTAGTTTTTTATGTAAGAAGTTATGGTTAGCCAAAATCCAAAGTTTCAGTTACCTTTTTTCACAACTTTTTTATAATGATTATTTTTCTACTGTTACACTCAAAGAAAAAATATTTATATTTCTTCACATTTTGCAACGCTTCATAACAATTTTATCAATTATAAAAGCTTACAAAGAAAGAAGTTTCCTTAAGTAGAAGGGAACAGGTAAGGGCTAATTTCCTTTTCTTATCCCCCTTGGGGTAAATGAAATTCCAATGCTTTTCAAAAACAGAACAGATAAGATTTTGAAACTGTTTTTCTCCAATTACTTGTAAACTATAAAAGATATAGCAAAAATTGTTACATTTTTTAAATCAGCGTTGCCAAATTTATTGAAATCGATACCTATTGTGAAAAAAAGTTTCAACCACATTCCAGCTTTGTATGGGTGGTAGTCGTATCCGTGAACCGATTTTTTTCATAACCACAAATTTCTGGTGTTTTCACCTTAAAAACATCCGAATTTCAAGAGTCTAGCGCAATTATTACTATATATGGCCGCCGTTCCATACAAACCCATCCACTGTGCGTCGCCTAAAACCATACCTGAGTTCAACAATGTCTGAAGATTAGCTGAACGGCTTAGCCTCAACTAATATACATCGTGATATCGAAATTAACTCGATAGCTAATTATCGACTCAGAACATATGTACGAAGGGACTAACCAAAGCTTAGTTGGTTAGAAAAGAAAAACAGGCGAAAAATGTCTGTTTTTTTTTTATTTTTATCTTTCATTCTTTTTTAACTACATACTTAATCACCATACACTTTAATAATTTTTTTAGCCTGTAATCCACTTCACAAAACAGTTTTGAAAATCATGCTTTCGAAGCATTTTGCAATAACTGCATGAATTATCTCTGCATTACTATTGAAGGATTTTTCCCAAGGTTTTTTTTAATTTTTGAAAGTAACCAGATCGATGCCAGAGACCGCAATAAAGTTACTTTTTTCAACAGTGTGAATTGACGCATTTTCGTGATGTAAAAAGTAGCCACGCTTTTTTTCTTTTTTGGTTCTTAAACAAATTTTCGAAAACTTTTTGCAAGCTGGTTTCAGCATGTCCAATTTTTGCTCTAGTGAAGTAAAAAGCCATCATCACATTTGTTGTTTGGCCTTAACAGGATGATTCGGTCCTTCCGGGCTCCATCCCATGGGATGTTGTTTGGTTTCCGGGTTGTACTTATAAAATAAAGCTTCATCACGTGCTAGAATTTTATTTAAGTTACCAGGTAGTCCGATTTTGAATTTGTTTACGAAATATCATTCAAAATTCTTAGAACCAATCAAGCAGATTTCTTCGTGTACACCATATCATTATGCAATATTTGCGACACAGCCATGTCGTTTAATTCAAATTCGTCAGCAATAATTTCTTGTGTTAATTGAGAATGTTCGTCAACTTCAGCCTGTTTCAGAGCCACAATTCTCTCTTTGGTCGAAGATTTAAGCAGACCATCTCGTGGCTTGCCCTCTACAGAAAAATGTTTAGATTGGAATCTTCGACAGCAATTGAAACAGTCTGAAGAGATGGTACATTCGTTCCATATTCAGTTTGGCATTCACTGAAAATTTGCACTGCCTTGAGTTGACTCGAAAGTTGTAAAGAATCGTATTAAAATTTCTTGCTGTCTTGGATGCGGAATTTTTTTGACCTTTCATCAGCCATTTTTCGTTTTCTGCGAGTACAATAATCTATTGACTCAGCAAGCCAACTTGTGCAGACCTCTAATGCACACCGAACTTCATTGGTCTTTCGGGATGAATTTCGAACGTAATAGACAGTTCGAAATACTGGGTTTGCTAAGGTTATCCTTCTTCAGATCCACATCATGACGTTGATTGTGGAGTTGACATTAACTCCGAGATAGGTTGATTCCTGAACGGTATTGACCCCTTAGCTATCGACTTTGTCCAACTTAGTGGAGATAGATGTTTGTTTGCAGCTAGACAGTACTTGGTGATATTTTCGTTGATTACCATTCCCATTCAATTCGACATTTTTTCAATCTGAGCACAGATTTCGTACAAAGATAGCTTGGAGTGCAATGATGTCAGCATCATCCACTGACCTGTAAAAGAAAGTGTTTTCTGTGCCTTTGCTTTCTGCTCTAGAATATCGTAAAATAAACCACATTAGTATATATCCTTAAATGAAATCCGGTGCAGGTTTGCATCAGTTCGGATGAAATATTACCATATTGTACTACTGTAATGAAAAAAAAAAATTAATGAAAATAAAAATCTGTTCATTTAAACATTTTTAGATAATCACACAAAGAAATCATCTCTAAAGAACAAACGTGTCCGCACAATATTCACACCAGAACAATTGGAAAGGCTTGAAGCTGAATTTGAACGACAACAATACATGGTCGGGCCGGAAAGGCTGTACTTAGCCCATACACTTCAATTGACAGAGGCACAAGTAAAAGTTTGGTTTCAAAATCGCCGAATAAAATGGAGAAAACATCATTTGGAAATAACTCAGCAGAGGCTAGCATTGCTACGCCAAAGTCAAATGTCCACAACAACTGATCCTCCGAATCCACGAACAACAACAGTAACGCCCTCTTGTGATGAACCTGAAGACTTAAATAATACTAATAGCTTACGAGAAATTGGTGAGAGCAGCAGGCAAGCATCGGAATCGGATTTATCAATTTGTAATGATTCAAATGATGCAGATAGCTACATTGACGGAGATGACACATAAAAGTGAATTACAAACAACGCTAGGCGTTTGTATGTAAATAAATAATCTTTTTGACATAGACTTTTTGTAAGAGAACTTTGGCAATTTATATATGTTAATATGGAAGTTGCATACAATATAAGCTAAATATTTAGTTGAGGCCAACAAAATATAAAAAATGCAAAAAGAAAAGTTGTACATAATTAAAATTATAATTGAAATTTAGTAAACCTCAATTAAGTACTTATGAATGTAAAAAGTAAACTAAATATTTATCAAATAATTAATTACAAAATGTTACGAAAATTAACGCATTGAGATTTTTATTATTTTAAAGGAGTCAATAAATATGGACTTGATTTGGCCAACAAAACACAACTTTTGGTCAAACCCAGAATTGAACTAGGTACTTTTGTATACTAAACAGTGGATCATATGCCAGTAATTATCTAATACGTCAGGATTCTCCGTATATTTGAATCTATATATATTTATCATATTTAGTTTATAGCTTTGGAACTGTCTGGAAAATGTTCATTCCGCTTAACGATTAAGTCCCACTCCAAACTTTACTCAAAAAATATATTAAATTTGATGGAGAGAAAGGAATGAATTTTTACAGTCGTTTCACGGTTGTAAAGTTACTACATGTTGGCAGGGAACCGAAGGAGCGAGCGTAATGAAAATTTCCAGTCGATTGACAGCTACCAGCTCTATACATATTGGCTGTTTTTGGTAGAACAACCACTGGATATATGCCTTTCTCAACGATAGTAGTTCATGAAATCAACCAGTTTGAAATAAGAAAATTATGTATATTGGGATAGTTTGAAATAAGGGAATTATATCCGCACAGTGGTGCCTATGGTTTGAGCTCAGGAATCTATACTGAAATAATTTTCAATTTTAGCTTAGTACCTTGCAATAGACAAGTATGTACTAGTACATTAAACAAAAAATACGATTTATTCAAGCAGATAAAAACAATTACTATAGGAAAATTTTTATAAATAAATATGCGTAAAAACTTGAGTAAATGGTTGATAAAATAATATATTTTTTTCTGTCGCTTATTTTTTCAAAGCGGCTGATTAACATTCAACTTTTTTTCACATAACTTTTTTATATGAATTTGGTTTGATATTTCCGCTTGTCGCAAAATTTTACGTATATCACCTAAACGTTCGTATTTATTTGCAAGCAAGTATGCCGATTTTAACTGACCCAGAAAAATGTGACAAGTAATGCGCAATTCAACACTATATATCTTTTTGGCAAGATTGTCAAGCGATTCCTTCACTTCCGGCTCATGAGTTGCGCATGCAGAATGTATGGCTACAGATAATATTTCGTCTATTTCACGACTATTTGTGCCATTGTTGCTTGTAATACAATAAAGTAATTTATCCAATTCCGAAAGTCTTTGATTGCGAGCTAAATATTTAGCAGTTGCAGAAAAAACTTTCATGTGTGCCAGTTTATAATCTTGTATGATTCTGAAATGAAAAAAATTATTTATAAATATGTAAGTAAATTTACTTATGTGTGTCTATGTATATATAAACATTTATTTTATTTATACCTGTATGCAAGACCAAATCCCTCTTCAATATTTTTGCCACTAAGTAAAATTAAAATACAAATTTGTATTTTATCTTGTGTAGAGTCGAAAAGTGTCGGTAGTACATTTTTTTCAGAGTCATGACGAATCTAGAATGCATGCAAATCATAATTAATAAATTGTACAGCAGAACAGAAACGTTATTATAATTTTGATGAACGCAATGTTCAAAGCTTAATTACCTGTTTTAAAATTTTTTCTGTTATAAGCACTTTGCCCTTGGCATGTTCTCGTTCGCAGCACGCTAAAAATTTTGCAACATCTAACTGCTTTAAAATTGTGTTTATATGACTATTTAATGAGCGTGCATCCATTTGCATTGGAAATGTTGACCCCAGTGATGATGTACCACTAACAGCACTTGCTCTACGACCAACAGACTCTCTACGTTTATTCGAATTTTCTACTTTAATATTTTCCCATTGTGCCAACTCTAATTCTGCAAGCAAGTGCTGATGTGCATTATTTAAATGCTGTGCATTTAAGTGAAGTTGTTGAAAGTTTTCACAATTCATAGAATAGAATTTTACACAAGTCATGCTAGCGCGTATCGGATCCTTTAACAACATTTGTAATTGATATAGTGAGTTAAGGAGATTCTTGTTTTCTAAGTACCGACAAGTTTGGATGAGTACATCACGCCAGATATGCAGATAATTATCAAGTTTTGTCATTTGATCAATTAATCCGGGTACCTTACCACAACGTAGTGAAACGAGAAATATATTTTGTATAAACAGCTCCGCGTCTAGACTTTGCACTATAAAATATTTTAGGGCAGCATTGGCATCCTGTTGACTTATTAGAAATTTAATAACATCAGCATGAGAACCATAGGTAAGAATATAATGAAAGGCCTCTTCAAAGCTGCGCGACTGCCGTAACACATGCTTTTTATTATCAATTTTCTCGATATTACCCTCATTATAGATGCCTTTGGAGAGTTTTTTCAAATTCGCTAATGTCGTCAAAATATTAAGAGCTGGTTCATGCATAGGAATGGCGTAATTATCTTTGCGGCGTGATAACATAGAAGAGAGAGAAGTATTTGAATTACGTATAATGGAAGCGCGTTGTATTGTTTCTGCTTGTGGCTTTGTACATGCAATGGAATCAATTATTTTCAAAATTTCGATTAAAAGAGCTGGACCTCTTTGGGGTCTCTTAATTTGCGGAATGTCAAGCTCTTTATATGCTTCCAAAAAATGCTCATTATTGTCAGATGAGGATAAAATAATATTGCAAATGCTTGAATTCATTACTTCATTTGATAGCTTTGGCATGCAATGTGATAACTTTTCTCGGGCTAGAAAAATAAATATTTAGTAGTTAAATTGTAACCAATTTTTATACAGAAAAATGTCATTACCTGTATCGAAACAGCCAGCTCTTAAACAGGATAGCCCATGAGCAGCCATAACACCTGCTGTTGGAAATCCATATTTTAAGTGCACCTCCAAAGCTAGCTCCCACTTTTCTGCTTGTACCAGCGAATCAGCAAGTTTACGTATACTATGATTTTTTAATGGTCCAACAGGTATAAACGATTCACAGCCATTTTGAACAAGTGACATTATAATTTCAGAATGTTCACAAATAGTTTCGATTTCAGCAGAACCACCGCGAACCTATAATAAAATTATATACATATAGGCGGAGAGACCGCTGTAGAAAAGTCGAGCATATAAAATTATAGGATAAGATATACGGGAAAGATAGTAATGCGTTTTGGTGAAATTAACGTACCGGGGTTAAATAATGTATAGTAATAAAAAATTACCCAAAAAAACAGGTGGCAATCCTTTTTGGGAAAGGTTTTGATAATGCAACTTTAAATATTATATTTAGGCCACTTCGAGTTCTATCATTTGGCATACATTTCGAGCTGTAATATTAACTGATTTAATTAAAACAACAAAATTGGTTTAAATTCGGTAATTTTCGGGAATCGGCACAAGGCAAGACAACCTTGGTTGATTGGTTTCACCAAAATGCATTACTTTCTTTCCCGTATATCTTATGCTATAATCTTATGCACCTGACTTTTCTAGAGCGGGCTCTAGATAATATAAACTACTACTAAGCCTAATATAAACAAAACCAAATAATAAATAAAATCACGAAACCAATAATTCACTTATCTGGTATTTACAATCGTCTTCGTGACTTACAAAAAAAAAGATGCAAAAAAATAATTCTTTTAAACGGTGGTTTTTACTGACTAAAAAATATTAATTTGATATGCTCGTACAACTATTTATATAAAAAAGTATAACTCTAAAATTTTACAGAATCTCTTCCTTATCATACAAAACTTACCCTACGATATTTTGGTGATTTGGATATCTAGCAATCTAAAATATTCGACACATTACTATATAAATTGCAATACTTTGGAAGGAATTTAATAAACTATCAACTAAATGTGCACAAATTTACGATCAACTCAGTAGTTATTGAGACAACGAATTCTACATAATTAATTATGTATATCTATCGGACGATCCGCGTCAACCGACCACCTCTTAGTTATAATGATTTTTGAGGTATCAAATTGATGTGCAGCTTGAAAAAAAAATCAAAAATCTAAAAATTTTATTCGGCTTCTTATGTTTTCTTCCATTCTTAGCCATTCTTTCTAAAAATTCAAAACTTCATCTTTAAAACAATGCCAGAGACGATAAATTTAGGAGACTTCAAATTTCCCTTTCTTGCAGTTTTAACTGAATGAGAAATTGCTTCAAAGTTTCAAAATTATACTTATGAAAGTGGTGATTAAAGAGCCAAATATCATACTATACATTGTACTACGTACACATAAAATTGCAGATCGAAATCAATTCAACTTAAAACTTTGGCATGGGTACATATGATAAAATGGCTAGAATAGCTTTTGAATTCCATTAAGGTACTACTACTATACTAGAAAACTATATATAAAGCCCAGTGCACGCTTGTCAACAATCCTGGCATTTTTGATTTATTTTTTACTTAAAAACTTGCAGACAATTTAAGAAAAAATAATATAAACTCGTCTAGGGGGTGCTTTAGGTAGATCGGCGACTGAATGTTGATATTTCATAAGAGAAAATTGAATAGTTATATGGAAATCGAAAAACTGAATCGATGAGACGCTCAAAACAAGCTATATTTTTCATCGATCATTTTTCGAAATGCTCTGTTTATAATAAAAATGTCTGACTTTTTTCCATTTCATATATAATGATATATCTCTACATACATATTTGCTTTCGTCATTAGTCGTTCGTAAAAAAAAAATAAGTTATAATGTTAGCTGACTATTACGCATGGACAATTAACCACCCAACCCAATCTTTCCTATGACTTAATAAATCTTGTCGATAGCAATTTTAGTATGAATTAATTCACACTTAATAAGTTACTAAATTGACATATGTACCTTTGCAGCAAGAGCTAGGCAATTAATCATTTTTGCCACCAGCTCATAATCAACTTCCGGATTTGGTACAATCAGCTTTTCCATTTTGCGACAATGATAGAGTAGCATGTCAACGCATTTCTTCTGATCGAGGTGAAATTTTAATATTGAAAGACAAAGGGCTACACTTGGTGCATGCTCGTAACAAAATTCTTCACGTAGTAGCTTGTCATGCGTGATATTTCCACTTAGCTTCCATTTAAAAATGCCTTGTTCTCGTGAATGTGCGGCATACATGCCAACAGGTTCTTTGTCAATTGACTCTCTCACAGACTTACGTTGCGCTTCCTCAGTAAAATTATGACAATCGTTGCAGATCCTGACTTCAACATCCACATACAGATCAGGAATAAGCATGCGATGTGTAGAGCATGCAAAACAAACCACACGACCACAACGACGGCAATGATGACGACGCATAAGCATTGTAAAGACCGCACGTCTGCAACACATACAATGAGCAGCTTCATCATCACAAACCCAATCTTCGCGCATAGGTGCTGTTTTCGGCATTTGAAAAGCACCACAAAGTGAATCAAGTGACTGTTGCATATCGGTGGATTGTGAGTTTCTTTCGGTGCCTGATGTTGACTCAGACATTTGATATTCTAATGCTTTTGTTGCGTAGATGCGTAGTAGTAAATCAATGCATTCGTTCGATATAATGTGATCTTTTTGGTACAAATTAAAATTTAACAAAATAAAAGTCGAGTGACTGGAATTTGCCGATTCGGACCCAAGTTGAAAGTGCAACTTATTTGAGCGAGATCCAGCTTTCATATGAACATTATAAATATTTCCACGTTTATCATAACAGAAAGCGCAAAGCTGACCATTTTCTCTACTGGAAGAATGCAACTCTATACGCACTGCTTCTAAAACCAATGCAAGTGTTTCAAACTTGGTATTCATAATAAGTTGTTCTATAATTAAAAGTGGAAACTTTAATAGTTTCCAAAACTGTTCACGTTCGCCCTGACTCAAATGTTCAAAGATAACTAGGGAAATTTTATAGTTCTCATAGTTTTCATTTTCCTTTGCATTTTTTATTAAGAAATTTATGACATATTTGAGCAACTCAACAGAACGAAAACTATCTTTGTGTTTAGCCAGAAAATTACAGCATTCATCTATCGGAAATGTTTCCATTATCTGCAGTAAGTGAATGTTGTGTTCATATTGCTCATCATAATTTAATAGTGTGTCTAAAAGAGCAGAAAAAAACGAGCGCTTATGTTGCGGAAATGTGTCGGACAACTTTACAATTTTACACCATTTGTAACAAAGATGGTACATTTGCTTTTTCAACAAGCTTTCAAATATCGTGTTTGGTGTTTTAAGTCCAAAGTCGTAGGCTTGTGGCCAACTTTCAAACTGTAACACCTCAGAGACTTTGGCGTATACTGTAATATCGACCAATGTATCTTCAAGTTGTGAACGTAATTGTTGTGGCACACGTACAAGTACTTCTTTGTGTTGCAATGTGCTCTCTATTAATTCCTTTGCTAATTGTGTTGTGGCAATTTTTGAAAAGTTTTTATATATAAGTGCAGATTTTAGCGCTATGTCATTTATATGAGCAGCTAAGTAAATGTTTTTGGCATCCTCAGTTATAAGATCAACAATTAACTGGTCAATTAATTTTGCACTCCTGCGATCTGAAATAAATTATATCAATTAAATAATTTAGATGAAATAAAGTGAAATCTTTCTTATATAAATATGGAAAATCAAAACTAAAAGTCCTGTAATGTAAGACGGCATACATAGAAAGCAATTTGGAAAATTAAAACTAAAAAAAGGAACTTGCCATATACAATTAATAGTATGTGGAAAATGTTGTAAGTTCGCAAAACTGTACGCAATTTTTCATTAGAAACGCATATCGATATAGAGCATTGATTTTCAACCTGGGGTCCGCCAAAAATTTTTTAAAGCGCCGAAAATGAGGATTTAGTAAAAAGTAGGTTAGAGAGAGATTGGCACGCATTCAGCGTGATGTTGTCTTTAAAACAGAGTTTGGACAAGTATCAGCGAAGTTGGCAAAGGCGGTAAATTAATGACTATTTAGAAAGAAAAAAACCGATCGCAAGAATTTATGAAGATGGAAGAAGTTAGCGCTATGATTTGGTGACGCAGCTTTTTGCCTTATTCTCCGGATTTGCTTGGCTGCAGCTGTCTTTTCTACCTAAACGTCAAAAAATTAAAGAACCTAGAAAGAATTTCTTATCAACTATAGAATTCAATATCGAAACAGAGTTATTTTGCAGAGTTTAAAGAAAACTTAGTTTTTGAAAGAATCGCACAAATCATTTGGTGAAGATTATCGAACTAAAAGGGCCTTGGCATAAAAATAATAAAAGTTTTACTAAAAAGAATTGCTTTATCCATTTATCTGAATTTTCACTCTACCCTATCTATCTATCAATATTTTCTTAGTTTTTGTTTTAAAGACTAAAAAGTTGGAAGAACATTTACCTTGACGAACAAATTTAAGCAGTAGAATTTCCAGTTGATTTGCTTTGGAACTGAAGTCTAATATCAGATCTGTATCTACGTTATCCGCACGCAAAGCAGCAACTAAAATTTTGTTATCATAAAGTTTAGCCAGCTTCCCAAGTTCCGGTAAATTAATCAAACGCTGTAGAAATTCGGGTTGCATATTACAGTCAAATGACAAATTTTCTGGTTTGTTAATACTCTGTAACAGGTACGCAAGCAGCCGATTATGATTCCATATGTAATTGAAAATACTCTGTTGTTTTAATTTTGTGGCTGCTTTAGAACAAATTTGAGTTTTTCCTGCGATTTCTGGACAAATGTTTAATGCAATAACATGAACTAAATTAAGGTTTAATGCTGAAACATTTGCCTCAATTTCCAGTGGTGTCATATTGTATTCGAAAAGTAGTTCCCCAATAATATTACAAGGATCAAACTTTAAAAGTTCACTTGTGTGAAACTCTAAATGTTTGTCTTTAAGCTGCATCAGGTTGAACAGTTGACCAACGTAAGCAACGAAACGCGTATAGTAATTATTTTGAGTCTGAAGGTTTTGAAAGAGTTGCGAATGAGACTTCAATTCTGCATGACAAGCGAATTCCGTTGGGTTACAATGGAATTCCGTATTAAAAGCTCGCTCGCGTGCAAGCTCAATTTCCAGTGAACATGGTTTTAATGAATAATAATTATCATGAAATAAATCACGCAATGAAATATTATCTAACAAACGCATGCACTGGCAAAGATTCTCTAATAATCGAGTACAACCAATATCTTTCGGAAGTTGCTGCTTAAAAGAAGTATTTTCTGTGCCCGCTTTTAAATCAGTTTCGGATTGTTGTTGCCTTTTTATGACCATCAGTATGTTTGTTGTGATTTCATGATTAAAAGGTAAATTTAATATTAAATCGGTTATAACGATAGCATTCAAATAACCCTCCTTGTACTGACGTAGAAATGTATAATGTGGATTATTACAATGTTTTGTCAGCAAATGTTTCAGTTCTTCAGATTGCGTAATTCTTTGCGCTTGTGCAAAATTATCAATTACACTTATAATTTTGGATGCTTCGAAACCTTTCGCAACTACATTTTCTATTTGTTCTACAGTTGCTTTTGGTTCTCTATTATTAGCGTCTTTTTCTTCTTGTTGATAGTTAGCATATATTGACAATAATTTTTGTTTTACTTGCTGCTGCTGTTCCACAAAAATAAGTTCATGGTCCAATTCAGTATTGTGTAAATTGAAAGTCTAAAATATAACGAAAAAATATTCATTTAAATTATTGTATATTTTAAAAATTATAATTTTACGTTTAGGTTTAATAATTAAACAAACGATATTATGAATCTCGAGGTACTAAACATAAAGTTTTCTATCATGTTGTCTACTATCTTCGCTAGTTTTAAAGACATTGAGCGGTAAAGTTGGAATTTACATTTCGGGATGGATTTCGAAATTATTAACTGAAAAATATGAGATCATTGCCTTTACGACATGGAAATCTATTGATAACAGCTTGAAAAATATCTACCTATACGTCAAAGTTTTCAGGTGTTTAATTCTTGTTCCGAAAATATCATCTTTATCATTGGCCCAATTAAATTTTTTGCTACTAGGAGATGCCATGCTCCTTCAATCTATTGAAATAATATATACTCTATAGTTAATGGTGAAAAAAGTATTAAAATCGGCCCAGTATTTCCTGACATAAGTGCAAACACACAAAAACAAATTCACAGTTTCTGTTTTCATTCCAGTTTATGATTACGATTTACTTTATAGTCGCATCGTTGTTAATAGCGCGAGCAAATGCTTTGTGGCAAAGCCCAATTGAAATGCGTTTTCATTACAAGGAAACATTTCCTTTGATAGAAGATCGAAATCAAATGATAAGGTCACAGTAGCTGCTGCATTTCATATTTTGTGACAAAAGTTATTTTCTATGTCATACGAGTATTTAATTTTAAAACCTATTTTTTGTGTTTCTACCTATTTATTTCTAAATACGATTGTTTATGATTTGAATATTTTTATGTATATATTTTAATAAAACTCACTTCAATAATATATTTAACATCATTAAAGTTGTTTATTGCCAATGCCATTATTGCCAAACTTTCTGGAGATCCCAACATTCTTGGAATAATACTACGATGTCTCCAACGTGCAATCATATTGCGTGCTTTAATCTGAGTAATAGGATCAGACGTATCCACTGCATTAGCACTTGTTACCATAATATCAGCACGAGCTCTATGTTCCAATGTTGAGACGTTTACAGTTTGATTTACTACAGTACCGCTAAATGTTGCACGACGACGTTTCTTTGCTGCTTTTCGTCGCGTTAGACTTTTATAGTTATAGCGATCTCGACTATCATCGTCACTGGATGACTTTTCAAATACATCCACATGAATTTGTACCAATTGCAAAAGCTCTTCTGCTTCCAAAATGAGCTGCGGTTGTGTACCACTGCTGCTAGCAATAGAGTCATCAATTTTCTCTATTACGGAGTATTTCCAAACTGCTTCACTTATTATATCAATAATACGTTGAAAACGCATTTGTATACGCTCTGAGGCATGTTTATAATCTTCTGAGTGTAGCTTTTTGGTAACAAAGTTTTTTAAAAAACTAAAAATACAATATAACGCAACTCCTTGACATATAAAGCCATGTTTTTTAAGACTAGACGCTGTTGACGATAATAAAGCAGGCGGTATTTCAACATCAAACTTACCACCAGAACTGTTTGAACTTGATCTTGACGATTTATTGCGATTCCCTTGATAGTTTTTAGAATGTGTGGTAATAAAGCGCAGATTTTCCCAACGTAAAAACATTAGCTGAAATATATCTTCTATAAGAGAGCAGAGTACATCAATGTTACGCATTTGACGAAGCATTGATTTTAGTTTTTGCATCTTTGAATTATAATATTGCACTGTTGACAGACTGGTATCCGCAAGAATAACATCGAAAACTGTAGATAAGGCGAAGTAATAGGTTAATGTTTCCATTTCGAGGCAACGAATTGTTTTTGTTGGTAATTGCAATGCCCACTTATGCATGGAATCTAGAAGGCAACGTGTTTCATCAAAACTGAAAGAAATAAAGTGAATAAAGAATAACCATGCTACAATAGGTTAAGAAACGAACATAAAAATAGATTTAAATTCAATTCAAAAATTTTGAAATATCTACTCTGCAATCCCTTCACACCAGAAAGCTTTAATCATAACCGTTAAATTAGAAAAACCTTATGGTAAATAGACAAGATGTTGGCCAAAACAAAAAAAAAACGGAGAAGATGGCAACTAAATGCACAGGAGTATGCAATAAATAGCAAATTATATGCTCAATGGCATAGCATCACCACAGGCAAAAAATTGGTATGAAAAGTAAAGTCGGAATTGAATTTTTGACTTAAGCTAACTAACATAATAAAGTGTATTGATATGAAAGTGTTTTCATATTAAACTGATGTTTTGTGAAGATTTTTAAAGAAATTAGAGATTGTAATGAGTAACTAATCCTGTAAGCAAATAAACGGTATTTTTGATTGCATCATAATTTAAAGGTTATGTTTTGTAACAATATTCTGCGTGAGACTGAACCTCTGACAAAGGAATATCAGTTATTCGCGATCGACAAAAGAAAGAAATTTGTTCAATCTAGATCGATTAACCATGATTACCCCAATTATCCGGAATAGCAGAAACATTTTTTGCCCAGAATTTATCTTCTCTGAAGTTTAGTTGCGTTTGAAATTTAAACAGCGCGGGTTATTGGTGCTTGATTTTATAATGGCATCGTTAACAGTAAAAGCGGTTGAGACAAAAAAAAATTATACGCTTGACAAATCACTTTCATGAACCAGAGACAGAAATGAGATCCAGCAATCTGATAAAGATGACTTAATTACTTCAAAAACAACATTGCAAGAGGCTATAAACGCATCCAGTAAATTGGTAGACTTTTAAGAAAACTGTGGCTGTTTTGACATTAGGGAATAAGATAAAATCCAAGTTCAACGTTTAAAAGAAGGTTAAAAAGAAATAACAAGCAACATTACATGATTTTTTTGAAGCAAATATGTAAGTAAAAATTTATTTATGTTTTTTTCTTATAAGTGTATTCATTCAATAATACAAAAATTCATCTAAAACCATTTACAAAATTTTACCTCAATTAACCTGGAAATTCGATTACCCGAATGCTTCCGGTCTAGACCATCCCGGATAATCGAGGTTCGACTGTATATGGGGCCAAATCGGCCACATTTTCGGTCACGCACTCATGAATTTTTTCAAATTTTATGCGTTTGAGACTGATAGAAAACGCACTCATGAATTTTTTCAAATTTTTTTGGCCATCCATTTGAGAGATATGAATTTTATTCAAAATTCGAATTTATTTTTAAAGCTCATAGTTTTCCGAAAAATGCCCTAATTGGGACGTTTTTTTTTTCAAATTCATGTTTATAAATGATTTTTAAGGAAAAAACGACCCTATGAAAAATTTAAGCCTTCATTGTTTATTTTTAGTTTAATTCAAAAAAAATTTGATTCCCGAAAATCTTAAAAATAACTTTCATAAATATAATGATTTTTGACACCGGTTCAATCGTGGGCAAATGTTTCGTTTTATTTTTTTTTCTTAGTTTAAAAAAAATAAATTCCTACGTAATTTGACCAACAAATATTCCTAGATTTATGAATTAAATAAATCTACATGAAAAAAATTTAAAATTTTAATGATTACTATTGCCTATGTATATATAGCAAGTTGCTTAAGTGCCAGTGTTACCCAGCAAATTTGTATTTTGTCTATTGTGCCTTTTGAAATGAAACGACGAAGAGATATTTCGCGTAAAAAATGTCAGATGGCAAAAAGAAGTAATTTGAAATAAAAACTAGTAAGGGTGTCGGCCAGGCCGAAACTCACATACCCTACACTACATTGAAAATACTTTTTAGATATATGCTAAAAAGACGTTGAAGAGGTTGAATAAGTCGAAAATAATGTAAAAACGTCCAAAGAGGTTGAAAAGTGTTGAAACAGTTGAAAAAACCGTGCCAAATAAATATATATAAAAAAAAAATTTTAAAAATATGGAAATCATTGAAGAAAGTTGAAAGAAATTGAAAAAGTCGAAAAATATGGAAAATGCTGAAAAATGTTGAAAAAGTCGAATACATGTTGAAAGTGGTTAAGAAACTAAAAAAAGTTGCAAGAGGCTGAAAACGTGGGAAAAATACATATCGGATATATTGGGAAAAGTTAAAAGGAAAAAAAATCAAAAAGTTTAAATATGCCACGCCCACTTCTCCAATTGAGCCTACTTTTGGTTCAACAAATTATATTCGTGGTTAACATTCACATACCAAATTTTAGCACAATAGTTTGCATAGTTTGCGATATATACCGTAATTAGTCTTAAAATTTAAGGCGCTGACACACCCACTGGTACAATCTAGTCCGATTTTGATCGAGAAATAGCTTTCCATAAACAAATCTCTTACACCGAACTTCAGTATGATTGTTCACATATTTCGATAGATATGCAACTTAATGTATTTTACTTGTATGGGAGGTGCCACGCCTAGTGGAGCCATTTCGCCCGCTTTTGATTCGGACATACCAAGACATAGCAAGTAAACCACTTACAGAAAATTTCATACCAATTGCTGCAATAGTTCTCTTAAAATAGCGTGACAACTTTATGTTAATATGGGGGGTGTCACGCCCACTGATGTAATCCTGTCGAAATCCATTTTATTTTAAAGCTTACAGTAACTGACATCTATACACCAAATTTTATGAAGATTACTTTCATTGCACACTGTCTGTAACATTAAACGTTTTTTGCTTATATCGGCGGGTCCACCGGTACTATTGTGACCAATTTTTGTAATAAGATACCTTTTAGCGAATTTATCTGCCATATTAAATTTCATAACGATTACGATGGCAGTTCTCTAATTATGAAGTTTATAAATATTGTAGCATGTGCCACGCGCTCCAAAGAGATTTACCAGTATACTGATGTAGCTTGTATTGATGACTGCTTTCTGTAAATTCGTCTATAAAAATCGTGTGTCCCAATTTCGAGTTATACGGAATCAAAATTTTTAATTGTTGAAAAGGACACGCCCACTTTGACATGTATACTTGTACCAAAATTCATCACAATATCTTGTACGGTTTACGAGATATGGCGCTATAAAAGTAAAAATTTGGGGCTGTGTCACGCCTTTGTAAGAGCCTTTCAAAACCTACAACCTAGGCCAACCCTATTTCATATGTCCACCAAATCACCAAGTTTCATCAAATTTGCTAAAACTTTTTTCAAAATGGGCTTGGCTTTATAAACATAGAGTATGGGTAGTAGACGCTTCCGTCAACCGATTTCACCTATTTTTATATGCTGGCAGCTTGCAACAAGGTGTGACCTGTGTGCAAAGTTTCATCGAATTAGCTTGCTTAGATTTCCCGTAAACGTGATTTTCAACAGATAAGCAGATACACAGACAGACGGACATAGCTATATCGACTCAGGTGATGACGCTGACCAAGAATATATAGACTTTTCTATACCTGCCACGCCAACTTCTATTCATTACAAACGGAATGCATACCCTCTGTGTAGGGTATAAAAATACAAATAATAACGAGAAGGAAACTCAGCAACTTGGTCGTTTTATTCGCACATAGATACCGCCTTGGCGAATAAAGCTTAAATATTTTTTATATAAATTTGTTCAATTTGAATTTATTGCAAATTTGTTTCTTTCAGAAATGTTCATTCTATTTTTTTATTCTAGTTAAAAAATTTAAGCGTGAGTATTTCCAAATTAAAAAAATTTTTTCCTTGCTCCACTATTTTTTAAATTTCGCTCAAACTTTGTGAGAATCTTCTAGGTTCCAAAGAAGGAAATCCCACAGTCGAGACACTGGAGTCAGCTAAAAAAAACTTAAATCGGTTACGTGATTTTATATTCTTTCCACAAAAACTACAATTTTTTAGCCTTTGAACTCCATCTTAAACGTGTAGATTTCTTTAATAGAAAAATTTTGACAGCTAAAAATATTAAAATATAAAAATTACGATATTTATTTATTTAAATGCTTTAATACGGTCAGGTGAAAACTGATGCATCCGAAAATTTAAAAAACCGCTGGATTTCTTTGTTTGGAACCTTACAGAAGATTCTCACAAAGTTTCAGCAAAATCAAAAATAAGCTGGTTTTACCCATAAGACGTTTTCGTTTGGAGTGACTCACGTATAAGATATTCAATAAAATATAATATTTTATAAAAAAAAGAAAAATTATTTAAGCTAGGGTACTTAGATTATCCCCAGTGCTTACATATTTTTTAACATTTTCATTTCAAACGTTTAAAAAACTAACAAGAGATGGACTCGTAAAATTCAATATCATACAAAAGTTTATGTATTTAAATGCTTAGATGTTAACTTTACCCAAAAACTGTGATGTCATTGTTTTTACAATAAAAGCAGGGTTACCAAGTCGTTCAGAAATAATTCTCTTCCTTCTCAAATAAAAATATTTTTTGTCCCTTAAATGGTAAAAGGTAAAGTTTTTCCAAAAATTTTAAGTCCATGTCACAAAAATTGTCCGATTCCCGCCTATTGCAGATATTTTTGAATTTTTACCAGGCCCCCGGCTTTGGCAAGAAATTTGGGACTTGACCGGGTCAATCCCAGTCACTTATTAACCCTGAATAAAGGTTATTTTTTCTTTGCTAAGTAAATTCTACAATTTTCGCTCTAAAATGTTTTTTTTTTTTTTATTTAAATTTTTTATTTTAGCTACTTACCTTGTTACTATGTCATAATCAAAGAGCAGTCTTAATATGCTGTTTTCACTTAGAAGGGTATCAATAGAAATATTTTTGCATTTATCAGTGGTTCTATTTAAGAAATAGATCAACACGTATAGCCGCTTAAAATCTGCTACAAAAAATCCGTGGATCTCTTGCAAATTGTTAGGTAAAAGTGAAACATCAAATCCTTCCAGCCACATGTCAAAGTTCCCAAGGCCACTTATTGACTGAGAAGTATTCGATAGCTCATTCACAATTTTAAGTACTAGTAAATTACTGCGTATTCCAACGTCAGCCACTTCTTGGAAGTTTTGTATTCGTAAACTAGTCAAGGGTACAAAATGTTGTTTAAGCTTAAGCGCACTGTACATAACAAATTCTTTGGTAGGCAAGCTTTCTGAACATTGTACTTTTTGCTCAGCTACCGCAAGAACCTTATCAAGAAGTTTTGTTTCTGGACGGCAAAGTAGCGCAATCAAGAGCTTATCGTTTTGTGACTGTATGACTAACGAGTTGACTAACGTATGGTGCAAAGCAGAAGCATCAATTAAATCAAATGATAGATTTGCTATCAAATTAATGAATTTTGCATCGAGTTCTTGTGGAGTTTTAGTTAAAAAATATTTTAGCACATCTTCTATGATATTATTTGCAAATAGTTTTAGTCTTGGATTGCAAATATTGAGTAATTGCACAATAGGATAAGGAAAAAGTTCAATCAAACGCTTCAGCTTCTCATAGTCCGCCTCCAAGTTTTTCTTGGTTTTTTGCTCTTGTAAAAATGTCTACCGATAAGAAAAAATGCACATATTAGATAAAGCATTATGTAGGCAGATTTTTATACCTCTAAAAAATTTCGTTCGTCACTTGGAAGCACCTCCACGAAATTATCAAGATCTCCAGCATCCATCTCTGTTTTATGTTCCTTTTTCTAAAGAAATCAATTGAACATCGCTTCCTTTTACGATTGTTTTATTTAATTTTATTTTTTATCTGCATGATAAGAAAAACAATATTAACAATATAGTTTTAATTAAGACAAAGGAAATTTTAAACGTTTTTGCTGCAAATCTTATATATTTTTTACTTCTAGTGCAGTTTCTGGACGATCAGCTGTATTTGTTGTTTTTTTTTGTATTAATGCAACAGTGTAAATGTTATGAAGATAGCCTGCAAAAAGTTTGAACTTTTTTTCGGGGTGTTAGGGTTGCGCTTACACACAAATCAATAGTTGTACAACTATATGCCACTGCTAGCATCCAATGAGAAATCTCTAAAATACATTCAATATTTTGCTTTATTATTTCAAAACTTGTCGAGTACCAGAATGTTAAATTGCAATAGCAATATTTGTTATTGTATTGATAAATCCCAATTGGACAAGCGCTACTGAGAGAAATTGATATTTTTAGAAGTTATTGTACGATCTGTATTTCAACTTCATTTCTTGTGCACGGCTTATATTTTTAGGAAAAAGCCACTAAAGGTATTCGAACAAGACCATTACTTGACGTAAATTGTGTTTATGTCAAACTGTCACATTTTTCGAATCCTCTCCCCCAATGTTGTTACATAACATATGAAAAGCCCCATTAAACAAATTTCTTATGGAAACATATTTCAGGAAATGTCAGTTATAAAAAATATTTATGTATACAAAATTTAAAATTTCTAAAATAATATTGAAACTATTTTTTGAATGTTATTATTAAACTGTTTGTTTTATTTGAGTGATAAATTTTACTATTTATAGTTAAAAATGAAATTGGACTATAATCGTATGTTACTGCTTGACCGTGCATGGCAAAACGTCAAATATTGTTGTACGATAGACAACAGTATAGTGTTAGAGCCCAGTGGCCAACGATAAGTTTGATAAGACGATATATGCAGCTTTGAACTACCTGATTTGACAGTGTTTGGCGAGACATGACACCATCTAGGTTGTCTTCTTGAATTCATAATTGCAAAAATCTTGTAAACTTTGAATGAATATAAAGTGGAAATCTTAGTGACTACTAAATTTCCACAATGTACAAGCGTTGTTCTTGCGTAAGTCTTTCCATAATAAATGTCAAACGATACTGAATAAAAATACGATGATAGCATAGTACCTGTCACGCGTGATCTGTCAAAAAAAAAAACTTCAGAAAATAACCTATAAATGAATCATCCTACATATTTTGCTTACACGAAGATATCAATTTGGTGGATATAGCGACAATAAAAATTGAATTGAATGAACTGTCAACTGATGCAACTCGCTTTTTGCACCCGTGCATTGCTTTTCACTTTAAAACTGTTAAATTCAATCAACAGCTGTTTAGTTGCAAAAATTGTACGGAGAAAATTGAGATTAAAAAAATATTGTACCAAAAACACAAAATATAAAATGCATCAAGCATATAATGTGCATTCCATATTAAAACAGGGCGTTCACATAGAATCTATAGCGGCTTATGGTAATAATTAATATTAAAAAATTGCACTTCTAAAGGGATAACTTTTACATTTGCAGAAAATAATGTGATCCTTGGAACGCGTAGTGGTCAACTTATAATGTACTGCGTAGATGAAAGCGGTGCTGTGGATATGCTTATGTTTAATAAAAACTTTAGTAAAAAAGCTATAACACAAATGGAAGTAATTCCGGGGGAACATCTGCTTTTTGTGCTCACAGACAGCATGATTCATGTTTGCGATATTAGTCGCGTCGAGTCCAATTTCGCATTTATACATAGCTCATCTGCAACAAAGGGCTGTAGTTTATTTACTTTGGATGTTAAGGTTAGTAAATAACTGACTTAAGTTTTCAGTAAAAGTCGATTTTTTCCTTAAACATAGTTCTTGGTTTGGAATTCTAGGAAAAAATGTAATTAAGTGTCGCTCCAATCTTGTTTCTGAGATATAGCCATCGGCATAGCATATCTAAAAAATTGTAAAAGTTAAGCATCCGATTGACTCTCAAAATATAGTCTCATGTGAAAAGGGGGCTCGTTCACATGTTACATAGTACGACTAGGAGAGGTCCACGAATTTGTGACAAAATATGACATGGGGGAAAGACAAGGGCTAGCTTATATGTTACTTAATATTGAAGAGACATAATAAATGCAAACTTGCATCAATCATCACTATATACTCTAAAGGTACAGTCATACTCTTTCTATCTCTGCTACGTTATTCTATCGCATTATTTATTCCACTTTTATTCATAAAAGTAAAGTTCTACCTTCCAAATTATTTACAACTCCATCTATTTCAAAAGTTATACAAAAAAGTTTTAACTCGTCCTATAAGGATGTGATTTTTTCCTTTAGCACCAAGTATTAATTTAAACAGCAACTTACTATCTGTTACTAAATCTAAAATATAAATTCAAAATTAGTTTTAGTTTGAAAGTTAGTTAGAATAATGTTGGCATCAAAAATCAGTTTACATTTAATACAAGATACAGTTGTGGTCAAAAGTATTGGGCAATTTGTATATTTCATGTATGTATTTGATTTCCGATCGAAAATTTATGGAAAATACTAAAGGAGTAGATGTGCAGATGGTTTTATTTAAACTAGCTGCAATTGATTGAAGGTATAAAAGAGTTGAGTGAAATTTCACAATTTATGTACATATGCTTTGCAGAAGCTGCTACAAGAACTAAGAAGATTTAACTTAATACTAAATTTTTTAATGAAAATAGTTTATAAAAAAATTATAAATTATGCTTTTAAGATATACATATGTATATGGAGTGAGAATGACAGCCTTATATCCATACCAACCATTTTGTGCGATGTCACAAGGTGGGTAGTTGACTGCGCTCAATCAAAATTTGATCTAGCTTCCATAGGAAAAAAAATCACTGAGAATGGAAAGAATTTCCTGTTAGCGGCGTGGCACCGTCCACTCAAAACAAATATCTTTACTCAAGACTCAACTTATATTCACGCCAAATTTTATTAAAATCGGTGTAGCGGCTCAGCCTTAACATCATTCATCACTTAAAATTTGAAATAACCTCTCCTAGGGTTCAATCTATCTCCAAACCAAATTTCATAAAAAATAGTATATTAGTTTAGCCGTGTAAACATATTTTCTGATGAAAATAAACAAGTAATTCTGTAAATAAATAAAATGTGTTTTGGATTGCATCATAATCCAAAGGTCAAACTTTAAAAAAGCGAAAACTGTCAATAAGTTGGATTTTTGTATTACGCACACAACTTTACATGGTTTTATTGTTTTTTTCTATTGAAAAATGTTAATTTGCAAGAATGATTAACGCTCAGTTTTTAACTCCTTCGTATTAATATTTTATTTATTTTATAGACACCAAAATCAACTACAGGTGAAACTGCGACAGTTATACGTGTATGCTGCGCAATTAAGCGTCGCTTGCAATTTTTCTACTGGAAATTAAATTCCCTACATTCACCAGAGTTTAGTATCGAGCTAAAAGACGTTCCAAAGGCTTTGTGTTGGGTAGATGATGTTGTTTGCGTTGGTTTCAAGGACGAATACATTATTTACAATGTAATGGTGTTGCAGTTCATACTTGTATGTAATTTGCATTTTAAACCTCTATTCCTTTAGATTCATTCCAACGAACCGAAAAAACATGATCTTATTGTGACATCATCATCTCATAGCATGGACCCATGTATTTGCTTAATAAAAAATAACTTTTTAGGTGTGTCTAAAGACGAATATTTAGTAACTATCGATCCTAGTCATTTTATTAAACGTGACGATGACAAAAGTAAAACACAAGGCAGCCATGAAAGTGTAGCTGCTGATGCACGAAATAAAAGCAGGCTCAAACCGATGATGTGGAGTAGTCCTTTATTGGGATTAGGTACGTAAATATATGTAGATTTTAGAATCAAAACATTCATGCACATTCCAAAGAAGAAAAATTATGGTTCTGCATATTTGTTTTCTTAAGATATGTCTTTTATTTCATGTATTCATGACAAGCTGATCTAGAGCATTTAAATATATATATTAAATCTTCAATGACAGTTGCTGCTGCGGTAGCCTTCGCTGTTTATAGTGAAATTTCTGTTGATACGGTAATACTAAATCCTCCATTTTCTCTTTTTGTAGATGTTGCTCTCAAACAAGGTAGGATCCTCATTCTTCCCTTCTCCATTCAGATATATCCTTTTACGTCCATCTCGACCATTATTCACAGGGCTAAGCTCAGATGACAGTGTTGACTTTCTACTCTAAAAGTGCCATGTATGGATCTGAATTTTATTTTTTTCATCAACTGCTTTTATATTGTTACCGCAGACAACTCATTACTTTGAGAAAAATAAGAGATTGAAGTTTTATGCTTAAGTCCGTACCATTTCGCAAATCGGTGGAACTCCGATGTTATAAATGTTGGAAATTGTCGATGTTTGTGCGAACGTACTACCTCAGGTATTCCAGTGAGAGCAAAGATCGACTTAAGATTCGCAGTCACATCCAAGTGTTTGCATTTCTAGCTGTACAACTTCCTGATAATGAGAATAGTATTCACATGCTACCAAAAAGTTTTTCATCGCCCTGATGATTCGGATGTTATCAAAGGTTCTTTTATTTGTATTAGTGATGAGTAAAACTAGTCTTGCTATTGTGGCCTTGGTTTTGCAATATTTTTATTAGTTTCGTACTTATTTTACTTCTATTTTAATATTGGTTTCATACAACTGATGTGGAAATATAGAGTAAAATTAAGCTTTAAAAGTTTTATTTCGTTTTAAACCCTTTTTCTCTAATTTTCGAACAGATGAGAACTTTGTTTCTTAATTTCAAATAATTTTTAAATTCAAACTCCCAATATCAAATCTAAGACTAAGATTATTTTAGAAATTTAAGGCCCAACGTGCAAGACTATAGCATCTTGGTCTTAAATTTGATCATCATTACTTGTTCCCAATGTTCAATACAAGAACAACAGTATACGAAAATTGTTCCTTTTTCTCCATACAACCAGGCCATACTGCATTTCGTGCTGTTGTCTTACACTTGGTTATCCCCGAATGTCCACTGAAAATACTCTCCAAATCCATACCGTACATTAGGCAACTATTGTGCTTATTTGAAAACTTGTCACTTGCTTGAAATTTTTCGATAAAGTTCATGACGAACTTCCTCGAATCTTTATCTTTCTCTTTGCCATATGTCTATTCAATAGTATATTCGTCAAAAAATGCTTTTTCTTAAACAAATAAGACAACGAGATCAATCAATTGCACTTGGCAATTGGTGACATATGTTGCGGCTATTACTCCATATATACAAGCCTCATCAGACCAGTTTTGGTTAATTTCTACTTTGCTTCGAACCCCGGCCGTTCCATGCATTATATTTGGACAGTCGCTCTAACATTAAAGCTATAGGAATTGAGACCTTTAGCTGTACGAACTGTGCTTATTTATTTCATTCTGCATACATGCATTGCATTGCAATCTCAAAAGATCAAAATCAGGCTCCGTTCCCCTTCATAAATCGTATATAAAAAGTTAAGATTGCGTGTAATTTTTCCGTCGAAAAGTTTTTGCAGACAGTTGCAAAGTCTGTATAAATTGACAGTCATTTCTATTATGAAAAACTAATTTAAAAATATGTTTTTATTCAAAGTTTGGGATGAGCCGTTTGCCATTGGACGCGTTTCAAATTCTATAGAGATACGATGTCTTGAAGGAAATAGTATAAGCAAAGATACTTTAGTACAGACAATACCAGAGCTGGCAAAAACTAAATTTCTTGTACGCTCAGGAAAGGGAAACATTTTTGCAGCTGCTATTTCAGAACTATGGTGTATCCGTTTAGTTGATATTGCTATTCAAAGGCAAAATTTGTTACAGCAGAAAATGTTTCAGTTAGCGATTGAATTAACGGTAAGTCTAACTCTTTTTTATAATTTACATAAAAAGTGAAACCAGAGAGAGAGTATAAATTTACGAACTTTGCAATCTTAAATATTCATTCAGTAGATAGATCGCACCTCATTGGGATCTGTCATATCACATACATTTTTTGAGTGGGGCTTGGTGTTCCCAAGGAATGAGCAATTTCATTAATATTGCAAAGTTCCGCTATTTAAAGTCTCGGTTTGTTTTCGGGTTCTAAGGAAATGCTATATTGTATGACTAACGTCTCCTCAAATGATAATTTCCCAAAAACATTTGCCTCGCACTCAAATAATTTTTGAGGTTAGGAAGTGTCTAAAATGTAGATGTCTCTTGTTACGTGCAACTTTCTATTGGTTTCTTGTAATACTTTTTAAAATAGTTTTTCACATAAGCACAAGTTCTGTTAAACTTTCCCATTATCTTTCCGAAAAGAAATTTTATTGGTAAGAGTAATTATTTCGTAAATTTTAAATGCAATTATGTACATACATTAAAAATTAAATATTCATACAGGTTAATTGAATTTATCAATTAAAATATTATCTGAGCCTTGACTGGGCGTTAAAAAGCTACTCCTTGAAAAATAAATTTACTATCTGCTTACAGATAGTATCTGAGGAGCCGGAGGAAATAAAAGCTGAAACTATACGTCAAATTCATATGCGTTATGCTAAAGAACTTTTTGCAAATAAACAGTTTTCAGCGGCAATGAGTGAATTTAACAAGGCAGCTGCTGATCCATACGATGTTATACGACTCTTTCCAAATTTGCTGCAGGATCAGACAAATAAAACATCAACTGTAGGAGAAACAAATGAGACACCTGTCTCCGCGGGATCATTGTCCATCTTAGAAGATAAAGACTTAGAAAATGCCCTACTAGCATTAATTGAGTTTTTGGCTTTGGCAAGACAAAAAGAGATTGTTAAACTTCGTGACACAAAAGGATCTTCCAAATCTTCACTGCTTTCCATTATTGATACAACATTGCTAAAGTGTTACCTGCAGGTCAAACGTAAATAATAACTAAATTTTTAGAATGCTAACTATTTTCTTTATAGACTAACGATTCTCTTGTTGCACCACTTTTGCGCTTAAATCAATGCCACTTGGAAGAGTCTGAAAAGACGCTAAAAAAACATGACAAAATATCAGAACTGATCATTCTCTATCAAACGAATGGCAAACACAAAAAAGCGTTAGAGCTACTTCAAGCGCAGGCATCAATAGAAGGTTCAAGTCTTTATGGACATGAACGCACCATACGTTATTTGCAGTTGTTGGGTTCATCTAATTTACAATTAATTTTTGAGTTTTCGGACTGGGTTTTACGCAAATATCCCGTCGATGGCTTAAGGATTTTCACAGAAGATTTTATTGAAGTGGAAAACTTACCACATGCTAGTGTTTTAGACTTTCTTTTGAGCAAACATAAACAATGTGTCATACCGTATTTAGAACATGTTATCAATGTGTGGAAGGACACAAATACATTAATGCATAATGTATTAGTTAAGCAGTATCGCGAAAAGATTGAACAATTGATGGTGGACTTGAAGTTGGAAGGATCGGATGGAAAACGGTAAAATAACATGATTCAACCTGTTCTAGAAATTCTTTTGCCCACTAAATATCCAAATTACTTTCTCTTATTGTGGAAAAAAATTATCTCAAAACAATATCCTTTCAAGGGCAACAGGCTAAATCTGATTTTTTCTTGTTTAATTTATACTTTTATTTCTGGTCAATATTTCTACTTTTTGTGACTTAAGTATTTCTTTTTGTATATTCGGTCAATTATTCCCATTTTTCCGACGCCTGCATATGTATACATACAAAGTCGAACAGTGAAATCCGCACAAACAAAAAAATGAATAAAATCCTTTAGGATCTAAATTTTTCATCTATTCAAAAAACTGATGGAAGGATCAGAGAAGCAAATAATTTTTATTGAAAATATGTTTCTCTAGGTCGGAAAAACACACCATAAACATCTATTTTTAGCAAAAAAAAGTGATATATGTATGTCCTTTATTGATAAAAAAAGTTTTTCGCAAAATGTTGTAAAATTTTATTTTAAAGGAACTAATTCTAAAATATTTACAACAGGTATTTTAAAAACTGATATTTAGGATTAAAAACAAAACCGATATCCATATTTTGTAGTTCCACCCTTCGCTTTTATGACCGTCATAACTCGCTGCGGCATTGAAGAGATCAAATTTTTGAAAAGATCTTGCGAAATGCCTTCTTACCAAACATTTGGAATTATAGGGCTTGTGGCTTGCTACCTGCACTTAATTATGTGAGAAATATTCTCAATGGGGTTCAGATCGGGACTATTGCTTGGCCACGATAAAGTTGAAATGCCATGATCATTTAAGTAATTATTTACCTGCAAAAGAAGAAGGAGGAAAAAATGATGAATGTTGTGGGTTATTATTAAGTACAAAATAAGGATTTACAAAACGTTGTCCACACGCGAAAAATGCTCTTCAATAGAAGGTTCCAAGATTTCTATCAGGATGTTTTTATAGTCAGCTGCTTTGATAGTTCCTTCAATCAATGCCATTTGTCCAACTTGGTAATCCCCAGACTATTCTACTAATCGATTGCCTAAATGTTCTTTGGATGCACTCGCCCCTATAACGCTCTCCGGTTCTTCGGCGCATATACAGCATTTCATCGGAGCCGCATATATTGCACTTTGATTCATCTGAGAAGATCACATTCTGCCAATCAGAAACAGTCCACATTTTGTGCTGGTTGGCCCAATTCAAGCGTTTCCAAAGCATTTGAGTGGTCAAAAAAGGCTTTTAGCGGGACGATGTGCAGATAAACCATCGTCATGGAGCCTTCGTCGCACAGTCATTGGAAAAATTTCTATTCCTTTACATTCAACAAATTCTTTTCTAATTTCTACAGCCGTTTTGAATCGATTTTTAAGACTTATACTTTTTAAAAGTCGATCATCAGCTTCTGTAGTCTTTTTTCGCGCTCCTGACCCTTCTTTTCGACCTGTCGACCCAGTTTTAGAATACTTTTTGAAGAAGTCGGCTCCTGAGGCCTAATCTAGCAGAAATTTCCCGTTTCGTTAATCTATCGCTTCGAAACGCCAATATCTCGCTCTTATCCGCTTCGTTAATTTTTTTATAATTTGGCATCTTTTCCAACACAATAACACAAGAATGATTAGGAACTAATAGTGCAACTTCTATTTATACTAAGATATTGTCCTACATTTAAAACAAAGTCCTACCTATGTCATACCTGTAAAAAAAACCATACCTACAAAACAAAAGGGGTTGACGGGATCGTAAAACCCTTTTTTAAAACTTTTTTGTTTGTCCGGATTTCACTGTTCGCCACTGTACATATGTATAAAACAAATTTTGTTTAGAACTTAAGCCTGACTTGCCAAAACTTCTTTCTTGTATATTATCTTTTCTTTTAACTACTCTTTGGTAGCACGATAAAAATTTCAAAAAAAAAAATGAAGTAAGTCATATAGACCATAGTTTCGAGTCCCGCGCACCTAACATCACTTTGAAGTGAAAAACTTTTAAGCTTGCTTATTGTTAATTTGTGCATGAATATATTCATACGTATATGTAATACAGACAGTAGAATATTTTATTGATCCAGTTTGTTCTAACTTCAGCCCTAGTGACTGAATCCTATTTCCTCGACTGATGAGGATTGGCTATAGCATGGCCTGACTTACTGGTATTATTTTACTTTTGCAATTTTATTTGGGTCTTACTCCTGTACTGAACAGTAAGGTCACAGAAATAATTGATACATTTTTGTTTGTGTTGCAATAATTGTAATTGTTTTCATTTGTATAGAACAATGATGACAAAAAAAAACTCCATTTCGCTCAGAAAATATAGAACTTTTTAAATATTTTAGCATTAAGAGAAATGCTTGCATTACAAAGTGTCATTTGCAACAGCTGCTCTCATTTTGTACACATAAAAATAAAAGTTTTATAAAAAGCCTTAAAATATACTCAAGTTAAAAAAAAATTATATAACTAGAACATACATATTATAGTATCTTCACAAGCTAACATCTTGAAATTTTGTAGCGAAAAGACTGAAGAACTTGAAAAATATCGTTCCAAGTTACACAACTTTTTAAAGGAATCGGAGAACTATTCTCCTGATGTGGTGCTAAAAGATTTTCCAACAAACACATTACTAGCTGAACGTACTTTAATATTGGGACGCTTAAAGAAGCATGAAAAAGTACTTGCAATTCATATACAAATCTTGGGCGATGTCAAGAAAGCGACAGAATATTGTGATGATAATTATGAGGAGGATAACGATATTTACTTAACGCTCTTAAAAACAATTCTAATTCCACTTAAAGAACCACCTTATCAAGGGATTGAACTTCATCCTGATTTTTTGAAACCAAATCACGATATCGTACTTGAATTACTCAATAAATATGCAGTAAAAATTAATCCTGCAAAAGTTTGGCCTGTAATATATGAAGAAGTTTTTGCTTTCAAATTTATCTAATTTATTATAATTTCAGTATCTACCCGACGATATGCCTCTACATCGCTTGCATAACTACATGGAAACAGTTTTCCGTACCCAAATGGCTCAAAAGCATCATAATCAAATTATGCAGGGGCTCTTATCTGCTGAATGTACACGTGTTCAAGAACAGATACGACAGCACGAAAGAAAATCAGTTACTATCACAGAATTTACTGTCTGCCCTGAATGTAAAAAACGTTTTGCGAATCAAGGGGCTTTCGTTCATTATCCGAATGGAGAAGTAGTACATCTTTCTTGTCATGATAAAAAAAATCAAAATTTATAAATCTTTCTATTAAAATAATAGAGTAGGCTTATGTTAAAATATAAACTAAATATATTATAAATACCAAAGACTAAATTCCAGCAAAAATGTACAGCCTAATGACAACGTTTATTCCGCGGAAACATCGGTCCTATTTCCTTAAAATGATAATTTTTAAGCATTCAATCCAAAAAAATTGTTTGGCGGAGAGTCTATTTGGAAAACGGATTGAAAAACCGAATCGAATAAGAATTCCATTTCACTTCAATATATCATATATATGTATCTTGGTTACTGGCGCATGCTTACCGAATGAAAAAAAACTGAAAAAAGGCTATATGACTTTCGGTGAAACCGAAAAACGATTTTAAGTACTTAAATTATAATATCTTTAGAACGGGGTCTTAAAAAACTATAAAATTAACGCTTTTCCTACCTTTTTCAATATTGGACATATCGCACACATTCTACTAAAGAGCCACAACTCAAAATTTTGGAATTTTTAGAAAACGAAAAAACTGTTTTTGAGCTTGTGAACTATTTTTCAGAAATAAATTGTAGATTATACAGAAGAAGGTACTACAGAATATGGTTTGAAAACACTCGTAAAGGTTTTTTTTTTAAAAGCCGACACAACTAAAATATGGCACTTTTGCATATTACAACTTAATTTCCTTTGCAACATGAAGAGTAACTGTTTTTTGACAGTAAAGTACAGCAAAAAATTATTTTATCTTTGTTTGTGCTGGTAGATATGTGTATGATGAACAGTTTTAACAAATAAACTCGAAAATGACAAATTTTGAGTTGTGTCTCTTAAGTAGAATGTGTGAGATTTGCTAGATGCAAACAGAAGCTGTTGCTAACTTAATATCCGTGTTTGAAAGTTACGGGAAATGCTCCTAATAGATTTTTGAATTCAGCTCGGTACCACCAACTATGTTGTACATATTGTATTTAAAATAATAAATCATTTTTTGTCCTCAAATGATAGTCATGAAATTTATCTATTAGTGTGTTAAGAAACGGTTCTCTTTAACAAGGAAATTAAATAAAACAGATTTCAGTAAGAGAGCGTTCAAGTATTACGTATCGCAATTTTTGAAGGTTTTTGAACCTCCCACCCCCATGTAACGCACAGTAGCGTTTTTCTGTACCCCCTTTAAACGTTACGTAACACCTAAGTGACCATTTAAAATGTCTGGTGGCGGGCGCATGGATGAAAAAAAATTTGTAAGTTCCATTGTTTATTTAGAAAATCATATTAGAAATTTAACAATCTCTACATATTTCTATTACCCACAGAAATTGCTACCAACGATGAATATGTGAGATTATCACGGAAGCAATATGCTGAATATCGTCGTCTATGCGAAGCACATTGTGCACGTGTTACTATACAGTTAGCCGCCAAATATGTACATAAAAATTTATAAAAATGTGGCGGTCATCCAGGACATACAAATCACAGTCGAATTTCAATTCCGGCTCAAGTAATAGCCATCAATATTATAAGACAGCGGACGGTTGGTTGTATTATCCTACGCGATTTCATACAGATTTCAGAGTCTCGACTAGTTACGATTTCAAAGAGTCCAAGCCACATATGCTCTCCAAATTGAATTGGTTTCAAACAATACTGATTTGGACTTGAATATTGTTGTTGTGGTCACAAAAGTATGTATATGATTTAGTTTCGTTTTGGATTAAAATTTTTGATTTGATGATGAAATTTTGTATTTCAGAAGTATTGCATGACAACATCTCAGTAACAAGAAAATTTTATAATTTCAAATTTCGAGTTTCAAATATTTATGCTTCAATTTTATACCTCATCAAATAACCATTCATTTGATACCTATATTTTGGAAATCTGTTTAGTGTTTCCTATCTTATACTGTCTTTTATAAAGCTATATTCGCAACTTCCGATGACTATCATATATCCGAAACCAGAATCGAGTGACATTTTTTTGCAGATTTATGGATTATTCCTAAAACGCTACTTCACCTTAAAAAAATTAAAAAGAACGAAGTTGTCCCTAAAGTAAACCTGTGCCTTCTTTTTAGCATCCATTGAAATTTCAAAGGTTGGATTTTTATCACTTTAAGCCAGACGTGCAAATTTTTACAGTTTCGTTTTGAAATTAACCTTCATGATTGGATTTTCTTCCCCTGTCTTATTCCGTACGAATTCCCGCAAGTGGTAGGAAATCAATTTTGCGTTGGTAAAATTTGTTCTTCCACTTATTTGTTATTCCTCATCTACTGTCGCCAAAACATAGTCTACCTTGTAGCTGGTGCCATAAGGTTTTGGTAAAGTACTTAATGTTTTTTTGTGCTCTACTTTACCAATTTTTTTCGCCAACAACGAATTATTCATATTCGTTATTTTCCTATTGGGCTGCATTCATCAGGCTCATTGCCATAGACTATGCTCAGTAGCGTGCCAACATGATCTTTAATTATAATACGCATTTCTAAGTACAAATAATTTATTCCAATTTCAAAATTCGACAAATTTATTTTGCTTTCACTTTCAAGATGAAATATTAAAATTTTGTGCTATCAAATCATTCAATTAGGACAGCAAAATTGGAAACTTTAGTCACCAGAGTAAACATTTTACTCACCAAGCAAAAAATGGTTTTCAAAAAAATATCAACTGGGAAAGACCCTTAGGACCCAATTTGTTGAAAAATATATGTCTGTTTGGTCAACCTTACAGCCAGAGTTGCCAAACCATACCATATATAGTATCTTCCCCGATGCGAACCCGCATGTTCGATGTTATACCTACGTTAAAAACCCTTTTAATACACGATATCTGATAATTACTTCTATGACGCAAACTTTTCAGCTTTAATTTCAACACAACTGTCTGAAAAGCTCAAGTGAATAGTTTAAAAGGGTCGTTTATTAAATACAAACTTATTAAAATCAAAAGTTATTAAATAAAAAATTCAAAGTGCATTACTAAATTATGGTAACTATGTTTTCTGTGATGTCTTTTTTTACTATAGAACCTACCTTATTAGCATAAGGGGAAGCTATGAAATGAAGACAAAAATCTAGAAAGCAGTGATGTATTTAAAATAGTTTTGTATCATAATGAATAAGACACTTTGATTTTGTAGCGAAGTTTGGTTTTATCATAGCTCCCTAGGACAATATATAAAATCATGATTGAGAGACGGCATGTATCTTATTCTTAATGAAAGACTTGACGTCTCATGTTTTCAGCGATACATGAGATAGGGCACATTATTGGTAATTTTTTGTCGAGGCTGACTTTGCAAATTTGTAAGTCGTACGTAAAATAATATTTGATAATAAAATAAAATTAAATACAAGTAATGAAGTTCTAAATTTCTCTAATAAGTCTCTCTACTTGTCTTTAAAAGGCCTGTAAAAGAAGCTATACAATCTTTTTTCTTATTACTAGGGTAGGAACAAAAAAAATGCTATGTTTTCCTTCGAGGAAATCACGCGACATAATTCACTAAGATTCGGCATAGTAATTCAATGTAATTAAATCTTAATAAGATAAATTCATTTGCGAAACATATATATACATAAGGTCATTTGAAAATTTCCCAGGCTAACATAGCAAAACACATTTTTTTGGGAAATTCGATCTATTTATTCAACATACTTTCCTTTGAGGGCGGTATACCGAGTATACCGTTCTTTTAAATTTTCGATACCATTTTTGCAGTAAGATGCCGGATTGTCCTCAAAATAGGCCTCAGTTTCGGCGATTATTCCCTCATTGTCCCTAAATCTCTTTCCCGCGAGCATCCTCTTGAGGTCTGAGAACAGGAAAAGGTTGCTCGGGGCCAGATCTGGAGAATACGGTGGGTGTGGCAGCAATTCGAAGCCCAATTCAACCTTTTTTGTGGCTGTTTTGATTGACTTGTGACATGGTGCATTGTCTTGATGAAACAGCATTTTTTTCTTCTTCAAATGGGGCCGTTTTTTTGCGATTTCTTCCTTCAAACGCTCCAATAACTCCATGTAGTAGTCACTGTTGATTGTTTTTCCCTTTTTTAAATAGTCGATGAACAAAATTTCATGTGCAGCCCAAAATACAGACGCCATCATCTTGCCAGCTGACTGTTGCGTCTTTCAACGCTTTGGAGCCGGTTCACCGCGTGCCGTCCATTCAGCTGACTGTCGATTTGACTCCGGGGTGAGTAATTGGAGCCATGTTTCATCCATTGTCACATACCGACGCAAAAATTCAGCTTTATTACGCTTCATGGGCCTCAAACACTCCTCAGAATCATCAACTCGTTGTTGTTTTTGGTCGACTGTGAGCTCGCGCGGCACCCATTTTGCGCAGAGCTTCCGCATACCCAAATATTCATGAACGATATAGCTAACACGTTCCATTGATATCTTTAGGGTGTCAGCTATCTCGCTCAAGTTCACGTTACGGCAATTAAAAATAATTTTGTGGATTTTTTGGATGTTTTCTTCCGTAACCACCTTTTTTGGGCGTCCAGTACGTTTGCCGTCTTCGGTGCTCATTTCACCACGTCGAAATTTAGTATACCAATCTGTTACGGTTGCTTTTCCTGGCGCAGACTTCGGAAACTCTTGATCAAGCCATTGCTTGGCTTCAACTGTATTTTTTCCCTTCAAAAAGCAATACTTGATCAGCACACGAAATTCCTTTTTTTCCATTTTTTGCACAATAACAAAAGTTGCTTCATTCAAAATGCTACTCACGAACCAATCGACCGATTGCTGTCAAATTTTGACACTGATCGTTTGAAGGATGGTACTACCTGAAAATCATATGGATTTTATTCAAGTGGTGCCATCTATGGGTTAGCCTGGGGAGTTTTCAAATGACCGTTATGTTATATTATTCTTCTAAACCAAATTATCAGGTTTTATCTTGCACGGTTTTGATATTTACTGAGGATGAAAATAATAGAGATATTGTTGAAACACCCATCATTTTTATTTTCTAGCAAGACTGTTCCCAAAATTTCCATGGTTTGACCTATGATCGTCCGATATGAAATCCAAGCAAATACAAATACGATTATTCGTATCACTCTAATCTACAATAAAAACTCCGCGCTACACGCACAAATTCTTTCCGAAAATTCTTCTTGTTTATGGGCAGGCCCCTGTTTATCGCAAATGCAAAACAAAAAGCACAAAAGAGAATAGACAAGAATTCTTTCACAGAATTTCGTTATGTCAACGCTGAGAAATCGGCAGAAAAGCAAAATATTTTGATTTCATCCGACATTAGTACGACAGCATCGCAAACTTTAAAATAAATAATTAATTTCAAGCTACGCCGACTTAAATTTATAGTCAATAAAGAGTTAAAGTATATATTTCTAAAAATGTATAGCCGTCTGCAATTTGCCAAGAGAATTTATTTGTCCAGCCGAACCCGTTGTCTTAATAAATATGTGTTAACGCAACAATGTAATAGAGTTTTTACCACCGATATTTCAAAAGCATGCAAAGCTGGACTCTTACATGCATCAAAAGGACACATCGACAAAAAACAAAAAATTGTAGGCTACTGGTGGCTTGGATGTAGTGGCATGATTTCTGTGGCTGTTCTTTTAGGCGGTCTAACACGATTAACGGAATCTGGTTTGTCAATGGTTACGTGGAAGTTATTGGGTGAAAAAAGGCCTACAAATCTACACGAATGGGAAGAAGAATTTAGCAAATACCAACAGTTTCCAGAATTTAGAATGTTAAACAGCAGCATGACATTGGAGGAATTTAAACGCATATATTTAATGGAGTACTTACATAGAATGTGGGGTCGAGCTATTGGAATGTTCTTTTTATTGCCAGCTGTGTATTTGTGGTCCCGTGGACACTTTAACCCTGCGATGAAGAAGAGAGCTGTCGCAGCTGGCTCATTAATAGGTGCCCAGGGTTTAATGGGCTGGTATATGGTTAAATCAGGATTGGAAGAGAGGTTTAATGATGTAAATGATGTACCTCGAGTATCACAATATCGACTTGCATCCCACTTGTCTCTAGCATTTTTTCTGCATGTTTTGTGTTTATCTGCTGGACTTACATGCCTGCTACCTTTGCAACAATTTAACAATGTTAGTCGCAGCGCTTTCCAGTTGCGAAAAATAGCACACATTAGCAAAGGAATGGTATTTTTGACTGCTGTATCTGGTGCATTTGTTGCTGGTCTAGACGCTGGCCTTATATTTAATTCATTTCCTAAAATGGGAGAAAATTGGGTGCCTAACGATATCTTAGCCATTACACCAGTATTAAAAAATTTCACAGAAAATCCCACAACTGTTCAGTTTAACCACAGACTGCTTGGAATTTCTACTGTATCGGTAATTTCATTTCTTTATGTCTTAGGTAGACGTGTTCATTTACCTAAAAGAACAATTTGGGCCATGAATGCGTTGGCTTTTGTAGCATGGGCTCAAGTTACTCTTGGTGTTTGCACGCTCTTAAGTCATGTTCCTGTAAATTTAGCTGCTGCTCATCAGTCTGGATCTTTAATGCTCTTGTCAGCTGCTGTCTGGTTAACTCACGAATTAAAGTTTTTAAAATATATTCCTAAATAAAAGTAAATTTATTATTGCAAGCCGGATAACTTTTATTATAAGTTGTATTAAGGGAGAAAATACGTCTAGAGGAACATTATATAACCTTATTTTTATACTCTATACTCGGTATATTATTTTTTTTTCTGTAGGTTTGCATGGCCTAAAGCAGAGTGTGGCAGATATAGACAATTATAAATTGATTTAATCTCTATCAGCATCATCTCCTGAGTCGATTTAGCTATGTCCGTATATATTTCAGTGGAAGTAACGATTACGGATAAGCAAAGCGAGATGATTTAATGAAATTTAATACATTGGCTACATTTTCAATTAAAGCTCGTAAGATTGATAAGGGATGAAATTGGCTCACACACACGCGTTCCATATAAAACCGTCAAAACATTATACTGAGACAGTTATTTGAGGTATTGCAACTAAATTTCACAATAATACTAGGAATGGTTTGAGCAAACTGTCCAAACTAATGGAAAATTTTCGAAAATTTCTCAGAAAACATCGCGGTGATCAAATAAGAGTAAAAAGATGGAACCCGGAATTTAATTCTAGGACACGAATACCGGATGTTCCCAAATTATTTAAAAAAAATTAGGATAAAAAAAAAAATCGTTTTAGTTCTGAAAAAAAAACTAACAAGCACATGTTAAGTTTTCAACATCAACAATATAATATACAGGTTGACGCCAATAACGACGTAACGAATATTGCGAAAAAATTATTTAAAAAAAGCTCTGCGCAAAGACAACGTAAATCGCACTGAAAACATTCGTCCATATGAAAAATTCTCCAAAATATTACTGAAAATTTTGATTTTATGTGATTGAGACAGTGAGGTCAAAGGCCTTCAAAGTGACTAGAGATTTATTAAATTTAAAATTTATGGCGATAGCCCGTGTGCAAGGAGTATTGTATGATATATAGTTGAAAAAGTATCAAGATGTTTATGTAAATAAAAAATTAAAATTTTAAAAATTATAAGCAAAATAGTTAAGAAACGTTGACAAAATTTTTTAAAATTACTGTAATTTAAAAAAACAAATAGTACCAAGAATCTTTTTTTAAAAGAATTACTGTACAATCCGAAGATTGCTGTGTAAGGTGGCTGACAACCTGACTTTCCTAGTCTTAATAGCAATAAAACAAGTTTTTTTTTATCAGTTTTTTACATGTTCAAGGCGTAGCTCTTGAAAAATACCAACAGCACTGATTTCGTCAAGTCTTTTCAAATGAATTAAAACTATGTGTTCCAAATTTTAAGTTCCGGCACTGATCGAAAAAGCCTTTTAATGATCATATATAAAATAACTGCTTTAATTTCAAGTATATACTACAAACAAACTCCATCAAATGACTTCAGCTATAACTTCTAAGCCTATCGCGTCAATAGTGGTTAGTGGTAAGATGCAGATTTTCTGTGTCTCAGACTCATTACAAAGCGATTCATGTAGCCAAGGAAATTCCTGAAAAATCATGTTACGTAAAGTTCGGGTTGTGCTGCATTACAACTCACTTGATAGCTTGGATCATGACTCAACCGCACAAAACCACACTGTGTTGTATGAAGCAACACTTTAAATTCAGTGTCTTTTGGCAGTTTCTCAAGCGGTTTTGCACGTTCTGTCAAGCTGTATAGCGCAGAACGTAGTTGCTCTTCAAATTCTAATAAATAGTGATCATCTTTTTGTTGGTACAACTCATTAATGTACAACTGAAAGTTGTACCGCTCTAAGACATTGATTTCGTTGCGATAGAAGACAAGTTCCAGTTGCTTAAGTTCCTTATTGCGACTTAGTTCCAATGCCGTCCGCAGCACTTGTTTTAAGTACGTGTTAAGTGGCGGAAATATTGAAACAAATATAGGTGTGTTGTAGACACGACGTTTTTTGAAAATTTGCGCCGGGTAAATTCCGCGTACGTAAAGGATGTGATTAATAAAAACTTCTATGGCCTCAATCAAAATATCGGAATACTCTGTAATAAAAATATCAGTCTTATATTTCAAAAAATAACATTTTGCAGTTACCATTGGAGTTCATTTTGCAATTGTGATTTTCCTTTGTTTATAATCTGAACCATAATTCGAAACTATTCTGACATTAAATTTTTTTTGGAGCAATAGGGATTTTGAAGAAAATAATATACATAAATGTAATCAAAAGTTGGGGGACGCACTTATATTTATAGATATAACAGTTGAAAGTCATGCATATAGTTTTTCAGAAAATCGAAAAATTGAAAACCGCTGAATTGATATGCAAAGCTAGTGTATCATTACAGATAATTTAGCTACATAAGTTTCAAATCCATGCCATAGTTTGTAAGATATGATAATTTTCTATATTTCTGACAATCTTTTTTTTAAGAAACCAAAAGTTTTTTTAAATATATTATTAACATACATACATATATGCTAAATGGTATCAAATTTAGTCATATCTTTTAGTGTAGTAACTCCAATAATTGCACTAAAATCCCATAGATGGCATTACTTCTTTATTCATACTCATAGGTATACTGCTACATATTCATTATAAAAGCGAAATAATTTAAAAATTCAATTTCGAAGAGATAATTTACTTTTACAACGATCGACAAATACATACATATTTAAAATTGATGTATCGTTTGTCCCAAAACTTTATTTTTTAGCCCATTTTTGCTGGAAAACAAAAACGAGTCTAGAATTTTATTTAATTTTAATCTTTTTTTTCCTCAAGTTATGTCATAAATGTCTTCCTCAGACGAATCGGTAGATTCTTCACTTCCATTTATAACGGGCTTGCCTACTACTTAAAGAAGAAAGAAAAAAAGTGATGTACGCTCACTCCCGCAAGTAACCCAGTGTGTCCCCACATTATTCGTATGTGCGTCATAATCAGAGGTTTTGAGTAATATGTCCATTTTTTCAAAAATAACGGTACATATTTTTTAAAACGTTCAGAAATTTTGAAAAATTGTATCTCAAAAACTATGGCACAAATTTTATACTTTATAAACCAGCATTATAGTTTATTAAATTACGTTTCTTATGACATTAATATTTTGGAAATTGACACAAATGAAATGTTTTTTCTAAAAGCTATTTCCATGCCTTCCGATGGCCATATCTCCGAAACTATATGCGTCGCCCAACTTTTGACTGTCAGTATTAAACGCCTCGTAAGAAAATTACAGTTTAATAACGAGACGGATTCCTACTGAAACTTATGTCTAAATACATAAATGTAATCCAATTACCCACAAGTGAAATTGGTCAAGTGATGTAATTGTATTAACAATGTATATCTGGCGCAGTGCCACCCAACCGGTCAATCGAGGGCAATGATGCTCGATATCCTCCGAATGTTTAATCATTCAAACACATGCACTCCGTACGGCATTTCTTCATAATTTCGATGTTTATGATATTTCTTAAGGTAATGACGCTAATGTGCCACCAATTAAACTTTAATGAAGTTGAAATGGATACATTTGTATTGTTAAATTTATTTATTTAGAAGTTTTAAATTCTCACAATAAAACAAGCTATTTTTCATCAATTTCAATTATTAGGCTCTGATTCTGATCCTTTTGTTTTGTTTTGATTATTAGCTTTACTATTCAATGAAGTTGACGTTTCACACTTGCAGGGATGAGTTTGTCAGTTGCGATAAGCTACAAGTTCTAAGCACAATTGAAACGAGATGCGATAGTGAGAAAAAACAGAATAAGACATAATTTTTGCTATACGTTAGAGCAAAATAGGCAATAGATCTTTTTTGAGCTTACATTGTGCATCTTGCTCTAGCATATAGAAAAAATTGTGATATCTCGTTTTGTTTTTTCTCGCTATCGCTTCTCGTACCAATTGTGCTTAGAGCTATAGTTGTATCACGGATTTGACATTAATTTAGATATTTCAAACGATAAGCATGCTAATTATTATTTTAATTAATTTTAAAAAAAAATGAGAAACCACACACTTTGATTTATTCGTGCTATTTGTGGGGAAAATTACTGGCAAATGCAAATTGTGTATGACTGAATTGTCTAGCAAATATATTTTTTATGAATGAAATGCACAAATGCAGCTGATTCCTTACTCAAACAAATGACATTTAATGAAACTTGATCGAACATTTTGTTAAGTACAATGTAGTTTTAACATACGATTAATTGGTACTCTCACAGTTGTAGAAGCTGACTTCAGTTAATGCACACATAACTAGTTCAGTTAGCTCCCAATGTGCCAAACGGATCCGTTCCTGCGGATTATTTGCGGATTCCGTTTCGGATCGTTTTTTTAAATAAAACAGATTCGAGACGAACTTTTTCTTTAATAATGCGGATTTTACTGTACAAAAAAATTAACGCAATTAATTAATTAAAAAAATTTTTTTTTTATTCTTCCCAAATCTAATTTTTTTTAAATTTTTACTTATTTTTCATCAATTTCTTTTGATGCCTGCCTATTTCACCAACTTAGTTTTATTTATTAGTATAGTAAATCACACATTGAGGAAACTTATTTTTTTTACCTGCCACCGAACAGAATCGAACCTGCGCGTCCTGCGCCATGCCACTGTTCAAAGATGCTCATCTTAACCAACTCAGCTACTTCCATTATTTTTCTGACGTACTTAAATTTAATTACTTCTCTATCAAAATGAAAAAGTGAAGATTCATTTTGAGCAGTTGTCGATTGCTAATTCAAATATTATACTTTTAGCCAGCAGAAATTATGTAAGGCGGTGGATAAACAGAGGGAAGATACAGGTTCAAACCCCGGCGACGCACATTTTTTTTTATTTTTTAAATTTAAAGATACATAAAAAGCAAAAAAGGAGTAGAGAACTGTTTTTGTTTATTGAAAATATCTTGAAAACTGGCTTTTATATTAATAATAAAAAAAAGCTGATTCCGTTTTTTTTTCCGATTATGACGTCCGTTTCGGATCCGATAAAACGGACGATCCTTCCGTTTTTTTGAGGTAGGGCTAACTCTCAAGAGCTCTTGACCTATATTTGTTCCGTTTTTATGCTTTACTTTTTTATCTCTTTTCACGAGCTTTTATTTGAACACTTGTTCCGAGCGTGTCAAAAGTTAGAATTTACAAACTCAATCAAAATGCTCATTTGGCGAGGTTAAACCTCCCTTTAATTATAGTTATGATATGCATATAAATTGTTAGGCGGAACAAGATAGATTAGCATCGGATTAGATTAGTTTTGGGAGAAAGTTATATAAAAATTCGATACTTGCGTTAAATAAAAATATATTATAAAGTACTTATTCCGCTTTATTTCAATAAAGTTTCTGAAATACAACTTTATATTCAAAGCGATTTAAAGTAAACCTTGTCGTTTCAAATCTTCAAACGTCTTTCGGTTAACAACATTTCCCAATGAATCTTCAAATTCTTCTTCCTGATCGGCAATCCAACGCTCGCTCTGTTTCTGAGATTTAAGTTTCTCCCATAATGTTATTGCGTCCTCGATTTGTGTCACATTAGCGAAATGCGCTGTATTTGGGATTCCAAGACAACGCATACCATGAGCATGTCGCCATTCAGCAAAATGGCGTTGAAATGCTTTGGGCCCTTTATATGTATAATTACCACAAATTTCGCAGTTGTAGCTTATGTTAAGACCGTGTAACTTATACAGCCAATAAGGAATTGGTTTGCCATCCCAGCCGAGTGGCAAATTCTTAGGATTATAAGGGACATCATCTGCATCGGGATCATCGTCATTATCACTTTCACTTGCTTCGGCATCGCTGTCATCACGTTCACCGCCTGTTCGCGCTTGTTTTCTTTGTACGTTTTCTTTGGTAGCACTACGCTGTTCTGAAACCAATTCAGCGTATTTATAAAGAAATGCTTCCAGTAATGCAATTTCTTTATTGCGTTCTTGTTCACGCTGATTTGCACTGGCATTCTTAGTTAAAGTTTTCTTTGCTAGCAATGAAGGATCCAACATTTTTTTACCCTTTGTAGAAAAAAGTCGTTGTGCACGCTCTTCCAAAGTGCCACCGCACTTAAGTCCAAGTGCCATTAATGCAGATTTCAATCGATCCAAGCCCAAAGACGCAAGTTCCTCCCAACTGGAAAATGCCGAAAGGTCTAAATGTGCACCAGTATTCGCTAGAGCGGATTCGGTTTCTTTACTAGCCCAACCTAAAGGAAAAATAATAAAGTTGATTGTGATTATCTTTCGGAGAAAGTTTTAGGATTACAGTTATTCATTATATGACAGAAAATACCCGTAAATTGTAAACAATAGGTCTCTTTGCAAAAACTGGTGAAAAAAATAATTTTGGGTTGTGTCAGTTAAGGAAATCTGATTTATGTATTTTGTGAAAAATAGAAAAATCTTTAGATCTAAAGACAGTGAAAGGTTTAACTTATTTTGATTAAATAAGTTAATCTCAATGGTTGCAATTGATTCCAAAAATACAAGTTTATTGTTTAAGCTGCTACTATTACCATCAGTTTTTCCGTTTATAGTCTTAAAATCTTTCAAATAAAAATCATGTAAGACATTTACTGTGTCTTCTGCAATTAAAAATTCAAGTTTGAATGCATTTGGATATCAGCAAAAAAATTGATTTCATGAAAAAAAATGTGCATGTTGCAGTTGAAAAATTTGTTAACGATTGAAAAGGTTTTTTTCATAGAAAGGAGTACATTTCTTATTTAAAACCACGAAATTTCAGAAATGTGTTTTCAATAGCGTTTTTGTTTTGATCGTAATATTTTTTGTTAAAATTCAAGTTCACTAAATTCAACTAACTCATTATTTCTAAGACTAGAACCAAAAAAAATGACTGCTAATGCCTGCTACCCTACGTGATAGAGCAATTTTTATTGAGAGGTCTATATATCTTCCATCCCCGTCTACCTATATGTTACAAACAACGAACGGTAAATTTTGAGTTACAAAGTTGAAAATTGATATACGAGCCCTTTCGGTTCGTTGTATTTCACAATTGAGTTGTTAAAACCGGCCGACGTCCCCTTTTTTTCAAAATCTATTTTCTCGATATTTTACATGAAATCGAGAAAAAATACCTGAATAAAATATGTTTGTGACTATTTACTACAATACTACGAAGCTGCAAGCCACACCCATTTTTTTGTATTTCTTACATCAATAGATTTTTTTTCCTGTTTAGACCAATCTGTTTGAATCATTCAATATAAGATGACCGTAACTAAGAATTTTTAAAATGACCGGATCTTCCCAATCAAGTGCGCTTTAATAGTTGATCGAAGGATCCAACAGCAGATAAAAGAAAGTTGAAATGTTTTTAGTATAAATAAAAAAAAATAAAATGTTTTTAGTACATGCATGTACATACATATGTATGGTATAAAAGTATTAATGGATGTTCATGTATTAAGTAACGCGACTCTGAGAAGGGCGTTTTGTGACGAAGTTTGATATGGTGGCGAAAGTCTCAATTATAATTCAGATTTTTTTTTGTAAGGGGTTAGCTGTGTAAAGCAAAAATTAAATCAGTCGACATCAACTGGATCGGGAGGGCAATTAGGAATCGGAACCACTCTTACAAGAAAAGTCCTTAAGTAGTTCACTGATAGCGGGAGGATTAGACAACAGTCGATAGCATGTGACAAACCCCAAAATAATCTGCAAGAAAATAGTAGCAGCCAAGCATCGACTCAACAGAAAGTAATCTTTTTAGTTAATAAACTATGTCCCACTAAGATTTAAGGGAAAGCAACTTTAAAGAAAAATTTCAAATTCGTTTCGATATCAATTTGGCTTTAAAAATATGCAATGACCAAAACTTGACGTCAGAGACAACACATATTACGGCGCTCCGGAAAGCAAAATCTTCCATTATAAACTGTTGCAATCTTTACAAATCATTGATCTATTTTTTTTTTACCTGGAAAAGTTCCTTGTAGCCACTGCCTTTGAAACTCTAACTCCACTTTCAGCATCTCTGAGTCGATATCCAATAAAGGATCTATTTTAAGTATAATATTTTGCAAGTACACATTTAGCTGTTCGATATATTTACAATATTCACGATTTTTGCGTTCCTTTGGAATATCAAACACATGATCGAATGTCATCAAATAAGTTATATAGTCGACCTTCTCGATGCCACGTATATTTAGATACTGCTCATAACATTCGTTCAAGTCCAGATACCGGCCACCACCCTCTTCATCGGTAAACTCTACCAGAGTGGACATTTCATCGGGATTGTTGTAAGCTTTTGTGATTTCATCAAATTCAACAGAAAGTGGGACGCTCACCTCGTTTGGATGCTTTTTATAGAATTCTTTGATTTGCTTCAATCTGGTATAGAATTCAAGGAATTCATTTGGTCCAGAAAGTGCCTGAATTTCTGCCTTGCGTTCATTATCTTTGTCTTCGTAGAGTTCACGTAGCTGTGTCGTTGAGTTGTGGTGCAGTTCCACAAGATACTTCAGGCGATGCTCCGCAAAAATTCGCTCCTTTTCGCCAGACTTTTTATTAGCATACTCGTCTACCATCAATTTAACTAGACGTTCACGCTCTTCATGGTATCGCCGTTGTTGTTCGAGCAAAGTTTCCATTGTAATTTATAATAAATTATTAGTTTTTCCACAGAAAAATAAGAATGCAGAAAGTACATAAACACAATTGCCAAAGCGAATATAAAAAGGGATGTGTTTAGTTTTAAAGCGAAATCAAAGTGCCGTCAGCTTTAAACAGGGCTGCCAAGTTGAAAAGCAGGAATTCCCGGCATTCCCAAAATAAAAGAGTTTTCGTTGAAATGGTAAAAAAAAGACAAGGGGGTTTAAGGACCAAGTTATGGTATGTGGTGGAGAGCGGTGATCAAATAATGCAAAAATTGAGCGATATGGTTCATGGCCGAGCTCTCATACATAAATATAAACAACAGCTACCAGTTGTCAACTTTCAGACTATTCAATTATTATTCATTTGCCAGATTAGCTTAATGGCCATGTGACCTGCTTATAAGCTACGCGGCTCAAAATATATACATTTTTTTAATACTTCTGAGAATAATTTAATTTGATGATTAAAAATCGATGTTACTTCAGTTAGAACCAGGGTCAATTCCACCACCCCCCTTACCATAACGTTTTATTTGAAGAAATTTCAATATGATCCTAGTTAATAATTCTATATTTATTTTTATGGAATTTATTTACTTAGATTACAATATTTAATTATCAGAAAGTTTCATAAATAGTAAGTTATGTACGAGCCATGTTTCATTTAAAATAGAAAGGTTCCAGAATCAACGTTATGAACGATATCTTTCACATGTAATCATGTTGACACTTAATTTTTTCCGAATTTTTCTAATGATATCTAAATAAAATTGATTTGTTATTGTATGAATTGATGTTTATTTTTATCTACATTGTATATACTAGTGTTAAACATTTCGCCTACGACAGTCGCGAGCAATGAAATGAGCAATCATTCGTCCCGCCGTGCAGATGCTTATCTTATATGTATTGGTTCGTTCGTCAAATAAATATGCAATAGACCCTGTGTGCAACTGACTGCTAGTTGAAAAAAAATGCAGGTCAAAAATATTATTTCTGCGAAAGGAAATTTTTTTCGCATGTACTAAAAAAGTGATAGACAAAAAACTGCGCTCGTGTGCATCATTGTTGCAAAAAAAAATCATATGCATAAAAAAAATTGTTTTAATTTTCGGAAAAGTACTCTTTATTTTTAATGATGAAATTTGAGTTTAAAAACTTTTTGTGTAGCCATGCGATGCCTTCGTATTCTTTATGTCAACATTCGTGATGCACGGATTTCTACTGGCTAATGTTTTGTTAGCGCGAAACTCACATGATAAAGGACAACTCGCTGTCGACGTTTGGACAACGAAGTAGAACATCCCTAATATATACAGTCAAACCAGTGTAAATGGGACCTGGATAACTAAAAAAACTCCATTACTAAAAGGTTATTGCGTTCAAAGACCTTTTTAAATGGGAAAACTTTACATCTTCAACTCTATAAATCAATGCCTCATATACCTGTATAGCTGAGGCAATGACATACACTATTTAACCAGATCGTTAGAAAATGCGCCTGTTTACGGTAAAACTCCCTATGTCAACGTTTACACGAGCAAATTCGGTCAGACAAATTCTTGTCTATTCTCTTTTGTGAATTTGTTTTGCGTTTACACACGAAAAATAGAATTTGTTTGTGAAAGAAAACGTAAATTCAAAGCATAATATCAACTAACGAATAAAACGAAAGGGATTTCGCGTGTACCACAAATTTTGTACACCTCCCTTTTGTTTTTCCCTTCTTGCCAACAAACAGGAAAACTTTCTCTCAATAGTTTCCTCGTGTAAACTGTTGACAAAATCTGCAAACAAATGGTAATTTGATAGTTTGAGTGCTGCCACATCCACTATTTGAGATATTGCTGTCAACAGGGCAGTCCACATGATCACTCATGTGGTACAGCAAGGTTTGCTGTAACTTGGGCTTCAAAATAAAATCATTAATCGAGAAAAATAAAAATGTCATTCATATTGTTTGATTTGCTGAGAGCCTGCTCCAAACAAAATCTAGTTTTTCTATGCAGTTCGATTTAATTTTAATTTATAATCAAAATGTATTTTTCAAAGTCATCATGAATATAACAGTAAATGTTATGTTAATTTGTTATAACAACCTTTGACAGCAAAATGTAGAATCAGATCTTTTGAATACGGGAAAGCGTTTCGGAATAAATCCTGTAAATTGAGCTAGCGCATTATTGTACAGGAGCGCAGCTATTATCTAATTCCTTGATGTTACTCACTCTTAGTTTATTAATGCTCCCTGTTAATTGCTACTCACTATGGTTACCAAGTGGCCGATTTTGACCCGGCCAAGCCTGAAATTGCACTCAAGGCTGGGGTCTTTGTAGGAATTGAAAATTTTGGAAAAAGCCATTCATTGGAGCATTTTTGTTACGTGTACTTAAATTTTTTTAAACGAGCAAAAAAGTAAACGGTCATTAAGCTTTTCTTCCAAGCAAAAGTGTTACTTTTTCGATTGTATTGATTGGTTTTTAAAATATTCACCCAAAGAAAAAAGTCATTCCTTTTACTTTTGCCCACAAAAATAAATTAGCTTTTCACCATTTTGAAGAAATTTTTTTTATTTCGAGAAGGCCGGGAATTCCTTCTTTTCAATTGGCAACCCAGATTCTCACCCTGGGATGACCTTAAGTGACACTTGCGTAGCGTCCAATTTTCTGGTTTTAGTTATTAATTACAAGACATAAATTAAATCACTCGTTAGTTCAAACAAAGGAATTGTCTTTATGGAAAGAATAAAAAAGTGCAAGTATTTGAGCACTTACAATAGATTAGTTTTTATATTTAAATTAAGGTTTATTTAAAATCTTAGATTAGTCACATGTCCACCTCCCTCAATTGCTAACCTCCACTTTAAACAGCATTGCAGACCGCTTATCCCCGCAGAAGATAAGTTTTAATAGGCCCTGTTATCAATATGCCTCTAGACATGATGGAGTAGGACTGGGAAAATCGTCGATAATCTGAAAAAGGGGATTTGCATGGGAAGCGTATGACGTGAAAAGTAGAAAAACTTTTCGCATCGTAATTATTGATCACTTGATGTATTTATTAATCAATCTTAAGTGCTTGTTAAGCACATTGATTTCTTCGACAATATATATATTTATTCGCATATATGCACAAGCTCTAACTGAAATGATCAAACAAATCTTGAGAGCATCCCTGTTTATTGAATTTACCTATTTCGCCGTAAGTGCTGATGCCCAGAAATCTTTTCACTGCATTTTCCAAATTCGGAAAATTTCGTAATACTTTTGCTTGATGAATGTTTTAAGACTAGAATAGTTTATGAATGCAGTTGAATTTGCTTTTTGTACATGATTTTTGAAAGATTTTTCTAATTTTAATTGGTTTATTCACTTACATTTTGCCCAATGCAACTCTGCAAGAAATGTCACATTTGGACGCACACTTGTCGAAGAACATTCACAGATTTGATTACACGGTCACTGAACACACACGCGCGCATATTCGCTCAACATTTTATTCAAAATGGCTGTCGGAGTAGCAGCGATGAATTCGTCTCTGAGTAAAAATTTCTGTACAGTGAAGAAGCGTCCGAATCGTTTTTTCTTTTCATTAATTAAACAATAAATTTAAACAAATGGATTGCAAATAACTGCAACAAATTTGTGCGTTAGCGATAAACGCTTATTTTTTTCTATAATTGTATAATTAACGAAGATCGAAAATTTTTTTACATATATAAAATTGTGCAAAATTTCGGTCGAAAAACAAATGCTAATTATTTAATGAAGTGCAAAAATCTAGTGCATAAAAATTAATTTTATCCAATTCAATTTTAAGTGGAAAAAAGGAACTTTAAAATGTGAAAGTTCCGAAAAGTTGCTGAAGCAGAAAAAAATTGTCCAAAGAAAAAATAAGGTAGAAAAAAAAATATTTTTGGTGTGGTTTCGCATTCTGCTTTCTCTTCTCTTCGGTGCGGTGTACACCAACTTTTGTAAGGTTTGCTTTAGCCGCTTCCACAGCTGCTTTGAAGCACTCGCCTCCTGCCCTCTCACCGTCTCCAATATCTACATACACGCACACATGGACATGGATTTAAGCGGTTGAAGGTTTTTTTTCTACTAAACCAAAGTGAAATTCAAAATAGAGAATAAAATAAACAAAAAGTAAAAATGCATTTTATGTAAAGAAATTCGAATTAAAAAAGAAAACTTAATTTATGCAACAAAAATTAAATTTTCAAAATATCAACCATGAACATGAACATGAACACTGCAATGGAATTGGAAGAGTTGGAGAACTTAAGCAAAAGTGATTTTTTGCCGTTGATTCCACTAATCAAACAGGAGCAGCTTGAATCCAATCTTCAGGATGGAGCACAACAGGAACAGCTCCCAACGACCGACAACTTGGCAACAGCATCGACTTCGTCTTCGTCGTCGTCATCAATCGGCAACCCCTGCGATAGCGTCGAGAAGCGGGTAAGTAAAGTTTTCTATTTTATTGTCTCGACAGTGAGTCGAATTGCTGCTGGCTGCCTGCGTGTGAGTGGAAGTGTGTATGTGCGTTTGTGCGGACATTGCCTAGTACTGGAGCATTTCCGCTCCATACCGGAAGCGGTGGGTTAAATTGAGTTTTATCGTTCAGTCGATAGGAGCATCCGATGTATCGGACAGCACGAATGCACTTCGTTAATTTTAATGGTCTTGTCGTATAAATATTTTGGCTGTTCGTAAGAGATGATGAGTTTTAGTTGATCATACTCGTATAAGAACCAATGCTTACTTTTTGAATTTTAATTAATTGGGGTATGTTATAAATATAAGAATATTGGCAATAAGGTCAAGCCAATATTATTAATTTGTTAAAAAAAGTACATAAAATCATTAGACTCTGCTAAGCCTTAGGTTACCAAGTCTAACATAAACAATTATAGGCATTCTAAAAAAAAAATATTTATTTTGTTGTATACGAAAAACTTGACCTTTTGTTTTTGTCAGCAAAAAAAACCCTGACAAAACAGCTAAGGTTACATTCTGTTCTTTTTTTTAATCTTGTGATTGTGATTTCCTTTTTGCTGAACAGGGCGTTCTAATGAAAAAAAAATAAATTCTATAATCATTAAGAACTTTAATGAAAACGGGATTTCTCCCAATTATGTTATAACAGCAATGGTTAAAATTTGCTCCCAACATGGTAAGATCACTAAAAAAATTTCAACTGTTTTGAGAGGTAAATATCAGTTGTGTACTGTTAAACCGGGAGGCAGCATTGCATTTCTCAAGGTCATTTTCTACTGCTTATTTTTTTTGTTTGATATTGATAATTTAAATAAGGCTGATAATGTAAATAAGCGTCAGTCGCCAGAATCGTGGTGGATCTGGTTATGAGAGGCCGACGAAAAAAGTTTTGCTAACATACATAACTCGGAAAGTAAGCCGCAACTATGTTTAAGACCAGTGTTGTAGAGCAGATGAAAACACACCGATTTCATGTCCATTTACATTATCAGCCTTACTTAAACTATCAATTGCAAAAAAGAATGAAGGGGGAAGGAATGACCTTGAAAAATGCAACGCTGCTTCCCGGACTATGTTCATAAATCAAGCTTAGCGTTTTCGTGAAAACGTACGTCATAATACGTCGGCTGGAATGAAAACTGAATATGTATTTTTAGAATTACCCACATATCTGCATTATTTGAAAATTAACAGTTTGTGACCAATTCTTGACTACATAATAAACAAATTAAGTTCAGCTATCTCTTTGGGTTCAATCTTGAATATACCGAAACTGACGTTATGCTCTCATCGGGACTTTAGCTTAAACATATCTGATGTTCAGTAAACAAATTTAGAAGACCAATATTCTGGAAAAACCCGTAGAGCCAACTTAGCTTAACTTAGCGCCAACTTAAAAAACACTTAGGCAGAAAAATAGAGTTTACAATTTAAATTTGTTCACTTGTTTTGTGTATTGATAGCAAATCTTTGTATTTCAATACTTTGAAACAAGGTAATTAATTGCGGTGGATGTTATCGTTGATATACTTCAAATTGAAAGACAAAATGCTGCACATCAAAATGGCCTGCTGATAGCAGATACCGCGTCATTCCTTTACAAACCGCACGGATTTCAGGAAAAAAATCGACTTCTCCAAATGAGTTGAAATTTTTACTTCAGGATATAAGTCAGGATTTTGGCACAAAATTTTGTTTTGATCCCAATGTCGGATATTTTATATCACACTTTATAACGTAAGGTTTCGAATAAATTAAAAAAAAATTACATAGTCAACAAATGAAAAACAATATAAATTTAATTGTTTATATAGTTTAAACATGCTGTCCCCTCAGCTGGAATTAATTTAAAAAAAAATAACATTTTGTTAAATAATGACAAAGGCTCGTTCCTTTGTTTTGACTCGCCAAACTCTGCGCGCTTAGAATCCTGTGCTGCGCTCGAAAATATTTAATAACTTCCGTAAGCGTAAGCGATAGCAACGTAAAACCAAAATAGAAACAAGTGAAAATAGCAAGAACGAAAACGTGGTGAACCGGAAAAGAGATTAATTCGGTGCATGATTTAACTAACATGGTTTCTGCACTGAAAAATGTTGCCTCTTTCTCTTTTATTATCGAGTTCAGCAAATGCCAAACAAAACGTAATAATTTAGTCAACAATAAAAATATTTTATTTTTATATGAGTTTGACTTTTGCTAAGCCACTCTCTCAGTGTTGCAATTTTAAATTTTGGCAATTTGCTTTTGCCTTAGATTATTATACCATGGGTTCGATGCTACAAAAAAAAAAAAAAAACATTAATATACTTTTAAAGTGACACAGTGCACGTTGTAGTGTTGATCGATTACTACACAAAACTATATATTAGTTTTTTGGAACACCTTAAAAGTCTTAATTTAATGTCAAAAAAAAGTGCAAAAAAATATGCAAAAAAGAGGCTTAAAGTGGAAAAATTTAAAAAAAAAAAAAAAATTTTAATTTTCAACGAATTTTTCAAAGTGTACGTACAAATTGGTTTTTTTTTGGGCTGTTGCAAAATTTGAAAATGGAAGCAAAAAATCTTTAAAATTTCGTTTGTTGTTGTTGCGCCCTTTTGCTAGATTTCCATATACACCGCTGTGTCTAGATCAGGGGTGCCCAAGCCCTATGCACTCGGTGCACAATTGTTTTTGTAAAAGCCCTAAGGCATATAGGCTGTGCACTCTAATCCATAAACACAGCACTCCGCACTTAGCAAATCGAAAAACACAAACAATTTTGCCTTTTTCGTTTCTTATGTTTCTTCTTTCCCTGCAAAGCAACAACACTTTGGTATGCTTTGTTGGTACAAATTGACGACGACAGTGATCTTCAACGTAGATTTTGTTATTGTCTAATAATTGATTTCGTTGAAAAAAGTGTGCAACTGTGGATTGAGAGCACTTGAAAATATTTGTGTTTGACTTTAGTTTCAAATTTAAATTATTCTAACTTTGCCAAATGAATTACAGATCTTTAGAAGAAATGTGGAAAAGTGATTTTTTCTAAACTCATAATTTTAAGGCTGTTATTTTATTGGAATGAAAGGAAATTTAGTTTAATAACTTAGATTTTTCATTAAAGACAAATTATAAATATATGTATAAAGTTTATATGTATTGGTGTTTGCACTTCCATAAGGAACTTTTGGGCACCCCTGGTCTAGATAATAGAAAAAAAATATTCAGAAAATTATTGAAAATTTTTTTTGAAAACATTTATAGTTAGATTTTGAATATGAGCAAAAATTATTAAATCCCATGTTCTGAGTGCTGTAAGAGTTATTAATGCCTTTCTGAGACGATCTCCTAGAATTCTGATTAGCCTTTAAAATATCCTTGCGGCGAGTACCGGAATATCTAAGGAAAAAAATTATTAACTTTTATTTTTTGTAAATCCTATTTCAATTCAAAAGGTTTGAGACAAACTTCTAGCACATTAAGATTTCTTGAATATATTTAAAAATTTCGAATAATTGGAATGTGCACCAGTTTCCAACACCCATAAATCGTGTGATATTAAGTACAACCTGCACAAGACTGATTTTTTAATAATTCTTTGTATTTTCTATTATGCATGATTTTGATGTTGTATGAAAAGGAGCGCGCACCAAGGCTCTTATCATGCAGTCCATGCATACATCACAAAAAATTTTGTCCTTTAATTCAATGTTATTAATAAAATTATAACTCAAGAGATTTATGATGTTGAATGTATGACATTGACGAGAGTAAAGCTAAAATTGACGAAATAAATCTTCAAGTTTAGTCGCAAAGAATGTTGCAACTTTAACAATCCTTACAACTGCTAAAAGCCGCCATACAAACAATTAGTTTACATGGTACATAGCATCTTTCAAATAACATATTTCATCAATGTTAGTCACGGTCACCAATACGCCCATTCCTCTTTCCATCATTATTAATTGAAATAATTAATATACTTTACTTAAGCTAAAGCTTAATGAGTTTTTCCGTTGAGTGCAAGAAGGGCGTATATTTTTCTCAAAGTCATTTTTAACAGCGACAAGCGATTACCGAATACCAATACTTCACTTCGACACTGCCTACATCAACTTTCTAAAAAGAGAAGAGAGCTAACCATCTTTACAGATGGATCCAAGATGGAATTCAGCGCAGGAGCGGGTGTTTGCTCTGATAATATGAGCATGAAGATGTCTTTAAGGCTACTCTATTACTGCAGCATCTCTCAAGCTGAAATATTTGCTAGGCGTGTTCGTGAACCGATTTCGCCCATTTTCAACAATAAGAACAGTGCCGGATTTACAAATCAAGGGGCCCATTGGCACAAGAGTGGTGGGGGCCTATCCGGACTGAAAAAACGAAACCGAATCGACCCTATCGAAGACTCGTTTATGGTGGAGGCCCAGGGGCACGTGCCCGTAGTGACCTTATGTAAATCCGGCACTGAATAAGAAGTAATTTTTATCGTCAGGAAGATTGAGATAATTATAAAGATTATGTCTAAAGGAACGAGAGAAAGAACCTTGCTATGTATATTAGGCGCTTTAAATAGTCACTCTCCTGTTAAAGAAGTTCAATTTCTTTGAAATTTGGAAAATTAACCTTTTATAAACAGAGGTGCTGAGATCTGATTTTGTCAAGATGGTCAATATGTTATTTTGTCTAACTAAAAGTAGTAGAATGTTGGAAGCCTTAAGAGCTATTTCGCATTTGTTCTTGTCAATAATGTTTGATGCAGTGAATCTTTAAGCGAAGCCAGGTACGTATATTACAGATTTCTTTTTCACTTTTCGATGCCATTGGTGAATTTTGGTTCACATACCAAGCACACCAGTTAGTACACAAAAGTATTAATTACAAGACGTACGCACAAAGTTGTGCACATACGTACGTAGATATTTACATATAGGGTGACTTATTAGTCGTACGTGAAGAATTCGCTACAAGAAAATCAGTTTTAATTTCTCGGCGTTATCAACAATCTGTTAAACTAAATGTACGAATTTTGCTGTGCTTGAAATGCTATTTGTGTTAAAATATTTCGTTCTTATTTTCACTTCAGCTTCCTGCGGATGTGTTGCATGTCTAAAAACAGGAATTATTGGAGTTTGACAAAATAATTTTAAAACTAATAAAAAGTTTTTAATATTTTTTTTTTGTTGTTCTCAAGCCAGCACAAAAAAATTTACAAAAAATCAATATTAAGATTAACAATTTATTATTACATTATCAACGAGCTTTTGTTTATATAAAAAAAATTATAGCTACTTAGTTCCGTCGATGTATGCGCATCCTACAAAAACTGCTAAATAGATTTTGATAAAATTTTTGTAGTTTTATCCTTAGATACTTTGTCTTAACCTTCAATGAAAACTATCACAATATTTCTATTAAACATCAAGTTTTTAAAGTTTTCAAAACTTAAAAACAATTACTTGCGCAAATAGAAACAACCCAGTAGGCAAGGGCAGTAGCTTGCAGGGCTTTTAGAAGGCCTTCCTTGGAAAGTATCAGGCCTTCTCATCTCTTTTCAAATGCACTGAGTTAATTGTTGTTTTTTTTTATCCGTGTCATCTCACTTGCATTGATATTTTTAATGTTTATTTTTTGTGACGTTTTCTTAATTTATAATTTGACTTTGAATACAGAACAGTCTACCACCTTAACATAACATGAAACAGAAGGCCAGCCAGGCAAAATGCACACCGTTCTTGACATCTAACCATTTATTTACTTTTGATGTCGTATATGGGTCATTCCATCTATAATGGGCCTATCATTACCCTCATGTCTTCTAATTAGGCCGAAACTTTTTTCAGTGATTGGTCTATCATGTACTAGATATAAAAAAATTCGATAAAATTTTTTTAACCAGTATTATTGCTTAAAAAAAAGTTTCAAATTGTGTTAAAAAAAACTCGTAAGTAAAACAAAAAAATTCATTGATGAATATAAACAAACCAACACAATCCAAACTAGCTTTTATATTATTTTTAGGTAGTTGTGTACTAGTAGATAGCAAAAAATCTGCAAATCTGAATAAATGAAGACCTGAATGGTTCTGAGAAAAGTTTCAGCCTATTTAAAAAACATGAGGGTAATGATAGGCCCATTATAGATGGAATGACCCATATGTAGAATACTGATGTCAAAATAGTAATTTCGAATCATAAAATATGTCGAAAAAAAAAACCTAAAAAGCTTTAATATAAATGAGGTTCTTCTTCTTTGTCTTCTAGTATCAGGCCTGATAGCGCATCATGAGTTTACATATTTTTATTTGCATGAAAATTAGTTTTGAGAAGGTCTCATACAATTGTAGAAGTACTAGCAGGCCTTGCTCAATTGCCTACTGGGAAGCATACAAACACAACAAACCATATTATGGCAAGTTAAAAGTGTTTGTGTGTGTTTTGATTTTGGTTTGGTGCAGTTATGCAAGGTGAATTCATTATAGAGAGTACGTACTGAATTTGAAGTCATTTTGAGAAAATTGATTTTTCGATATTTGTTATTATTTAATATTAATCAAAACAACTATGCTTAAAAAATAACGAATCTTTATAAAATATAGTGGTACTAAATTTCAATGTGAATGGTGGAATTCACTATATCCAACTTTTGAGAATGCAAATTTGCTTGTGACTTCACCTTTTTAATTCCACCATGAGTTTTTCAAAAATTCGGTTTTGTTTTGAAAAAATCAAAACAAAGTTATACAGAAGAAAAGCATCGAATAGTTTCTAAATAAAAAAAAAAAATCATATCCCTATTTAAGGGATCATTTGGACAGAATTAGTTCTGTAAACCAACGATGGGCACGTAGAGGCACTTTCCCCCCCTCATGGATCGAACCGCTATTCGACGCACAAACAAGCAAAAAACAATTCGCAGAACTTTAGCGCTATCGACGCACAGCGTTGGCTTGAGTTCAAATTAAAACAAAACAAAACAACACACAAAGGCATTAGCTATGGTGCCGCATTGTGTCTCGACGAATGTAAGAATTGTTTTTGTTTGTAGTGGAATTTGGTTTTTTTGTGCTGTTGGCGAATTTGGCAATGAAAGCAAAGAAACTCTAAAATTAATTTTTTTTTTGCTTGATTTTGTTGTTGCGCCCTTTGATAGATTTCCATGCCCACCGTCGCTGTAAACAATAAACATTCCGCTATTTCCCAAAGAAAACTATTGAAATTTGTTTCAGCCTAGTATCAGTATAGCGTGTTTCTGGACCTTTCTTTTTACTAGTTATGTCTATTTTTTTTGGCTTGAAATATAGCAAGATTATAGACAAAAGTCTTAATATATTTCTACTTATAACTTCAAGAGCTTTGAAAAGAAAACAAAATACACTGCAAGATTTTTTTACGATAATATTTCCTAAGTTGCCGGTTTTGAGTAAATTTTTTTCAGCTATGCAACACAGATTTATTTAGAGTGTAGTTCATGAAATAAACAAAAAGCTTGGAACTATTTTTCCTGTAAGTTCACTAGTTTTTGAGTAAAACATACTCAGTTGTAAAATAAATAATGGCCCCTATTATGAGTGTCAAAAAAACGACTTGCCTCAAAACATCGATTTCAGTTATGAGTTTCAATAATTGTCAATAGTCGAATAATTTCAATCCATTGTGAATGACCGACTCATAACATACGCGACAATTTTTATCTACTGGAATCAATAAAGTTAAAAATTGTCGAAAGAACTCGACGAAGTAGCGTTGTGGGGGTAAACATAAAAATGTAAGCAAAAATTGTCACTCTGATCCAGAGTCGGAGATATAGCCATCGGAAACTGTGGATATATCTATGTAAGTTTTCTAAAAAGCAGTATATGTTGGGTATATTTCAAGCGATTTTCACGAAATTGGTGCCTTACGAATGTTAATTTACAGGCTATAATATTGGCGTGCAATAATTTGTCGAATTTTGTTGTGTGGTTTTTAAGATATGACGATTTGTATTGAGTTTTTTTAAAAACTGATATTTACGCAAATAAATAAATAAATGATAACTCCAAATGCTTATATACATATTAAGAAAGCGTATTTCATTTCCTTTACAGTGATGTACAACTTTTTCTAATTTTGAGACATAAAGTTTGTTTTCTCAGGGAAAATAAATTGGAATTTTGTGTTCATATATTTCTCTATAAATGTTCTCTTTTATGAAATTCTCTGAGTCTTCGTCGGATTGACGAGGATTTATTTCTCTATTTTAAATTGGTTTATAGAGCTCTCATACATATTTTAAAAATTGTGGTAGTTAGTACCTCCACCTCCCCTTAAAAATTCTGTTTTCTTCAACAATGTTGAGGAATTGAAGCTTTAACGTACCTCCTCATCCCCTCCACGTTATTAGTATGGATTCAAATGGCGCCATAGGTGAAACATTTTTATTCAAAAGCGCGACTTACTTTCATCGGCAGCAATAAAATTTGCGTTTAAATATGCGGTCTAAAAACAAATCAAGACTTGAATATGTTCAGATAGTGTAAGTGTACAAAAACATCAAACATTGGAAAGGTAGTATAATACTTACATATAACTTTATTTATGAAAACATTGAATGTTATAAACTCATGAAAATAATGTGGGTGTCGGGACATAAAAGAATTTCTGGAAATGGTTACTTTGCCCCTTATTTTTGAAAATCCCTGCTTGAACTTTGTCATTTTTTGTGGTTTTTCTGCAATCTAAAAATAAGAAGTGTTTGGGAGTTTTACCTCCGCACAAGATGAACTTGAAGAGACTTGCAGTATTCACTTGTCGTGCGATGAGTTGCGTAACGTTAGCTTGAGTTAGACTCGGTAAAAGATTATTTAGCGTAAAACATCTGTTCACAAAAACGAAACCTTATGCAAGGCAGTCTTTGCACTTCAGCATTAGGTGTTGAACTGCCCTTTGTCAAAATGTAACCAAGAATTCAATAGTTTACTGGATTGCAGCAAAAGAGAATCTATTGGTTTTGTTAGCGAGACATGATGAAGTACAATCTATTTTACGAGATACAGTCAGCATGGTGCAACACCTCCGCGTTTCTCTACATGAAGGCCTCAGCCCATAGAGTCCGTCAAGTCCGGAAGTAACGGATGTAAGCGACCTATTCAATACGTTAGCAACGCATTCAAACGTCAATAAAAAATCAACAAGCAACTTTAAATTTCGTAATAAATACAACACATGTAACTTTCGCTTTGCTTATAATTGCGAATTTATCATTTCTTCCATTTTTATTTATTTTAACAATGTTATCCTTTGTTTTTTATTCATTCTCAAATTTTTCCAAATCTATATTTGCTTTTTACTCTGTTTGACACAAACCACAGTTGTCAAAGTATTTAACGTACGTTAAAAGTTGAAAATTGCCCAACTTCATCCGTTGCGTTGGCGGATAAGTTGTAAATAGGCCTTGACGTACTCTATGGGCTAAGGCCTTAATTCCATATTTTATAAATTTATTTCCAAAATATGATACAATAAATAAATTGTCAAATCATAAAGTTTTCAATTTGAAAAAAAAAACTAGTAAAGGTGTTATCTTCGGCCAGGCCGAAACTCACATACCCTACACTGTATTGAAAGTACTTTTTAAATAAATGTTAAAAAAAGGTTCAGAAATGTTGAATTTTATGAAGATTACTCTCATAGCACACTATCTATAGCATTAAACGTATTTCGCTTATATGGGAGGTGCCACACCCACCGGCGCAATTGTGCGTTGTTAGTTCTCATTTTATAACGTTTATAAATATTGTAGGCCCTTAAAATAAAATTTTCAGTATATTGACGTGACTTGTATTGTTGACTACTTTCAGTGGTATCATCCCTAAAATTTTAATGAAAATCGTGTGTGGCAATTTGGAGTTATACGAAATCCAAATTTTTAATTGTTTAAAAGTGCCACGCCCACTTTTACAATTCCGCCCACTTTATGCGCAATTCAAGATTCACAAGATCTGTATCCGTGTACCAAATTTCGTCACAATATCTTGCACAGTTTACGAGCAATTTGCGTCATAAAAGTTAAAATTTAGGGCTGTGCCACGCCCCTTTAAGAGCCTATGCAAACTTAAGATCTAGCCTAATCTCAATGTCGTTCTCATATTGACCAAATCACCATGTTTCATCAAAATCGCAGAAATTTTTTTTCAAAATGGACTTTGGTATATTTACATAGAGTATGGGCGGAAGGCGTGGCTGTGAACCGATTTCACCCATTTTTATATGCTAGCAGCTTGCAAGAAGATGTAAGCTGTGTGCCAAGTTTCATTGAATTAGCTTGCTTAGTTTTCCCGCAAACTTGATTTCAACAGACAGACACACAGACAGACAGACAGACAGACAGACAGACAGACAGACAGACAGACAGACAGACAGACAGACAGACAGACACAGCTATATCGACTCTGGTGGTGACGCTGATCAAGAATATATATACTTTTTAACTCGTTTCTATTGACACTCATAATAGGGGCCAAAGTTGTTTTTTTTTTTTACCTAGTTTAAAAATATAACGTGTTTCTCGACTGAGGAAGCTTGGAAAATACGTCTTCTTTCCAAAGGCTTTATTCAATTTTAATAAGAGACTAAGAGCACTACACGAATGTGAAGGTTCCGAAAATTTTATAGAGCGTAATGCAAACCTCATCAGTTTCGTTTCTATTCGTTCAATACGAATAGAGTGTATGAAACATGAAGATAATTTTTAACAATATACTGTGTGATAAATGTTGGCGAAACACTTCAGTAGAGACTTATGGCTTGCAAGAAATGGGTTAATTTTTTTTTAAAATCAATATTTCGTTAATTTATATGAAATAAAGGGTGATCCAATACGAGGTCTCTTTTCCAACTGGGTTGTTTTGGCAGCTGTCATATGTCAAATGGCTTGTCCATATGACGTTTGTGTTCAGTACTCAATACGACTCAATCATGAATAGACTTACTCCTGAACAACGTTTATTAATTGTGGAAACTTACTACCAAAATCAAACATCAGTTAGAGAACGTTCTAGAGTTCTTCAACATCATTTTGGTCGTTATGAGCGTCCAACTGAGCGCACCATTCGTAACACCATCACCAAATTTTGAACCAATTTTACACTATTGCACATTCATCATTCAACCAGAGTGCATACAGCCCGTAATTTTGAGAATATTTCTGCAGCAGCAAAGAGTGTTCGTGAAAACCGTGAACAATTTATTCGTCGCCGATCTCAGGCTTTAGGCATCTCTTATGGAGCATTATGGTGTATCTTGAGGCGTGGTCTTGGGGTGAAGTCTTGGTCTGAAGGCCTATAAAATACAGCTCGTACAAGAATTGAAGACGGCTGATATTAGTCCACGTTTTAATTTCGGTTTACAACAAAAGTAGGAAGCTCTTATTGGATCGCTCTATATATCTAAACAACAGCAAAAAAAGGTTGAACAGATCTGAAAAAAAAAAGAAAAAATCTCAACCTTTAACAATATTTCAGGTATTAAGGAGTAAAAATTGACCAGTACTTTACATACCTCGGTTCGGCCCATTCAATGCGTTACAAACGGAAGAACAAAGTTAATATATACCCTGTGGAAGGTATACTATAAAAAGCGTTAAAACTTAATTAAATCATTTGCGGTGCAACAAAGGAGTAATTTTTATTGAATTAAATATGGTTGGATATGTTTTGTTTTCTAAATTTCGGCGCAAATTCGTACGAAAAACATTTTAAAAATCTTTCAGAATTCAAGCTGTAAAAAAATTACTAAAAGATGGCATTATAAGTTTAGTTTATCAAAAAAATAGAGATTGTCATTTTTGTTTCTATACCCCTCAAAAAACTTTGAATGGTATTGATTTTTTAACTTCTATCGATTTTGGTATATACATACATCCTTACGTATGCAGCGCATTTTTATTTTACTATCGGACCGTATTTCTGTAATTTTCAAGTTTCTCGTCTAAGTATTCGAACTGAGCGTCTATAATGCCTTAATTTTTAATCTACTTATAGCATACATAAATCGAAATACGATTACCAATGGGTTCCATTTTTCACGCTATCTTGTTAAAACAATAATTACCCGTGTCTTGTTAATCTACTTACCTGAAATTCGTCACAAGAAGACGAAACACAATTTGTTTTATGAAATTTCAAAATATTGCATATGAATTGAGCTCTGGTTTTAGCCTATAACATACCAATATTTCCATTTATTTCATTTGTAGACTTAAAACAGAATTTTAAATATCATATAAAGTTTTGTTTTGAGCCTACAAAGTTTAAAAATTATAACTTCTCCTAAAAATGCTATTTTTTCAATATACCAAAAATTTTTTGAAGTCAGATGCGCGCATGTGTGAATTGTCATCGAAAGCGAAGCCAAGACGTAATTCGTTGAAGATATTAACATTGAAACCAACTATTGTCACCGGGCACAGCCTCGTCAAAGTTTCTTGGTGCAATTCAACAGACTAATTCAGTAGTGATGTTAGCTGGGCAAATATAACATCGTAATCTGTTGATGTAAGAAATGCGTAAATGACCAGCTAATAAAGATGGTGGCATCTAATTTATGTATGCATTAGTATTCGGCACGCGCGAGTTTTCACAAAGTGACGAGCTTTAGGAAGCGTGTCGAGTACTAATGCATACATAAACTAGATGCCGCCGTATTTAGTTGCTTGTCATTTACGCATTTCTTGCTAACCTACTCTGAAAATTTATGGAGCAAGAGTTGCTTTTTCGATTCGTGTAAATTTGTATCGAATTTTATAGAAACGTCCGGAACTTTAAGGGGTTATGCCCAGTTAGATTGGCGTAAAAGGGCGATTTTTTTATGAATTTTTTTTTTGAAAAAGGTGTTAACACTTATTTGAAATTTTTTTTTTACAATTGATGAAGTTAATATTATTGTTTATTATATTGTTTTATTTAATAAAAATATTGACTTATGAAGTCGCTGCAGCCGATACCCGAGAGCATTTCCAAAATAAAGTGCATTACGGTGATCACGATATCTCCCAAATGGTTATGCGAAATCAAAACATATTGAAGATATAGTCAGCATATAGCTTCGTCGAATTATTAAATAAGAACAATAAGGGGCTTTTTAAAAAAAAATTCATTTTCCACCTAAAGCATCAAAACCAATTGTTTATAAAATTAATAATATTAATCGATCGACAAAATGTACGATTATGGACTAAAATATATTGTTTTAACGATTGTGCTAAAGTTTTTAGCCTGATTGGTAAAGTTGTTCTCGAGATATATTGATCACCGAATTTCAAAACATAGTTTTGAGAAAAATGCATTTCAAGTTTCAAAACAGGTTTATGAGAAGTAATTGCAAACATAAAGCATGTGAATGTGCTCATTAGCAAAGTGAAACCGGTTTCATGTTCGCAGGTAGAAGGAGAGGCTTTTTCTAAGCATAGAAACTACTAACTCCTTATCCGTTCAGCCTTCTTCGAACTGTTCGCGACTAAATATCGATATTTATTGATTCCTTTATTTCTCTTGTTTAATTCAAAGGACATTTTTTGGCCAGGATTACAATTTCTCTGTCATCATGTATTGTAACTTTGCGTTTTCTTTCGTTCGAGTTTTTCAAACTTTAAGTTTTTTGGCTTGCCTACAAAGCGGCCATCCCTTTGTAAAAAGCATTTACAGTTGTGGCTGAAGTTGTGAGCATTACTGCCTACAAAGAGTATAACTATTCATCGGTGTTGTTTACAACATATTTTCCGCTGGAATATTTTTACAATTTTAGTTATTTTAGTTTCTACCGCCAGCTCTATATATTCCCTAACATGATTACGCTCCTGAGTCAGCATATCATTGGTATCCTTTCTTCATTTTGCGAAACTTCAGTCTAATAATCTGATTAACTGACAATTTGATTGATTATATGTAGTTAGTTCTTAACTACAAATATAACCCGTAAAAAATGCCTTGAGGTTTTCTACACACATAAATCAAAATTACTGATGCCCAGTTTCACCAAAATCATTTAAAATCACTTTTAACTAACAGGCTTTTAGAATTTATAAATCTGTTAAAATTATTTATATTTTACCAACATAAGACGTTATACTTTTAGCTAACAGCCTGTTAGCCGAATGAATGAAACAGAAAAGCCTAACTCATATCTCTGATTGTATGCGAAAGAGTGAAACTAATATAGTTTTTGTTGATTGACATATGGCAAACAAATTAATGTGTCATTTAAAGTATATTCAAAATATAAACAAACTTTCAAAAATTTAACAGCAGCAAAATGGCTTGTTAGTTTATCAGGTTGTTTAACAGGCTTTTAGCGCTAGAAGTGTTTGGTGAAACAAAATTATGGTTTTTTAAGTTTTAAAAGCCAGTTAAATTTTAAAATTGATTGGTGAAACCGGGCATGAGACTTTATTTCGTCCGATAGTGTATATTAAATGCTATAAAAAGAAATCTTACTCTTATAAGGTATCCTCAAATGTGGCTTAAACCAGGTAATGTACTGAAAAAACTGAAATTGAAGTCAAATTTAACGCACAAAAATCTTTCGGGCATACTATATAGTCTGATGTCTAAACCAAAAGTTTTTTTTTTGTATAACCGTGTAGCCAAAGTTTAAAGTTACGGTTTAATACATATTTAGTGTGAACTAATCCATTTTTAAGCCGATAAATAATGCAGACCAACAAATTTAGTAACTATTTTTTAGTGATAAAGAATAAAGAAGAAGGATCTCTGAGGAAAACATTCATATAAGCTTATACCCCTGCGCATCTGGATTTCAAAGGGAAGGACACTAAAAGATTAAACGAGGCGTAAACTGGTGTTGCTAACGTTCTTACTGTCTTAACACACTGTTGATCGGTTACGAGTTAACTCGTGTTTTCATGCCCATACGTTGATTGGTGATTTTTACTTCCTTTTACTGTATTGAAATTTTGAAGTATACCTTTACAAACACTTTTTTGTCAAAGGAAATATTACAAGTTCTCCATGAAATTTTTCCACCCATAATTAAGATTAAACTAACTACTGCGATACAATATTTCTTTTGCAACGCCTCGTACTATTGATATCTACTAAGGACATTTTCTTCAACTGCATGTTCAAGCTTTCCAAAAAAATTTAAATCCAACCCCCTTTTAAGCAATAAAATAGTTTATACATATCGCTCACTTACTTTAAGTCTGATATAATTCAAAAAAACGCGATTTTTGAGTTGATGCAGAAATATCCGCCATTTTATGTTTTATTTTGTGTAAAGAAATCAAAAAGTTATCTAATGAACAGTTTTTTGAATTTTCATATAAAAAGTAATTTATTGAAAACTTTAAATGCGTTTTCTTCCAAATTTCATTTTTTGAGTTATGCCAGTTTGAAGTAAGTGAGCGATATGTACACTGCAAGAATATTCTTGAACTAGTTCCACACATTTACATTTTATGAACTGAAGATTTTTCAATGTTGATGTACTAGAAAGAGACAATTGTTGCAGTATTCCAAGATTCAAAATCCGCGCCATGTTTTTCTGTAAGGTTGGCAGCTCTAAATCATTTATATATAACATTTGTCAATGTTGCGGTCAGTAAATATGGAACATTACACGAGAGAATAACACAGCATCATTGTTAAAACTCATTGTAAAAATACGAAATTTTCGGGTAATTCTTTGTCTGATACTATGTTCCATACATAGTCACATTTGAATTTTACAATGAAATTAAAATATCAATTTTCAAACAAATAATGTGTTTAACTCAACAATTAAATACGATGCTTTTATTGGTACACCCTTTATGTTTTCATGTAGAAAAACTATTTCAGGGATGAAACTTGCTGGAAATATTTGATTTTGTGTCGGAAAGTAAGTAAAATCCAATTAGGTTACTTCTGTATCTGGTGGTCGTTTAATGAGGTCGAAGTAACGTTTTCGTTAAAAGTATGCCTTAAATTAAAACTAGTAAAGGTGTTATCTTCGGCCAGGCCGAAACTCACATACCCTACACTGCATTGAAAGTACTTTTTCAATAAATGTTGAAGAAGTTGAATAAGTCGAAAATAATGTAAAAAAGTTCAAAAATGTTGAAAAGTGTTAAAAAAACTGAAAATGTTGAAAATATATGAAAAACCATTAAAGAAAGTTGAAATAAATTGAATAAGTCGAAACATATGAAAAATGCTGAAAAATTGATGAAAAATTGATGAAAAAGTCGAAAGAATACGCGAAATGTTGCCACGCCCACTTCTCCAATTTCGCCCACTTTTGGTTCAATAAACAAACCATATGTACGATATGTGCCGCAATTATTCCTAAAACTTAGGGCGGTGACACACCCACTGATGCAATCCAGTCCGATTTTGATGCAGAAATAGCTTTTTATAAACAAACCTCTTACACCAAATTTCTGTATCATTGCTCATATATTTCGATAGTTATGCCACATAAGGTATTTTAATTGTATGGGAGCTGCCACGCTCACTGTTGCTATTTCGCCAGCTTGTGATACATATGTACCTAATACCCAGTAAACCACTTACATCAAATTTCAGATCAATTGCTCCAATAGTTCACTTAAAATAGCACTTACAGCTTTATTTTAATGATTTTAAAGAGGGAGGTGCCCCGCCCACTGTTGCAATCTTGTCAAGTTTCATTTAATTCCGAAGCATATAATAACCGACACCTCTACATAAAATTTTATGAAGATTACTCTCATAGCACACTATCTATAGCATTAAACGTATTTCGCTTATATGGGAGGTGCCACACCCACCGGCACAGTTGTGCCAAAATTTAGCAAGAAGACACCTTTTAGCAAGTTTATCCGCCTTATTAAATTTCATAACGATTGCGTTGTTAGATCTCTTTTTATAACGTTTATAAATACTGTAGGCTGTGCCACGCCCTTAAAATAAATTTTTCAATGTACTGACGTAGCTTGTATTGTTGACTACTTTCAGTGGTATCATCCCTAAAATTTTAATAAAAATCGTAAGTGCCAATTTTGAGTTATATGATATCCAATTTTTTAATTGCTAAGAAGTGCCACGCCCTTTTTTACAATTCCGCCCACTTTATGCGCAATTCAAGATTCATAAGATCTGTATTCATGTACCGAATTTCATCACAATATCTTACACGGTTTACGAGCTATGGCGTTAAAAAAGTTAAAATTTAGGGCTGTGCCACGCCTATTTAAGAGCCTTTGCAAACTTAAAACCTAGCCTAATCTTAATTTCGTTCTCAGCTTCACCAAATCATCAATTTTCATCAAAATCGCAGCAATTTTTTTTCAAAATGGACTTGAGTATATTTACATAGAGTATGGGCAGAATGCGTGGCTGTTAACCGATTTCACCCATTTTTATATGCTAGCAGCTTGCAAGAAGGTGTGACCCGTGCGCCAAATTTCATTGAATTAGCTTGCTTAGTTTTCCCGTAAACTTGATTTCAACAGACAGACAGACGGACAGACAGACAAACGGACACAGCTATATCGACTCAGGTGGTGACGCTGATCAAGAATATGTATACTTTTCCATACCTGCCGCGCCTCCTATGCGTTACAAACGGAATGTCAAAGTGAATATACCCTCTGTGTAGGGTATAAAAATATAACATGTCCAAAGCTGTAGAGGAGATTAAATTTAATACTCTGGACCAGCGGTGGGCAATATAAAACGAAATTTTAAAGTTGTTTTTTGCTTTCATTTCAGAATTCGCCAACAGCACAAAACAAAACCAAATTGCGCTACAAATAAAAACAATTGCTACATTCGTCGAGACACAATGCGGCACCGTCGCCAATGCCTTTGTGTATTGTTTGTTTTTGTTTTCATTTGAACTCAAGTCAACGCTGTTCGTCGATAGCGTTGAAATTCTTCGAATTGTTTTTTTTTTGCTTGTTTGTGCAAATAACGGTTCGGGCGTTAAGGACCCATCGCTGCTCTGAAATCTTGAATCATCATTTATTTTATTCAGAAGAAAAATTAAATCAAATTTTTATTTAGGCTGCTGCGATGATTGAATCATGAGCTTTTGAAAAAAAAAACTAGTGAGGGTGTCATGTTTGGTCTCGCCAAAATTAAATAGCCAAATAAATACATATATGTTACACTAGGTGCCTAAGCTACACGTTTGACCGAATCGTAAAAATATGTTGCTTCAGGAATACTCATTTCCTTCAAAATATTTTTAGCGTCATATGATAAGTATATCTTCTGTACTCTCGATATGAGTGACATTCGTAATGGCATCATTCAATTTTTGATAAAGTATCAAGTCTCATCTTTTTGTTCTTATTCTCCAATATATGAAAAAACAACTTGTATCAGTAATCTCAATAAATACTTTACTACATAAGTTTAAAAATAGTAAAAAAAATCTTAGTAAGATTATGAGCAGTGCTCAGAAAATTCATTATAATATCCCTGCATGACGGAACAACGTTCAACACTTGCTCCACCGTTCTTTATTAAGTGCAACTTTCATTACAAAATATAGATATTTTTTATGCTTTGACAGAAGTTTGGAACTGAAATTTAAATTTTTGAGAAAATATCCTGTGTTCTAATATATTACAAATCGCGTTAGCCACCCTGTTTTCTAGCAAACAATGTCATGAGCAAGTAAGTTATGATTCACAGTAAACAAGTTTCGCTTTTACTTATGCCTCAGATGATGTTTCCTTTTTGTTTTTTATATATTTACGGTGAAGTTTTCTCACAAAATAACTCTCGAAAAGGCAAACAAAATTCACAAAGTAAAATACATAGTGTTGCCAACGTTACACAAAACGGAATTTATAGTAAATGCCGAATAATTGTTGAACGAACTTAAAACCTATCAGCCGATCGACGGCATGATCGGTATTTGTATAGTAAGTACGAATGCTTAGAGTAGGTCGCGACTTTGCCAGTCACCATAACCGCCATTGCCATTTGGGAATCGCTTTGACGATTACCGTGTTGCATGCATAGGTATCACTAGCTATAAGACGCTTCATTGTATATATGTACGTACGTGTACATACTTACATATATTTTTGTATGGTAACTAGTGCTGCGGTTGAATGAATATACTTGCACGCTTGTTGTTTTGAACAAAAAAAAAACTGCCCTTTGTTTATAGCATCAGCAGTTTAATTTATCACTTTTAGCTAAAATATGACTTCTCATCCTTTTATTTCTGTATACTGCTGCATTTATGACTTAATATGCACATTTGAGAATCAATCTCAAATGTTTTTTAATTTTTCGAAAAGTTTTTCTTACCACAAAATATATGTGCTAATTGGAAAATATATTGCAATGTTTTATTTTAGCACCTTATGTTGTAGGCATCATGATATGTTCTTGGAAAAATAATTTTCTCTTTTTTTGGAAAAATTGAATTGCTACTAGGTGTACAAATATGAAACCGGTAATTTTTTATTCAAAAAAACACGTTCATTTTGCGAAAATAGTTCCAAATTTAATCTTCAAAGTAATTCCCCTCGCTAGCTACACATCTTTTTCATCTTTCAGGCAATTTATGGATTCCTCGCCAAAAAAATTCTTTGTTTTTTGAGGCTATCCATTCATCGAGCCATTTTTGCACTTCCTCGTAAGAATTGAAGTGCGAATCATTGAGTGCGTGTCCCATCGATGAAAACAAATAGTAATCGGATGGCGCCAGGTCCGGTGAGTACGGCGGGTGGGGCAGGGGCTCCCAGTTGTACGATTCTACCAAGTTTTTATTGACCGCTGCTCGATGTGGCGATGCGTTGTCATCTTGGAATACAATTTTGTCATGGCGAAGTTGAAATTCGGGCCTCTTCTGACGTATAGCATGGTTCAAAGCGATCAATTGTTGATGGTAACGTGCACCAGTAACTGTTTCACCTGGTTTTAGTAGCTCATACCAAACAACACCACGCTGATCCCAGAAAATACACAGCATTGTCTTTCGGCCGAAGCGATTTGGTCTTGTCGTTGATTTGGGTCGTTGGCCGGGGCTCAAATATGATTTTTTTCATTTGGGATTGTTGAAATAAATCCACTTTTCATCGCCAGTGATGATTCGATGGAGAAAACCTTTTCTGTTTTGCCTGGCGAGCAGCAATTCACAAGTGGTTTTTCGGTTTTCTTGCTGCCTGTCGGTCAGTTCATGTGGCACCCATCTACCGACCTTTAAAATCTTTCCCATGGCCTTCAAACGCAAGGAAACGGTATGTTGTGTCACATTAAGTTGTTCAGCGAGCTGTTGTTGCGTTTGACCATCATCTTCGTCCAATAATATTTGCAATTCGGTGTCTTCAAACTTTTTCGGTGGCCGGCAGCGCTCCTCATTTATCACATCAAAATCACCACTTTTAAATTTATTGAACCACTCATTGCACTGTGTACGACCAAGAGCATGCTCGCCGTAAGCTTCAACAAGCATTCGATGTGATTCAGAAGCGTTTTTCTTCAAATGGAAACAGAAAATCAATGCTTCCCGCAAATGAGAGTTTTCAGGCACAAAATTCGACTTCTTTACGAGCGGAAAAAATGCGTTGTTGTATGAAACTTGACAAATTGTGAACTGAATATTGTTGACAGATGACAGAATGAACAATTAAGACATTTGGTGCGGTTCGGAAGCTCATACATATACGGCTATCGACCGCTAGATGTCATTACCAGTTTCATATTTGTAATGATTGTAAACTCCTTCCTTATATTGAATGTTAATACCAGCCAATCGCTCTTTCTAATAACTAAATTTATATAAGGCACTGAAAATGAAAAATAAATACATGCATGTCATGTTTACTAATTTATTCACGAATAAATGAGCAAGTTATTTGCGTTCGAATAATAAATTCATTCGATTAATTGTATAGCTAAAAAATAATTCGAATGTAATCCTACTCTGATTACGACTAATATATAAATGAATCGGCATAGTGAAAACTCAGAAAAGAGGTATTTAAAAAAAAAGGATCGAAAAAGTTTAGAAATTTGAATTTACTGTTTCGCCTAAAAAAGGAGAAAATTACAATTCACAAAGTTATAATAAGAAAAAGCGTTGGAACCAAATTGCACACAAATACAAGCAATGGTTTGGCTTAGCATCCGGTGAAAAGTGGGCGCATATTGACGAGAGGTCGTAACACTTCTTTTATAAGCATTGGTGCCCACTACCACAAGCAACGAATAAGCATGTGTTGAAGATTCTGAATATGTGCACGCTTCTGAACACTCTTAAAGCACCTTCTCGTTCTCATTTTTATGCTCTTTGAGCGTCTGCTCGTTCTCTGAGCAGCACCGCTTACAAGCTATATCTTCGAAACGCTGAGGGTTATTTAAGTTGTCAAATTTATTGTGAGTATGCTTAGTTTAACCAGCCAGCACGTTGCTTTTAATAAAAATTTAAAACTTACGCGCACTTTTGCTGTTCGGGTACACTTAAATTTTTGGCAAGGTCAAAGATTATAACTTTACTAATTTTGACGTGTCTATAACGTTAAAAGTTTCAGTCCCTTGACGAGTGTTTTTTTATTATAATTTATCGTTAATTTTTTCAAAACCAAAAACTTTCCTGTTTTGTTTCATTCCAAAGATTTATTTTGTTTCACAATAAATTTTTAACTCCTAAAAGTGGTAACTTTGACGCCTCCTAAGCTATTGAGCCGATTTTGACAAATGCAGTATCATCCTTGTTACTTAATTAAGAGATAAGTTCAGAGGTATAACCGTTTAAAAAAAATATATAGATAGAGGTCGTTATATGCAAAGACTATATTATTATTTAACTTTTTAAGTAATAGCTTCGATATTACGGAATCGATTTTAATAAATAAAGTGTCATTCTGTTTGTACTTCCAAGAAGATTAATAGGCTATAATAGTTATTATAAAAAGCTTAATTTCTCTTATAATAATTGTTAAGAGACTACAAAAACAATGAAGATACAAATCCTCTAACTCAAATTCAGCCGCTTTCATAGAGAACCTTACATTATGCTACTGTGAAATTAGCCAGATGGTTAAATCGGATGTTATATATTAGAGTGAGAAGCATGCCGTACATTGATAGATTAGGTAAAAAACTACACTCAGCAAACAATTCGTTTGAATAACGTATGCGGAATGAAATCCGAACAAATGTATATTTGAAGAAATAGAATGTTATATGTAATATTTTTTGTATAATGAAACTTTGTTTTTATACTTCAACACATAACTATAGTAAATTTAAAAAAAAAAATTTGCCATATTGCGATCAGCCTTCCGTATTTTTAAGGGCAATTTTTTCATTGACTCCTGAATTCCAATTGTGTCCACTTTCTGGAGCTACTTTTTAATTTTTTCAATGAGTCAGTCGGTGTTTTTTTGCTATATATCCCTTGATGTAAACATTTTTCTTCAAATTGGCCCAAAATGATTCAATCGGGCGCAGTTGCAGCATGTTTGTGGGATTAAAGTCCTAGCGTAAAAATTCAATATCTCGTGCCTGTAACTCAGTTAAAATAGACTTTGGCCAAAAAATAATTTGATCACGTTTATGATATTTGTGAATAAATTTTACATGCGCAGGGATACATTTTCCTGCATAAGTCTGCGCTGAAACTGCTAAGCCACCCTTGAAAAATACTGGATTACTGATGCCGCGTTCGCTGATTGTCAACCACAGCAATACTTTTCCTGGAAACTTAGTTTTCGCAATATATTTTCGTACTTATTTTACTTCGTCAGGTGCTTTGTGTTTTTCAGACTCAAAATAATGTTTTGACTGCCAGTCATTACCTTCGACTGTGAAGTAACTCTCGTCGTCCATCACACAAATGTAAGAAGAATACGGAACAAAGTATTTTCCAGAATGCGCGCGCAGCCTAGTTTTGATTGATTTTGACTGCTTGTCCGTAGTAGCTAGCTTTGATTTTCTTTTTTTTAGTTGAATATCCATTAATTCTATATAAGTTTTAACAGTTTTTTGATCGACTACGTACTTTTTTTTTCCTAATATCTGCATTCAGCTGAGCACGAACTTTGCTGTCTTGTAAAACACATTTTGTACCGGAACCTCTTTTTCTTTTTATGCTTTGCTTATTTCGCAACAGTCCAATTGTTGGTTAAGTAGCCGTTTTTTTAAATCCCATGGTTTTTAAAATGGTGAAATATCTCACTTTTGTTTTTACTTGGATTTTTTGTCGCAAAATTTGCAAATTAACTCTCGACGTTGTAACTCGTTTAACGACATTTTGGCAACTGAATTGAAACAGACCGCTATAGCTTTTATGCCAAATTATCTGTAAAATATACAGTTTTTTCTTCGAAATGGAAAATAGTATTGCAAGTATCGCGATCATTTTTTACAGCATGTGCAAAATGTGTTCGGATTTCATTTCGAATACATTATAATAAATGTATATTTAATATGGAGCAATCAAATATTTATTTGTGTCAAACATATTGTATTTGGTAATCGTGGTAAATAAAATATATAATTGCTCTATATCAAATATAAGTTGTTATATTCAAACAAGTCGTTTTCTCAGTGTAGATGTATGTACCTACATACTAAATCGTACGGTACGTAACATTGACATTAAATTATCGTCAATAAAACGACGGTTCAGTAAGGCAAAAACTCAAAACCCGATCGGCAATAAGTAGCGAATTCAAAAGTTGGAATTCTTTTTTTATTCTAAAAAGTCTAAACGTAATCATTCATAATATTTTATTTTCTCAATATTATTTACATTCGACTTAGGATATTTCCAATTTCCAGTCCCCAATTTCATTTATCAAAATCGAATTTATGAATTTTTCAATTTAAATATTAACTGCGTCGATTTAGTTATTGTCTCATTTAACTGAACTTTTTGTTTTTTTTTTTCAAATGAAGCAAATTTGCGTACTTCTGGTGATGTTAATCCACATCGTGACTTTTCTTTCCATATCATGGACCCACTGTTCAGTTTTCGAGTCATACTTATATCGTTAATTCGTTTTATGTTCTTTTTTTTCAGAAATTATTGTACACTTGTTTCTTATCTTTATATGTAACTCACGGAGCTCATCCAGAAGATTTTGTTCATTAATCGTAGGTCATAAAATATTTATGATATAGTTGCGGCATTCAAGCTTATAGTTCATCCATCATCTACCATTTCTGGGGCTAATCTTGCTTCTACATCTACGTCAGCCACACCAAAAATTTTCTGTCTGAAATAAATTAATTTTTCATGTTTTATTCAGATTATAATTATATAATAACGTGACCAAATATTTTTCAACAAAACGCGGAACAAGAAAAGTTTGATGAATCGATTTTGAAGATTTGTTTGTTTTAACTGCAAAAAATTTTATGTACAAAAAAAAGTCCTCATTTTCACATCCCGAAATCCGTAGCAAAATGAGATATTTACTATTTCCAATTACTTTTAAGGAAAATCGGTTATTTACTATATCCAATTATTTGTGTATTTGTACTTACTGAAAAAAAAATCCCAATTTTCACCGAAAACCTTAGCAAAATGAGATTTCTTATTTCAAATTAAAGCGCGGATCGCGCGGGTCAGAAAATCAAAAACGCGGATCACATGGTTACGATGTTATATCCCTACAGGGATGCACAGTTTTGAATTATGTATCTACTTTGCATGTTCGATCCTTTGTTGAAGCAAATACATAATTGTTTGTGAAATTAAGCTAAATCATCCCAATGGAGGAAAAAAAAAATTTCTTTCCTTTTGAAGAAAAATATAAAAAAAGGTTTTTTCAACTCAACGACAATTTTAAAAAGTATAAACTCGAAGATATTGCTCGGAGTAACATGTAAGTCTACTGAGAAAGAGTATGGTACCTTGAAATATATGCATTTGGTTGATAGATTTTTAAAATATTTGTTAACTATCAACAAATTTTGGTAGTTATTATCATGTCCTTAGTTGAAATTTAAATTGTTGCTTATTGGGCCAAACGTTCTATTAGTTTGAGTCGATTGAAAAAGTTTGTTTGGTTGAATTTTACATTTGTTAATCCTATTTTTATTTGATTTCACTTCTCATTAACATGATAACTTTGCAGTTCACCGCATATTCAAGTAAAAAACTACTCAAGTATATTCTACTTGGTACGCAATTTAGATATTTATGATTGTATAAATACAAACGACATCCTATATAAGGATGTAAAATCGTTTTTTGGTCATCGGTTCTTAGCACAAATCGATATTAAGTAATGTATACGTTTGCGAAAAGAAAATATATTTTTAGTCAAATAAATGATTTAGTGATTATTAACAATCGAATGATTGCTGCAACCAAAATATTTGTTTCAACTAAAATATGATTTGGTAATTATTACCAAATATAAAATTGATCAAGTAATATTATTTAAATCACTGTAATATGTAACATTTTAATATGTATCAACTATTTAATTCGCCTATATCAAATATCACCAAATTTTGGTATAACAGGTCATTTGAAAATTCCCCAGGCTACCATAGCAAAACACATTTTTTTTTGGCAAAATTCGATTTATTTATTCAACATAGTTGAATACGGTGTACCGCCGTACACCGAGTATAGCGATCTTCCAATTTTTCGATACCATTTTTGTAGTAAGATGCCGGTTTGTCCTCAAAATAGGCCTCGATTTCGGCGATTATTCCCTCATTGTAGCTAAATCTCTTTCCCGCGAGCATCCTCTTGAGTTCTGAGGACAGGAAAAAGTTGCTCGGGGCCAGATCTGGAGAATACAATTCGACCATTTTTGCGGCTGTTTTGATTGACTTGTGACATGGTGCATTGTCTTGATGAAACAGCACTTTTTTCTTCTTCAAATGGGGCCGTTTTTTTGCGATTTCTTCCTTTAAACGCTCCTATAACGCTATGTAGTAGTCGCTGTTGATTGTTTTTCCTTTTTCTAAATAGTCGATGAACAAAATTCCATGTGCAACCCAAAATACAGACGCCATCATCTTGCCAGCTGACTGTTGCGTCTTTCCACGCTTTGGAGCCGGTTTACTGCATGCCGTCCATTCAGCTGACTGTCGATTGGACTCCGGGGTGAAGTATTGGAGCCATGTTTCATCCATTGCCACATACCGACGCAAAAATTCAGCTTTATTACGCTTCATGGGCCTCAAACACTCCTCAGAATCATCAACTCGTTGTTGTTTTTGGTCGACTGTGAGCTCGCGCGGCACCCATTTTGCGCAGAGCTTTCGCATACCCAAATATTCATGTACGATATATGGATTTTTTGGATATTTTTTTCCGTAACCACCTCTTTTGGGCGACCAGTGCGTTTGCCGTCTTTGGTACTCACGTCGAAAATTAGCATACCAATCTGTTACGGCTGCTTTTCCTGGCGCAGACTCCGGAAACTCTTGATCAAGCCATTGCTTGGCTTCAACTGTATTTTTTCCCTTCAAAAAGCAATACTTGATCAGCACACGAAATTCCTTTTTTTCCATTTTTTACACAATAACAAAAGTTGCTTTATTCAAAATGCTACTCACGAACCAATCGACCGATTGCTGTCAAATTTTGACACTGATCGTTTGAAGGTTGGTACTACCTGAAAATTATATGAATTTAATTCAAGTGGCGCCATCTATGGGTTAGCCTGGGGAATTTTCAAATGACCTGTTATGTAATTAAATTGTTTTCTCAGTGTAGCTATCTGTTAATAGATTTATGCTTAAAATAAAATATGAACGAAGTGTGCTCTATTCACTAAATATACCTGTATTCTGTACATCATTCTACACTAGTTCGTTACAACGATACTCAAATGGCAGGTTTGTCCATTTTCTAATTATTTTAATGAGCTTCCTGTCCAGTACTGTGTGTATCTATACCAAAAAATTTAATTAAATAAAGAAGGGATACCGCTAGTCATACTAGTTCGTCTGTTACTAAGCGGACTGACTCACCAGTGACTTAAGCCGATTAATAAGAATTCCTAAGCCTGATACACTGACTGATCTATTGAAAATCAAAGCAAAAAGTGAAACACAGCAAAAATCATTTTTTCTGTTTTATTTTATCTTTGTTTTTGTAACTTATTTGATATTTTTATTTGTCCTTTTTCTATTTATCTTAATCTTTCTTTGGTGAAATATAAAACTTTAATTTTTTCTGTGTTACACCTTAGTGCCATTTCAATCGGATTAGAAGAGTAGTTTCGAGAAAGAAGGCAGATTATTTCTGACATTTTAATGTTGCTCTACTTTATTGGTCTTGTTGGAATTAAAAATAAACTATTCTATTGTTCACAGGTTATATTATGCATTCCAAGGTTGAAAATTAATTACTGCAATCATAAATTGATAAATATTTTCCATTAAGCCTTAATTTAAAATAAAAGATATTTTACCCTTAACTATGTAAAGGGTGATTTTTTTGCTATTTGTTTTTTCAGTGTAAATTTTTTGACACCACACGCGTGGTTCGTAATAAGTGTCAACGCCAGAAATGCTCGGTAAGGTTTGCCATTTCAACGAACAGAGCTTGCAAATCATTGTATTTTATTTTCCGAATTCGTGCTCTGTGAAAAATGGATAAAGATCCAATTTATTATCGAATAATTTTCTTAAGCGACGACGCTCATTTTTGGCTCAATGGATACGTCAACAAACAGAATTGCCAAATTTGGTCTGAAGAGCAGCCAGAGGCAGTTCAAGAACTGCCAAGGCACCCTGAAAAATGCACTGTTTGGAGCGATTTGTGGGCCGGCGGCATTATTGAACCGTACTTTTTCAAAAATAATGAAAATCGCAACGTTGCTGTCAATGGAGCAAGGTATCGTGCGATGATTACCGACTTTTTTTTTTGCCCAAAATGTAAGAATTTAACTTGGTTGACAAGACGGTGCCACAAGCCACGCGATACCATGGACCTATTGAGAGACAAGTTTGGTGAGTAATTAATCTCACGCTTTGGAGCACTCCATTGACCGCCAAGATCATGCGATTTGACACCACTAGACTATTTTTTGTGGGGATACGTGAAGTATCTCGTGTACAGGGGCAAGCTAGCTGCAATTGCTGGAGTTTAATGAGATACCGGGCAAAATGCTGGAAAAAGTATGCCAAAATTGGAGCTTACGGATGGACGAAACAACTCAGGCGTAGCCGCGCGCAACATTTGCATGAAATAATTTTTAAAAAGTAAATGAAAGAAATTTGATGTATTGCTCCAAATAAATATTTCATTGACTATTGCAAATTTTCCGTTATTTTTTCAATTGTCAAAAGCCAAAAGCTTAGAAAATCACCCGTTGTAAACAAATTAAATAAAACTTAAATTTCATATTTACCATTGTGCTGAAACATTATCATTTTTTCCATTATTATTTTATTATAAAAATATTATAGATTTAAATAAAATTAAATTTTTTTCTAGTGCCATTAAACTTTTTATGTGCAATTTAAGTTGAACAAGGCTATGGCATGTTTCAAAACTTTAAATTCTAAATTTAAAAATCTAATTCCTTACTGTTTATTTCCTCGATAAAAATATTGACTTTTGCAACTTTATCTGTGTGAGTTTGTGTGTATGAGAGTTTGTGCATGGCTGTGTGCGCAAGAGTTTATTATTTCCCATAAATTTTCGAAGATTTTCCAAGTTGATTAATCTATGTGAATTATGTTGTTACTGATAATAAAATAGGATACCAACTTAAAGAGCGATGTTCTTCATGATATAAATGAAAAGTTATCTGGTAGAAAAAAAGTGTAAAATTTTGTTTATATCATTACTAAGTGTAGTAAATGTGATAACTTTAAACTTTAAATGTAAAAATGACACTTTTGGCAATATTCCAAAATTAATTGAATCGGACGTCTATTCCGCCCAAAAAAGTTGAGCTACTACGAAGTGCCTTCTAACATATATCCATTTTCATTAGTAGAGAGATTTAATAACTGCGTCGTTCATGGTGTTTAAAAACAATAATTTCTTATGGATTCAAAACATAAGGACTGCCCCAGAAAAAACTTGCGTTTTTATTTTTAAGATTATACTCTTCCTGATGGACACAATATTTGTTCTACATAAAGTGACGATTAATATGATGTATAACACACTTCTAACGAAAAAGATGTCTAGCAGCAAAAAGTCCGCAATTGATTTTATCCATATACCTGCAAAATCCAGAATTAAAATATTCAGCTTTAGAAAAAATTGTTGGTGCATCAGATAGTACTGTCTTTACGGTTATTTCTAAATATAAGAAAGGTCTACCTGTTTCCCGAAAATCACATTCACGCAGAAATCCAGAATTTTTCTAACCCAAAGTTAGCAGTGAAGATGAAGTGTCATTTTAAGCAGAATCCCAACACCTTAATGCGAGATATGGCGACTGGAACAGGTACATCAAAATCTACTGTGCAAAGGATAAAAGAGAAAATTAAGTTGTAGACACATATAATTCAAAAAGTACGGGACTGTTCTGATAAAAAGCAGTTGATGGCTTAGATGCGAGCGTGAAATTTGTATGAAAGGCACTTGACTAAATCTGATTGCTGAGTTATGGACGACGAAACTTACGTTCCAGCAGATTTTAAGCATCTACTTGGGCACGAATATTATACATCACCGAGGAGCTGGCATGTGCCTAGTAAATTCAAAGGAAAAAATTTCGAAATTTTCAAAGCAATATATGGTTTGGTAGGCCATAAGCACCTGTGGATAAGCGCCTGGAAAAATGTGTTCTACCATTCATACATGCCAATGAGGGTACAGTGGTGTTTTGGCTTGATTTAGCAACCTCTCAGTATTTTTAAGTTACGATGGAATGATATCATAGTAGAAAAACTCAATTTTGTATCAAAAATAGCAAATCCGCCCAACTACCCAGAGCTTCGCCCAATTGAGAAATATTCGGCTTTAATGGAAAGAGATCTTCGAAAGAGTGATAAGACTGTCAAAATTTTAGACGACTTCAGACTTAAGTGGAAAAGATCGTACCGTACTGTCGATGAAATAACTGCAAAATTTAATAGGCCTTAAGAAAACAGTAAGAAATTGAAAAAAAAATTATTGATTATGATAATAATGAAAAAAGATAAAAATTTTTATTAGGTATTTTTTTTTATAACTGAAAAACGAAACGCAAGCTTTTTCCGGGACAGTCCCTATGTGCCATCAAATAATAGATCTGTATCTTTATTTCCATTTTATTCTTGTTCAGACCTTAAGTAAAATGCGTTTAATGTTAATTATAAAATTTACTAAAAAATTGTGTCAAATAGAGAAAAGGTTGTTTAAATATGACACTTAATTGATTGGTGCAAGAAATATCAAGTCAATGATGATAAATCGTTTACGTAATATATAGCAATATCATCGTCATTATAAAAAAATACCTGTGTGTATAAAACTTCTTTAAATAGTACAAAATAGGAAGCTTTTACGGGCTTTTGCACTAAAAAGTACTGAACAGGAAGCTCAGCAAAAAATAATGATTATAATTTAAAAACGAAAACAAAAAAAACTACTCTCGGTGATATTTACATATAGAACTTGCAACTTCGTTCGTGTCGCCAGAAAAGCATTCAAGGGAACGTTCACAAGAAATGTGTAATATCAGAAGCAAATACAGTAGACGTCCAATATTACGAACTAATTAATGCACGGGTCAGTCGTAATATTGCAAAATTCGTTATATCGAAGTGTTTTTTACTAAAGAAACTGGCTTTTATTAACGCATATAGTAACTCGTATAAAAGTTGAGTTAGATTTTGGAATGATATATTAACTTGTGATCACCTTTACTGGTAAAAAAAAGTTATTTCAGTTCAACAGTTATGCTGGAATTAAACAATGTTCGTTATTTGAAATAGTGAACATTTTTAGCGTTCTTAATTAAGAGACATCAATGGAAAATTCCAATTTCAAAAACGGTTCGTTAAAATGGAAATTCGTTATATCGTTATACGTTATATTGGACGTCTACTGCATACAAAAAAACAAATGCAAATGTGTTAATATTTTGCTATAATTCTTAACTGGTCAATTCAAACAGTAAAACATAGTATGCTTGGAAATTCTTAAAAGTCGTCTAACAAAGCTTACTGATAACATTTTGTAGCAGCGATTGAAACTAGCAGCTAGTTGTCCATTTTTATCTTGAATACATATTGCGTTTGTATTTTTTTTAGAGTTTTTTGCACTGCAAAGTACTTAACAGGAAGCTCAGCAAAAAAAAAAATTATAATACGGAGAATTAATCGAAATAATTTTTCTTTATTGAAAAACGGGCTGTTAGGTCAATTTTGATTTTATGAAAAAAACAATATTAAATTCATTTGTTCACCCGACGTTTTGCTTATGCATCCTCAGGTGTATATCAAAATTCTTTATTGAATATTGAATGATTTTAAATATAAAATATATATATACAAGGATTTTTAGGTTTACGACGGTAACACATCGTAAACTGTCGCAAAAGTCACAAACGTCGCAATCTCCAGTTAAACTTCGTTTTCACAAATCATACAAACAATATATAGATTACTTGAATAAAAGTTTAGAACGTGTCGTTGTGTTGTTTTAATTTAAGACATAAATTTATCAATGAAGTAATTTTTTTCAGTTTGAACTTCGAAGTCGTCCTTGTCACAAACTCAATTTTGTCAATAAGGCTCGAAGATAAAAATCGCTTTCACGCGACATTTGTCACTTGCCAACACTGCACGGAAGTTTAATCCCAACCTAAAAATAAAATTTTCTAAATTTACTATTAATCTCAGTGGAAAGCGTTAAAAACTTGATTAATAAATATAAGCTAATCTCAGCGATAAACCCGATGAAGTTAAAGATTGACCTCGGAAGATTATGAGGAAAAGTGGTTAAACAATATATAATATAAAACTTGTGAGAGCTTTTTGCAAAGCAAGAAAAATGTAATGTTGTAAGAGAGTTAAAATGAGTGTTCAATGTGATTAGCATGCAAAACTTAGCAAATTTAATCGATACGATTCTTAAACTTAACTGAAATTTATAAACAAATTATTTAATCGATCTTAGATCTCATATGTGGTTTGTTGGCATAAAAAAATATATATATATATTAACGAAATGTGTTCCCAGTGAAATAATATAATAAAAAGATTTTATTGTATATTTTTTTTTTGTAAAAGTTTATGTCCTTTCCGACTAATAAAAAACTAACATAAAATATACGTAAGATACTCGTCAGCTTTATAAAATTTTATGAATAACAAAGATTCATAAAAATCTCATTAAGGACTAAGCTCGTAAAATGTGTTGTGTTTTGCTAGTCGTGAGTTGAACATAAAGTTATTTTTACGAACTTTGTATATTTTACTTATTGGTAAACTTTATAGCAAGGCTCTAAGGATGCTAAAAACATCATATTGATATCACGAAATATATGATAAGACTTTTAAAAAAATAAAATTTCGTTGTAGTTGCTTTAGCTCAGAACCATTGCAATTTATGTACTATATAATGAAACATGTTAACTAAAATTTACAAATGTACTTTGCGTGTGATACTCGTATAATAAATGTTTCGACAGAAATGCTTATTGTACATGTATAGTATATACAGTAGGTCAAAGACAAACTTGTACATCGCAGACATTATTTATCAATTACTCAAAAATTATTTAATAAAAAGGATTAAAAAATTCCAAGTATTTTTATGAATAGTAATTTTAATCCTTTAATCTTAACAAAAAACAAAACTCCAAATTTTTAATTTTTATAGGAAACAAATAAAAAGCAACAAAAAATTAAGTATATACAGTACCAAAGCCGAAGTCGTACAGTTAAACTCACTCAGCAACCGTGTTTTTTTAGCGCAAACAAGTTTATAATCTCTTACACTTTTTGGTTTAGGGAATCCCCGAGCATTATACTTTCATATAATTTGTAGAGAAAACTGTATTGTTCTATAAAAATTCGAGAAAATGGGACGACAAAGAGGTCAAACCAGTGTTGAACTCAGAAAATTAATAATAAAGCATAGGAAAGACGGAAAATCTTTACGCGAAATATCTAAAATAGTAAATAGAAGCCACTCGACCATACAATATGTGTTAAAGCGATTTAATAGTGATAAAAGTGTTGAAAATAAGGCCAAAACTGCACACAACAAAATTTTTACGGATGCAGATTAGCGATATCTTGTACGAAAAGTGAAGACAAATCCATTTTTAAGTTCTCCAAAGCTTGCTTTTATTGCGGAGAGAGAGCTAGAAAAAAAAGCGTGTCCAGAAAAAATTAGGAATGTTCTTCGCAGAAGAGCAAGGAATAAATCTTTAATAAGTAATAAAAATCAAAAGGCTCGATTACTGTTTGCTAAAACGCACTGCCACAAAGATTTTTCCTTTTGGAAAAATGTTTTATTCACGGATGAAAGTAAGTTCAATATATTTGAATCCAACGGCAGACCATACGTGTGGAGAAAACCCAATGAGGCACTTCGCACAGAAAACCTTAAAACAAATGTAAAACTTGGTGGTGGTTCAGTAATGGTTTGGGGCTCATTTTCAACAGCTGGACCTGGAATGCTTCATTTAATTGATGGTACTATGGATCATAAGGTTTACTTAAACATTTTGAGACTAAATATACCGTAATGTAAGGATAAACTAGGCCTTAACAGTGACTGGTACTTTTACCAGGACAACGATCCCAAACATAAAGCGTATAATGTGAGATCATGGCTTCTATATAATTGTCCCAATGTGTTCGAAACACCGGCCCAGAGTCCAGGTGTAAATGCTATTGAAAACTTGTGGAGTTATCTTGACGCAAAAGTTCGGCAGCATAACATTTCTTCAAAAACTGAACTCAAAAGGATACTTCTGGAAGAATGGGAAAAAATTGAACCCAGCTATTGCGAAAAACTTGTTCAAAGCATGCCAAAAAGACTAAACATGATAATAAAAAACAAAAGAATGCATACTAAATATTAAACTCATATAAATGTAGTACTTTTTCTAAAGTGTACGACTTTGGCTTTGGTACTGAATATGCTTAATTATGTTTTACATTTCATTTAATTTTTGAAAACAATGCAAAATTTTGAGTTTCGTTTTAGTTAAAAATGAAGGTTTAAATAAACTATTAAAAAACGTATTCTAAGTTTTAAAATTATTTTTGCGTAGCTATTTTTGACGAATTGAAAAATAATTTATTTGATGTACGAGTTTGGCTTTGATCTACTGTATGTACATTAGGCAAGGCATAAGTGCCTTGATAAAGTTCTTTCGTTGGAAAGCAAATATTCAATTAATCATAAATAATGATCGTATTTTTATTCCTTTGCATGGGTATGTACGGCTGGTGTTTATAATTTGAAAGTCATTGAAATTAATGTTTATTTGTGAAAGTGTTGAGCGCATACTTTTTTCTCAAACTTTATCTGTGCAAAAGGATCCAGTAGCTTAAATAACTTTCCGGATAACTTCAATTACTTGCAAAATTTTACGAATTCTTGCTACATTTTTGTTTAAATTTTTCTACTCCGCCATCTCTTTTCGTTCAACTGTAATGAGTTACCGTCTCACTTGCACGCTTTTAACAAATACTGCATTTCAGAGTGGGCAAAGATTTTGTAATGTCTGAGCTCTAATGGGACTGTGTGGCTGAATTTTATGATGAATGGTTTTCATGTGGGACGACGGAATAGAGATGGTGCCAAGTGATTTATGTGGAACGAACAAGCGAACGAGCGAGCGCACGAACTCACGAACGTACGAACTAACAAACGCTTTCAGAAACTTTCTCTTAATTTGAACATGTTGGTCTTCTTGACAGTCTTCCACTGTACTGGTTCATATATATCAATGTACTATATATGTACGAGTATACATCAATTTGGATAAATGAAAATCTATGCATGTGTACATTTATTATATTGATGTATGTGTGTGTAAATGGATACTGTATCTGTAATTTATTTTCAATCTGAAGTTTAAATTGCTTTTTCAAGTACTTTTAGATCTTACGTGCGTTGTTATAAAATAATAATAGTAATAGTAATAATAAAAATAACAGCATTATAAGGCTAATTACATTATTGTGGTCGCCATCTTTCCTTTTAGGTCTTATCGCATGTCTGTTTCAAAATTACTTTAATTCACATTAATTAGAAACTCGTTAGACTTTTAAATGGAAAAAACCTACTAATGGTATTTTGCGCAGTTTGAAATGAAAAGATATTCATTAAGATACGCGTATAATATACACGATGTTTTTAAGGAGTGAAAAAATAAATGTTTTGTAGTCAGTCAGAGATTTTTTGATTGGAATGATTTCTGGGTGTGCCCTAGGGGTTTATTTTTATACCCTACACAGAGGGTATATTCACTTTGTCATTCCGTTTGTAACGCATAGAAGGGGGCGTGGCAGGTATGGAAAAATATATATATTCTTGATCAGCGTCACCACCTGAGTCGATATAGCTGTGTCCGTCTGTCTGTCTGTCTGTGTGTCTGTCTGTTGAAATCAAGTTTACGGGAAAACTAAGCAAGCTAATTCAATGAAATTCGGCACAAAGGTCACACCTTCTTGCAAGCTGCTGGCATATAAAAATGGGCGAAATCGGTTAACGGCCACGCCTTCCGCCCATACTCTATGTAAACATACCCAAGTCCATTTTGAAAAAAAATTGCTGCGATTTTGATGAAAATTGGTGATTTGGTGAAGATGAGAACAAAATTAAGAATAGGCTAGGTTCTAAGTTTGCAAAGGCTCTTAAAGGGGCGTGGCACAGCCCTAAATTTTAGCTTTTATAACGCCATAGCTCGGAAACCGTGCAAGATATTGTGATGAAATTTTGTACACGAATACAGATCTTATGAATCTTGAATTGCGCATAAAGTGGGAGGAATCGTAAAGTGGGCGTGGCACTTCTTAACAATTAAAAATTTTGCTTTCGTATAATTCCAAATTGGCACTTACGATTTTCATTAAAATTTTAGGGATGATACCGCTGAAAGCAGTCAACAATACCAGCTATGTCAATAAACTGAAAAATTTATTTTAAGGGCGTGGCACAGCCTACAATATTTATAAACGTTATAAAAAGAGAACTAAAAACGCAATCGTTATGAAATTTAATATGGCGGATACACTTGCTAAAAGGTGTCTTCTTGTAAAATTTTGGCACAATTGCGCCGGTAGGTGTGGCACCTCCCATATAAGCGAAATACGTTTTATGCTATAGATAGTGTGCTATGAGAGTAATCTTCATAAAATTTTGAGTGGCGGTGTCGGTTACTATAAGCTTTGAAATCAAATGAAACATGACAAGATTGCATCAGTCGGCGTGGCACCTCTCTCATTAACACAAAGTTATAAGTGTTATTTTAAGTGAACAATTGGAGCAATTGATCTGAAATTTGATGTAAGTGGTTTACTGGGTATTAGGTACGTATGAATCAAAAGCTGGCTAAATAGCAACAGTGGGCGTGGCACCTCCCATACAATTAAAATACCTTAAGTGGCATAACTATAGAAATATATGAGCAATCATACTGAAATTTGGTGTAAGAGGTTTGTGTATGGAAGCCTATTTTGGGATCAAAATCGGACTGTATTGTACTAGTGGGTATGTCACCGCCCTAAATTTTAAGAATAATTACGGCACCTATCGCAAACTATACAAGTTATTGTGCTAAAATTTGGTTTGTTTATTGAAGAAAAAGTGGGCGGAATTGGAGAAGTGGGCGTGTCATGTTTCGTGTTTTTCATTTCTATTCTATTTTTTTCAACATTTCCCATATTCTTTTGACATTTTCAATCTTTTACCTTTCCCCTTCAATTTCATTCAACATTTTATTTATTCTTTCGACTTTTTCATCATTTTACAGCATTTTTCATATATTTCGACTCATTCAATTTATTTCAACTTTCTTTAATGGTTTTCATATTTTTTCAACATTTTTACTTTTTTCCAACACTTTTCAACATTTTTGAACCTTTTTACATTATTTTTGACTTATTCAACCTCTTCAACATTTTTTAACATTTATTTACAAAGTACTTTCAATACAGTGTAGGGTATGTGAGTTTCGGCCCGGCCGAAGATAACACCTTTGCTAGTCTTAATTGAAAATCATCGTTAGGGCAATATTTTAAAAATTATCAATATATATGTTTGTATATCGGTCATTCTTTAAATAACTACACAATTTCTTTATTTTTTGAAAATAAATACCAATTTTTTGAAACAGAAATATCTCAAAAACTATAGGGAATAGAATAAAAAACCTTGAAATCTTTTTTGTTTAAAAATGTTTTAATTTTATAAAAAAAATAATTTACTTTAAATAAATTTGTCTAACATTCTCTTTATATTTTTAAAAATGTTTCTCAACATATTTTCGATATAAAACATTTTTTGTTTTTTGTTGTTCTTTAATCAATCCTTAGAAAGTATATGCTTTCAAATCGAAAGTCCCAACATAAATTTGACTAGTGCGCGCCTTTATTGAAAAATTCATATTTACCAAAGTTATGAACGGAATTATGATTTGAAAGCAGATAGATTCCTAGGATTGATAAGAGAATAACATACGTGTCGTAGATATTTTTAAAAACATTTAAAAAAAAATTAATCAATAATAAGTCAAACAAATCATTTTTAAACAAAAAAGATTTTAAGTTTTTTTATACAGCTCCCTATAGTTTTTGAGATGTTTCTCTCCAAAATTATATATAAAAAAACAAGTGTGTAGCTATTTAAAGAATGACCGATATGCACATGCCATATTCCCAACACCAATAATTCGTGCCTGGTTTGGAAGGACCATTAAAAAATTTTTAAATAAAATCGTTCTATTTACCAAAGGATCCACCTTTACATTCTATTGCGTTTATTTTTTTTTGCTAAACGAGGTATTTTTGAAACTAATTTTTGAATTGTTAATTTGAACACTTTTATAATATGCTGTACTCCACATTATTCGGTCTTACGAGAAACCTAGAGCTTGGTCCTGTCTATCTAATTCTTTTCCTTAAGCGCTGAGTTAATTGTTGAGATTAAGTAATTTTTTACAAAATCTGCTTCGTCTTCTTTCTCTTCTAGGGATTGTAATTTCCTGGTATGGCTTTGATCAATATTACTCTATTGCATCTTAAGACCTTCATTAACTTACCAATGTATGTTTGTAGTCTTCTTTCTTCATATTCCACTCGATGTGCTTCAAATTTCCCACTTCACTAGCAGAGAAATACTCCTATATCATAACTCTGCAGTTCTTACGAAAAATACGCCCTTTTCGACTTTCAAAAGTCCTCATTCCTCTCAAAGTCCATTCGAAAGAACTCTTGTGAAGTTTTCTTCTATTCAGTATCAATGCATTTCAAACCGTTCTATACTTTTCTCCTAATTGGTCAATTGAAGCCAGTATAATCTGCCATTAATACTTCGGTATATGTCTATAGAGTCAAGCTTCTCTCTAAAGTTTATGTACTGTTCTAATTGAAAGAAGTACGGCCGGAGGTGCGGACATTGAGTGAAATTTCGGTACTTATTTACCGCTTTCTGAGTGATCTCATGACTATCCAATTATTGTAATCGTTATGTTTTTCAATGTTCTAGTTTTAACTGTGATGCAGGCTGTCTTTCCTTAAATTAATTGTTTTTCAATACTTATTTCCGAATCTTTTGCCATAAGGTGCTAAGGGGACTATGAACTTTTTATGCTTAGTGTTATTATTCAAGACAGGTAATTGATAACCAAGTGATATAAGTCAATACCTGACACTTTAACAAAATAAAAACTAAAAAGAAAGAGGTCAGTAAAAACATACATCCCTGATCTTACGCTAAAACTTCATTATAAATCAAAGCAAAATAACGTATGAGTTTATAAGTTCGACAAGTATCGAATGGTTTCGAAAATATTTAAAAACTCAATAGTTATCGGAAAGTATAAAAAACCGGAAAGTATAATACCAATTCGAAAAAAGTCAAAACGTACCAAATCTAATAAAAAAATACCGAAATTTTCTATTATAAAAAAGTACATATCTATAGGGTGTTTTTTTTAGAGGTTTGTTTTTCGAATAGAGATAAAACTGGCATTTTATGGTCAAATCTGGCAACTCTAATGTCATTTATGTTCAGTTTGGTTTGCCATTTCATCATGAACAGGTTGACAAAAGAACAACGCTTGCAAATTGTGCAAATTTATTTCGAAAATAATGGTTCAGTTCGCGAAGTTTACCGCAAGCTCCGTCCATTTTATGGTCGACATAATCGTCCATCAGAGCAATTAATTCGGTTAACCATTGATCGTTTTCGCACTACGTTTACTCTATGTGATAATACGCATCCGCAGAGACGTCGAACAGTGCGCATCGAAGAAACAATTGCCGTTGTAGAGCAAAATGTTGAAGAGGACCCGAATGAATCGATTCGCCACCGTGCACAGCAATTGGAGCTTTGTCCATCAACTTTATGGAAGATTTTGCGCAAAGATCTTGGCTTGCGACCTTACAAGATCCAGCTTGTGCAAGAATTAAAGCCGCGAGACCATGCAATGCGTCGTGATTTTGGTGTATGGGCCGAAAATGAGATTGATCTCGATGCTGATTTTCATCGCAAAATTTTGGTTCAGTGATGAGGCTCATTTTTGGTTGAATGGCTACGTCAACAAGCAAAATTGCCGCATTTGGAGTGAAGAGAATCCACATGAGACCCTTGAGACGCCATTACATCCACAAAAACTGACTGTTTGGTATGCTCTATGGGCTGGTGGAGTCATTGGGCCACACTTCTTCCGAAATAATGCTGGAGAGTCAGTTACCGTTAATGGAGACCGGTATAGAGCCATGATAACCGACTATTTTGTTCCCGAATTGGATGGCATGAATGTGGATGAGTTGTGGTTCCAACAAGACGGCGCTACATGCCACACAGCGCACGTCACAATCGATTTATTGAAGGAAACATTCGATGAGCGCATAATTTCGCGGAATGGACATGTCAATTGGCCACCAAGATCGTGTGATTTGACACCATTGGATTATTTTCTTTGGGGATATGTGAAGTCGCTCGTCTACGCCAACAAACCAGAAACGTTAGGGGACTTGGAAGCCAACATTCGTGGCGTTATTGCCGACATACGGCCCCATATGCTCGAAAATTGGACCTATAGAATTGGTTTTATTCGAGCTAGCCGCGGCGGCCACATGCCCGAAATCATATTTAAACATTAATGGCATAAAATTATCCTTCCAATAAAGCCAAATTGATGGGCATTAAAACGATTTTCTTGTGTTTTATTTCAATTCGAAGCTCTATACCTCTAAAAAAACTCCCTTTATCTATAAAAAATAATTTGAACTGTTTGAGGAAAATTCCCTAATTCAGGAAAAAAAGATGAAGGGGAAAAGATAAGATTAAGAAAGTAATTGGTTTCCATCGTAAATGGCATTACTTTGAAAAAAAAAAATAAGATTCTTTAATCATAAATAAAAGTATAAACTTATTATATTTAAGGGAAAATGTTTTCTTCTCAGAGTCCTAAAATAAAGGAAGTTAGTGTGTAATTTTTCTAAAAGTTCTAAAGCTTACAAAATATGTTTGGTTCATTGTAAATGAAAAGTACAATTATTGCGATTAAAATGTTTGAAAAATGCGTCTTACGGATATGCGGTTAAACTTTTGCCTTGTTGAGGAAATTTTCGATTTTTTTATCACTTCAATGTGATTTCGGAAAATTCCAAAGAAATTTGTCGCCTGGTGTCACATCACACGTTCTTCTTGATATCCAATTGTGATCTGCATTTCTTATGAAAACGCGATATGGAAGCATTTCTCGCTGTAGTGCGACCAGTTGCGCAATTCTGCTAGTACCACATGCCTTTAAGATACAGATCATTTAATTCTGACCAAAAATCAGTTATCATCGTTCTGTAATCGTATTTCTAGCCGCATTTTCAAAGAAATACGTCCCAATGACTCCACCAGCTCAAAAACAGCGTGAAACGGTGTTCTCCGCACCCCAAATTTTACTTGTTTGCATACCCATTAAGTTGATTTATGTGCCTCATCGTTGAAAACGATTTTCTACGAAGTTTTTTTTTTTTTTAAAAATATATACATATAATAAATAAAATTTCGGCGATTATTATATGGAGATAATATCAAATTTTTTTTTGCATTACCATTGAATGGTGATGTCAAATTAATTAATTTTTTTACCTATTTGCAAATTAGGGGCTAAAGCATTTAAGTTTTCAATTATGTATAAATTTTATGATTTCTGATATAAGTACTTTATTTAAGCAGTTCCTTACTCTTAATAATGTTGATAAAAATCTGCTTTTAATTTAATTAGAAGCTGCAAATTTCTCAAACAAAAAAAGTGTTTTTTTTTTCAAACACAATTTAAAAGTATGAAAGCAATGTGCAATCAATCAATCAATAAGATTTATGTGTTCTTACTTAAGATAAAATCAATCAATCTTGTCAGGGCTTCAATTTTTTTTTAGCAGCGCCAAAATCAATAGGATAGAGAATATTTTATAGTTGAGGCAACAAAACAGGAACACGAGTGCTGCTCAAAGGGAGAATATATTTCATTCAAGCAACAAATTCTACGTTTTGTGTCCAGTGATCAATTTTAATCATATAATTTTTTCTTGCATTATCTCTTGCGTCAAATTGTGCTATTTATTAGCCGTTAGATAAGATTACGTACTATCAGCATTTTTTAGATAAGCAGGGGTCAGAAGTCCACCCAAGTTATATATTTGAATTCGTATCACTTGCTCTCTATTTGGGCTCAACTATATTTGACACTTATTAATCACTCCAATCTTATCAATAAAAAGATAGTACGTATGCAAAAAAAAACATTTTGCATAGATATACTCGTACATTGATTAAAATAATGATCCTTTTCGTATCGATTAGGTTGCGTACTTTCAAACTACATACTACGTTAAACAAAAGGATGCTGATGACAGTTTTTTTTTAAATTTATTCAGTTTCGTTCAAAATTTTCAATTTGCTTAGTAAAAAATTAAAAATAAAGAAAAGTTTAAAATGAACCCATGAACCGACGCTACAACCATGCATTTTGAATGAATAATATGTTGGCACTGTTGCCGTGTTTTCAAAGCGTAGCGTTTTATGTTTTTGCATTGCAAATGCTTGGCTCAGCAAAATGTGGCCTGACCTGCTTAAATAATGCAAACTCATTAATATTTTGTTTTTTTTTTTTTAAATTAAATATCTTCAATGGTTGCATGTACGAGCGAGCTGGTTCGATCCAAATTTTAAATGAGGGGCTCCTCTGTTCATGTATGACGTAAGTTTGAGTGGAGGACGGGAGTTAACATTTTCATATTTTCGCTGATACGAGAATTTGAGACGAGCTAAAGCAACTCTTTTATGTAGTTTATTTATCCTATTGGGTTTTTTAAACTTTTAATTGCTATATAGAAAATGTCCGATAATAGCAAATTAAAATTAATTTAAAACGTGTTAAATAGTTGTTTACGGTAAAATCAGCGTAAATGCACATTGGTGTAAGATTTTTCACGGGTGAGTATAATCGTAAATTAAAATTCGTTGAAATAGTCAACACCAAAGTATTCCAGTCTATTCTGCCGCTGTACGCTTTAACGTGGTATCTCCATTACGCTATTTTGTTCTGCAGTACAGGCTTTTACACTGTAATGCGATTCGTAAAGCAGTGCGATTCGTAAAGCTGAACATAATTTTTTAGCTCGTTCGTAGCAAGTGACAGCGTTGAGAGCCTTCATCATTGCCCTACAAATATCAAAAATAGCGGGAAAAGTGTTAAAGAAGGAAAGTAGAACGCGAGTTTTGCATTCAGAGTACAATTTATGCGATTAGATTTTGTTCTAAATTTTTCTTCAGTTTTTCGATAAACCTTTATTTTATACACTTTCTATTAGGTTTTTTCATTTTTTAATTGAGTCAAATGATGCAAAATACTTCACTGAACATTACTGCAATCGTAATCGCTATGTATTAAAATAATTCCACATTTAAGCGTAGATACAGCGCGCGATATATATTTGATATATATTAAAATGTGAATTGAACAATATTATTTGATCAATTATATATTTGGTAATAATTACCAAATCATATTATGGTTGAAACAAATATTTTGGTTGCAACAATCATTCGATTATTAATTATTACTAAATCATTCATTGGACTAAAAATATATTTTCTTTTCGCAAACGTATACATTACTTAATATCGATTTGTGCTAAGAACCGATGACCAAAAAACGATTTTACATCCTTATATAGGATGTCGTTTGTATTTATACAATCATAAATATCTAAATTGCGTACCAAGCAGAATATACTTGAACTGCAAAGTTATCATGTTAATGAGAAGTGAAATCAAATCAAAATAGGATTAACAAATGTAAAATTCAACCAAACAAACTTTTTCAATCGACTTAAACTAATAGAACGTTTGGCCCAATAAGCAACAATTTAAATTTCAATTAAGGACATGGTAATAACTACCAAAATTTGTTGATAGTTAACAAATATTTTAAAAATCTATCAACCAAATAGATATATATCTTTTCTCAGTATACAACTATCTCGATAGCAAAAACAAATAAAAAAATTCTGCAATAAACCAAAGTCATATTCCAAGAACCAAACAAGAACAACATGAGTGCAGAATTAAAGGTATACACTGATCAAAAGAAACGAGAGAAGCTGTGGTATAAAAAAACCACAACAATAAAAAAGTGCATGTGCTTGTGTTTGTTCTTTTGGTGATTTTTCTTAAGACAAATGAAGTGTTTGTTGTAAAGAGCCAAAATTGACTAATTTTTTCTAATTTGCCCATCTCTGCTGCTCTTAACTCAAAAAAATTAACATTTTAGTTTCACTTTTCGGTAAAATTGTGACACTGTTGTAAACAAAAATATATTTGACGCGACAGAGAAATGTATAAAAAAAAAATCCACAACCTAATAAAAATTTCACTATTTGTCAGATTACAAATGCTATCAATATGTAAAAATATTTATATTTTCTAAAAATGAGATTCCATTTTTAAGATAATATGAAAAAATATTCTAAAAAATATTGGAATTCGTGGCAGTTAGCGAATTATTGAATAATATATCAAAAACTATTAGAGATATATTAAAAACTAATAAATTTGAAATATTTTTTTTCAAAAAAAATCAATGCTGTAAAAGTCAAATGGTTGTTATGATTTTTGATTTTTTCTTAATATTTTCGAATAATCAGAGGGCAAAAATACTGTACTGTACAGTACAGCAGCAGCATTAGAATCACATGGTGATCTATGAAAAAAAAAAGAAGAAAATTTTTATATTGTAAACATATTACATACAACATTTTGATATCTCGCTTAGGTTTTCAAATACTTTTTCTTAAAGTTAGGACGTTTCGGCTTTGTATGGAATTTAAGTATTTAAAAACCTGTATAATGTATACAAAAATATAGCTAAATAAAAATCTATGAGATGGTTCAAAATATTGATAACTAGCAGGTAAAATGTCGTAAGCAAAATTTTTTCGTCTAATATTTTGGGTTGACTCATTTGACAGTTATTTACATACATACTTAACAAATTAAGTTGAATAAAATTATTAATTTGTTTCATTAGATATAATTATTGTCGATTTTTTTTATACTGCGGTTGTGAGTTAGATAAAACGATTAAGTTTTTGAGTACAAAATATGTTGTGTTTGATATTTTTCTGTTTTACTATTTTAGTACTTTATACTTAGAAGTTAAATTTATATATATTTTATAAAATTTCAATATGTTTTTGTTTTTTTTTTTCTTACAGTCTGAGTCGACATCATCAGCGTCTACCAAACTTGCATTGCTGAAATGTGTTTGGTGTTCTCAGCTCTTAGGTATCAACGATCGACCTAAATTACTCGAATGTTTACATGTCGCTTGTTCACAGTGTGTGACGACAAAATTCTCAGAACTTGATCGAACCATGCCACCTTTAATCCATTGTCCTGTGTGCAATATGGCTTCTCAAAATGAGTTTATAATTGATAATCAATTTCTAATTGAGCAATGCACAACGGGGGATAGTTCAATTGTTGGAGCTGATGGTACCTCATCTATGGACGCGTCCAAAACAACAGCCGCTGCAAATATACAATGCAGCAGTTGTTCAGATAATGCTGTGGCAACGTCTTGGTGTGTTGACTGTTCCGAATATATTTGCGATAGTTGTGTTCAGGCTCATCAACGTTTAAAGATAACAAAAGATCATACAATTAAGCCAAAGGAAGAAGCCAATAACGATCAAATGCAAACAGGTGGTGGTGTCGATAAATTGCATATGTGCCACCTACATCCACAAGAGAAACTTTCGCTTTTTTGCGAAACATGCGATAAGCTGACGTGCCGAGACTGTCAGCTAAGCGATCATCGTGATCACAAGTACAAGTTCGCCCACGAAATCGCCACCGAAACACGTCATGCGCTTTCAACGTTAGTTTCTGAAATAAATTACAAGCGTTTCTTACTCTCATCTGCGACAAAAGTTATCGATGATCGACAACAATTGATTTCGGATAAAAAGAAGGATTTAATTAAAGAAATCACAGCCATGGTAGTGAAAATAACGAACACGGTAAATATGCGTGGAAAACAGCTGGTGATGCGTTTGAATGAGGTGTGTGATAGTAAATTAAAAGTTCTGATCGAAAAGAAAGATGCACTGCAGTTACTCTCCGATAATACGGATCACTGCATAGAATTTATGGCCAATGCATTGGAAAAGGGAAGTGATTATGCAATATTGTCGAGTAAGAAATCACTAGTGCGCCATTTACAGAAGCTAAAATGTCAGCGAGCAGATATTCCAAATCCAGAAATTCCTGTCCGTATACAAGTTCAGTTAAATCAAGTATCAGAATTACAAAAAGGTAACTAAAAAAAAATCAAAACGATTTATGTTTAGTTTAAATTTAAAAATCTTAATTTTTGGGTTATTTTTTTGTTTCGTACATTAATTTTTTTTCGGTGATTCATTACTCAGTTTTTATATAATAAAAATGCTTCAAAAATTGGTGTCCTCCGTACAAGAGCAAGATAATATTCAAAATCGATGTTTTTGACCGGAATTATTTTAAAGATAGGTTAAAAAAATATGTATCAACTTCGGATTAAACGTGGACAATTACATAGGAAATGCTATAAAATTTTTATATTTTTATGTGGCAAGCAGATTTGTATCTATAAAAATGAAGTTTTTAAGAAGTGATAGGGTTTTCAATATCATTGCTTCTCATTCTGGATATAGTGTATACGAACATTAAAAAAAAAAGTTACTAACCTTTTTGTTTAACTCCTCCTTTCACCGCTATACATAGGGACAGAATTAAGATTTGATTGATATAAATTCTATACTCAGAATCAAGCAAGGTCCATATCTCCATACTGGAGATAAACAATGGTATTTTTTGCCCGCTATTTATTTCATAAGGTGAAACTCTCCAAATGATGCGCGTTGATTGAATGGAATGAAAACAAAGCCAAACCCAATTTAGTTCATTTCTGGGCTTACTTTTTTTCTCTCTAAAATTCTAAAAATGATTGTTTTTCATGAACCTATATCTATAGCTACAAACTTCTTTGCAAACAGTTCTTTTCTTTTTTATTTATTGTACTTATTTGAAATTAACTGAAGGAGTCCAAAGCTTTTAAACTGAGAACTTTATAGGTAACCAGCTGATACACCACGGTTCCGTCCGCCTTCGAAAAATGACACTTCCCATTGTCCAATCCCACCTACATTTTGTCAGGTGTTGGGGGTGTTCGGTATAGACAATATACATCCATGTACCGAACTTGGCTGCCAAAAGTGCCAAGAAAAAGCGTTGTATGGGAGGTGCCGCGCCTTGTTTTCTAATATCGCATACATTGCCTTCTTTAAAAAAAATAAATAAGTCACATTCTATGTATGTATGTAGTGCATTGTTTTTTAATTAAAACTTTGTGGATGGGTAACACTTTTCGCGAAGAAACCATAAAGTTTTTCTCATAACTGTACTCCATATATGTTGAAACTTATTTTGGAAATGTTCTGAAAAATCCCAAAAAAATGGAACATATTCGGGCAGCTCTCATCCATCCAAAAGTGATATTTCCTTACTCAAGGCCGATTTTTTTATGTTTTAGTATTTACAGTATACAACACCGCTTGCAGTCAGTCAGTCAGTCTGCCAGAGGTGTATATAAATACATTAACAGCTAAGCCCTTCTCCTTATAGTCCAGATGTTCGCATCCAAATATGGTAGTTCATTCCTCAAGGTTAAATAAGAGTATATTTATGTGTTAGTAGTTACAAGGCAAAAAAACAACTTTCCTAAAGCTTATTGTCAATGTAGTGGTAGTTTATTTTAATGGTCGATGTGAATCTAATCAGTCAATCAGCGATATCTAGGGATACCGCGCGGAAGTAGCAGTGCAAATCAACTATAAATTACTGAATATATTTCCGTTTGTTATTTAAAAGTTAAATCTTAATTCGATCTTAAAAATCCATGAATTTTCGTACATCCGTGGGTCTATAGCGGATGTCAGAAAGGCTATACGAAGTAGTAGGCGTTCGGGAGTTAAAGGAGAAATAGTTGAGGTACCTGCTATACAAAAAATAAAAACCAAACTCAAGACACTATATCTTTGCACATATGGCAGTTTCAGCTTTGAAATTTGGAAATTGGATTTATATAACCTGTGATAAGCACCTTAAAAATGTGACCAGACATAACTAACGGGACATGGCACCTCCCATACACAAAACCATTTCAAACGCTGTATCTTGGCACTTATGGAAGCTACAAGCTAAAACATTTAAAACGCTCTGTCTTGGCACCTATGGCACCTACAGTTCCCTATAGGGATACTATGAACCTTAAAAACATTTATGAAGCTGACCATGTTCGGCGATTTATTTGATATAATTTTCAATTGAATACATTACTTTTAAAAGTAAAAACCACTAGTTAGATCGTTTGTTGTTTATTCTATCGTGCCTATAGTGTTTTTGGCGACTCAAAAATGAGTGATTGTGCAAATGAGTAAATTCAATTATTTTTAATTTGCTATATATTAGGTGCGCAACTAAGTTCTCGATGTTTTTCCTTAGAAAATGCAACTTTATTGTCAAAAAATAGTTACAGATAAATCAATCAAAGTATTGCCCATTGCTAGATACCACTTTTCCCCATCTTTCTGGTAGAGCTCGAATGCCATCGCGGTAGAAGTGTTCGTCTCTTGAGGCTATCGACGAATCCAGCTATTTTTCGAGGTCTTCATAGGAGTTGAACTGTTGATCAGCCAGACCATGTGCTATTGAACGGAATCTGGGGAATACGGCGGATAGGGTAGGACTTCCCATTTGAGAGTTTCCAAGTATTTTTTCACGGGCTTAGCAACGTGAGGCCTAGCGTTGTCATGTAATAGGATTTATTTATCGTACCTCTCTTCGTATTTGCCGCTTTTGATCATCCCCAACGCATGCAAACGCTTGGAAATGGCTTGGCTCCCAATACTGAAGCAAGCTCTTCCTGCGTTTGGGCCGAATCCTCATCGAGCGATGTCTCCAATTCCGTATCATTGACGATTTTTGGCCTTCCTTCACGTGGTCAATCTCGGCACGTTGTTTCGCTCAGAACACCATATCAGTAAAGTTTTTGGAGCTCAGCCGCCGTTTTCTTCGATTGAAAGAAAAAAATCAACACCTCCCGCAAATGACGATTATTTGGCACAAAATCAGTCATTTTCGATCAACTACAAACAGACTATGAAACACAAAATCTTAAAAGTGTCAAATCGGTTTGTTTACCATATGTCTAATCTAGATTCATAACGTTTCGATATGAACCAAATCGACCAGCTCTTACCGCTAGCGCCATCTATTGACAAACAGCGAGAATTTACTTGCGCACCTAATATTTTATTGCAATTAAATTATTATGGCTCCTTGTATGTGCTATTAAGCGGTGAATTCAGATACATGATTCCTTTTAAATAGTAGACAACCTTCAAATAGCGGATGGGCGACCCCAAGGCGTGTCAGAAAAAGTAATAATATGGGCAATATTTCTACCCAGGACATTTCGCAATCATTAATTACATTTTTCAAGGCGCCTGCCATCAGGTAGACATTGAAATGAGGTCGTGATCATAAAATTATATTACATAATCACGTTAGGGCAGCTGTTGTTGTAAACACTACGTAATTGAGCGTTCGCATGCAATATTAATAAAATTCGAAATTGACCTAATTTTGTTTCAGGATTTCTGCGAAATATGAAAGCACATTAGAAAGCTTCTTTAGAATGCACTCATTGTTAAAAGAATATATTTTATGCAAACAAAAATGTAATAATGGTCGTGTCATTACCGCCGTGACAAATTTTTCACTTACAATAACTCAAGTATAGTAGTGAAATTTCACGTATAAAATTAAACCCTAGCAGGAACGATAATAACATCAGACATTATTAGAATCTTATCTTTTTTCAAGAGAATATGATAGCCTTTATATGATAGCCTTTATAATAGGTTATCGGCATACGAAAACGAATGAAATTTTTGAATTCCTGTGATATTCTGAAAATTGTTCCATTTTTAAACTAAGTGCGATGAAAAATTTGCAATCTCCTTTGTATAGATATAAAGCAAATTAATGCCAAATTTACTTGTTTTAAGTATTTTTAACATTTCACTTATATTTATATATTTATGTACATATATTATATACTTTTTTTTTAGTTATTTCTCAACTTGGAACAGTTATAGTTGATGGCAAACCATATCCCCCAGCGCCATCTCCCAACGGTCCCCCAAGGCAGCAGCCTAGTCCAAATATGGCCCCACCACTACGTCCAGGTCTTCCACCTGGAATGCCCACAGGTATGTCACCAACCGGCCCTCCAGGCGGTTACGGTCCACCACAGAATGGTCCTCCTATGTATAATAGCACATCACCGCAACAGCAATACAACAATATGCAGATGAATCGAAATTTTGCAGGCGAATCCCCAGGTAAGAGTATGCCCATTAATCTTTGGCACATATTTTCGCATATACATTTAATTTCTACTCGTATTTAACATTATTTTTGAAATCAATGAAAATATCAAGATAAAATTGTAATTATACTTCGCTTTTTCGTCACAGTTCGTTTTGGTGGAATTCCAACTGTTGGAATGCAACGTCAGGGCCAACCACATGTCAGTTCCTCTACGCATCCGCAGAATATGGGTAAGTGTTTAAACCAAAAAAAACCATAACTATCCAAAAACGAATTGTCTAACTTAACTTACTTTATCAGATATAAGCCTTCGTGGCTTATTAAATAATCAAGCAGCACAAAGTCCAAATCAACCACATATGTCCTTTAATGGGCCACCAAATTATCCTGGTGGCCCACAGGGAGCACCCTCACCACACCAGCACCAGCAGATTGGTCCACAAATGCGACCGCATTTTATCGGGGGTCCACCGGGTCAACAACATCAGAGTTTCCCGCAAAATCCGCCTGGTGGACCGAACAATCCAAATTTTATGAATAGCAATGCGCGTTTCCAGACTTATCAACGCATGTCGAGTCATGCACAACAACAAGCTGCCGTTGCTGCAATGGCAACGAATCAAGGCGGACCAGGTGCTGGTCCATGTGGCAACCAGATTCCTTCGCCTGGACCAATGCAACGTCCACAAATGATGCCGAACCCAATGCAGAACGTATGGTTTTGAAATATAATCTTAATGGCTTGAAATTATTGAGATTTGTATTTTATTTCAGAACATGGGGTTTCATGGCAGCCAAGCTGGCTTTAATCCCGGACCACCGTCGACATCCCCACAATTGGGAGGTGGTATGAGCAGCATGCATAGTATGGCCAAATGGCACATACCACAATCTGCGCAACAAACAAACGGTGAGACTAAAGATGTGTAGATAGCTTTTAATTTATTAGCAGCAAAGATATTTCTAAAAACAAGTGATGTAGAGTAACAGAAGAAATGATAATTGATTCGGATGTTTTCGTGGTCTGAATTCGAAAATGCAAACCACTTCTTCGAACTGTGTCTGGATTACCTTAACTTATCCACAATCTGAATGAAAGTAATAATCTCATAGATTTTTTGATGATAATTCTAAAATCGGTCGCAAGTCAGGATTTTGAAATATTCGACCCATATGCAAATTGAAATCTCAATTATTTATTTATATTGAAAAGACATTATTCGAAATCGTAGGAGTGACTGAATTTCTTATATCTTTCAGTATAAGAACTGTGTGAGTAAACCGATGTATCTCAACATCTAACTGTGGCAATCTGAAATCTGAAAAATTTCACAACAATTACCTTCGATAACCAATACAATAATATTGCTATTAGGGTTGCTAACAATGTGATGTCAAAAGCTTTATCTATTAAATCGGCATGCGTTCATAGTAAAGAAGCTATGTGTAGTAAAATGCAATTGAATAAATGCAAAACCGGTAACAAATTGAAAATATATTTTAAAGCAAGCTAATTTCAAGCAAAAAGCAAGCGTTATCAACCTTAACCGAATTGAATATCTGAATTAACATTTTCATTTGCACCAACTATTGAATTGATTGTCTTATAGGAAAGAAAATCTTGTTTTGAATTTTTAAGATATTATCGTCAACTTTCAAATAACCAATTTGAATTTGTGTAATTTTGAACAATGTTCGAATAAATTTTATCTATTAATTCATCTGGACTGTTGACGATATTACGTTGACCAAGGTAATCATTTGGTGAGTGCCTTTACCAATTTATAAGAGATTTTCGGCAATATGTCTCGTTTCTTCAACATTGAAAAGTTAAATATTTGCTCTTTATTGTCATTTCTTCATTCGAGGCCAGAAAGTGACTGCTTCAAACATGCATTAAATTCATATGCTGGAATTGATTTTGGAATAAAAGCCCAACTCAATATTAAATTTATCAAAAATACCTCCGGTACGTCCTGGTGTATTCGAATATCGGCCATTCTTTTACAAACCGCACACCATTTTAGACTTGATATTTTAGAATCGTTTGAATTATTTTTATGGGATATATACATAAAATTACGTATATCATTATTTTTCTAAAAACTTTTTTTTTCGAAAACATCCACACATGAATTTTTGATAATTAGCTGGATTTTGCAAGATCTACTCATACTTGAAGTCTATTATCTCCAGTTCGAAAAAAATTTTTTTCACAAAAAATCCTGATACACAGGCAAGTTTATTTTGGCATTTCATTTCAGGTTTTTTGGACGTATTCCCACAATTACTGTTTATTGGCAAAAGTTTTTTATCTATCTCGTTTTTTGAGTGCCCCCACAAGTTTTCAGTTGGGTTTAAGTCCAGTGGTTGACTGAGCCAAGTGAGAACGTAAATTTTACTGTGTTCAAAACACTTATTGAATAACTTGAACGTGTGTTTTGGTCACTATCCTGCATATAGACCCAACGAAAAGGCATATTTTCTTCTGCACATGGCAGCATTATGTTTTCCAAAACATCTTTGTATTAAGCTGCCACCATTTTGTGCGATGTTTGGAAAATTTTACCTAAACCGTTCCACGAAAAACAATCCCATACCATAATATTGCCGCTAGCATGCTTAACGGTATATTTTGTGAATCGGACATGGAAATCCTTACCTTTGTGGAGCCTAACAATTCTTCCGGAGTTATTTCCAGATAACTTTATTTTGGTTTCATCGCTCCATATGGTGTGAGACTTTGCAAAATTTGACCTCATGTCTAAACTTATCGCACGCGTCAACGCATCCATTTCAGCGATTCTTCCGGGAAGGTTTGCCTGTTGCAAACAACAACGGACTGCAGGAGCGCTAAGGACATTTCCGATTTCCGTAGAAATCGCCTTAGAAGACTTGAAAAGATATTTTTTTGAGAGTATAACAATTTGACGATCAACTGCTGCAGTGGTCTGTTGGTCTATCTCTAGTTTCCTTTTCTGTTTTTTCATAAAAATGTTTTGCACAAAATGTAAAGGCCGCCCACCCATCAAATTAGCGACGTCCCGCAAAGAACCTTAGGCTCAGAACCAATCGTCTTTCTTCTGCTATGCAATGACTATTTCTGCGCATATTTTTAGTAAATTTTTCATTGTTTGTTTTCAATTACTTTTTTTTTTTTTAATTACAAAAATGATAAGATATTAGTTAAAATTGAAAAACAAAACAAGAGTGTATCTATTATTTTGTCCGTAGAATTTACGCCCGTTTACGATTTAATTACAATAGCGAAAAATCTGGGGTTGTATTTTTTTCGTATCACATTAAACCGCATTACCAGATTGCAGTCTTTGGTTTTACAAAAGAAAAATACTATTGGCAATTTTACCAAATATGGGATTTATTAGAGATGAAAGTGTATCTATTATTTTGATCGTGAGTGTACGTGTCAACTGAAGTTTTTAAAAGATGCAGAAAAAAACTTTTCCTGCAACTTTTAGAAAAATTGAATTATTTTCCCCTGCGGTTTGTAAAAGAATGACCGATATGTATGTACATATCTGTGATTGTTTTTTATGTAAAAAGAGGTTTTATGTCTGACAAAATTAGCTTTCTAAAAAGTATCTTGGCGTAAATATTATTTCGGCCTGCCGAAATTTTCATATTCACATTATGTATTATTGGTCAAAGGTGTTAAACATTCAAAAAATCAAATGAATTAAAAAACTGAAATTTAATTTATATTTCTGACTTTTTTCCAGTGTGTCCTCAGCAAGGGCCTCTTATGCAATTTGCAAATGGACGTCAAACAGAAAATTTTAAAATTTCCCTAAAATCACCTAATACGTTAAAAAATACAACTCCTCCTAATGGTGGCCCTTCCGTGCATGGTATGCTTGGAGGAAGCTCATCGTCTAATATGCATGCATCAAATCTTGGACTAGGTCCAGCTGTATCAATCTTGCCAAATGTCACCTCTACAAATCCAAAAACGCCTAGCCCAAGCACTAATGAAGTGAGTACTTGTTTCATATAAATATTTGATAAATACTATTTTAAAAATAAACTCATTACAACAAAAATTTAAAGCAATGTAATTTTAATTTCTCATTCAATTATGTGTTAAAGAACTCAAAGGATTTTACTGAACCTATTGACAAAGTTCGTGATGATTCTATTAATGATTTGATGGCAACCATAGCAAAACTAGACTCAAATGGAGTACAGGTCTTGCCAGAAGGGCGCACAAAGACTACTTCACCACAGGTGCACAGCTCTACTGATTTATCAAATACACAAGAAGGTAAGCTATTAATGCCATTTTAATAGGCCTCTAGAGTAGTTAGTGCATTTGTTTGTTCTTTTTTTATAAAAATAATTTTGCTGTATTAAAAACGTTTGATTTTTAGTTTTCCAGAAATAAAACTCTGGACAACTTTTAAATTTTGACTTCAAACTTTTTTTGTTAGTAATGCAACAAATTATTTAAATAGATTTAAATAAATTTTCTGTAACTGCAGCCTCTATAATTACTGGTTATTTCGCTTTGTTTTCTTTTCACAAAAAAATAAAAATTAAACGTACAAAAATAAAATTTCGACTTAAATACTAATCATTTAAATAATACTGAAAAAAAACACATTAAATATGAAAATCTTCATAAAAATATACGAAAACTAATAATCAGTTAATAAAAATGATCAAAAAGACGATCCAAATGAGGATTGGTGTGCGGTTTGTCTGGATGGAGGCGAGCTCATGTGCTGCGACAAATGTCCAAAAGTATTTCATCAAAATTGTCATATTCCCGCCATCAGCTCATTACCCGACGAAAGTGAAAGTTGGCAATGCCTTCTCTGTGTCAATCTTAAGGATTTAGCTAATAATGCAGAGAATACACAAAAGGCTCCAGGAGAATTAAGTCGACTTGAGCTGCAGATAATGCAACGAATCTGCTTAGAATTGTATTGTCAGTATGAGCAGAGTTTGCATTTTCGTGAATCAGAATCGCCAGCAAATACAGCTTATTATGAAATTGTTTGCAAGTGAGTATTCTTTGATTGTAATAAAGTATTTTCATTTAAAAAAAATAATTGGTGCATACTACACACTTACTTTGTTAGTCTCTGGGGTCGGACAATAATTAAAAATTAAAATTAATACAAAACAAATTGTTCGATATGGCTGAAAATTAGGAATAATTATTCTATTAGATGGTATTTTTCGCACCACTGATGAAGAAATTACAATTTTTGAACTTTTCTTGCAAAGCCATATTTTCAAACGCTTGCAAACTTTTTTCCGGATGCATTAAAAAAATGTCTTCTCAGACATTTTCAATACGGTGGTTCTCTACTAAGTTTCATTGAGTTATAACTTTGTGTTTAAAAAAATTTTGAGACCGAATATTGAAACTCAAAAATTGATATTATTGGTTTTTAAAGTTGGAATTTTTTTTAAAATAATTTTAAAAGATCCTATAAGATCACTAATTTTCAGAGTGGCAAATTCATGAGTTTGAACTATTTACCATCGAGTAACCAAATGCGCCAAATTGCCATTTTTTTCTCCTGTACTGTCAATTTTCAGTATACATCGCACTAAGAAAATGATCATAGAATTGGTCAAAATATTCAGAAAAATATTTTTATTTTTATTGCAACAATTTTTTTTTTATGTCGTCATAAATTGTTTCCGGTTAAGTATAATTTTCATAAAAAATAGGTGGAGTAAAATGTTCTTAAAATTGGTCAAAAACACAAAAATAATTTGTTTTTCAATGTGAAATTTAATAAAAAAAAAATTATGACATCATAGAAAAAAAATAGTTACAATAATAAAAAAAATATATATCTGAATCTGTATTTGAATCAATTCTAAGAAAATTTTGCTCAGTGCGATTTTTACTGGACATTGAAATTTGGCGCAATTGTTAATTAAAAATATTTTTGTTTTAAGTTGCTGATTCGGAAATATTTATGATATGAAGAAAATTTTCATGCCGCTTGCAGCTCATTTTTAAAAGATGACGCCGAAACCTGTTAGTTTTACACATAAATTGTATGGAAAAACTACATTTTATTAAAAAAGCCTGCGAATGAAGAGGTGATAAATGTTGTTGGGTTGCTGAAGGTCGGTTTTCGAAGTAATTTTTTACGCTGAGTGTTAATTTGAGCTCAGAATCGATCCATCTCGTCAGGATTTTGAAATATTTGAGGTTAAGTACTTACTGTTTCTTGTATCTTCTTCAAGGTTATGTATTAGCTACAAGCAAAAATGTTCAGCTTATTTGTAATGAAAACATAATTTAACAATATTCTTTCCCTTTAAAATTAGCTTGCAAATGATCGTCTCTGATACAGCCATTTGAAGGTGAATCTGAAACCGTTTGGTGAATATTGTTGGGTCGTAGGGGGTCAAATTCATATCACTTTAAAATGGATGATGGATGGAAGCTGACATTTTTTTTTGAATCCTATAGAAATCTCGAAAGTAGAAAAATCATTTTTAAGCAATTAAACTCAAATATTCGTGACGTGATGAGTTGTTTCTGATTTCGGACTCAGACTCAGCACAAAAAAATATCTTCGGGAAATGACCCTCAGCAACCCAAAAACATTCATCGCCTCTTCTTCCTTCATTCACATACTTTTTTAATAAAATATAGTTTTTTTACACAATTTACATGTCAAACTAACGGGCTTCCGCACCACCTTTCAAAAGTGAGTTATATAGCTGCGTTTGCATGAAAACTTTCTCCATATCATAAACTTAGTTTATCAGCAACAACACCTTAAAAAAAAAAAATAATCACCGTAGTATACTTATGTAAAAAGGCAAATTAATAAAGGCATAAGAACATCAAATGCGATTAAAATATTGTAGTCGTAACCAGACATTTTCGATTGTTTTCAGGAAAAAGTTGAAACTTTATAAGTGTCGTAATATTGTACAAATGTAAAGGGTATATTTTTCGGAATATGAACTTACATTACCAATTTCTTTTAGCAGACATTACACCACCCTTGATAAATTTTTCATTCAGAGTACCGAACAAAATTTGTATTACCAACTTAAATTTATCATGGCCGCATTCATATGTATGCACAGGTCTATAATAACACAGTGTGCTACTATGTATATTCATGAGCATCATTGCAAATATACTTTGCAAAACTTAAATTTATAGATATTGAAGTTGCAAGAGAGCGCATCAAAATATTTTAGAATGTGGTGTTATATGTAAGACTGAAATAGGCGAAAATACGGGCTCTGAGCCATTTAAACGAATAACAACGAATAATATAAACAAATTCCTGCTCTGATTTCCTTCTTTTATATTAATTTAAACATAAATACGTGATATTAAATTTGAACGTTGTTGTCGCAAGGTATTTATTTTATTTCTGATTGTTATAACTCGAGCTTTCAAAACGAAAATTTTGCGATCTATTGAGATTACAATATCGAGAAACTCCGAAAACCGTATCTCAGGTTTGATCTTGTCAACGTATACATACATACATACGTATGCATTCTGAATAAAATGATACCAAAAGTGCTCTGAGGCTTATTTTGAATAATTCCTCAAATGCCGAGATTCAGCCTCTACCTCTGGTCCATTTACAGTGAACATTTTTATTTTTTCTAAATGTGATTATAGTATTTCCAAAAATAATAATATTAATTTTATTTGTATTCTACCTTTAGTCCAATGTCTTTGGATGTTGTACGTACAAGATTGGATCCTTCAAGTCCAAACCACTACAAGGATATTGCAGGCTTCATATCTGATGTGCGGTTAATTTTCAAAAACACATACTTATTTTATCAAGTAAGTTATTTATTTTTGTATATATTTGTGAGCGAATTTAACTATTAAAAAAATTCTCTTTTCATATACTGAAGGAGGATTCGAAAACATATTCAAATGCTCGTTATTTGGAAAATTTCTTTGAGGAACAACTGGTTAAGTGGTTACCAAACTTCGCATTGAAAAATATCAATCCAAATATAAATAATAACATTGGTAACAGCGCTTCCACTTCCACAGCTTCTCCGACAGGGCTTATGAATATGGGTTCAGTTGTTCCAGGTTCGCCGCATGGTGGAGCATCGCTTGAAAATGGCACAAATAGCTGCAGCGCGGCAATAAGTGGCGGTGATGACATTGACGACGGTTGCAATCCACCAAAAAGAATACGAAAATTAACAGAATAGGATAAGGTCAAATATAGATTGATAAAAAGCTTAACAATATCATTTTAGGCTTGATACAAATCTATTTTCACACATTTTATCATAAGAATAATCAAAAAATAATAATAATAGCGCCATTGAATAAAAATCGAAGACTGTCAATCTGTCAATAATAATTGACAATATACTTCAATTGGTCTTTGTCGAATCGCATGCAGTTTTCGAATGTAATCTGTAGACACAAAAAAAATGTATGTGAAAAGGCACTAATGTATTCCAATAATGAACACTTTCATAAAATTGCTAGGTTTTCGAATAGATTGACAGTCTTACCAAACACAGTTCTTTTGTTTTGTTGCACATGAAGGAAATGTTACTCGTTCAGCAATATTTTGTCATACAAAAACAATTGAATTGAACTGTTTTTAAAACGTCGAAAATTAACAATGCTATTAAGAAGGAATTTTACGAATGTTAACATGTATTTTTCACTCACATTGATTTTAACGATTTAATCTTGCTAATAGTAACTCAGCTAAATAATTTAATTTCACAAAAAACAGCATTGCAAATTTCACTCCATTTTAGTTCGAAACAAGTTTGTTTTGTTTTTTAATCATCGTCTTCACATGCATAATATCTGTTATAACATAAAACTTCCCCGGTAGTTATAAACAAAATATCTCATATTATTATTAGACATTTTCTAAAGACAAATCGAAAGAATTAAGATTTTAAGTATATACAATTTTATAAGTAGTGTAGCATTAAACATTAAAATTAACTTTAAACACCTACTAACATTTACAATGCATTGAGGTAGGTCGAAGAGAAAACTAAAAAGGAGATCACAAGCGAAGTTGTAAAAATTATAATAATTATTTTTGTTAGCTTTGTGAACTCTGCAGAACAATTGTAAATACACATATATTCTTACTAGTTTTATTTTTATGCTATAAGAGTTTGAATAATGAATTGAGAAATAAAAGCAATCGCAAATGAGGTAACTACAAGCATTACACTGCACACATGCTAAAAGTTATTTTTTTATTCTTTCATTAGATATTCTTACTAAAAAGAGATTAGCAGGCACCTTTACTAAAAATATCTTGAACTACATATATGTGATAGCAGTCTCTTGAAAATTTCAAAAATAGTTTTCATTATTGATTTTATTTTTTTCTTTTTACTTCTTTTTTTACTTCTTTTTTAATGTAAAAATATTAATTTGGACATTTATTTACATGCATAAATCAATGCGTGTTCTATTATTGTATACGTTACTAAAGAGAGCGTCGTAGAAGACACTATTATAACAAAACATTCGCATTATTAGTATTTATATCAAAATAAACTAACAAACAACCCTCTCAAAAAACTTCGCACGGCTCTTTATAAAAACGAAACAAAAAAAAAATAATAAATACAAATTATATACTCTAGCGAAGCTTAGGAAATATACTAATAACGTATGTATGTTCATATGCTAATACTGAAATTTTAATGAGAAATTTGAACAAGTAAACAAAAATCATGTATCATCAAAAAGAAAAACAAAAGAAAACAATTTCGATCATCGATTTTTTAAGTAATTAACAAGAATAAATTGATTTATAATATACACATACATAAAATTTCTCGTATATCGTTAAAAGCCTAGTTTATAGAACATCTTGCGGTTCAAAGAAATTATTTTCTTCTCGTATTCACATATAATCATTTTATGCTAAACAAATTGTATTTAATCTAAGGAATGAGAGAAAGATATACATAATCGAAATAATAATTAGCGTAATTTGATTTATAATGTTTAAAAATAATATTGGTAAATAACTACTGATAATATTATGTATGATTATTATTAGTAAAACTAATTTAGTTTATTTATGTAATAAAAATATCATTGTGAGTTATTTAACTCTATCTTTAGGTTAAATATAAAATTATTAAATAAATAACTAAATGTAATTGATTGTTATTTTTTACAATTGTTGAGATAGCACTGTGCATTAACACCTTAGGAAAGACAGCGGAGGAGGGGCAAAGTCCAGTCATGGGTTGAATCTCGGAATGAAATATAATAAACTGTAAATTTATACAAAGCTTTGTTTTAAGTTGGCTCAAAAATCTCATAGGATATCGTAACAAGATATTCAAATCCAAAGGTCGCGAAAACAGATTTTTTGTAAATATCTCATTGAACTAAATGACACTTGGAGTTTTTGGAAAAGCTGTGAAGACGGAAGTCGACGTGGCCCTCGTTATCGTCTACAATATATTTAAGTTCAATTATTTGGTAGTTTTTTGTTTATAAGTCTATGAACTAAGAATCATGCTTAAAGAAATTTGTGTCACAGTAATAAAGAGAACGGCACCACTTGCTCGTGTAGACTGCGAACAGCTGTTTGTTCTCTACACTTGTTGGGCATCTCCAACCAAATTCGGTAGGTTTTTTATCTTGGTAGGTTGGTAAGTTAACAATGATTTAGGTAAATTTAGAAGGGTTGCTGCCTGTAACGAATTTGACTCGGAGGCACTTTAGCCATTATGACATCCTACATATATATAATCCGCTATCATTTCCTGAAATCTTCTATTGATTTCTGGTCTAGGTAAAATTGAGGATGCTAGTGTACTGGCCAGTTCGTCAAGACTAATAAATAACGCAGCACCAAAATTTTTGGTTCGTTTCATCCTCTTCTACATCCTCTTAGTCTCCTCAGTCTTTGAAAGGGGCATTATATCTGACACCCATAGAATCAATGACACAGTGCCCCGTCAGAACTCCTGCAACAGTTCTTAACTCTCTCTGGCTGAACCTTAAGAGAGTTTGTATCCTTCCAAGGTTCAGTTTAGGCCACATGTTTCGAGACGTTTTGCATCTGGCGAAAAGGTTCCACTTTCTGTTTGTTTCTTGATTGTGTTCTCTACCCAATAGTATAGTTCTGGTAGTGCTGTCTCCGATCTACTATTTATTGGTTCTTCTTCTCATTTCCGGAAATACCTTTATGTCCGAGCACTCAGCAGAGCTATATAGTTTGCTGTGATCTTAGACTTCATGCTGTCAGTGCTTTGATGGCTCATGTTTTAGAATTCTTCGGGAATTCCAGAGCTACAAAATCATTTTTAAATCAAATTTCGAAAAATTAAAATTTTGCAACTCTGCACCATCAACTTCAATAATAAAAAAGTGCTGAGTTTCGTTGTGGTCGCATAAGCACTAGTGGGGCTGAGCGTTCTGGATGGCCAATTGAGGTCAATACACCGGGAAAAAAAAAATTTACAATATGGTGTTGGCCGATCTGGAGTGAAAGTGCGTGAGATTGTTGATGCCATAGGCATTTCATTTGGCACTGTGGTTTCGATTTAGAATTATCAGTTGCGCTTTAAAAACTATCTTAGCCCTTAGTGATTATTTTCTATTTTCAAAACCAAAGAAATGGCTCAGTGGAAAGAGATTTAGCTCCAAGGATGAAAATATTGCTCAAAAAATGCCTATTTTGAGGAAATCGAGAAATGCTATTTTTTGGAAGAAATAAAAAATTGGAGAAACGATGGACTAAGTGTATTGAGCAAAATAGAGGTTATTTTAAAAAAAAAAACTTTTTTGCTAAAAAACTGTGTTTCATTCAAAAAGGCATGGACTAATTATTCGGCCCTCCGAATTGATGTTGAAATTCGAGATTCGAGAAGCAAACAAAAAATAACTTGATAGCGTAGACCAAAATTCCAATTTAAAAAGAAAAAGCGCCACGGAAAGTGTTGCCACACCGGACGGTGTTGCTAAGCCGGTGAAATGTGGAATTGGTTTCACCTCTTTGCAACCTCTGGATGGATGTGATCTGTTGTACTGAAATCTATGAATGCAGTTAAAATATGCACTAAGATATTTCAATATTTTATATTGAAGAATTTCAAAAAATAGCTTCAAATATAGTGGATATTTCACTAAAATCGAGATTTTTGGCTACTAGATTGGTTTTTGTCTGCGGTGAAGCTTAAAGTTAAAATATAAACTAAATAATTTATTTATAAAAAGATCCTCCTTTTAGAAACGCAAGTCAAAAAGCAAGTAAATAATGGTCATATTTTTTTTATGTTAAAACGATTTATTATTTAATATTTATAATGTATACGAATGTTATGCAGTTATATTAAAAACCTTTTATCGATTAAAGCTTTTTGGGCTACATTTTGTCGTACTACGTTTTTAAATCCAGTCTGAAACAGCTATATTAAAAATAAATAAAAAATATTGAAATAAAATCTAGCAAATTTATAATTGAAGCTTTCCGTGTGCAAAATTTAAGACTCATTCCTACGATCAATTTCGAGACGGACTTCGAAATTGATAATCTAAAGGTAACCGTATGAACTTAATGGTCACATTTTTTTGTTGTGTAATTGGTCCAATTTGCTTTTTCTTAAATTATATAGATTTTTTCGGAAAGTGAATGAAAAATAATAGGATATTCAATTACTTTCGGAAAGGGCAATGATTTCATCTGATTTTGCTTGTGGAAAGTCTTCTGGCACCTAAACCAATGAATAAAATACGGATAATAAAAACCAGAAATTTTTGTATGGTGTGGAAAAACGCAAAAGTAGCCCCAATCGGCACAAATCTCGTGTAAATCACAAAATCATTCAGTACGAAAGGTTTTTGAATTTAAACTTCATCATTTTTCATGTGTTCGTATGATGACGAAATCGCGATGTGGGAATAAACTTCTGATGTGGTCTTTTTCCATATTTTTTTACTGTCCGTAATCCAATCATTGTATGAATATTTTTTTGTTCATTTACCTTGTTTAAAACACAAACAATAACAACTGTTGTAGTCATGTTTTTTATAACCATAAATAATGAGATCAAAAGCAGCATTTCAATTAAAATCAATTCCAGCAAGTTTCCAAAAAGAAACAACTGACCAAATGCATAATTCGTGTCTATATAGAACGTACCCTTATCTATAAGCAAATCAAGTCTTAACTATGTGTATCGAATTTTAATGACAGAGAACCTACTGTTTGTTAAATAGTTATTAAATTCACTGCTAAGCAACTTTTCGAAAAAGGTTTTCTCTTTAATGATGTAGTCCATGTCTCTGATAGCCTTTGATGAAAAGAAATACTTAATGTTGAAACAAAGTCTATGATTTTTTTAATCACATACTTACATGATCGATAAACGCGCAAAAGAAACGATTAATGCTGCTGTAAGCAATAGACGTCTTTTCTAGACCTCCACCGCCACCACATTCCGTATTGCAATTGTCTTTTTTAAGATGCGCTTGCGAAAGATTACAAGATTTTTGGAATGGAATCAATAAATTTTCACAATATAGCCTAAAAGGAAGATTTAAGCTAAAAATGTACACTTTTTCAAATAGATACTGACCTTAGATTAACTGGTGGCAGTATTATGTATGTCTGATAGTCCGAGTCACTGAGCAATCCTCGCCTGCTACACATATTTTGCGATTCACGTTGTAGTTGCATTATCATCGAATGAAGATCGGTGTCTGAAAAGCCATGTGGTGACCGGCCATGTATGTAATAGCCATATGAAGAATCTACCAAGCTGATAACTGAAATGTTTGCTAACGAACAAATATCAACAAATTTTTGTAATGGATTTCCGAAAATACGGTTAAAAAGCAAGATCCGAAAAAGTTGTTGTACCACGTGGACAAAAAAATAGCACAGTAAGAATAGAAAAAGTTGCAGAGTTCCATCTTGGTGGGTATTAATTTGAATCAAAATAAGCTGCAAGGGGAAATAGGAAAAAGTATGTCAAAATAATAGCGATGTATAGGGTGAGCCAATAAGTGCGCGGGAAATAAATTTATGACATCTGTCCGTGTTGCGATTAACCAATGACGAATATTTAACGATAGCACAACTCATTTCTACGATCAATTTCGAGTCGGACTTCGAAATTGATAATCTAAAGGTAACCGTATGAACTTAATGGTCACATTTTTTTGTTGTGTAATTGGTCCAATTTGCTTTTTTTTAAATTATATAGATTTTTCTGAAAGTGAATGAAAAATAATAGGATATTCAATTTACTTTCGGAAAGGGCAATGATTTCATCTGATTTTGCTTGTGGAAAGTCTTCTGGCACCTAAACCAATGAATAAAGTTACGGATAATAAAAACCATTGTTAAAATTCACTACAAAAATTCAGAATTTTTCTAGAGCAAGTGTTTGCCAGCAAAGCCGTAGAGCGCATTTGTCATACATAAAAATACTGTCGCATTTCGAATACATATGTGTGTGTTAAATTAAGAAACTAAGTCCAGTGCACTTATTGAGACACTCTATACTCGTATGATAAGAAATCTTACCTTAAACAACATAAGCGAAAATATTCCTTGTAAAAATATTGAAGACTTTTGTTCGGTACTTAAATTAATCCATTCGTTTGCAATAAAAAATGTACGCCAAGACGAAACATTATTTTCCGAAATGTAAGTTCTCACCTGAAAGTAAATTTATTTAAGTGGCTGGCATGGAGAAATATCCTTTTGGATTCGATTGTTAGTGTTGTTTTGTGTAAATGTAGTGTTTTTTTTATTTAAAGTGATAAACACGCATGAATTTAGTTTGAATGCAATTCGATTTTATTTGGAAGGATATTCTATGACATTTCTGTTGCTTCGAGGACCAACGACTTAAGTCCATTTTCGTTAAAAATGATCTTTGCAGATATTTTCTTTTGTCATTAAAGTTTTTGAGCCAAATTAATTAAATCCATTTCTGGACTTGTTCGCGGCATACAACTTAAGTCCACAAGTATTTTGTCAAATTTATTTTTTGGGTCAGACTTAGTACTTGTAGATATTTTCAGAGGCGTGGTACAGCACTGATTTTTATATTTTTTACCTGGAATCTTGCAAGCCACACACAAGATATTGTAATAAAAATCAGTTAATAAAGTCGATAAGTATCGTAATAGAAGAATAGTATCGATAAAAGTTGAAAAGTATTAAAAAATATATAAAAACTCGATATAAGTGGAAAATTGTCAAGTTGTATTGAATAATATCAAAAAGTACAAAGTTTCTCCCGAACCATTGAAAGTATCTTTTAAATAAATGTTATAAAGTCGTTAAAGAGGCTGAATAAGTGAAATGATATAAGGTTGAAATGTGTTGCAACAGTTGAAAAACAATGAGAAAGTCTAAAAAATATGAAAACCATTGAAGACAGTTGAAAGAAATTGAAAAAGTGGAAAAAATATGGAAAATGTTGAAAGCACTTGGAAAACTCAAAAATAGTTTAAAGAGTTTGAGAAATGTTGAAACAATTCAAAATCACTGGAAAAGTCATAAAAAATAAAGAACATAATGCAGGAAGTTGGAAGAGATTGAAAAAGTCGAACAAATACATATGGAATATATTGGAAAAAGTTAAAAGGTTGGAAAAGTCAAAAGAATGTAGAAAATGTTGTAAAAAATCGAACAGAAATGAAAAAGTTGAAATATGTCACGCCCACTTATCCAAATCCGCCTACTTTTGGCTCAATAAATTATATTCGTGAGTGACACAAACATATATATGAAAATTTTAACATAATAACTTGTATAGTTTGTGATATATGCCGTTATTAGTATTTAAATTCTGGGCGGTGACACACCCACTGGTACAGTCTGATTTTGATCCTGAAACAGCTTTCCATAAACTAACCTCAGTATGATCGCTCACATATTTCGATAGATATGCCACTTAACGCATTCTAATTGTATGGGAGATGCCACACCCACTGCTGCTATTTCGGCCGCTTCTGGTTTATATATACCTTACAGCAGTTAAGCCACTTACATGAAATGTTATACCAATTGCTAGAATAGTTCACTTAAAATAGCGATTACAATATTAATGCGTATGTTAATATGGGAGTTGCCACGCCCACAGATGCAATGCCGTCGAAATTCATTTGATTTTAAAACTAATATTAACTGACATCTATACACCAAATGTTAGACGTGAGCTATACAAATCAAAATTTTCAGTTGTTGAAAAGTGCTACGCCCATTTTACTAATTTCGCCTACTTTAAGCACAATTCAAGATATATATGATCTATATCAAAATTTCATCACAGTGTCTTGCATGGCTTACAAATTGTGACGTTATGAAAGCTAAAATTTATGACCTCTCTAAGAGCCTTTGAAAACTTTAAACTTAGCCCAATCCTCGTTTACATGTGCATCGAATCACCAATATTTCTGAAACCTATTTCGAAACGTAGAGTAAGGGTGGTAGGCGTTTCTGTGAACCGATTTCGTCCATATTTATATGCTAGCTGCTTGTAAGAAGGTGTGACTTGCGTGTCAAATTTCATTGAATTAACTTGCTTGGTTTTCCCGTAAATGTGATTTCAACCGACAGACAGATATGCACACAGACAGACCGATAGATGAACATAGCTAAATCGCCTCAGGTGGTGACGCTGATCAAGAATATATATATATATACTTTTCTATACCTGCCATGCCCCCTTCTATGCGTTACAAAGGGAATGACAAAGTGAATACGTATACCTTCTGTGTAGGGTATATAAACTTGGACCATCAAAATCTTAACAATGAAATACATACAATACATCATATACATATACTATACTTACACTAGAGCAAACCGAGGATGTTTCTAAATTGCTCTTTAAATTAAAATGGTTGTTGTCGCACGTTTTAGGACGCTCCCAGTCAATAAAGAACAGGTCTATGTGGCCAAGACGCCAGAAATACACACACAAATATGAGAACTAGAAGCAAAAATCGCACTTATAAAATATATTACATCAAATGACAAGCAAATGTACCTTAAAAATTAATGCAGTATAAATCAGCACTTCTAACCAGGTACTTCCATCGCGACCACTCATCTCAATGGGTAACGTTATTGTCACATTCTGCTGTGTCAGATAAACCAGCGATTTATAACTCATGTGGATAAGGAAGAAACTCAGCAAAGCATTCGCAATATTTGATATCAGCAAAAGCACGAATTCGCTAATGCACGCAAAGTCACACAACTCGCCAACAGTGCCATCAACACCACCACTTACTGGCGGCTGTGAAGGACGACGTCGTCTGTTGTTATGTATTCGTAGTACTGCCAAAGCTAAAGCGATGAGCAGGAAGACTATAAGAAGAATTTCGTTGAGTATGGGTTTATTGGTTGCTTCAGTCATGCGGCTTGTAAAATGTATGCGAAATCTAAACGCATAGAGGGTCTCGAGTGATGAATTAATGTTGAAATCTACTGTGCGATAGTGTAGTTTTATGATCGGTATCGAAATGCGATTCTGTTCCAAGATGTTGTAATGAATTTCGAATTTTTCAACGTATCGTATGCTTTTGTAGAGTTGAAGTTTGTGAGCATCTTCGTAGCGTGGAGTCTGTGATATGCTGCTATGTCTAGCATGTGATTCAATCAGTTGAAATCTTTTCACCAATTGCCAGTCTTCTACTTCCAAGTGCTGAAAATTGCGTTGTAAGTAGTGTTTTAATTAAAAAAAGAAGAAAAATTAGTTAAGTGAACTTTAATGTTGGTAACGAAATTTTCATTCTACACAAAGGTCAAGGAAGTGTCAACCTAAATTATGATCTTTTGTGCGTTGGTACTAGATGGGCCAATCACATCCAATCATTATAACTTTATAAATTTTATAATCTAAAAACAATTAAAATTTTTCTTTTCAGATTAATCTGAAATAAAATCATGGTTAAATGTTAGAAATATAGACACTCTAATGAAAAATTGGAATAGTTACATTTTAGCTATCTAGAAAACTTTACAATGTCAAGAATTCAACTTTTGGTGGAAACGTTCGTTTTTAAAATTTGAACAGATCTTAATGTTTTCCATCAAATCACATACATTTTTGCAGTGACATTTTGAGATTGCATAGTCTGCTACTACTTTGAGTTTGATCTTTAATAAATCTCTTTGTTGTGGTGTTTTTCTGGAAGTGTGGAAAACTGCTTGTGTCTCCCTGACATTAAAATCTGATCAAAAGCATCTGCTTGAGAATTACAGTCCAAATATCAAATACTTGATAAAATTGTAAGCAAACTTATTTTTGCTGAAAGGCGTGGCGGTGGATCCCCTACTTACAATTTCAATATTTTTTTCTTGAAATACGCAATTAACGAAATTGAAAAGGGTTTGCAAGCCGACGTTTTATACAAAAATTTTTTGAAGGCTTTTGATAGCGTGAAACATTCGATATTCACTTTCAACTTTTAAGATGGATCGTCTCATACCTCTCTGATAGCACACTAACAAAATTGGGGCACATTGCTCTAGACCTACTCAGCTTAAGTTCGGCGATCTTCAGGGAAGCCATTTAGGACATTTACTTTTCAATTTATTTTATTGTTAATGACGTAACACAGATGTTTAAATTTAATAAATGCCCTTTATATACTGATGATATAAAAGTTTTTCATGAGATTAAGGATCGTAGCGATTGCAAAAAGCTTCAGGAGAATATTTCGTTTTTGCTTCACTGCACTGGTGTAAAATTAGCTAGCTATCTTTAAATTTAGAAAAATGTAAAATTATCACGTTGTTACGTTAAGTTTCTTATACTGTTTACGATCATAAATATATATGTATATATATATAGTTATACATAGTAAGTCAATTTAAAGACCTTGGGGTATACTTTGACAAAAACCTCTCATTCGACTTGCACTTGGAGTACATCATTTCAGAGCGAATTCTATTTGGATTTTTGAAAAGAAACTCGAGGGAATTTTTTGATCCCTTTACGCCTAGGACGACTATCTTTTTTAGTCTAGTAAGATCTCTTCATGAGTATGCCAGCATCGTATGGGATCCATATTACGACATTTCGATAAAACGCATTGGAAATATTCAAAAACGTTTCACTCGATTTGCGTTGAGACCAATGTACACTTGGAGAAATAAGCTTACTTATTGGGTGCGGTGCCTCAGCAGCTTTTCTAATAGCCGAACTGTTGCTAACATTATGTTCAATGAGGACACTATAGATGGAAGATTAATTTCACCTGATATACTTGCGCTAATTCCATTCTATGACCCAGCTTGCAACCTTAGTGAAACATGTTCTACATTCTCTATTACAGAACTAATTATGGTTCTAATGAACCCATTTCTAGATGACTGTCTAATTGTAATGCATTCGACAACCAATAAGATTTCAGCTTAAATACAATTGCTTTGAAAAAATATCTTGAAGAAACAATTGTTCCTATGTAGGTTAGTTTATTCATTTTTACCAATAGTTATTAATGTAATCTGTAATGGTAAAAAATCCCGGGCTTACTAAAAATGTATGTGATATGACAGAGAGGAACGAGGCATGATCTTTCTAGCAACAGAATTTTTGAGATTGGGAAGTCTACACACTCACAAAAACATTACGCCGAAATATCAGCCTCCTGCTCATAGGGGACTCCACTCAGCGAACCAATCTTGATATTTGCAGGGCCTTGATTTTATTGAGCTGCTACACGCACTTGTCTAAATATACCCACTTTTTTTTTGTTCAGAATGTGCTTTATGACATTGAGTTCTTGTACCGAGTTTAATTCATCTGAAAAATTATATATATATATTAAGATCCCTATATATATAGATGCCAAAATCAATTTCCAAATGTCTAAAACTGAAGCGACCACTAAAACCTTGCATTTATTAGGGGCTAACCACGGAGAATGAGTGGTTCCAAGTCCATGCCTCTTAGTATTTTTACCAACATCTACATAGATAAATAGGTAAACAAATTTGAGTTCTGCGGAAGTTCTTATTGGTGTCTACAGTTAATGGACAACCCCTTCAATCTCTTCAATGTAACGTAACATCAATGTCGACCTCCATGTCATTTTCGTCACAAATGCGCGGACAGTTCGCGTGGTCGTGTTAAGTAATATGTGACTGACTACTGAAGTAAATAAGTAATTCACATTAAAATAGGTGTTCAGATTAATGCAAAATTTGGTCTTATATTCTTACCATACCTTGGTCCAAGACCAAACTTACTTGATTTTCTGCTGATAAGTTTTCGATCAATACTGGTAAATTTTGCAAGAAAGTTTTGTCCGAATCTCTCTCCTTTGTAAATTTGAGAAATACATTGAAAAACTGTTTGTCTCCGAAAATTGTAGCTAAATCGATTATATCTTCCAAAGCTAATTGACAGCTGCTATCTGTGTACTGAATGCCAAAACGAAACTTTTGCGCCAAATTAAAGTTCTCAGAATTGCGATGGGTATGTAGTTGACATAAATTTACATGAGTGGAACGAAAGTTGCCCCAACGTTGCAATCTGCCATCCATTGAGTAGACAGTGGCAAATAAGTTAAGGAAACGATGCTAAAATGTAAATAAGAAAAATTTAGATGAGTTATATGTTGGGTGCTAAAATTATATGCATTTTATTTTTAGATATGCTGGAAATGGTATCATCTAAAATATCAAAATTGATTAGTTTTTATGTGATACAGCATTTTTGAAATCTTTTATTTTTGAGACTATTATTTTAAAAAAAATACATCTCTTAGCGGGATAAAAATATCAGATGGGAAATAATTTGCTTCTGAAGATATGTACCAGAGAATTGCACTGAGTTGTTTTGAGCCACTTCCAAAAATATAAAACGTGATTGAATCTAAGTTGCGCTCACTAATAGTGAATGTGAAGATATAGCATCCCAGTAGGGAAGGGCAGAAGCTAGCAGTGCTTCTAGAAGGCCTTCCTTGGTGAGTATAAGGCCTTGCCACCTCATCTCAAACGTACTCTCATTTTTATTTGAAATGTTCCGATAAAGCAGGCCTTCTAAGACCGCTTGTCGTAGCAGGGGTCACAAAAGTAAAAAAGGCAAAAAAGTTTTTTTGGATGGATCAAAAAAAATTTATTTTGCATCAATCGATAGATAAAGCTTGAAATAGACTATATTCGATCTTTCCCTATCAATTGGAACAACGAAAACCCTTATCTCTAATTAAGCCTTTCTGGCGCTGAGGACTCATATATTTTTTGTAATTAATATATATTGAAATAAAAAAACAAAAATTTAAAAAAAAAAAAAACCTTCTTATTTATTCGACCCTAACAATGTTTTTTCCTCCAATCGATAGGCAACAGTCGAAAAAGGTTTTAAGACATCACTTAGGGTGGCTCCGGACCTTGGAAAGGACTGAAAGTGTCGAAAACGGTAGCTCCGGACCTTAGAAAGGTTCGAAAGGGTCGGAAGCGGTCTATTCCAAAGACCAGAGCTACCTTATGTGATGTCCAATACACATTTTCCACCTTTTTCTAACGATTGGAGCAAAAAAAATGTTCCGAAAATTGCTCAAAACGGTCATTTTCAGGATACGGAGCCAGTTAAATTATATGAAAAAAAAATTTCGACCTTTCCCCATTTTTAAAAAAACTTCACAGAATGTTTCACGCGAGTATCACAAATTTTTTTGATACAATCTATTAACTTTGTTTCGTATGTAGCTCACGCAACACTTATATACTCATCCGAAAGGAAACGAAATGAAACGGCACTCACTAGAAATGAATGTGAAACACACTCGCATTCACAGACTTCGCCATGAGACGGAATGGTGGCTCGATTCCCAATTTTTTCTGTAAGCGGTGAATCTGTGTGATTCTGCTGAAAGTTTCAACAGATTTATGAATGGCAAAAAGAATGATAGGCTCACTGCAGTTCTCTGATAGGCACTATAATTTTCTGAAAGTTCGAGATTTCAATATTTTCCTCAACATAACGGTTTCGTGGGGAGAAAAATTGGAAATTTTCGAGATCTATCAAAACTCAACATAGAGTCTTCGAAAAACGATTAAAGCTACTCCAAAATCTAAATAACTGCAGACTAAGAGCCTGTAGAGAAAAAAAACTACTTGATTGATTGAGCTATAATGCTCTGAAGTTGATTCTTCTCCGTAAAAAGTAAAAAAATGTTAGTCGGACCAAATTATATATTTCTTATAGATTTTGAGTCACTCATAAGTCTGTGTTATGTTGAGCTCCATATCACTTTCGTCACAAATCTGAGGCTCACATAGGTATACAATTGTATGTGGCAATTACATTCCAGGACTGGAGCTAGAAAATAATTAATTGACAAATATCAAATATCTCCTTTTTATTCAAAATACGCTCCTTCTGATTTGATATAAGTACTTTTTACAGCCATTCAATAGGGATTCAAATGCTCGTTCGAGCTCATTTTGTGGTATGGCACAAAGGTGCGTCTTGAAGCTTTATAAATAGTTTCAATGTCGTCGAAATCGTTACCTTTTATGGTGCTAATTCAGGTGAATACGATGCATGATTCAACACAAGCACAGACTTGATTTCGTGCCAAAAATTGATGAATAATCACTGATGTCCGACTTTGGGCATTATCTTGTAGCAAACACCAGACGTCAAAATCGTGATGTTCTGGTCGAATTCGAGGAACTCTGTGCATTAAATGGTGCAATACTTTCAAATAGAAAACACCAGTAACTGTTTGACCAGTTGAGGCGACCTCGCGGTGGATGATGCCCTTGCTATCGTAGAAAACAATGAACATTGTCTTGATTTTTGATGAAATTTTTCGAGTTTTTTGGTTTCGTTCTTGAGCGATTGTCTGCCTTCCAAAAATCGTTTATACCACTCAGAAGTCTTTAACTGTGATAGACTACGACCATAAACTTTTTGCATCATTTTGAACGTTCTGTGGTTGTTGTGCACAGATTTGCATGGAACAGTGCCTTGTTCCTTAATTATATTTCAAGACGTGAAGCTTGGAGACATTAAGAAAATAGAAGACAATGCTGCAGCTCAGAATATCAGCTCACAACCGCCAGGTTCGAGAAAAAAAAAACACACGTTTGACCCATGCTTCAGGGACCCTAAGATCGCTGACATGAGAATGAGATTGATTAAGAAGGCTTTATTAGTTTTGGCCATGGCCCTCCTTCATTTTGTAGTCATATTAACTAAAAATTAATGTCCTATTTTAATTTCAGATTATTTTATTTACCTTATTATTTTCATCTAAGCTGTACGGAAAACTCTTGACAGCGTCTTCCAGCATTTTGACCGTATGCTTTCCTTTCTTGTAAAACAGAAATGGACGCACCATTTGCAGCTGCTCATCCAAGTGTGAATATTTGATAAGCGTCTCTGAAGCCTGCGCCAACAAAAATGCACTGCATGGTGAATTCTTATCGAAGGAAAAATGTGACTTAACACACAAATTGGCCATCTGATTGCATGCCGTTGCGTTATTCATGCTGAGGCAAAAAAATGCAACAAATTTGAGGTCACCAAAGTGACCATTAATGGACGTCTGCTGCCAGAAAGCATTATAATTAAGATATGGCTTTAGCAAAGCATTATAAACACAAAAGTCTTGATAATGAAAGTTGTACTGTAAATTACAAAGTGTACAGTTTTCTCCGACATTTGGATTTGTAGAGATAGTGCGTATGTGCTTGAAGTTTCCACCACTCAGAAGCTGGTCATTGGTAAGATTCACAAATTTAAGATCGCATTGCAATTTGGCATTGCTTTCATCTTCAGATAGGCAGTCATCTGTGCTGCTGCTATTTGCAATTGGTATTTTATCGGGTTGCGATATTTCATATAGTTCTGTTTGGTTACAGTTTGTTGGATTGACACAAACTGGATTCCGCTTACTTGTATCGTAAAGTGCCACAGTTAGAGATGTTGGTCTGCATTGGCACGCAAATTCTGCAAGTATGAAAAATTACCTCTTAATTAAAATTATCCCTTACAAGTAATTAAAAGCAGTTGAAAACTCTTAAAGAAAAAACAAAACAAACGGCTAATTATTTTAGAGCTATGATTGTGCCACAATAATTGGTCAGCATTTCCGTTTCCAAATACGCAATGTGCGTGACAAAGACGATTTAAAGTCTTTTGTATGCCCATTCATTACCTTTTAATTTATGTCAAAGGTTATGAGGTTACTTTTCGCTACGCGCTATTTTTATTAGGTCTCTAGTGGTTGAAATTAGAGCTAACCTTAAGTATGTCAGTTGAGAAATCCAATGCCCTGCCTAGAATGGTTCAAAGTACAGAGGAAATAATTTCCCTGAAAAAAGAAAACAATTTGAAATCAATTTGAACACAAGCTGCTTGTAGGCCCATTTACATGTTATGAGAACCTAAATTTTTTTCTAATATTTTAAGAATTTTAGGTTTGTTGAAAACCCTACACAGAGGGTATATTCACTTTGTCATTCCGTTTGTAACGCATAGAAGGGGGCGTGGCAGGTATAGAAAAGTGTATATATTCTTGATCAGCGTCACCACCTGAGTCGATATAGCTGTGTCTGTCTGTCTGTCTGTCTCTCTGTCTGTCTGTCTGTCTGTCTGTCTCTCTGTCTGTCTGTCTGTCTGTCTGTCTGTCTGTCTGTCTGTCTGTCTGTTGAAATCAAGTTTACGGGAAAACTAAGCAAGCTAATTCAATGAAATTTGGCACACAGGTCACACCTTTTTGCAAGCTGCTAGCATATAAAAATGGGAAAAATCGGTTAACGGCCACGCCTTCCGCCCGTACTCTATGTAAATATACCCAAGTCCATTTTGAAAAAAAGTTGCTGCGCTTTTGATGAAACTTGCTGATTTAGTGAAGATAAGAACAAAATTAGGATCAGGCTAGGTTTTAAGTTTGCAAGGGCTCTTAAAAGGGCGTGGCACAGCCCTGAATCTTATCTTTCTTAGCGCCATAGCTCGTAAACCGTGCAAGATATTGTGATGAAATTTGGAACACGAATGTAGATCTTATAAATCTTGAATAGCGCATAAAATGGGCAAAATTATAAAAGTGGGCGTGGCACTTTTTAGCAATTGAAAATTTGGATTTCGTATATCTCCAAATTGGCACAAAAGATTTTCATAAAAATTTTAGGGATGATGCCACTAAAAAAAGTCATCAATACAAACTTTGTCAATATTCTGGAAAATTTCGTTGAAGGGCGTGGCACAGCCGACAATATTTATAAACGTTATAAAAAGAGAACTAACAACGCAATCGCTCTGAAATTTAATATGGCAGATATACTCGTTAAAAGGTGTCTTCTTGCAAAATTTTGGCATAATAGTGCCGGTGGGTGTGGCACCTCCCTTATGAACGAAATACGTTTAATGCTACAGATAGTGTGCTATGAGAGTAATCTCCATAAAATTTTGTGTATAGGTGCCGGTTACTGTAAGCTTTGAAATCAAATGAAACATGACAAGATTGCATCAGTGGGCGTGGCACTTCGCTCATTAACATAAAGTTTTAAGTGCTATTTTAAGTGAACTATTGGAGCAATTGAACTGAAATATGATGTAAGTGGTTTACTGGGTATTAGGTACATATGAATCAAAAGCTTTTGAAATAGCAACAGTGGGCGTGGCACCTCTCATACAATTAAAATAGCTTAAGTGGCATAACTATCGAAATATATGAGCAATCATACTGAAATTTGATGTAAGAGGTTTGTTTATGGAAGGCTATTTTTGGATCAAAATAGGACTGTATTGTACCAGTGGGTGTGTCACCGCCCTAAATTTTAAGAATAATTACGGCACATATCGCAAACTATACAAGCTATTGTGCTAAAATTTGGTTTGTGCATGTCAATCACGAATATTATTTATTGAAGCAAAAATGGGCGTGTTTTACATTTCTATTCTATATTTTTCAACATTTTCCTTATTTTTTCGACATTTTCAACCTTTTACCTGTTCCCATTCAATTTCATTTCGACTTATTCAACCTCTTCAACATTTTTTTAACATCGATTTAAAAAGCACTTTCATTGCAGTGTAGGGTATGTGACTTTCGGCCTGGCCAAAGGTAACACCTTTACTAGTTTTTTCTTAATTTTCGATTTCTATATGAAAAGCTTTTTTTTTTTGGTTAGGATAGGAGCGTGCACCATATGACATCATTATGGTGGTCAAAGCCGGCAAAATATTTTATTGCGGAAGTTCTTATTGGAAATTGAGTTATGACTTTGTCATTGAAAAGAGTGACACACAAGTGAGTAACACTTCTCTACTTCCATGTGACCAGCTATGCTACCTTTATCTTTTTCAACGTACGAGGCAAATACGCAAATGACGTCAAGCCTTTCCCAAAAATAAGAAATTCTATGGCTTTGTGTTCAGCGATCGTTTCCTAAATGATTTTGGATAGCCGCGTTTTGCGTGACCGTTGAGAACAAATGAAAAGTGCCAAAAAAAGGTGTTATTTTTGTGTGAAAAACTGCCAACGGGCTGATATTACATATAAGATAAAGATTTGAATCCATTGGTCAGATTATTTTGCATAATTGCTGATTTGGAAAATACTATCTCAGCACAAGCGCTATATTTCTTAAGCTTCCAATCTTCTGCTAAAATAGCTCAATATCATTTATTTGAAACAATTCTTCAAAAGAATTTTCTTTGGCTTTCAGCTCTAAGGTCTTGAGCTCATTAATATCTTTTTCTGGATGACTTATTAAGTGCTTATATACTTATATTGTACAACTAGATCAAAATAATTAATTTTTTCACCAGACTGAATTACTTTGGATCCAAGCTCTGTAAAACACACAAATTCTTTTCACTTGAATCAATGCTTAAAAATATTTCATCATATAGGTTTTGGTAATATGTCATATTTAATAGTCTTAAATTCGGATTCTGAAATGTTTGCCTGTCCAAGTTTCAATTCCATTTCCAAAAAAATCCTGTGCTCAACAATTATTTTCGTATCGAATTCGAATGAAAGTCATCTTTTGTCACATAGCCTTAATAGTTTGTCTACTGGCAACTCAAAAATACCCTGGAGTTCTTTAAGTTCTTTTTGCCGTTTGCAACTTTTAAAATAATTAAAAACATTTCTGCATAGTTCCTCTACATTTTCAGGAATACATTTCGAAGCAGCATTGTTTATTCAATCAACTAAATGACAAATACATCTAATGTGAAAAATGTTAGACATTTTTCGCTTTAGGAATGCTACTACATAGCTTTTATTCGGACCATAGTAAGTAGTACATTATCAGAAGCAAATCCAAGAAAGTTTTCCAACAGAATCTTACTTTCGTTCATTGCTGCTCCAATGATTTCAGAAATGGTTTCGCGTTGTCCATATTCTGGTTGAACTAGGTGAAAAAATATATCCTTGGTCTTACAAACGATCAAAAACCAGATATGGTGAAAAATTGCCTAATAAAAATAATTTAAAAATAGTACGTGCCACGGAAACAGATTACAAAATAGTGTTAAAAATGGCACTTTAGTGTACACAACGGTCACGCTGTCCGCATTCATTTATAATGCATTATAGAATTTACGAAACTTTTGCTTAAGAATTGTAAATTATTATTATACCGTAAAGCTTAATTGCAATAAAAGCCGACATTTATCTGAAAATAATATCATGAAAATATACATGTCTGATTCAATGAAAAAATGAGCGATGCCCCGTCTCAAATATGAGGAAAAAATCAAACATTTTATAAAGAAACTTGCGTTTTGTTTTTTCTATATAAAAAAAATACCCAGTAATTTTTTTGGTCTTTTTTATTAATGGCTAGTGTTCAGAATATAAATATCTAAAAACTAATTAACAAATTTTTTTTTAAGGTCCTTCAGTAAACTTTGCACAGTTGCTTTATCGACAGTAGGGTACAATCTTTTCCTTTTAAGTCTGAAGTCTTGTAAATTTTTTGCAGTCTTACCACTATTTCGAAGAACTTTTTTCATTAGAACCCAATATCTTTTAATTAGGCGAAGCTCTGGGCAGTTGAGCAGATTTACTATTTTTGGTACAAAATTGATCTTTTTACTTTGACAGCATTCCATCGTAGCTTTAGAGTAAAGAGAGGTTGCTAAATCAGGCCAGTATATCACGGCACCTTCATGTGCAAGAATAAATGGTAGAACACGTTTTTCGAGACACTCGTCTATATAAACTTTGGAATTGATTGTGCCTTGCGTAGCAAAGAAGCTTTCTCTGAGACCATATATTGCTTCGGAAAGTTTCGAAATTTTTTTTTCTTTAAATATACCAGACACATTCCCCTTTTCTGGTGATGTATAAAATTTGTGCCATGGTAGCTGCTAAAAATCTGCTTTAGCGTAAGTTTCGTCGTCCATAACACTGCATTCAAATTTAGTCAGGTACCTTTCATACAATTTTCGGGCTCGCATCGGAGCCATCAACTGCTTTTCATCAGAACAGCCTGGTATTTTTTGAAGTCTACATGTCTTCAGCTTACTTTTCTCTTTTATCCTTTGTACAGTAGATTTTGATGTACCTGCTCTAGCCGCCATATCTAGCACTGAGGTGTTAGGATTCTGCTTAAAAAGGCGCTCAACCTTCGCTGCTACCTTTGGGTTAGAAAATTCTGGTTTTCTGCCTGAACCCTTTTATATTGAAAAAGATGAACCCTTTTATATTGAAAAAGGTGGACCCTTTTTATAATTAGAAGTATCCGTAACGACCGTTCTTTCTGATGCAAAAACTATTTTTTTTATAGCTGAATATTTTTATTTTGGATTTTGTAGGTATGTGGTGTCAATTGGAAGACGACAGTGCAAATGCCATACAGCAACGGAATCAATCGATCTTTTGAAAGAGAAGTTAAACAATCGAATAATTTTTAGAAGGACAGACGTGAATTGGGCACCAAGGCATTTCTTCCTATTGAGTTTCTTGAAGAGTAAAGATTATAAGGATAAATTTTTAACTGTTCAACTTTTGTGCGAAAAAGTTATTTTAAACATAAGTAAAAAATTGACAGCCTGCCGAGCTGGCAGAAGAGGTTACCTCAATGATATTATTTTTAAGATTTCACAAAATTTGTGTCTTTTATCTAAAATTTAAAAATATACCTCAAATTTCACCACCCTTTATTTGTCATAAAAGTGTGAATGTATTTTGTGCGAGTGAAGGTTAAAAATTTTGTTATTACTATATGTTTTGAATTATTTATTTATTTATTGAAGTCTATCTTGTATGTACACATTTCAGAATGATATATTTCCAAGTTCAAACCAGAAGGTCTTATGAACTAACGTTAAACTAGCAACTAAATAACAGAAGATTTTAGATTATATCACAATGAATTATATTACAATGAATTCAAGTACCTTTTCAATAATGTGTTTCATAATAAGTATAAAAGTAAAAATACCAATAACAAAATATTATTATTAAATTATTTAAAAATAATGTATTTCATAGGAAGTATAGTAGTAAAAATACCAACAACAACAGAAAATTATTAGAATAAAGACATAAGCATATGTAGTGTCTGCATAGTTACACATACACATTCACTACAACACACTAACAAAATACTGTACAAAAAATAAAATACTTTGTCGCTTTTGAATTATGGAATTTTAAATATATAACTTTTTGTTAGTACTCAAAAATTTGTTCAACAAAATTATATAAAAATTTTTATAAGAAAAAATATTCTAAAAAATATATTGAAATTACAAATTGCATTATTAAATAAAAACAACTATTTAGTTTGCATTTGGGCAATTGCACCCTTATGCACTACTAAACATATCTCTATTTAACAAATGCTCTTTTACCTTTTTTTTAAAATAGTTCCATGTTGGACAAGTTTTTGATAGATCTATTGAGTTCATTATACCATATTGCTCCAATGTGAGAAACATTCTGGGTCGACATTGCATTTACTGAACGGGCGACAACTAAGTTATCCCTGAATCGAGTATTATAAGAGTGCTGCAGACTCGTGATTTGAACCGAGTTGCGAATTAAACCTTTGGCGACTTTATGAACATGGCACAATAACTGATATCTATGAATAAACTTTACTGGTAGTATATAAAAAGTGGAGTAAATATCGATTGAGTGGAAACGGTACTCAATTAGCATTAGAAACACCAGCCCATAAACCGGCTGCATACCAAAATATATTAGTTTTTTTGTGACTGTTGGAATTTTATGTCTAATTTTATACAGTAAACCATTGACCATAGCCAACTTATTTTTAATTAGATCAATATGCTCATGCCAGCGTAATGAGCTATCAATGTTAACACCTAGAAATTTAACACAATTAACCTCCATTATGAAGGATATCGAACCTATTAACTGAAGTTCGTCTAACTCGGAAACAAATGACATTAGTCTTGTTAACGTATTTAGTCTAAAAAACTCATCCAAAATGATCAAGTCTTTCTTTATGTTAACTCTGATATCATCAATGGGTAAAATATAGAGCAATCATCTGCAAACAAAAAAATTTTTCCTTTTAATGGTAATCTGGAAATGTCATTCATATAAATCAGAAATAGCAAAGGCCCCAATACAGAGCCCTGCGGAACACCGACATTAACACCTTTGAGCTCACTAGCAGTTTCATTAATAAGTACATACTGCGTTCGGCAACTTAAATAACTTTTGATAAGATTAATGGAACTTGAAGAAAAGCCATAGTAGCACAATTTATCGAGTAAAATATAATGATCTATAGAGTCAAACACCTTGCTAAGGTCAAGAAACATTCCACCAACAAACTTATTCGAAACAATGTTTTTTGAAATAAGATCCACTAACTCAATGAGAGCAGACTGCGTACCCAGGCCTCGTAGAAATCCATATTGGTGCTCATACAATAATTCATTATCAGAGATAAAAGAGTACATTTGGTCATATAGTAGTTTTTCAATAACTTTACTAAGGGTAGGAGGTATTGAAATTGGCCGGTAGTTATCTATCACACTTTTATCACCTTTTTCAAAAATAGGAATCACAGTTTGAATTTTAAGGGATTCAGGATAAGAATTAGTATCTAAAATTGAATTAAAAATATTGAACACTAAGCCAGAGATATGATCGATTGACCTTTTGAGGATTACACTCGAGACGCCATACCATCCCGAGGAGGGTTTATTGTTAAGGGAAGTTATAACTTTTTTTACTTCAGATACAGATCTTCTCTGAAAATTAAAGCAAAGGTTGCGCGGCATATCACTAAGAGTCTGGAAAAAATTAATGTCATCCCACGGAAAACTAATAAGCGACCTGGCTAGGCTTTCACCTATGGAAGTGAAAAACTCATTAAATTTGGTAGCGATAGAAAGGTCGTCAAGCAAAACATTATTCTCATAAATTGGGATTGTTTTTTCCGAACTGTCCTTGACCAGGTAATTAATTAAATGCGTACAAGAATATAAAGCGCAATGTTTTTAAATAATATCTTTGAACCAATTAAATTAATACTCACTATCCGAGCTAGATATTAAATTTGAATCGATTTCATCGCATGGAAGACAGGCGAAATAATCCATATCGTAAAACTGATTTCTTTTACATTCGCTTATGTGATGAAACTTGAAGACGTGTTTATTGATTTGCATTGCATCCGTATCCTTGGAGCGACATTCGATTTGGAAAGCAAATATGAGCACTAGGAAGACGATATTAAAGTAATGGAAGCACATTGTACCCAGCTTAGCTTAAACCCTACACAAAATTTAAGAAATATTTATTTATTTCTTGAATAAAATCTGTCAGTTAACTTGAATCATTAAGAACCGCCGACGTAATGTTTGTGTACTTTGAACGTCTTGGGGACAGGTGACATGACTTGTTTGTTTATATTAAATGGTCTGGTTGCTATAACAACTCAACCCCTAAAACATTTGCATACGCACTGCAAAATGCAAATAACATTTTCAGAGGGCTATAGCGACCTTTTAATTAACCCTGTATTATTCGATATACGAAAATGATACTGCGCAATGCGAAGAGTTCAAAAATGGGCGCAGTTAAATCAACCATTCTCTAAATTACCCAAAAAGTGAGCTTTAAACTTTATAAAAATTTACCCGGCATAACTTATGTATGGAAATTTTTTAGTTTGTTTCAGTTTTTTAGGGTAATGGTTCGAGTTATGGCAGTGTCGCCTCATTATAGTGATACCCCAAAGCTCTTCTAAGTAGTTCTACTTACTTTTCTATATCTTTGAATATCAATAAGGTGTCTCTAGTAAGAGACAAAATGTCTCCCTCAGTCGTTGGGAACTAAGTCCTAGATATGATATTCTGTTAGACAATACCCAGCCCAAACCCTGATTCATTTCTATTAAAAAATATGATGTAACCAGGGTCAGAAGTGCTTAGCTAATTTGCCGAGTTGATAGCTTAACATGTGATCCCCTAAAAAGAAAAATTACCTCTGCAGCAATTTGGCCTTAATATAATGAGAATCATTGTCGATGTTATTACAGGACATTACAAGGCAAGCGTGCCTTAAGACTATGATTTTCTGATGTGGATGATCTTTGTAGAAGCTGTAAGAATCCTGACGTCAAAGAGTCTGCCTTTCATTATCGTTGCGAATGCAAAGCGCTGACAAATCGGCGTTTTAAGGTATTCGGATGCCACTTCTTTAACTATCTTGAAGACATCAAAAGTGGCCAAAATTCATTTTGAAGTTCACAATAATTTCGAAATGGTTTGCATAGGTTGAAATTAAAACAGGGTATACTATGGGTCCAACTGCGGCCTAAGTTATGATAACTTAATTTCTATAATTTGAAGCATAGCAAATAAATGACAGAAAGTCTGAGGGACGAACTTTTGTGAAGTGCGTTCTGTATGTAAAAGTTCGAGCTAGTTTTCTGCCCACGTATTTCGAAGTAGTGCCCAGGTCATCTGATCGTTCAGCTAAAAGCAGTAGACGTGAGTGTTAGGAAGGCATTTTTATAGTATTAAAGATAGTTTTCTCAAATCGTTTGCCATTTTTGCTTATTTCTCATAGTTCAGAATCGAGATAAGTCGTAAAAAAACAAGCGCAATAGTCTTAAAAATGGGTGCCAAATGGTGCCAAGGCAAAGCCAAAACTATCCTAAATCACCACAATATGGGTGGGACGGATAAGCTGTAGCCTATGGGGCGCGCCACATAACAAAAAATCTGGAATATACTTTTTGAATTCCTTGGTACTTCATCGATACATTGCAGAAATCAAAATTTTTCTTAAAGCTTGTCGAAATCATTTCTAGTAAGCTTTATGTTTATGTGTTATGGGTGTCATGAAAATGATAATTAAATGAGCTACCGTATTGAAAGTTGTAACATTGAGGCTTATCTTTTAGATTTCGAGACATGACATTTCTTGATATGATTTTTAAAACCGATATTATTTCTAAAAAACTTGTTAATAATCTATAACTTATCCAACATATTACAGAATTACAGTCAATGGAGCAAGGTACCGTGTGATGATTTTTTTACTGGTGAGCAATTATTTTCATGTTTTGGAGCAGTCCTTTGGACGCCAAGATCATGAGATTTGATCCCACTAGACTATTTTTTGTGGGACTACGTGAAGTCTCTCGTGGACAGGGACAAGCTAGCCACAATTGCAAAAATTGGAGACCCTAAGGGGTCCACAGGAGACTCGACGGAGGTCTACGTTGTCGTGACATAAAAATTGGGGCTTACAATTCGTAAAACCTCATGGATCATAAATCCATTTTATGAAGGGCATCAAACATTTTAGCTGAAGGCAGATTTTTGCCGAAAAATATCCTGGACTGTGGGAGAAGCTTTTGATAGCGTTTCCCTCGCCATATCTTGTCGAAAAAAGTGTGTCGATACAAACAAAAAAAGGAGCACATTGAATATTACGGATCGGGGAGATTTGCGGTTATTCCTAAACAAACTGAAGCCAAATATTGATAATTTGCTGTCAATCCACCAAGTACATCCTTGCCATTAACATTATGATTATTTTGTGATTGTCATTGTAGAAGTTACGTTACGTTATTAATACACAGTTTTTCTTTTTATTTTTAACACTCCGAATGGGGAATTTTCTAAATGAAATAAGTGAGAATTGATTGGTTCCTTGTACTATGAGTAGATGTCAAAAAGTAAAGTTGGATGGAGTCACTTTTTTGATTCGCCAACACTTACTTTATTTAGAAAACTCCCCATTCGTGGTTGGAACTCAGAGTTTTGGGACTATGGTAGAAATGTAGCTGCAGGGGGTCCAACGGAAGCAGCTAAATTTGGGAACTTCTGATCTAAACGATCACTACTTGAATTTTGAAAAATTTCCGATGGCTGTATGCTCGAAACTAGAGACGACCTACACTTATTGATCAAATCTTTATTCTTAAAATAAAAAAAATACCTAAAAGAAGTTCGGTTGAATAAAAATTGGCTTATGGGAGCTAAAGAAAACTGAATCCCGAAATGAAAAAATGGGTCTGTAAAAGCATCTGTACGGAGATCTGTCACTAATTTGTTTTACATTAGCTTAAGGCAGTTCAAAAATACCATGATATATTTAAATTAATCCGCTTCCATATTCCATTCGGCATGAAAAATCATTAATCTGATATTAATCAATATTTTCCAACGAAACACGAAATAAAACACTTTGACCTCTCTGTTTTAATTTTTGTTGGGCAAGCGGCAACACTTGCTCAATCTATTACAACATGTTCTTTTCTCTAACTTGGCAGCATTGATTTGCTATCTGTCATATAGTTCAGCGTTGGGAAAAACGCTATAAACGTTCATTTATGAAATTATATGTTGCAACAAAATAGTAACATATATTAAAATTATAAATATAAAATATATTCTTAAGTATACAATTTATGCTTCACATTGATATATAAAGAAAATGGCGAATGTGGAATCAATGATTGTTGAAGAGAAATCACAGATGAAACAAGTCGATAGAGAAAAGGTAAGCCGGTCTGATGCTGCTCCCATTTTTGTTATATGAAAACCTTAACGATTTTCTTATTTTTAGACTTGCCCTCTGCTTCTGCGAGTTTTTTGCTCAACTGGGAGACATCATTCCGTATCCGAATACATGTACGGCAACGTACCATCCAATGAGTTGCAGATTTATACCTGGCAGGATGCAACTCTACACGAACTCACTTCCCTGGTGCGTGATGTCAATCCGGATACACGCAAAAAGGGCACCTACTTCGATTTTGCTGTTGTCTATCCAAATTTTCGAAACAATCATTTTCAAATGCGAGAAATCGGCGTAACGTGTACTGGACAAAAAGGAGCCGATGATAATAAAACGCTCTCTCAAGCAAAATTCTGCATTGGTGACTTTTTAGATATATCTATTACGCCTCCAAATCGCCTGCCACCCATGAGACGACAAAGACCTTATTAGTACTAATTAAGTGAACACATACCTATTAATGATTAACTGGCCCTTCGATTAAACATTTAGTTCAAACAAAAAGAGGAACAGGTGAAAAAATATAAAGTTCACACCACTGTCAAAGTTCTTTATTATTTCCAAAAAATAGACGCTTTTTACAAAAGATGAATAAAGTAATTAATTATAATTATATCAATCTGGTGAAACGACTTTTTTGAACTTAAGACTAAACCGACTGCTTACTAGATTTGCTTAATTTCTATAGTACTGATTTTGTTGCGGTTGTGTTTGCTGATCTCGTGGTATTGCACCCGGTCGTCTTGATTTCTTTTTACCCAATTGCGTCATATCAATTTCGATACCATTCGGCAGCACTGCCTTATTGTCCTCATAGTTGATGAAACCATTTTCTTGTAACTCATCTTCAGTTTCTCGAGTGTTGGGATCACATTTTATGCCCGTCTCATAATGGTATTCGCGTTTGTTACCATCAGGATCTATGTATCCGTAAGTGCCTCTAAAATGTGAAAAAACAATGATTGTACTTTATGCTCTTTAAATTTTTAACACTAGATATATCTATGTTTTTTAAATTAATAATGTTGGCAGAGGTCAAGCTTCTTAAAGTTCCAGGATAAATTCGAAGCTTTTATTCACGAATGACTCAATGAAAAAATATTCTAAAGAATATGTTCAGCAACAATATTTTTTATAATAAGGTCGTTCAGCTAAATCAGAAAACTTTATTCTAATAAGATAAATTAAATAACATCCCAATCTTTAACATATTGTGATGAAAATAAGACCTACATCATAAAATGGAACAAACGTTTGAAAAAGATTAATCAAAATTAATAAAAAAAAATTGTTCAAAACGAAAATTTGAACTATTTTTGTAAAATGAATATAATCTGGTCCAAGATTATAGAAATTTTGTCATGAATCTTTAATTAGTGGGTGGTCCAAGAAATTTGCACGAAAAAACTACTCAAAAATTCTTTATTGTAAAAGGGATGTAATATTTTCACAGATTTAAGAAAAATTTCCCACAATTTAAAGTTCATAAATGTATTCAGGGGCAGGTGCAATTTCCTTAAAAAGAAACTGACTACAAAAATTCATACGAATAAACGTCTCTAATGTTTACAAAATTTTTTTATTTCGTTTTTGAATGACTTCCTTTTGCCTTGAAGAAAAAACTCGCCCAAAAACATCTACTGTAAGAAGGATACTGCCCAAAATTTGATATCAATTTTTCAATTTCGTTTCCCATTTTTCTGTTATTTAGGTGAATATTGCATTTTTAAATGATATGATAACTTCTCGCAGCTAATTTTGTGTTTTTACAAAAACAATTTTTGAAAAGAAATAAATTTGGACGATTCATCTTTCTTAATTGAGGAATTATTTAATATGTAGAAAATATCACTGACAAAAATCATCAAAATACGGAAGATCTGTAGAAAAACGAACTTCAAATCTTTCCCAAAATTATAGAAAAAAACGTTAAAAACCCAAGCAGATTCTTTGTTGCTGTTACTCACGTTGTTATGCAATTTGTACCGATTATCTCTTCCTTGAAAGAACCATCATCGTTTTCATAACCCCATGTTATGCTGCCGTCTTCATTTTCTTCACGCCATTTTCGCAATGTCTGCGCGACTGGTTGACGCTGTCGTTTCGTATGTGTGTCACGATCATCACTCAATACATTTTGATCAATTGGACGGGACTGTATTGGCTTGGGACGTGGTCTTTGTGCTGGTGCTGGAGATGGATTGCGTTCGACTGCATTTTGTGGCTCATATTGTGGACGTGGTTCACGATAAGCTGGCCGCGTACGTATAACATTAGGACGTTGCGGAGCTGCCGGTGGAGGTAACGATGCTTGAGGACGCTCGAGACCAAAACGTTGCGATCCAATATTCGCACCAATACCATAGTCATTAAATTGCGGCCTGGGCTGTGGACGTTCTGGCAAGCGTATGATCGGTGTTGGTGTTTGTGGTGCTAATGCCGCGACTGGCTCCTCATGCGTAAATGTGGGTACATCTTGTATGGAATTTGGATCTCCATTGAAGAACGCTGCCGCTGTTTGATGAAATTGTGCTTGTTGTGACTGCGCTATTTGCTGTTCACGCAGAAGCTGAGGCAAAAACGCCTCTGGTGTGTTGTCTTCTTCTGTTTCAGTGACGGGCTTTGGGTCCTCAATGGTTCGTGGTGTTATGGCTGGTACATTGAGGTCTTGTGACCGGAACGCGATGGGTCTGCGTACACGTGCTAGTTTCTCATTGCGAAATTGTTGACGAGGACCGCCACCAACGGGTACGGCACCGGGTATACTAAGTCTAGGTGGAACAGGCCCATTCTGGGCGTTGACTAGAAGATGCGCTGACGCAAGCAGTAAAATACTAATCTGTAATGAGAAAAGAAAAATTAAAACGTTTTGGAGGCTATTTCTAAGTCATGAATCCAAGGCCGCGAAGAGACTTAATAAAAATAATCATGTGAAATGCAAAGATTTTTATGTCCAAGCACTGAATTTGCGCTCTTTATTCTTAAATTGAGCTGAAAATTGGGCCGGCAGTGCACTTGGACGATCCACAACTAAAACGTCTTTTTATATCAATTAGTCGAATTTCTCTATTTCGACCAGTTTGCTTTCATGTTAATAGGGTGACTCCTTAGATTAGATGGCTGCCGGCTCAATATTCTTTGCAACTTAGGAGTAAACTGTATTGGATATAAAAATCCTTGCCATGAATACTTAAAATCTGGACTTACATTTAAATTTTTTAATTTCAGAAATGAAGTGTTACAGTATTTCAGAATAAGGTTACTCCATTGTAAAAATGATTAAAACGTTTAATGGCATGGATGTGGCTAAAAATTTTAAAGTCTGTCGGCTGCCTTGATTTGGACATGTCCAGCAAGTGAAAAACATTGTTCTAGCTAAAATAATTATCCACTCGACTGATTTGAGAAGGCAAGTGAGCTCAAATCTTATTTTAGTAAATTAAACAGAACTCTCTCGGACGTATGCAAGCAGTTATAGCTCAAACAGTAACCTTTAATGATTTGGCGACTACTCTACTACATTATAAAAGGTGTTCCAATAAGAGTGCACTTTTTAAATTTTGTATAATTTTGTTTTCATGCAAGTGGCAACTCTGATATTTGACACTGTAACCTATTTTTGTTCCGATTTTTAAAAATGGAGCGTTACACAAAAGAACGCGTTATCATTGTGAAACCCCATACAATAATGGGTAGTGAAGCAAAGTGAAGTGAATGTTGATTTTTCGAAAAAAGTTATCTTCACCGATGAAGCGCAATTCCTTCTGAATGGCTTCGTGAATAAACAAAATTGTCGAATTTGGGGCTCAGACAATCCTCACGCAATCCATGAGAAACAAAGCATACACAAAGAGCAACTGTTTGGTGCGGATTTTGGTCAGACGGCGTTATTGGGATTTACTTTTTTGAAAATGAGGCCGAAATTCCAGTGAATGTGAACGGCAGTGTTACAGGAACATGATAACGGAGTTCTTGTAACCCCAATTGTACGGCAGGGATCTGGATAACAAGTGGTTTCAGCAGAACGGCGTAACCTGCCACACCACCCATGAAACAATCAATATATTGCAGCAACGATTTCCAGACCAAATCGTCTCACGAAACTCTGATGTCAACTGACCACCAATATGATGCAATTTTACGCCATGCGATGTCTTTCTTTGGGGTTTTGTGAAATCTCGGGCTTATGTGAATAAACTGGAAACAATTTCTGAGCTCAAGGCCAAGATCCAACGCGTAATCGGTGAGATACAGCCACATCTTTTTGAAAAGATAATCGAAAATTTCATAAAAAGAGCAATGGCCTGTCATTAGAGCCGCGGAAGGCCATATGACGGATATTTATTTTATACTTAATCGGAACCTGTTTACTTAATAATGCAATTTAAACATCACAACCCGCTCAAAAAATACATGTTTTTATTTTTAAATAAAAAAGTGCACTCTATTGGGACACTCTTTATAAAATTAAATGGATATTCTTTGATTTTCGTGTGTTTCTTAATCATTAAGTGTTCGCTGTGCTCTAAATCACAATTTGTTATAAAAACGAAAACCAGTTGATTGTTAGTTTTGCCCTAGACAGTGAAATGAATTCATATTAACCGGAAGTAATTATGAAAAAATAACCATCAGGAAAAGCAAGAAAACGCAGGTGTAAATAATCAGAAACACACACATTGATACAAAGTTTTGCACATATTACGCAGCCGTGTTCGGAGCGACTTTTCATTTTAATACACAATTTGTATTTTTTGTATTCATAATCTAAATCGAAGTTAAGAGTACATAGAGTTGAACAATCGAACTTACGTATTTAAAAACAATGCGCTGATTGATCGTGCTCTCGTAAAAAGTGGCTGGCTGATGGTAAACGAAACTTGTACTTAAAATAAATGTGTTTCTGGTTAAAGAAAAACTGGTTTATCTGCTGGATTTAATGTGGTTCATTGTGAACAATAAAATATTCTTATTCAATTGCACTTAACAGCACTACTTTCAGATATAGATGTTAAATTACTTTTTATTGCAAGTGAGATCATATAACTTGTCAAATAGAACAACACAAGTTATGAGATGAAGTAATTTTGCGAATCGGCACAAAGTTAAGGATATGCATCAGTCATACTTTAAATAATTACACACTTGACTTTCTTGAAATTTTTTTTTAAAATAAAATACCTCAAAAATAAAAATTAAGGTAAAAACAAAATATTAATTTTGCTTGAAAATAAAAAATGGTAAAAATTAAAAGTAGATATGGACGTTAGACATTGACAGCTTTTGGAATCGTACCCATAATGAAATTAGCGCAACCATTTCAGTTAAGTCGCTGAACGATATGTTATTTATCGAGTTAACTTTTATTTCAATTGAAAAAAGTTTTAATAAAAATGAAAAAGGTATTACTATAATCGCAGAAAAGATTAACTTTCTTTAAAAATGATTTCGTTTAATTTCAAATGGTTAAATTTTAACTAAAAGTCGAGTCGAGTTCAAGTCAAAAAAAGTGTTTGCTAACCCTTTTGCCGTATAATTAAAATTGCTTATCAATTTGTATTTTTCTTTTGTGTATAATATAAACCTTAATAAATTTGTGTTTCCCACATTTTCATTGAAACACTGACCCAGTCAACGATCAACCAAGTTGGCTACTACAGTAGATATTTTTTTTTCTTCTTTTTATTTTGTTTTTGTTTTGTTATGGCCAGATTTGTATACTTACGAGTATAACTGTTTTTTTCCCACTTGGAATGCAACGTCTATTACTCGACCACCGCCCAATTCAGTTATTGTTACCGCTGTTGTGTAGTCTGAGGCTGAGTTATTTCTTGGTTTACACTTGGTTGCCTTTGCTGCCGCTATTGGCAATCTTGCAAAATTTTATTGTATCGAATTTTGGACTAAAACAGCACGCGTCCATAGATTCGTACGTTGATTAGTAGTAATGAAAATTTGAAGCAAAATAAAACTTGCAATGAATGAACCTTTATAGCGGGCTGTTGCTATACTTTTGCAGTTTGTTTACAAAATAAAAATTGAAAAAAAAAAACGATTACCGGTTTCTGGTTATTGGCCCCAAGAAAAGACTTTTTTGTGTTGTTTCGAATAAATTGATTTGCTTATACATAATTGTAGCAGTTTTCACTGACGGCTTTTGTTGGAAAATTATAACTAATTACTTGCATTTTAAACAATAAAAGGAAATTGTTTTGGTAAAAGTATTATTATAAATATATAGAGTACTTTTCAAATGTTATAAACGGCACCTGTAGGTGTCTTAACAGGGATCAAAAGCTAAATTTTTTTCATAGCTCTGCCAATCTTACACCATATTTAACGCCCTTGATGCTATTTTTTTTTGCATATGGTCATTTCCATGATGGTGAACGGGACATTCGTGCAATTTTAAAGTGGAATAAAACTCAAAGGAAAACATTTTTTTCTTTTGTAGCACTACATTTAGTGGTAAAGTTGATTCCAGACGTAATACCGGTTCCAAGGTAAATGCAATAAAAAAAAGCGAATCGGTTGGGACAAAAAAAAAAGAAGTGATTTTCATGGCCATCTATAAAAAAGCACAAGTCAGCGAAGCCTGCCAACATGTTTTAATACGCCTAATTTTAAAATGTTTGGGATAATATCTTTTTTTATAAGATTTCGTTTGATTGAAAAATGTTGTTTAATTTTTTTTCTTATAAAGTATAATGATATTGTGAACGGGACATTGCGAACGTGACATATTTTTCCATTATGGTTTACTGGGGTAACTTTTTATATATTTTTTGTATATAGGATTTATATAGCAATTAAAAAACAATTTAACTATTAATCATTATCGAATTCAATTGGTGACATCAAGTTTAATCAATTTAATTTAAATTTAATTAAATATTTTTCTTAAAAGAATATGAAACTTCTCGTTTTCCTGTTAAAACGTTTTTTTCTGTAAGAGGCGTGACATCGCCCCACTAAAAACAAATTTTCTTCTCAGGAATTAGTTTAGGCCCATAGCAAATTTGATCAAAATACGCTTGTTCTCATTAGTGGCGGTGTCACGCCTGCTTAAATGACTTAGAATCTCTAATAACCTTTTTTATGGATCATTCTAACTCCAAATTAAATTTAATTAGAATTGGTTTATTAGATTAGCCGTGTAAAGATATTTTCCGGTTAGGAGCTTGGCACCGCCTACTATTCAAATAAAATTATATTGTGCCCTACCCCTCTTCACAACTTTGCAAAAAAAAAAAAAATAACTAAGCGATAATGTGTTCTGGCAGTTAAAAAGCGGCTTAACCGCTTTGCAACTGCTTAGATTACAAAAGTTTTACACTAACAATTGCGCACGGGACCAACTTCAAACAGCTCTAAAAAATTTTAAATTTAATTTTTTTGCAATCGTTGTTTTTTGCTTTAATTATATGCGTGAACTCTGTTTAAACAAAACTTTTGACATAGTTGCTGCTGTTATTAATCAATAAATGACAACAAATCATGTTTTTTTTTATCGCGCACGTGACATTAGAATCAGAAACAAAAGCAAATTAAAAACTTACAGTTAATAGAGATTGGTTCGATTTCTGTATTTTTTAGCCTCCTCCCCCCAAAACTTTATAATATATAATATGTATAATGTCAAAGTGAATATATCCCGAGTGTAGGGCTTATAAGCTATGTATATATTTTTTAATCATTCATAAAACTAAATCGAATTGCTAATGAATTTAGCTTTAAAATTTCACCATGGTGTTAGATAACAGATAACTTTTTTGATCTTTCATTCTTTCAACACATAATTTTTGAGGGGACTCTATTAATTACAAACATATTGATGAGCTTATTATGAAACCAAGCTGCACTAAACTTGCCTATACCAATTGGTTCCTAGGTCGTTATATTTAATATTAATTGATAGATTTGACATTGATTGATTTATAAAATTTTTATTGCATAAACCTCTTCTTATGACTGAAAGTTGAAGAGGATAACCTGTTGAATTTTTTTAACTTATCAAATCTAACGAAAATCAGTTGTTTTCTCCTCATTTCACCTCAGCTTAGTTATCGTTCAAAATAAGAATAAATAAAAAAAAATAAAAAATTCATATTTCAATACGTTATTTTGTATGATAACCAAATATGCCACTGTACGTAAACTGTGGCATTTATTGGGCAATAACTCAAAATCGTGTCATACAAATTTATCGGGCCAATAGATATTTTTGTTCAGCATGCCAAAAACTATGCCTTTACAAAAAATTCCGCACCGAGAGGTGGAACCAATATGCTTATCTTTTCGTTGAAAAAGTGGTTGTAGCTCCGGATATTTTAAGGGCATAAAGTTTGGTACAATCAAGTTACGAAACAATCTTGCTGAAATAATTTTTTCTCGAAGCTGTGACAAGAAAAGTCAGCATTATTTGTTTTTTCAAACAGGTTTTATTGCTGATATATGAAAGAAAAATTCTGACCAAAGGAGAGCACCTAATATTAATATTTATTGGTGGCTCATTGAAGCATTTTGTTTTCCGGAGGAATATCATTAGCTGCATTTTATTCGCCATTCGCTGCTAGTTATCTATAGCTTTTAGTTTACCATTTTTAAAATTGGAGCGTAGACAACTGAAAAGGGTAAGAAGTCGGAAGAAACCAAAATTACCGTTTTCGATCAGATGGTAAGCAATGCTACTGGCACCGCCCATATGAAACATTGCGAAAGCACTTAGTGAAAAAAACAATGAAGCATTGAGGAAGTAAGTTGTTGGTGTGTGGTCTGCTTTGTTTTATGAAATAAGAGTATTATTTTCGTATTTTGGAACTGAATCTACCAGACTTTGTGGACGAAAGTGCTTACTTAGAGGACGAAGTAATTTTTCAGCAGGATGGAGACCCTAAACACACCGTTAAATTTGCTAAGACTAGCCAACAATTTCAAACGATGCTGTGGCCAGCGCAAAGTCAAGATCTGAACTCCATCGAAAATCTATGGATTTTATTTACCGGGACGGTATGATAATCTACCACAGAACTCAGACGAGTTTTGGTCCCAGGTTCAAACTAAGCGAGCCAGTATTTCGCAGTAATCCATCGATAAACTGCTTGAAAGCATGCTCAGACGAGTCAACAATGTCATTGAAGCCAAGGGCTTTGGTACTTAATATTAAAAAAATTTTTTCGAACATTTGATACATTGAGTTTTTTCATTATTTATGACTTAAAAGTAGTGTTTTGCTTCCAATTTTGAAGGATGTTCTTATATTTTTTATTTTTAAGATTAAGAAGGAATTTAAAAATCTGGAGCGATTGCTGTATTTATAAGGGTTCTAGAGCTACCCAAAGTCAAATGTGATCAACATGTGCTCGCCACTGTAGATATCGACTTGGCGAATAATGCGCAGCTATTATAATATAATATTTTACTAGACAGCCTCGTCTATATCTTGTGGAAAAAAAAACTAACACAAACAGGGCCCATCTCATTGAAAAGAGCATAAAGTTTTCCATAAAAAGTTCACAAAAAAAAAATTTTTTTTTTTCACAATCTTCAAAATATTCCTAAAACTAATAAAAGGACGAAGTGTTATCTTCCAAGCAAGTTTGTAATTTAAAGATAGAAGATAATTTTTGAAAATGTTATAAGAAAAGATGTTCCTGTTTTAATGTTTTTATCTTCATTCATTTAAGTCCTCAATTTAAACACCGTGTAAGGTATGTACGGTTTCAAAATAAATTATGCTCTAAATGTATTTCCCAAGTAAAACAGGCTGCCAAAATATGCAATAAAATTTCAAAAGTAAACTGTATCATGCACAAGTAAGGCGTGAGCCTTACGTAATATTCAATAGCAGAATTGGCTTAAAAATATACCAGACATTTTTAAGCCAAAAGAAAAAAATGAAAAAATGTAAATGCTGGTAGATACAGAGTTACCGGCTTTGTGAGCATAGCTGACGACAAACATAATGCGCCAACGTGTAAAACAACTACGAGACTTAAGCCAACTAACACCGCACCAGATTTGCAATAAGTACCGTCGAGTTCCAATTTCAAGCAATTACTTACGCATACAAAATATTTCAATCAACTGTGATGGTGCAGTTTTGGAGCAAGGGAGTTTCAATTCAGCGGTGGAGGTTGACGCTAACATATACACATACATGTGCATACATAAGTTTTTTATTACATGCATACTCAACACATGCTCAAGGACAGCCAGGTTGGGTCTTTAGCGCGAATGTACAATGCAAAAATTATGATTTTTTACGATTACTAGCGACTCAATTGTATCACTAATGAATGCTGCATTCCTTGACAAAAGGTCGTAGAAGGTTGTTGAACAGTACAATAGCACACTAGCAATTAATAACTACGTTAGATTAAAAAGAAATGCAGAAAATGCCATCAAAGAAAATATCATACACTTAAAAAAAAATTTGTCGAAAATTTGGCACACATTATATAGTTTACAAGTAGAAAAGTTGAAACACTTTGATTGATGTTTTATGTATGTTTGAAATTTAAGTTTAATTTTAAGTTTTATTAAAAATTAATGGGTTTAAAAAAAAGTCGGTAACGACATTTCAAGACATGATAACACCCAATTATGGCATGTTGGTGATATTTAATTTGCCGCCACTACCCAATTTGTTCGTCAAGCAGACATTATCCAAGCAAAAGTTCATATAAAGATATTGAGAACTATAAAATATTCTACACTCTGAATTTTACATCAAATAAGGTGATACATAGTTCTGTTTTGTTACATTCTTGCAACATGTGGGTAAAATATTCCACACAATTTTATTTAGAGTGTAAATGTTACAACTTATATGGCTCAAATGACACATTTATTACTCTATGTCATATAAATACTTTTGAGTATTTGAAGGCATGCCATATTGCATATTTAAACTAAAGTGGCCCACTTATTTCGATGTACGAATCAGGGAGTTGCCGACGAGTAAGGTAGAGCTTGCATATAAATAAATTGTCATAATTTCGTATGGTAAAATTTGACTCATTTAATGTTATAAGACATATAGCTGTTTAAAAAAGGTGGGCTGAAAAAGATCATCAATCTTTTGTTTACACTAAAAAAATTTGTGTGTCTTGTTCATATAAATTTATTTGGTTTGCATGGCAGTTTCTAAAAATTGATGTTAAAAATAAACAAATTTTGGTATGTGACAATGTCATGAATTTGAAGTTAATAATTACTTATTGAGTCAATCATGTTATTTATGGCAATGAGGTCTTGCCCCACGGAAGCTCTCAACGTCCTCCTACACTTGATATCTCCTAATATCTTCATCAGCGTCCTGTAGTGCGATCCGACTTAGAGTAGTTGGTAGTTTAGTAGTGAAGCAATACGGACATTGCTCCATCCTTGACACACTGCCAAAAGAACTGGCTAGCCTTCCAACCGATTATATCGGCCCTACACTTAACATCGTAGTAATATTATTCTCATTTCAACTTCTTATTTAGGATTTTTGACCTGTTTGTGGATATTATTCTTAAAAAATTATTTGACTTCACTTCATATCAATCTTAGGAAATTGTTTAAATACCATCTGTTTAGTGTAAACTTTAGGACTTTATGATAGCCTACATAAAATTAACTTTTAAATTATAAATGTTGTTAGATATCAATATTATTTAGAGACATTATACAAGAATCGTGTACAAATTCGTAAAAAATTAAATGTCATTCGGACAAATCGGTCGAAAATGGGCTAAAAACGAAAGCTTGTTGTTTTCATTCAAAAATAATTATAAATGGCCTAATGGGAAAGTTGAAACTTTGTCAATTTCAACCAAATTCATTAAATGTTAATAACTAACCTACTAACTATCAAAGTTGACCTCGAAATTGCTTCCAAGGTCAAAGGCAAGTTACATGACCCAATTGAATTTATCACTATCTTACTTAGCTCTCGAGATGTGGGCTTGGGAAATTAAAATGGATCATCCGGTACCAGTATGTTATGAGTACCTTAGTACATATTTGTTGTATTTTTAAAAAGTTTTTCGCTTAGTAATGTGGGGCGCCCGACCTTTTTGAGGCTACAAAGTGTTTTCTGGAGGTTTTAAGGTAGGACAGCCTTGGGTCAATTATAGAAAGAAAAATTATGTTAGTCTGAGCTGTGTATACGATTCAATTTTTAAACGCAATGCATTGCAGTTTTACTTTATTTACAATTTTACGTTACTCATACGACACGTTGACAAACTGATATTTAGTATGAGGGGGCTTGCCCACTCAAGAGAAAAATCTGCAAAGCTACGTCAATGTTGATACTGCTAGAGACAAAAACTGAGAAAATTTTATCTCGAATAAAAAGTCCAATAGCTAGATTACAATTTAATCCAGATTCAGAGGCCGTTAAAAAAAGGTCGTCAAATTTAGTAGGTCTCACACTATGGGTGAAAAAATTGAAATTAAAAGTGCCGAAAAATTATAAATATTTTAACACTGGCGATTAAAAAAAAATTTTTCCCAAAAATGCTCTTATTTTAGTTTTTATAATTTTAAAAAGAAAAAAAAATGAAATTTTGCGAAGGCTGATTATAGATTTCAATAGTGCGAACAAATCAAAAAAAAAAAAAATAGCTTTCCTTTATACAGTCTACACTGTGCAAGCTCAATTGCCTCAGATTCTGATATAAAATGACGAAAAATCGGACTAATAACAGTTGAAAATTGTACGAGTATTGGTATTATGTGGCTGTGGAATAATTTATGCTTGGATAATTTCAATCATTTCAAGTCTTTTGGAACTGCCACATAATGAGTTTGTACTGTCTGTCGGCAAGAAAAAATCGTTACTTTATTTTGTATGAAATTTGATTTATGTAGAAATTATTTTTCAGTGTTTTTCTTGTTTTCGTATCTGTGGAAAACTCAATTTTTGATGTTTATTCCTCATATGGAAACCTAATTTTATGTTGATTAATTTTTCCAAACAATGTTTATCTCTATTACGCATATGTATATTTTTTTAAGTGTACTCAAAGTTTGCAATTTTTTGCAACTTTCAAATCGGATATTAAAAAAAAAAACAGACTCGAAAGTGTCAGCTGGGATAATAACATTCTTAAGTGAATATTGGCATTTTTTTATTTGTTTCAATTTTAAACTTTTTAAATATAAATTTGCTTTAAAACATGGATGGTGATGAACATTGTTACAAGAAGTTGATTTACATAAGATTACGTTCTGAAGATATGATATAACAAAAAATAATAAACTATAGCTTAGTCCATTGCCACTTAGACTTAGTTAAAAGTCTTGTAACGCAATTATCAAAAGAAAGAGATTTTATGCAGATATTGAGGTATGTAAGTGTTAAGTATCACAAGTTTAACTTTCACAATCACTGTTGAGTTGCCGAAAATTCAAAAATTAACTTACCACCAGCGGATGATACATTTTCAGGTGGTATCTTAAAATTCACTGCTCTTTTATTTAGTAAAAATGTTTCGTTTGTATATATATATATATATATGTTAATAGTTAATATATCACTGCAGCAAAAGTGCAAGTTGTATGTTTTGTCACTTGAAGTTATCAAACTCAAAATCCTGTTGACTGTTTGATGAAAGAAGTGAACGTTAAATGCTTTGCATCCCAAGCTTCCCAACATGTTTTATAGACAAAATGCTTTTAGTGCAACACTAGTGAGTGTCGAGCTTTTGATGCAAAAGCTGTTTTTAATTTACTGAATACGCTAAATGTTAAAAAAATTTTGCAAAATATTAGGTATTTCCGCCGGAAGTTGTAGTATTTAATTTATTTGAATTTTCATGAAAATCGTATGATATTTTAAATTTTGAATTTGAAAACGGCAAAATGAATTGAATAAATAAATTTAATGCTGCATTGGAAAAGTGAATAATATTCGATAGCTGGTAAGTATGGCAGCACGTGAATCGCATGCTTAAGTGGGTGTTAAAAGATTTGCAAATAAATGAAATGATTTTATTTACGTTACGCAGCTGTCTTTTAAAATGAAAGTAAACTTCGTATGAGTTAACGAGATCTACTAAAGAAATATTTACGTGTTTTGCATTGGATTTTTAAGTGTTCATTTTCTTTGTTATACTTTTTTTTTCCTTAAACTTTTAACAAATTGTACCTACAATATATATGTATGTATGTATCACTTAAGTTACAAACTTGGCTTAAGTAAAAAGTTTTGGACCTAAGCTTAATGTAGCTTTTTTATGCTTATTTAAAAGCTTGAATTATTTACTAAATTCGTTTTCCCACACTTCTACCAATAAGTTTTGATTTTATAGCTTTGCCATTGGTTTATGTACGAGTTAGTAGACATCAAAGTTCGTGCGTTACTGGACTATAGTTAATATACAGTGGCGAACAGTGAAAACTGGACAAAGAAAAAATTTTTAAAAAATGGTTTTACGATCCCGTCAACCCCTTTTGTTTTGTAGGTATGGTTTTGTTTTACAGGCATGACATAGGCAGGACTTTGTCTTAGAGGTAGGACAGTATCTTAGTATAAATAGAAGCTACACTATTTGTTTTTAATCATTCTTGTGTTATTGTGTTGGAAAAGATGCCAAATTATAAAAAAATGAACGAAGCAGATAAGCGAGAGATTTTGGCCTTTCGAAGCGATAGATTAACGAAATGGGAAATTTCTGCAAGAGCAGGCTTTTCAGTAAGTCCTCAGGAGCCGACTTCTTGAAAAAGTATTCTAAAACTGGGTCGAAAGAAAGAGTCAGGAGCGCGAAAAAATACAGAAGCTAATGATCGACTTTTAATAAGGATTAGTCTTAAAAAGGATTAGTTTTAAAAATCACCATGACGCTGGTTTATCTGCACATCGTCCCGCTAAAAAGCCTTTTTTGACCACTCAAATGCGTCGGAAACGCTTGGATTGGGCCGACCAGCACAAAATGTGGACTGTTTCTTATTGGCAGAATGTGATCTTCTCAGATGAATCAAAGTGCAATACTATACGTGCGGCTCCGATGGAATGTTGTATATGCGCCGAAGAACCGGAGAGCGTTATAGCGACGTGTGCATCCAAAGAACATTTAGGCAACCGATTAGTAGAATGGTCTGGGGATGCTTTTCTTATTAACTAGTTGGACAAGTGGCCTTGATTGAAGGAACTATCAAAGCAGCTGACTATAAAAACATCCTGATAGAAAACTTGGAACCTTGAAGAGCATTTTTCGCGTGTGGACAACGTGATTTTTAAAGATGATTCTGCGCCCTGCCATCAAGCGCAATTGGTAAGCATTAGTGTTTTGTAAATCCTTATTTTGTAGTTAATACTAACCCACAACTTTTATCCTTTTTTTCTTCTTCTTTTACAGATAAATAAAGGGTGTTTTTTTTAGAGGTATAGAGCTTCGAATTGAAATAAAACACAAGAAAATCGTTTTAATGTCCATCAATTTGGCTTTATTGGAAGTATAATTTTATGCCATTAATGTTTAAATATGATTTCGAGCATGTGGCCGCCGCGGCTGGCTCGAATAAAGCCAATTCTACAGGTCCAATTTTGAACCACTTTTTCGAGCATATGGGGCCGTATGTCGGCAATAACGCCACGAATGTTGGCTTCCAAGTCCCCTAACGTTTCTGGTTTGTTGGCGTAGACGAGCGACTTCACATATCCCCAAAGAAAATAATCCAATGGTGTCAAATCACACGATCTTGGTGGCCAATTGACAGGTCCATTCCGCGAAATTATGCGCTCATCGAATGTTTCCTTCAATAAATCGATTGTGACGTGCGCTGTGTGGCATGTAGCGCCGTCTTGTTGGAACCACAACTCATCCACATTCATGCCATCCAATTCGGGAACAAAATAGTCGGTTATCATGGCTCTATACCGGTCTCCATTAACGGTAACTGACTCTCCAGCATTATTTCGGAAGAAGTATGGCCCAATGACTCCACCAGCCCATAGAGCACACCAAACAGTCAGTTTTTGTGGATGTAATGGCGTCTCAAGGGTCTCATGTGGATTCTCTTCACTCCAAATGCGGCAATTTTGCTTGTTGACGTAGCCATTCAACCAAAAATGAGCCTCATCACTGAACAAAATTTTGCGATGAAAATCAGCATCGAGATCAATCTCATTTTCGGCCCATACACCAAAATCACGACGCATTGCATGATCTCGCGGCTTTAATTCTTGCACAAGCTGGATCTTGTAAGGTCGCAAGCCAAGATCTTTGCGCAAAATCTTCCATAAAGTTGATGGACAAAGCTCCAATTGCTGTGCACGGTGGCGAATCGATTCATTCGGGTCCTCTTCAACATTTTGCTCTACAGCGGCAATTGTTTCTTCGGTGCGCACTGTTCGACGTCTCTGCGGATGCGTATTATCACATAGAGTAAACGTAGTGCGAAAACGATCCATGGTTAACCGAATTAATTGCTCTGATGGACGATTATGTCGACCATAAAATGGACGGAGCTTGCGGTAAACTTCGCGAACTGAACCATTATTTTCGAAATAAATTTGCACGATTTGCAAGCGTTGTTCTTTTGTCAACCTGTTCATGATGAAATGGCAAACCAAACTGAAGATAAATGACATTAGAGTTGCCAGATTTGACAATAAAATGCCAGTTTTATCTCTATTCGAAAAACAAACCTCTAAAAAAAACACCTTGTAATTACTTGAATGAACTTGGCATTTCAACTTTATCGTGGCCAGGCAATAGTCCCGATTTGAACCCCATTGAGAATCTTTCACACATAATTAAGGTGCAAGTAGCAAGCCACAAGCCCTCTAATATACGCCAGTAAGACAGAATAATTCCAAATGTTGCGCGCTCAAAAATTATCTTTTTGCGTCGGAAGTTTCCATTGTTTAGAGAGCCTGGAAGAAAAATCTTCATGACATGAGAGTCAGGAGAAGCGCCAACGGTGGATTCTATTTGGCTCAAGATAGCATACATACAAATAACAGAATAACGCAACTACCAAAAACTAAGCCCTACATTATTTTAGTGATGAATGTCTTCGTGAAAACTTTAGCTGCGAATTAGGTACCCAGTTTCAGCAGCAGTAACACTCAGAGTCAATCGAATTTTAATGGAATAACATCGAGTCTAACTAAGAGATCAAAGACAAGATATGACACAAATATATAGGCGTCATTAATAAAAAAGTAAAAGCCTCCTCCAAAAGAGGCAGATAAGAATTACTTACTTCTACTTCTGCTTCTTCATGTCGTTTGAGTAAGGTGTGAGGTTGAGTGCTCCCTAAGTGGTAATGGGAGTGCTCTTGCTTTCGCACAAAATCAATAATTCCCTATATTTTAGTGAAAGAAGAGATGTTAAACAAAAATTTAAATGTTGCTGTCATTAGGAAGCCATAAAATCGAACTTCTGTATGAGTGCACTCGAAGCAATCATCGTATAATCTTTCGAATGTAATAAACTTCCAGTGCTTGAACTTGTGCGATTTATTTGCAAGTGCAGCACTCACTTTTCCTGCTTGGTGTTTCGATTTGTTTTGATTTGATTTGTGGTTTTTGTGCACAAAAACTTAATTGCCTCGCAACGTATCGAGCGGCTTTTTGTTCGTTTCGAGTGCACTCATGCAGACCTCTAATGCATATGCATAGCATTCGATTGTTGCTTGACAAATAATTAAATAATAATTTTAAAGTAAAACCAATAAACTAAGTTTTATTTTTATAAATTAAATGATTTATTTCAATAAATGATAAGCAACATTGATAATAAGTAATACGGTAACTAAACTAAATAATAAAGAAGAGGCATTAAGCTAACTGAAGAATTGATTTGTCTCAGTATCCAAATATCACAGTTATCATTGCAGCGCATTTCGAGCTCGTTGTACTATATTGCTGATGCAGTGAATTTTATTCAATATCTTTCATCATCAACAAGGCGATAGCGCCTACGATACCACAAACTCCCATTACGGTCATTGGCAGTAGAGTTTGAATATGTTCCTTAAAATAAAAAACATTTTTATATTACTTAGTTACATATAGTACATACACATATATGAAAAAAGTACAAGGATTTTCAGTTATACGAGTGTGCTTTAATATTCAAATATCTCGGAAACTTTAGGTGATAAAAATATAGACTTAGCACAATGATACTTCTAATGGAAATAACTTTTTTTTTGCAGGTTGCAACAAACTATTTGTGGATTAAAGATTTAACTGTGGAAAATGTTCTAGCTGTGTACATATGTATATGTATGTGTGATTATTACTAGATAAATCTTTCATACAACACCTGCTGATATATGTCTGTATGTACTTACAAGCAGCCACATGTATGGCACGAGAATCAGTGCAATGCCTGCCGCCAGATTTCCCATGCCAAGACCGAAATTCCGCACAACTGTTGGATACTGCATTGCTGTGTATGTGGGTATGATTGCGTTGTTTGCACCAATAACGCATTTAGCTGAAAGAAAAAAAGAAAAACAGATATTAGTTGAGGAAATTAGCTTAATATATAGTAAGTATGTAATGCTCTACGAAGACTCAATACCATAATATGGTTAAAGGCAAAATTGCTCGAAGGTAAATTATTAGGTGCGCAACTAAGTTCTCGCTGTTGCTAGCGGTAAGAGCTGGCCGATCATATCAAGACGTTATGCATCTAGCCTAGACATATGGTAAACAAACCGATTTGACACTTTTAAGATTTTATGTTTTCATAGTTTGTGGTTGAAAATTTGTGCTAAATAATCGTCACTTGCGGGAGGTGTTGATTTTCTTCTTTCAATCGAAGAAAACGGCGGCTAACGCGCATCGAGAGCTCCAAAATGCTTACGGAGATGATTTTCTGAGCGAAATAACGAGCCGAGATTGGTTTCGCTTTAAAGATCATGATTTCGACATCGACGATCGACCACGTGAAGGAAGGCCAAAAACCTTCAATGATACGGAATTGTAGACATTGCTCGATGAGGATTCGGCCCAAACGCAAGAAGAGCTTGCTTCAATATTGGGAGTTACCCGACAAGCCATTTCCAAGCATGTGCATGCGTTGGGGATGATTCAAAAGCAAGGAACTTGGGTTCCTTATAATTTGAAACCACGATACGTAGAGCGTCGTTTGTTTTCCTGTGAACAACTACTCGAGAGGCAAAAACGAAAGGGTTTCCTTCATCGCGTCATTACAGGTGATGAAAAATAGATTCATTACAGCAACCCAAAGAAAATAAAGTCTTGGGGACTATACCCGGTCACGCTTCTACATCGTCATATCTTTGGCCTCGCCAAAAATTAGACACCCTACCGCAGCAGCAGTAAAAGTGCGCGTAAGGCGTAAATTTTTATTAAAAGGGTGTATCTTCCACGTCTTAAATAGCTCTCTGTAGCGTTTTGAAATCTTTGCTTGTATGTGAGGTGCCACTCCCTCTTACCGAAATACGCCAATTTTTTGTCCTGAACTTGCCAAAATTATACCTACACTACATCAAATGACTCTCTCAAGCTGGCGCTTTTTAAATGTTTTATTTGTTTAGGCCAGTGATCGACACAGCGCAAATACAAAATATTTTTTTACGCTCCAAAGAGAGGGAAATGACAAACTGAGAAAAATTTTTGTTCGTTTTGCTGTTTACGCTCAATGAGATTTCTCATTGCATGGTTGAAATTTAGTTATAAAATGCTTTCCCATAGGAAACTTATTAGCTATCCCTAAAACTCTCTTGCAGATCAGTTTGTAGTTTGCTTACTCTCGCTTAATCTCTTCGTTTGCTCCCGAGCATAGGGGGGCTGGCCACTGGTTTAGGCGACAGGCGTATCCGTGAACTGATTTCGCCCATTTTCAATCCTAAGAACGTTGTTTGAAGGTGTTTACCAAATTTCATGTATTTATTTTGCCTGGTTTTTCCGTAATCGTGATTTCCACATACAGACAGAACGGACTACAGACAAGCGTACCGACTCAGGCTATGACGCTGATCAAGAATATATGTACTTTCTTTTACTACCACGCCCCCTTCTAGGTGTAACAAACGGAATGAAAAAATTAATATACACCGAGTAGTGGGTATACAAAAAAAAAACTAATAACGGCCTTGCCAAGTTGTCTATTGCGCTGTGATCTTCTATATATAAGAGCACGTTCGGTTTATTTGCTAAATCTTCTTGTCTTTTTATACCCTACACAGAAGGTATACTCATTTTGTCATTCCGTTTGTAACACATAGAGGGGGGGGCATGGCAGGTACGGAAATGTATTTGCATTCTGTCTGCCTGTCTGTTGAAATCAGGTTTACGTGAAAACAAAGCAAGCTAAATGAATGACATTTGGCACACAGGTCACATCTTCAAACAAGCTCCTAGGGATTGAGAATGGGCAAAATCGGTTAACAGACACGCCCACCAAAGCTATTTCGAAAAAAGTTGCAGCGAATTTGATTAAACTTGGTGATTTGGTGCTCAAATAGACAAAATAGGGTTTGGGTTAAGTTTCAAGTTCTCAGAAGCTCATACAGGGTCGTGGCACTGACCTAGATTTTAACTTTTATAGCGCGATATCTCGTAAGCCATGCAAGATATTGTGATGAAATATGATAAAAGAATGCAGGTCAGATATACATATGTATCTTGAATTGCACCAAAAGTGGGCGAAAGTTAAAAATGTAGTGTTACTTTTCAACTATTGAAAATTTTGATTCTTTGTAACTCGAAATTGGCAACCACGATTTTCAAAAAAAATTTAGAAAGGTTATCACTAAAAGGAGTCATCAATACAGGGTAACAATACGTTGGAAAGTTAGTTAACCACTGCCTACAATGTTTACAAACGTTATAATAAGAAAACTAAGAAGGTTGCTTATTATAAAAATTTGGCACAACACTGCATATGGGGGTGACACCTCCCATACAAGCAAATAACCTTTTATGTTATGAATTGTGTGGTATGATAGTAAGTTACATAAAATTTTGTGTACAGGTGTCGGTTACAATAAGCTTTGAGATTAAATGCAATTCAAAGTGGTTACATAGGTGGGCGTGGCACCTGCCATATTAACATAAAGTTATAAGCGCTATTTTATGTGAACTATTGCAGCAATTGGTATGAAATTTAATATGGGTGGCTTACTTGCTATAAGTTATATCTAAATCAAAAATGACCGAAACAACACCAGTGGGCGTGGTACCTCCGATACAAGTGAAATACCTTAAGTGACATATCTTTCGAAATACGTGAACCGTACTAAAATTTTGTGTAAGAGAATGTTGTTTATGAAAAGCTATTTCTGGATCAAAAACGGATTAGATTATATGAGTGGGTATGTCACCGCCATTAATTTTTAAGACTAATTATGGCATAAATTGCAAACTATTGTGGTGATAGGTATGCGGATCCCAATCACAATAATAATTTATTGAACTAAAAGTAGGCGAAATTGGAAAAGTGGTGATGGCATACTCGACTTTTTCATTTCTATGCTATTTTTTCAAAATTTCCATATTCTTTTTTTTTTGACAGCGACTTTTCAACATTTTCTATATTTTCTCGATTCTTTCAACATTTTTCTAGTTTTTTCAACATTGCATATTTTTTCGACTTTTTCAATATCTTTCAACTTTTTTCTATGGTTTCCAAATATTGTCGACTTTTTAGTATTTTTTCAACCTCATTCAATCCATTTTATGTTGTCAATTTTTTTGAACTTATTCAATCTCTTCAAGGTCTTTTTTACATTTATTTAAAAGGTACTTTCAATGCAGTGTAGGGTATGTGAGTTTCGGCCTGGTCGAAGATAGCATCTTAACTAACTATACACAAAAAAGTATCGCGGCAAGTTTGACAAAGATCGTGGCGATCTTATTACTAATGGAATGTTTTTTTTTGTTGCAAATGTTTTAATGATATTATGATTTCGGATTAATTAACTTCGATTCCAAAAATTTTCGTTTCTCACCACTGCGCACCATTAGATTACTTTTTTTTAAGCATCGCCATATCAGTGCCAATCCAATCCCAATATCGGATTGATTCTGGTTTGCAACAAAAAAAAACGATATTTTTGGGAAAAACATGAGAAATTGAACAGCGATCATTTTAAAGGCATATAGCGCTTGTTTCAGATCATTATCATTCCAATTGTTGCATCAAAATAAATAAACTTTTAAATAAACAACTTTCTCAACCTCGAGCGAGATCGGCGTGAGTTTTGACAGAATGGCTAACGTGGATCAAATTAAATTTAATTTGTCTATAGTTGTCCATATGTCGAAGCTTAAGTTGTTTGAAAACAAAATTTGGTTTTGAGTTCATGTTTCGAAAGTTGGAATTTTTGAGAATTATAAAAGTTTCGACTATACATACCAATCATAGCCAAGGCAATAACTCCAATATTCGTGTTCGTGTCATCTTCAGCAACAGGAACCAAATTAGTAGCTATACAACAGATGCCAGGTATCAGCATGTATGCAATAAGATTGCGTCTGATGCCAAATTTAAGAACAGTAAAAATACTCAGACATATAGATATAGCCTCCACAGTACCAGCAATCGCCTGCAATAAACGAGATAAAATTTTAAATGAAATTATCATAATGTAAATTCGGTTGTATAGCACAATGCAAGTGTATGGATACATAATATTTGAATAGATAGGTAGAAGGCTTAAAAAAGGACAAAATGTATAATTCAAAACGCAGCTGAAAAATCATTTCATTTTATGTATCAAGCAACAATTCATTTCAATTTATCAATATGTGCTATTCAAGCCAATATCGTATATCTACAAGTTTGCATAAATACCACAAACCTATAAAGCTATGGGCAAGTGAATGGGTTGGGTTCTATTGTCTACCGTCACCTGCAGGTGAACGTGTCCAATCACACCCACAGCAACCTTTGCACAAATACACACACACTTATTAGCATAGCACCACTCACCGTATTCAAATAGATGTTGCCACCCAGGTTGCTCAGATGCAATGTCAATCCAAAATAAATGATAATCAGTGTCAACCAGACGATCAAAGTCAAGCAGGTGGTACGCCAGTATTTTTTGCTGAACACCACAACCAATGGATTGGCATTACAATCAATATCCGGCTTGTTGAACTTGATATTTGTATTGATGTCGTCAGTGTTGTCACCTTCAAAATTTTGTCCGCCATTGGATGTAGCCGTTTTTGTGGCATCCCTACATTCAGCTACAGTAACCGCATCTACAGTTGTTGTTGCTATTGACTGTGGTTGTTCTGACATTGTGGACATAGCTGCCTCCAGTGATTTTTGATAGTTGGATGGCAACGTAATGCCATTCATTTTGGCAGCTCGTTCAACCAAATTGTATAATTCATTTAGGCGACCACGAGCCAAAAGCCAACGTGGCGATTCGGGTACGCAATACCTAATTGGAATAAATAAATTTATGAAGTGTATTTTAATTGATGAAAATGAATTGGGAATGGAAAGCAAGCAACTTCTTACTTGAAAATAATTCTAGTACGTAAGATCTCAAAATAGTAAGGTATATTTCACTGAATTATTCTACATCAGCATCTCGAGATATCCCCGCTTAAATGCCCAGCAGCAGCTGCTTAAGGGCAAATTTGTAAACACACATTACTTTTAATGCACAATGGATTTTAATAGGCATTATTTTATAAAGGTCAATGCAATTTTCGCATTGTTGGAATTGTGAATAATGCTTTGGTAATGCATTACCAAATATCATAATGATAGATAATGCAAATAATAAAAAACGTAATGCATTATTTATCACAAAATTTGGAGAGCTACGCAAGCGTTTCATACAAACGCTCTCCACTCGAAAGCCGAGATTCAAAAGAGCCGCCTAAGTGGTCGAAAATAAAATTTGAACATGGCGAGGGGCATCTTTTCAGGTTAATTAAGCGCCCGTTTTGGGTCTTTTTATCGATCAAAATTTTATTTCACTTACACATGACCAGAGCCACACACTGCTAAAATGGTTTCTTACTAATCGCTAGAGAAAGGTCGAAAATTAATTTTGGATATGGCCAGCGATAACCAGAAATTTGTCACATAAAAATTTTATTTAGAACTTTAGACGGACTTTGGGCGCAAACTAATTTTTCACAGTTTTTCATCGATTAGAGCAATTCCAATCAACCATTACCAATACTTATAGCTAAGAAGCCGGCGAACATTTTAGGTACGTTTATGATTTTATCATAAATGATATTGTTGTGCAATGCATTTCATACGTATGCAAAGTAAAAAAAGTAAGAATTAAGTGAAGTGAAGTGAAAAAAATAAAGTATATTAAACTATTTTATTGCGTCTGCCTCTGATATGTTGTGTTAAGAACATAGTATAGACAACGAAAATATAAAAGGCAGACGTCCGCGCTGCCGCAAATATGCAAAACAAAAACTCAATTAAAGAATTTATCGTTTTCTTACAGAATTTCATTGTCTTCGATATTACTCCTAGAAGCTGAAAATGCAAGAGGCAGACGTGTAGGATGCCGCTTTTTAAAAAATATATGGAGCTATATAGTCAAAATCACCGATTTCGGTTAAATTCGTATATTAATTTTATGGACAGCAGATTTTTCGTATATATTTGATTATTCAATAGAAAAGCTTAACTTTTTTCATTCAAAACCCACTTCGAGATATTGTAAATTCAAATTTTCTAGTACATCATTATGCTCTTAGTAATATGCATCTTAAGGGCTCAAAAACGTCTGCCTTCTAAAAAGCAGTGGTGGAAATGTCTGCCTTCTCTATATATATGTTTTTTATAAGTAAAGAAATCAGTCAGCCAAGAGGCAGACGCGCTAAATGTTTGTGGTGTTGCAACTTTTAAATGTTTCAGAGGTTGTTTCTCTCGTTTTTCATGACATAATCTTTATATTAATCGTAATCTGCGATAAAATCACTTAAGTTTGCATATATCATAAAATTTTGAAAAAAATTGAGGGCGGCAAAAAAAACGTCTGCCTTTTGCTTTTTTCTGGTTTTGTTTATAGACAAGGCAGACGTGATCAAATTGTTTATGGTACCTTTTTTTACAATTTCAAAGGGCTCTCAATAATAACGCAAAGGCCACCCATTGGCTGTCATTGTTCGTATCATTTATATTAGTTAGAACTTCATGATTTTCAACCTCTGCCACACGATAAAATCATTTATAAATTAAGGCCTCCGACTTCCTAGCTATTAGGCATGATGACTTTTGCAGAAAATATATAGATATTTTAAATCAAAGAAAGTTTGGAGGATTTCTAAAAAGTATTACAAATTAATTATACAACTTATTCATTAATTTGATTTATAGTAAAATGAGACCATCTCTACTATAGTACATAACTAAATAACAACTAGAATGCTTAAAATTAAAATAGTTTTTCTTATTTGAACACATACCATATCGAGAGCAGTACCCATCCAGGTAATGTGATCACTATTTGCATGACGCGCCAATCTCTGATGTAATACGCAATGCCTGCTGTTAGAACATAGGACACTGCCACTGGTACGATATTCAGTATGCCGATAATTGTACGCCATTTACCACTGACCAATTCCACAACGAGCACAAAACTCACAACAGCCAGGGTCATTGATGCAAAGCCCAATACCACACGTAATGCCATGTACATGGCCAAGGATGTCGAGAAGGTCAGAATGGTACCTGTTCAAATAATAGAAAATGAATAGAGACAAAGAAGAGAGACAGTAAATGTAGAGGCTGCGAATAAAGCGATTGTCATGAACTTAAAAGGTTAGCAAAAAGCCGGTCAATATACACATGTGTGTGAATATGCATATGTGTGCAAGTATACTTATGTAAGTGTGTTATTATGTGCGAATAATTGTGGTTACCTATAGATGTGTAAGGCTTAGTGGAGGCTTTAATAACGTTTCTCTAAAAAATGTGTCAATAAACTTGCAACACATTTGAAAAGTCATTAGCACTAAGTCTTACGGCCTTTTCATTCCTTAAAAAATATTCACTCATATTGTCTTTTTCAATTTTTAGCTAATGCACATAGCAATTATACTTTAAATCAAAAAATATATCAGGTCTATAATTGTAGAGGAAATAAGACATATCGATTTTGGTCATTCGGTGTGACTTGACTGCTTTATGTTGTACACCATTTCAGCGCAATAAAAATTTTAAGTCTTGCACTGTCCAATGTTATCACTCGAGGTGTTTTGACCAACACTTCAGACTTAATATATTTATTTTATTTGAGGCGTACTTTCCATGTAAATCAATAAAAAATGAACAAGTTGAAAGAACTTATGACCATCTGACATAATTCAAATAATAATTTTCTTTTACAAATCTCATCAAGTCGATTTTATGGACTATGGACCTCTGTGGTCTTTGTGAGCCTATGGCCGCCACCCAAAGTAGATTTTAATTTATTTCCATCGCTAAAGGTTGACGTTAAACCTAAAAGATCAAAGAAATGCCCAAAGTCGATTTTCCCTAAATATCACGGAAGACTCTTATCTCTTATTTTATCACTGGTGACATTTCCTGGAAAGAGCTTTAAAACATTTTTTTTTATAAAAAATGTTTTCCCTTTTTTCCATGGGTATAGTATAATACATTCATATTTTATCAATAATTTTTGTTTAGACCCTAAGTGCACTCTTACGATGACTCCAAGTCTGGCATTAATCTTTTCATATCAACAGATTTTTGAGAACGTGGGTCGAACTCTGCATTTTTAACAAATTCGACTTGCTACTAATAAAAATGATTGGTTACGCGATTTGATAAGACTTGGTTTTGAAACCAATATTGAGAAAAGGGTTTATTTGTATGTATGGAGACTTTGTAATAATTTACAAATTATTTGTTTGATATGGGCGAAATAAATATTTGATAAAAGTTAACATATCACACATTCCGCTGAAATTAAATTGCACAAATCATTTAGTAGGTAATAATTACCAAATCATAGTTTGATTGCAGCAAATATATCTTTGTTGCAAACATTCATTTGTTAATAATCAACAAATAATGCTTTTGACGAACGAAATCGATTTTTCGATTTGTGTTAAAATCATTTGACGATACTTTAAAATATGTCTTCATAAATAAATCGATAATTCCAATGTCGATCCATAAATAAATCGAAAGTTCCAATATCGTCACCTCTTTATATTGGATATCGTTGGAGATACTTAATTAGGGTTTTGCTCAAATGTTTTGAGAATTGCAAAGTTTCCATACTAATGAGTAGTGATATCAAATAAAAATGTTATTATCAAATATATATTAAAACCAACCTTTTCATTCGACTCAAACAAATGCATATTATGTTTGGCACAATAAACAACAGTTCAACGTTACATTAAGGGCATAATACTATCAAGCAACATTTTTATAATAATTATTTGAAAAATTAATCAACCAAATACATTTATTTAAAGGAAGCATACTCGTTTCTCAGTTTACGTACCTACGATACATCGTAGGTAGGTTGAAACGTATTTACGTTACTATTGGTTACGTTTTAAAAAAAATCAGATAGTATCAACTTTTTCGATATTTTTGAATCCTTTTCGATTCTTTCTGATTTTTTAATATTTTTTGGTACTATTCGATACATTTCAACTTCAATCCAATATTATGCACTTTAACCATACGTTAGTTTCGATACTTTTTGGTGTGTCTCGACACTTCATCAACTTGTTTAATACTTTACGATACTAATTGACAATTTTCGACATCTTTATATCGAATTTTTTTGACATTATTATTCCATTTTATTGATGCTTCCCAACTTTTCCTATGTTTTTCCTTACATTTCAAAACTTTTCTGAACTCCATGACTTCTTTCTAATATTTTTTAACTTTTAGTGATATCAACTTTTTTGATTTCTTAAATTTTTCGATAATCAATACTTTATTCGAATTTTTTTATGTACATTTCAGTTAGTTAGTTTTTGTTACTATTGAGTTCCGTTTATTACGATATTTTCCATATATTTCCACACATTCCGTTATTGTTGACATTTTCAAAATTTTTATGTCGCTCTTAACCATTTAATACTTATGGTCTTTCCCGTGGTACATATTTTGGTACTATTCAATACTTGTTCCCTATTTTTAAATACTATTCCGCAAATAGAAGTTTTTCAACACGTATATTCATTTAGAATTTTTTTAACAATAATCTACGTTTTTAAAATTTTTCGGTACATTCTAATAAATTTCAATACTATTCAGTATTTTCGAATATCGAAGTTTAAAGATATTTTCGATATTTTAATACTATTCGACTTTTACCCACTTATTTTATGAACCGAAGGACTGTCCCAGAAAAAACTTGCGTTTTTAATTTTTTTATTATACTCGACCTGATAATGTAATGGGTCTAAAAAGCCACAATATTTGTTCTATATAAAGTGACGTTTAATATGATGTGTAACACTTCTAACGACAAAGATGTCTAGCAAGCAACAAAAAGACCGCGAACTGATTTTTTCCACATACCTGCAAAATCCAGAGTTAAAACACTTAGCGATAGCAAAAACAGCTGGGGCAAGTAAGATTTACCTTCTGGATTTTGATTCTATTTTCTTTTTAGGGCATTTCTTTTTAACGTATTTGTAAAGTGTGATGTTGAGGTTTTGTCAAAATCTAAGGGTGATGGGTAAATTCTGACCTCGGATAAGCTTTTAGCACACCATAAAACGTATCGTATGGTAACTCAACTTTCAACTACTTGACTTTTTTTTCGTTTGCCTGTGTAATTAAAGGGCTTTGTAATAAAGTATAAAAAACTATGACTGAAAATTTTGCTTCGAATTAAACATTCTAAGCATTACAGGTGCTTGTCAAGCGAGCTAAGGAAGCAAATAGATAGACATTGAAATTTATTCAAGATACAGCTTATGTAAAAAATACTTACCAAACACGGCCTGCACAAATGTAAAGCACATTAAAGTCTGTTTACGTCCAAAACTATCAGAGAGCCAACCACTTGAGACACTTCCAACTGCAGCACCCGCCAAAAAACACATTTCTACGACACTCAAGAAATTCTGACGATTACACACTAAATTGAATTCCTGCACCAAAGTTACTGCGTCTCCATGTTCTGTAGAATATTCAAAGTCTGCGCAATCCACGTGCATGTTGTCTCGATTTTGATCAAAATAATCAAGAAATGCGGTTCCCTCAACAATATTGCTGACATTCATTACAGAGCAGGCACTGTTTGGTTGTGTTAAATTAATCCATGTTGTAAGGTTCATATCCGAGAAGGCGGGTGGACGTGCACACCAATAGGGTTTTTCGGCTGTCTGCAATGAAAATATAAAATGAAGGTATGAGTTAATTAGTAAGTTTTAAATGAGAATAATATCAGCTTTTAAATCAACTCTAAAGCTCAGAAGATATAGCGTTTAAGATATCCTTTTATCGGGCAGTTTGGGAGGTAAGGAGTAAGATATAGGCGATTGATATGCTAGAATCTGTGAAACGATATAGTTCAGCCAACTTTTTATCATGAGAGTCAAACTGAAACCAAAAACTATATTTTTAGATTCGTTTGCTGAAAGATGTACAATGTTGCGAGTTTTCGTGGCTTATCTCATATCAGTAATCTGGAGCTGCGAAAACAAAAACCAGCTGCGGTGGAAAAGTTGAAAATTTTGTTTTAATCCAACATCCCTTGAAACTAAGAACGGAACCTTATAAAAAATCTTTCGCGTGTAGCCATTCCGCAATGTTTCTGAAAGGTTTCAGATTTGATGTTTACTGAATTTTTCTAATGAAATCTAAATAATGTGCAATGCTCTGTTTGATATTAAGTTAAGTATAGTTTATTGTCAATTATAAATTAAGAAGCGCCACAAATAAGAACTGCATACTAAGTATTAACGGAAACGAGAGCGTGGGTAAAATGAAACTATAATTCAGAGTGAAAAATTTTTGTTTTTCGACTTTAATCGCTCAAAACTACTGTAACGTTTCAGAAACATTTCAAATTAAACTAAAGGGTGAAAATTGACACTTTAAAGAAACTGTTTGAAATGGAAATAAAAGATTCTGAAACGTTACTGAAACTTTGAAAGATTTCGGAAAGGTTTACGAAACGTTGCTTATCGGGTGGGTATAAAGCTCAGAGCTTTATAGCTCTATATCTGAGCTCTTTCTTTAAGAGCTGAGATATATAATTCAATATATAAAAACGGCATTCTTGATGGGAATGAAGTTTCTTTTTTTTTGCATCTGAATTAAATTATTTAATATCTCTGATTAATTATTTGTATGGTTAAAAAATGTAGTATACTTATCCCAATATCATTCAGTGTGCAGTTTTTTGTTGTCGGAGTCTTTCAATCCATATATAGAAGATATATATGGAATTAAGAATGGAAGGTAGACTTAGAAAATTTGACATTTCGAAATAATGAAGAGCTTCAAGCAATTTCTCTGTGGGCAAGACAAAACAATCTGAGTCTTGATGCAAACAAACCCAAAACCATTATTCTGGTGTATATGATATTGCAGATGACTTCTGACTGCAACCATGCCTTTTTCAGCCTGGTGATGTTAGATTGGGACCTAACTCGCCTCAGCTAACATTCCATGAAATGTATAATACTACAAGGTGGTCTTTAACCAAGTTTAAATGACAAGTTGAGTTAGTACATAAATTTGAATAGGGAATTATTTCGGATGTTATTTGTAGTCAATATACATCAAAAGGAAAAAAGTCACTAGAGCTTTTTTTTTAATTCCGTATTAAATGTTTTTTAACATTATATACGTATGAAATACGTACAATATATACATAGATAGCCCTACAGCACTTCATAAATTTCAGCTCCCTAGGTAATTGGAGTCCTGAGAACTGTCAGTTCAAAATTTCGCTATTTTTGCGAAAGCAGCTGAATTCGATGTCTACTAACTCTGAACTTGGTCAAAAAATATCATTGTGTCATATCTCATTTTAAAGGGTACAAATTTTAACAATATATAGCATAATCGAGTTATTATGAATGAAACCTCGATTTGGGTCATCATTTTCAAAGTTGTCAGTTTTTACTAAGAGCATTTTCACTAAATTTGGTCCTAAATAAAGGCTTAAAACTATTTTTTGTGTATAGTAGATGACATAACAAAAAAACCTTTAAATTTAGATTTGTGGATTTTTAGAACGGTCTACATACGGCTATTTTCAGGCCAAAATATGGCTCTTTCTCAGGACTCCGAACACCCAGATAGCTGAAATTTGGACTGTGGTGCTATCCATTAGAGTACTTTGAACAAAATCAGTTGTTTTTTAAATTTAACACGCATTACAAACATATTAGAGTTTGTTTAGTGGTTGAAATTCAACCAACTTGTTAGTATTCAATCTGAAAAAACTGAGTCATCGCTCCAAAAATTCAAATAATGGTATTATGTTACTATATCCCCACTACTATCTCTTTCTTTTCCTTAGGGTCCAATCTATTCCATACCGAATTTCATCGAAATCGGTCCAGTAGTTTAGCTCTGAAACATATTTTCGTACTGGAGGCGTGTCACCTTCCACTTTGAAATAAATAGCTTTCCTCAGGATTCAGTCTATCTCTATACCGAATTCCATCAAACTCGATCCATTAATTTAGCAGTGAAAATGATTTTTCCTCTTAGAGGGGCTGCCACGCCTACTAAAAAAAGTTTGAGATTTTAGAAATCTTTTTTAGGGTTCAATCTATATCCTAACAAAATTTCATCAAAATCGGTTTGTTAGTTAAGGAGTGACGACGTATATTCCTACAAGAGGCGTGACATCGCCTACTTAAAAAAATAGATTTTACTTAAGAATCAATTTATCTCCATGCCAAATTTCATCAAAATCGAAGAATCGGCTAAGCCGAGAAAGCGTTTTTTCCATTAAGGGCGGTGCCACGCCTCCTAAAAGAAATCAAAGTTTCTAATAACCTTTCTTGGGGTTCAATCCATCTTCATACCAAATTTTATTAAAATCGGTCAGTTAGCTTACGTTGTGGAAACGCCTACTATAGAAAAATAAAGTATACATCTCTCTTCACCGCCGTTCCAACACAAAAAAAAATTGTGTTGTATTGTGACTGAGATAAAGCGTTGCACCCGTTTACCAACTGTGTATTTATATATAGATATTATATATGTAGTATTATTAGAAAACAGTAAATATGGAGTTAAAAAAAACTCTAAGGATTTCTTTTGTCTCATCATATATCGACTCTAAATTACATCCCAAATGATCCCCAATTAAAGTTGTTGTAGTAACTCACACTTTTTTCAAAAGTTGGTTAAAGTCTACCGTGAAAACAAATTAACTGTAACAGGGGCCAAGGTCGCCTTAGCTGTAAAATGTTAGACTGAGAATACCAAGCTCATCTCAGTTTTACGTTCTTTCTATTCTGTATATCTATTTAACAACTACTCAGGTTGAGAATTTCAAATGTCGTGCTGCATTAAATGATGCAATAGCTTCAGTTTTTAATCTACTCTAATTTTGAAACGTAATGTTATGAAAATTTCACATAGATTAATTAGAAGATACAACTTAAAATCTTGACGTATATCCCGTATTTAATGTTTCTCGCATGCCGACAAAACTTAAATCATCTTATTGTAATTTGTCAATATGTCATATTACGCTGAAATTGGCTGAATGTAGCTAAATTTTCAATATATTTAAAAAACCACTATGCTCTTCATTTAATCGCGCATAAGCGTTAAATATTTAATAATGAAAACATAACATAAGTTCGATTTAAATGGATTGTCACATAATTGATGACAGCTATCAAATTTATCATATCGCGTTTATTGCTTTTGCTGCGCGCTAATGAGGTATTAATTTTTTTTGTTAGTTTTATGACGTTAAATGCGGTTTAATATTTTAGTAAGTTTACTAAAGCATTAAAGATCTCACATAAAAATTGTCTTTACTTGGAATGAATATTTAAATTACCTTATGTCGATATACACGAAGTTTCGACTTTAACATTTGTCACGATTTTAAAGTTAATAGATACGTGTGGTATGACAAAAAGCCTGACTGAGATATCAACTTGATTTGATAATCGTTAATAAAATGCATAAAGAACTCATGTTACTTTGTACTCACGTTAAACGGAAAATAAAGTTTTTGTTCAAGAAACGTCATATACATATTATATATCATTTCGGTCTTAAAAACGGCGATATTGGCAAAAAATTCGATTTATGTGAGAAATCGGAGGAAACTCAGTCGAATATTATTGTACTCGGGCGCTTTTTAAAGTAGTGTGAATGACAAATGTTGTTGTCATCCGCAAAGGAATGGATTGGGTTAATGGTCGAAGACAGGAGGTCATCGATAAAAAACAAGAAAGAGGTACGGAACTCTGGGGAACTCCAGCATTGATGAGGTAATCATTTGAAGCTCGTTATGCAGCGAGCGAAGGAATTGCCGACACCATATGCAATTAGTTTAGACACGAGGGAGCGGTGCCACGCTCGGTCAAGTGCCTTAGAAATATCATTAGCGACAGCCTTACTTTCACCGAGAAGATGATCACATTGGTTTCACCTTTGAGTGAGGAACTCCTAATGATCTCCCGTAACCATATTGGCGATCACTAAGCAATTCGTTGCGTTCCAGATAGTTCATAAGGAGAAAGTTTATTACACGCTCCATTACTTTGGAGAGCGCAGACTATACCGCAATGGGGTTGGTAACATCGCTTTATTTAGGAACTGGCTGGACATTACCAACCTTCTAATATGTTGGAAATTCACCACAAGTATAGGAGATGTTGAAAAGATTGTGCAATGATCGAGCCAGTATTGAGGCACACTTTCTTAATACATGGGCTGATATACTATCTGGTCCTGAGGCTTTTTTGATGTTAAGGTTCGGTTCGCAAGGACTCTTTTCACTGCCTAGTTCGAAGTAAATGGTCGGCATTACCGAACGCAGGCGAGTGGTTGATTGCTATCCAAGAGCATTGCATTCTTAGCGAAGATGCTTGCCAAGAGATTAGTCTTATCAACAGGGTCAGGAAAAATTTAGTAATTCTTTGAAAGGTCGTTTTGTCATTATTCAGAGGCAAGCGAAGTTCCCAATCATTAATTTCGCAAGCAAATGTTAAGTCTTGGTAAAGTGGAGATTTTTTATACTTAAAAGAGATTGAATGTCACAGTGGATATAACGGGGAGTACAGGCAAGCTACAGATATAATCCGTAGCAGATGAACGTCTGAGGCCTATTTCGTTAGTGCACTCTGACCAATAAGATTTTACTAACTCACATTCGTGCGCATAACGTGCACCTACGTGGATTTATTTTAGTATTTTTGTAAGGCTACCATGGAACCCATATAAAAAACAGATCTGACCAACTTCATTTTAATTAGATTCAAGCCTTTTCTAGCCGCTTATTTTTGTGCTGGACCACTAATTTTCCAAAGTCAGTATGAATGTTTGCATTTTTAAGTACCATGGAATATTTGTTATCACAAGCAGCAGCTTACATAGGCTGGAAGTGTTGTCTGAACCACACTGAACGTGTCGTAGTTCCGCAAAACTGGATGTTATATGTCCAAATCGGATATTGTTGCTGCAGTACCACCTTGTAAGCGAGATTGAGCTACTTAGTTCACAGATCCGTTCAAATTTTGTTTGCATTTCTGTGCGATTTGTCAACGTGGACTTACATTCATAGTGTTAGAGAGGTTTTTCACTAGACGTCACATGCACAAATTTCCCTTCACTAACTTTAAGCCTCCACATTTACGTGGTCATATAGAAATTTTGAAACGAAATTGGATCTTGATGATTACTCAAGATGGCAGTTTCATATATCAAAAAGTTGGCACGTTGAATAAATACAATGACTTAAAAAAAGAATAAAAATATAATGCCCATTAAAAACATTTGTCGATGCAATAACGCAGTATATACTGTAATACCGCTCGTATAGCATGTATTTCTGCTTAGAGAATTTTGCAACGTTCTTATCAAGTTCTTTCCAGCGTCATATAAACTGATATTCATGTAAAGAGCCAAGTTGTTAAAAGGTTTCCAATAATTTATGTTTTCATTTGATACGTTTCATATTCAAATTTCAATGGCATTAAGATCACGTTAATAACAAAACACTTGTTTGTTGAGCTCCGTAGTAGTGGGTTCAATCACACCTTTGCAGATATCGTGACCAACATGTTAATTGGAGCAAGCAATTATACAAATATTTCATTAGATGACAGGTAAATTAATAAATAAATTATATTGTTATATCATTGGTTTCATATTATTATTCTTTAACCAATAAATGAAATAAAATTCTTTTGACAAAACTTAGAGTTTGCAGCATATTTTCGTATTTGGCCTGCCGTATATATTAACGCACTTGCCACACTTGTTTTTATGAAACTTCATAAATGCTAAATTTTTGAGGAGCTTTGCGTAACTGATTTTAAGAAGTTGAGCTGGTGAAGAATAAATCGTTTAGATCGTCGACTTTTGCACCGCGTGAGTCTCGATATCCGCGAGATATTTGGGTATGAAGCTTTGAATTGTAGCAACATGTCTGACTCCGTTCGCTTACTTGCTGTATTTAGCGTGTCTGGCTTGCTATCCTAGGGTATATGTTTTTAGGGCTTTTGCCTTATCGACTTTTTAGACTTTTTCGAATGCTTTCAAATTTTTCCAACACTTAATTTTTTTCGAACTTTTAACCCTCATTCAACTTTTTTCAATATATTCCATATTTTTTCAACTTTCAACTGCATTCGTGATCTTAGACTATTTAAACATATTCATTTTTTTTCGAGTTTTTCAACCTTATTGAAATTTTTTTAATATTTTCAATATTTTTTGAGCTTTTTCAACTTCTATCAATTTATTTCGACTTTTCCAACCTCAGTGACGTATCCAGGATTTTATTTCGGGGGGGGTTGTGGATTTGAGATTTTTTCTACGTAGTGTATATTCTTTGCAAAATCGTTTCTATATAGTGTCCGTCAAAATATTTCGGGGGGGGGGGTGGTTCTATCCCCTAGAATCACCCCTAGATACGGCCCTGTCCAACCTCATTCGTGTTTTTTTGCGGTATTCACCCTCTTTCAACTGTTTCAACATTTTTCAATCTCTTCTAACTTTTTTCTACATTTTCCATGTTTTTTTGAGTCTGTTTTTCATCTGTGTCAATTTTTCAAGTTCTTTCAATTTTTTCGGACTTTTCCAACTTTTTTTGGTTTTTTTCAATCGATTTCAACACTTCTCATACTGTTTTAACTTCTTTTGACGTTTTTCAACATTTTTCATACCTTATTAACCTTTCTCAACTTTTTAAATACTTTTCATACCTCATTTGACTATTTTCAAAATATAGCATATTTTTTCGAGTTTTTCAGTCTTAAAACCAAAACAAGCAAGTGAGACCATTCGCCAAAAACTTAATGTTCTACATGGAGGAAGTTATTGACGTGGATTTTACAGAGCTGGGTGCGAAGTTTTTGATGACACCAACTAATATTAAATAAAATGGACCGGGTTTGAACTTATGGGCCTGGTAATTTTTAAATAAGCAACGTTTCATCTCATTTTGGTAAGCGACTTTGGAAGGGCCTATTTTTGACTTGATTTCAAACTTTCTCAATTTTTTCATTAATCGATGCAGGAAAATCGATAATGAATTTGAATAAGAACCAGAAATTTTATTTTTACACTAATCGATTTACCCAGTTTCGCACATTCGATGAGAACAGATCAGATGGCTTGGAAGTTATCAGTTTGGTCCCATTTTTGTAAGTTTTTTTTTAACAAGATTTTTACCAATTGACGAAGTAATTTTGTTTAATATATGTATATGTACCTTTAATCTATACATAAATACGTAGGTGGTAAACGGTTAGAAAGCTTTTTCACAGAACCTGACGAGGAAAACCGATTCCACGCCTAAGCTAATGAAATTTTAATAAATTTTGGCTTGGATATACATAGATTGAACTGGAAATGAAAGGCTAGCTATCTTCGCTGAGCCACTTCTTTAATTTTGTTGAAATTTGGTATGGCGATAGATTGATTCTTGAATAAAAAAAAAATTTTTAATGGGCATTACCACGCCTCTTACAGTAAAGTACGTCACTAGTGCTAAACTAGCCAACCGATTTTGATAAAATATTGTTAGGATATAGATTGAAGAGATTTAAAAAACTTGAATTTTTTTTAGTAGGCGTGGCAGCCGTTTTCATTTTATTGGTGAAATTTAATACGGAGATAGGTAAATATATTTTTCCAGCTAAACTAATGGACTGATTTTTATGAAATTTGGGATGGAGATAGATTGCACCATAAGGAAGAGAAAGAGATAGTGGATATATCAACATTATACCATGATTCGAACTTTTCTTATATCAGTTTTTTCATATTAAATACTAAAAAGTTGGTTAAGTTTCAACCACTGGACGAACTCTAGTCCACTATAAACCCTAATGTATTACCGAAACTGTGATATTGTTGCAATGATAAATCAAAGTTTTATTATGAGAATACAATTGAAAAAAATTTTTTGATCTAAAAGTGCTGACAGTCTGGCCAGTGGATTGTTTATTTTTAAACAATTTGTTTCCTTACTGAAGGCACTTAAATTAAATAAAAATTAATTCACTTTTTGTTAAAGTGTTTCCATGAAAAGTTTTATACGTACAACCCTTAAACAACATATTATTGATTATTGACCTAGATACTTTTACTTACGTACGAATATTACAACTATAAAATGCAAATCCGCGCAAATATTGCAAAATGTTATTAAGTATCTACTTACTCACATACAAACATACGGATATGTCTGTATGTAAGAGGCGTTCACTTTTACTTTAAACATTTCACAAACCAGTTAATGTGTGCAATTCTGAACTTGAAATTATTTCCTCTCTTTAATTAGACGTTTATTGGCACTTCTGCAACACAAACTCATTCACATACGAGCGAGCAGTTTGCATTCATAGCTGAACGCTGTGAACGTGGTCTTAAATGGTGAACGACCTTTTCATAAAATATTACATAAATATCAACGTGTTAGCGCAAGTTTGTCTTGGAAACATTACGTTTCAAAAAGCTGCTAGAATTACAGCAATGAAAAATAAAATAAAAACCTAAGGCTATCAAAAGTAGTGCGTGGCTTTTCAACATTTCCGTTGAAGTTTTCAACTGCCTGTGGCCCCGTTTTACAAAATTAATGAACGACATTGTTGCTGGTTGATGACTTTGTATTGTCAATATCAAACTTTAATGTTTTGTCTGTAGATATGGAAAAAATTAAAATTAAAAACTCAAAAGAAATGCTTGGAAATTTACATCAAACAATGTTTGTATATCTACTATACATCTGTATATTTGTACTTTCAAATGAAATACTAATGAATACGATACATGTTTTATAGGGTGGCGCAAAATGATCTTTATACCATAAATTCGCATTAATTTGCTCATTTTAATATGAGTTTTTAAGATTTTGTAAAAAGAATGACTTGGAGTAAATTCCCATATGAAACGATACACAACAGAACAATGAACGAAAACATCTTGGAATTTTATTTTGAAATCTAACGGTAAAATGTTTTGATTCCAAACACAGGCATACAAATAATGTGTCACTTTTATATCACGAACGAGCCATAGTGTTTACGAAGAGTTTTGGTGCGCTGAACCCGAATCGGGACACAGAATTGCTCTATCACGTGAGATTTTTGAGATATCTTAACCCAAAAGTGGAAAATACAGTTTTTTTTAGCTCTTTTTGAGTTATTAAACATCACGAGAATTTTTTTTTTTAATGTAACTGAAACTATTATTCTTTCCCATTTAATTCCACTGTTTGCATCTCAGACACCCAGATGTACTTATTACCATGAGTGGCAGGAGAATTCACGTTAATCAGGGGACAACATTTTTTTATGCCCACGCCGTTCTGCCTGAATATAGCTACTATAAGCTTATGCTACTTAAAAATTATTATCTGAATTTTATGGCGAATCTATTCTGATGTCAGATTCGTGATCAGCGACTTAAAAACTCCAGTAAGAAATTTTTTCATAAAAATTCAACGTAAGTATTATGAGAGTATTTCTTATTACATACCACCAAATTGAATCCTCCATTTTGAATTTGAAAATTCTCACGGAAAATTCGTAATCACCGACCCCACCAACCCCGGTATACTAATTTTTTATAGAATCTGCAGACCATGTTGGGTATAGGGTTTGTACGGCATTGCAAACGTTAAAATTCAATTCAATATATCCCAGCAAAAAAATGGAAGATATTTGAGGAAACTCAACGGCATTTAAAAGGGCAAGACTTATACTTTTTCGATGTTATATAACCACAAATATAAGCGTTTTTTGCCCTTTTTGGTTAGGATATCTCAAACATCTAAGTGGCTCTGAGGCCAGATTTGGATTCAGTATGCCAAAATCCTTCGGAAATACTATGGCGCGTTCGTAATATAAAATCTTATATACCTAAATAATAAGACAATTATCATGAATTGGCTGCGTTAAAAAACAAAATTACAGAATATGGGACTCGGAGAGTCCAAATTCATCTCTGTATGTCTATAGTAAGCTGATAAGATTATCTTTCATTTGATATCCATATCATTCAAATCGAATCAAGGCCCCCCAACTTTAGTTCCAGAACTATATAAGTAAACATCAATAAGTTGGAAACCTCGATTTCAATAATGAAAGATAATTTGATAAGCTACAACATTGGCATACAGAACTCAAAAGTCAATTTCATAGATATGACAATTTTTGTATAACTACTATGTAACGAACTGAATATAAGGAAATCTGTTGGGTTGTTCTTATAAGTCTCACATGTTAATAAATCAATTTTTGGAAATAATAAAACTAAGGTCTTAGCTTTTCAAAAGCACTCATATCTCAAAAACTAAGGGTTTGACTAAAATTTTTTGCACACCATTATTGTAGTTTATTGAATTGCCTTTGATATTGCAAACATATTTTTGAAATCAATTCAGGGGTTGATAACTTATATATTTGATATATCAAGCATTTCCAATAGCGTTGTCTCCGATGTTAATCGTCTCCCCTAACATTTCTTTCAATACTCACTACTAGCATCAAAAGCCACGCCAGAAAATTATTGTTTAGTAAAAAAAGAGGAAGTACCTAAAACCAATTTGGATCTATTATAAAGACCGATGTGGTGGTCAAAGACGTAATCATTACGAAGACATCACTAAACTTATTCTCAAGTCTTTGTTAAATGTTTTTGATAAAAAATGAAATTTCATGTCAAAGCCAATGGCCTGGTAGGACTTGGAAAATTTCTAGAAAGTTGACGATTTTTGTGAAATTAACTTAAAAAAAAGGTGGCATGAACAAATGGAACTGTTTACCATTTGAGGAATTATTAAGTGTTTACATAATTTTTGTTGAGAATGTCGGGAATTTTTTCTGTAATATTTTGGTATACATATATATAATCTCCCAAAAAAAGGTGAACGAAAACACCTCGTACTAGAGAAATTATTATTATTTTCTTTAGCTCGAAATGATTTCTTTTAATAATTGCGTTCGTCTTGGAAAAATTTTAAAAATAACGACAAAATGGACCCAACGCTTAAGACCGATATCTTGCATTTATATTTTGTGCAATTATTATACAGAAAGACCGAATACTTTGCAAACTTTTTTGATTATTTTGTGTTACTGAAAATTTTTGATTTTTGTGAAAAATGGTATTTTAAAAACATGTTTGTATGAGGGCCACCTTAAAAATGCACCTTAAATAAAAGTTTTATAGCCTATGTGCTATTTGGGGTGGAGAAAAAACCTAATATATCAAAGATAATTAAAATCAGTACAGCCGTTCTTGAGTTATAAATGTTGTAACTAACACGACTTCGTTTTATTGAGGGAGAAATAGGGTGTTCCAACCCAAAATTCGTGGTGCCCTAGGGTTCTTCTTGTTTAGAAGCGTCCAAATTATAGATTAACAACGGATTTAGATATGTGCGCTTAGTTTGAAATTTCCGTTACCTGAGTACGTCTAAGACCAGAAAATTTAAGGAATTCCCCACATAGCAGTCCGGCTTGAGAAGATAATATAGTGAATACATATTTTTGTTTGAGATTTGGATAGTCCCATGAAGAGGCAAATGCTGAAACAAAATGTCGTGGAGACTTTATAAATGACAGTAGCAGTGAAGAACTAAAATGATATATTTGGAATGAATTGGGTATTATAAAGTATAAACATATTTTTAAACATAAGTTTTAAAAAATGTGAAATGTTTTTAAGACAAATATTTCAGGCGTCAAAATAAAAAAGAAGCAAACTAGACTAGATGAACTAATATCACATGGAATGCATCACTAAATTAGAAAATTCGTGACTACGTGACGAAACGAGAAATTAAAAGAGTAAGACGTTAAGCAAATACTAAAAACACTAAAAATTATTTTTCAATAAAGAATCAATTTAAGACTTTATCTTAGATCTTTTATTGGTAAAAGATTGTTGTTCGAGTTACGAAGCAAGTGAAATCCTTCATACATTGCTTAGAAATATGAGCTGAATTTTAAAACTTAAATGAATATTTTTTTTAAACTTCCGCAACAGGTCGTCAACATGTGGTACTTAAGCCATAGCTCTATATTCTCGCGTGACTTAAGTCACATAAAACATTCCTTAAGAACTAAAACTCACCAAAATTTGTTTTTTTTTTCAGTAAAATATAGAGATGTAAAGGGTGCCCCAATAAGAGTGCACTTTTTAAATTTTGTATAATTTTGTTTTCGCGCAAATGGCTCTGACTCTGAAATTTGAAAACTGTAACTTATGATTGTTCCGATTGTTAAAAATGGAGGATTACACAAAAGAACAACACGTTTGAACACGTGAAAACCCATTACAAAAAATGGGTAATGGATCAAAGTAAAGTGGCTGCCGATTTTTCGAAAAAAGTCTTTGTCAATAAACAAAATTGTCGAATTTGGGGCTCAGAATATCCTTACGCGATCCATGAGAAACAAATGCATCCACAACGAGCAACTTTCTGGTGTGGATTTCGGTCAGGCGGCGTGATTGGTCCTTACATTTTTGAAAATGAAGCCTGAATTCCAGTGACTGTGAACGGCATTCGTTACAGGAAAGTGATAAAGGTGTTTTTACGGCCCCAACTGAACGGCATGGATCTGGACGACATGTGGTTTCAACAGGACGGCGCCACCTGCCACATCGCGCATGAAACAATCAATTTATTGCAGCGACGATTTCTAGACCAAATCTTCTCACGAATCTTTCATGTCGACTGGCCACCGAGATCAAGCGATTTAACGCCATTCGATATCCTTCTTTGTGGTTTTGTGAAAGCTCGGGCTTATGTAAATAAACCAGAAACAGTTCCTGAACTGAAGGTCGAGCTCCAACGCGTCATCTATGCAATACGGCCACATCTTTGTGAAAAAGTCATCGAAAATTTAAAAAAAAGAGCAATGGTCTGTCATCAGAGCCGCGGTTAACATTTGCCGGATATATTATTTCATACTTACGGAACGGAACGGAACATGTTAACTTTACAATGCAATTAAAACATCATAACTCGCTCAAAAAAAAATGTGTTTTTATTTTTAAATAAAAAAGTGCACTCTTATTGGGACACCCTTTACATGCTTTGAGCATTAATCGCTTAAAAAATATGTACAAAATAGCTTTAAAAATATCTTACATATATTTAAGGTACATTACATGCAATGAAACTCAAAATGTTGCCTTACTATACCTCAGGCCAGACTCATCAAAATTCTTTATATATCATAATCTACTAACTTCATACCAAAAAAGGTAATGTAAACAGCTCATCATTATAAAAGTTTCCCTTAGCTCGCCTACTACGCTTAGAAGCGAATACTTTTAAGGCGTGTAAAGTATTAAATATTTTTTTTTTTTACGAACTATTCATGTCGGCGTCATTTTGATTTTTACGCTCCTCTGCTTATAATTATCTAAAAATTTCAATATCGATCGGGCCGAACGTAATGCTTTTAATTGTTTACTATATAAAAACAATGTTTATCATGATAAGACAAACCTACTTACTAAAACAAAATGCAAAAAAACTATTAAGAAGCTCAAGTTCATCAACAAAAAAGGGAAATTATTTGAATAAATGAAGGTATTCGCGTTTGTATCTCGATAAGAAAACAAACACAACATTTGTGTTAAAGTTGAAATCAAATTCAATTTACGATCTATGTACGATACGCTAATGTTAAGTGCAAAAAACTAACTGAAAACATTTTTGACATTTTGATAATTTCAAGATCTTTTATTATTGAACATAAGAAAAATAACATGCATAATATAGTAAGGGTATTCGAACAAAGCTGTATTTGCGTTGTAAATTGCATAATTTCCTTTCAAATTTCTTTGTTTTTTATAAATTCGTTTGTTTTTTATAATTTTTTTTTGTTAAATTAAAGTTATGCTATAATAGGCGTATACACTTTCAAGAATACCGAAGCGGTATGCGATTAATTTTACGGCACCGTAAAAACAAAGCGTTGTTCAAATACCGCAATGTTTTTTTTTTTAATAGTTATGTCAATTTATATTCATTCTATAAAGCAAACACAATTTGCAATTAGATCAATTGATATTTACATTATACATGTTGTTCCTGCGGATATAAGGCTTATATACGTACTATCTATGATATCGTTATGCTTTTCTTATTGTGAACATATACGTTAGGGTTTGGGTCGAAAGTTTCTTTTCCATCCGCTGGGTCTTAAAATTTTAGATATTGTCATTCTGAACATCACTGTGCGTTAAAAACTTTTATAAGCGATCATGTAGGGAGCGTGAGTGCCCCAAAATAGCGCTATGTATATTCATATGACAAAGCATAATATACAAAAATATAATTTTAAATTAAATTGACCTTCATATAGTCTATGGAAAATGTATATGTGTGGACATCCAAAATATAAGCCAGATCTATTGATCGTATGAAAAACGCACTGAAAATCAGCCATTGTAGGACTCTCGTGCTCGCTCTATGATTACTTATAAAAAAATTAGACCACACAATGTTGTTAAGAATGACGGTATCTAAGATTTTAAGACCCAGCAGATGAAAAAAAATAATTTCGGCCCTCCCTAATACACAGTGTAGCAATTACATGTCGGGACTGAAGTTGTACTTTAGCAACTAGAAGCGACATCTATTGTAGTTATATGTCAATTTCAAGCTTGAACTTTTCTGAACGCCAGATAAGTATACAACTAACTTAATGTATTCCTAAATATTTGATTTCTTCGTAAAATTAATAGGATAATTCAAAAAAGTCTGATCTTAAAAATTTAATAAAAAGAGTGACACATAAGTCATGGCAGATATATTTATTGTAAATTGAAGTACATTTAATGCAATTTATTTCGAAAAGGCAACGTCTTTCAATGATATTGTAAGCCAGTCCTTTAATTGCTGCCGACTTGTTGGCAAAAGCTTTCGATAGCTCAAAAAAAAAAAAAAGAAAACGCTAATGAAACTCAATTTAGGTTACTCTCATTGCTTCAAAGCTTTAGCTATATAAATGTTATCATTATTTGTTACAGTTCAGTACAGTTACGATGGAAATTCCATACGCTCTTCTCACGCGTGGAATACGAATAAGGTCTACAGTGAATATTGAAGAAAATAAACTCATCACGGAATTCTCTCAGTTCTTGACGGCGAAAACTACTCAAGAAATGATTTTTTAGTTCAAACGATTTTTGGCGATGAAAAAGTTTCTGAGTTTTCATCCAACGTTTGTGACTGCGGGCCAAAAATTCAAGAAATCTTGACAGCCCTGATGAAGGCATTAAACTACGACGACTGATTAATGTCACATTTCGAATATTGCAGAAATTGCAGTGTTTGTTGTTGACTCTCTCACCTCATTCAATAGAAACTGTTGAAAAAGTAATATCTCATCCAAATCAAATAAATTCATCGGCTGTCGACATCTGAAAAGACTACAAACGTAAGAATGCTTAGTGCACTAAATGAGATGGGCACAGCTAATTATGACCTGTAGCGGAACTCCTACGCAAAAACAAGAGGCATTATCGTGTTCCCAGATTCTCTCGCTGAGAGTGGACTTAATTCAGAAGCTTTTCCGCGAAAATTATTCAAAATAAATTCAACTCCGAAATAACTGATGTCATTGTTTTTAATACTAAAAACAATCATTGACTTGGTACGTACGGACTTATCAGACAAACATATGTAAATCTGGAGTCATCTCACTTCAGTTAGAATGACGTTTGTCAATCATGGGATTCTCAAATGAACAATTACATATCTTTTTATTTACTACACAATACATAAGTGAAAATTATCGCATATTTTCTAAATAAGACTGTGCCTTGAAGAGGTAGTAACGATATCACTTTTCCCGCAACAAAAAGTTGAAAACTGAACTGAATCCCTCAATTGTCGAACATGTTATAGTATGAATGTAGTTTGTCCACTACACATTTGAAGGCCTGACTTGTACACTAGTTTCAATTGAATACTTTCAGCCACTGTTAATACACAGTGACTATAGTAAAAAAAACAAATTGTTGCTTCCAGCGCACTGTGCTTTATTTTCAAATCTATTAAGACAACAAACATTAAATTCAAATGAAAATGAATCTATGCGAACTCGTTTATTCGTTATGAGCGTCAAAGCCAACAGCTACAGGTCAATGGAAAATGAAAATAACGTTAAGTCTCAACAACTCAATTAAGTTAACCTTAAGGCGATCGTAGACTCTAAGCTGAGAACTTATCAAAGCTGGGATTCCCTAAGAAATGGACTCAGCTTTTCACCTTTAAATGTATCCCGCTTAAATTCGTTTCCAGTTAAATATTTAGGTAAGGATAAATGACAGCTTCCTAATTTAAGTGTCAGGTTTAAATACCAAATGACACAATCTATATCATATAAATAGTTTACACAATTTCAATGCGTTGCCCTGGCATCCAATAATCTATGATAAGATTTTACAGCTTTTTAGATACAAACATCAGCTATCTTTGTTGGAAGTTCGTTCATGGCTAAAAAGCACCCTTTACACAAATGTATACTCATCCTGAACCAATATAGCCATGTTCTCTGTTCTGTTCAGTGTCTTCACTAAGTTAATGGAAGATTAAAAATTTCAAGTTCATTTGATTGGGATCGAATCCTTTGGAGATATACTAACGCAGTGGATTCTTGTACTTTTCTAAAAAGTGGAGTACCGAAAAATTTTAACTCTGATTGAGTATAATGAAGCATTTACCAAAATTCGAAAAAGTTGTGATGGGGTAGTCTTACAATATATCTATGGTCAAATTTTAAGTTGTTCTACATAGCTGCACGTCGTAGATCCGGACTGAACTAAGAATACTTTGTACAGTGGGATTTTGTTTTTCAAGTAAAAAGAAGATTCTCGAATTATAAACCAACTACGAACGTGAATTTTTCCACGTTAAGCGATTCTTGCACAAATGTCTTTTTTTCTATAAACATGGTTTAGATGGATTTACTTTACATATGGGATAGGAGGGGTTAAGCAGTGAGGAGTAGTGTAGACAAAAAAATGTTTTTGTCTTTTCATGAGCAACATCTTTGCCTCAGACCCCAAAACTCTCAGACTTGAAATAAAACGTGTAGGCCGAAATCTGACAGCAGATTCGAGCTCAGCGGGCCCAAATTGCCCTGAGTTGATATCAGTCATACTATTTTACTCTTTTATTTCGAAGACGTATTAACAGATTTTATAGAAATTTGTACTTCATAGTGGCACCAAAGGACCCGCCTTATTGGGTTTTCAATGTAATGAAGACAAGTTTTCATAATTCTTTTAATTTCTTGTTTAAGGTCCTTCAAAATTTAGCATTAAAAGCAACGCAATTAAACGGAAATTACTGAGTTAACTTTTTGAACACTTTTTTTTGAAATTCTGCGTAATACAAATCCATTGTGAATATACAAACTTACCATGAACATAAAAGAAAATATATGAAATGTGCTGAGAACTTGAAAAAGAGACAAAACAAAGCACCAAATTGCTTGCCAACGTCCAAATTTTCCAAAAATCCGACTTAAAACTTTCGCTTGTAAATTTTCCAAATCTTCTGGTGTTCGACACGCACTTGCATGCAAGAAGTGCAAAGTTTCCACATTATCCAAATCAATTTGATGACTCGACATTGTTAGTTAGAAATCCGTTAGCAAGAAACCACAATTTAAATCAAATCAAAGTTTTTAACTAATAGGCGTAATTCCGGAGTTGACAAGTGCACTGACGTTTAAGAAAATCTCAACTGAACTTAGCAAGAGAACGAAGTAGTTCGATCACCACAATAAAATCATTGATATGGTGCTGATCTTTCACACATTTTCAGTACGATCACACCTCATACTCATACGTGAACCAATAACGTACTCGCACTATATGAATTCTAACAGAAAAACCTGACTCTCTTATCTTAATTTAATGCAGACTCGATGCTGTTGAATGAAACTTGATTCAATTTGAAATTGAATAAATTAATATCAAATTTACTACATCGGCTGCAGTTGCTTAACCAATTTCGGTCTATGATTTTTCCTGTTCGGTTAGTTTGTTTAGGTTTTTTTTTTAGTTATACGATATTTTCTATCCTTCAGACTGCAACATTCAACAAATGGAGGCACAACAAATTATATGGGTAGTTCGAAACATAACTAGAATTACTTGGCCATTTGGCAATCGATTTGCAATAATTTTAAGTAGACTCTTGTTTTAGCAGAAAAAAGAGGCTTAATTCCACCCTAATGCAGATTTTGGCATCAAGCTTTTATTAAACATAGCAATGTACATCATACCATGGAAGAACATTTGGTGGCAATTGAATTGTAGTTCTCAGTCAATTTGACTGAAACTAACGCAATCCTCAAAACTCTCCCACCCAGACCATAGAGCACTGTTAAGATCTAAGCTATCGTACAGTTGGCAGCATCTTTTCGGGCATTTTAGTCTAGGCGAAGTTTTTAGAGGTTACGCCAATGAAAACATTTAGTAAGAGAACATCATACCAAAATTTTATCAAATCGACTGAGTAATAATTTACGATTCGAGCAAATCATCATTTGTGTTTTTATAGCTCGCAAATAAGTCATGACTGAAAAAATCTTAATCAGCGCCGGCTTATGTAATATTTCAAAAAATCCGGTTACTGAAAATCAAATAAACCGATTTTTTTATTTTCTTTTTTTTTTTATTAATTCAATTGAAGTCAGAGGTATTTTAGTTGTATCGGAACGACTTTTTTTTACTAAAATGGAAAAAGAATTTGTCAATCGTTTTTTACATATGAATTGTAATAGGAAACAAACGTCGTTCACAAGTTTGATCTTGGAAGATGGAGTTTTGGGTGCAATTTCTTCAAACCCAATGCTATAATATCAGCCTGAGAGACCTCAAAAAAAAAATCTACCTTCGCGTGCATTTTGTCTACATTTTCAGACACGCGAAAAATGTGGGCGTAGTTTGACAATAGTGGGAGGCACCTCCCATACAACTAAAAATCCTAAAACGCTGTATCTTGGCGCCTGAGGCAGACTTTTTATACGTTTTAGTTACTCGGTTTTTTCGTAAGATTTCAATGAAATCGGACATAAGTTACGTCCACGCTGCTTACAGGTTTTAGCGAGGATTGAATTCGGGGACAATTATTGCTAAAACATATGTAAAAAAATCCAAACAAACAACAATATTTAAAAAAAAAACAGCCTAATATACACTTTCACTTAAGAAGAATCGGACCAAAAAATCATCTTCGATCTTTGAACTTTAAGCTGTAAACTTTATTACAAAAAATTTACCATAAAAACCTGTGGCGACCCATGTTTGGGATAGGGTTCAATAATGCAGCCTTATATATTCTATTTAGGCTCTTCGAGTTCTATGGTTTACCATACACTTCAAGCTATCACTTTAAGCTTTACAATTTTGATTAACAAACAAATCTGACCAAAGTTCTAGTTCAGCGAGCTCTCCGCATATTTCATGTGAGTACATACAGTGGCGTACATTGAACATTTATCCCCCAGGGGAAAACCAATCTGCCATCCTGTGTCTTAGAAAAACTTTCAAATTTTTATAAATAAAAATCAAAATGTATCATGTTATTGAAATTTAATCTCAATGAATACCGTACACCATTTTATAGACCAGACTCCCCTCTCCCCCTAGTTATATAAAATATTTCTTTCAGAATGTTCTTTTCAACTTTGAATTGTTAACGACAACGGAAATTATCAGAAGTTCGAATTTAAACAGTAAAAATACAGCACATTATGGTCTAAGGTGCCTTCCGATGTATCACCGCTAATAATGAAGTGCTATTTGCGAGGTTTTCAAAATTTCTTCAATAACTTTAAGCTATGGCTGTTAAAACCACCCTTTCTTTGTGTTTACAGGAAAAGAGAGTAAATTGCCAAAGTTTCTATCAAAATATAAAAGATGCAGACACAACTTGTTTTTAAATTTACTTATGTATGCACATAAATTTAAGCAAAAATGTATAAAAATATCGTTAAAAATAATTTAATTACTTATTATAATTTTAAAGCTTTTGAACAAAGCAAGCCAGAACTGGTCTGTAGGGAATAAACTAAATCAACAAAAAGTTTTTGATTCTTAATGACATTTGTCAACGTGAATGTTAAAAAATTCCACAATAATTAGACTGATAACACTAGTCGACAGCCAAAATTAACTTAGCCAAAAAAAAGATGATTTTGAATCAAAGAAGTTATAGGATTAAATCTGATTTTTGTCATTTCGGTTCCATTGAACGCTTTTGAATCATTCAACAACATTAGAACTTAAGCTATAATCTTGCATGGCTTATCTTCCCTTAGAGCATAGGGGATTCACAAAACTTTACGAAAGAGCACGATCAGTAGCAAATGCCTTCAAAGTGGGCAAAATGGCACCAGTGGGCGTGGTATCTTCCATACAAGTTTGTGTAGGAATATTGTTTATAAAAAACTGTTTCTGCATCAAAATCGGCCTGAATATCACCAGTGGGTGTGTCGCCGCACTAAACTTTAAAAGTTTTCTCAATATTTTCCATACTATATCGTTCTTTCAACTATTTTCAGACTTATCTTTATTTTTTCTGTTCCACCTCTTTCAAACTTTTCCAACATTTTCCATATTTATTTTTTGACTTTTTTAATTTCTCTCAATTTTTTGTCCTTTTCAACCTCATTATATTTTTTTTTAAGTTTTTCAACTTCTTTCAACATTTTTCAATATTTTCGATATTATATGGATTTTTTCAGCGTTTTTTAATCGTTTGAACATTTTTCAACCTGTTCTTAGCTTTATTGAACTTAGGTCGATTTTTTCAACCTTATTTATTTTTTTTTTCAATATTTTACAAGGTTTTTGAGTCCTTTTCAACTGTTTCAACATATTTCAAATATATTTGAGTTACACAGCTCGTATTCTTCAGGTTAATTATTTTAAAATCGTATTATCTCGTAGGGCGAAATCGTTTTTTTATGTATTTCAAATTTTGTGCTTAATGTGTACCTTGGACCAATACTTGGAATGTATCTTGAACCACTCCAAATTACATTTTACTTCTGTGTCGTGAAATTTATTACGAATTTTTTCAGAAATATTCCTCGGAAGAACAAGTACGGTAAAAGTAAAGGAGGTAAGGGTAACGGAAGTAAAGGCAAAGGAGGCAATTCAAAGTGGTTTAAGTAGTAGATCTCCTGGTAAAAAGCACAGCAAAGCAAAAGCAAATTTAATTCGCCATTTAGCTAAACGACGATTATCTGGAAGCCCTACATTGATATATCAGTCCAAAAATTATCATAAAAAAGAAATGTTGGTAAACTTATTGTCGTGGTTCAAGGTACAATACTCTGTGGTTCAAGGTACAATGCTTGATTGTACCTTGGACCACTTTGACATTCTAAAGAAAAACGTCTTTTACGTGGGTTTGGAATATAAGACAAGCGCTAGCATAATTTTGGATATGAATTTCAATGAACGTGTTATCGATGAGTTGCTGATAGAGGGTCGTAGAAACACTCCTTTTCCTAATCTTTCTGCTAATGAAAAAGAGAAATACAACGCCCGACTTGCCGCTATTCTTCCTATCGAGAATGCTGAAGATTATGAGTCATATGAACCATTTAGAACGGGAGAGGAACTGTCTGACTTTGATTTTTCGCCAATTCCTGGTGGTGGCGATTCTTCAGATGCCGAAGAACAGCTGAGCTTGAAGTTATATAGACGAAGAAATCGACAGCGAGTAGCAAGTAGATGAGGCTCGTGATGCAATCGTTACAGAAATGTGACCATTGTATGCTCAAGCTATGTCCGATGCTGCGTTTGGCAAAGGTTCTCATTCCAAATATGGGAAAGTGTGTCTTACCACTCCAACAGTTTGAACTGGTCACGCTTTAGCACATAGTCACACGGCAATCGTTAGACAATGCCAAACAGTATCCAATCTCAATTTGCAAATGATTTATAGCTTCAGAAAATGTGATTCATAATGTTCATGAAACAAATCGTAAAGCCATTCTGATCACCGAAAAGTGGAATATAGATCCCCTGGGCACTTTCTGAAAATTTTTTTTTTAAGTAAGTTCAAAGCTAAGTATGTTGGTTTGGTCTTGTTTTAACTTGTATAAACGCACTGTTAATCGCTGGCCATTAGCTTCTTTTTTCAGCATGCCAGATGTTTCTATATGACTTATACAAAAATGAAATAAGAAGAGTAAATTCTACCAGTGTGGGGTAAAACCCATCTTCTAGGTCACCGGTTCTACCATTTTATTCGATAAAGTTAAACATAATGTTACACCCGAAAAAGACAATGCCGCGATTCGATAAGTCACACCTGGAAAATTGTGTTAATGTGGTCTGTTAGACCACAAAGTATGGTTTACCGCCTTTTGGGTTACCGCTAATCGGAGGACTAAGCATAGTGAGAACTATAAAATCAGTTAATAATTCAAATATTTCAGTGAAACATTTTTTTTATATTGAAATTTAGCTTAGAAGAAATAACAAATTAATCAGATGAGGTTTGTGTTGTGCAATCTTAAAGTGGTATAACTTAATGTTTTAAAAAAAAAAAATTTTTTTGCTTAATGGCATCACATTACACATTATAAAAGTGGAGTAACTTCCATAATTGCACTTAAATCCCATAGATGGCATTACTTGTTAACTCATACTCATTACTGCTGCATATTCATTATTACAGTGAAGTTATTTCCAAATTCAATTTCAAAGAGGTAATTCAATATTACAATGAACCACACATAGTAGGCATCGTTTCGTATTGGTGAAAAATCTTTCAGCTCGGATCATTAACATAAAAGCTATGTCCATTTAATAGACAAATTCTCACAAAGAGGTTGTTTTTTTGGTAGCTGTTCAACCGTTTTAATAAAATTCATGGCCAAAGTTCAACATTTTTTATTTCATATTTTTCAAAATCCAGTGAAATATTAAAAAAAAAACTATATACATTCAACTTAGACATTTTCGGGAATTTACATAATTCATAATTTCTGTATGATCTGAAAGCCTATTCGGTTAATGGAAATCGAAATATTACAAAAAACGCCATTTTTTAAACAAACTATAATATTAACTTTCCAATTTTCTCAATTGAAACTTAAGGTTCATAGACTTTACTGATTATTTTTTCTAAACAGGCTACAATTGGTTAATTTTAAATGAGAAATTGCATTCAGCAAAATGATTAACTTCTAAAAACCCGACGTTAATTGACTATTAAATAGTTTAGCACATCATTAAAGATTTTTTCAAGTCGGCTCGGCGTGGTGTTGCTTGAATGAATGATATTGTAGTTATGTAATAATGAATGTAAGTAAAAATGTGGTAAAACCAATAGAAGAACAAAAACAAAAAGAGAAAATCAATAGCATAGAGTTTTGTAGCAGTTAGAATATAGATGTGCAAATCTGTTCCACCGTGTGCAATTCCATTAGTGAAAGTAACATAAAAAGTTCCTCACGTTTTTCAGTAACACTTTCTGGTCCGTTATCAATGTAAGCCTTCTCAATGAAAATTTATCATCTAAGTTTTACAAAACCTTAGTAAAATATAATATTTTTGCAGCTTTTCTACAACAAAATTTTTAAGTTTACCTGAGAAATGCGGTGACGAATTATTTTAACTTGGTATGGGAAAATTTTAAACATAAATAAAAGTAATAGTGCTGAATATGGGCATATGCATGGTGGCGAACGGGACATTTGTACATTTTTAAAGTGGAATAAAAGTCAGAGCAAAACACTTTTTTTTTTGTAACTGTCGAGAATAGCTCTTTGGTAGCATTATATTCTATGGTAAAGTTGATACCAGACGTAATACCGATTCCAAGGTAAAAGCATTATAAAAGCGATTCGCACGGGACGAAAATTGGAAGTGTTTTTCATGTTTTTAATATCTCTTTTTATTAGATTTTTTTGATTGAAAAATTTAATTTTACCTTTTTTTCTTACAAAGTATAATGATATTGTGAACGGGGCATCGAGAACGTGACATTATTTTTCATTAAGGTAAGCTCGGGAGATATGGCACCTTTTTTGAACTTCAATAAAAAGCAATTAATACATATTTTTAAGGAAACTATGCATGTAGTTATTTTTTAATTAATTAGAAACACTTAAAAGTGCTTCAAGTTAAATAAAAAACTAATAATTATATTATATGTCGTTTTTTTTCCAAATTTATTAAATGCTATAAAACGCCAAATCACCCGAGACTGAGAGTGATATGTCACCATGCCTTGGGTGATTTGATTTTTGGTTGTCACAATTGACGCATGTGTTCATATTCTGATGTACATGCATCATGTAACCATATACGGCACATAACACATTGGATCCAATTATCTGCTGAGCACAAATATACCACTTTTTTTCACGACACCAATAAACATCGTCACTCGCGCTTGAATTCTCCCAAAAATGAACTCACTTTTAATTTTCAACGTTTTCATGCATACACCACATAACTGTAGTAAATACTCACCGTTATGTAGCCTCTCGAAATATATTCAAACAAATTTTGTACACTTTTGATTTAAAATCTTTTTTTTAAAAGCCCGCACGGGCTGCTTTCTACGAAGTCTCTCACACAACTATATAAAATTTTGTCTATATTTGAATGATACGAAAGCTGCAAGTATTAAAATTGAAGGGGTGTCATATCACCTGGGGGTCCCATATCACCTGGGGGTGCCCTATCTTCCGAATTTACCCTCTGATGCCGTTGGGCAATTTTCGATTTAATTTTTGCTCTTAAGATTTATATAGTAATTTAAGAACAAATTTAATATTAATCATTGCCGAATTCAATTGGTGAGATCAATTTTAAATGATTTAATTCAAATTTTTTCCTGTAAGGGGCGTAACTTCACCCCACGAAAAACAAATTTCTCTTCTCAGGAATGAGTTTATGCCCATAGCAAATTTGATGAAAATTGGTGTAGCGACTCCACAACATGAGTGTAGAAATAAAAGTTTACTGAGCAAACGAAACGAGAGCGGCTGTGTTCAGTGTGCGCATTGTTGTTTACTTGTTCGCTCGTTCGGTTTTTTTTCTATAAATAACAATAATACAAATCCCGTGCATAGCGCGCAGTGGTGTGTGCTTGTGATTGTTGTTTTGATTATTTGTTGTAGGAAAATCAACGTGTTTGTTGTAAAAACCCACAAATGGCTCCTTTTTCGTATTTTGCCCATCGCTGGTCTAGATTATGTGACACACACCTTTAAAAAGTGCAAAGTGCACATTGATCAACCAGCTACAATTGAAGAATTGGAAGCTAACATTACTTGCGTCATTCTATAAATACCACTCGAAGTGCTCGAACGCGTCACTAAAATTCGAATTTCAAAAGCACAATTTTAGCCGTTGTTACGGTGAATGTTTGAAAGATATTATCTCATAAATATAAATGTATGGAATGTTCTTTTGTAAAGATTATCCGATAAAATTGAAAATTTTTTTAGTTTTATTTTCTTAAATGTGTCTCTCTAAATGAATCACCCGATATATACATAAATATTGTTGGAGTTGAAAGCAACTTTTCAATTTTCCGATAGTTCTAACCTAACTCAAATATAGCATAGTTATCTCTGCTGACTGTATCGATCATTAAAAATTCCTTAATATTGAATGTATCCAACGCGCCGCATAAAGTGTTTTTACAAACACTGACTGGTTTTAATTATATGCGTAACAAAAACTTGAATATAAATTATCCTAACCAATTTTTATTACCTGAAATAATAAAAAAGTCTTAGCTATAGGAGATGCTACAGCAATAGCCAACATGAGTCAAATAATCAAATCTTTGACTTACACTTAAACAAAATATAGTTCCGACCCAGAACAGAACTTAGTAACAAATATCGTTGATTAATTTAAATGATGCAGAGGCCATTATGAAAAAGGAATCAACTTTTCAAGGGAAGGTACTTCACATGACCTACTTTAAGGCTTTATCAATTGATAGTAATACACTACCGAAAGTGAAAATAAAGAGTGTTGCTTTTTTAGATCATCAAACTTTGTTGAATTTCAGTTGCTAAATGTTTAAGCAATAATTTAAAGCAAAAAATTTGTTTAAAAAAAAAACGTATTTTGCGAAAAAGATCCAAAATAAAGCCTATTTTTGACACCGTAGAGCTATACCTCATTTTAAGTAATATAACTTTTGCTCAGAAATTAAAGTCAAAAAAAAAGTCTCTATTAATATGACGCATTTCATGTCAAATGCCCTAAGTCAAAAATCGAGCATAACCGACTGACCTCAGACTAGGGCAAAGTATTATCCAATTGGATGGTAACTATGCCACAAATTATTTTTCTGTTTTCTTAAAAATTTTCTGAAGTAGGGGGATGATAATTTGAGATTTTTGGTTCACAAGCTGCTTTCGATGAATTTTTTAATTCCAATGCTCGAAATTATTTTTGGAAAATTTGAAAATTTGAAAATTTGACTTTCATTTTTCAAAATGAAAATAATAAAAAGAAATGTCTAAAAAAATATGGTTGGAAAAGGTTGTTTTATGAATTCTTGGAAATTTGTCTGAGAATTTCAAGCATTTTCATTGTAAAACAATTGCCAACATAATTGGCGCATAAATCGAAGGAAGTTTTTACAAACTGATTAAGGTTAAGTTTTGGGATGAATTGAGTCTGGCAATTCGCGATTATTATAAGGATTATGTCAAAAGAAACGAAATAACCAACATCTGTCACTTAGTTATTGCTGCATTTAAAAATTGTAATATTACAAGCATGTTAATAAAAAATCGAATACTTAATCATTTGATCGCGTCTGCCTTTTGGATGATTAACTCCTTTTGTTATAAGAAACATAAAAACAGAGAAGGCAGACGATTTCAGCGCTGTTTTTTCGGAGGCAGATGTTTTTGAGCGCTTAACGTGCATATTATGAGGGATATCTACTACATAAAATTCAGTTTTTGTCTGTCAATTTGCCTTTTATGGACGCGGAAACTGTATGTTTTATGAAATTTTACAGTACGTTTGTATCGATCAGGCAGATGACATAAAACTTTTATTTAGGGTGGCCCTATCACAAAAATATTTTCAAAAAAGCATTTTCACAAAGACCACTTAACCGATTCACATGGAATTTGCACCACGTGTCTTTTGTATGGAGAGGCATTACTTAAGCTTGAAATCAGTTATTTAGGGTGGCCCTCATACAAAAATATTATTAAAATATAATTTTCATAAAGACCAGTTATTCGATTCACATCGAACTTACACCAAATAAATTTTATATTAACAGGCATTACTGTGGCTATAAAAATTTTATTTGAAGTGCATATTTAGGGTGGCCCTCATACAAAAATATTTTTTAAATAGAACTTTCACGAAGATTCCATAATTGTTTTTTAAATGTTTCTTATAGTCTATGGATTATGGACAATGACTATCCCTCAAAATCAATTTCATCATATCTCATCTGCTACCGGACGCATATGAATGGAACTTGGTACATGTATAAAAGTTACGGGGGAAAGTAAGATCCAAGGGAAAAAATAGGCGATACCACGCCTCACATATGCGACTATAACAGCATTTTGTATCTATCAGCAGCTATTTGATGCAGATGAATGAGACTTTGTACGTATAAAAAGCAAAGACCATAACAAATTAAACTCACTGCCCCAACTTCTAGTTACTGTTATTTTGTCACTGTAAGAGCATAACAACGTCTGCCAGGCCTGCTATATGTATGTAAAGGAGTGGGAACAAAAGTTAGTTTCACTGGAAAAATGGGCTGTTTCGCTTTTACATTCCATTCCATTCCAGTTCATGCAACATCGCGCCACCTACCGAAAAGTGCAGGACAACGTCTGCCGGGACAGCTAGTTTCATATAAATCATTGTTTTATTTTATACAGAAGAAAGTATCCTTGTTTTGTAAAAATCTTCTGAAATATTGAGAAAAAATACGTTCGACCTAAGGAAAGTACACATACAAACTCTAAGTTCAATGCATTTGCGATAAGTCCAAGTAGCATCACTGCCTTAAACTTGTCATTTTTTTTTGGGAGGGGAATATCACCTTTTCCAAGTGCCATCACTGTCTTAAACTGCACTGTACAAGAATTTTTACTCGATCTTATAAAATCAATAATTAAGTAACGAAAATATGAATAATATCACTAAAATACCAAATATTTATTTCTAAATATTTTTGAGTCACGTCACAGTTCATTTGTTGTATATTTTGTAGTATGCATACTCGGCTAATGTTGATCTCATGTTTTAATTCCTGCAATTATAATAAAATTGTGTTTCATGTTTGTTTAACTTTTAATTTTTACAATTTCTGTACTGTAATTACTTTAATAATTTGACATTTGTGGAAAACAGTAATGTAAATTAACTTAATTTGTAGGTGATGAAATTATCTGCTCATCACAGATATTTTGTTAATTCTCACTTATTGCTAAATTATTATTACCATACAACTAATTTGTTATATAGCAGTGCGTGCGAAAGTTTTCTCAAATGTAAATTACAACTGTTGACAATAGAACATCATCCCTCTTCTGTCTTAATCACGAAGCTATACATTTCTTCCAATTTTTATTTTTCTACTGAAAATTGGACAGAGCTTTACACTGAATTTAAAGCCAAATTTGTTTAAATGCTTAAAAATATAGTAACTAGGTAAAGGGGGCGATTTAGACATCAATTGAAATAACTTACGGCCAGTTTAATTTAACAAGCAACAAATATTTACTCTGCCAACAGGTAATGCATGTTCGCGTATTCGCTTAAGTATAAAAGTGAATCGACTTAATGGCGATTGCAATCATTGCATTTATTACACGCATCTTTGATTTGTCTAATTCGTATGTGACAAACATGCAAATACAAAATTACCATAATGTCGAAAAGTTACGCTAAATTATAGAGTATTAAATATTTTTATGAAAAAAATACTTTTGGTATTGAAAAACTGATGCAAAAACGAGCTATTTGTTTTTATCGCTTCCAAAAAAGAAATCACGTTGCCCTATACCTATCTCTATCATTTTCTTAGAGTTCAATATATGTACATATCTCCATACCAAGTTTCATCAAAATCAGTCGATTAGTTTAGCTAACAAAACATATTGCTCTGTTAGGAGCGTGGCGCTACCCACTTAAAATCAAATACATTTTTTCAAAGTTTAATCTAACTCCGTACCAAATTTCAGGATAATCGATCTATTAGTTTAACTGTGTAATCATATTTTCCTATTGGAAGCGTGGCACCGGCTACTTAAAATAAATACCTTTGCTCAGGGTTCAATCTAATTCCAAACTAAATTTTATCGAAATCGGTTAATTAGTTTAGCCGTGGAGACGTTTTTACTTGTTAGAGGCCTGGCACCGCCCACTCTAGCCAAATATCTTCACTCAAAGTTCAATCTATCTCCATTTGAAATTTCATCAAAATCGGTGAGGCGGCTCAGCCGTGACAGCGCATTTTTCATAAGCGGTGATGCCACGCCCCCTTAAAAATTTTTAAAGATTTTAATAACCGGTCTTGGGGTCCAACGAATACAGTCTTTTAGCATAGCCATGGGCTGATATTCTTTTTAGGGGCGTAGAATCGCCTACTATTGAAAAAAAAAATTATACGCTAAAAAATAGCAATGTAAGTGTCTTTGTTGTATGGCGCTTAAAGAGTTTTTGTTGTTTGGAAGAATCCACAGCCCGTTGTCTAATAGCGCCCGCATTTCATTAGGACTTTAGAATAGACAATATTCACCCTAGTACCAAATTTAAAAACTCTTGGCCATCAAAAGTTATTTGATATAGCGTTTTAATTGAATGAATGGTGCCACGCTACGTTATCTTATCTCTTCCAAATTGCTTAGCATAGACAATTTAGCATCAAATTTCAAAACTTCTCCTATCAAATATAGCGTTTTAAGTGTTTTTGTTGTATGGAATTTGGTTAGACCCTTAACATATTTATGTTAGACAATATATATCTTAACACCAAATTTGAAATCTCTTGCTATCATAAAAGCCAATGTATGGAATTTTGAGTATTTTTGTCGCATAGAAAGTGACACGCCCCTTTGACTTATCCCGAATTTTGTGAGGTGCTTGAAAAATATACCTCCTAGCACCGAATTAAGAAATTATTGCAGTCATACAGATCCAGAGATAGCGCTTTAATTATTTTTGTTGCATGAAAGGTGTCATGTCCCGTTGTTTACTCGCCTCCATATTTTGTGAGGGGCTTAGCATAAATCATACGTATCCTAACGCCAAACTTAAAACTCCTGCTATAATAAAAACCGAGATATGGCGTTTTAAGAGTTTTGATTGTATGTAAAGTGCCACGCCTCTTGCTTTTATCCAAATCTAATATAGCATATATGGACAAAAGTAGACAACCAGGGGGATGGAATTAAAATTTCAGAGTTTTTACGAACGTCTTTTATGGAAGACCGTTAAGAGACGAAAAGATGATTTGAATAGATTTCGTTGATGCTAAGAGAACGTTTAGTAAAGCTTAGAGCTCTGTAAAGTATATTCTTCAAAACAGTTGACAGTCTTCACGCAAACCCAGTACAGACTTAAGTAAAACTGAAATTTGGTCGTTATGGAGGGATTCTGAATTATGAGGTCCACAGGAAGTTGTTTTCGGGAAGCGTTTTTGGGACTGAGAAAATTACTGAGCCTAACGAACCATTTGAAATATTTTCATGTGTATTTAACTTAAAAAATAATTTGTACAACACAAAAAAAAATATTTATAGCTCGTGTTATAAGCAGATAAAATTAGCGGAAAGGCTACAGCTCAATATTCTTGTCTGAAACAAAATATTAAAAATATTTTTCATATAATATAGTTTTTTTTGTTGGGTAAACTAAGAAATCCCAAAAAAAAAATAATTATTATAAAATTTGAAGATTTTTGTTTTTTGAAATGCGGACACCTTAATGTACATATGTACTATATGTACATGCGGCTAAAATACCTTACGCATCGCACTCTGTAAATGACATTGTCGCAGTAACGTTGATTACGACCAAATTGCAGTAAAACATTTTATCTTCTGTCGTATAAACAATGCGACATAACAACAGATGGAATTTTATTTAATCAGTACTTTAAAACGATAGAGTCATGAAGGCACACTTAAACAGCCATTGGAAGGCTTTGGCCGCAGCAACTTAATCATTTGATTAAAAACTCGGTACAATAGTCCAGGGGCATCAAATTGACAATACCTAATTGACGATATCTTAAGGAAAATATTTGAGAATTTAAGAAAAAAAGAATTCATGAAAATTATGCACTTTCATTTAAAAAATTTACTGTATAAATGTAAATTTTTGAGGTCTCGGATCCACCTAAGGAGATGTTTTAGACCCGTTTTCGGAAAGAAGATTTATTGCACAGTCGATAGAAATAGGCTGAACATGGATTTTGGAAGTTACAAGGGAGCTCTCCGATCCTACTAAAATGTGTTTTGTATTCGTTTTTCGAAAAAGCATTATATAGCACCAATCCATGGGAAAAGAAAAAAAAAAGTATTTTGGAAGCAACGAGGGAGGTCTTTGACCCTTCTAAAGACGTAGTGTCTTATTTCGAAAACTATTTCGGCTTTTAAATTGTTTATGAAACAGTATCATGGCTTATGAAATTACCATTCATAGGACATTCAAAAGTTAAATTTTGAACACCAAAACTGTTCGAGGAAAAATTTAATGCTACCAACTGTTGGATAGAACGCTCTAGTTGACTTGCTTCAAAAAAAAATACACTAATGCAGCAAATCGACAAAAAGAACATTGTTCTTACTTTACAAAAACCGATTTACTTTATTTTCTATAGCTTTTATATGGATTTCACGAATTTTTCAAAATGAGAAATTGTAAAAGTCATAAATTTACCTAATTTGGATAGGAAAAGAATTGAAGAGGAAAAGATTATTTTTTTATTGTAATATTTTAAATATTTTTTCCTTCACTTTTTGCAACGCTTTACAATATGTAAAAGCTTACAGTATGAGAGGAGGTGCTTATTTTCAGAAGGGAAGGGAGAAGAATATGTAAAGGGTATTTTACCTCTTTTCATCATTAGATAAAAGATATACCATCGAATCCTTTTCAAAATCAAAGAGCTTTCAAAATGATTTTTCTTTAATAGCTAGAAATCTATAAATGATATTGCATAATTTGTAACCTTTTTGATATCAATAGATATTGATATCCATTTTCAAAAGAGAGCCTCAACTACATCCAATCTTTGCATGGGAGGTAGGCGTGTCCATAAACATTTTTTTTCGTACATAACAATTTTTGTTGTTTTAACCTAAAGACTATCGTACCGGATTTCAATATTCTATCGCTATTATTACTATTTACTATAGAAGATATCGCACGATTTGTAACATTTTTGAGCTCAGTATTGCCAAATAAAAAAAAGCTTCAGCCACATCCTATCTTTGTATGGGAGGTAGACGTGTTGGTTGACCGTCTTCTTTCAAATTCATAAATTTTAGTTGTTTCAATGTAAAAAATCATATGTGCCATATTCCAAGAGTTCTGCGCAATTATTACTATTAATGCCCACCGTTCCAAACAAACCCATCCACTGTGCAACATTCGATGTTTATATCTCTAAAACTAGCTGCGTCCCTTAACTTCTGATATTCGTTGTTAATATTGGAGGCCTTGTAAGAAAACAATGGTTTAATAAAAAAAAGAGATGGTCTCCATAAGTAAACTTCTGCTGAAACTTGAAACTATGGAGTGTCAAAATAATTATGCCATTCACAAAAATGGAGTTCTATCTCATTAATTTGCTGCAGCATTCATTATTTTTTCTACATGAGTACATGGTACTGTTAGCATTAACAGTTAGCAATTGCAGTAGAAAACAAAAACGCGCATTTTCTTTAAAATAATTTTGCCCGCTGACCACTGTATAAGGTAGTCCAATGTTAAACATTTGCTCGCTCATTAGCTTGGATTTTCATATAACTGAGTGCAGTGGCGTTCCGTGTACAATTGGCGCCCGGTGGCAAAGAGGTAATTTGGCGCCCGTTATGTACCAAAATATGGTATTTAATAAAAAACAGAAAAAAACTGTGTGCAGTTCACACGCGGTAGAAGTCAAACCTTCAGAAAATTAAACCGCAAGAAAATGAGACGAGTGCAGGAGTGGGTTAATTATATGGTTTACTTACGAGTATTTTAATATTTGTACCAAGTTTAAAAGTAATTTTATTATTCAGACTAAATGTCTCAAAATTTACACAAATGACACGAGCGGCTTAAATATGTAACTACACTGAGAAAACAATTTAATTACATATACCAAAATTTGGTGATAATTAACAAATGGTATATTTGATATAGACGAATTAAATATTTGATGTATATTAAAATGTCACATATTACAGTGAATTGAATACTATTATTTGATCAATTATGTATTTTTTAATAATTACCAAATCATATTTTGGTTGATTGCAGCAATCATTCGATTGTTAATAATTACTAAATTATTTATTTGACTAAAAATATATTTTCTTTTCCGATGACCAAAAAACGATTTTACATCCTTATATAGGATGTCGTTTGTATTTATACAATCATAAATATCTAAATTGCGTACCAACAGAATATACTTAAGTAGTTTTTACTTGAATATGTTGTGAACTGCAAAGTTATAATGTTAATGAGAAGTGAAATCAAATAAAAATAGGATTAACAAATGCAAAATTCAACCAAACAAATTTTTTCAATCGACTCAAACTAATAGAACGTTTGGCCCAATTAGCAACAATTTAAATTTCAACTTAGGATATGGTAATAACTACCAAAATTATTCAAGTCTTGTGGATGAATTCAATAATTATATTTATTGATTGGTTGGAAGAAATGTAAATAGCCACATTTAACACAAACAATATACGTAAATAATGCACCATGCTGGCTATGAAGTATTTTCCCAAGCCTTCGTAATACACAGGGGAAGCATTCTTTTTTGTTCCATTGAATTTTGTTTATTTCTCATCGGTACTTCACCCTTGCCATTGTTTTTCGTTTTTTTTTGAATTCATTGCAAACAATCGCAAAGTAACAAAATCATTTAATTTTTTCTTTCTTTCTTTCTTTCTTTCTTTTTTTTTGTGCTGAAAAGTTCCGTTGCATACGCTTCGGCAAATGAGAATTCATTGCACAAACCATTTAGCGGTTTGTGCATGGGGTATCCATGTAAAAAAAATTAAAAAACACAACCGTTTGATGTAATTAGGAAAAAAAACAGTTTCAGTTGGCTTGGAATATATGGCTTCCCTTTTGAAGAATTTTTAACTGCAATGTACACTGTATATCTGTATTCTATCTCATTCTCTCGCAAGCTAAGTCCTGTTGATATCATTTTTAGTGACTTCCGTTTCGGTTTCATTTAAGTTCAAATCACTCCGTGGCTAAAGAAGTTTCACTTCAATAGCTATCACGCAAAAAAGCCCAGTGAATTCAGTTATATTTCACACCAAAGTACAAAACCTGATATCTAAATAAAAAGTATATTGAAATTTTCAACTCAAAATTTTAATTTACTAACAAATGAGGGTCCATTCAATATTTGTTCGGTAGTTATGCTTAAAAAAGATTTCCATTTCACATGACGAGTGTGCGTTATACCGGCAGTTTACTGTACCTACTAACACAAAGTCTCAATAGCTGGTCTAAGGTTACTGTATCGATTGTAAAAATGGTCGCAAATCAATGCTCTTCGAAGAGTTTGTGAACTAATTAAAAAAAAATATCTAAGCAAAATGGTTTATAATTAAAGTCATGTAACCAAAAAGTCAGTTAACAAGTGAATTCTTCACTACATACATCGGTATGTTGTGGTTAACATAATAATTTTGTTTATGCCGATACATTTTTTATTTTTGCACATATTTATTATGATTATTTTTTTACGTCGATATGTAGATACTCACGTTCGAATAAATAAAAAACCGCAATTGATGTTTTGTTTACATTTGTGAGTTCCTTTTGTGCGATTGCTCGTAATTTTGGTAAGATCATTTTTATCTCAGGCCATAAATTAATCTGCCATTTTTAATTTTACTTAAAGAAATAATATTTTTTTATATTTATTTGTTTATAATTAACTAAAAAAACAATTTAAAGCGATATTGTAAACATTAATTTATTGTGAAAAATATTTAAGCCAATGAATATTTTGTGCTTCCCAATGGACCCCAGCACGTGATGTCTTTATCAAATTATGGAATTTTCTTACAATTATATAAACATTTATTTAATTGAAATAAATGAAATTAAACAAATGTTCACAACAGAGCCACTTGATTGCATTTCATTTGGTAATGACTATGGTTTCCGAAGGGCCTTGGCAATTTTCAGCAGTAGTTACTCCGAAGCTTAATTATGAAATTTTTAATATGTTGGTTGGTCTTAATTACAGTTAGTATTTAGTTGCGGTGATTGTATGCAAATAACCGTAAAGCAAAAGATTTATAACATAATCGCAAGTAAATGAAACTTCGTATCGAACTTTTCTAATCTGAATGTCAAGTGAACGTCTTCGTAGTTTGATTTATCGACTTTTAAACGTAAAGAGGGCAATTTTTTTGTTTTGCAGAGATCTATCTAATCAACGTAATTATTTCCGAGTTGAATTAAAAAAACATTGCTTTGTTTCATTTTTATTTTGGCAAAGCGTGATTAGGTATAAAAACCTAATGAAATTCTTAAAAATTTAAAAACAGTTTAATTGCAGCAGATCAACCTTGGCCAACTAGTATGCAGACACTGTGTATATGTATAGATAAATACAGCATGCTGTAGGTGTTTAGGGAATCAATTACTTTTACACAAGCTAACAAAAAACTAAGTATGCATTTCAGTGAAAATTTTTTGTCTATTTAGTTAAATCCGACTATTTTTTCAAATATTAAAACATCATATTAGGGGCTTAAAACAAAAATCACCCACGATCATTTATGTGACAAACTATACTCGTAGTGCCAACTTGTTATAGCTACTGAAAGGTGCAGTCCTCTAAAATAAGTTTATTTCAGTTACTGTTGTCTCAGGTATTGAAAATGCGTATTACTTACCTACACAAAAATTGGTTTTATCTATGAAGACTGAGTTCGTCAGTATAAACTGAGTCCATCTTTATAAATTTTAAAAATCTGATCTTGGATGCGTGATCAGTGGTCACCAAAACCACCATATACTAAATTTGGTACACATTGGGTGATATTTAACAAAAACATATTGGATCCGCCATCTTGAATTTGAGAAGTTTAGAAATCTAAGACCAGATTCACAATTGGCGACCCCAAAAACCCCTGTGTAACAAATTTTGTACAAATCGAGTTGATTATAAAACATTTCGTCCGCCATCTTGGGTCCGCCATTTCAAGTTTGGCAAATCTGACCATGGGTTTGTAATCAGTGGGCCTCAAATTCATCGTGTGCCGCTACATAGGATTTTGTCGATCTACTACGCCAGCTTTTCAGGGGCGTCCATCAGCTACAATTTTTCGGTTTTTCGGATTGGTATTGAATTTTTATTTTTTGAAGCTTTTTTTGCTGGACATTCGATTTTTCTTTGGCTGCCAGCCGCCATATTGGATCTGCCATTTTGAGCTTCTCAAAACGCCACTTTGCTTTCACAAGCCTTCATTATACGAACATTTTAAGACCGTCTACGTCTTGATCGGTCAAACCAATTTTTGTGTAGGTAAGGCAGTGGCGTCACTTGACCAAATTTTGAGGAGGGCGCAAATTATAATTTCACCACTATTAGATGGGCACATAATGCACATAAATATTTTTCTGCAGCTGCCACACCTCTTTTCTTGTGGTAAAAACCAAAAAAAAAATACTCTTTATGTAGGGCATAAGAACGTTACTAGCAGATAGACATGGTGCTCGTGCTTAAAATACAGATATTTAAGCAACTACATACATATGAATATCCTGGATCATTGTGAGTTAAAAGTTCTACGGGAGTTATTGCTTATCTACAACTACAGCAACTCTCTTGTGTCTTTTATCTCCTCACGTGCGCGATCATTATCTAAAGTTTTTCAAATCTCTCTGACTTCTTCGATTCACTCATTTCCTGCTCTAGTGAACGTTTGCACGATTATTTAGGACGGCTGCGTTTTCCTGTGGGTTCTCTTCCAATGCTTGTCGACAGACTTCAATTGGGTATTTCTGCAACGTAGCCCAATCCATTTCCACTTTCCCGTTTATTTTGAATAGAAATTGGTTATTGACAGCATCTGGTGCGCAATTTCTCTGAGCCACAGTGTGTTTGAAAAAGTTTCTTCAGAGTTGTATTTGAAAGTGATGGAGCTAGAGCAAACAGTTTCATTTGGTAATTATCTAACCAATGGTTCAGTATTAACGATATGTTTACTCCATAGAAAAAGTGAAGATTTGTTCCAAACGTGAAATTGAAGCAAAATACTAAAGAAAAACCATAAACTGGTTCTTAAGAATCGTTCACTAACAATTCGATTTGCTTGAATATACAAATTTATATATGATTGAATCATTTAAATTTATGAAATTGATTATAATATCTTTTCAATTTGTAATTGATGGAATTGATAACAATATTTTTAAGTTTCAATACCTTGAGTTGTGGCTACCGACCATTTAATCGCATGCACTCGTTGAATCCTTATCGTCTTCAGTGGTGCACCGTGTAGGCGGCCATTAGAGGTAGTTTGCCCTCCTAACCCCCGTATCTATCAAAATTAATTTTACAAATTTATTTGCAAAAAAAAACAATTTTATAAAATTTGTTCAGTTACTAAAATCAAAATTTGAATTTCATATCACGAGGATCATTTCACCACCCCCTACGCTCCAACCTTGGTATGCTAATGAATCAGACATTATACGTCAAGCGAAATAAAAAAAAAATTTGTTTGTCTCAAAGCTTGTATATAAGTAGCTGATAATGACACAATTTGATCCCAGTTAGAGCCCAAGTCTGTAAAACAAGTGTAATGCGGTACAAACGGTCAAAAAGTTTGAAATTTAGCTTTGACCTCAATTAAATACATAGTTGATTAGCTACTTTTAGACAGTTTCTTTCGAACAAACTATCGCTTGTCATTAAAATATGAGCACACCCGAGATCGAAATCATCATTTCGGCAATATAAATATGAATCTTCTGCTAATAAAAGTGGCTTACTGGCTTACTATAAAACTATACCTTTGCATGCTGTAGGGCTTTGACAACACAAACATTAAATTAAAAACAGCCATTAAGCTACACTCAGAGAAAAATATTCCATGAGCGATCACTAATGATTCCATTAGTTTTATAGTTAAAATAAACTATTCTAGAAAAGAAGCAGGTTCAAATCTGAGCCAAATCAAGTTGTGTTATTCAAATCATTTTAAAAATAAAAATTCTAAGTAAAATTAGATTAAAAGTAATTATCTGTTCCAGGATTCAAAGCCGTGGGTGCTACATTCCAAGCAAACGTTCAAGCAACTGCCATAAATATAAATTTTTTCTTCATCGTTAAAATTAAATAAATATATGTCGTAGGTAAGTTTCATTGATTAGTTTTACTGTTGTGCTCTTAAAGTACTTGTTTACAAAATGTAAAAGGAGAATTGTCTAAGTTCGACAAAATTGTAAAACTAAAAAATTAGAAAAGAAAGCCTCATCTAAAATTAAATAGTAAAATTTGTAGTTGAAAAATGAATAATTCGATACATATATTCTTCTTAAAGTAATGTGATATCACTTAATTTCTCAATGTGACCATGCTTTTATTAAATAAAAAAGTAGTAAAATATTATTAATTTAATACCAATACTAATTGATTTCATGGATCTTTTTTCTGAGTGTACTAAAAGCTTGTACATATACTATGTAATTAGTTCTACTAACCGGTTGGTAAATAAAAAATAGTTACGAGAACTTCTCCAATTTGAATAAGAAACTCTGGTGCAGCACGAGACACTGTTACAAGCTGATGTGGACAAAGTACTTATGTCGAAATATTTCATTGTGAGCTCAAAGACTGCATATAAATTAATGCGTGCGTAGTATGCCATTTATCAGGATATAGGTGCAAGCGATTCTTTAGAGCAACAACCGTTCAAGCCAGACGGTAGTGAAAAGTATCATCAAATTTCGCATTGACATCTATTGCTGACGACACGTTCGGTTTGCTAATCGTTTCGATTTATAGAGAAGCTCAAGGTACGGATACGAAAATCTTCAGATTGATCAGGAGAGATATACTGAAATTGCGTTTTTAGAAATCCCACAATTTAACGCCATAGTGTGTGGAATCAGTCTGTAAAATTGAATTGTCTCATTACATTACACAGGTAAATATTTTATCTAATAAAAAGATTTGAGTAAGTTGGAATCAACTTTATTTTGTTTGCAATTGATATGTTTTTAGTCGATAACGTAATTGTTTGTACAACCCTCTTATAAATATGACTACGTTAAAAATAGAAGCGTTTCTAAGCAAATAACTACATACATACCCTTGTAACAAACGGAGAAGTTATCAAGACAAATATTTAGCTTACAAAGAAGTGATGTCTTTAAAGTAACTTGGTATCGTAATTAAAAAGGCACTTTGCCTTCGTAGCGAAATTTTGGGTTTTACAATATGGTGCTAGAATAGATATAAAAAATATTTTTTCAATGTAAAATTGTCTGTAAAATGCCTTTTTAAATTTCATAATAGGCTGATTATAAAGACATAAGGTGGCATATCTCGTATGTGTCTTTCTTTATACCATATTTGAGGAAGAAGAAATGCTTTTCGATACTATTAAACTGTTTTGATGATCTTCGAAATTTTGCGACTTTAATGGGATATTTTTTGACTAAGATCAATTTATTGATGTTATTTAACTTATTCGATGTTATTCAATGCATCCTGATGGTTTCAAAAATAGAAGAATGGTTAGAGGGAAAGAGTATTCTGTGTCAGTCGGTGAACATTCATCTTGAATTTACCGATGTCACAGCTGCCGGGGAAGACACTCGCAGGCAGACTGTTCCATAACTTAATCGTCCGGCCAAAAAACGAATTATCACGAAAGTGTGATGTTCTGTTGAGCACCGGCACACCGTCAACACGGTGTGGCGCAGAGAAAAAAATCTAAACTGATGGAAACAGTTTACTTATTTCTCTAGAACACATCCCGTTGTACTATCTATAGAAAAGAATTAAATACCCTACGTTACGTCGGTGGTGAAGGAAATCAATATAGGAGACAACAGCTTCATCACTTGTTAGTTTCAAAACACGTCGCTGAGTTCAATCTAAATATCAGCTCCAAAGTGGTTTTTGGAGCCCCAGTACAAATATGTGAATTGTGCTTCAGTTTGGGTACAATATATATAAGTAAAATAGAGACTCTGAAGGTCAACTGAAGTAAAGTGTTTCTTATACCGTTTCAGAAAACCAATAGACTTGGCCGCTTATTTCAACAAACCGAACAAATGGTTTGTCCACCTCATGTCCGGTTAAATCAATATGTACAGAACGTTAAGAGTTGTGGACCTCGTAATATCTAAGCCAGCCATATTAAGGGAAGGAGCGCAGTAATCCAATCGGCTGTGAGACAAACAGACTGCGCTGAGCTTTAATAGCATTAAAATTGACTCAGTTAGCACGACCACACTCGTAGATTGTAATGAGGTCGTAAGCGAGTGTCATTCATGTGGCGCTTTTTACTCTGAACCTTCACAGAGCTTGGGCGCTCTTTGAAGAAATATGATTGATAAATGTTGCTGTCGTCCGCAAAGGAGTCGATTGGGTTGCTGGTCGCTAACAGAAAGTCATCGATAAAAACCAGGAAGAGCCATGACTACAGTAGCTCGTAATCCAACGAGCAAAAGAATTGCCAATACCATAAGCAATTACTTTTGATACGAGGACGCGATGCCACACTGGACTTCAAAAGAAGTCATTCGAAATGTTCTACTGCGATCAACTTTTTTGATATTTATCGATACTATTCATACTTTCGTTAGCTTGTTCGATGTTTTTCGAAACAATTTATTACTCTTCAACTTTGTCAATACTTTTGCAATCTACGTAAAACTTTTTGACACTACTTTATGTTTTTTGTTTATACTGAAAATAAAGTTTTTCCGAACAATCAACAAAGAAAAATTTCTAACTAGAAATCGTTGGCAACTGAAAAAAATTGTAGTTTTTGAAGACGATTTCAAAACCATTTTTTACACTGATCGCATTTACCGCAATTGCATCGTCATTAGTGAAGTTTACTTGGAAGAAAACTCGTATCGTTTTGCTTCTGACTTACATTTCTGTATGTATATACATATGTACATATCAACACTAACTAAATTCATTCCACACCAACTGACACGGTTGTTGATTTCAAAGGCGAACCAAAACTTATACAATTTCTAATTAATTTCATGGTATTTTTCTCTGAGTGTAGGTATCACGATTTGGTAATAATTTGCAAATATTATAGCTGATCTAGACGAGTTTTCTAGGTAATTGGTTTTCTAAACGGGCAATTTATCAAATTTTAATTTTAAATTTTTTCTTCAATTAGAGAACATGTACATAAATAAATAGTAATTTTGTTTTATGATAAAGATAAAAATGAATTACATTGCAACAGAACGAGTCATGTTAATGGTGAACAACCTCAATTAACCCTTGCAACACCTATCTCGTTTAAGCAACGTTTTAGCTGAATATCAATGCAATTGTTACATTTTATTTGATTAATTAATTTTCAAAAATTTTTTCTTTTTACAATCAATAAATCAATAAAAAATATTAATCGTAGCCGTAATAAGCGAATCTTTGTTTAACGCGAAGTTTATTGAAATAAAATTCGCCAAGTTTCTCATATGAATCACAATAATAATCAAATCAATAAAATGGTGGTGACCATCTTAAGCGCTACAAATAAAGTGCGCATTAAAAGTAAAAACAGGAGCCAGAAGTTGTAGTGAATTAAATATTAAATTGAATAATAAGACCATAGTGAATAAGCACATAGTTTGTACCCAGCTACTCGCAAAATCTATGTGGCATTGAACAATGGGGCGTGGCAACAAAAACACTTAAATTGATATACTTGGCACTATTACAATTGTCTGCAGTAAGGACTGCGTAAAATATAGGCGGGGTAGTATGATACAACGGAGAATATATACGTGGGGCATTCCGGACACCATTTGTGTTTTTATCTCTGATTTTTTTGGAAATTATTTTTCTCCCAGTACTTGTGGAAAGTATTATTCATATACAACTTCTTACTTGAAACTTTTATAACGAACTATATAAGAGATATTTATTTTTGAAATCTAATGTATCTTATGTTTTTTTTTTTTGAAACGCTCACAACTCAGCGAAGAATCAGCAAACTGAATTTTTTTCAGCATGGAAAGTTTTTTTAAAACAATATATCCATGGTATTTTAAATTTTCAAAAATAAATGGTCACTTTTTACAATTTATCGATTTTCTCAAATTTATTTTAAGGAACTGTTATATATTTACCAAATTTTAAATCAAGTCGGATAACGTGCAAGCAATGTGATCTATTTTTACGAATTTTTAATGTTAACTTTCTTAGTCCGTGACACGTCATATTGTTCTCTACAAAATCAAATAAATGCAAACTAAGCCTAAGAATTAACATTGAAAAATGCAAAAAAAAATCTACTTTCGTTTGCAAAAATAGATAATATCTGTCTAGACTTAAAAATTGGTAAATAAATAAAAAAAAATTTTAGTTTTTTTGTGAAAAATTCGATTATAAAAAAAAAAACTTAATTTGACTGATTAAAAAAGTAAGGAAACGTCAGTTTTCAAAAAAGTGATATCCTTAAATTAGCTTGATAAAAAAAAAAATTTTAAATGTTATGAAGAGTACTTTCAACAAGTACCTACTAAAAGGAAAAAATGTTTAAAAAAAAATTCATTGTTAAAAACTTAAAATGGTGTCCCAATTTGGCTTGAAATGCCCCATATATATAGTAAAGAATGCAGAGAAGTAATAAGTTTCTACATAAATTTTAATATAGTGTCTCTAATATCATCTTCGAAAACAATTCTGCAAACATGTTCGGTAGATTTGTCGAAACGAGTTCAAAAACTTTATAATTTTTACATTAAAAACCGAATCTTAGTTTTCGATGAGTTTATTTAGTAAGGCAAACCGATCGTTTTCGAGTTACAAAAGTTTTCTTTGTAAATTATTCTGAGAAACGTTCCATTTCGATACTAAGTTCAGACATGCTGACAAAAGTATATCTACGAATTTATATATTATAAGGGTCACTCAATAGATTTTTTAACAAAAAATTAAATTTTGCAAAATGGGAACTTATTTTGGCATACAACTTTCAAAATTCGATACGCTGGACATTGAGATCATTTGACAAAGATTTTGTTAAAATTATGCTGGCATGTGCCTAATCGAGAACTGATAAATATTTTTATAGTTCTCGGCCCGATTATGAGATGATAATAAAAAAAAAGGTTTCTCGTGTGACAAAATCTGGCCGATATCTCGTTCTCGTTGATAATGTAGTTTTTATCGTACGATACGCAAAAACAAAAAAGATATTTGCGATAAACACTTAATTATTGCCAAGAACGATATATCGGCCAAAACTTCCATAAAACATTTAAAGCGCAATATCTTGGCACCTATGGTAGTAGGCGTTTCGAAATTCGATGCTCGGATGTATATTGTCTATCGATTAAGTCAACTCAATGTCATCGAAATTTACAGGCATCATTCTACGTTAAATTTTAAGAGACCCGAGCTATTTTTATTTTACTGAAAAGCCAGATTTTTTAAAGATATCGTCAATTGAAGTTTGTTTATTAAAATTATATAAAAAAATTTTGAAAGAACTTTTTTTCAAATTGTCGCTATTTCCATTATAAATAATTGAACTCCATAATTATTTTTCAAACTCTTTAAAATTTAATCGATTTTATGAATAAATGTCTTTTAGTGCAAAATAAATTGTTTTGTGGATTATATAGGCCAAATCGTAAACCAGGGACATTTTTTTCAAATCAAAAAATTTCAGAGTGTATCACTAGTTTTTCTTTGAAACTTTTTTTTATCAAAAAAAAAAAAGCATGAACTACATTTGATAAAAGTCATAACTCCCGAAAACAGCGTTTATGGCTTACTTACGACACAATTTCATAAAAATGTTATTAGTACATATATTGTTATATATATGGAATGAAATTTATAAAATCTTGTTCTGATATGAGATTGAGAATCCGAAAAAAAACTAACAATTAAAAGTTTATTAACTGGTTAATAAGGTTGTTTACAAAACTAATGGATTATAATAATATTTTACAGACTTCTATTGTTCACCAAAATACATATACATGTATATAGCTTATCAAATGCTTATCATAGAACAATTATTACAAAAACTTTTTAATACCATCTTGTCTAACGATTTTATGGTAGAATTATTGGAGACTTATCTTGCAAGGTCGTCAGAGTGATTCAAATCAAAAATTTATATAAATTGAGCATAACTTTTGAAAAACATTTGAAAGGTGAATTGTATTTGACAAATTAATTAAAATTGCTGGAAAATCAAGTTGCAGAAATAAATAGTATTTTACAGTGGATAAAATACATCCATATTCCTTAAGGAGCTTAAGTAAAATTACAAGCTTCAAAATCGAAAAAACAAATCGATTTGTTCAAAAAGAGTTTTGAAAAAATTTTGGTTCTAAGAAGTTCGCATTGAAATCCAGAAAAACACAAAAGTTATAATAATTTGACTTGGTTAATTGCTTTGGGCAGCACGCAAGATGCTTTGTCTCTATACAAATTTTAAAAATAAATAGAAAGATAATTTATATCCACGATCATTTTTATGTTGTTGATAAAATAATTCGGTTCAATAAGTCTTAAGAAACTCGTCTTCAAAGTTAGAAAAGTCGGTTAGTGACTTCGATGTCCTTAATCAAAAGAAATAAAAATATTGAATACACTGCCTTTTGTCCAAAAAATGGAAGTCTGCTGAAATTAAAGCTGAACCGAGGTCACAGCGTTCAAGAAAACCGAACAGGTTTGCCAAAAATGACGACACCAGAAACCGCCTGAATACTGTCCTATGGCATCACTAGTGAACGAAATCTCTTTACTTGAAATCGGATCAGCTCTCCATCTAAAAATTTTTTAAATTTCTCAAGTGCGCCACTGCTAAGCCCCAAATGCTATTTTTTTTAATGATAAATAGTTTAGATAGAGGGTTGTTGTTGTTGTTGCTGTTGTTATATGGAATTGAATTTCGGGGACCAAATTTTTTCAAAAGCTTATAACTTTTGAACGGATGCGACGACTTTTATAAAATATACAGTGTTCGATTCATATTGAAATTTAGTTTGAGTTGTTTTGTTTTCAATTTTAAATAATGTAGTCTTCAATGTTTTAACATATAGTAAATAAACATATTTTAAACATTGAAAAATAAATGATTTATAAATTATTTATATAAATTTATATAAATTATTTATTTTTCAAATAGGGAACAGATCCAAGTAAAGTGATTTCGGTCACTTGTAATGCCAAAGTTAACGTTTTTTCCTGTGTCAATCAAATGCAAAAGTGTGTTGCCGTTTTCACTTGTACACAGCGTATGGAACTGCTTAGTTTAGAGGATCTCTAAAAATCATTTTTTTTTTTAAAAACGGATTTATTTTCCAAAGCCAGCTAGACAAAGGTCGCATTTTATGATTTAAAAGAAACTGGCATTTAAAATAATAAATTTTTAGCAAATGTGTTTCAACATTTGCAATTGTTTTTGACTTTCGTAATATATTTTTATTTATTGACAATAAATATTATTATAAATAATGATAGCACTAGCTAAAAAGGCTATCGTCCTCAAACAATTCTAGAAGAATTTTACAATAAATTTTCTTTGGAAAATAGTTTCCATATAAAAGCTTAATTTGATAAATAAACTTATATATATACTTAGATTTTACATTCTCAAGGGAGAAGATTTTTTATTTAGAAATATATTAAGTCAATTAAACATATATTTTGGATAATCATTGAGAATGTCACTTATGGACAGTAGCATATTAAGAAAATTGGTGCACTCTCGCCTTTAGGAATGTGCTCGTGAGTGATTTTCATGTGGCCCATCCGTAGCCAGGTAAATACTTTTAATAGTTGCGATGTTGCTGCCGTAAGAAAATATTATCTTGCCGAATTCGAACTTTCGTCAATTGATGAACGTGTCAAACAAAATACTCTTCGTCTAATCACTAAACTTTACATTTCAAAGAACACTATGCAAAGCAAAGATACAAGAAATCTTATCAAAAGAAAACGAGGAATGAAACGACCTTGCGCTATCTATCAGAAAAGAAATCAACATTTATTTGAAGCAAAAACCTTCACGAAAACATATAAGTTTAAACCCTGGGAGCTCCCATCGACCTCATTTATCACCATCCTTATGGACTACCCCAAACACAATACCAATCCGTCACTATATATCAAACAACATTTCTGGACACCAAAGCTAACTGGAAAAGTAGAGGATGGAATTTTCTGTTCACAGACGGGTCCGAAAATGCTACATTAACCTCTTTTGCGATCGTCACAAAACTATAAAAATAGGATTATTATTCCCTTGTAGCTCAATATTTACAGCTGGGGCATATGTAATTTGCTTTGCCCTAAGTCATGCAGCAACAACCAAAGAGTAATACGTAGTTTGCACTGCCATTGGTAACGAGTACGCAGATATAGCAGCGAAGGAGGCATGCAACTCACCTTGCTTATACTTTGAGTCTTTTGTAAAATCAGACATTATTCAGAAAACCGACAACTGCCTGAGAAAGCAAATGAAAGCGAGTTGGACAACATTCCAGCAATATATTTGTATAAAGTTGGAATATTAGGTGATCACTTCATTTTGTTTTAGTATTTTCAAGGATGTGTCAACTTATTTTAATCAACTTTCACTCATTTATAAATTTTGTTTTCATTGATATTATTTATATATATTAAAAAGTCACAAACAACAGCTCTAAGTGGTTTTTGTTTCCGAAAAATTGTTTATAAAACTTATGGCATATTTCTTACCTGAAATACAAAGGCGAACATTTGAAATGTAGGTGGTATTTGAAAGAGGCATAAAATAAATGTCCAAGCAAACTGCCACCACCCATAATGACCAATAAAATTTGAAATCACATCACTATCGACATCCTGACTTAGGTCTTTCGCGACCGCACTTTGATTTGGTATATCAATTTGTAGAGTTTCATTCTTCTTCTTCAGGTCCTGCGACAAACGCTTGATATCCAATGCTAAAACGCTAATTTCAGGTGTGCGCGGTTGCCCTTCACGGTAACACTCAATATTACCGCGCGGCGAGGACGAACCATTTTCATTAAGGTTGCAATTAAAACTCAGTGAACCACGCCGAAGAACACCACTCATATTTACGAAATTATTATTTTGTTCTTTTTTTTTTTTATTTCACAATTACTTGCTCTTCTAAGCAAAAAAAAACACGATACGCGCCAGTTGTATTATAGCAATTTAATTAGTAATTGCCTAAACAATAACTAATTATTATTTCGTAATTTATTTTCGATTTATAACTTCCACAGTTCCTAACCATTAAGCCGTTAGACGCAGTCTAAATTTGGTTAACGATTGCAGCGCTGTTATAAACCTTCACAATCTCTGTTAAAGACATTGTGTAAACAAATGTTAAGTTAACAGTGATCGCAAAAGCTTTGGCAAAACACGATCAACATGAGTGTTGCCAACATCGAATGAAATCTTCTTAGCGTTATTGCTGCATGGGCCTAAATGAGGTGAATTTTTAAAGCTTTCATAGCTAAAGCTTTATGTTAAGACAATTACCCAGCGTTGTTCAAAATTTATGAAAATGGTATAGTAAATATAGATTTTGTGAAAGTTAATTTGGGGCATAATAAATTCAAATATTAAATCCAGTGCGAGGAAGTTAAGTTGGGGCAGTACAGGTAGTCAGCGGTGAGTGTTTTTTTGATTAATTTATAAATTCTTCTCTTTTAATTTTCAATAAAAGAAACGAACCAACTTTTGCAACTCGCGCAAGATCTGAAGTTTGGGATATTACTATAAAAGCAACTCAACCGTATGTTGGGTGCCTGGACATAGCGACTTCATTGGCAACGAAAAAAACAGATGAGCTTGGTAGGGAAGGCGCTAAAATTGACATATTATGAAACCACTAGTCTTTATTAGGACTTTTAATGATTCAAAATGTATAAATTGGGCTAATGTGAGATGCTCTAACATGACAACATGTTGTGCTTTCGAGGGCAATATGGCCTTATTATGATGTTAATAGAACGCAATAAGTGATCTCATTAGACAAACAAACCCTGAGAATCTTTGTTGGTGTTATTACAGGACACTATTTTATAGGCAAGCATTGCTCAAGACTAGGGCTTTCTGACGTAGAGAATCTTTGTAGAATCTGTAAAGATCCGGACATCGAAGAGCCTGTCTTTCATTATCGTTGTGAATGCAAAGCGCTGACAAATCGGCGTTTTAAGGTATTCGGATTCCACTTCTTCGACTCTCTTGAAGACATCGCTCAAAAGCGTCCAAAATCCATGTTGAAGTTTACAAAAATGACGAAATGGTTTGCATAGGCTGCAAACGAAGTATACAATGTATACAATGGGACCAACTGTGATCTAAGATATGATGACAATTGTCATCTCCCTTGCTAACCTAACCAAGCCTAAGTTAAATTTGATGTATTATATCTTTATTTGATGCCGCTGGCGGCCACTAAAGTAGGCCGAAAGAGGCCTTGATACCGGCTAAAATTCAAAAATGTTACATAATATATGTTAACAAAATTTTAGATCGAAAATGATCTCATCGATTTCCTGTTATTATGACAATTTTTCTCTCGTAATTCTTTCATACCAAAAACACCACTTTAATACCCTACACATTCGGAGATTATTTGATGTAGCGTAACAAATTTCTCACAAATACTACGAATAACTTGGTTAAACTCTGATAAAAAAGATAATCAATTTAAACAGAAGGGCGTGGCATCTATTAAGCAAGCTAAAACTTCAAAACGCAATACGGAGACAATTATTTGAGGCAATGAAATAACATTTTGGAAGAACTCTGGAAAAAAACTAGGCAAAGTTTTGCAACCCCCAAATAAAGAATATCCTTAAAACGCTGTGTTGTAAGGATTAGTTAAGGTTGTACAATCAATTTTCCCAAAAATGCTAGAAATGTTTCAGCTTAGCAGCGAAAAAAAAGCCATTGAATAGAGGCTGTGACATCTACCATATAAGTAAAAATTTTGAAACCTTATATTGAAGAGATTTCTTAAGACCAAACCAAATTCAACACTTATACTAGGAAAGGTTCAGAATAGCTCTGAGCAAATCTTTTATAAATATTGTCAAAAAGGTGTGGCTCCTTTTTATAGAAACAAACAATTCAGTACGTTAGTACTGATGAATTATGTAACCAAATTGCACAAATATATACGAAATAGTTCGGTCCAGCAACAGATAGAATTGGGCGCATTTTAACGAAAGAGCTTATCACCTCCCATAAATTCATAAGCTGATCTGATAATGCTAAGACAATATTCCACATGATTTGAAAATTTTCCCAATCTTACATCTACGGCAGTTATAAATCCAGAAGTATAGAATACTGTAGTTCAATTTTGCCTAATAAATCATCCACAATTTGTAGCCAAGCTAGCTAAGAAACGGGGTCGAATTTAAACTATTCCAGGAACTTAGCAGGTTCGAATATCAGTAGAATTAAGTTGTAAAAAAATATAGTACCTGTTCCATGATTTGAGCCCGTGCGTGCTGCGTACTAGCAACCGACATATATTTTTATACCCTACACAGAGGGTATATTCACTTTGTCATTGCGTTTGTAACGCATAGAAGGGGGCGTGGCAGGTATGGAAAAGTATATATATTCTTGATCAGCGTCACCACCTGAGTCGATATAGCTGTGTCCGTCTGTCTGTCCGTCTGTCTGTCTGTCTGTCTGTCTGTCTGTCTGTCTGTCTGTCTGTCTGTCTGTCTGTCTGTTGAAATCAAGTTTACGGGAAAACTAAGCAGGCTAATTCAATGAAATTTGGCACACAAGTCACACCTTCTTGCAAGCTGCTAGCATATAAAAATCGGTTAACGGCCACGCCTTCCGCCCATACTCTATGTAAACATACCCAAGTCCATTTTGAAAAAAAATTGCTGCGATTTTGATGAAACTTGGTGATTTGGTGAAGCTGAGAACGAAATTAAGATTAGGCTAGGTTTTAAGTTTGCAAAGGCTCTTGAAGAGGCGTGGCACAGCCCTAAATTTTAACTTTTGTAACGCCATAGCTCGTAAGCCGTGTAAGATATTGTGATGAAATTCGGTACACGAATACAGATCTTATGAATCTTGAATTCCGCATAAAGTGGGCGGAATTGTAAAAAAGGGCGGGGCACTTCTTAGCAATTAAAAAATTGGATTTCTTATAACTCCAAATTGGCACATACGATTTTCATTAAAATTTTAGGGATGATACCACTGAAAGTAGTCAACAATACAAGCCACGTCAATACACTGAAAAATTTCTTTTAAGGGCGTGGCACAGCCTACAATATTTATATACGTTATAAAAAGAGAACTAACAACGCAATCGTTATGAAATTTAATAAGGCGGATATACTTGCTAAAAGGTGTATTCTTGCAAAATGTTGGCACAATTGTGCCGGTGGATGTGGCACCTCCCATATAAGCGAAATACGTTTAATGCTATAGATAGTGTGCTATGATAGTAATCTTCATAAAATTTTGTGTAGAGGTGTCGGTTATTATAAGCTTCGGATTTAAATGAAACTTGACAAGATTGCATCAGTGGGCGGGGCACCTCCCTCATTAAAATAAAGCTATTGGTGCAATTGATCTGAAATTTGATGTAAGTGGTTTACTGGGTTTTAGGTACATATGAATCACAAGCTGGCGAAATAGCAATAGTGGGCGTGGCAGCTCCCATACAATTAAAATACGTTATGTGGTGTAGCTATCGAAATATATGAGCAATGATACAGAAATTTGGTGTAAGAGATTTGTTTATAAAAAGCTATTTCTGGATCAAAATCGGACTGGATTGCATCAGTGGGTGTGTCACCGCCCTAAGTTTTAGGACTAATTACGGTACATATCGCAAACGATACAAGCTATTGTGCTAATGTTTGGTTTGTTTATTGAACTAAAAGTGAGCGGAATTGGAGAAGTGGGTGTGGCATGTTTCATGTTTTATGTTTTTTATTTATATTCTATTTTTTTCAACATTTCCCATATTCTTTTGGCATTTTCAATCTTTTACATTTCCCCATCAATTTCATTCGAAATATTCTTTATTCTTTCGACTTTTTCATCAATTTTTCAGCATTTTTCATATATTTCGACTTATTCAATTTCTTTCAACTTTCTTTAATGGTTTTCATATAATTTCAGTTTTTTTTAACACTTTTTAACATTTTTGAACCTTTTTACATTATTTTCGACTCATTCAACCTCTTCAACATTTTTTAACATTTATTGGAAAAGTACTTTTAATGCAGTGTAGGGTATGTGAGTTTCGGCCTGGCCGAAGATAACACCTTCACTAGTTTTCATTATCATCGAAATTAAATAGATATAAATTCTTCTTGAAATAATGTGTTTTCATTTTATTTTTCAGTGTAAGCGTGCTATTATAAAATAAAAAAGTAAACAATAGAAAAACCCTATTGCAATTAATGGGATAAATTACATTGACTAAAAACAATCTTAAAATACTATTATACCAATTCCATTTCAAATTAATTTCAAGGTATTTTTCGCTGAGTGTAGGCATCATGATTTAGTAATAATTTGCATAAGCTGTATCTAATGTAGGTAAGTGGATTTAGTAATTGGGTTTTTGTTTCTTTAATTAGAAAAAATAAATTATTTCTTTAGTCATTTGAGAAAAATATATTTAGTAATTTCGTTATATTTAGGTAAGGTTGGATTAGGTTTCGTAGGAGTAGCAGTCAGTTACGAACCGATTCACTTAGACCAAATGGGGCACAGTTATGACTCTAAAAACTGGCGAAACACTATGTCTAGTGCGGGATATCAGTTCTGAAGAACGCCCATTTCATACAGATTTGCCTAGTTATATTGTAAGTTAACCCTTGAGTCCATCTTTTGTAAGCATCGTTATATATTAAAAAAACAGCATCAATTACATTGCAACTCATCGAGTCATATTAATCGTGAGCAACCTTGAGGCCCATACTAGTTTTTCCATAGGCGTTGCGGTCCCAATCGATAACAAAAATAAAATTCTTGTTGTTATTCGAGCGAAAATCAGATATTGTTTTGTATCTTTCAGTTCTCTTTATTCTGATACACTGAGAGAACGATTTGTTTGAATATAACATATGTATATCTTATATATTGCAAATAATACTAGGTCTTATGGGCAAATATATCTATCTAAATATCTATTTAGTCAAACATATTGCTTATATTGTCTTTTGATCAAATTAGGGTAGACGTTGGTTAAAGCATTTTATGTTTGACTCGATCAAATATTTAACTGCTCTATATCAAATAATAGCTGCTCCTGCGGTTTTGCCCGCTCCTTCCCTGTTTTATATCCTCGCTTACATTTTACGCAGCCCTTTCTGTAAAGTATTGGGTCCATGCAACCAATTCCACAACTTGGTGTGAGTACCAAGAATAGCAATTTAAGTGTTTTTGTTGTACGTGAGGTAGCACGCCCAATTTTGAATCCCATACATATTTTGCTAGTTTCTTGGCACAAACAATGTATCAGGTTTCACAACTGTAACTGTTATAGATGTTTTATTGCTTGGAAGGCTCCACGCCTAGTTGTCTAATCACGTCCGAATGAATGAAGTTCTTAGAATTGGCAATATACAACCTGTTACAACTCTGGCTATCATAAGTTACCAATTATAGTGTTTTCAATATATTTGTTGTATGAAAAGTGCCACGCTAGGTTGTCTAATCCTGTCCAAATTTCGTGATTCGCATACCTTTGTGAATTTACCTCCTAGTGCCAAAAGTCTGCTTCTGCTATCACAGGTGTCCAAATATAGCGTTTTCATTATATATGTTGTAATGTGATAGGTGCCACACCTCATTGTTTAATCTCCTTCGTGCTTAGCATAATTCAAATGCATTCCAACACCAAAGTTTAAGACTCTTGCTATCGTAGGAGCCAAGTTACTACATTTTAACAACTTCAATTGCATGGAAAGTGTCACGCCCCTTCTTATTATTAAAACTAAATGTAGCCTATGTCACTCGGGAATAGTGTAGTTCGCTACTAGTAACAACATTTTTAAAATCGGTGCAGTATATATATAATACTTAGAATAGATAATTTGTTATATTCAAACAAATCATTTTCTCAGCGTAGCTTTGGAACTGTGAGTTTTTATTTGGCATCGCAAATATGTATCTAAGTACATATGAGGTTTTTGCAACTGTCACTAAAACAGTTTGCTTTTCAGGCTACGCTTAGATTGGATTATTGTATTGATATAATTGTTGTTTTGCTGAGTCCTTGCTTTAGTAACCACCGTTCCAGCTAGCTGGGAAAGTCTTTTGATAGCCTTTAGACTCAAAGATATTTTTAAATCACTTGGTCTTTCAAAATTAAAAGATCTCATCCTGGATCGAGAGTGATTTAAGGGAATATTAATTCGTGTAGTAACCTTTATTGGGTTGAGAGTCATATATGTAAGTAAGTGAGACTTCATAAGGAAACTATTGTACATTTATAACTAAGTAGCTGGTCTGTCAGACATTGTTTGCCCTTTTCGGTAGGTGACGTGATGATTATGATTTTTGTTAATGTCTCTAGATTTAAATATGAGGCAACATATTTTTTTTTTTCAATGAAACTCACTTTTGTTTGTACCATACCAGGCCACGTTTATCTGCGTCAAAAAGTTCATGAAATATGATCAATTTGTTTTATTTTCTAACGAGTATATGAGGCGGCGTGGCATCACCCATTTATTCTAAGCCAAACTATACTAAGCACTTTCCACAGACAATATGAAACATATGTATGTACCAAATCTCATACATCTGAGTCAAATAGTAAATGAGATATAAAAAAGTTTGATTTTTTTCAAACGAAAGGCGTGGCATCGTCCATTTTTTTCATTAAAACTGAGGTTTGCCTATACGTATATATGTAGCAATTCCCGTTTATCTGCGTCACATAAATACTAAGGTATAGAAAAAACTTCCGTTTTTTTTCGTAAGAGGCATTGCGACGTCCATTTTTTTTTATTGAGTACTAAGTCTAATTCATCTGCGCTAAATATTTGATGAGATATGATGATTTTGATTTTCCTCTTATAAAGAGAATATGGTGGCAACGCCTCTTTTTCGAGTTCAAAGTACTTATAATATAAATTTTTTACAGTATCTTGATCATCCATGTTTTAGTTCCCATACCGAACACTCGATTTATATGTGTATATATATATATATATATAATTCAGCGGAATTTCAATAATAAGAAATCAAACGAAAGATTTGGTTTTCGATTTTATTTTTGGCAATATCTTTGTTCACATTTTACACTAAGCAATTGATAATTCACTTAAATAACACTTTTTTTTTGTTTTTTCTTCAAATTTTACACTCTATTTGGAAGATACTAATTGGATAATTTATTGACTTAATTACATTTTCTCATTGACTGACTGACAACAATTGTACTTAGTATAAACTTTTCAAAGAATTAACAAAATTTATAAGTACAAAGTAGTAAAAACTAACAATAATCACGGCGATTCAATATTCTATATCTATGTTTATATGCGATATATCATTGAATTTAAGCATAACAATAATTGTTACAAGTAAGTACGGCATTTTATATGAAATTTGCATAATGCATTAGGAAATTCGTACACCCTTTACGTTCAATAATAACAAAAATGCTTTCTACCAACATCTGAATCTCTATATGAATAGTGTGGTCATTTTACGCTTTTAAAAAGAGATAAGCTGATAGTTATATCTATCTTTTTGATAGCCATTTTCTTAAATCTCAGTTTGACTAACAAGTGTTTTTTCATATATTTCAGGCTTGAATGAAACTCACGGAATAAAATCTGGCGAATCTGTTGTATTCGATGTGAGAAAGATAAGCCTTGGCTCTCTGCTGAATTAAACGCAGAGAAATAACTTAAACTTATCCTACAAAAAAGGTCCAGATATATCAAATTTATTATAATGAGATTATTGTAATTTGAGAAGAAAAAATCATAAATTCAGCTCTTGTTTTCTCGTATGATTCTTAATTTAGGAGGAAAAAGTCTCAGCTCCACTGAAAAATTGGCTTTTTTTGTTACAAACTTTGTCTACTCTTCGAATTCCTAGGTATTTTCTCGACAAAGACATGTTAAAGGAGGTTTTTTTTTTTGTTGAGGTTATTTTCAAAATTTGAGCTGGTGGTGAAACTAATTTTTCGTGGTAAGTTAAATATCCGAATTCAGCGCTCAAAGAACTAATTAACTAGCTTATCTCCAAAGCTACAATGAATGCTTCCAGTTAGGGCTCTTACATTATCTCTATTGCCTATATTAAAAATAAAATATACATATAAAAACAAAATTTATAAAAAACTATATAGTAAAATTAAAAATATTTCTTTTATATTATATACTTTGTTTTTTTTTTGTATTTTTTTTTCTTGAATTGCGAAAGTGCGTTAAACATACATATTTACATATGTATTTGTTTTGTTTATTCTTTAAGATATTGATATTAAAATTCTCATTTAATTAGGCCTAACATTTTGGTCCAGCCAAAATTTATTACTCTATGTATATAAACAACATATATGTTTGTATTATAATAAGATTCCACGAATACACATTTAGTAAGTTGTATTATATACTTCTTCTTTCTTAGACTATTATTCTATTTTTTTTTTTAAGATTTTTGATTTTTTTTTTAAATTCGTCAATACATAGTTTCGACAGGTTCAACTCACAAACATTCCACAACAAAAGTTTTTTTTGCTTCTGTTTTTAGTCCACAATAAATTTGTAATCGTTTTACAAAACACAAAGTCCGTATTCCCCAACTGTCATCATATTGGAAATGCATTTTCTAAAGAGCCATCTACTCTTCCTCCTTCTTACATTGTTCCTCGGAGATTTCTTTTGAACGTGCCAACATTGTTTCTGGTAAAAAGAGTACAACAAAGCCACCGAATAAACTCGTCATCAGATGACTTTCGATTTTCATCTGAAAATTTAAGTAAAGAATAATAAATAAAAAAGTTTATTTTCGATAAATAAAAACATCAAAAAATGTTTGAACCATTTCCATTTAAATTTTGAAGTGCGGTCATGTATAGTAGATAAAACTGACAGCATTAAAAATAATAAAATAATTGAATATTAAAGTCTGAAATCTTAGATTTGAAATAGTATAACGAAGAATTGAATCATTGCATAAATTCCTCTGTACCGGTACAGTTTTTTTTTATTTTTTCTAGCAACATCCGCTCCATTTCTTAGAATAACATTAGTTAACTTATTTTTTTTTAAATTATTTTCGAAATATCAAATTTCCTCTTCACGGTTAAAACGAATATTGGAATAATTAATTGATTCTGAACAAATACTAATTAGCTGACTTTATTGAAGTTTGTCTGAAATAAATCGTAATGCTTCACTTCTTAATCAGCTCGAATTATAAATATGGTTTAATTCAACTTACCAAAAGTGAGAGTTACGTTGTCGAAATTAGTGCTAAGCCAGCAGCTACACTACAAGCACCCACGCCCACATTATGTATTGCTGTCGGATACAGCTCTGCTGTGTAAACTGGCATGATGGCATTCGCTGCGCTGATTGTAAACTTAGCTAGAAAAAAAAAAAAAATATGTGCTTAATATGAAGAAATCTGGAAATCATATATAAATATGCGCTGAGAATTATCCTAACCAAACGTTTATTGTATATTTTAACCAAACCATATTGCATTCGAAGGGTTTTTAGTAGCGTCGCTATCAACATAAATCTCTAAACTCTTATCACATTCAATAATTTCTTTAATTTTTCTATATAATTTCATACACATTTTAATGTAAAATAAATGTTCTACTAACGCAGTCTTCTTAAACCAGATATATATATACAGGCTATCCGCCTGGAAGTTCAACTGTTTTTTTTTGATTATAAATATTGGTTAAATGAACGAGAATAAACTGATAAAAGTCCGCCTCAGCTAACCTTACAAATGCGTGCTCATTTGAGCACATTTTACGTTACATTTTGGTACATTTCAACCATATTTCATTAGTTTCATAGAATAGACTATTTTGTTTGATATGCATCAAGGTCTCTGGTTTGTTTGTATAAGCCTTGCTTTTCAGATATCCCCACAAAAAAAAATGTCCAGAGCAGTCAAGTCCGACAACCGTGGAGGCCAACCAACATCAACATTTTTTTGAGATAACTTATTTTGAAAAGAGGTCTCGCAGTAATTCCATTGTAATACTGACCGTAAGCGATATGGCATCGCCTTGTTGGAACCACATGTTAATCAATTCTAAATTATATAGATTTGGCGTCAAAAAGTTATCAATCATATCACGATATCATTCTGCAGTGATAGTTACCGTTAAGCTATTTTCATTTCCTGATCATGTTTTAAATCCATTCTGTGACTCAGAATAATTTGTGGGTTTTCTATTGCCCATAACAGAATGTTTTGTTTGTTCACATATCCCTTCAAATAAAAGTGCGCCGCGTCACTCGTTATGAGTTTTTCAAGAAAATCAGTGTTGTCATGGGTGAGCTGTAACATTCTATTGGACATATACAGTTGGTGTAAGAACTGTAGCCGGGTGACCTACCACAACGTCGTTTATTTGGTGAATGGGCCTTAGAAAAGTTAGATGAAGATCCAATTTTTTATCGAAAAATTTTCTTCAGCGATGACGTTAAATTTTAGTTCAATGGGTACGTTAACACACAGAATTGCCGAATTTGATCCGAAGAGCAGCCAGAGGCAGTTCAGGAGCTGCCAATGCACTCTGAAAAATGCACTGTTTGTTGCGGCTTGTAGGCTGGCGGCGTCATTGGACTGAACTTTTTTTAAAATAATGAAAATCGTAACGTTACAGTCAATGGAGCAAGGTACCGTGCAATGATTACAGATTTTTATTGCTCAAAATGGATGTATTGGACTTGGTTGACATGTGGTTTGAACAAGACTGTGCCATGACCCTATTGAGAGGTGAGTTTGGTGAGCGATTAATCTCACATTTTGAGAGCAGTCCATTGGCCGCCAAGATCATGCGATTTTACCACAACTTTTTTTTTGTGGGGCTACGTGGAGTGAACAGGCACAAGCCAGCCACAATTGTAGCCCTGGAAGACAACATTACAGTTGCCATTGGTGGATACCAGCCGAAGTACTGAAAAAAGTATGGCAAAATAAGAGCACATGGATGAACCAACTCAGGCGTAGCGGCGGGCACCATTTACATAAAATAATCTTTAGAAAGTAAATGGAGGGAATTGATGTATGGCTCCACATAAATATTTCATCCACAAACATTTTCTGTTCTATTTTTAATTTTCAAAAACCAGACGGTTAAGGATTATGAATCGCTGGAACACTGGCTCGAGACTGACTTATGTACATTCCTCAGTATCGTAACTGGTCCTTTCATAATGCCAGAATTAGAATTTGGAAAATCTACAAAAAATATTTCAACTAATAATGAGATTGGCAATAAAGCCAGCAGCAACAGAGCCAACTCATAATGTTGCTGACAGCATAAATCATTACCAATGAATGAACCTATCTGCACCGAACAGATACTCATAGATAACGATGATGATGACGATGATGTTGATGATGATGAATTATAAGTTAACTTAATTTGCTCAACGGCAGCAACAACAAGATATGTAAACAGTCTCACAGTTAAGTTAGTAAATGATAAAAAACTCTTAGTGACGTTCATGATGAAAGCAAACGATATCTGTTCAGAATTATGGAATCACCTCATTTTAAGATTTACTGCCCTAATGGAATAATCACATTACCTTAAGTTTTTGTCAATATTTTTAGCATACTTCAGACTTAATTATTTCTTAAAAGGCTTAGCGTTCGTGATGTATTTTTAAATAATAAGAAGTAACAGCTTCCCTTAACTTATAATGATTGAAATATTTTTAATCCTTAGGACGTATAATTAGGACATAGACAAGGATTAGTACCTAAAACACACTTAAAACCAAGATATTTTCGCAAGATATTTGAGAATTTTTGTCATCTACTAGTACACAACTACCTAAAAATAATATAAGAGCTAATTTGAATTGTGTTAGTTTGTTTATATTCATTAATGAATTTTTTTGTTTTACTTACGAGCTTTTTTGAACAAAATTTAAAACAATTTTTTTAAGCAATATTACTGGTCAAAAAAATTTTATCGATTGTTTTTATATCTTCCACATGACAGACCATTCCATGAAAAAAGTATCAGATGAATATCAAAAACATAAAGGTAATGATAGGTCCATTATAGATGGAATGACCCATATGCTGTAGGTGACTTGGCCGGGTACATTCGCTGCCTAATCAGTATGGGTTATTATTTAGTGTTCAACAGAAATTTAGTTGTTTGCTTTCACACGTTACCTGGAAAACTGAAGAGATTATGTGAAATGTATTCGGAATTTGAAAGAGTGACGACAGTATTGCCATCAAACACTGCCATTTGCCATAGTGTCCTACTAAATCGCCAATAACATCAGTTTCTACATCTGATGAGGCCGCCGATACCGTTGTGGACGAATCATTTTCTGGGGACGGTTTCCTCGTTTGCATTTTAATATGGGGAACTGAAATGAAGAGAATTAAATGTATAGTGTAATTTAAATCATCCATTTTTTTTGGATTCGAACAAAGGTCGAATCCTTAACCAAATCATCTTAAATAAATTTTATTTTTTCAAGAAAGAGTTAAATTTAAATATACATCGTTTTGCCTTTTTGGTGTCCTTAATGTAATTTAGTACAAGTGGTTGTACGATTTCGCACATAATCAGGCGGAGGCTTATTCCAAAATTCCTGGATTCGCTCCAACAGCTCCTGAACTGCCTTTCGTAGGCAGGGATACTTCCCAAGCTGCGATTTGGCGTGGCTTCACAAACTATCTATTCGATTTATGTTCCGACACTCTGGAGACCACTTCAAAACATGAAATTTCTGTCTTTTAAACCAAGCTTGAGGAGTATTTTGAGTCATTGTCTTGCTCAAAATCAATTTTTTGAGCAACAAAACCTCTACTGCCAGCTACATCTGGAGGATTTTGCTGAAAGATACTGTTCTTTGAGCATAATTCCATCGATGAGTACCAATGGTTCCACTCCATTGTTCGAAATACTTACATCCATAAATCATTATTAAATAGCACCGTATTTCACTGTTTGGCGCACTTGATTTGTTTGGGTTTTATCTGGACCCAGTGCAAAGCATACTCAACCAAGTAATTTGGACTAATGAGACTGAAATATATCGTTTCCAGCCTCATGGACGTACTTGATGTTGGACTAAAGATCCTGATACCACCCAAACATTCTCCTTGGAAGAGCCTTCAGAACCGTTTTTCTCTAATAGATTCAAAACTGTAAAGGATATGGCACAATGGTGTTTTATATCCAATCTGGTCATCTTTCTAGAAGACGTTATGATTGCTATAGTCTTCGAATCAACAATCTACACATTGCATTTGTTAAGGATTTATCTGTCAGTTCAACCTCTTGCAGATTCTTAACTGCCTTTCATTAGATATTGGAACTTGCCTAAGTATAGATTTCCCTGTATATTAAAAATCGTTGCGTTTTACTTCAAGTTATAATGATGCATTTAATTTATTCTAAGCTGCGGTTTAATGCATAGTTTAGTATTTTACTTTGTATTCTTTTTTGCTTCTTTATATCCTTCAGTTGAAACGTGGACCAAATTAGTTAAAGTTTCACCTCTATATGGCTATTTCGGATGTTGGGCAACATCTCAGAATGTTTATCTCAGAGTATATTTCTGTCGCGCAGTGTACAATGTAAAAAGAAATATTTTTAATGATCTTTAGTTCAATGCAAGATCCTAATAGCGCAACCAATGGCTTCAGGATGCAATTTTAATTTTATTTTTAAAGTACCCCCAGTAACCTGAAGCTTTTGCAAAGACAAAAAAATTAAGCAACTTATGTCCATTAACATAAGGGCCTGAACATAAGAATTTTCCGAATTACCTTAATAGCTCAATATAACAGGTTATTTTATAGCGAAAACTTACTTTTACTAGGTATATCAAAAGTTCAATTTAAATTTTTGATTTTCAGCCAAGGGTGCAATTTAAAAATGCAACTGCATAACTGAATCTATAACCTTTTGAGAAGTGCTGGTACATTAGCATTTCCGCAGCACAAAGAATAATTTTGAATGGATTAAAAGTATAAAAATATTGATTACTTAGTGTGGGCAACACCAGCATAAATCTTTCTATGCAAAAATTAAATAAATAAATCGAAAAGCTAATCAAGCTCAAGAAAGCGACATTGTGTCATTCGAACAATCATTTACACAATCACATATTTCTATTTTCCTATAAACGTAGTACAGAATAAATGTACCCATGCACATGACGTATCTGGAATGCAGCCTATGGCGTCATGGATTCATGGCCACAACTGAAGGTTGCATTTCAATGTAACATTTTGCGTACATTACACGTACAATTACACATAGCTTACGTCTGCTACATGGACGAGTGCGAGTTCGTGTGTCCGTTTCCATATGAACATGTTTGAGGAAACATGAAAACTCAAAAATCATCTGGTTTTACGATTGTATTCCTACATGTGTTGAAAAATGTTTAACAATATTTTCCTTTGCAATAAAATGCTGAGGCTACTTATCGGTATGAGGGCGTTTCCATAATAACGGATGAGATGGTTTTACTATAATCTTTGATTAAAGTGTTTTTTGCAATGCAAATTTCAGCTAAGTAATATAGAAGATTAGTAGTTTCTGGATTGCATCGTTTCTAAGAAAATGTGAAAATATTTTACTGTACACTAACATAACACTATGAAGCAAAGTATCAGCCACTACTATAACATAAGCTGTTTTTGACTGTAGAAAACGTTGCGGGCGGAACTTTATAAGTTCATTTTTAATTTTAACTTCTACAAAATTTTTGCATAACATAATGTAGGCGCATACATATATCGCAAGAGCTTACGCTTAAAAGTTATGTATTTAAATGGTTCTCATCGAATATCTTATTAACCTCTTCTAAGCAAATTTTTTTAAAAATATTATGTGATCGGTGGCAATCTATGATCGTTTCGGCATGTAACGTTTTGTAAGCGTTTGAGAACTTAGAAATTTTCAGTTACTTTTCAGAAATCTTACATTTCCATTTTAGAAAGCTTTCTGAAATGCGTCAATGTCCGCCTTTTGATATCATCTGTAAAACTATACAGAGACATTGTAGGATTAAGGGGAAATAAAACAAAACCCAAATTCTGAAATTTTTTATTTTTTTTTTATAATACAGAGAAACAGCCTGACAACATTTACATAGTTTTTTATTAACCATGTACATACATTTAATGTTGTATATTTGTATTATCGAATCATAAAATATTATTAAGATATCATTAGTAAAATTCAAACATAAAATCTGCAACCTTTCAAAAACATTTCAGAATGAATGCATGTGAAACATATTATGGGAAAGTCGTTCGTTAAAGTGATAGTTGTTTATAAAAATATATGTATGGAGGCCTTTTTAGTTGTGCAACTATATTTTCCTACTTGTGTCAGTTTCTCATTCTTATAAAGCAATTCCAGTCGCCAGCTTCTCTTTCCATACGTACATACATATATTATATAGTACCCCGAACATATTGATCATAGTTTTTGATTTAAGAATGTATCCCATTAATGTGCAACCAATACATTGCATGCTAAAACATAATAAGGCTCGCTTCAAAAAAAAACTTAATTCGTTTTGAAAACTCAGCTGTAATTACGATTCATTCTATGCAGCTACGCTACGTCTTAATTTCCAATGCATGCGATTACTTCTGAACACAAAGTCTTAAGTGTAGTAGTAATTAAAGGCTTAAGTATCAAAAATTTTAATAAAGCTCAGATAAAACACAGAGCCGTTCTTTGGGTGGGGTGACACACTACACTCTCTGTGCTTTGAAAAGGCCTTGAACTGTATAATCGTTAGAGTTTGGAAATTGAAGACATTTTTGGTAAGGCAATATAAAATTCTTCTTCAAGTGTAGAAAAAGCAACATTCTAACCATCACTCTAGACCCCGCATTTTCACAGTAGGACCCTTATAACAGAAGTTTACAAGAAAAAGAGCTTCGAGATATTAGTAATGCAGTCCTATGAATTTTGAACTGCTCCAACCGATAACATAATTTTTTTCATTAAGTCAGGATCTTAATATATTAAACCATCAAGTGTCATAGGTGGCATTTGTGTCCGTTATCAGTAACTTCGTAATTTTTTATAGCCTTTTGATTGCTAGGTATTGTAGCGATTTTGTGCTTTGATATTTTCTTGATGCGTAATACAAAAAATATAAAGACAACTTGTGAATAGAAGTCGTTTTTAATCTGGACAATTTGCATAAAAGAGATTAGTTCCGGCGCGGAGAAAGCTATCATCAGCACCGTCCTTAGGCATGGGCACACTAGGGCAATATGCCTGGTGTGCCGAGCTTAAGGGGCCCTCAACCAAGGCTGAATTAAGGTATTTGATATAGGTAGAAGTAAGACTCGGTCCCAGACCTCGAACTGAGTGGGTGTTCTGTGTTTTCAATAGATGTTTTGTGTGAAAGAAAGCACGATTACGTTCTTAATTTTCATATATATGTGCATAATAGCCTTCTGACAGCTCCATCCGATGTTTTAACTTAATATCGTTAAGTTCGGCCATTTTCATAGTAACGCTCATAGTACATATAAAAGAGTGATGTTTAAATACATACATATAGCGAGTACATTACACATACGTACATATGTATGTACCATACATTACAAGCGCACAACCAAATTGCCCTACTTTGGTGTACTAAAATTTGTCCTGCTGCCATTTATATTCGCAACATTACGGGTATTAAGATGTCAACGGAAATAAAATGTGTAAAAATTATACGCTATTAGCATTTCGAGCACGTATTTGCATTTTAGTCCTTAGAATGGATTGAAGAGTGCAAGCAAAAATGTTGCAAAACGATGTTCCTACATTGTTAATATAGATCAACTTGTTGATGACACAAAAAAAGACATAAAACATTATAGGTTTATCAGTTGAAATGACTTTGACTTATGTATATCTTTGTATCAATGATTTGTTAGAAGCGGTTTTAAATAAACGTATTATTTCAGAATTTAGGAGATTTTGAAAACATGAAGCGCTGCTTCAAGAGTTCAAAATGTGAATTATGAATGTGTTAGCTTCAGCATTCTCTCAAATAAAAGTAATTTAATAAAATTATCAATCTTCTTCAATCTGGAAGCAGCTTCCAAGGGGAGCATGTCGCATGTGCTTCTTCTGGAGCAATTGAAATTATTTTTAATTTAAAAATAAATTTTTTACTCAGCATCCACTAAGGTCTGAACCCGGGCATTTCGTTTAGTTGCATGTTCACACTAACGACATGAGTCAAGACCATGGTTATTTTTTGCCTGGCTTAAAGTATATTATTTGATTTATCAAGTGGCAACTGTAGAAATGGAAAACTCAACTTTTCACTTTGACCGAAAAATAATGTAGTCTTAGTCTCACTGAAATTAATAATAAGAGTAGCTTCGAAGCGTTTTTGTAAGCGCTTCTGTTTCGGATGGGTAGTTTTTTACAATCTATATTTGCTCTTTTCGTCTCGAAAAATCCCAGGTGAAGCTTCCGGAATGAGTTCAGTGGGAAGGGGACACTCTTAACTTAATTTTTGAAACCACTTTATTCAGCTGATTCTTTTCAAATGATCCAGCTATCTCATTATCATTGCGTTTTTACAGGTAGAAGTTTTTACCATTGCTGAAGCCTGCAGGGTAGCGGGTAGTATTAACTCAAAGAAGATAGCAGCCATTCCCTCCGACAGCGAATCCATTATGAAATCATTGAACTCTGCACATGTAAAATCCAAAATAATAGAACAATGCAAGAAATAACTAGTCAGGCTAGATAATCAATTTGGCATTGTCCTCATATGGGTTCCAGGACACAGGAAAATTCAGGGAGTCAAATGGCTGCTGAGATAGCAAGGAGTGGTTTCTCATTTATTGAAATCGTTTCGGAGCGTCTTTAAAATCCTGTAAAACAGCCAGATCAATCTGGTACTCTGATATTTAATGATTGTGAGAACCATTTACCTACTATCCAGGAGCAAGAATCATTGCGACCTGCACTAGACAATCGGCGAACATACTGAATGATTAAATCTTTGCAGCTGTCTAGGCTTAGCCACAATCAGGCTAAGATGTATTGGAAAACCTTTTCACTGCTAATTCATATGGAACCAAAATATTGAGCTTTATTTTTATCTATAGGTAGATGGTACTATTAGCATTAACAGTCCAATGTTAAACATTTGCTGCTTCATCAGATTCGATTTTCATATACTTGAGTGCAATGGCGTCACGTGGACATTTGACACACGGGGCGAAGAGTTAATTTTCTCCACTTTACTTACCAAAAAGTGTTATTATTTACAGCTGTTGTAGCTAAGCTTTCTTATTATTATTTACTAAAAAAAAAACATTTTTCCATCACTTTTACGTCCCAAAAACTCTAGCAAAATCAGATATATTTCACATGAAAGTTTCAAACCAGATATGTAAATATAATTTTTAAAACAATTTAATTTAATAAAGAGAATAAATTTAGCAAAATGTATATTTGGTTGTTATCTTCAACACAAAACTTGAATTTCATATAGCGTGTATCCATTTTGCCGCCTCCTTTCTCTTTGGTATGCTAATGACTCAGTGTACGTTATACCGGCAGTTTACTGTACCTACTAACACAAAGTCTCAATAGCTGGTCTAAGGTTACTGTATCGATTGTAAAAATGGTCGCAAATCAATGCTCTTCGAAGAGTTTGTGAACTAATTAAAAAAAAATATCTAAGCAAAATGGTTTATAATTAAAGTCATGTAACCAAAAAGTCAGTTAACAAGTGAATTCTTCACTACATACATCGGTATGTTGTGGTTAACATAATAATTTTGTTTATGCCGATACATTTTTTATTTTTGCACATATTTATTATGATTATTTTTTTACGTCGATATGTAGATACTCACGTTCGAATAAATAAAAAACCGCAATTGATGTTTTGTTTACATTTGTGAGTTCCTTTTGTGCGATTGCTCGTAATTTTTGTAAGATCATTTTTATCTCAGGCCATAAATTAATCTGCCATTTTTAATTTTACTTAAAGAAATAATATTTTTTTATATTTATTTGTTTATAATTAACTGAAAAAACAATTTAAAGTGAAATTGTAAACATTAATTTATTGTGAAAAATATTTAAGCCAATGAATATTTTGTGCTTCCCAATGGACCCCAGCACGTGATGTCTTTATCAAATTATGGAATTTTCTTGCAATTATATAAACATTTATTTAATTGAAATAAATGAAATTAAACAAATGTTCACAACAGAGCCACTTGATTGCATTTCATTTGGTAATGACTATGGTTTCCGAAGGGCCGTGGCAATTTTCAGCAGTAGTTACTCCGAAGCTTAGTTATGAAATTTTTAATATGTTGGTTGGTCTTAATTACAGTTAGTATTTAGTTGCGGTGATTGTATGCAAATAACCGTAAAGCAAAAGATTGATAACATAATCGCAAGTAAATGAAACTTCGAAATGATATTCTGAAATACACATATATTTATCATATCATTTACATATGTTCTAGATTTTACAAAATTTCGTAGTATTCGAATTAAACCGGCATTTTATGACTTCTTACAATTTATTCGACTTAGTTGATGCTTTCTCATCCTATTCGACTCTTTTATGTCCTTGGACATTTTACGACTTTTATGGATTCGATCGTAAGATCAACTCATTCGATGTTAGTCAACTTATTCGATACTATTCATCACACATGGACTTCGAAAGATGTCATTTGAAATTTTTCTACCCCAATCAACTTTGTCGATATTTTTCGATACTAGTCACACTTTCTTTAACTTGTTGGATATTTTTCGAAACAATTTATTGTTCTACAAAGTTAAGACTTCTTGATGTTTTTCTATGCTGAAATCAAAGTTTTTCCGAACAGTTAACTTTCTAACTCGTTATCATAAGCGAGTGGAAAAATTGTCGCAATGTCAAGGTCATTAGTGGAGTCTACTTGCAAGAAAACTCGTATTAAATTAAAATTTGCTTCTGACTATACATATACATATATATGTATGTATGTACATATCACGCCGCGAGTATTTGTATTCACGCGAACTATTTTTTCTACACTAAATAAATTCTAAATAATTCAAAATCAGTATTTTTCTCTGAGTGTAGGCACCATAACTGATATAGGCGAGTTGGGCTGGTAATTGGTTTTCTAAACTCGCAATTTATTTCTTAATTTAGAAAATATATATTTTTTCTTCAATTAGAAAAAATATACATACGTATGTAGTAATTTTGTTTTATAATAAAGATAAAAGTAAATTATATTGCAACAGAACGAGTCATGTTAATGGTGAACAACCTCAATTAACCCTCGCAACACCTATCTCGTTTTAAAATGCGCATTTAAAGTAAAAACAGGAGCAACAAGTTGTAGTGAATTAAATATTTAATTGAATAATAAGACAATAGTGAATAAGCACATTGTTTGTGCCCAGCTACTTGCAAAATGTGTGTGGGATTGAACAATGGGGCATGGCAGCAAAATTACTTACATTGATATACCTGGAACTTATACCAAATTGAGAAACTTGATACATGGATCCATTTGTCTGCAGTAAGGACTGCGTTAAATGTAGGTGGCGTAGTGCAACAGGCAATATAGACATAGCGCATTCCACCCCAAATCAAACAACCAACTCACCATTTTGATTTTGCATCGTTGAAGACTTTTTTCTTTTAATGAAAGTATTTTGCAAAATTTTTTAAAATATTTTTACATCAAGATATTAAAACACATTAATTTTTGAAGTCTAACGTTTTTATAGTTTTTTTTAAGTGCTCACAACTCCGCGAATATTCATCAAACTGATTTTTTTTGCTAGTTATGCTTGTCTCATGGACTTTTCATATAAAACATGGAAAACTTTTTTAACTAGTAACTTTTTTCTAAGTAATTTTTTGCGCTGAGTCCGAATCTGGCCTCAGAATTAACCCATCATGTCAGAATTCTGAAATATTTTAGGTTAAGTACCAAAAACATGATGTTTTTTGTGTACTTTCGAGACCATGTGTAGGATTCAAAATAAGCTGTTTTGCTTATTTTTAACAAAAGCAATATTTAGTACCGGTCTTGCCCTTTAAAAGGTCTTCGCTTAACCTACTACTGGGATCAACAACAAGATCTATTCGACGGGGAAAATACAAATGAATGTCGTCAGCGTAAGCAGGCATTTTAAAATTTTTTGTAACGAGCCAACCAACTACATGACATGAGTGGCCCCAGTATTGAACCTTGTGGTACTCCAGAGGTGCACTTCCTGCATTTGAAGTATTTATCTCCTACTTTAACTCTTTGGAATCTATCCTGAAGATAGCTTCTACTAACCAAACTGAACTTTCACAACATTCAAAATGTTATCTTAATTTTCGACATAACAAATGATGTTTAACTCTATCAAACGCTATAGAAAAGTTAAGAAGGCACATTAGAGTTATCTAATCCTGATCATAGGCAATGCGAAGGTCATCAATAACCTTTAATATGGCAGTTGAACAATTATGCCCAACATGAAAACCTGATTGAAATGGGGAAAGCAGTTCGTATTTGTTTAAAAATTAAATAACTTGCGCCTGCAAAAATGCCTCACAAATCTTCAATAAAACCCGCAAAATACTTATGGGACGGAAATCACTAGGAATAGTTGCAGAAGGTTTCTTTGGAATCGGTACCACCACAGCCAACTTCCAGATTTGGAGAAAGCAAGAGGTTACAATGCAATGGTCAATCACATGTGTTAAGGAACCAAAAGCATAAGGTGAAATATGCGTGTGAAACTTAATTCAAACCTTATCCACTCCCACTGCATTGGATTTGATCTTCATAATAATTTTAAATACATAAAATTCATCAACGACATGAAATTCAAAAGAATTCATTGGACATGTTGAAAGGTTTACTTCAGGTTGATAGTTACTACTGATATAAGAAGTAGGAAAAAAATCATTCAGTTAATCTGGGTCGGTTGAACAATCATGCTTGGCTATCATTGAACAATTTTTACGAAAACTTTTTTGATAGCATCTTGTCTAGCGATTTTGTATTAGAATTATTGGAAACTTAATTTGGAAGGTGATTCAGAGTAATTAGAATGTAAAATTTATATAAATTAATGTCGAATGATATTAAATTTGTGCTATTCGGAGACAAAACTTTTCTGATTTATAACCCCGACACAAAGCACTGTGCGACGGTGCACAAGCCGATAATGTCAGTTAAGTTAACTTATTATGTACTACTCTTTTCCATCAATGATTTTCAATTTCACTCACTGATTTTTTTGAAAAATTACCATATATGCCTTTAAAATGTAACCAAAGCCGTAAGGCATTGTAAAAAAACCAAAAAAATTGTATTGAGTGTGTTAAAAACTGATCATTCTATGTTTGTTTTATTATTTTCAAGGATTTGTGAACTTTTTTTGATTAACTTTCACTTATTTATAGATTTTGCTTTCATTAAAATTAATTTTATATATTAAAAAGTCACAAACAACAGTTCTTACTGGTTTTTGTTTTTAAATTTCTGAATAATTGATAGAACTCTCTCGATTTTGTTTATAAAACTTTGGTATTTTTCTTACCTGAAAAACAAAGGCAAACATTTGAATTGTGGGTGGTATTTGAAAGAGGCATGTCCAAACAAACTGCCACCACCGATAATGATCAATAAAATTTGAAATCACATCACTATCGACATCCTGACTTAGGTCTTTCGCGACCGCACTTTGATTTGGTATATCAATTTGTAGAATTTCATTCTTCTTCTTCAGGTCCTGCGACAAACGCTTGATATCCAATGCTAAAACGCTAATTTCAGGTGTCTGCGGTTATCCTTCACGATAAAATTCAATATTACCGCGCGGCGAGGACGAACCAATTTCATTAAGGTTGCAATTAAAACTCAGTGAACCACGCCGAAGAACACCACTCTTATTTACGAAATTATTATTTTGTTCTTTTTTTTTTTATTTCACAATTACTTGCTCTTCTAAGCAAAAAAAAAAAACCCGATACGCGCCAGTTGTATTATAGCAATTTAATTAGTAATTGCCTAAACAATAACTAATTATTATTTCGTAATTTATTTTCGATTTATAACTTCCACAGTTCGTAACCATTAAGCCATTAGACGCAGTCTAAATTTGGTTAACGATTGCAGCGCTGTTATAAACCTTCAAAATCTCTGTTAAAGACATTGTGCAAACAAATGTTAAGTTAACAGTGATCGCAAAAGCTTTAGATACCAACGTTGACAAAACACGATCAACATGAGTGTTGCCAACAACGAATGAAATCTTCTTAGCGTTATTTGCTGCACGTTCCTAAATGAGGTGAGTTTTGAAAGCTTTCTGTTAAGACATTTAAGCAGCGTTGTTCAAAATTTGTTAAAATGGTACAGTAAATAAAAGTGTTGTTGAAGTCAATAAGGGACTTTTCAATATATTGAATTAAGCTCGAGGGAGTAAAATTCTGAAGAGGGCTTATGGTAAATGGAAGTCAATCTCATCGATTTCGTGCTACACATTGCCCTACACATTGACAGAGTTATTTGATGTAGCGCAACTAAATTTCGCTCAAATATTAGGAATAACTTCGTCACGTTCTGAAGAAGAAGATGGTAAATTTCGACAACAGGGCGTGGCATGCCTTAAAAAAGCAAAAACTTGAAAACACTATACAGAGAGAGTTATTTGAGGTAATGAGATAACATTTTGGAAGATTTGGAAGAACTCCAGACAAGTACTAAGTGAGTTTCTGCAAGTGACCATGTCGACCCCCAAAGAAGCAAAAACCTTGAAACGCTGCACTGAGAAATTAATTTAAGGGTACGAGGATAGTTTGATAAGTCAGGTCAGGTTGCACAAAAGCGGTCATCGCGGCAAAAATCGTTGATAAAATCCATGAAATCATATTGGACGATCGGAGAATGATAGTGCGTAAGGTGGCTGAGGCTGTAGGTATCTCGATTGAGCGGGTACATCACATTTTACATGAATATTTGAACATGAAAAAGCTATCCGCACAATGGGTGCCGTGATAGCTTACACTCGACTTTATCCGCAACCGTGTGACTACTTCAAAGGAGTATTTGACAATGTTTAGTCGCAATACGAACGAGTTTTTACGCCGTTTCGGACAAAACGTGGATCGGTCACAATACATCAGAGACCAAGGAACAATCAAGATCGTTAGCCCAATTGTCGGTTGCAGAAAAGTCGATTGTATGAGATTACAGGATGGGATGTACAGTATAGATAGTTAAAGATGATATCCAAAATCATTTTCTTATCGTTTTTTTTTTGTTGGTGTGACTAATTCAAATGCATATGCGCTAAATATTTGATGAGATATGATGATTTTGATTTTTCTCTGATATGGCGGATATGGTGGCATTGAGTCCAAAGTACTTATAACATAAATTCTTTACAGTATCTTGAATATCCATGTTATAGATATGGTTGCTGTAAGTCATATAGCTTTCTGTTATTACGGAACGAACACTCGATTTAAATACATATATACCTCTATTTCAGCGGAATTTCAAAAATAAAACATCAAACGAAAGATTTGGTTTTCGATTTTATTTTTGGCAATATCTTTGTTCACATTTTACACTAAGCAATTGATAATTGACTTAAATAACACTTTTTTTTTTGTTTTTTCTTCAAATTTTACACTCTATTTGGAAGATACTAATTGGATAATTTATTGACTTAATTACATTTTCTCATTGACTGACTGACAACAATTGTACTTAGTATAAACTTTTCAAAGAATTAACAAAATTTATAAGTACAAAGTAGTAAAAACTAACAATAATCACGGCGATTCAATATTCTATATCTATGTTTATATGCGATATATCATTGAATTTAAGCATAACAATAATTGTTACAAGTAAGTACGGCATTTTATATGAAATTTGCATAATGCATTAGGAAATTCGTAATTACAATATTTATATATCAAGACTTTAGCTTGTACCTTTTAATCAATGGAGCAGTTTTAATTGTAATGGTATTTTTTGTTTTCAATTAATTATTATTAGTAAATGCATTATGTTCAATTGTAGGCTTTCAAAACTGCGCTACCGTGAATGTGAAAATGGTTTATATATATATTTTTTTTTCATTGATATGATCCTAATATTAAACATACATTTGTATGGCTTCTTTTTCAAAAAAAAAAAAAACATAATTGACAATTGTTAAATGTTACCTGTTACCTGTTAATTATTTACAATTGCATACATAAGAAATTGACTATAAACTATTAATATCATTAATTTTAAGGAGTTAGTTTTCTTTCGATTAGTTTATTTTTAAACAGAGTTGTAGGAAAACATCCTACCAATTCATCGTAAATGAAATCAAACTTTTTTCGCAGTGTGCATTGTACAACTTTTTCGGTCTTAAATACAAAATAAGCGCCAAAAATTAAAAAAATCAATTTAAATTTAATGAACATGAAATGTGCTTATACTAGCGAGTAATCATAGATATTAACCGGGAATTGATTCCGAAACTTTGGTTTGAAAGAAAAACTCAATCAAAGCTACACAATAAAAATATGCAATTTAAATAAAAAACAATAAATTTATCTATTCACAACTCTGTTTATAAATAAACTGGTAGACAGTTTTTTGGACAATATGCATAGTACAGGAAATAAATAAAAAAAAAATTTACGAAATGCCCTAAATTTGGATACAAACTCATTAAATCATACCCCTCTAAAATAAAAAAAAAAAATAGTGCTCTTAAAATTAGCCAAGAATGGCTTCTGTGAATAACTGGAAATATAAAAAAAGATACGTAAATCGAACATAACATGGCTGAGTAAGCACGGTTTTAGCAAACTACCCGTGTAGCATTTTTCATGCGGATTGCATACGGCTGGCCATATTAGTGATTCGGTCTGTACTTGAACAATTGGACCAGACCTGGATGTTTTGTTAATGAATGGAGTCAGGCTAACCGGATAAAACTACTTTTAGCTAGCAAAAAAAAAAAGCAATAGGTTGGCCGTTGTCGTTAAACAGTGCATTTAAGAATTGTGTTAACAGGGAATGCCCAGGTTCAAACCCCATTTCTTTTGTTTTTTAAATTAAATTTAGTTTCACAGAATAATTTGTCAAGTTAACATGTTACTTGATACAGAAAAATATATTTGATCTGGCGAAGGTGATTAGGGCCTTATAGGTTTTTACAGGGTCTACAGACTTAAGGCGAAAATAGGTTCAACTACACCATTAGCTGATCTGACTAGCCTGAATTGTTCTTGATTTGGCCGAGCTGATCAGGGTTATATAAGTTTTTATAGGTTTTTCCATAAGAGGTATTAATAAAGCTAGCCAGCTCCGGTTCATACCAGATTTGTCCAGGTTCGTTCATAATTTGGCAAAACTAATCAGGACTAAACGAAATTTCAAAGGGCTTTTCCTAGCAGGGCTGCAATATAGCTAGTCTTCCCATCCCATTTCAGATCGGAAACTCCTTAATACGTTTCCACCTTTAAGATTGATAAGTTTCACACATAGCTGCTAGTCCATTCCTAATACGGAGCTGACTATAGTAAGACTTTCATGATAGGAATTCCTAAGCAGGTAAACGAAAATTGCGCTATTTTTGTAGATTTGTGTAATACGCACAAACTCGCAATGAAATGCTTTCGCTGCATTCACAAGCCTAGGCTTCAAGTTCTATGGCGTTAAGTTCGTGGTACAGAGACGCACTCCAATCACTTTTTGTTGGGAAAAAATCACGAAGCAGTTTGCTCGATGATCGCGACTCCAGCTGTGATCACATTCTTATTGTGGTTAAGGTGAGATTACGAGTGATGACGTTACGCTCTAACCGCTCAAATAGGACGATGGATCAAAGCACTACAAATGGTTTCACCGACTATATTAACAGTAACGCCCCGACCTTAGGGCAATAGCTGATATCAACCATACATTTGCAAATCTTGTCCAGTATTGCTATTGGATTCCGACGCGAATGAAAATCTGTTTGGGGTTAGCACTTATCACCTTATTAAAACATAGTTTTGAATTATTTACCTGTACTATTAATATTTTACAAATAAAGTCTAGCAACTATGGGATTTTCCTGGAAATAACTGGCGTGTCTACCTTGTGTTTTTGGTCGCTTCCCATCAAAGATTCCCAAGTTTTGTTTGAGACAAAAATACTTCGAAATTCAAAAAGTAGAGATAACATTCAACAGAAAAGAACCATGTTGTCGTACTAATGTAGAGTGTAAGATAGTATTTCGATCAGATCAACCCTATTGTCGAACCTCTGAGGTAACTTTTTTGTCAGGATTAATGACGGTTTATTGGTCACACCCTTAGTTTTTTACGAGTTTTAAACGCTTGTCCCTTGCTTTTCTCCAATATACCAACTTTAAAAAATTACCTTTTTTTGTTACAAACTTTGTCTATTCTTCGAATTTCTAGCTATTTTCTTGAGAAAGCCATATTAAAGAAGTTTTTTTTTTGTTGAAGATATTTTCAAAATTTGAGCTGGTGGTGAAATTTATTTTTCGTGGTAAGTTAAATATACGAATTCAGCGCTCAAAGAACTAATTAACTAGCTTATCTCCAAAGCTACAATGAATGCTTCCAGTTAGGGCTCTTACATTATCTCTATTGCCTATATTAAAAATAAAATATACATATAAAAACAAAATTTATAAAAAACTATATAGTAAAATTAAAAATATTACTTTTATATTATATACTTTGTTTTTTTTTTGTATTTTTTTTTCTTGAATTGCGAAAGTGCGTTAAACATACATATTTACATATGTATTTGTTTTGTTTATTCTTTAACATATTGATATTAAATTCTCATTTAATTAGGCCTAACATTTTGGTCCAGCCAAAATTTATTACTCTATGTATATAAACAACATATATGTTTGTATTATAATAAGATTCCACGAATACACATTTAGTAAGTTGTATTATATACTTCTTCTTTCTTAGACTATTATTCTATTTTTTTTTTTTTAAGATTTTTGATTTTTTTTTTAAATTCGTCAATACATAGTTTCGACAGGTTCAACTCACAAACATTCCACAACAAAAGTTTTTTTTGCTTCTGTTTTTAGTCCACAATAAATTTGTAATCGTTTTACAAAATACAAAGTCCGTACTCCCCAACTGTCATCATATTGGAAATTCATTTTCTAAAGAACCATCTACTCTTCCTCCTTCGTTTTTTTCTTACATTGTTCCTCGGAGATTTCTTTTGAACGTGCCAACATTGTTTCTGGTAAAAAGAGTACAACAAAGCCACCGAATAAACTGAATGCAGTGAGTATCGTCATCAGTAGATGACTTTCGATTTTTGTCTGAAAATTTAAGTAAAGGAAAATTAAAAAAATTATTTCCGACAAATAAAAGCATCGAAAAGTGTAAGAACCTAATTTCGAAGAGTGGTCAGGTATAATTGATACAACAGACAAAAGAATAACAAATAATGAAGTAAGGAGCACAATCAGAGTTGCCAAAGGATTGGTTTTGACCCAGCCAAACTTGTAATTGGCGGTCGAAGCCGGGTGCCTGGTAGGAATAAAAAATTTCTGTAAAGCCGGATAATTGAACAATTGATAAAATTATTTTTTGAAAGATTATGCTAATTATTTTCTTAAAATTGTTAATTAAAAAAATTCAACTTTTCCCCAAAACAATTTTACTCTTAATACCATTTCAAGCAAAAACTATTTTATTTTGAGAAGGTTGGGAATTTTTTCTTTTTGACTACCCTGGGCAAATAATATCTAAAATCTAATGTTTGGAATAATTTAATAACGGCGTCTCTGTTCCGCCTTATTATAAAACTTTTTATTTCTTCTTGCAACATCCGCAGTCATTCCTTATATTATATAGTACTAGTTTACAAAATTGTTTTATTCCAAAGAATTTGACAAAAAAGTTTTTCATTTCATTTATGTTTCAATTTCGAGATGTCAAATTAAATTTTTCACGATTAAAAAAAAAATTGGAATTAATTAATTGGAAACAACTACTGACCAACTGGATTTAATAAATTATCACTGAAATGAATGGTAATGCTATCAGTGTCCTAAATCAGCTAGAAAGCACGGTACTACGGTAATGTTTAAATGCAACTTACCAAAAGTGAGAGGTATGGTGTCAAAATTAGTGCTAGACCAGCAGCTACATTACAAGCACCCACGCCCACATTGCGTATTGCTGTCGGATACAGCTCTGCTGTGTAAACTGGCATGATGGTATTTGCTGCACTGATCGTAAACTTAGCTAAAAATATAAAATCAATAAATTAAAATTTGCTTAATATGAAGAAATCTGGGTTTTTATCAGATGTAAATATAAGGTTAGGATAATCCTAACCAAATGTATGTACATAGTATATTTGAACCAAATTAAATTTTGGTGCCGGGTAAAGAAAACTGGAATGTTGTAGGAACAGGGTTGCCAAATGGCCTTTAATTACGCGGTCAGGCTAATTGGATGCCAAAGCCATTGGTCGCGGGGGAGGCGTTTAAGCCGTTAATTAGAGGTGAAAATAACAGTCATATTTAAGGTAAAATTTTTTTATTGTTTACCAAAAAAAAAAGGTCATCACTTTTTTGGAAGGCCGTTAGTTACACATTTTCAACTTGGCAACCCTGAGTGGGAGTATAGTGTAAGGAGAACAACGGTACTAAAAATTCACACAGACAATGTGAATTGATGAGCAATTAAAAGAAGGCACAGGTTTACTGGGGGAGATAGTATTCGCCAACTATTTTTTTTTTCAATAGTATTTCAGTGTTAAGTGATTTTTAATAGCGCCGCTATCAACACAAACTTCTAAACTTTTATTACATTCAATAATTTGTTTCATTTTGCTATATAATCTCAAGCACATTAAAAAGTAAAAAATTATTCTACTGAAGCAGGTTTTGTGAACGAGATATACAGGGTGTCAGTGAAGAAGGTAATTGTAAATTTTTGTTAAATGAAAGAGCTATAATATGGCTATAATATTGATAAAGATTTCATTCAATGTTGGTGATTATGTAAGAAATATGAAATCAGATAAATGTTCGTCTCCGTTAGCCGCACAAATACATACGCGCTATTTTGAACACATTATATTTTATAAATTTTGTCTGAGATGCTTCAGAGTTTCTGGGTTGCTTGCATTAGGCTTGCTCTTCAAATACCTACACAAAAAAAGTCCGGAGTAGTCAAATCCGGTGACCGTGCAGGCCAATCAACATCATAATTTTTTGGGATAACTTGTCGAAAGAAAGCTTGCTGTAGTTCCATTGTAATATTGGCTTTATGCGATGTGGCATAGAGTTGTTGGAGCCATATGCTAATCAATCCCAAAGTTAATAGTTCTGGCGTCAAAAAGTTTTCAATCATGTCACAATATCGGTGTGCAGTGACCGTTACCGTTAAGCTGTTTTCATTTTCACAGACGTGAGATCAAAAGAATTCTCTGGATCAAATTGTAAGCCAGACTCTCACTTTAAATGGATGTATAGGTGACTCAGAATAATTTGTGGGTTTGCTATTGCAAACCGAATATTTTGTTAATTCACATATCCCTTCAAATAGAAATTTGCCTCGTCACTCATTATGAGTTTTTCAAGAAAATCAGCGTTGCCATGGACGAGCTGTAACATCCTGTAACAAAATCAGCCTATCCTGTAGTTCTTTACGGTCCAGGCTTGTGTCTATCACTTCTACCAACCTTCTTCAAAATCACGTAATTTCTCTCAAAAACTTCGCGTTATTTTCTCATCGTCACAGTAATCGATGATTGATTTGCTTAAAATGTTTCAACATTTAAAGCACGTTGGCTTATCGAATTTTTTCCACAGGGATTTCCAAAATCCTCAAAATCAAGATTAGATTACAAACCAACCGATTTGTATCAAATTTGGTACACGGGGGTCACAGATCACGAATCTGAGGTCAGATTTTTAAAATTCAAGATAGTGAGCCCAAAAAAGTAGTTTGGGCTTTTGAGTTTCCACCATATTGGGTCCACCATCTTGAATCTTACTCTTATCAATTCACTTAAATAGTACGTCATAAATGGAAAAATACATTGCCATCAAAATTGTGGAAATGAACACATCGATTTTTGGTAAAATTTGGCTTGTATTGTATCACTTTTTTTTCGTAGCTGTGTAATATATTGATTCAAAATTATTTTCAAAGTATATTTATGAAAACTAAGTACTTACCAACCATCACAAAAGTAATTTTTAACCACAACAGATCATCATTTCCTTCAGTTACCGCGCCACAGCAGCATGCAATACCAGCACAGACTAAGGTGGCACAGAAAAGCCATTTTTTACCAGTTTTACTGATGATATAGATGGCTATTGCAATGGCAGGAACTTCGACTAGCCCAGCTAAAGCCTAAAAAAGAAAGAGAAAGAAATACATTTTTAGTTAAACTTCGAACTATAAATGATATTTCAATGAAATTTGGTCTCTGAAATCACGCGCGACTGGTGTCATGCTGTCATCTTATTTTTATTCAGTATTGTTTGACATTTCATTATGGAAAGATTTACGCCAGAAAAAAAAACGCTTGTAAATTGTGGGAATTTATTGAAATCACTAAAATTTCAAATTTATATTCGCACAAAATTCACATCGTGTAATATCACACCTGGACTTTTTCCTTTTGGGCTATGTGAAGTCAAAAGTTTTCGTCGATAAGCCTGCTACGATTAAGCACTTGGAAGCCAACATTGCTCGTGTAATTTGCGATACACTATCTCGAAAATTTAACCTTCCGAATGGAATAGCTGCATTTAAATCAGATTATCTTTAAAAAGTAAATGTTAGAGATTGTTCTTTTGGGTCATATTAAAGATTCCGACATCCAATTCTACTTTAAGAAATCTTTGACACAAATTTAAAGCTGGAGTCCAACACCAAGCTCATTTTACAAAAAAAAAGTTGAAACAATAAACAGCTGGCAACCTATGTTTGGGACGGGATTTGGCAAGGCAACTCCATATATTTAATTTAGGCTTATCAAGGTTTATCATTTGAAACACAATGTCACCTTGAATCTTAAACCATAAACTTTTTTCTAAAAAAAGGTTGGCCCAAAAATCAGGGGACAACCGATATTTGGGACAAGATTCGACGAGACAACCCTATATATTATATTAAGGCTCTTCAAGCTCTTTCATTTGACGTACATTTCATGCTATAAAAAAAAATCGGCCAAAAGTCGTGTTTTTTCGGCCATCGCGACGAGTTTTGGCAAGGCAACCCTAGCTGGTTAGTTTCACTAAAATGCATTACTATCTTTCCCCTACATCTTACACTGTAATTTTATACACTCAACTTTTCTACAGCGAAACAAACTTTCCCAGCTCTTCTGGGCATGACTGATTTAATGCTACTGAATTTCAAATTTCACCATCATAAATATTTTTTAGTGGAAAAATTTTATGGAATTCGCTTTCATTAGGCATTTTCACCAGAAAGGAATAAGTAAATAATATGATATTATCTCCACTAAACGTTTAGTGGCAATGGAATACACTTTTCCACTACCGCCAAGATTTTAAAATTAATGAATTACATTTCAAGTTATCACTCAAACTTTTCGTTGTAATGAATAATTTTTATCCCACTAGCACTATAAACAATTGAGTGTGAAATTTAGTGCTGTAACCCCCACTCTGGTTCAATTTTACATGTGCCATATTGATGTGATGTTTATTTAACCGTCATCCAAATGCTATTGAATAATATAAATATTTCAAAATCAATATTTTTAAACAAAAATTTATTACTCTGTGAATCGATTTTGTTATGCTTATTACAATCTCAAAGACGTCCAATATAACGTATAACGATATAACGAATTTCCATTTTAACGAACAGTTTTTGAAATTGGAATATTTCCATTGATGTCTCTAAATTAAGAACGCAAAAAATGTTCATTATTTCAAACAACGACATTGTTTAATTCAACCATAACATTGAACTGAAATAACTTTTTTTTACCAGTAAAGGTGATCACAAGTTAATATAGCTTTCCAAAATCTAACTCAACTTTCATACGACTTAATATATGCGTTAATAAAAGCCCCAGTTTCTTTAATAAAAAACACTTCGATATAACGAATTTCGCGGTATTAGCACTGAATCGTGCGTTAATTAGTTCGTTATATTGGACGTCTGCTGTATTAGATTCCAAATATATCACACTTATTGCTCTTGCTAAGAAGACCGAAATATTGTAAACAGATGAAATATTAGATATTAATTGGTCGAAAAAAAAAAACAAAAAAATTTCAATAAAATATTTTGATTTCGATTCCCGGGTTCATTGTCAGTAAAAAATTCTATGCGAGTAGGTGGAGGTAGAGCTATCTATATCAGCCTATGAGTTATAGGATGTTTAACAAAGTTCATTCATGATGGTATTCCTAAGCCAAGATTATCTCATAAGTTGGTTGGGGTTGGAGGAGCTGGAGGAAATTTATCTATCTCCATAGCTATAGAAAGTGTAGCAATATTGACTTCGTTAAGTGCTCGAAAAGGTTTCGATTGATGAAACCTAAAGAATTTCACCATGTACATTTCGCAGTATCGTAGCTGGTCCTTTCATAATGCCAGAATTAGACCTCTGCTTATGAACGTTAGCCTTTGAATTTTAATATTTGGAATTTTTGTTTAGAAACTTTAATTTTTTGTCTTTTGCCGTTGGAATTTTTTTGATTCGAATTCTAATCAAATCAATATATCATCATACAAAATAGATAAAACAGGCGTTAAGCAAAATTGAATTCCATGGTGTATATATCTGATTGCACATGATATATAGTCAATGATTTATTCTAAAGCCATACAAATTAAAAATTTATATGAGGGTTCTATGTCTTAATTGGCGCGGAAGCACATCCAAATTTCCATACGAAAAGTAACTAAAAATAAACAAATCTTAAGTATACAAATCAAAAATACATTAATTGGAAATGTTGTGTTATATGTAACACTTTGAATGTGTTGCTGGCACACTGCCAAATTATATAGCTAACATTGGTATTTAGTACACATTTAGTGCAAATAGATTTAGTCAATTGGAAAATCTCAAAATATTTCAACAAATAATTAGATTAGCAATAAAGCCAGCAGCAACAGAGCCAACTCATAATGTTGCTGACAGCATAAAGCATTACCATTGAATGAACCTATCTGCACCGAACAGATGATGACGATGATGATGTTGATGATGATGAATTATAAGTTAACTTAATTTGCTCAACGGCAGCAACAACAAGATATGTAAACAGTCTCACAGTTAAGTTATTAAATGATAAAAAAAGCTCCTAATGACGTTCATGATGAAAGCAAACGTTATCTGTTCAGAATTATGGAATCACCTCATTTTAAGATTTACTGCCCTAATGGAATAATCACATTACCTTAAGTTTTTGTCAATATTTTTAGCATACTTCAGACTTAATTATTTCTTAAAAGGCTTAGCGTTCATGATGTATTTTTAAATAATAAGAAGTAACAGCTTCCCTTAACTTATAATGATTGAAAAATGTTTGAAGTTAAGTTCGTTTCATTAGGGCATGGATAAGGCTTGGGAACTTAAGTATATATTAAAGAAAACTGTTGTGTCACTTTTAAGTAACAAAATGGGTAGAAAGTTTTTGAAACTTGATTGACCCTTAAAAAGCTTTCATATTTGAAACAAAAACATTCTGTTTATCTCTTTTCAACCCTAACCGTACTGACGAACCTTCCATACACATTCAGACTGCCAGATAACCTGGGTACCCGCTGTTATTTTCATACATACTGTATGGTATGAGTGCTGATGCATGAAAAATTATTTCGTTTTGTGGGACCATTTTCATACCCGAGCTATGCTAGTAAGTCTTAAAATCGATTTTGGATTCGAGTTAATGTATTTTATCGAAATCAACACCAGTTTCGATGGTATCAATTGAGATTGTTGTTGCAATGTGACATTGTTATAGCTCTCATATTTGCTAGAGCACTCATCGACACTTTTGGCTTTTGGTGATACGACCACCAGTTATCCGCTGAAGAGTCATATATATAAAGAAAAGTCGCCAAATAATCGATGGCGAAAACATTGGCATTGATTTAGACAAAATGTATGTGAATTCAAACCGGAATGTAACAATTTCTTCATGTCTTTTTGGTTGAAGACCTTTCCTGTAACGATGAGCCTTGAGCTGTTGAGAACCTTGTGACAGAATAAGCCCTGACCGCGAACATTCTTAGCAAGATGCACTGCCATACTCGAACCGATCAAAAAAATCGCCAGGAATATTTTAACTACAATAGGTCCAAAGCAGGTGTGGACATTATAGATAGGATGCCAAATAGCTACACCAAACCAAAAAAAAAGACAAGTACTTAGATGGCCCTTCTTCTACAACATTTTGTATAACTCCACAAAAAAAAAAAAATTTGGAAATTTCTGGCGCAATTTTACTGTAGGATCTCTCGCTGCCCGAATATTGTGGCCCATTCCAGAATTTCACGGATCACCCAGCATTTTGTCGTTTGACTGGCCATGAAAACGGAGCTGGAGTATTCGTTGAGCTCTCCATCAGCATACCAACAACAACAGCCTGCACACCAACGCTATTCAAACGGGAGGAAAATTATAAAAGGTGTGAGCCATAAATGCAACCGTCCCGGTCCAACCAAAAAACCTCGCAAAACTCGTACCCAGAAACTCTACAAATACATGTTCGGATTTTGATTATCTGTTACGAACACCGTTTGAAAAGTTGTAAATCTGCGTAATTTTTATTATAAATCGAGCAGCAACAGTAAAATTATATTACAAAAGGTACGAACAATCCTAGTTTCGGATTGAGTTTTCAAAGGCTTATTTATCACAACTGCAAATATATTCGAAGCTTAAAACACGTTATATGCAAACTTTGACCATTCTAGTTTCATAAGTTGAAGGTTCCAGAAAAACCCTTTCTGATGACGTGCCTCCCCGTCACGTTTATTCCTGTGATGATTGACACCATCCATAGCTTCGAATTAATCTGCTAAGTATCTCGAATTGTGCATTTGCTACCAGTTACGATAAAGCCATGTAGCCTTCAAACATTCTGTCTACGAGTTGGTGGTGACATTAGCTTTGGAGCGCAGGACACTCGCCGGACTTCTTCATCTGTTCCTAATAGACTCCCAGTGCGTATACCCAGCTTTTAGCTAACGTATCAATTGCGTAGTATTCCGTAAGAACCTATTTAAAAATCTGGGTCATCCTTATCAATATAATTTCAGTGCTGTTCTGGTTCAAGGTCAGTCGTAACGATTAAAAGACCTTGCATTCAAACGTGGCAAGTCACCTTCGCTTAATTGGGTCAATTGTTCTGTTATCTAGTTCTTACGTTCGCCACCATCCATAGCTTATGGAACCCCATATATTACAGAAACACATTGACACACACATCATCACACAAATTCTTTTCCGCACTATGTGCGTCGTATTTTTATGAACAGGTCCAGACCATGTGTTAAGTTTTAATGGTGATGATATGACGGAGGAGCTTGTGCGTTCTGGATACTTATTCACTTTTAATGTGCACATAAAACTGTGTTTACAGAAAATGTACAAATACAAATATTTACAGAATTTCGAGGAATGAGCTCAAAGCGGAACTGTCTTCAGTATATGTACGTAAATGCGAAGAATGGCAACACATGTGCGCCAACATTTTACACTTTTGCATAAACACAACGATACAGGGGCTGTGTGAGTCAACTGCTAAAAGCACACTTGGTCTTGTGCAGCGTTTCTACGTTAAAATGACGCTTGTTCTCCAGGAACGGGTGCAGTTGATAGAAATTGGGTAATTTTAGAAGGACCTTAATTGGGAAAAGTGAAGCTCATGAACATTTTCGACACATTTCAATACTATTGCATTAGGTGTGCCATAACGTTCTAAAAGCGGTTGTGGGATTCATTGAGTCGCGAGTGGGTTCGAAAATTATGAATTGACGTGAAACCTTTAACTTACACTCACAGTTGTCGATTCTGTTCCGGATTTCGGTTCGTATTCGATACATTTTTTTGTCCAGATATCATATTGGTTGTCGTCGTGACAGCTTTAAAGGGCGAGTGTGCGCTAAAAAAATTTGAGAAAAATTCCCGTGTTGAATTCAAATTTCCCGTGTTAAACTCCACATGGGGAAGTATCACGCGTGGGAGCTCTAAACACATACAACAGGCCTTCAGGCGGTCCTGTATTGAACAATTTAAAAATTTCATCAAATTTCTGAGACTTTTCAAAATATATTGGCTTTTCGATTTAAATCGATATTTCAATTTATATTGACTTTTTCGAAGCAATGTAGTACTTAAAGATCTGTTTTCACTTTTAGATGGCGCAAAAAACAAGTTTTTTTAGCAAAACGTATTAGATGTTTTGCTAGTTTTCGCGTATGAAGATATTTTTCACATCTAAATATTCCTTAGAATATATATAATTTTTCAGGCTTAGCTTGAATCTACATACAGACATAAATACTCTAAGACTTTGCTTTATAATTTATATAGATGTAGAGGTAATACATATGGCTCGCCAAATGTAGGCGATTATGTAAAATAGTATGTAATAGATTAATTTAAGATTTCAAGAAAAAATCACATCACACTTGAATGAATAGCAAATAGTCTTCCTAAGCCATTAAGAAGGAGAAAATAATTATCGAAATTCTCAATGGATAAATAAGAGACGAATGTCACTTCAGAATAGTTAAGCTCTAAATAGCAAATTTTTACTGATACTGTTGTGTTTCGATAGCTTTTTGTTGGAAATCTATTTTGATTTTTCTGGGAGCACTTAAATCTGCCCACCTGAAAGCCATTTCAGTCAAAGCTCCAGTTTGGCATCTTTCACACAGCTCTACGCAAAACACAAATTTTGAGAGAGTTAATGAAAGGCTTTCAGACAAATAATTTAAAAAGTATTGAAATTAACGATATATTAAACGAGATAGGCTACCAAATCGAATACCGCTCTCAGTTTTGCAGTGCAGTCAAAACTCTCCACAGCTACCAGTAAGCCGACTTTTTGATTTTTATAATTAATCCAGCGAATGTATGAGATAAAATTTAGCAGCAAGTTGAAAATTTTATTGAAATAAATATTGAAAAATTTTTGAAGAAAAGGACCGTTTTCGACTCACTTTCAAGGCCCAGAACCAACTCAAGTAATGTCCCAATACCTTTTGTGACTATTCCCCATCGATTGGAATAAAGAAAAACTTTCCGGAAATGCTTCAAAACGGCTCCTACCAGGGTGCGCAGCTAACCCAAAAAAAAAAAATTTCTCGAAAATGGAACGTATCCTTTCATAGTCCGGGGACATCTCGAGTGATGTACGAAATCTATTTTCGACCTTTTCCCATCAATGAGCCCGGGTGTACATGTATTTTGCAACTCTATTTTCGTCACAAGGTATTTGGTACAAGCCATTCCCAAAAGTAGCTCACTTTCAAAAATCAACTAAGTTGCAAAATTCAAGCCGACTTGAAAATTCAAGCCGTGCAAGCTTCCAAATCACTTGCTTTTTCAACTCACTAAGTGCACATCTCTGGTAGGTATGTACATTTGTATTTTAATTTAAACACAATATTAAAAATTTCCCGATCGTATTTGAATTTAAACACAATATCAAAAATCTCCCGATCGCATTCCTAACTTCAATAAAACGAAAACACTTAGGTAATAAATTAAAAATAATATTTACCGAATTTAAGTAAACATTTCCTCCAAAAGAGCCAATATTCAATATGACTCCATAGTACACTAAATTTATAGTAAACCATATGCAAAGAAAGCAAATTGTTATTCGACGCAAATATCTTGAATGTAAAAGCATTATAAAGTCCTGTGATGATTCCTCCTGTACTGGCGGTTTGAGCATGGCTTCGAAATTTGCTGGCAATTGACGTCCATTAAAATTTGCTGTCGCCTGAACGATTTTCTTCACATCATCAATACGCCCCTTAACTAGCAACCAACGCGGCGATTCTGGCAGAATGAAGCTGTTGGAGAGATAAAGGAAAAAAATATTTGTAAATTTTTATATAGAATATACAACTCGTATCTTTAAATGTTTCTTTAATTTGTAATTTCTTACTAAAAAACAGTCAGAAGCCTTAACTGAATGTAATGTAAATATTTTTGCAAAAATTAAAATAAAATGTAGTTACGACGTGGGGGACGATAAATAAAATTAAACAATAAATTATAATTTTATAGAGTTATCTATACTGAGGTGATTAAGACAAAACATGTGCGTTGTAGACAAAATGTTTAGAGTGTGGCCCCCACACGATTTTCCAATAATAAAAGTAAACAAAGTCTCGAACACCTCGAAAACATTTAACAGCCGTTGTGAGAAAATAACTTAAAATTAGTGAATAAATCAAAAGCTTTTTAAAGTTTTTGTGATCTTAGACATTAAAACATGGTACTAAATATTGTGTTGCTACAGGTCGTGCATTGTCTATGAAATTCTTTATTTGTATACCCTGCACACAGAGTATATTCATTTACGTTTGAAACACATGGGGTATTTGCTAAAACGCAAGGTATTGGATCTCCACTTTTGCTAATTTTTATTTTGTGAGGGCATACATATAGTTATATATGTATGTTAAGTTGGACTAAAATCAAAATTATTGAAACATTTTGTTTTACGTTAGAAATAATTTTGCAAAAACTCTGAAATTATAATGGTTTGAGTATAGAGATCGCATTTTGGTTTCAGAAATTATTTTTTTTTGGGTTTTTTTCTTGCAAATCGAAAAGTAAATAATAAAAACTTAAATGACATGCCAAAGTTTGAGTTTCTTCAATATTTCAGCATAACTCAAAATATTATTTTCTTCAGAAAATCCTACTGTATTCTAACATTTGATATTCCCAGAGCATTTTATCGGAGTTAGTATTAACCGAGATAAAAAATATATTAAAAACTACATCTTTCATTTTTGTAAAACTTATGCCGAAATGATAAATATCCCGGCGACAATGAGACCGGGTTTGACATACCTAACCTGTTGCTTTTATACGTGTCTATTTTTATTATTCGGTGCGCAACTAAGTTCTCGCTATTTTTTGTTAGAAAATGCAACTTTATTGTCAAAAAATAGTTACAGATGAATCATCGAGCAATGTCTCCAATTCCGTATCATTGTAGGTTTTTCGCCTTCCTTCACGTGGTCGATCGTCGATGTCGAAATCATGGTCTTTAAAGCGACGAAACCAATCTCGGCACGTTGTTTCGCTCACAACACCATCTCCGTAAACTTTTTGGAGCTCTCGATGCACGTCAGCCGTCGTTTTCTTTTATTTAAAAAAGAAAATCAACACCTCCCGCAAATGACGATTATGTGGCACAAAATCAGTCATTTTCGAGCAACCACAAACAGACTATGAAAACACAAAATCTTAAAAGTGTCAAATCGGTTTGTTTACCATATGCTTAGGCTAGATTCATAATGTTTCGATATGAACCAAATCGACAAGCTCTTACCGCTAGCGCCATCTATTGACAAACAGCGAGAACTTAGTTGTACATCTAACATGTTATCCAATTGTTTTGCTGTTTTGAGTAGCTGGAGTCAAAGGAATGGGGGAGGGGATAGTGGAGTGATCGCAGTCACGCGGCAACCTGCGCTCGAGTTACACGCTTGCTTTATTTTTTAGATTTCAATTGAAAATGCAATTTTTCAGTTTATATAGTTCTTGATTTCATGTTCTATGAGGTTATGTAGTTTTAATTTTGTTCCTGAAGGCTGTTTTTTATTTCAATTGTAGCTTTTTTGAAGTACTCTATTTTTTTTTTTGTTTGAAAACATAAGCAGTTTTGTTCTTTTTCGATTATAATATAAAAACTAGCATTACCGTGTGCGCTTCGCTCCCGTTTAAATGGAAAATTTCATCTTAATTTTTAAAGTGGTCTTTGTGAAAATGGTATTTTAAAAATATTTTTGTATGAGGCCACCCTAAATGGAAGTCTTGTCCTAAGATGTGCCTCATAATATAACAGATACGAGGTGTAGATTCGGTGTGAATCGATTATCCTAAATATATACCCAAAATGAAAGCTTTATATCCTTAGCTTTGCCTCTTAATGTAAAAAACACGTGGTTTTTGTGAAAATGCTGCTTCAAAAATTTTTTGTATGAAGTCCACCCTAAACAAAAGCTTAGCCTAAGCAATGTCTTTTAGCATTAAAGCTACATAGTGTAAATTCGGTGGGAATTGATTAAACGGTCTTCGTGAAAATGATGTAATAAAAAATATTTCTGTATGAGGGCCACACTAAATATGCACCCTAAATAAAAGTTTAATAGCCTATGACACCCGCCTGATCGATACCAACAAACTGTAAAAATTTCATCAAAATCAACCTAGTAGTTTTCGCGTCCATAAACTAAAACTAAATTTTGTATAGTCGATTATTTAGTTGCCACAGGTGTTTTATCAAATGGGTATGCCATACCCTGACACATACACTTTGTAACATTCTGTCACCACACTCCCGCCTGGTTTATACTAATTTAGTCAAATACTACCCAAAAACAAAAAAAAAATGAAAAATCGGAAAAATCGGATATAATAAGGTCTAACGTGTTTTGGTTTGATTTATCTCCATATTCCATATGTTCAACCATCTGTCTATCTGGCTGGGTGTCTGCCTGTCATTCAACTTGTCTGTCTGTATGCGAAAGTCTCGATTGCAGGAAAAATAAGCGAGTCAATTTTAGAAAAGTTTGATAAACAAGCTATATCTCCAATTATAGCTTGTGTGATTAAAAATTATCGAAATGGGATAACCAAATATCACAGATATACTAAAAATAGTTCAGATAAGTACTAAAGAATAAGTGTATGAACTTTAAAAAGAGGGTGTGGCACTTTCCAAACAACCAATTATAGCTTATACAAGCATTTATCAACAAATGGACGAATTTTGACAGGAGAGCATGGCACATTTCAGTGACAAACATCAATGAAAATATTTGATTTGGACCAGTAGACATAGCCGACTAGCGGCTATAGACAAAATCGTCCAAAAAATATTGAAAAAAACATTAACTTTTGAATCATATTTTTGCTTTGAAAAAATAGATGTAGCATATACCAAAGTTCTCTATAGCCAGAGTTGCCAAGTGACAGGGCTTGGTAGGAATTCTAAAATTTCTGAAATAGCCGGGTATGGGACAATTTTTGTGACATGGACTTCAAAGATTTTGTTTAACGACCCAAAAAAAGATAAAAATAAATAAAAATTAAATTTTTTCAGCAATATACTTTCCGAAAAAAAAAAATTGAGATTTTACTATTTGAGAGAAAAACTTTTATATTTGAGAGAGCATTCAAATTGGGCAAATCTGCCCATAAATTTTTTATATAACATCGATTTTTTTAATAAATACCTATTTTTTTGATATGTGTATTGGGGTGTTTTTTTTTTAAACTTTTTTCTTGGCACCTAAGGCATACTTTTTCTGCGTTTAAGTAAGTCGTTTTTTTTTTGTAAAATTTCAACGATATCAGATACAATCTCTATCCGCGCCGCTCACAGGTTTGAACTAGGAAGCTCAAATTTGAGGACAACTATTTTTAAGCCTCAAGCTAAAATGTAGGCACACTTAACATTTAAAAAACCAACAAAAAATTTCAAAATAAACACTTTTAACTAGCTCGATTAGTTCCATTAAAATCAAAATGATTGCAAATTTTAAAATGGCGTGTGTTACTAAGTAAGAGGAAAACTTTAATTTTAGGCTTAAGCAGTTTCTTGAAATTTTTATCTGCGAAAAAAATGTGATTATTGGCAGCTGTGATGAGATTTTCAAAAATGTTGGGAATTGTGAGATACCAATTAAGTTAGAAACGATACATATCATCTTAAAATGTCTTACAAATGGTTGAAAATTAGAAGAATTAGAAATTTAACAGAAAGATATTGAAATTATTCGGATTGTTAATATGATATAGACTGATGCTCGACAGAACTTAGTCCGTAATGAATGTCGCTCGCCTTAAGAACGTACATCATCATTGCCTTTTCGTGCTGTGCCTTGAAAAGCTGAAATTAGAATGAGTTTATAAGAAGCTGAATGATCTGTCGGAACCAAATATCTAAGTCAGATATTCGAAAATATTCAAATGTCATATGAATTGAAAATGCCAAAAATGTTGTTTCTCATAAAATTCTCCTAACGCAAATGACCATTTATGATTCATTGAAAATTTATGAAAAATTCCATTTGAGAGTCAAAATATCAATGCCACACAGTAATTATAAATATATATATATATACCAGAATTGACTCTGCGCAAATCGTTGTGAAAACAATGCAAACACAAACGCTCGAAATAAATATTCTGAGAACATTTTTGAAGTGCTTGTCGCACAGAACTGACAAGTACGTGTCCACGCAGCGAGTGCCAATGGAAAAGTTGGCTTGGACAGAGACAAGATGATGACAGCCACTTATTAGTGTCAAACTTTTCAATTGTGATGAAAAATTGACATGTCTCACAATACCCCAATTACGCCTATTTTATTTCAAAGCAAATCGAAAGCTGAACAGATTGTTGCATTTTTTTCACATAAATTCTCTAAAATTGTTAGTTTTTTAAGCGATTGCTCTCAAGGTTATTAACTTATTCAAAAAATTTTCACACAATAATGACAGGACATTTGATTTCCTTCAATTTGATGGATGCAAAATTTATAGCAGCCAATTAAGTATCATCTTTTTTAATATACCGAAAAATAACTTGACTTGAAAAATGTTTTAAACTTCAAAATTAGCGCACTATTTTACATAAAAAAAATGCATATTGGCCGGGAAGTAAAATACTACAAATAAGTGAAATTAATGGAAAAAATTTCTTCATTAAAATCATAACAACTTACGCCAAAAAACATAAGAATATGCCTGGAATGCCAATGCAAAGCTGCAGCTTCTGATAGTCTTGTGTCAAGTAAGCAATTCCAGATATCATCATATACGAAATTGGCAGTGGGAATAGATTGTACATGCCAGCGATGGTACGCCACTTTCCGTCGACATACTCAATGGCCAAAATAAGTGCAGAGTAAGTGACCGACACTGAGGCTACGCCAAGCAGAGCCCTAAGCGTTAAGTACAATTGAAATGTGTTCACAAAATAGAGTGTTAAACCTGAGGAAAGAAAGTACAGAAAAATATAATACTTCGAATAAATAAAACTGGAATACTAAACGAACGTTATTTAATATATTCAGTTGTAAGAAGTCAAAAATAAAAAGTATCATCAACATACCAAAGATTGTTTGCAGCACAACTGATATGGTAAGCATTCTTTTGCGTCCAAATTTGTCTGAAAGAAAACCAGAAATAATTCCGCCTGATGCGACACCCAGTAAAAAAAACATCTCCGCAACATTTTTCAGATATTCTTTGTCGCACACCAAATCCCATTCGGACGTCCAGCTATTCCCCACATTATCGTTCTGATCGTATTCCCAGGATGTACACGCAATACGACTTGAATTCCCTGTCAGAGGTGATACTGAGTACTAAAATGGAAAAGAGAATATGAGATATTCATTTAATTTTAATAAGATACAATTGATTTAATTGAGATTATAATTTACGAAAATAAAAAATAAAAGTTATATTCACAACTTATTCTTCCTTAAGATTTTTATTTTATTACTCACTTTATTGGAATCATTTGACACTTTGCTCCATTCGAGTGGCGTCTGAAAGCAGTTATCATTCGAATTGCTTAAATTCCGCCACACATCTACTGGCATATGCTGTAGGTGACTTGGCCGGGTACACCAAAAATCTTTACTCGCTGCCTAATCAGTATGGGTTATTATTTAATGTTCAACAGAAATTTAGTTGTTTGCTTTCACACGTTACCTGGAAAACTGAAGAGATTATGTGAAATGTATTCGGAATTTGAAAGAGAGACAACAGTATTGTCATCAAACACTGCCATTTGCCATAGTGTCCTACTAAATCGCCAATAACATCAGATTCTACATTTGCTGAGGCGGCTGATGATTTTCTACTTGACGTGATAGTTATAGCCGTTGCAGGTGTTGCTCTCGTAATGATGGATGCATCTGTAGTTGTGGGCGTATGTATAGCAGAATCATTTTCTGGGGACGGTTTACTCGTTGGCATTTTGATAAGGGGAACTGAAATGAAGAGAATTAAATATATTTAGTGCAAATTAAATAATCTCTTTATGGTTTTGAATAAAGGTAGAATGGAAATTCAACCTTAATCAGATCATCTAAAAAAGTTTTTTTTTTTTTCAAGAAAAAAATTAATTTAAATTTGCGTCGGATATGACTATTAGTAATTATTTGGCACAACCCTCAGCTAGCATGATTGGTATACATGAACATTTTGAAATTATGCTTTAAAGATTATTTTTTAAAAATTTCAAAAATGACAAAAATTCCTTATAGTCCTCTATAGTTTAGCACAAAAAGCAAGCGATTTAATAAATATATTGTAAGGAGCTCGTAGGATAACTAATATTACCTGCATTTTAGGCTTCACAACTTCAGTAAGTGAATTTTTTTAAGACAATATGCTCACAGGAGATATAAGTGTCTAGCAAAGATATGCAGTATTTTGTTCGGAAGAGGTAGAAGAAATGAAATACAGTCCCGATTCGAGAGTAATAAGCGTCCTGTTCAGAAAATTTTCGAGCGCCTTTTTTCCATACTTCCATTCATAACCTACAATTTGTGTTAATTATATCACGAAAAGGAAATTTTTAATCAAAAAACAGTTTATCATTCCTTCTGAACAGTTTTATTTAATAGAATTGGTTAAATAAACATTTTGTGATAATAATAGCGGTATACAGGCCCGTGCGCAGGGGGGGGGGGCAGAGCTGTGAAAGAGTTCATTCCTTTTCAATTGAAATCCATTGAATTCACTGCCAAAAATGCAGCACTCAACTATTTAAAAATTAAGTCGCCTGTAGACTTCAATGCCATAAGTCTGCAGCCTTTTCCGTCGTAAATAAATGCAATTATTCTGTTGACGTCACATTTTGGATTGAAGTCATGATTGGAAGAATTGTGATTGCATTGAAGTCACCTCAAATCACTTTGAAGTCGCTTAAGTTACTTGAAATCGTTGAAGTCACTTGAAGTCAGCTGCTCTGAACTATGTAATTCCAAAATTTTTTACAGTAATTCGCAGAATCAGCCTCTTACATAATGACAACTAATTATCGACTCAGAACTTATGTATGTCTGAATGTGTATTAGGGCGATAAGATAAAATTTATTGTTTAGAATGTTAAGGTCTCTTAGTCTGAAACGGTTCCATAACCCGTTAAGTAAACTTCTGTTAAACGTTAGCTAATTCTATTAACAATTAGAGGTCGCGAGCTTCATCTGAAGTGTTCTTAAAAATGTTTATTGCCCCCTGATGCTGGTACAATCAAACGAAATGTAGGTTAACTTTCAGAATACCAGTCAGAGGACTTATGTCTATCATATATTTCTATAGTCGCTGCACAAGATAAAAGCAATAATTTGGCAAAAAAACTTTTCTTTTTTTGTAAAAAGAATATTGAAAAATTAGAATTTTTTTGTTGTTGCAAACTAGTCAAAGATTCTTTTGTAGGACTTAAGCAATCCTTGAATACAGAGCCTATAAAGAAAACCAAAAATAAAAAAAGTTATATATATGTTTTGGTACTAGAAATTCTATATTTTTGTCTTATGGACTTTAAAAGTATATAAATATGTATATACTTTACACACACAAGCATATATGTATGTATATCTACTATATAAAATTCAGTTTTTGTCTGTCTGTCTGTCTGTCTGTGTCTTATGGACGCGAAACCCATCTGGCCGATTTTAATCAAATTTTGTCAATGGCTGTAAGACTTTTATTTAGGGTGTGCATATTTAGGGTGGCCCTCATGCAAATTTTTTTTTTAAATATTATTCTACATTCTAGGTTAACCGGGACAGAGGGCTGCAGAAAAAAGTTTTTAAGGCCTCAAAATGTTTGTAGGTTCAGGAGCTTTCAAATTTGAATATGGCGGCTCCAATGTGGCGTACAGCAGCCGGAGAAAAATCGGGTGTACAGCAAGAAAACCGTGTAAAAGTAAAAAAAGATTGAGAATGGTGGCCGTATTTTTGAAAGTCAACTGATTTGCATTAAATTTGGTATAAGGGGGTCTTGGACACATTGTTAAAAAATCAACCGATTTGGTATACGGGGGTTTTTGGGGTCGCTGAATGTCAAACATTCAAAATTCAAGATGTCAGACCCAATACGGCGGAAACTCAATAACCCAATCACTATATTGGGTCCGCCATCTTTAAAATATACATATGTTTGCATGTTTATATATTTCTGCTTTCCAAAATTATTTTTATATATTACGCTTACGTGGGAAAGTAAGCCAAAATTCAAAGTTTCAGCTGCTGTTTTTATCAACTCTATCCGAATGTAATTTTTGAAGGAACAAAATATATTGACTTTTATGAAATGCATCGGAATTACCTAAATATGCATGTTGAGAAAAATTTTATATATTATTATACTTTTCAAAAACTTTTGCTTGAGCTTCTATATCTTATATGTGCATTATGTTCATTTTTAGAAAATAACAGCTTGAAAATTCATAGTTGAAAAGTTTCGCAAACTTTGAATTATATACGAAAGTATGGCTAACTAAAATTTAAAGTTCCAGTTGTAGCTTCTTGCAACTTATATTTTTTATGACTTTTTTTCTACTGCAATATTTGAAGGAAAAATTGTTTTTGTTTCATCACATTTTTGCAATGATTGTTCCACTTTTCATCCTCCTTGGGATATAAAATATGAAATTGAATGCTTTTCAAAAACATGATAAAAGCCTTAAAAACGTTCTTTCTCTAATGTTGATTTATTTCAAATCTGGTCATTTTTCTAGAAGACATTGTGATAACTATAATCTAAGAATCAATAATCTGCAAATTGATTTCATAAAATTTTTACCCGTCAGTTGCACCTCTTGCAGACTCTTAGGTTTGCTGTTTATGAGATGATAAATACAATCAGGTAATCCAGCACTAGCCAAAAAGTCATAAGTCCAATTATGAAATTAAAAATATAACCTGAGCCTATCAATGTCCTATCATTACAGTTTTCTCAACAGCAAATGTAAGAATTACCTAAATAACTTAAGAGAACAAGTTCTGATTTATCGAAAAATTACTTTAACTAAGTACATCAATTGTTCAATTTATTGTAAATTTTTGACAATCAGCCAATGATTGAATTTAAATTTTTGACTTTTAGCCAATGGTGCAATTTAAAAATTCCACTGCATAACTTAATCTATAACCTTTCGAAAAGCATTTCCGCAGCACAATGAATAATTTTGAATGAATTAAAAGTATAAAAATATTGATTACTTAGTGTGGGCAACACCAGCATAAATCTTTCTATGCAAAAATTAAATAAATAAATCGAAAAGCTAATCAAGCTCAAGAAAGCGACATTGTGTCATTCGAACAATCATTCACACAATCACATATTTCTATTTTCCTATAAACGTAGTACAGAATAAATGTACCCATGCACATGACGTATCTGGAATGCAGCCTATGGCGTCATGGATTCATGGCCACAACTGAAGGTTGCATTTCAATGTAACATTTTGCGTACATTACACGTACAATTACACATAGCTTACGTCTGCTACATGGACGAGTGCGAGTTCGTGTGTCCGTTTCCATATGAACATGTTTGAGGAAACATGAAAACTCAAAAATCATCTGGTTTTACGATTGTATTCCTACATGTGTTGAAAAATGTTTAACAATATTTTCCTTTGCAATAAAATGTTGAGGCTACTTATCGGTATGAGGGCGTTTCCATAATAACGGATGAGATGGTTTTACTATAATCTTTGATTAAAGTGTTTTTTGCAATGCAAATTTCAGCTAAGTAATATAGAAGATTAGTAGTTTCTGGATTGCATCGGTTCTAAGAAAATGTGAAAATATTTTACTGTACTGTAGACTATCACTATGAACCAACTTGTCAGCCATTACTATGACATAAACTATTTTTGACTTAAAAAAAGGTTGCGGGCTTGACTTGATTTTTATCATCAATTATGGTTATCATCGAATATGTTATATAAATTTTTTTCTTAAATATTAACTGATCGGTTACACTTTCTAAGCCACTCGGCGTCGTAAGCTTTTCAAAAATCTGTCTCATGAACCCTTAGAAAGTTTCAGTTGGGTTTCAATAATCGTTCGTATCCAATTCAGAAAGCTTTCTGAAATGTTTCAGTGCCCGTATTTTGATTTCATTTGAAACATTTCTGAGACCTTACAGAAAGATTGTAAGATTATGGGGAAAGAAAACAAACATTTTATATCATATGCCATCAGATTCTGAAATTTTTGGTTTTTTTATGAAACAGAGAATCAGCCTGGCAACATTTACACAGTTTTTTATTGACTATGTACATACATTTAATGTGTTATATTTACAATGCAGATAGCAATGTAATGTCCTAAGAAATTATTTAGATTTCATTTGCAAAATTCACTTAACATTAAATTTATAACCTTTCAGAAACATATCAGAATGATTACATGTAGAAAATTAAATTGGAAATGTGTAAGAAAGCTTTTCTGTATTGTTTCATTTCCAATATTTTATGTGAAACATTTCTGATTCGTTATGTACTATTTCTGAAACGTTACATGCCAGGTGGGAAAGTATATGCTCAGATTTATATATGTATGTACATAAATAGACCTGCCTTATCTATACATAAAGTTTCTTTACATGGCCTTTATGTAGCAAACGAAAACCCCACAAGATTTGCCCCGAACTGTAGATCATAGGACTTGTTGTGTGTTTCAAGCAACAAAAATGTGCTTCACTTTGAGCAATTTCCTATTGCTGGGGTTTCTGGCCATGGTATGTTATTTTTACCGCACCATATTTCTTCAATAGGAGTCTCAATAATGAACAGTTGAGATACAGAGACTTCAATTTGATAAATATGAACAATCTTCTCTTCGAAACTTCTACCATAGATTGGACAGTGGTTGGATATCTTCCAAATATAAATCAAAAACTTGAACATTTTAATTTGTTGGTAAAGTGGGTACAAATTTTAAATAAAAAACAACCTTGGTTTACAATTGATATTTTAGCCGCAATAAGCTATGCTCTAGGTGGAAACGAAATCCAACTACAGAAAATTGGGAACCCTTTCGAATTACGAGAAATAGCACCAACTTTTTAACTAGAAACGCTAAAAATTTGTACCATCAAACAAAACTAAAATTGAACCCACCAACTAAAACGCTTTGGAATAACTTAAAAGCAATAGGTATTGGAGTAAAGAATTTGACTGACGGTAACTTGGACGTGAATACAATGAATAATTATTTTTTACAGTATAAAACCTTCCAATCTTACTTTGATTTTGGTACTGATGCGAATCTTATTTTTCAATCTGGTAATATTTCTAGCTTTAATGCAGTATCTCAGATGGAAGTTTTTGAAAGCCTTTTATCAATTGAATCGAATTCCCTTGGTAATGATTGTCATTAGCTTAAGATTTCTTAAGCTCATTCTTCCGCAAATAATTTCTCCAATAACTAATATTTTAAATTACTAATCCTTTAGCAAAAAAAAAATGCTCGCCATCGTCCTATTAGTGTTCTACCTGCATTATCTAAGGTCTTTGGGAAGCTATTGGCCACCCAAACTGTAAATCACCTTGAAAATAGTAGATTGCTCACTGAAAACCAATCTGGATGCTACGTTTATGTTTAAAGTTGTGGAAGACATGTGGTCTGTTTTTGACAGATGTGATATTATGGTGTCAATACTCTTAGACTTTCTTAAGCGTTTGACACCGTTGATCATGATATTTTGTTGCAAAAATTTTAAAAATATTTCCTATTCTCGGATAGTGCAATTAGACTTTTAAAAAGCTATCTGCAAAATCGCTAGCAAAAAGTAATAATTGGAAATTATTCCTCAGAACTTCAAAATCTATACAACGCGGTACCTCAGGGATCAATACTTGGCCCTATATTGCTTAGCATTTTTATAAATGATGTTGTTAACTACTGTAAAAACGTATCTATTCACCTGCATGCGAATGACGCCCAAGTAAAACTCTCTCTATTCCAATAGGACTCTCTGGAGCCATGTGCCTTCGCTCGAATGCAGATCTTCATGCGATCTCGTCATGGGCAGATCGAAACAATTTAAACTTAAATGCTTCAAAAACCGTTGCTTTTAAAATAGCCCACTGTCTACGCACTGGTGAACTATTTCCTTCCTTACTTTTAGGAGGCAATAAAATTAAATTTGAGAATTGTGCGACTAGTTTGGGGTTTAAATCTGATCAAGTATTCGATCTGAATAAATAAATAAATAAATTACTTCTATCCACTGTATTATCAGTATAATATAAAGTAATTCGGTATTGTGAAACTTAGATGAAAGTGTATTTATTTGTTTGCGTTTTTGGAACAGATCATAGCTCAATATTAAATTTTCTTATGTGCCTCCTCCTATGTTCTGTAAGTGCTAAGAACACAAAAAAAAATACAGCGCAAAATACATTAAAAAGACAAAAAAAGCCAACTATCTGCTTATACTACTCGTAGTTTCAACCACTTCCGCATGGTATCATCAGACAGCTTTGCCAGCCGCCGACGTTTAAGAATTTCCAAGCATAACATATTTTACTTTTTGCACTAACCAGTCGATCTTTTAGTGATGTTTTTATTGATATGCAGACTTTTTAAGTTATGCAACTATATTTTCTCACTTTTGTCGTTTTCTTATTTTATTCAATCGATTAAATCCGCCTTCTTGTCTCTACATATGTACACAGACTATTTAGTACGCCGAACATATTGAACATAATTATTAATTTTAGAATGCAAGGGATGCAATCGAAATTTCTGTGCAACCAATACATTGCGTGCTAAAACATAATAAGGCTCGCTTCAAAAAAAAACTTAATTCGTTTTGAAAACTCAGCTGTAATTACGATTCATTCTATGCAGCTACGCTAACGTCTTAATTTCTAATGCATGTGATTACTTCTGAACGCAAGGGCTTAAGTGTGATATTAATTAAAGGCTTAAGTATCAAAAATTATAATAAAGCTCAGATAAAACACAGGGCCGCACAAAGCCGGTGGGGTGATACACCACACTCTCTGTGCTTTGAAGAGGCCTTGAACTGTATAACCGTTAGAGTTTTGAAAGTGAAGACCTTTTTGGTAAAGCAATGGTTGTCTAATAAAATAAAATTCTTGTTTAAGTGTAGAAAAAGCAACATTCTAACATAACCACCACTCCACGCCCCGCATTTTCACAGTTGGGCTCTGATAACAGAGGCTTACAAAAATATGAGCTACGAGATATCAGTAATGCAGTCCTATGAATTTTGAACTCTCTAACCGTAACTGAACTTAGAATTTCTTTAAGTAAGTCAGGAATTTAATATGTTAATCCATTAAGTGTCATAGGTGGCATTTGTGTCCGTCATTGCTAGGTATTGTAGCGATATTGTACTTTGAAATTTTCTTGATGCGTAATACAAAAAGAAATAAACAAAAGTTGTGAATAGAACAGGTTTTTAATCTGGACGAATTGCAAAAAAGGCAAGGCACCGGCACCGTTTTTAGGCATGGGTACACTTGGAAAATATGCCCGGTGTGCCGAGTTTAACGGACCCCCAACCAGGGCTGAATTAAGGTATTTGTTATAGGTAGAAGTAGGACAAGGTCCCAGACCTCGAACTAATTGGGTGTTCTGTGATTTAAATAGATGTTTTGTGGGAAAAGAAGCACGATTACGTTTTTAATTCTTTTGGTTGCACCGTCCATATATGTGCATAATAGCCTTCTGACAGCTCCATCCGATGTCTTAACTTAATTTCGTTAAGTTCGACCATTTTCATAGTAACGCTCATAGTACATATAAAAGAGTGATGTTTAAATACATACATATAGCGAGTACATTACACATACGTACATATGTATGTACCATACATTACAAGCGCACAAACAAATTGCCCTACTTTGATGTTGTGAAATTTGTCCTGCTGCCATTTATATTCGCAACATTACGGGTATTAAGATGTCGACGGAAATAAAATGTGTAAAAATTATACGCTATTAGCATTTCGAGCACGTATTTGCATTTAAGTCCTTAAAATGGATTGAAGAGCTAAATTATTGTTAACATACCTACAAACATGCAAGCAAAAATGTTGCAAAAACAATTGGTATTTACATTATTAATACATATACATAGATCAACTTGTTGATGATACAAAAAAAAATACTAAAAACATGAGAATTCTAGACATAAAACATTATAGGACTTTTACCAAACAAGTTTATCAGGTGAAAAGACTTTGACTCTCTCGAAAAACCCCAGGTAAAGCTTTCGGAGTGGGAAAAGGGCACTTTCAACTTCAGTATTGAAACCACTATATTCACCGATGGGTATAAGATAGACTGTGGAGTAGGCTCATGGATTTAATCGGTAGACCCAACAATAACAAAATCTTTTCGTTTACTTGAGTCAGCTAGCATTATCCAAAAAGAGTTTTTTGCCGTTCTCAAGAACTCCAAGTTAGTGGATACTATTAACTCAGAGAAGATAGCAATTCTCTCCTATAGGCAAGCCATGAGGAAATCGTTGAGCCCGGCACATATAAATCAACGATAGTACAACAATACACGAAAGGCTAGGCAATCAATTTGACATTGTCCTCATATGGGTTCCAGGCACAAGAACATTGAAAGAAATAAAAGGGCTAATGAACTAGCAAGGAGGAGTTCCTCTTATAATGAAACCGTTTCGTAGCGTTTTCACACTTTTCTCGGTTTAAGTAAGAAGCGAATTTTCTAGCAATTTCTATCTGAGGCCGGAAAACACTGTGTGTGCTTAAAAACTTAAAAAACAGCCAGATCAATCTGGTTCTCTTAAACTTAACTGAGAACTATTTGCCTAATGTTCAGGAGTTGGTTCAACATCGTAAGAATCATCGCGACCTGCACTGGACACAACGCAATCGGAAAGCATGCTGAAAGATTAGGTATCCTATTCAATTATTCCTGCCCCAGTTGCTGGAATGCAAACGAGATTGAATAACTCAAGAACTATCGTTGCAGCTGTTCAGCCTTAGCAACAATCAGGCCAAGATGTCTTGAAAAATCTTTCCCTAATAACATCAGCAAATTCGCCAAAGTTGAAAACGGCTCGCTGTTCTACTACCTTAATAAGGCTAACTAATGTCTTAATTTTTACCAATTTGTCGGGTTACGTAATGCGCCGATTTCATGGCACAATTAGTGCTACTTAGAGCTTCAAGCCTATATGCTAAGCCACCTCTCTAACCTAACCAGAGCTAAGCTAACCTAATCTAATCTAATCTAATCTAATCTAATCTAATCTAATCTAATCTAATCTAATCTAATCTAATCTAATATAATCTAATCTAATCTAATATAATCTAATCTAATCTAATCTAATCTAATCTAATCTAATCTAATCTAATCTAATTTAATCTAATCTAATCTAATCTAATCTAATCTAATCTAATCTAATCTAATCTAATCTAATCTAATCTAATCTAATCTAATCTAATCTAATTTAATCTAATCTAATCTAATCTAATCTAATCTAATCTAATCTAATCTAATCTAATCTAATCTAATCTAATCTAATCTAATCTAATCTAATCTAATCTAATCTAATCTAATCTAATCTAATCTAATCTAATCTAATCTAATCTAATCTAATATAATCTAATCTAATCTAATCTAATCTAACCTAACCTAACCTAACTTTTTGAAAAGCTCTTTGCTGATGAAGTCTTTTTGAGCATGGGGCCCGAGGCTTTAGCCTACCTTTGCCCCCACCTTAATCCGGCGCTGATTTGAACTTATCTCTGAGATTTACAAGTTACCTATTCGTATGAGTTTGTGCGTCATGCAATTTATGTATATTTGTAAGTTGTTGATGCAACTACAGACGGACATACGAAATAATATGATCACTATGAGTATAATTAACAACTCTCTTCACAAGTGTCGTAGCGCGAATATGCATTCGCTAACTATGGAAATATTAATATCAGTGATTTAAATATAATGTAAGGTGCTACTTAACATAAAAGTATTTATCATAATTTTTTAAATGCTAAAAGTACACCATACAATAAATGAATTAAATTTTTTTTTGATTCGGATCTGCTAGCGTTGGTAACTCAATGCAAAAAAAAAATCAATTACTGAGAATTTAGCTAGAAAATCATTACCAAAATATTATCTTCATTACTAGTCTCCAAGTGGTGAATGTAGGGCGATATACTTTAAAGATAAGATATACATACTATGTAGAAGTCGTTCAACGAGGTCAGGTATTTTGTCATAATATACGCTTTGAAATTAACAACGCCGCTCACGGTTTGCTCACATTTCTGACAGAGTTAAGGGCTTAGGTTGTGAGTTATTAAAATATTTAGATATCCGCAACTTGTTATTCCTTCACATATTTATGTCCACCCGAAATCTCATACGTCTTTATAAGAAACTCCATTTTTCTCAATCTTCTTACTAGGCCCCTTGATTTCATTATCCCTTGGCTCTTCCATCTTAATAGCAGTGGATCTTTTTTTCATTAGCAACATAGCACTATGGAACTCATTACCTAACTTAATAAAAGCAATTGTTCAAAGAAAAAAAGTTTCAAACGTGCTTTGTGCACTTTTTTTCAAACTTTTTTTATATTTCTTATTATTTTCTTTTAACTTTTTTACAATTTTCTCTGTTGTGTTTAATTTAATCTTAATTTTTTTATTCTAGACATTAAGTTTTAAGGTTTTAATGTATATTGTGCTTAAAATGCAATGAGGTACTATTAAACCTTGGTCTTATTGTAGAATAATTATTAAATAAATAAATAAAAAAATAAATAAAAATTTCCAGCTGTCTTCAAGTTAATAGACGTTATTTATCTTTGGTTCAGGCACGGCAAATCTTTATTAAGTTACGGCGCATAGCTTAATGGTAAAAAAACACTTGCCATATTTTTTGTAATAGCTACTTAAAATTGTACTATTTTTAAGCCTAAAACTGTCTCCTTATCAAATAAGAACTCCAAAAAATCTTGGACTGCCAACAGAAGTAAAGTAATTAATATTTCTATTGCTATCAAAAACATCCAAAAAACAATATGTAACATATGAAAAGAAGGGAAATGTGATGATGTTAAGAAAAAATTTAACGATATTGTTTAGGAACCACTGGCATGAGCTAATCCATAATATTAAAATTGTTAGATGTCAAGAGAAGATGCATTCTTCCTACGAAGCCTCAAAACTCAATAGGTAATAAAATTTATCAACCGTTAAATTACATATCTAACTAATTTATTAAAATGGTAATTTTATCTGGGAGTATGTTGCTGTACGCTATACAAAGGTAACTAAATATACTCGTCTTGGCATTCTATAGCTATATAAGTAGCTATACTTAGATAGTTAGTTGAGGTAATGCAACTTACTTTCCCACACATAAAAAAAAAAGGTTCCCACCAGCTCTGAACAAAAACTTCGCGAATTTCCAACAGATCAAGTTGCACATCCCAAACTCTTTAGCTTGCGAGTTATATGAGGTAATGGACAACATTTCAGGCGGATACAAGGAATATTTCAGACTAGTAGAACTCAAGAGATTGACGCATTTTTAGAAGAGCTCAGAAAAGCATGAGATAAAATGTTTGCAGATTTAGACTACAAGGTATGACTCATACAACATAAACAATAGCTTAAAATTATTACACTGAGAGCTATTTAAGCAAATGTTCACAAAGTTCTTAATGTTATTCGGGAAGCAATAAGGCTTGTTACACTGTTCGCTCAAATGAAGGTTGATTTTTCCAAATGCAAATTCAATAGCACTACTACTACCAGCGTTATGTGCTGCCTCAGGTAACATAGTGATTTTATTTAAGTTTAACGTTAAAAATCAGCCTGTGTACATATTCATCGAACTCGTACGATTTGTTACATTTTGAATCCAAAATTGAGATACTTCTGGTTTTTTGATCATAACTTCTAAACAGTAAAAGGATATGTATCTGGTGAGCATTATGTGGTTTGAAAATGTATTCACACTCCTTAATAAGACTGTGGAAGTGATGAAGATTTTTAAGTGTTTTTAGCATCTTTTAGGTAATTTTCAAAATATAAGGCTTTCAAGTTTGAATTTTGGTTTTAAGTTCTAAAATCGCATTTAAGTTTTTGTATGAATAGTTTCATTCTACCGATTAAGATTTATAATAAAAATATTCCTAATCCTAAGAGAACCAAAAAAGTGATGATGCGTTCGACCGCTTTCTGTAAAAAACAACGCGTTGGCTCTTATAGTAAATATAGAAAAACTTAAGATAAAACTTTCTTCAGTTAGTAAAACTTTGATTTTTCCATCATAAGGACTTCTTAAAATTTTAACCAAATAAAGAATTAGAGTTACTTAAATTTCGACACCATACGATCTAAGGTTATTAACATAATAATCCTTAAATTATGAACTTATACAATAAGAGTATAAAAGGACTCTCTTATTAAAATTGTAAACGACTATACTTTAACTTATTCCAATATTCTGGGATATCTGAATTTAGTTATTTTTATAGACCTCTTTTGAAGCCAGCTTTAGGGGATGTCTAAAAATAACGTGGTGAGATTTTGTGATATCTGACGAGACCCCTGAGACTTACCGTATTATTTTTAAATACATAATTAAATTTACTTTATAAGTATGTTCCTGTTGCTTCAAGCCACTAAATACCTAATAACACTGATGTCTTATATGTAGATACTACATTTTGTCAGTGAAATACGAGAAGAGATTTTCTCTTGGTGAGGTTTGGTAAGACTTTGCCTGACCCTATCCTCCCTATTCTGACTCATGTAATTTATGAAGGTCCCCTTACACCATTAAAAGAGCTCTGCAGAAAGCAAAACAAAAAGTAGTTGAGCTGGGTAAGGCTCGAGCTATAGTCAATTCCAAGCCTTCTTAATTTTTAGATGTCTATTGGAGAGATATGTGTGGTCTAGCATTGTCGTAATGGAAGACAACACCTATTCTATTGTTCAATTCTGACCGCTTTAGCGTAATTACAAGCCTTAATGGTATTAATTGTTGACAGTAGAGAGTGAATTCAATCTTCTGGGCAAGTGAGAGCAGCTCATTATGCACGATTCCCTTCCAATGTCGCCGAAAGCTTCTTACTTGACGTCAATCCGCAGCTTTATTGCCCGCTATCAATTTCTTCAAAAACGGCTCCATGTCGCTTTCTCTCAGCAGGGGTTTATGGAAGGAATTTCGGTTTATAAAATTTCCACTTTTAATTCATGTGGTGGTACCCAAATATCGAGCTTATTTTTCTATTCATACGCCTAAATCTTGGTTAATGTTTAGTTTCGCAGAGATATTATAAGAGAAAATGAGCCGAATTGCATTAATTTTTTGAATGCTTAGTCGACCAGAGAGTGGTGTATCTTTGACATCGAAATTTGCAGAGCGGAAACGAGCAAACCATTTTCATGCTGCTGATTTTGATAAAACATCTTCACCATAAACACAGCTAACTTTTTCAAAAGCCTTTGGCTTGATACGATTAGTATTACCAAAGTTGTGTCGGAGAAACGTCACGAACTGAATTTGATCAATACAACTTGGCCCAAAAATTTAATATCATAAGTTTTCTTGGTATAAAACAATTTTTCAAGCTGTATATTTCGAATGCCATCATTGTATAGCTAATATTTATTTTTTCGTATACAAACAAATCTACCTCTGAGATGCCAAAAAAAGAACCAAACTCTTGCCATTAGCTCTGAACTGCATATCTAGGGTCAAATTAAACTTACATATGCTGATTTAGTCATCTCGATTTAAAAATTTCAACCATTTTGACTTAAAAGAAACATATATTGCACACTGTACATCGTAAAGTGTAACTTTATTTGCTTTCATGTCATGTAGTCACTGGGCATCAAACCCCCCGTAACAATAACAAAAAAGAAAGTTTCGACCAAAAATCTTTGTGCTCTATTTCTTGGCTTAAAGATTAAAGTTTTAATTATTTACAATTCCAACGTACAATTTTTATTCACCCATGTTTTGTTTTTGTTTCCAACGTCAATTATCATCCAGCGATTGTTAAACCGATGTTGATGACATTTAGAATTAATAATTGTTCCGTATCCATTACATTGGCAATTTGTTTTTGGAGTGTAGATGAGTGATGACTTTACGTACGTCATATGGAAAATAAAGTAAACGTAAAAGTTCTACCCCCTCCCCCCCCCCAAAAAAAAAAAAAACAACTATAGCAACACTTCCCAAATGTCGTTAGAGTTAATTGCCAATTATTTTATGTTGTTGCTGTGGCTGTGTGCTGTGTGTGAGTGTGAGTGCTTGAAGCAGCGCAGTCATCATCTTTCAGCGGCTTTGGGTAGACGGTTGACACCAAAAGTTAGTTAGCGCTTACTAGATAAAATGGGAATTTCATATTTTTAATTTTAATTAAGCGAAAGTTGAACCACGAGTATATCGGCATGTTCTATGTATAATGTTAGTAGCACGCCTCTTATAAAGTAAGGCATGGGTTCAAATTTTAATTAAATTGAAAAGACACATACTTGCACACATCAAATTACTACTCAAATTAGGAGGTAAACATAAATGTCCTGTAACAACTATCGGGGCAAAGTTAAAGTTTCCACATAACCGTGGTCCACACTTACAGATCAACTGTGAACAAAATATTTTTCTAAATACCCAGTGTGCCAAACGAATCTGTTCTGGACTCGTTTTTCTAAAAAAATCGGATTCGAGACAAACTCTTTATTTTTAATAATACGAATTTTGCTGTATAAAATTAACGAAATTAAAAAAATTGGTTAACGCAGCAATACACAAACAATTTTTTTTTATTTTTTACCGATTCGCATCCGATTTATTTAAAAAAAACGAGTCCGTAACGAGATCCGGAACGGATCCGCATACCTTTTTATACACATTGTTACTGCATGTTATTAAATCTTTATTGCGAGTTTTGCAGAGTCTTAGGATATTTACAATTTGATTTTTTTGGTGATTTTCTCTAAGAAAAATTGGCCAAAAATTTGAAAGTAAAAATTAATAATTTTTTTCATTAAATAGTTTTATAAATGATTAATTTAGGGTCGTCCAAAAGTTTTCAAAAAATAACGCCCAATAATGTCTTCTTAAGAAAAATGATCACAAGATTGTAAAAGGCACAACAACTATACCCATCTGATGATATCTATTGTATTTTTCCTATATTTATACCCTACACAGAGGGTATATTCACTTTGTCATTCCGTTTGTAACGCATAGAAGGGAGCGTGGCAGGTATGGAAAAGTATATATATTCTTGATCAGCGTCACCAGCTGAGTCGATATAGCTATGTCCGTCTGTCTGTCTGTCTGTCTGTGTGTCTGTCTGTTGAAATCACTTTTACGAGAAAAGTAAGCAAGCTTACTCAATGAAATTTGGCACACAGGTCAAACCTTCTTGCAAGCTGCTAGCATATAAAAATTGGCGAAATCGGTTAACGGCCACGTCTTCCGCCCATACTCTATGTAAATATACCCAAGTTCGTTTTGAAAAAAAGTTGCTGCGATCTTGATGAAACTTCGTGATTTGGTGAAGACGAGAACAAAATTAAGATTAGGCTAGGTTTGAAGTTTGCAAAGGCTCTTAAAGGGGCGTGGCACAGCCCTAAATTTTAACTGTTATAACGTCATAGCTGGTAAACCGTGCAAGATATTGTGATGAAATTTAATACACTAATACAGATTTGATATATCTTGAATTCTAAAACTCCAACTTGGCATATACGATTTTCACTAAAATTTTAGGAATGATACTTCTGAAAGTAGTCATCAATACAAGCTTCGTCAATATACTGGAAAATTCCGTTGAAGGGCGTGGCACAGCCTACAATATTTATAAACGTTATAAAAAGAGAACTAACAGCGCAATCGTTATGAAATTTAGTATGGCAGATATACTCGCTAAAAGGTGCCTTCTTGCAAAATTTTGGCACAGTAGTGCCGGTGGGTGTGGCACCTCCCATATAAGCAAGACACGTTTAATGCTATAGATAGTGTGCTATGAGAGTAATCTTCATAAAATTTTGTGTAGAGGTGTCGGTTACTATAAGCTTTGAAATTCAATGAAACTTGACAAGATTGAATCAGTGGGCGTGGCACCTCCCTCATTAACATAAAGTTGTAAGTGAACTATTGGAGCAATTTATCTGAAATTTGAAGTACGTGGTTTACTGGGTATTAGGTACATATGAATCAAAAGCTTTTGAAATAGCAATAGTGGGCGTGGCACCTCCCATACAATTAAAATACCTTAAGTGGCATAGCTATCGAAATATATGAGCAATTATACTGCAATTTGGTGTAAGAGGTTTGTTTATAGAAGGCTATTTTTGATCAAAATCGAACTGGATTGTACCAGTGGGTGTGTCACCGCCCTAACTTTTAAGAATAATTACGGCGCATATCGCAAACTATACAAGCTATAGTGCTAAAGCTTGGTTTGTGCATGTCAATCACGAATATCAATTATTGAAACAAAAGTGGGTGGAATTGGAGATTTTCAACTTTCTTTCACTTTTCAACATTTTTGAACTTTTTTACATTATTTTTCGACTTATTCAACCTCTTCAACATTTATTTAAAAAGTGCTTTCAATGCAGTGTAGGGTATGTGAGTTTCGGCCTGGCCGAAGATAACACCTTTACTAGTTTATTTTATTCTGGTCCAAATAATATTTTCTTGCTTGAATGCTTTGAAAATCCTTACAAATTGCTCTCAAAGATATACCACCCAAAATCTCACTATTGAAAACACAAATAAAAGGGAATTATGGCCCCTCGATCGCGATTAGTGGAACTTAAAAAAAAACAAATTTTGACTTGTCTTGTGTATTGAAAATAAGTTTTTGTACTTACAAACTTTTAAAAGGTATTTTCAAAACTAACATTTTCCACAAATCATATCTTTTAAATTAGTGATGCAGATTTGAGCACATATGGGAAAACAGCACGTACGATTTTAGCTGAGCACGCTGGTGCTTAACAAATCGGACTTTTTATGAGCAGAGAAAAAGGGTATGAAATCTTACGACTATGTGTGCGATATTGAAATGAAAACGAATGCCAAACCGGGAGAAAGTACATTTGTATATTTTTTTATTTTCGATTGTATCAATAAAACAGCTTTTCGGACCGTGTATTAAATAAAAAGAGCAAACATTGGAATACTGAAGAGCAAAACTCTCTGAGCAAAAAATACGGGCTGCGGGGAAGTAATCATTCTTGCTGTTGACTTGCTTATTTTTTTAATTGATTCTATTATTAATTTGAAAATAAACTCCCACACTTAAGGTTTTCTTCTCTCACATTAAGTTTACATTCACAATTATTTGCATGTGTTGTGTATTTGTGCTATCATAGCAGCCCCTGTCACGATTTATTTGAAAATATCCCTTCTCGTGCACTGCTTGGCTCTCAAGTATCACTTTGTGCAGTTGAGCTGGACATCACTATTCTAAATGGATGAAAGTAACAGAATGGCATACAAAGATGGACGAACAAGGGCTCTATATTTTTTCAAATTTTCAGATTTAATTTTTTTCCTCCAAACAACAATTTCAGAAAATAAAGCTCCATTAACTTGATGGTACCATTAAATCTTGTTATCTTGGGTATTTAATGCCTAATAAAACCAATTTTTTGGTACCAACAGCATTGGTTCCTGAACTAACTGAAAATTGCAGAAAATAGCAAATTTAATTTAAATTTTAATGGTCCACATTAATTAATGAAATGTATTCGGGATGGTATTTCCAATTCTTATTAAAAACAAGCTTACTAAGCCGTAACCATTAATTTAATACCTATAATAGGAAAAAAAGTTAGAGCCAATCATAGAAGATTATGAATAAAAGGATTTTTTAGTGTTAAGAACGGAAGTAGAAAAATACCGACCGGAAGTAGAAGAATACACACATGTACTCGTATAGAATTGGTATTTTATGAAGAACTAAAATAAATTGAAATTGTTATCTGTATTGAGGTGTGCAGTAATCGAGGTGCTCAGAATTGTGTTAATGTTGTCGTATCAAAAAGTCATCGAATAAGTTCATATAAATAAAATAAATTATCGAATAGTATAGAAAAACTGACGAAAAAAAATATTGGAAAGTCAATTAAGTTTAAAAATTCATAAATCGTTTCAAAAAATATCGAAATAGTCAGAAAGAATAACATATTAAAAAAATAACTTTGTAAAAATCTGCAACTCATTGAAATCGAATAGTCAACTCTAGAAAATTCCGAATTAAAATTATATTACTTTTTGATTGAATATACAATTTCCTTAAAAAAAATGCATGATCTTCACTAGAAAAATTAACCGTTTCTGTTCGAGATGGAATTGAGCTAAACCTCAACAAAAAAAAAGCCACTTTTTTTTTTTAAAGTGGTACATGGTAGAATTTAACATACCTACGTTTTCGAAGTCTTAATGAAAGACGCAAGTTTTTGGTGTGCATTTTTCCCCACTTTTTCCCTTTGCTAACCTGACGTGTAAGGAATTACTGCTGAGGTATTCTTGATATATTCAAATAATTTACTTCGGTTTCATACTCCAATTCTAATGATATTGATAAAACTTTCGCCGATTATTGCCACCACACATAATCTTTGGCTCAAAATGACCTTCTTAACAACATATGTAGTCAATAAATATCATTAGAATTGTAGAATGGGATTGAAGTAGGTTTTTTTGTGTATAATGTAGATCGTGCTTACACAAGGTCGAAAGCTTAAATTTTTCATAAGAATTTTGACCTTAATAGCATATGTTTGTTAAAAACGACCGTGTTCCACTTTTGGCAAGGCAAGTGCATATTTTTCTCTCTACTGGGTTAAGTTCTGTATAAGAAAAATTCATTTACTTAGTTTGAATGTTTATCTTAATCTATTTGTTACCTTTATAGCACTATTATTTTTAAAAAGTAATTCTCAGAACATGCCAATGGCAAAATCCTTTTTCAATTGTATGCTGCTAAAGTAAATACAGCTCCTGTAGCAACAAATGGAAACTTTTTTCGTTGTCTTCGCAATCCACAAGAATGTGCGAGCAAGAGCTCTAAAAGATTTTTTCAACTTTTTCGTTTTCTTTACAAAGTTTGTATGCCTTTACTACTTTTAATCTCTTTTAATGTGATTGACTTTGGTTTTCTTGAGTTTAATGAAATGAATTTACTCGCTAAAGGACTAAAAGGGAAATATTTGTTTCAGTTTTTTTTTTGTTTTTTCTATTTAGTTAATGTGATTCTGGCCAAAAAAAAAAGTACTATAATACAACTAAGTCATTGGATTATATTTTTTGTTTTATTTTTTCTTTTGTTTTTTCTGGCAGGAGGCATTAGTTTAATTCCACTTAGGTAAAATGTTATCCAGTTACTCTTTTCTGCGTGATTTGCAGTTAATGCACGAGCAGGCTTTTCATTAATCCTTGATGGATAACAATATCAATATACTCGTACTGTGCGAGTATTAAGTTGTGGTTGTTACTTTCATAGTAATGCAATTTATTTTATTGAATTGAAGTTAAACTAACGCGAAACCAGCAGTTTTGTGCTATTCGAATCGCAAAAACCTAATACATCCACTAAATCAAAGTAACATGAAGGCGATTTTGACTAATGATATATGTAAGTACGTGTATTTGGGAGCAGTAGCGTAAATGAATTAAGAACAGAAACCAAAATATCAAAAGTTGGGGCTCTAACGTCGTTGACATCATTAAACACTAAGAGTATTAACCTCAGTAGGGGATATCTAAAGACACTCACAAAAGTTTTCATGATTTTTTTTTAGATGTAAACCAAAGTTTTAAAATTACAATTTACGATTTCATATCGATTCCCAACATTGAAATCCTTACAGACTTTACAGAATGACGCTAACCAAGGATCTCTTCAAATCATTTAAAACAAAACGGGGTTTCAGATAAGGTGATTCCCTATTGTGCAATATCTTCAACTTGATGCTTGAAAAAATCATCCGTGCTGCAGATATCGACATCAACGGCACGATTTTCTACAAAAAATTCATGCTGCTCGTATATGCTGATGATGCTGACATTGTTACACGGGCAGTCAGCGCAGCATATTCGAAAATTGGAATAAAAGTCTTGTCGAGTGGACCTTGTGATAAAAGAGGACAAAACAAAATATCTTGTGTCAATAAACAAAGTATCCCGGCGTCTTGGACAACAACTCACTGTTGACAACTACACACTTGATGTGGTCATGGAATTTGTCTATCTTGGATCATGGAATAATGTCAGTCTGGAGATCCAGCGAAAAATAATTCTTGCCAAGAGGTGTTAGTTTGGGCTGAGTAGGTAACAGAAAAGTAGGGCTCTCTCTCGAAGAATAACAACGACGCTTTAGAAATCACTCAGTCTGTATGACGCTGAAGTATGGACGATGACGAACAACTATAAGAAGATATTGGGAGACTTCGAGAGAAAGTTCTTCGCAAAATCTATGGTCCAATCTGCGTGAACTGCACATACTGCATAAGATGGAACCACAAGCTATATGAGTTATACGCCGATATGGATTTAGTAAAGCGCATAAAAATACCGTGGCTGCACTGGCTATGTCATGTTGAGAAAATGAACAACAACGCTCCGGCTCCTCTGCTTTTTTCGTACTTGAAATAATAACAATAAAAGAAGATTAATAAGTCAGGAGAGAGCGCTTTCTAACATGTACCATTTGGCTCATTATTTAACACTCGTATGCCACAATGCCGCCGCACTGTGGAGGGGCTTGTATGGAACTGCGGCCATAAATAGTAATAATTGCGCTAAACTCTTGCAATTTGGTACAGACGTTTTTAAATTGAAGATACTTAGAACTAAACAACGAAAATTTGTGAATATGAAAAAAATCGGTTTACAGACACGCCTAACTCCCGTACAAAGATGGGATATGGTTGAATTATTTGCTCCAAAATTGGTCTCACTTTCCATTGAGTTGGCACTGTTGATTTCAAAAATGCTGAAATTTATGTGATATCTTTTAGGGTTTACAAGTTACTGTAGAAAAACAGTTTCAAAAGCTATTGCTATTGCAAAGCATTCGAATTCATATCTCTTATCCCAAGGGGAATAAAAAGGCGAAAAATACCACTTACCTCAAGCTGCCTCTAAGCTTTTACAACCAATAAAATTATTATAACGCTTTGCAATATGTGAAGATATAAAAATATTTTTATCTCCAAATTTTACACTAGATAAATAGTCATTAAAAAAATTCTGTAAAAAAGCCGCTGAAGCTTTGGATTTTGGTAAACCATACTTTCTTACATGACCTATAAAAAACCTAAGAAAATTCGGGGGTATGTACTTTTTTTTTTTTTTGTTAAAGTTTGCAAAATTTCTCAATTATGATATTTTAAGCCCTAATTTAAAAAAAAACCAGCACTATTCACATATAGCATTCCAAATCTTAAGCAAACATTTTTTTAAAAAGTATAATCTATGAACTTTTTGCCAATATGCAATTTTGATAAAATTATGAACAAACAAATTAATAAGAACATTTCGTATAAGTATATATAGTTTGTTCATTCTAAAGCTACATTAGGAAAATTTTGATAAAAAATATAAATTGTTAGAAAAGCAGCTGAAACTTTATTTTTTTTTCTCTCAGTGTGCAAATTTTCCACTTTTATAATATTTCATTCTAAATATAGCAAAATCCGCATAATTCATATCAAGTGAAAAATAAATTGATTGTTAAAAAGTGGAAACAATCTACTTTCCACCAATATTCTTCATTGTTGCATTTTGTTGCAATCAAGTTAACTAAATTTAAATTTCTGAGAACATTTTTGGTGTACAAAATTCAAATTTGAGCCCACTGTGTGACTAAACCCAGAACAAATTTACAACTTTAATAATATTTTTTCATGCCCTAAGTTTTCTCTAACGATTGTGTTAAAAAAATATTCACTTTCATTTTCTTTCTATTCATGGCCACAATGTTCCACTGTGCGGAATTGTGTTCATTCGCTCATAAACTAACTAAAGAGGCATATTAAAAAAAGTGAAAATAATATTTATTTTGTGACGCTATCTCCTGAACTGTAACAAATTGGCCAATTTCATCAATATAAAATGCAAAATAAAAAACGGAGAGTAAAATTGAATACCAATTTAATGTTTTTTTTTTAAACTCCAAAACATAATTTATGTTTCCAAAATTTGATTAATTCAACTACAGATATCTCAGATCGAAACAACATATTGTGTCATTGTCCCTTTTAACGTTGTTTTAACATACATACATACATATGTACGTATATTTAAAACAATTATATTGAATTAAAAAACTGTTTACTTGTCAAATAAAAACTATGAATGCAAAGAATTTAATTTACTGTTTAATAATTTATAAATTATTTGAACTACGTACTTTAAGAAAATATTTCTTATGAAAATGAAAAAATAATAACCAAGTTGAAGTATTCGTATTTTCTCACAACAAAAACTATCTTAAGTTTTTTGTTTATTTTCTTAGATATTTTAAAAATGTCCAAATGCTTGTTTTGTCAAATTTATTGTAGGCATGTTAATGCCATATGATTTGCAGATATCCCAATGAAAATTTTTTTCTTTTTAAGTTGTGTGTTATGAAGGCTAGACTAGAAAAAAGTGCTAATAATAGTTTGACAGTCTTGATCTTTTGACACTTATAAATTGAAATGAATTATGAAAAACGATTCGACTTAATTGAACAGAGCAAACAATAATGACAGTTTTACTAGGCACCCACATAATTTGTGGTCGTAGTTTATAGAAGTACGATGTAGATTGAATATTATTATGATATTTTGAATGAATTTCTTCCAAAAATGTTCAATTGCTAATAATAAGACTTGTGTCATGTTATCTCCAATTTTTAACATATGTTATATATTAATATAAATTAACCCATCAAATTTTTATTATTGAAAATTAACAACGTCAAGAACTCTCTAAGTAGAGTTTCCATTTAAATTTGCTAAAATTTTCATCGAATTTGTGGCCTATTTTCATGATCAGATATTGATGTAATGGTAACAATGGTAAATACAGAAAGGCATGTGAGTTCTATTCAAAATCGTATTTTAAATTATTTAGCTTATCCACTATACTGCTTTCCTACTGCAGTGAATGATAAACTGTGAATCTAATATCTGAAGAAATATTTCTTAGTGAACCACACTTCAACTTCACTTTTCAGTAGTTACTTTTTTCTCTAACGCTGCTCAGATATAGATAAATACTAATTCAAGCAGAATAAACTATATTCTGCAAAGCGAAACCGGAGTTTAAGACTGTGGCATAAGACATAAGAACATGGGCAGAAGTGTTCAACAACCTCCGAAATATCTGGTTGATTTAACGTTCGAGATGCTGTGGTATCACTATGGACCTAGCTTTGTCTATGTGTGGCTACTAAGCCTCCACTTTTTTGTATATTAACAAAAATGGGAGCACTTTCAATCTCTTACAATACATCCCTCCAGATGATCTTAAAACTCTGACAGTCTTTGGCATTTTTTAAAATTAGCTAGAAATTGATGAAATAATAAGCAGTTTTGCTTGCGGCTTTGTTTCCAAAAAAATTTAAGGATTTACATCAATGTTACGTATTTTATTTCAAATTAGCTGATGTCCGCGACTTTGTAGCCTGGTTTTTGGTTTTCTGCCAAGGCAAAAAATTAAGTTTTTTCAGTCATTTTTGAATATTCCTCACAAATCCCGAGTTGTTGTTGATTGCAATGTAAATTTAAAAATTGAGAGTGAGAGAGTAAAATATGAATATTCCGTTGTTTCTCTTCCAAAAATATGCATTGCTATGGAAAAAACAAAAACAGCACAAACACATACGAACATATGAACTTGCCATTAAACGATTTGTTATGCTTGCATGCTTGTTTCTTTTTGCGCAATTAATATTACTACAGCAATTTTGAAACCTTAATAGCTTGATATTTAATAGGAATATCGTGATAGTTTTTATTGGATATTAAGACCAAGCGTTTAGAGGATAAAACTAAATAAATTGGATCAAATTTGTTATCATTTTATTAGTATAATTATAGAAGTACATACATATGTACTTCTATGCCGACCACTGGTAGAGCAGTGGTGGGTCCACATAACACAATTGTGCGCTCAAATATTACACGCATTCTTAAGCTCTTTCATTCAGTTGTCGAAAAACCATTGACAGAGCAACATCGTGCATTGATGTATTTATTGCCGCCTTTTATGCCCCAGTAGGCAAGGGCAAGAGCTAGCAGGCCTTCTAGCAGGCCTTCCTTAATAAGAATAACCCTTGCCATCTCCTTTCTTTTTTATATGCAATGTCCCAATAAAACAGACCTTCTTTAGAAGGCCTAATAAAAATACTGTTCAAGCAAGGTCTTCCTACATCGCTTGCGTCAAGAGCGATTATATATTTCAAGTCATGAAATAAAAAATACATGAAGTCCTTCTTCTTTGCCTTCTAATATCAGGTCTTGTAGCTCTGCTGCTGTGGGAAGACATAATAGCACGCCTGTTATGGTAAGGCATAATAGCATTTAATGAGTGTAACTATTCTGATAACTAAAATTTCACTACTTATAAAATTATTGTTAATTTTGATAAATTGTTTTTATTTACATGAAAATTTAGTTTTTAGAAGTCCTCTTATAATCGCAGCAGTGCTAGCAGGCCTTCTCCGGGAAGGCCTTGTTTAATTGTCTGCTGGGGCACATAGAGAATAGTGAAATCACTCAATGTATCCACTTTAAGGTTAAATGTTTTGAATATGAATTTTCGCACGTGCATAAGTGGATACATTGAGTTTTTTCTTTATATAACTTAAAAGTAATGTTTTGCTTGCAATTTTGAAGGATGTTCTTATATTTTTCATTTTTAAGATTAATAAAGTGTTTAACAAACAAAATCTGGTTGCGATTGCTATATTTTTAAGAGTTCTAGAGCTACCCAAATTCAAATGTGATCAACATGTACTCACTTTTGCTCGCCACTGTACGTATATAAAGCGAGAGAAAGTAGAAATACATTCACTTTGATTTGAAAAGCGAACGATGCAAAACTGCTGTCGCACGAATCTAAAATCACGACTACGAGTACATATGAATTGAAGAGCATTGTTTTTGTGTAAAAAACCCAAGGCAGCAGGGAACATTTCCTTATGCCCATTTATTAAGAGAAGTTCGGGAATGGTCAAAAATGGATTTTGATTTTCTCCAAGGACAAACTTAACCTCCTAATGATATGCACTTCAGTTGACTTGAAATTGCCCAAAATAAATATATTTTTCCCTCTCAAAGTATCATGCGGCCCTAAATAATAGGTAAATTGTTTCAAAAATCATATAAATATATAATACTAAAAGAGGTTGAAAATATCCGCGAATATGTTCAGAGCCTATATACCTGCAGTTATAAAAATGCTCACTTACATATTATATAATACACTCATATTTTGCTGCAATGATTTCTGCTATTTTGTTTTATATATTCGTATATATTATACATATATATTTAATTGCAATCAAATTTTGCAGAAATACCAATAGTGGCTTAGGAATAAGCAAAATTCCTACATCGTAATACTGAACTACTTACATGACGCTCACTAACTTCAAGACAGACATAACTCAAAAAACGTGATTTTTGAGTTAATGATACAGGAATATCCATCATATCATTTTATTTTACGTGAAAAACTCGGAGAGGTATCTTCTAATCTGCCTTGTAGGAAGAGTTTATGTAGACATACTTTTCATCGTGTTCATATAAAAAGTAACTTATTGAAATGCGTTTTTCTCTCACTTAAGGTTTTATGAGTTATGCCAGTCTTGAAGTAATATATTTGAGCGATATGTAATGTCTGTGGAGTTGGCCCACCATTTTTTGATTTTTCAAAAAATGAAACTTGTGCTGCAATGTGCCCGACTTGTGCTATGATGTGCCGTATTTAAAAAAAATCGTTTCTAGGATTCGATTTTTATAAGCAAAGTAATTTTTTAGTGTGAAGTTGGCCCGCCAACAATGGCAATGGTTACTTGCTGTCAAAAAAAAGCCTCGTCGGAAAATTGTTCGAATAAACACATTTGCGTCTGACGGCGATCGACAACCATTTTATGCAGGAAAATTTGAAATATACTTTTTTACAACACGGCACAACATAGCACAAGTCGAGCACAATACAACACAACACTGTTTTTTTCAAAATCCAAAAATGGTGGGCCAACCTCACATACATTTTTGTATGATTTATAGATTTTTGCAAGTTTCATATAACAAAAGTTGAATTATTTTCTTTTGCAATACGGCACATCATAGCACAAGTCGGGCACATTGCAGCACAAGTTTAATTTTTTGAAAAATCAAAAAATGTTGGGCCAACTTCACAGACATGATATGTACTTACTTAAGTAAATGATGACAACTGAACATAAGTAGCTCAGACAAGCACTTAAGGTAAAGTGAACGGTTTTGAACATGTGGGAGTGGCGCCTCCCTTATTAATTTCCAGCAATCATAATATTAAAAAAGAAATTGCTGAAGCATTTTAAAGTCGTTTGTTGAAAATTTTGATGTCGGTTAAGGCTAAGACTTTTTTAAAGTCTCCTCCAATTTTCACAAAAGAATAAAGTCTTATGGTAGAAATTGAGCACAAAATTAAAGGACTAAAACTAGGACACAGTTTTTTTTGTATTGTATTTGTTTTGTTTGACATTAAAGTACAATTTTGTTTACATTAGCATGCTACTATTAACAATGACTACTCTTACTACATGTTTTTGTTTTGATTTTTCATTATGTTTTTACTACAATTTTAACAAAACAATGCATCGGACATGGCGTGCGCTACTCCAATGTTTTCATTGTCAAAAGTTTGAATGCAAGCAAAGTACATTTTTCAATGAATCGCACTACGCCGACGATGCATTGCATGGGCCGTCTCTCGATTGACAAAGCTGCCGAGAGGAGGAACTGAATAAAACATGAGAGCAATGAACGATTAGTGCGGAAATGCTCGACACTTTGTTGCATCTTCCAACGATGTTTTTCTATGGCTATACCGATGACTTACAGTGTGTACTATGTTTGTCTGTGTCATGACGTTTTATTTTTTCGTAATTCAAACGCAGCCTCCCACGAGCGCGTAATTATAAAATTAGAACATAAAAATTCTGATTAAAAATGCAAATCCAATGCAATGCCTTCCTTCCCTCCGCGTACGCCACAGCTCTGACAGTAATGCCAGTATAAGCTGTCAAAAAGCAAACAAAAACGAAAATAAATTGTCGACAATTTGTCGAACAGTGATTTGGATATTGAGTCATGGAATGGTATATAATTTAATTTCTTTCAAAAATTTAATTCTTAAAAAAGTTAAATTCAAATTTAAAAAATTAAATAAAAAAGTATACAATAATCTGCCTTACTACAAATACCTTATTTAAAATATTAAATTATTGAAATTGGCTTAGGGTATTTTGCGCCAAAGCGTTACAAAACATTTTCATATAAGCAATTTTATTGAAATAGTATAGTCATACATTAGTACACTAAAAGGTACTCCATTAATACTAATTAATAAAAAACAAATTACCATATATTTATAGCATACAATAGATATTGACAAAAATACTTCCATTACAAGAGTATAGGAGATTTGTTTGAAACAAATGCTTCTTATATTCTGTAGAAGACTGTCAATTGTTCTGGGAGAAACCGAAACGTAAAAGTACACGAAGTGCAGCAGAACTTAGTATTGATTTAGTAGCTGAACTTAAAAAGACATAGTTGTTGGAAATTTAAAATCACACAAAAATTTTGAATGCTTAGTTTTGGATAAGAGGCAAACTACTTTTATGACGATCGTTTTTTATGAATATCATTGGAATATCATATTTTGCACATTATAAGGGGATCAATTTGAACATTATGTATACTGCCCCAAACATGCCTATCCATATTATAATGTTAATTAAAAAAGTTACAAAATATAAGTTAGTGAAATTTAACTTCTTTCAAAGTAACATAAACAGTAAAGCGTGATTCAATAAGAGCTTCCTACTTTGTTTTCTAAATAAAATACATTAAAATCAATGTATTGATGCAAATCTTTATTTGGAATGATATTTCGATTCCTACAACTGAATGTTTAATAATTATTTCGCTCAAATGTTGCCCACGACTATTTTTTAAATGGTCCATTCTGTGGGTCCAATATTCGACAACTCTTTCGAGCATATCGACCGGTATTCTTTGAATAACACGAGCTATGTTGGTTTCCAAAGCGTCAATAGTTTTGGGTTTGTCGACATAAACAAGTGATTTAACATATCCCCAAAGAAAGTAATCCTATGGCGTCAAATCACATGACCTCGGTAGCCAATTAACAGGACCATTTCTTGAGATGATGTTTTCATCGAACATTTCCCTCTATAAAGCGATTGTATCTCCAGCTGTATGGCATGTTGTGCCATTCTGTTGAAACCAGCAAAAAAATTCATTGATCGAGCACCATTGACCGTAACATGGGCTCCATCCAGATTTTTGAAGAAATACTGTCTGATGATGCCTCATGCCCATAAACCACACCAAATAGTTAATTTATCGGGATACATTGGAAGCTCTTGGATTGCATCTGGTTGTTCATCGGCCCAAATACGGCAATTTTGCTTGTTAACATAGCCGTTCAACTAGAATTGAGCTTCGTCGCTAAACACAATTTTTCGATAAAATAATGGAGCAATTTGAAGTTGTTGTAAGGCCCACAAACCAAAATTAAAACGTAAACCAATATCAGCGGACTTCAATTCTTGTACGAGTTGTATTTTATAGGTCTTTAGACCAAGATCACGCCTCAATGATCTATAAGACATGCCCAAAGTCTGAGATCGATGACTAATCGATTTTTCACGGTTTTCATGAAGATTCTCTGCTACTGCAGAAATATTCTCAAAATTTCGGGCTGTATGCACTCTGGTTGAATGATGAATGTCCAATAGTGTAAAATTGGTTCGAAATTTGGTGATGTAGTTACGAATAGTGCGTTGTTGAAGAACTCTATAACATTCTCTGACTGATGACTGATTTTGGTAGTAAGTTTCCACAATTAATAAACGTTGTTCAGGAGTAAGTCTATTCATGATTGGGTCGTATTGAATACTGAACACAAACGGCATATGAACAAGCCATTTTCCACATGACAGCTGTCAAAATAAACCAGTTGGAAATGAGACCACATATTGGATCACCCTTTAGAACTTAGTCTGCAAAAGTTTCAATTTTTCTAAGAAAATTTCATGTTAAGTAAACTTAAAAGTTCAATCTGGCAGTATTCCAATTTTTTTTTTTCAATTTCAAAAGTTGTCCGTTACTTCTTTATCTTCAGAAGAAAATATGAAATAAAAATGAAGCAAACAAATATTTTTCCAAAATAGCTTCATGAACTCAGTTTGGCCGATGGTGATCCAGCTTGCATACGCCACGTTTATCTATCCCAATTACATATATTTCACGGTGGTTACTACGGACATTATAAATCCATGTACCAAATGCCACAACTGTAGCTGTAAAGTGCCATGGTACAATATTTTAAATGTTTTTGTTGTGTGATACCTCCCTTCTGTGCAGTAGTTCTGTTCATTCAAGTACTTAATTGCACACCTGAAGATATCATAATGGCCAAGAAACTACGTTTCAAGTATTTTATTTTATAGGAGGAACCCTGCCCTTACATTTTTTCAGCTACTTAGTAATGAGCTGTTCTTCTTTCTCAAACCCTCTTACGGTGGACTTTAGCGAGTTTTAATGGAAGTTTGAGTTACAAAAAAAAAATCCTGGAATGAGAATTATTTGGGATGCAAATTACATATCAATGAAATACCAAAGAAATACGTATGACTTCTTAAAATCCGATCCATTCGTGCTCAAATTATGACAAGTCAAAGTATCTTAAAAGATAACAGCATACTACAAATTTCAGTTTACTAGTTGAAGCTCCGAGTACCTACTGTAAGGTCAAAGTTAACAAAAAACGCTATTTTTGCGAGGACAACCGAATTTAAAATTATTTAAGAGGGAATAAGAAGACCAACTAAAAAAAAGAAAGAAGGAAAGATCTTAAATTTATTTTTATGTATCATAGTTGACATAAAAAAGTTATTTACATAATGTTAAAATGTTTTTCGATCTTAACACAAAAATTTTGAAAATTCACCTATTCGTTTCTTCACTAGGGCTATGAGTTCTTAAGTTTTCTGAATATAACTTGTGTTATTGTAAAATGTTAACAAATAATATTTGTGCATACCACAGCGTTTCATTGGAAAAGTTCGCCATTTACAACAATGACATATCACTGTGCCTCAACTTGTTCGAAACAAAAAAATGTTTGCGCCGTCTGCTGGTGCCGGATTTGTCATGTGAACAAATTGCAAGCTGCTCAGCAGATGACATTCCAACATAACAAAAAAAAAAATAATCGAAAAATTTGAAATAAAATACGAGTAACTGCCCACATTTCAATTTATTTCGTGATTATTTTACTTTTTTTTTGCAACTCAGCATGATACGGCTCGATGCAAATAATTATCCGTAGCGTGAAGTGCGTAGTGCATAGCGGTTTCCCGCAAAGTGCATTCACTTCATTTTTCATTAAAATGCGCGATTTTGAATGGACCACGATTCGGTGCATCAGTAAAGTTTTTTGTGTTTTTTTTTTTTTTGCAAATTCACTTACGTTCTTTAAACAACAATAAAAATTATTTATATATAAATGTATATAAATGTATTTTATGTACATATGCATATCGTGGGTATTTCGCTGGAATTAACTTTTAAATTATCAAAAAATATTTAAAGTGCTCGACAGACAGAATTACTGCTGTATGTTTTGTAAATTCATTTCCATCAACAAAACTTATGTGCAAATATTTACAAGGATTTTGTTATTGAAACACTTCAGTAATTACGAAAATGCAATTTTATGGAACAACAATCAGAGTCGTAATTAAAGAAATAATGTGCGGTTCGGTTTTTCATTGACTTGTCATTAATTTTTTACTGCTTACAAGAAATGATTAATTGTAGCAAAAAGTCAATGCCTTGGTTAATTAATAAACTAAGGTTTCACCTTACCTACTTCAATTTTTTTTGAATTTATTTGTTTTCTATTTAGTTTTAATATATTTAATGCAATATATTTTTATAACAACCTCAAATATAGATTAACACAAAACTTATCAAAAAAATATAAGTGAGTGCAAGCATTCGCTGCGTGATGTGTGAAACTAATGATATTTCATTTTTTTTTTGTGTGAGATATGTTTAAGGGCGAAAGTTATTAAAAAATTCGAAAATTATGAAGAGTCAAAAGATGTTGTGAAAATTTACAAATGTTGATATATTCGATGTGTAGGAAATGGTCAATATACAAATCTTGGAAAATAAGTCTTTTACAAAGTTAAAAAATCGCTAAAAGTAGAAAGTGTAAAACAACTTACTATGATTAGCTTAATAAATAGTTCCAATTTAAGTAGCTGAGGTTACATTAAGCCTTACTAGATTTACGGAATAAACTTAATACTGGTCAATACCGCATTGGTTTAGTAACACTTGCCTCGGACTGCAAACATTCTCAACGTTATACCTGAATTACTGAAAAAATGTCAGTTGCTTACCCTCTGAATTAAGAAGTTTTTGAAGTGAAACTTCTTTAGCGCCGTTGTGATTTCAAACTCAATGAAACGGAAATGGCGACACTAAAAAGAGACACACATATGCATCTACAGGATGTAGCCTGCGGGAGATTGAGTTAGATACAGATACAGATATAGAATTTTTATCTAAGACACAAATTTCAAAGTAATCGTCTTAAATCTTTTTAAAATTCGACAACGAGATGCCGCTTAAGTAGCACGAATGCAGCAGTATCGAGAGTGGGATAGTTAAAGGCTTACTAAATATAATTTTTGTATCAAGTATAAAAGTAATTTTACTATTTAGACTCCATGTTTAAAAATTCAACAAATGACACGAGTGGCTTAGGGTAAGTAAAGCATTAAATAAATGCTTTGGTTTGGTGCGCTATTACTTTCATTGTAAATATAGAAATATTATTTTTGGAACGTTCACAAATAAGTGAAAAAGAAACAGTATGCGAAAGGAGCTACAGATGAATGTCGTCTCTTAAGCGCTTCTCCATTATCCAGAATCATGTTTAAAGTACTATACGCCTATTCCTGAAGAGTTATTTATTATTAACTGACAAATTTTGGATATTTTATGATTTAATGTGTGTAAAAAGTGATTTTTTGTTCTATGCTGACGATATCTTAACCCTTTGATGCCCGTTGTTGCCTATAGGCGGCATTGTACGTTTCAGTTTATAAGTCCCGATATTTTCATAATTTTTGCTTATGGCTTTTTTCACGCGACGCATTCAAATATAGCGAAAGCATAAGGGCAAATTTCGACGATATGAGTATGGCAATTGATCAGTTGCTGGCAGATTTTCGTTATGACTACATGTCTTTAAAAAAAAGTTCAAAAATTTTTAAAAAATTGGCATATCTGTTCAGGTATAATACGGATTTTAAACTTGTTTGGAGCTTATTAAATTAACTATCATGTGATATCCATATTTTGAAAATCGATTCTGGGGTTCCTAACATAAGTTTTATTAAAATTTCACAAATCGGTCAATGCTTTTTAACAAACATGACCGAGGCAACAAATGGAACAATTTAACCTGGTAATTGGTGACATATGTTTTGGCTATTACCACGCATATACATATTCACATACATATATACATAGACTCATCAGACCAGTTTCCGTGTACAAATTAACCAAAAACTGGTCTGATGAGGCTATGTATATATGTATGTGAATATGTATATACGTGGTAGTAGCCGAAACATATGTCACCAATTACCAGGTTAAATTGTTCCATTTGTTGTCTCTGTCATGTTTGTTAAAATGCATTAACCGATTTGTGAAATTTCACACAAAAATATCGGTTTCTGCTAAGACTGTGCAATTCGATCAAAATATTGTTCAATTAATTAATAATAACAGTCGACTAATAACAAATAAGATTTTATTAAAAGCTATATCCTCCACTTCCGATGTTTATATCCCCGAAACTAAATGCATTTTCCAACTTATGATTCCATATTAATTGTCTGTGTTAAAAGCCTCGTAAGAAAATAATGGTTTAATAAAAACAGTAGAGGGACACCTTATACCTATCACCTACTTCAAATAGATATGACAGACATTTTCGGCATAGTGTATGGTGTCATATCTAGTCTTTCAGAAAGAGCATGAAATTTGCTAAAAATGCTAAAAATAGCAAAAAATTATTTTTAATTATAATTAATTTCATTAGAAAGACTTCCGTCTAGAAAAATCTTGTCATACCGGGCTCGTTTCGAACCTATGATTTTTATCACACAATTTTAATTATAGTTTTTTAAATACGCAATAACGGCACTTTTGAAGTCATCAGCTAGCTCACTGTCTAAATCCTGCAGCTTAATGTGCACATCCTTTTTCTATTCAAAAATTTTTGCCCATAAAAACTTTTATTAAAGCTCCGTTTAGCGTATTACCGAGCACATAACGTGTGTTAGTCTGTATATTATTTATTTGAAGTAGACTTACAGAATAAATGTATGCTGAAAAAGATTATTTGTGAAGAAATTGTGGAAATATTTTTTTCAGTGTATTTTATTTTATGTTTTCGACATTTTTCGTGCAGGTCAACTAGTTTCTAAAAAAAAAATTGTTTAAAAAACGTACTCGGCCAACATTTCATAGGTCAAAAATCTTACTATGTTTCATAGAAATATTGGTTTGATAGCTAAGAAATGTAGCTACCTAAACCAAGTAAAGACCTCTAAAGATTTTGTCATTTTCCTCACGTTACATAACGCTAAAAAATGGCGACTTTTTGATTGGTGAAAAATGTGGATGTAGAAAATATGGCATCAATCAAATCGCCATTTCCCCACATTATTCGTCTTCGATACTCCGTGCGTCCATCACCATAATTGGCAGTTTTTGCACAGAATGAATTCTCATGAATTGAATACAAAAAATTAAAAAATTCTAAGCACGACGGCCCAACGGTTAAGAAAATATCCAGTAAATATCTCATTAGTTTACAAATATATATGACAAAAACTTTGTTTATGATCATTTGCATCAATTACAGCTCGTATATGAAATTTCATTAAAATCGTATGGGCGAAACTCGTATCGGGCCTTTATGAGTTAAAGAAACTTGAGAAATAACGAACAGTCCAACGCCAGCTTACTTTTTAGAAATTTATACTTAGAGCAGACATGCCCTAGGAAGCTTATTAAAGGAGCTAGTACCTTTCGACCTGCAACGGAATAAATAAACCATTTTGTTTATTGTGCAATTTTCAGCCCCTGATCTACATAAAGTTAAGGCCAATATTCTTTGCGAACTTAAATTCCAAAAATTATATCAAAAAATTAAAGTGCAACCAAAGCAAATTGGAGTTCACATACAGCATAGAGATCGAGGGTAGCTCGCTTTTTTCTGTACATATAACAAATTTTTTTGTTTTTTTTGAAAATATAACTGATAAGCAAATCATTATTATGATTGAGCACAAAAACATGAAATGCGCTAAACATCAATTTTCAGTGTTGTTTGCTTGTGCACAGTAATTTTTTAATTTAACGGAAGCCAAAAATGAAACTTTTGATTAAATTTACATGAGAGTTCATCAAATTTAACTGAGGGCAAGCAAAAAATTTGTTGGCTTCAGCTGGGAATATCTAACTTGAAGTACTATAGCAGTAGATTGAAAAAACTAACTTTGAACTTTGAAGAAGCGCGAAAACAAATTAATTTAAGAAACTATTTGAGACTATCTCAATACAGAATCATTTTTTTCCAATCGCAATAGCAGTGTTATCTCAATTTGTAGCAGCTAAACGTAAAAATCAAGCAGGTGTAGCGATAACATCAATTAAAGTCTGTTTGGTCGAATGTGATTTATAGCAATTTTTTTTTTTTTTTGCATTCTCTTGCTTCGCCAGCATGTCTGCGATGAATTGACGGCTGGTGGGTGAGTTACCTACAACGGGCTGACGAGTTGTCACTTGTCATATCAGTGTCAGTTTTAATTCTGAAATTTTCGTATTTTTTTTTAATCTTTTTATTTGCATCTATAATGGGGTTTCGTCGGCGTTTTGTGCAATGTGTGTGCATTCACCAACAATTCGCTGATTTCATTCATACAAAATAATATTTCACTAGCATCTATTCAACTAAGATAAGAGCATTTTATATATATTCGTTTTTTTCAACTAATTTTGTGTTGCATAAAATGTTTGCCGACTGTGTGCACCGAAAGTTGGCGCGCTTTAAGACTATGTAGTCACTATGAATAATTAAATAATTAATTTATTACTAAATCGTAAGACATTTTAGTTTTTACAAAAATAATTTTATATATCATAAAAACAAATTTAACGCTACTGATTGATTTCATTCTTTGAATGCACAGACCATTTAAAAATTTTCATTTTTAATTTTGAATGGGCGCTATAGTAATTTTACATTAACAGTCATTTGGATCATATCCAAGTATTTAATTGAGATTGATGGATGTGTGCTCTGACAGTTTTGGCTAAAATTATTTTTCAAGTATTTATTAGTTATAAAGGATACTCTGTTAAATAATGATAACAAACACTTAGTGTTCGCGTCACAAAACAATAATGCCATCAAGAAGATTGTGAGTCACGTCGTTGACAGTGAAATTTTTAATTATAAAAGTGAAACTGTTGCATTCATAAGTAGCTAAAGCTTTAAAGGCTTATTTATTAATTATTTAATTTTATAAAAATATCAACTTTTACATGAGAAGGTCATCGAGTTTAATAAAAGAAAAAACTAAAGTATTCTTGGTATTCATAAAAATAAATAAAAAGTTGAATGCGGAAAATGGTAGCACAGGAAATATAGACACCACATATTGCTCTCTGACACTTAGCACTTTTACACAGAGAAAAAACAGTCCACGGTCAATTTTTACATTTACAATCGTTGCTGCGTCGTGTACCTTCTGAACGATTTGTGTAAATACTGTAAATTTTGAAAGATCCCACTTTCAATTTGATCGCTACTGTGGAAAAATGTTTTATCAAGCATTGATATGAGTAAAATTGGGTGATTGGATTTTCTTGGTGTATATTATTTATAGCACATTTACATTTGATGTTTATTTAACATTAAGCTCAATTAAACACTTGTAGACATTTTTTAAAAAAACTTTAACAGCTCGGAATAGTTCTTACATTGCTGAGATTTTAATTTATTTTAATTAATTGCAATTAAAACACTGTTTAAATGTTAAGGTTTTTCCATAAAAAAAAACCTTTTTGAAATACATGCAATAAAGGTTTGCATATGTTGGGTACGACATTAATGGTGCATTACAAAGAAAAAAAGTCACTCTTTGTTGAAAAGAAAAAATGAAGTACTTAACTTAAAATCAAGTGTGTTAGATTTATTTAAGTTTTTCTTCTCAACGAAGAGTGACTTAATCCACTTTCAAAATAAACGTCTGACAAGTGCAAAACACTAAGTTACGATTCCAAAGATATTTTCATTTATATACAGAGGCGACAATTTAAATAGCACAGGTAAGCCAACTTTCATGGTTATTGAAATTACTACTTCTACGTTTCCAAAATCAAAATAATGAAGTCGCAAAAATTAAGCATAATTATAGTTTATTACATTAAAGTAAAAAAAGTTCAGCTCCATTGCTTATTGAAAAAAATTGTTATTAAAATTAAAGTAATATTCATTTTTACAAGACAAATTAAATAGCACACTTCATTTATTTTTAGTAATATTCTTAGAAAGAAAAAAAACACATTATTACAATTGCAAATCAGTATTTTGTTGGAAATCCCTTATTTCGTATGACAGCACTACAGCGGCGTTCTGCTGTTACCAAGGCCTGACATTGCTCCTTTGGTATGGCTGACAAAGCGCGATGCACTCCGAGCCAATGTTAAAATTCTTGACCGTGAATCGATTAATAGTGCGACAAACGTCATTCCACAAGTTCTCAACCGAGTTGAGATCAGGGGACTGCGCTGTTCAATCCAGGACATCTAAATTTTTGGTTGAAATCCACTGCGGTGTGCTTAGGGTCATTGTCATGCTGAAATTTCCATTTCAGTGGCATGCCCTCTTTCGCATAAGGCAGCATTACTCTGAAAAGGATTCCCTTGTACTTAGTTTGGTCCATAAGGCCATCAATTTTGCATATTGTGCCTACACCATACCAGGAAAAGCAACCTCAAACCAAATTTCCGATATTGTGTGACTTTGGGATCGCAAATAAGCTACGTCCCTTCTAAAATCTTCATTAGCATGTTTTCATCTGGCCTAATTATTTCTAATTATTTCACACGTGAATAAAATAAGTTACTATTACTTAAAATATCAATAATGAAAACACAACTTATAATTTTTTGAAATTAACACTTTTCTGCGATGAAATTTTGAAAGTGTGCTATTTACAATAACGCTCAAAGTTCACACTGCTCCTTAACATTTCACAAAGTAAAGAAAATATCATGGAAAAAGCATGTGCAAATGGCACCGATATCTTGAGAGATGTTTGTTCTTGGAACTTAACGACCAGTTAAATTGAAATTGTCCAACAAAAAAGTTTCATAGAAAGGAGAACATTTGACATGAAACTGTGCTATTTAAATTGTCGCGACTGTACGTTTGTATGGCTAACATTTTTCAAGTAACATTGCTTGTGAAATTTAATTTTCAATTAATCCATTTATCTCAAAACTGTATCCTTTTATTCCATGGGCTCCAAAATTATATTATCGTAACAAACAGCATTAATCTATTGTTTTTGCTTGAATGAAATGTGATTTGAAAAGATAGAATGAAGTAAAACTAAAAAGCTCAAACTGAAAAATGAGAATACAAATGTTCTCGAAAGATGAAATAATTCTTTTAATAAACAAAGATGGCGTAGTTTTGTACTCGTATGTAAAATAAATTGACTTGTGTGGTCTGAGGATTCGGCTTTCTGCAATTACTTATTTTAGAATTTATTGAAATCTACATTAAACAAAATGTAAATTATTTTCTTTGCAACTATTTTATGCTAGCCCTGTTTTTAAAATAACCCGTCATCAGAAATTTGGTTGAAACAGAGACCAGGAGGCTCACTAGTGCTTCACCAAGCAATGATATATATCATTACCGTTCTCCGTTCCGAAAACGATAACGAGACGATATTAAAAGAATCAATTCCCGTATGACAGAGGACGAGAACAAGAAAGTCTGACCGATATCTGCGAACAAACCCTACATTATCGCTTAGAATGAGATATCGGTCAGACTTTCTTTTGGAATATGATTTGTTTAAAACGCTATATCTTGGCACTAATGGCAGCAAACGTTCTTAAATTAGGATGCATATTTTCTATGCTACGCACCTCACGAACGGAGCGTGGCACCTTCCAAGCAACAAAATCTTTGAAAACGCTTTATCTTGGCTACAGATGTCAAACTTGATACTTCATGGACTCGCAACATGTGAACAGATTTGGACAAAGAGGCGTGCCTCTTCTCGTGCAGCAAAAAACAATTAAATTGCTATTCTTGCTACTTCTACCAAGTTTTGGAATTAGATACATGAATCCAATTGTCTGTAGTAAGAACTGCGTTGAATGTAGGCGAGGCTGTACACAGTAAAATTGTGGGCTCACCTAGTAATATATGCTATTATATAAAAAGGTGAAGTATGTTTTTTTTTTTTTTTGTATGTAGAGGGTAATCTCTGGAACTACTGCGTCGATTCTAAAAATGTTTCTACTAATAGAAAGCTACACTATCCCTGAGTAACATAGGGCTCATTTGATTTTGATAAAAATAAGGGGTGTGGCCCCTTCTATGCAACACAAATACTTTAATCACTATATCTTCGCTCCTATGACAAGCACCTCGCAAGACTTGAACGAGGTAAGACGACAGGGCGTGACCCCTTCCATGCGATAAAAACAATTGAAACGCTATATCTGGTAACTTATGGTAGCAAGAGTTATAAACTTTGGAACAATGGTACATATTTTCTATTCCAAGAGCCACATAAAATGTGGACGTGAAAAGACAACGGGGCGTGGAACTTATATCTATATCTTGGCATCTATAACTGCTACGTTGTGAACTTGGTATATGAATGAACATTGATTCTGCCAAGCCACTCGCAAAATATGAACGGTATTGCGTATTGGGGCGTGGCTCCTCTCACACCACAAAAACACTTAAATTGTCATTCTTCGTACTTATACCAAATTGTGAAATTTGATGCATGGACCCAATTGCGTGCATTAAGGACTGCGTAAAACGTAAGCGAGATTGTACAACGGTAACTGAGCCGACAAAGCCGCGGGAACAGTTAGTAAATGTATAAAATTAAACAAGAATATCCGAGAAAGCTCGGCGATAATGAGGCGAGAGCGATACAGATGCAAATTTCTTGTACTTGGTGCTACGTCTATTAGCTTATCTAGGGGGTGGCCGGCCCCGGGCGCAAGAGCTTAAAGGCGGCAAAATGATTGTGAAATATATCTCAATTTGATGACCTTTTTTTAGTGAATAAAACTAAATCGGTGTAGTAAATTTGAATGTGTAGGTGGATATTTTCACAGTTTTAGTGAAATATGTATAATTTTTCTAGAGTTTTCGAATGTGAAAACTGAGGACCTTTTTTTTTGTTGGGTGAGGTTTGTAAAATTTTTGTTAAAGATCACGAAAATTATGTATCAGCAAAGCACTAAGTCTTACTGTTGGTCTAATACTGATCTCTGAGTCTTACACATTGGGTCGTGGTGTTCATTTTAAAGAAGACTCACTTTATTTCTCGCACACTTACTCTTGTTTTATAAAATTGAAAAGAGATAATTTTTATGCTGTAATTTTTTTTTTAAATTTATGTCAAAAAACAGAAATTCAAATGAAAGGAAAATTTGAATTATAATTTAGACAATTTTAATTCAATGCGCAAGTTCAAAATCAAACTGAAGCTAAAGCTCAGTCTAAAGCTCCACACAAACTAATGCTCAAGCTACTGTTGTACCATAATGAGAACTTATGAAGACATAAATCCAGCTTACAAAACAGTGATGTTTTTAAAATAACTTTGTATCGTAATTAATAAGATATTTTGCCTTTGTAACGAAATTTGCTTTTATAATATCTTGCTAGAACAAAATATAAAATCATGATAAAGGGAGAGGTATAAATGTTTTCAATATGTATTTTTATAGCTCATAATAAGCTGATTTTAAAGTATCTCGTGTGTCTCTTTCTACATAGTAAAATGCTTATGGAAACATGAGATGGCATGTCTTTCAAGGGACAAGAAGACTTGAGACCGCATGTCCCACATGCCTAAAGAAGACTTAAGGCCGCTTGCCTCGCGTGTCGTATGTGATGTGAGAAAGACATGACTCACTTTTAACATATAATATAATATGACAGGTGGCATATTGGATAGCGCGCAAGACTATAAATCGCTGAGAAATGGATTTAAGCCGACGTTCAAAACGTAAAAAAAAGTAAAATATAAAAGTAAAATAAAATAAAATAAAATTAAAATAAAATAAAATAAAATAAAATAAAATAAAATAAAATAAAATAAAATAAAATAAAATAAAATTAAATAAAATAAAATAAAATAAAAAAAAATAAAATAAAATAAAATAAAATAAAAAAATAAAATAAAATAAAATTAAATTAAGTATAATAAAGTTCTATAATTTGCATTGAGCAAAATCTTTAAAATCTCTGTAAGACACGGAAATCATCATCTCAGAAAGATACTTTACTAAGTCTCATTAAAAAGATAACAAAGAGGGGGAAATGTTTTTATACTTCGTACGCCAAATGGTTCCTTTAAGCCACTATAAGTAATTTATATATATAATGTCTTTAAAAGGCGCGTAAAAGAAGATATAAGCTCTATAAGCAACTTAATTTTTTCGATAAAGAAGATGGTCATTAAAAATCTTAAAATTATAAAGGTGGCTTAAACGTTGTCATATCGCAATTTTTCGGAAATTATATGAATGTGTTTTCATCTGCTCTACAACATTTGTCTAAACATATTTTTCTACATGAGTCTTACTTTCCGAGCTATTGAGCGAAATTTTTTTCGTCGGCCTCTCGCAACCAGACCCACCACGACTCTAGCGACTGAGGCTTATTTCCGTTACTAGCCTTACTTAAGCTATCAATTGCAAAAACAAATTAAGCGGAAGGAAATGACCTTGCAAGGCTACTTCCTGGACTATAACTTGATGTCTCATTAATTTCAATTTGACACATTTTAGTGTTAAACGTGCAGACATTTGATTGCCAACAAAGAGATACAAATGCTATTAGAATTATTATAGGTGTAGGGAGTTGTTGTTGTTGTTGTTGCTCACCCTATGGAATCAAGGAAAATGCTGCTGTTGCGTTTTGTTGTAGACACTGTATTGTTGTTGTTGTTGTTGCTGTTGTCGCTTCTTTCCTTTGTCGTTAACGTTGCTGTCGATGCTCTCTCTCTCTCTCTCTCTCTCTGTTGCTGCTGATTGCTCTTTTTCTTCTTCTGTTGCTCCTATGGTATGTTGCTTGTTGATTATTATGAGCGTATGTTTTGTGGGTGTTTGCGTGTGTGTGTGTTGTTTTGGGTGTCTGACTGTGTTGTTATCCTTGCTTTTTTATTTATTATCTATGACACAAGGATGCTGCTGGTTGTTGTTAATGCTTTTTCTATGTTCGCAATATTTAAATTCAATACGAATTGAATGAAAGGAATCAAATTGTTTGTTGCCAAGCTAATTCAAGTCAATTCAATTCAAATTCAATCCACTGTGAGTAAAGTCAATCCTTATTGTTGTTGTAGGTAGTTGAAGTTATTGTTGTTGTTGTCGCTCCTTACACTTTGATCAATTTGAATTTTTTTTGCTTTGTTTGTGATTTCTGTTTTTTTTTTCGATTTGATTTGAACAAAAAGAAAGTCAGCATGAAAAGGAAGAGGAATAGAAGATGTGGATGATAAATACAAAATCATAAAGCGCCAAATGCTGTTGCTGTTGTTGTTGTTTTTGCTGCTACTATTTGCTACTCTACGAACGGATATCCTGTTTATGGCGCTATACGTGTTTTTGTTGTTGTTGCTGTTGCTCGTATTTATTATAATGAGACTATTGTTTTTGTTGTTGTTGTGTTATTATGCAAATAAGTATTTATTGTAATCTTACTTATTGTTTTGTTTGATATTTTCTTTTATATTTTTTTTTTTTTTTATTTTAATTTATTTTTGTGCGATTTTTAGTTGTTGTTATTGTTGCTTTTTTTGTGTTCCGTTGAGTGCTGATTTTAAAGAAATTTATGTTAATGCACTTTCTTGCCTTGTGACATTTTATTTTGTAGAATTTTTTTGTTTCTTTTGTTTTGTTTTTTGTTATTTCCATTTATTTTTAGAGTGAAGGCACTTATACTTTTTATCATTAATACTCAAATTGTTGTTTTTAAGTCGCAAAAAAATTATTTCAGGGGTGTACCAGATATGTGAAAACAAAAAAAAAACTTAAGTCGATCAGTTAACACATGGCAAAACAGCATAAGCCTTACGAAAATATATAGCACTTATATTGACTTTTTGACTTTTTTCGACATATCGACTTATGTCATTTTGATGATTGTTTTCCTTTTATATGCTTTTATTCTTGAGTAGGTTTTATGGAACAAAGAACAATTGCAATTAAAAAACTTAAAAATATTAGATTAGGTTAGCAAGGGGGAAAAATTGCCATCATAACTTAGGCCGCAGTTGGGTCCATTGTATGTGTACCCTGTGTATAGCTTCGTTTTCAACTTATGCAAGCCATAACGAATTTTTTACAAACTTCATAATGGCTTTTGGTCACTTTTGAGCGATGTCTTTAAGAGAGTCAAAGAAGTGGCTTGCGAATACCTTAAAACGCCGATTTGTAAGCGCTACGCATTCACAAGGATACTGAAAGACAGGCTCTTCAAAGTCCGGATCTTTACAGCTGCTGCAAAGATCACCCACGTCTGAAGGCATGTTTGTTTATAAAATAGTGTCCTGTAATAACACCGACAAAATTTCTCAGGGTTTATTTGTCTAATGAGATCACTTTTCGCGTTCTATTAGCATCATAATAAGACCAGATTGCCCTCAACGTACAACATGTTGTCATGTTAGAACATCTCATATTAGCCCAATTTATACATTTGAAATCAATTTTGGCCCGAATAAAGGCTAGTGGTTTCATAATCTAAGGTTCACAAATTATGTCAGTTTTGGATAGTGCTTCACCGAGTCCCGATAACGAGGACGATAACGAAACGATATCAAAAATAATATTTCTTGTAAGGCTGATGGCGGAAACGAGAAAGGTCTGCCGGATATCTCATTCGCGGCGATACTATAATGCTTATCGTACGATAGGCACTAAATTATCGCCGAGACGAGATTCAGATAGAACTTTCACAATACAAAAACACTTAAAACCAGTGGCGTCACTTCACGAAATCTTGGGGGGGGCGAGAATTATAGTTCCTCCACGATTAGTTTATTGAATTAATGTATTAAAAAATAACTAGTATCAGATCCTTTGGGGGGGGAGGGGGGAATGCCCTCGTCAGCCCTACTGAATTGATGCCACTGCTTAAAACACAATATCTGGGCATCTATCGTAGCTCCAGTTGTGAAAGCATACGTAAATGTAAATTGTTTGTGCCAAGCGACTCGCTAAATGGGAACAGGGTTGGATAATAAACTCTTACAAGGCTATCTTTGGAACTTATACCAAGTTGCAAAATTTCATACATGGACCCGACTGTCTTTAGTAAGGAGTGCGTAAAATGCAGACGGGGGGGATAATTCATTGGCCCATTAAGAGCCCAATAAATCAGAATTTAATGACTTAAACAGCATCAGAATATTGACACCAGAAGGTAACTCTACGACAGCCTTTAGGCAATGACACAACTGCTAGAAAGGAAGCAGATATTTTGTCGTTGCTTGTTAAGCAATATGGCGATAAGTGACAGTCAAATGATGAACTGGAATGGTATAGAAACATGCGCGAAACTTTTAAAAATCATTGGGTTAACGATGATGTCGATGAAAACGAGACCATTGAAAATTATGAGAAACCATGATTATGTCGCATGTAACTGCTTATATAATTTGCTTTAATTATTACATTAATATTAGTATTTATGTGACCAATATATTTGTGTAGTATGACAATTTTGGGCTTAAAGGTCAATATATTTTTGATGCAAATAAAACAAATTCTGCTTCATCCTTTTACCCTACACCCATCCTATTACATTGATATATCTTTCTCAAAGGTGCTAGTTGAAAATTTGGCTATTAAAAAATATTCACCGTACCTGCATATAACGATACCAATAAAAAGTACATGAAAATAGGTACATAGTACATATTGATATCTACAGTCAGATTTCCAAAAATGGATTTATCCTGTTTTATGCGGTTGCTAATCATATAAAGTATTAAGCCAGCTCACTTAAATGCTTCCTAAAGTCATTTTATAATGATTTTTTAAATATTTTGTCACTTGCGAAGACCATTCGTGACCTTGACTTGCATTCAAAAACTTCTAAAATATTGCTTATAGTTTGAAAAAAGTCTGCTGACCCAAAATAAAGCATCGTTCCAAGACATCGTTGCAATGATGTTAGAACTTATTACTGCAACAAATTAACTTTCGTCTTGACTTAATATTGATATGTATTAGACTTATATACAGCCATTGGAATTGAATGGGGTTAGATGATATCCTCGAAAATGTTCTTTAATTTTTAATTGTTTCATTTTTGAAGTTAATAAGGATGCACCTTGTTGCGTTTGTACTTTTAAAGTTGATTTTTTCATGAATGGAAAATTATGATTTATTTTACAAGCTTTTGCTGTGTTTTTGACAATCGATTATTGTGACCTTTTATTTTGCCAAAATTCATAATAAGAAGTTTTCCACACAATCTTCAATTTCTAGAGGTTTTTTCAAAATGATTTACATAACTCACGAACGGTTTTCGATGAAGCCAAAATACTTTGGAAATCATAATAAAATAAGCCAATCTCGTTTTTTTGTAAGATGAACTGCTTTTCTTTTGGTGCGGCAAGTAAGCCGCTTTAATAAATATATTTTATTTAAATTATTTAGCACACCCAGCAAACTAGAATTGAATTGGACAGGGCACGCTTTTGCATATTTTTTCTTTCGAAAAAATGATTAAAGGTACAATAGATTGATATTCGAAGATAATTGGTGATCTTATTTGGGGACGTTCTCATCTTTAACTTCAAATATATGAATAACTCAATAGATTCTGGTCCTGACACTATTTTGTCGACTCGTGTTTTCAAATCGGTACCTAGCACATATACACAAATATATGGAACCCATACAAATGCGATCACTAAAAGATTATCAGCATTAAAAATTTTCATGTCTTCAATTGAAGGGATTATTGTGAAAACATGATAAGCCACAAAATCAAGAAATTGAATTATATATTAGTTAGCAGAATGAACGCAAAGTTCCGGCCCTTGAAATAATGTGGCTTATCATGTTTTTGCAAAAAGCCCTTCAATTATGATATTGTGAGAAGAAGAAAACCATTAAGGGGCCTTTCATATGACCAAAAATAAGAAAATGCATTTAAAAGTTCGTTTTTTATCTAGGCATATTAAAATTAATGTGCGTCTGATTTTTATCATCACATAATATATATATTTTTATTTTTAAGAAACTTTTACGGTAGCTTCTTCTTCTTCTTCTTCTTCTTTTGCCTGTTCAGCAAAGTAATTAAAAATGATGATCACTCATACGACATGGAGCGCCAAAAAAGCAGACAACATGTGCCATGAGCAATCAAATTAATGGCCAACAAAATCCAAAATAAATAAATAAAAGTCACGTTGTTGTCGATGCCGGATCTTTTGATAGTTCAAAATAAAACCAAACGCTCTTTGGCCAGACACAAGGACCATTTTGTTCACAAAAAAAAAAAAAAACACAAAAAATCAAAAAAATTTTAAACACAAAAATTAATCAAAACGCGATGCTATCCATTAAATTGGAAAAAAAATAAACGTATAAATAAAAAGATATATAGACAGTACTATGGATAAATAAATAAATTTTTAGAAAAAACCGTGGCACACACGGAAAGCGATCTTCTTTTTTAATGAGACACAAAAACATAATTCGGTGGAACACTAAAACAAAAGATAAAAACTTAAATTAAAACAAAAAAACAACACAGAAGACAAAATACAACAACAACAAAAGTTGAGCAGCAAACATGTGAAATTATTTACGAGATACCAATTTAAAAATGTGTCGTTGGTTGTCGTCTCTCACAAATACTTTGTATGTCACATTTAACGCGAAAAATTGCGGGGGTGCACAACACAACACAGCGCAGCACAGCACAGCAGCCGCGGGTTCTTTCGCGGTTTTGTGGTAAAAACAAAGAATGAAAAAAAACGAAATTTTTATTTTTTTCTAAAACTGTCGGTTGTTTTTATTCAGTAGCATCAGCAGCAGCAACAACAGTAGCAATAGCAACACATTTGGAGAACAGCAACCAAGACGGGCGCTGATGCTCTTCCGATGCTGTGACTATAGCAAAAAAAAAACAAAAAATTATCACACGTCACGTCGCATTGAATATTTCGCGTCTTTCATTATTTTGAAAACAATTTTCAAGCACAATTTTTTTTTTGGGGGGAAAACCTGCCCTTTTTAGTTCTTTCTGTTCTGTTTGCTTCAGCTCGGCTGACAAAATTTGTTCCTTCAATTTGACTTCTGTTTTTTTTTTTTGGTTTCTTATGCTTCTTCTTTAATTTTGTATTGATGCTGACACTAGCGAGCTTTTCTTTTACTGACCAGTTGATAGTCGCACATTGAATTCCCGAGAGTAACTGAATGTTCGGCAAAATTGCAAAGTACTTTTATTCGCTCTGTTTCGGCTCTGCTAACTGCTGCCGCGCATACAAAAAAATGTCGCCACACACAAAACAGCGAAGACCCAACCGACCAAGCAGCCAACCCAGCAGACCCAATCGAACAGCAACTAGAAACTGTATCAGCAGCCAGCAGCACTAAATAACAGCAACAGTAGCGGCAGCAACAAACAACAGAGCAACTGCGATATAAAAGCACTCTTATACGAAGAGCGGCGCTACCATCTAGCCGCGATTGTGTGTCGATTACAATAAGTCAAATTTTTTTTTTGTGTTAAGCAAACAACATAAATTAAGTTGTTTTTTAAATTAAAATACTTGTATGCTTAACATATTAACATTTTATTTAATTGCTTAGCAAAATATTTTTTTTTACTTCAATAAAAAAACCTGAAAAAACTGTTTTGATAGCATACATTGTATATGAAACGCAATAAGTTTAATTAAGTGGAAGTCTCGAATTTGTCAAATTATGCCTAGACTCAAGCTAACGTCAGTTGCAGTTGGTAATCCCATTTATTACATATTCGGACACCGTTTACTCTACATAAACTGGATACTCGCTCTCTCAATGAAGTTCAGATTGCCTTCGCAATCGCGCAACGTACTGTAATGTTGCCTGATTTAAACACATCTCAACATTTAGTAAACGTCTATTTAACTTTAATTAAGCTGATATATATATATATATATATATATATATGTACGTGGAAAATTAAAAATTTGTCAACAAATCAGATATTTTAACCTCATTATACTTACCTTCAAGTATTTAAGTTGCTGTAGATAGTTTTTTGTTAGCACTATTCGTCTATGAAATTTCAAAGATCTTTTTCAAGCAAAGTATAAACGTTTTAAGCAAAGTTTTATTGATAAAGTAAATTTTTTGTTGGAAGATAGAATTGAAGCATTTTTAGCAAAATATTTACTGATTACAAGTATATATCCTTTAATAAAAAAAATATTTATTTTGAAGAAAACTTTTCTCAAAAGTTTTTGCAACGGAAGCTAATTTTTAAGGAATATTTTACTAAAAGAATGGAAAAATTTTCTTAATAAAGTTTGCTTTTATTGTACATTTTTGTTTTGTATAAGCAGAGAAGGACGAAAGCACGAGGACTGGAAAACTAAAGGTAGTGTGATTACTTACATATGTGGCCGATAATTTAAGTTGCATTTACATATGTTCTTTATTTTATATATACACTCAGAAAATATATATGGTTAATGTAACCAAATTTTTACCAAACCTCAGGTTAAAATTTTTTAACCTGGTGGCCCTTTAACCTGACCCTCAGTTTAGCTACAGAAATTTTTAAAAAAAAACGAAAACGAATGTTTTCTTTTTTTGCTTTTTTTTATTCATTCCCTTATTTCTGCTGCTTAAATTATTGTACTTAATTTATTTATGTTACATTTTAAAAACTTCAGAGAACTGAAACTTTTTATGTGTCACCGACGAGATTCGAACCTAGGTATCCTAGGTTATGTCTCTGTTCAGAGATGCGCACATCATAACCAACTGATGCTTACTATAATATTGTGGTGAACTAAAATTATATTAGTACATCGCATGTAACAACACGGAATGCCAAGTTTTTCAAAATTAAATAGAGTTCCGTAGAAAAATTTATAAGGTTTATTTGTTACCTGACGCAGGATAGATTTTTTGTCTGAGTAAAAGATAAAATATGTATGCATGTAGGTACATATGTATTTTATTATTTTCATACCAAAATAACGAAAAAACCAGCTTATTATGTTTTAGTAAAATGTCAAAATAAGCTTTCAATAATTTACATACACAATTATATGAAATTTGATATTTTCGTTTTGCATTGAGCAAAATTTTATATATCTAAAGCAGCTTTGGAAAGGAAACATAACATGAAAAATTTAGACCTACGAAAAACTTCAAGTTAAAAAAAAAAGCAAAAGCCCACAATTGTTCTGATCTAGAATGTCAGCACGGCTATATATTATAGAACAGAAAACGGGTCCTCACTTCAAAAAATAATATTAACTCGCTTTAAAAATTTAATCGCACAAATCATCAGCATCAGAAATTTGTACAAAACTGCAGACCTGAGGCGATCCTCACTCGCTCTCCTTTGGTACGGCCCTGATTTTCGATACAAAAAATTTCTGATATGATAAAATGTCGACAGCCGCTAGCTGGACGTAATTTGAATTTTTTAAATATTTGGCCTCCATGTTGCTCTCTCTTTATCATATTAGCTTCTCAGTTTTAATTTTTTTGCTGAAAAAAATTATAGGTCGTTCTCTTTATCATACCATTGTCTTACAAATATTTTGAAAATTGCGTTAAAATACCATGTTTAACAGGTTTATATTTACGTTTGTACATATATAGAAGTTTTATGTCCTGAAATTTAAATTTTTTTATATAAGACTATTATTATATATGTTTCACAGGCTTAAAAAGGACCTTCTTGCACAAAACGCTTAAAGAATATTGTTAGAATTGATTTATAAGAGAGAGGTAAGATGTTTCCTATTCAAAATTGGAAATTTAATTTGTTTCCGTAGCCAATATACATACAGATGTTTATAAATGCAAATTCTTTTTCCAATTACTTATTTATCTATTTATTATCTATCGATCAAAAATCCTAGCATAGCAAATTTTTGTTGATTATACATACACAGATTTTGCATGTTGCACGTTTTAGCATTTCTTTGCTCTTCTTAGGGCCTTTATTTGCAAAGTGGCGAACGTGACCGATTCGAAAACTTGACAGGTGTCTCAGAAAACCTACTCATCAACTTTCATCAAAATTCGAGAGAACTTCCGAAACTCCGAAGTTATATTTTGTGCTCTAGTGTATAAAACATAGCATAAGACCAATGCTGTTAAAAAAATAAAACTAAAAACTGTTGATAACAGCAACTGTGGCAAATATAGCAACAACAACTTCAGCAGCAGCAACAGCTACAAATGTTGCTGCGTCCGCAACAAGCAGCCGAACGAGTACAAAGCAGCACTCAATGTCAGTCATTGAGTTTGGCGCGCTCCAAACGAATTGTTTTTCTTTCCACTTTTCTTATGGGCGAAATGTGATGATGGCCTTTCCATGCTGCGTTTGCCATGCGATGCCAGCATGAGGGTACAACAGGCGGTTGGTGTCTCAATGAACAACGACCACTGAATCAGTAGGGAAAGATGTGCGAAGCTACTCCCAACATGATTTTGCTCTCTATAAAATAAAGTTCTCTCTGAATTTAGTTCATCCTAAAGTGTCTCTCTCTCTCTCTGTGTGGCGCATATTGTGATGTTGTGCTCTTTGGGGAGATGGTAGCAGTGCTGCGCTGAAGGAGGCAAATGTTATTGTTGTCGAGATTGAAAATCTTTGCGTCTGCATTGCTTTGAGATACCACACCACCAACTTAGTACTTCATTGATGTTTTTTAGTTAGTTTAGTCGGACGTAAAGTGTCATTTATTTGTTTATTAAAGGTGTGCAAAAATTGATCTATATTTCTTTGTTATCGTAAGGGTCGAGTCTAGGACGCAAAGTCCAGGTGGGGGTATCGCTGAAAGTAAAGATACTTATAAATGCATAGTTCTACATTCTTGACATTTTTTTTAATGCTTTTGCATTAATTTTAAATTTAAGATAATTCTATAATAATGCTCCAGCGAAACCTACCACGACAATTTTTAAGATTAAAACGATGTTTTTTAACGTTCGATTCATTTTCGCTTTTTCAATCTATGGCCGCAGACAATCAACTGTGAACAAAGTATTACTAGTGTAGTCCTTGGGGAAGGGATAGCGCCCATTCACTGCTTTTAACATTCTGTGCTTTTAGTTGCTTATGCCTTGCATTGTTAATATGTGTAATGATAATTCAGTGTCTTTTACATTCATGAAAATTAATTCTCGTTGAATTGTACGTCCATTGGATTTGTTATTCAGTCATGGAATTCACAGTTGATTGTAAATTGAGCTGGTAAAAATATAATGTTGTAAATTTGAGCATGCTCTTTCGCATGTATTTTGAAATTGGAATTCGTTTTCAATTTTGGTGAGAGAATCGTATGGGAAAAGAGAGTGACAAAAAGAAAGATTCGTAAACAATAAATTTTTGCTATATGTGTGAGAGAATCGTATGGGAAAAGGGAGTGACAAAAACATGAATGATTTGACACATTATAATTTTGTCACGTTACAATTTTACTTTGAACTGTGAATTGCATAAATGAATTTATAGTGAGTTGTAAAGTGCGAGCAACATGGCAGCGACAGTGACTGGCGACATGCGCAGAGCGTACTACGCAAGAACTGATCTGAATTGAATTACGCCGCCATAAAGCTAATTTTTTAAACGTCCATATTTTATTCGTTGCAAAAAAATGGAAAACAACACATTTTTATTACAATATAAAGTCTGTAAAAATGCAAAAAATTACTTGTAAAAACTTAATAATAAGGATTAGTGATAAGGATAAGTGAATAGCAAATAAAAAAGGTAGTAAAGTGAGTAAATAACCAATAACGTTTACAACGATGCGGTGTATTGTTTATTTGTTGTCATTGGTGTTCTCCACGTTTTCACATAGTTTCGGCAGTGCTTCGCGAATAGCAGCACCGATATTTTGTTTTAGTGCTTGAATCGTTGGCGAAGCATTGGCACAGACTTCTTCTTAAACATATCGTCACCTCAGAGTGTAAGTGTCCTATCAGTAAAAACATGAAACAGAGAAAACAACCTCCTTAGTCTCCGATTTGTGACTTAAGGGGCATTAAGGTTTTTTTATTATTTTGTCTCTCTGTTGCACTCTGAAACTCCACGTAAAAGGTATATTACGTTTGATCCACCGATTGGTGGCAAAAATTTTTTGTCGTCAAACTAGGCCAAATCACCACCGGGGATACTTTGCCCCTCTCCTTCTAAAGTACATTCTCACTTTTGAGTTGAGAGCGATTGTTTAATGTGACTTCAAAGCCAAAAATGCAGCTAGGACACCTACACTCCGAGATTTTACTCTGAAAGCTACAGTTAGGACATAACACATACTGTGATCTTTGAAACGGGAAGAGGTAGCACCGAACGAAAAAGTGCATTTTCTTTAGTATGCTGGCATATTAAAAAAATTTTGCCAAAAAGTGAGTAAGGACACTTACACTCTGAGTTGACGATATATAGCTTCACCGAAAAAAGTCTAATTGTGATGAAACGCACAATCTCGGCGGCCAATTTAAGTTTTCATATCAAGAAATCAGACCGGGCAATTTACTTTTGCCGATGCAAAAAGTAATGCTAAAATGTTACAGGCAGGGTTGCCAAGCTGAAATTAATGTTGTCGTTAAAACTACAAAAAACATAAAATTTATAACCTTTTTTTTGATTTTTTTAGAATTTTTTCTGGTAAGTAAACTTGATGACCTTGTTTTAGTCACCAAATTTATTTCATGGAAAAATCGATGACCTTTTTTTTGCTTGCTAAAAATAAATTTTAGAGTATATACATTGTATTTGATATTGAAAAATTAAGGATATATTTTTAGATTCTCGGAAATAATAATGACCTTTTGAAAAACCATAACGAAATCTGTAGAAAGCACTTGAACTAAGCCTGTTGCAGGTAGATCCGATAACAAATTATCTACACGAAAGATAAGGTGTCAATCAAAAAACTCCAATTATAAAAATATTTTGAGGCATAATCCAATTCAATAGGACAACCCTTTGCTCCTGTGGCGTACGGTGCACATCGCGCACCCGGGGCGAAAAAGTTATTTGCCGCCCCCTGCCGAAAGAAAATGTTGCGTTTTTTGGCATTCATTCAGATATTTTATTTATCTTACCAAAATAAAAACAAAAGTTTCTCACTTTTGACTTTCAAAAACTCTAGCAAAATGAGGCACGACGACACATAAATCTGAGATTCAAAATTGGTGTCTCAACTAGCGTGGAATGTCCCAAGTACACGGCCAGAAATAAAAACTAAGTAAATGTCCGAACAAATAGAATAGTTAATAGGCATGGTATTAATTTCATGTCGATATATCCTACAATTTAAACGCTCCAAAACGTCTGCCTTCGAAAAAGCAGCGCTGGAATCATCAACCTTCTCTATTTTTTATAAGTAACGGAACCATTTAGCCAAGATGCAGACGCAGATAAAATGAATTTTTTTACATATCTGTAATATTGAAATTTCTAAATACAACAATAACTAAGTGGCTGATGTTGTTTCTCTTGTTTCTCATGACATAATCCTTGTTGTAATTGCGATCTGTCTTACGATAACATCATAATTTTTCAAATTTAGCTACTCTTAAGCGCGGCAACAAAAAGTCTGCCTCTTGCATTTATCTGTTTTTTGGATGAACACATTTTTTAATATAATAGGCAGACGCGATGAAATTGTTTAAGGAAAATTTTTTGTACAGTTTTGAAAGGCTCTCAATTAATTGCGTTGGGACCACGCAATGACAGAAATTGTTTGAACTATTTGTACTATATATATCGCTTAATCGATTCTCAAGGAACTTATACCACATGGCTTTTATATTAAAAAGGCACAACTTGGGTCAAAAGAATTTTATATAGGGTGGCCCTCACACAAAAGTATTTTTTAAACAGAATTTTCACGAAGATTTCATAATTCTTTCTTAAATGCTTTTTATGGCCTATGGTAGGTTTATGCAAAGTTTAGTTTAGTTTAGAAAAATGGGCTATGACACGCCCATTCAAATTCATCATATCAGATTAGCTACTGGACGCAGATGAATGGGGACATGATATAAAAGGTACGGGCAATAGTTAGTCTTAAAGGATAAAATGGGCGGTACCACGCCTCACATATGTGAATATAACAGCATTTTGTGTAAATCAGCAACTATTTGATGCACACGAGTGAGATTTGGTATGCATAAAAGACAAAGACTATAACAAATTAAGCTCATTTCCCCAAATACCAGTTACTGTTATTTTGTCACTGTAAGGACATAACAACGCCTGTCAGACCTGCTATTTGTATGTAAAAGAGTAGGGACAAAAGTTGGTTTCACTGAAAAAATGGCCTGTTACGCTTTTGCATTCCAACGCATGAGTTCATATATCATCGCCTCACCTACCAGAAAAGGCAGGCCAACATCTGCCGGGACATCTATTATGCAACATTTATGGAACAATCAATGTCAATATTCATAGTGAAGTGCATATAAAGCCATGATCAGTGGTGCCCACGACCATAAGCGATGATGGGCACAAGTTCTTCTGCAAGTTCTAGAAAGAGCGTAATTGAGAGTAATTGAGTGTAACGAGATCGAACTTTGTGTACGTATACAAATGTGAACGCACAACAGCGCCTCAGTTCTACTTCAACAACCAACGAAGCAGAACCTGCTAAATTTAAGAGACTTCAATGTGACTCCTCCCTTCCCTTTGAGCGCGGGCTGAAATTTTGGTGAAAAATGGATGAAATTATCTATCCGATTTTAAAAAGTAAAATGTTGTCTCTACATTCCATGTTTGGCACAACATATTTTTGCGAAGCAACTTATTCTTCTATTGTATTGTTGTGGTTGTTGTACCACTACATGGAAATTGAATTTGTGCATTAATGTTAGTGCCCATCATTGACCATAAGCATGTGTTGATGATTCTGTATACGTGCACTCTTTTATACGCTCTCTAAGTGCCTTCACGTTCTCATTTTTACGCTCTTTGAGCGCCTGCTCGTTCTTTGGACAGCACCGTTCATGATGGTTACCATAAGTTTATACTCGAGCAAAACTGTGTCAACTTGCACCTGTAGGCGTGAAGCTTCCTATTCAGTCCCAAAATTTTTTCTGGTTATATTAAGGAAATTAAGTTAGCAAATATGTTTGTTTAACATTTTATTCGAAAAGTAAGAAATATACTTTTTAGGTGTTTGATTATCATTAAGAGTTGTTTATTTTTTCCCAATTCCAATTCTAGTCATCGGATTTTATTAATGAACCGAACAAATTTAAACTTAATAGACGTCAGGTAGGTGCTATTTACCCAAAATTCAAAGTCTTTTTAAATGCCCAGTTAATCGTTTTTTAAATACAACGCCAACTGTCAAGCTGTGTTTTTTATGCTCCTGTTTATATCGTAAAATGAAGTGGTTTTAAGTTCATTATTTTAAAGTGTTCACAGTGAAAATTAATTGACTTGTGTTTAGTATTGCGACTTTTTGTAGATTTCATTGAAGCGCATTGATTGCTGTGCTTTAATGTGGTCATGCACAAGGTGCAAAGCAGCCGAAACCTGCTTATGCAACCTTTACAAGCAGTCTAAAAAAGGTTTTACTGAAATTGGCAAGGGCCTGTCAGCCCCCATGCAGTAATTTCAGCATTTTGAAAGTCTTTTCAATGATTTTAGATGCTTAGAAGAGCAAGCTTCAAAACCAAAAAAATCGACTCCGATGACTCTTCGTGCGAAGCAGAAAAATGATAAGGAAACTGCAAATACCGTATCTAAGGCTACAACGCTGGATAAACTACCTAAAACTGTGCAGCCCCTTACTCAAAATACAAAAACAGTACAATTAGTGGCGTCAATTCAGTAGGGCTTAAATGGCTTGTCCATATGCCGTCTGTGTTCAGTATTCAATACGACTCAGTCATGAATAGACTTACTCCTGAACAACGTTTATTAATTGTGGAAACTTACTGCCAAAATCAGTCATCAGTTAGAGAATGTTATAGAGTTCTTCAACATCACATCAACGCACTATTCGTAACACCATCGCCAAATTTCGAACCAATTTTGTTTACTATTGGACATTCATCATTCAACCAGAGTGCATGCAGCTCGTAATTTTGAAAATATTTTTGCAGTAGCAGAGAGTGTTCGTGAAAACCGTGAACAATCGATTCGTCGCCGATCTCAGGCTTTGGGCATCTCTTATGGATCATTGTGGCGTATCTTGAGGCGTGGTCTTGGTCCGAAGGTCTATAAAATACAGCTCGTACAAGAATTGAAGCTGGCTGATATTCGTTTACGTTATAATTTCGGTTTATGGGCCTTACAATAACGGCTACGTTAACAAGCAAAATTGCCGTATATGGGCCCTTGAATAACCAGAAGCAATCCAAGAGCTTCCAATAAATCGCGATAAATGTACTGTTTGGTATGGTTTATGGACAAGAGGCATCATCGGACCGTATTTCTTCAAAAATGAGAATAGAGCCCGTATTACGGTCAACCGTGCTTGCTACAGAGCAATAATCAATGAGTTTTTGTTGCCAAAAATTCAGGATATTGGTGTACAACAGGATGATGCCTTTAAGAACTAGAGGTCGAAACAGTCGGATACAGGTTGACGTGTTGACAAGTTGGAAAATCTCTGTAACTTTAATTAAGTTGAAAGAGGTTGAAAAGTCAAAAAAAATAATAGGGAAATTGTTGGAAAATGTAGAAAATGACGAACTAATTACAACTGGAAAAAATTCAAAAATATTGAATTGTTTCTAATATCAAAAATACATATGGATGAAAATTGCATCTTCTAAGATTATCTTTGACCTGGCTTTTGTATAAAATTTCGCTTTTAAAAAATATTATTTTAAATAGTTTTATCTTTAACTTTAGGCGCAGCGATCTCAACTTAACCAGCATCTATACTAAATATCCATATTAGAAATAAGATTTTAAAGTAAAGTAGAAAATACTAAACAGAATGGCCCATAGTTACAATCACAAGATTAAGGCCAATACGAGAAGAAAAAAGATTTAAAAAGTTGACGTGAGATTATTATTGACCCTCGTCTCCCCCTTGATGAGATTTGGTGAGATTTTGCCGGGACCCCTCCCCCCCCTATTTTGACTCACGTATTTTATGAACGTCCCCTAACCACCTCACCACGCTGCCAGCCGTCTTCCAGCTTTTTATTAATCCTTTTGTTCACGGAGTCCACAATGTTTAGTGGCAATATCACAGGGTAATCTATTTTTTTAAATTTTCTCATAATTTAATGCAAGTTTTTCTTTTTAACTTAGAGTGCTCTTAATTTTGCGAAAATCATTAATGGCCAATATGTACTATAATAAGTTAAAACTTTCAGTTAGATTTAATTAAATTTAAAAACAGGTTTGCAAAATGCCCGATTATCTTGGCTATCCATCAAAGTTTCAATGATTACTTATCCGTGTCATTAAGATTATTGATACCATGCAGAGATATCAGCGTAAGGTATGGAAACTACTCAGCAAATTATATACTCTCTCAGCGTTTACTGGGGTATTTTGCATAGAAATTATGCACGCCTGGGATATGGGACAAATATTTTATGGTGAATGTGTTGCCAAATGCTTCTTCTTATCTATAGATTTTTCTATGCCCATCTGACGTCAGAGTTTGTTGATGAACTAAACAAAAAGTCATAATTTTGTCATTTCACTATTAAAAACTTCTTTCACTTTCAGCAATGAAAGTACAACAGATATGAAATCTTAATAAAATGCAATCTATTTATAAATTTTATCAAGAAATGAATGTCATTAAACTCTATCGAGCCATAAAAATGCAATAAATTAGTTGAAGGTATTGTATTTTGAGTAAAGGGTGATCCAATAAGAGCTTCCTACCTTATTTTTTCAATAAAATACATAAAAATCAATGTATTGATGCAAATCTTTATTTGGAATAATAGTTCGGTTCCTACAACTCAATGTTTAAAAATTATTTCGTTCAAATGTTGCCCAGGACTAGTTCTCAAATGGTCCATTCTGTGGGTCCAATATTCGACAATTCTTTCCAGCATATTGACCGGTACTCCTTGAATAACACGAGCTATGTCGGTTTCCAAAGTGTCAATAGTTTCGGGTTTGTCGACTTAAGCAAGTGGTTCAATATATCCCTCAAGAAAGTGATCCAATGGTGTTAAATCACATGATCTTGGTGGCCATGACCATTTCTGGAGATAAAGTTTTCATCGAACGTTTCCCTCAATAAAGCGATTGTTTCCCCAGCTGTATGGTATGTTATGAAACCAGAGGTCGGCTACACCAATATCCTAAATTTTTGGCAGGAAAAATTCATTTATCATTGCTCTGTAGCGAGCACCATTGACCGTAATACGGGCTCAATCCGCATTTTTGAAGAAATACGGTCCAACGATGCCTCTTGTCCATAAACCACACCAAACAGTACATTTATCGCGATACATTGGAAGATCTTGGATTGCTTCTGGTTATTCAAAGGCCCAAATACGGCAATTTTGCTTGTTAACGTAGCCGTTCAACCAGCAATGAGCTTTGTCGCTAAACACAATTTTTCGATAAAATAATGAATCAATTTGATGTTATTGTAAGGCCCATAAACCGAAATTATAACGTAAACGAATATCAGCCGGCTTCAATTCTTGTACGAGTTGTATTTTATAGGTCTTCAGACCAAGATAACACTTCCAAATACGCCACAATGATCCATAAGGGATGCCCAAAGCCTGAGATCGGCGACGAATCGATTGTTCAAGGTTTTCATGAACACTCTGCTACTGCAGAAACATTCTCAAAATTACGAGCTGTATGCACTCTGGTTAAATGATAAATGTCCAATAGTATAAAATTGGTTCGAAATTTGGTGATTGTGTTACGAATAGTGCGCTAAGTTGGACGCTCCTAAGATATGCTCAGAAATATTTTTCGCCCTCTCGGTAAGGAATTTTTAATGCTTAAGTTAAACTTGATGAGCAAATCTAAAGCGGTCCAATATATTTTTTAGCCAAAAAAATTATATTTAGTACTAAGATCGTTTTTGATTTTTTTTGGATCCACTGATTACTAATACGAACACCATCTTTCTCAATCTGATCTAGTGTTCAAAATATTTCAAAAAAAACCGGTTTCAACAAAATTTAAAAGGCATAAAAAAAACAATTTTTCGCAGCAACTTTTCGTTAACTATTCTGATAAAAACCAAAAAAAACGTATCTTGGCCCAAAATCATGCAAGAAAGTGCAATTAAGCTCTGAAACTTTTTTTTGTTGATTAGTGTAATAATGAGTCAGGTTTTGAAATAATTTTAAGACTCTTGTGCAAGCTTTCAATCGAGCTTTAGGATATTAAAGTATGAGGGTAACTTGTAATGTGATTACCTGTCAAATACAGTGGCGGATTAAGACTTTGCAGGTATTAATAGTAGAAATGGGCCCCCACTAAAACAAAAATTTTAAGATCACAATAGGAAGCAATTTATTTATCATGAAAATGTATGAAAATAACATAAAATCATACACTCGAGAGTAAAGAAAAGGAAATGCTATAAATATAAATACCATTGCCACTGCAACGCACAAAATATGCAAAGGGACCGCCAATTGGCACTTCTTCTTCATGTGTAACAACGGTGTGACGAACAAAAAAAGATCATCCTGTTTCCTTTCTCCGAAAAATACAACAAGGCCCTAGATCAGTGGTGGGCATGGAAACCTAGCAAAAGGGCGCAACAACAACATCAAACAACAAGTAACTAAATTTTAAAGTTTTTTGCTTTCATTTCCAAATTCGCCAACAGCACGAAAAAAAACAAATTCCACGATAGCGTTGAAATTCTGCGAACTTTTTTTTGTTGCTTCTGCGTCGATTAACGGTTCGGTTCATCGGGGCGGAAAGTGCCTGCACTTGCCCATCGCTGGTCTAGATAATAGTGATGAACAAAAAATCAATAACGATCTTGAAATGGTTCTGAGCAATAAAACTAAGATAATGTTCTTTAATTGGGGTGGAAAAAGAATTCAACTGGGTGATTTTACGTTTCATGGTGCCTACTGTAATTAACATTTGCTTTGTAGAAACATCTGCATTTTACGCAATTTTTTGCAAACTTATATTGAATCGAGTTTCTGTTTTATTCATTGTGTAAAATCATTAAAATATGTAGCTTAATTTCATGACTGTAAATTGAATTGGTCTGAACATAAAACCGCATTTAAGGACTTTTTGTTCGCCTTAATTGCTTAACTTCGGCATTTTTCAATCTATCCAGATCCAGATCCAGAAATAGCTTTTCATAAGCAACATTCTAACACCAAATTTTAGCATGATTGCTCACATATTTCGATAGATATGCCACAAGACTCATTTTACTTGTATGGGAGGTGCCACGCCCACTGGTGCTATTTTGATTCAGATATACCTTATACAAGTTAACCAACTACATTAAATTTCATTCCAATTGCTGTAATAGTTCGTTTAAAATAGCGCTTACAACTTTATGTTAAATTATAAGTGCCACGCCCACTGATTAAATCCTGACGAATTTCATTTAATTTCAAAACTTAAAGTAACCGACACCTCTACATATTTTATGAAGACTACTCTCATAACACACTATCTATAACATTAAACATATTTTGCTTATATGGGAGGTGCCACGCCCACATGTACTTTTACGCCAACTTTTTGTAATAAGATACCTTTTAGGAAGAATATCAGTCATATTAAATTTCATAACGATTAGTTCTCTTATTGTAACGTTTATAAATATCGTGTGCTGTGTCACGCCCCTCAACGAGTTTTCCAGTATACTAACGTAGCTTCTATTTTAGACAGTTTTTGGTACAATTCAAGATATACATGATCAGTATCCGTTCACCAAATTTGATCACAATATCTTGAATGGTTTACGAATTATGACGTTATAAAATTTAAAATTTAGGGATGTGCCACTCGAGACAGACGGACGAACATAGCTAAATCGACTCAGGTGGTGACGCTGATCAAGAATAGCTATAACTTTCTAAAGATGACATGCCCTCTTCTATGCGTTACAAACGGAATGACAAAGTGAATATACCCTCTGTGTAGGGTATAAACAATTTGAAATGAAAATTAAAATGTTGGGTAAGTTATCAAAAAATGTACTTAAGCTCTTCATATTTAATGAATTTGGAATAGATAATAATAAAAATAACACAATAAAGAAGAAGTCTGCCATCAGTCAGCATCTCAAATCCGGCCCTGTTTCCATCAAAGTAAGATATCTCAATTTTAATATTTTTGAGAATATCAATCTTTTTTTATAATAATAATAATAATCAAAAATATATTAAAACTCAGCTGTTAATTAATTGGTTTCAGTTATACGCAAAAAGACACCACTCAGTGCTCCAAAAACTATATATGCAATGTAGAAATATAAGAGGAAACATAAAAATGACATAAAACCATCTCAAAATTCATAAATTAAATGGATAAATTGAAAATATTTATTGAAAAACTATTAAAATCAATAGGCATTGGGATTCTACTGCAAATATCTTCTAAATGGTTAGAGTAATTGATTAACCACAGGAGATCATTTTTGTAGAGCGTTCAATTGCCTATAGAAATAATTGAAGGTCATTTGGCAATAATTATTTTTAAATTCAAAACAAAAAATTATTTTCCTTAAAATACTTCAATCTTTGGCCTTGGATATCTTTCAAATGGTAACATTAATGAAAAAAGTGTTTGAGATCATTTTTGTAGAACGTTTAATTTCCTATAAATATTGACAGTGCAACTGGTTTAACAATCTATTGGTGATAAGATATGACCATTTTTATATGAGACTAAATTTAAAAATTGAAAACTACGATGAGCATAATCTTCCCGTTAATATTAAGAGCTCAGATTTGGTAAGTACTTTCTAGAGGTACATAGGAACTAGTTTTCGTGTGTCGGATCCAAAAAAAAAAAATATTTGATTTTTTTGACCCACCTTAATGCACATGCAATAACTGTAATATAATTTAAACAAAGTATTTATTATGTAACTGGAAATTCATTTAAGCCAGATGTTTATAAAAATACATGCTTACATATATATATACACATACATATATACAAGTGTAACTATACATATGGTATACAGACATTTCTAATGGAACAGTTTCACTTTGAAATAAAATACTCATTTACGATTACAAAACTCATTTATGTCAGAAAAATATTTATGTCCATCATTTGGCATTTTAATGTGATTATTAATTTTTGCGGGGCCATTTATTGCATTAACTGAACCGAGAATTTAACTTAGATACATATGTGTCAAATATTTTTTACTTAAATTTTTAAGTGATTTATTATACGGATAAAGTATCATTTATATATCATGAGGAACAGTGTTGCCCGTCTGGTCAGGGGACGATGGAATAATTAAAGAGAATAATTGGAACATACATTTTTTAAAATTTAGTCGAATTGACTAAAATTTATGAAGGCCTCATTCCCGTCTTGACTTAAATTCTGCAAAATTTTTGTTACTAATTCTTTAGTGGAACTATATGCTGCTCCATACCAAAAACATAAATTTATTTTTTCAATTGTTGAACCCAAAATAAAACATACAGTTTGCATTTTCAGTTACACGAAATATGTGGGCATGGTTTGACAACAAGGTGTGGCACCTCTCATACAACACTCTGACTCGTTCTGACTCGTATTTCGATGTCAATATTGTTCAAGCCGTACAAAAACATTTACAACACTGGCTATAAAGAAAAGCAATCTGCATACAAAACATTTACAAGAAACTGGAAAAGTTTTGGGCCAAATAAGGAGTGATTTTTTAAGCGTTTGTTTTTTAAAAATTGAAAACAATACAGAAAAATTGCATTAGAGAATGAAATATTTATTTGGAGCAATACATTAATTACTTCCATTTACTTTTAAAGTCTATTTCATATAAATGTTGCCCGCGGCTACGCCTAAGGTGGTTCATCCGCAAGCTCCAATTTTGGCATACTTTTTCCAGCACTTATGCCGCTATCGGTGTAATGTTATCTCTCAAGACTGCAATTGTGGCTAGCTTGTTCCGATTGGTCCGATTTGAACGAAAGTAGTGTGAATCGAAGGGTCCTAAAAATGGTCACAGAAACGACCAATAAAATGAGTGACCTCAGGTTTGCATTCCGAGCCGTCCAAGAAAAAGCGATTATGCCATATGAAAAAGGGCTGGAAACTAAAGTTGGTCCGATTTGGACAAAAGAGGTGTCAATCGATGAGTCCTAAGAATAGTCATAGAAACGACCAATAAAATGAGTGACCTCGCGCTTGGATTCCTAGCTGTCCAAGAAAAAGCAAGCGCAGTAAAAGACATCAACTCACTCGGTGTGAAATGCAATAAACTACGAGTGCTTCAACTCCGTTTAAACCGCAGAAAATTTTATTTATGAGTCCAGCACTCACCTCACTTGCTTGGTCATATTTTGTTTTAATTTCATTAGTGATTTGCGTTCGTAAGGGCTCGCAATCGTGCCGAGTAGCGTCATGGTCGTTTTAAGCGGAATTAGATTTGGGAAATTTACTGAATTCAGAAAAAAATTCAGCTATAAATTTACTGAAAATTCACATGATTTCTTGAAATGAATTAACTTTCCAAATCGTATGACTTGACGCCTCTGAGATTTTTTCTTTTACTATATATCAAGCCTTGAGGCTAGGCGAATAAGCCAGCGATGAAAGTACATTTGCAGGCCAATTTAAGTCGTATGGTATTCGATATACGGCCGTAAATGCTTCGAAAATGGTCAAAAATTGGGCTACATTTGGGCTAGATGTTTCGCTTGTATGCCTGACATTCAAATGCTCAATGTGACAAAGTGAAATGAAACGTAAGACACCAAGTAAATCACATGTGGCCATGGATTTTTCAAGAAGCTTTGCCAAATGTTGTTCTTTTTGCAAATTATATGGCCAATAAAGTCGGAGAAGTGAATATTTACGAATAATATTTCGAAATTTGCAGAAAATTTGCTGCACGTTTGCTTGAACGCAAAATCTTACGCAAAATCAAAAATTTTTGAATTTTAACGCAAACTTTGCTGTACAAATGTTCCGTAAATAATTGATAAAGAGTCAAAATTATGTAAATCGTTTGATATGTCAAAGCCTTACACCGAACACTGCAACGAATTGGTTTTTCAATAATTTGGATGAATTTCTTGAAGTTTTAGGTCGCCACTTACTGTGCCGACTGCAGCAGCAGATCGGACTTTGCCAACACTCAAAGGGCTGAAAACACATTTACGTAATACCCGTAGTTGATCAAAGCTTGACTATTTAGCTATGAAATCTTTGATCCTCTTATTATTTATATTATTTTATTGTTTCACTAAAGGAGCGACTAAATGGAATGACAATGCTGGCAGGCTATAGTAAGTAATAAGATCAGCTGAAGAAGTCGTGAACAAAATGTATGCAAAACAACAGAGACTAAACTTTATTTTAGGAAATTAAAAATGTTTCATCAAAATGATTTTGCAATAAGTCACCCCCTCTACCAAAAAATCCTGTCAACGCCACTGTGACACAATATCTTCACTGCGCCATTTCTATCTTTCACAAATATTATTTATTGGGATATATTTGAATTCCACAAGAGGTTATGTCACGATAGAATTTTTCGGCTGCAAATGAGTGTTCTTGAAAATTCCAATTTAGATTTTAAATAACAGAAATATCTGAGCAAAATTCATTGCAATGGATAGCCACAAAATCGTTCCTGAATGTTTTTTTTTTATGAGGTTGAACAGTTCAAAAGTGACCTAAATTATAGTTTTGAATATTGGCAAATGAAAATTATGACTCTTGTGATTATGATATGTATCTCATTTGAATGGCATTTATATAACTAAAACTTTTATTCACCAATTGAATTATTATATAAGAATATAAGCTACAGCTTCGGCACATATATATATCTCCGTTAAATCGTAATTTTTTAAGTGATTTGTTTTCACCAAGAACTTAATAACATACGTATGTATCGTACTTTCGGCCCTATAACTCGAAATAGGTTCCTATAATACATATCTTTAAGAGTGTCTATCTTCATATGATAGCTTTTTTTTAAGTACTGCAACTTTTTTTAACGCAAAGGTGACCGGAATGCAATTAAAAAAAAATCAAAACTGAATTTTATTCGAAGATCATTGAAAGATTCTACTTTAAAGGAATTGGATATATGAAGTGATTTTTGAAACTCATCTTCTTAATTTTAAATAATCCGAAAATACGCATACATCCTATTTCTCACTATCTCTGATTAGTATGTCTTCCAATATTAGAGAGCTAGTGGCACTCGCGGCTTTGCTCGCGCACACGCGTTGATATTTCTACATAAAATATCTCTCGTAACATCTCGTTCTATATTTTCTTTTCAAAAGTAAAAAAAAAAAAATGGAAATAAAGTATGTTCTTTGAACTTCGCAGCCAAGTTCAAACGGTACAAATAATAAGAAAAAAAAAATATTACATATTAAGAAAACAAAGGCAACACATTCATAAGCATAAGCAACGAAAGAGCAAACGACAATTTTTGTGTTAAAAAAATAAAAAAATAAGTTTGCAATAACCTTTTTCAGCACAAATATTTTGTTTCAAAAAAGAAATTATCAATATCACTTCAGTATATTTTGCGCCAAAGCGTTACAAACCATTTCCATGGAAGCAACTTTACATAAATAGTGTAGATATAGATATCTCAGTTGTTTAAAAACTGCAGGTATTTGTATTCCTTAAAAGTGATACTTAAAACTGTGTAAAAATGTGTAAAATGACTAAATTGCTATCGTGTACATATACATATGTATATGCTACCGGTCAAACTAGTTTTATGCCAAATTAGTTATTGCTAAGTCTTAAAAATATGCAATTAAATCTTAACGCAAAAGCACTGTGGCTGGCGAAGACTAAAACTAAATCGATAAATATCGTTACTGTTCTTGATATCGTTATCGGGACTGAGAACGATAGCGATAGAAGGGTCTGGCTCGTACGATAGGCACAAAATTATCGCCGAGAGCGAAATTCAGCCACCTATGTAAGCAGGCGGTTTTAAATTCGGCGCTAGGATGTATACTGTCTCAGTTAAGTACCTCGCGAAATCTAAACGAGATAAGTCATATGGCACCTTTACAAAAAAAAATTACTTAAAACGCCATATCTTGGCATCTATCACAGCCACAGCTGTAAAACCTGATACGTAAATGAAAATTGCTTGTGCTAAGCAACTGGGTCATAGCTCCACCCATTCAACAAAAACACTTGCGTTGCTATTCTTGAAACTTATGCCAAGTTGTTAAAGTTCGTACATGGACCCAATTGTCTACAGTAAAGATTGCGTAAAGTGTAGACGTGGTTGTACAACGGACAGTTTGCGGGAAAGCCGCTATTTCAACTAGTTTTATCTATATAAAAATATGAACAAAAATAACCAAAAACTAGTAAAGGTGTTATCTTCGGCCAGGCCGAAACTCACATACCCTACACTGCACTGAAAGTACTTTTTCAATAAATGTTAAAAAAATGTTGAAGAGGTTGAATAATAAATTGATGAAAAAGTCGAAAGAATAAAGAATATTTCGAATGAAATTGATGGGGAAATGTAAAAGATTGAAAATGTCAAAAGAATATGGGAAATGTTGCCACGCCCACTTCTCCAATTCCGCTCACTTTTGGTTCAATAAACAAACCAAAGTTTAGCACAATAGCTTGTATCGTTTGCGATATGTGCGTAATTATTCCTAAAACTTAGGGCGGTGACACACCTACAGCAATAGCTTTTTATAAACAAACCTCTTGCATCAAATTTCTTTATCATTTCTCATATATATTTCGATAGTTATGCCACATAAGGTATTTTAATTGTATGGGAGCTGCCACGCCCACTGTTGCTATTTCGCCAGCTTGTGATTCATATGTACCTAATACCCAGTAAACCACTTACATCAAATTTCAGATCAATTGCTCCAATACTTCACTTAAAATAGTACTTACCGCTTTATTTTAAAGAGGGAGGTGCCCCGCCCACTGATGCAATCTTGTCAAGTTTCATTGAAATTCAAAGCTTATAGTAACTGGCTCCTCTTCACAAAATTTTATGAAGTTAACTCTTATAGCACACTATCTATAGCATTAACTGTATTTTGCTTATATGGGAGGTGCCACACCTACTGGCACCATTGTACCAAAATTTTGCAAGAAGACACCTTTTAGCGAGTATATCTGCCATATTAAATTTCATAGCGATTGCGTTGTTAGTTCTCTTTTTATAACGTTTATAAATATTGTAGGCTGTGCCACGCCCTTAAAAGAAATTTTTTAGTTTATTGACGTAGCTTGTATTGTTGACAATTTTCAGTGGTATCATCCCTACAATTTTAATGAAAATCGTTTGTGCCAATTTGGAGTTATACGAAATTCAAATTTTTAATTCTTAAGAAGTGCCACGCCCTTTTTTACAATTACGTCCACTTTATGCGCATTTCAAGACTCATAAGATCTGTATTCGTGTACCGAATTTCATCACAATATCTTAGACGGTTTACGAGCTATGGCGTTATAAAAGTTAAAATTTAGGGATGTGCCACGCCTCTTTAAGAACCTTTGCAAACTTAAAACTTAGCCTAATCTTAATTTCGATCTCAACTTCACCAAATCACCAAGTTTCATCAAAATCGCAGCAACTTTTTTTCAAAATGGACTTCGGTATATTTACATGGAGTATGGGCGGAAGGCGTGGCCTTTAACCGATTTCGCCCATTTTTATATGCTAGTAGCTTGCAAGAAGGTGTGACCTGTGTGCCGAATTTCATTGAATTAGCTTGCTTAGTTTTCCCGTAAACTTGATTTCAACAGACAAACAGACAGATAGACAGACAGACAGACAGACAGACAGACAGACAGACAGACGGACAGACGGACAGACGGACAGACAGACAGACGGACACAGCTATATCGACTCAGGTGGTGACGCTGATCAAGAATATATATACTTTTCCATACCTGCCACGCCCCCTTCTATGCGTTACAAACGGAATGACAAAGTGAATATACCCTCTGTGTAGGGTATAAATATCGGCGATAACGAGACGAGAACGAGACGATAGCGATACAGATTAAAAATTTTTCGCACGAGGACGCATGAATTGTCGTATCGGTCAAGCACTAACTGTGAGTTGACTTTTATAATTTCGTTAATATAAACAATGGCTTACAAAAATTAGGTGAATTACGAGAAGAGAGTGTACCATCTCCCACTCAAGCAAAATCTTCAAAATAGTACACTCCAAAAGTATATTGGGGAATTTAATCACATTTCTGACAAAAGCTAGAAATGGTTCCCACTAGCTTCAGGCAAGCAAGCAATTTGACATGAAGGCTTGGCACTTGCCATACAAGCTAAGTCTTTAAAGTGCTATAAGGAGAGAGTTATTTAAGGTATAGTGGCATAGTAGCTCTCATAAAAACAAAGAACTTAAATGTTAAGTTGAAGAATCCATTGAAGTCAATGTTACTGAACTTGTTACGACAGCTTTTTGGTGATACAAACTAGCATCAGAATAAAGTGGACGGGTTTATAGCTATGGAAGAGACACTTAAAATGAGTTAGTTATTAAATAAATAGCAGCGATTAATGAAACAAAGCCGTGGTGGATGTTTCTGCATATAGCACCCTTCCCACGAAACCGTGGAAAAATTACTCTTCTTTAGGAAACATTTTTTAATGGTATTGTGGCCAACAACTGCTTCTATTTGCACTCTTTGATCCAAATTCTCAGACTTATTTCTATAGAGTTACATTATTGAGTTTTGAATGTTAAAATTCGCTATAAATGTTTATTAGATGATATCATTCGTGTAAGTTTGAATAAAATTCACCAGTGGACACACCCACGAAAAAATAACAATCTTTACGCAAGAATCCAAGATGGAATTCAGCGTAAGAGCGGGTATTTACTCAGATAATATGGACATGGAGATATCTTTCAGACTACTCAATTTCTGCAGAGTTTCTCTAGCTGAAATCTATGGTGTAGACTAAGCCCCACAGGTGATACGGAACAGGGAGCTTACTCCCACTTTCATAGCCACATGTCTGGACATTGAGGCAGTGAACACAGCACTGAAAGCCAAAATCGTGAAGTCTAGGTGTGTATAACACTGAAGACAGTCACTACGTTCAATCCGACAACCTACTATAGAGCGCTGTTGGGTACCCGGTCATAAGGGTATTTCCGGATATAAGTGATAGACCTTAAGATACCGCTGGCGGAACTACATTATCGGATAGAGGGTATAACCAAGAAACAAACGTATAGAAAGTGAAGCCTTTACCACTGGATGTAGAACATCTCGAAACATGTGGACACAAACTATCCTTAGATTCAGCAGAGGTGAACTAAGAACTTTTTTAGAAGCGCTGACGGAGCACTGTGTCATTGGTTCTATGGTCGTCGAATATGGTGACCCTCCGAAAGATTTCTGCAGGAGTTGTGGAGACGAAGAAGAGGTTGCGATGGTCAGATACCTACTCTGCAAATGCCCGGGGCTAGTGAGGAAACGAAGCAAATATTTTGGCTAAGCATTCTTTGTTGGTCTTGGGGAACTAGCCGATTTGGAGTTCACCAGTATCCTTAGCTTAACCAAGGCTTCTGGATGGTTCGCCCCCATTCAATAAGATAATTTGAGGAGAAGGGGGAGAATATAATATATATGTGAGGAAAACAGAAAGAAACATTGATATATGCAAACGACCCTTTTAACCTAACCTAACCTAAGGGCATAAATAAGTAATTGTACTTTTCATACGGAAATTATTGTGGCGAGAATTCCATTGACTGGTTGAGTTGTGAATCTCATAGCAATTTAATTGAACAATCCATGTCACTAGATTCTGGGTTTTTCCTTTTCTCAAAAGAAAGGTTATCTGGGAACTTTGGTTAGCCAATTGATATATTGCTTATAAGTAGACTGACAAATCTCTCTTAGATGCCATTTTTTCAACAATCAGCTCTTTTATTACCAAGTCGACAACAGAGCTGAGAAGAAACAATCCTTTGCTAACGAATTGGATTCATTGCACGATTTCACTTGGTAATTTTGATACCTGGAATGTAGTCAACAAAAGAATTCCACTGAATCGAAGAAACCAATTCCAATTTTCAATTCCATGGAATTGGAAGTGAATTGTACTCATTCCCACACAGCTCTGTTCAACCGTATGAATAATATTTTTTATGTTTCCATGTTCGGGTAGTGTATTTCAATGTTTTTTCAATATAAAATTCTTAGTTACGTCAGAGCTGCTTAAATAAGCACATTTCATTTATAAATTTCAGAAATTAGTAACGATCTATTTACATTGAGTTTTATTACCAAAATATTTTGATTACAAACACGTCTTTGCCTACGTGTGAATACATATGTACGTAATAAATTGCCGGTAAATTCAACATACTTGAGATATTCGCAAAGTGATTCATTTTTTTATGTGCGATAATTCAAAATTTCTACAACTATTTATGACAAAGTGCTTCCAGTACGAGTGGTATTTATACTATTGAAAATGAACCACTAATCAGCAGAGAAAAACAAAACGCATCATTGCCCACATCGTCAAGCTCCATTCGCAGCGACTTGTTGCAAATCTAAGACAAAACGCTCACTAGCTGTGCGAGATTGTGATACATTTAGCGTCGTATAACAATCAGGGTGACACATCACAGACAACTACATACAAATGGCGCAAATTAAGGTTGATTTAAATTGCATATCAGAAAATTAACATGATAACGATTCACACAAAAGAAAAAAAGAAAACACAAACAAAATACACAGATTACGTTCCCAGCTGGTACAACCTACTCGTAGTTAAATTTTCTTATATTACTCGTACGGTTGTGCGATTTCAAAGCAAAAACAAATTTTGGCGCCGAATAGGGAACTTTGATTTCAAGATTTTTTTTCAAGTGCATGATGTATGAAGTAAGTACTGACATTAAAGAGTTATCTTTATTTTGTTATGTTAGATTTGTGCGCTATTATTGCTTCCTTTAAATAACTTACGAGTATTTAAAAAGGAAATGCTCATGAATGTTTGTATGTGCGAGTAGAAAACAATTTTTTTTGTTAGTGCTGTTGAACATTTACTTAAAAATAGGCCTGAAGTGGGAGTTGAATTAAACTTAAACAATAAATAAATTGTAATCTGGTAAAGTGAAATATAATTTCTCAACAAATGGCTTTTTAGCAGATTTTTCGGGAGAAAAAAAAACTAGTAAAGGTGTTATCTTCAGCCAGGCTGTAACTCACATACCCTACACTGCATTGAAAGTACTTTTTAAATAAATGTTAAAAAGACATTGAAGAGGTTGAATATAATGTGAAGTCTAAAAAAGGTTAAGAGTGGTTGAAATGTGTTGAAAAAGTCGAAAAAATATGAAAAATGTTGAAAGTGGTTAAAATACTCAAAAAAAGTTGCAAGAGGCTCAAAAATGTTGAAACAATTCAAAATCAATGAAAAAGTCTAGAAAATGATGAATAAAGTTGAAAAAGATTGAAAAAGTCCAACAAATACATGTGAAATATATTGGAAAAGTTAGAAGTTTGAAAAAGCCGAAAAAATTGGAATATGTTGAAAAAATTAGAATAGAAATGAAAAAGTGGATATAAGCAACGCAAACTTCTCCAATTCCACTTACTTTTGGTTCAATATATTATATTCGTAATTGACATACGCATACCAAATTTTAACATAATAGCTTGTATAGTTTGTGTTACATGCCGTTATAAGTCTTAAAATCTAGGGCGATGACACACCCACTGTTCAATACAGTCCGTTTTTTATCCATAAACAAACCTTCAACACTAAATTTCAGTATGATTGCTCACATAGGGAGGTGCCACTCCGACTTATGCTATTTCGGCCGCTTTTAATTCAATCATGACTTATAGCAAGTAAGCCGCTTGCATAAAGTTACATACGAATTGTTGCAATAGTTCACATAAAATAGATCTTACAATTTTAAGTTGATGGCACTTCCCATGCACATGGATGCGATTCTATTGAAGTCCATTTAATTTTATAGCTTATAATAACTGACATTTATACACCAAATTTTATAAAAATTACTCCAAGTGCACACTGTCTATAACCTCGAACGTTTTTTGCTTATATGGGAGGTGCCACGCCCAACGGCACTATTTTACCAACATTTTGTAACATGAAGCAAGTATATTTGCCATAGAAATTTTCATAACGATTAAGTTGTTAGTTCTCTTATTACAGCATTCACAAAGGCCACGCCCTTCAACAACGTAACTTATATGTATTGATGACTGCTTTTAGTAGTATCATCTCTAAAATTTTTAATGAAAATTGTATGTGCCAATTTTGAGCTATACAAAATCAAAATTTTCAATTGCCGAAAAGTGCAACGCCCACTTTTCCAACTCCGCCCACTTTAAGCACAATTCAAGATATATATAATCTATATCCTTGCACCAAATTTCATCACAATATCTTGCACGATTTACGGGCTGTGGAGCTATAAATGTTAAAGTTTATGGCTGTGCCACGTCTTTTTAAGAGCCTTTGAAAGCTCAAAACCAAAATCACCAAGTTTCATAAAAATCGCTGAAATTCTTTTAGAAATAGACTTGGCTTTATACACATAGAATGTGAGCGGTAGGCGTGTCGATGAAACGATTTCGCCCGTTTTCATAAGCTGGCAGCTTGTAAGAAGCTGTGACCTGTGTGCCGAGTTTCATTGAATTAAGTTGCTTGATTTTCCCGTAAACGTGATTTCAACGAAGTGATACACATACTGACAGACATGCAGGCATGGCTAAAACGACTGAGGTGGTGACGCTGTTGAAGAATATATACACTTTTCTACACCTGCCACATCCACTTCTATGCGTTACAAACGGAATGTCAAAGTGAATATACCCTCAATGTAGGGTATAATTATAAAATACAACGATTTTATATGGGTGTGCTTATCACAATATGAATTATTTGCTTTTAAAACATCAGAGCTTCAAGAGCATTTCCATCAGACCAGCTAAAGAAGGCCTGTTTTATCGTGACGTTTCATATAAAAAAGAAACTAAGTTTGAAAGGAGATGGCAAGGCCTTAATCTTACCAAGGAAGGCCTGCTAGAAGGCTTGCTAGCTCCTGCCGTGGCCTGCTGGCTATGAATTATTTGCTTTTCAAACATCAGAGCTTCGAGTTGTGTGAACTCTAAACAATCTGACATTTTTTCATTTTCTGAGTTTTGCACCCCATATGAATTACGTATATTGGATTTTTTACACCACCCAAGTTTAACAGTTGATGAAAATGTTGAAAAAGCCGAAAAATGTTGAAATGAACAATAACATAGAACAATTTTTTAATATACTAGAAAATTCTGATGAGGCCGAAAAATGTTTATGTTTGGAAAAGTTGACTTTGATTGGATTTATTTTTATTTTTTGCTCTTATTTTAGCTTTAGCTCCACTAAAACGTAAAAATAATATGGTTTAGGTGCCAAGATATAGCGTTTTAGGTATTTTAGTTGTATGGAAGGTACCACTCACTCTTGTCAAACCACAAGACTGAAAATGCGAATAAAATACAGCAGAAAGAATGCTTTTTTTTTGCTATCTCATAGGCCTATTTTATAGAATCGGGCTTGAAGAAAATTCTCCCAAAATTTAAGCTTCCTAAATCAACCTTGTGAATGGCGCAAACAGTTTGTTTTAAATTACAATTCATATTCCGCATATAATCACGGAGTTAAGGTTGAAACTAAAACTTTATTGACAATTTTTGGTTTACAATTTATATATATGTACATTTTTATTATATTTATGCCATTTCAGCATTTATTTCAGCAAGTCTGCAGGGCAGCGGATTCTTATGAATCGGCTGGACTGTGGATTCTTATTTCAAGAAAAGGAAATGAAAAATAAACATATTTATTGTGTTGGCCGCACCATATGTACGTTTGTATGTATGTACATATGTAGCAGTATCAACAGTACCAAAACGTGCAGATCATATCTACAATGTATGGTAACATAATAGCGTGCATGTGGATCGCAAGCCACATATGAATGATTGTACTATACAGTGGGATGATGTGACATGATTATGTGACACCTCCACCGTAAGCTATTTGCAGTCCCTGCAAAGTTACTGAAATTTACAGCACATAAAATTAATTTTGTTATATATTTTTATATATTATATATTTATTTGAAATAAAATTTTCTTTAAAACATTAATTTTTTATTACTTAATGGCAAATGGATTATTACTGTTTGAAGTAGTTGTTATATTAATTTTATTTACACTTTTTTTTGTTTGTTTAGTTTTGATAAGATACAATGTCAAAATAACTGAAAGTAATATTACAATGATTATAGTACTTGAGGTTGTTGTTGCTTTAATTTGATTTTTAAAGTATACGTTTTCAATTAGTTCCCTATTTTCTATAGTTTTTCCATGTATTATTTCCAATGTCAAATTTCCTTCAATTTTAGGTATTTCAGTATTTATCTCAAATATTTCAACAACGTTCATAAAAATATCTTCCTCATTTAAAAATTCGTAATTATCAATTTTGATTTTACATAAGTGGAATGTTATTAATGCATTGCCTTCTACTTGTAAAAGGTTAAAATTACAATTATGCAGTATGTTTGTGTTTGGAAAGTTTTTTAGAACTAACATATTATTTTCTAGTTGTTCAATCTCTTTATTACGATTTATTTTATACATGCAAGTATCATTATTTTGTAAGATATTACGAACGCATCGGTTTTTATGGTATTTAAGATTTTTCTCTTTTATTATGTCATTAGTATACTCGAAAATTTCTTCTTCATTGAAAATAATTTTAGTAATTTGCATGTCCAACTCCTTATTCTCTTTATTTGGCATGGGTATAATCATACCATTGAAAAATTCTTTGTTTGAAAATTTTGGAATATTGAGTACGAAGATAATAAATTCTTCATTAAACAATACATTTGTCTTCATGTACATCATTATATCAATAGAAATATTATATTTTATTATCTCTTCACTTGTTAAAAAATTGTGTGCTAGAACATTTAATTTACTTAACAATATTATGTCTGAAAATCTCTCGATTTCTTTATTGATTTTTAGGAGTGTTATATAAATTTGAAAACTTTGATCAAATGAGTTTATTGAAGTAATTACCTCGTTAGTTTTTCCTTGAATTTTATATAAATTTTGTGAGATGAGTTCTTGTTGCTTGTTAATGTGATTCTCTATGTTTTTCATGTTTTCAATTAAATTTCTATTGACTATAACTTGCTTATTATTCTCATCAATAGAATTCTTAACGTTATTATCCAAATTGTTCAAATGTTCGTAAATTTCCTGTTCGTCTTCATCGTCCATAGTTCCTATTAGAAATTTGTAAGCCCTTCCTACAAAGTTAAATAGTCCTCGTTTTTTTCTAATCGTAAAAGGCGTAAGGGTGTGTAAATTCTGTTTAAGTGAACTTAGCTCCGAATTTATTAGTTCATAAAGGTAATTGTCGTTAATGAGTGTCAATAGCTTTGTCTCATTCTCAAATTTTTTTAAAATTTCATTATATTGTGTGAGATTAACTAAATGCAGTATTTTGGTGTATGAGCTTAGTACGTTTTTCTTTTCCAGCTTAACTATTGTAAACCCATTGCTGTTGTTCAGAGGTCTTATGTTTATAGATGGTAGAGGTTGCTTATCTTCCTTAGATATCGAGTAACTTCCATGGGTGTTTATAATTAATATGAATAAACCAACCGATATCTGTAACGAAACATTTCAGTATTTCGTTATTATTGCTCTTGGTATTTGAATTTTCTTTTTACTTGATTTTTATAATATTTCCTAAGTTTATTATTATTATTATTAGTTAATATGTAATTGTCCGCTCTAGTATAATTGGTAAGCTTTTTGTATTTTGGTTGAGATTTACTTGCTCTGTAATTTTTTACAACGTTTTCAGCTATTTTTGAATCGTTATTATTAATTTTATCATTAATTTTATTTATTTTGTCGATTTTATTTTCTCTCATTCTATTTGAAAATTCATCTACTTCTTCTCTTGTCAAAATATTATTTATAAAGTCTATTGGTTTTCTCCTTGTTGTGGAATGTATCGTTGCATTATAAAACATGATTGCTTTTTGAACTTTCTCATTAATTTCGTCGATGCACTCTCGATCTGCAAAAAGTATTCGTAAATGTTCGTTTAGCGTTTGGTGTAGACGTTCGACATCTGCGTTACCTGTTTTATTATATGGGGTGGTAAAATAAACTTCTATATCATTGTCTCTAAAGAATTCTCTTATTGTCGTTGTATCTAATTCGTTGTCTGTTACGACCTTTTTAGGTTTTCCCAAATATTGAACTCTTAATTTAATTGCTCTAAGGATAGAGATCCAAGTTCTGTCTTGTAATTTTTCCACTGTTGCGTATTTCGTAAGTCTGTCAATGGTTGTAAGGTACATGACGTTTCTTAATGGGTACCAAATATCTATATGGACAAGTTCGTTATGCACTTTAGGAGTTTCAGTGATATTTAATCTATGACGTATGGGATTTCTATCAAATTTGGCCAGGTTGCAAATTTCACAATTGTTAATAAATTTGTGAATTTGTTCCTGTAATTTTGGATAATAAATTGAGTTCTTTAATTCCTCGAATGTCTCATTTATTCCTCTATGATTATTCTTAAGGTGGGCCTTTTTTATTTTTTCCAGCAAAACTTCTCTATCGGTTACGTCCTCTAGAAGTATATTTGATTTTAATATTTTTAGATTTTTATTTTTAGCAAAGTATTTCACGTAGAGATCCTGAAACTTCAGAAATAAATCCGGATGGGGAATAAAAATAGATATCAACCCTTTAGTTGGAAGAATATCTTGCATTGTTTGTAGAAGGTTACTTTCCCGAGTAATTGATATTATATTCCTTATTTTATTTTTATACAAAATTATCTTTTTATTTGATTTCTCCTGCGCATAATCAATTATCATTTGTATTTTAAATAAGTTTAGAGGTTTTTCCGATATTCTTATCAAATCAGTGCTATCACTATCTGCACTATGCATAGTCTCTTCTTCGTCTTCGTAAATTTTTCTTAGTTCTGTTATAGTTTCTTCCGTTGTCGTCGGAATTTCGATATGTTCATTCATGTTAATTTCATTCGCAGTAATTATATGGCCTAAAAAGTCAGTTTCTTTCGCCAAAAATTTGCATTTTTGCAATTGTACCTTTAAGTTCGCTTTTTTTAAGCAATTGAAAATTTTTTCGAGGGAATCGAGATGTTCCTCGATACTTGTAGAAAATACTAGTATGTCATCTAAATATACTACGCAAAGTTTGCCAATGTATTCTTTTAAAACATTGTTCATGAGTCTCTGGAATGTAGCCGGGGCATTCTTTAGTCCGAACGGCATTCGCAAGAACTCGTAGTGACCATTAGTTGTCGAGAACGCAGTTTTATATATGTCCTTAGGATCCATTTCAATTTGATGAAATCCTTTAGTTAAGTCTAATGTGGTGAAGTATTGACATTTTCCTAGCTTATCGAAAATGTCATCTATATTAGGTATTGGAAACCTATCTTCTATAGTGTCCTCATTTAACTTCCTATAGTCCACTACTACACGCCAGTTTTGTCTGCCTGAACTATCCGGTTTCTTAGGGACAATCCAGATTGGACTATTATAAGGACTATCTGAATCTCTAATGATACCTTGACTTAACATTTCGTCGATTTGGTTATTTACCTCTTCTTTATGGATTTCTGGGTATCTATAACTTTTAGCATATATTGGAATGTCATTTTTAGTTTTTATTTTATGTTTAACATTATTGGTGAATGTTAAATTATCATTTTCTTTGTGAAATACTTCAGCGTATTTTCTTTGAAGTTTTGCAATCTGAATTTTTTCAAAATTATTTAAGTGATTTTCATCGTTTTTTACTTCTTCCGTTTGACAGTTTAATATTTCAAAATTTTCTTCCCTTTGTACTTGTTCGTAATATTCCTCTTCTTCTTTGCAAATAAAAAATGGTATCTTTGCATTAGATGTTACTAATTCCCTATTAGGATAGTCTATTTTACAATTAATTTCATCAAGGATGTTGTTGCCTATAAGACCATGGAACCTATCATGAAAATCGAGTTCCAAAAATTCGCAATCTTTACTTGGGTTGAAGGAACCGAATTCCTTAAACAATGGAAATTTATAAATATAATTACTTTTAAAGATTTTTCCAAAGGCTTTAACTTCTGCGCTAATCTTTGTTCTCCACTTAGGATCACAAACACCTGGTTTTATTAAGCTAAATTCAGCACCTGTATCTATCAATAAATAAAATGATTCATCACCTCTTTTAAATTTTAAGTAAGGTAATTTTTTGAGGCTTGGTCTGAAAAATTTGTATTATAAGTATCCATTGGTTCTTGACCATTTGAATTTCTAGACTGTCGGGACTGTGCGCTTTGATTATCCCTTCTTTCATATCGATTATTATAAGTGCGCCGTGTATTTTGTGAGTTGCTGTCGTTTCTACTGAAATTATGATACTGTTGATTTCTATAGTTAGTGTTTGTGTTATCATGGTTCCTTTGTTCATTGTGATGAGTTTTATTTCTTTCTTGTTGATTATTATATCGATTACTTTGATATCTGTCGTTTTGTTTTTTCTGGTAGTTATTGGTATTTTGATAATCATAAGTACCATTTTTATTATTAGCGCGATTATTGTAATTATCGCTGAAATTTACTCGTGTGTATTTTGAAGTATTAGGTCTATATTGGGGTGGACCGTACTGAGTAAATCCCTGATGTCGAGCTTCAGTTATAATTTTGTAAGCGTCCATAAGTGTTGTAGGAGCCCTAGTTATGATCATAGTTTTTGTAGGTTCTGGCAAATGACTTCGGAAAACTTGAAATGCTATTCTATTTATTTCATCGATCGAGTAGTCGTTCTCTTCGTGCGTCATCTTCCTATTTATTACCCTATTCACAAATTTTTGAATCAAATAATAGTAGTTTTCAATAGTACCATTCAATGATTTCATTTTTAATTTATCCATTAATTCAACAACAGTTTCTTTTTCGCCAAAATTTCTTTTTAAACAATCTTTTATTTGTACCCACGTATCCGATGGCTCTCTGTGTAGAGCTTCTACACATTCACCTACGCATTTGTCTTTTATAAACCCTATCAAAATGCGCTTAGATGCCACGTCAAAGTGGTCGAAAGACGGAAGTATATTTTCAATATTTTTTATAAAGTCCGGTAACGAATTTGGACTCAAACCGTCATAGTCTTTTATGTGCTTTATACAATTAATAATTAGGTTCATCTGTTGAATCATTGCCTGATCCATTTTCGTAATTAGATTTTTTAAAGAGAGAATAAAAATTTGGACAACAACAAAAAATTTCTTTTACTTAAAATTTACGGTAGTAATTAGTTTATATGTTTTTATTTTGATGGTTCGTTTTTATAGTATTAAATATTCCTTCTCTTTTACAATTTAATTCAACTGTCGTTTATTTATATTTTGTTTTTTTTTTTTTTTTTTTTTTTGTGTTCTTTTTTGTGTTCTTAATTCAATCACAAATAAAAAGTAGATAGTAAAACTTAACTTACGTAGTTCCTTCTATACATCTTTCTTGGTTTTTTTTTCTTTCTCACCAGAACTTTTATTAAGTAGAACTGCTAAAATTCTTAACCGTCTGCGTATTGATGAGCTGTTTTGCTTATACTCTGCTGTTGCTTTCCCTTTTTTTTTTTTTCGCACAATACGATGATGTTGATATTTGCTTTTTGATGTTGTTCGCTTGTAGCTGTTGAATGTTAAAATGTAAAACGCCAACGCTGACCCTGATCCTTCGTTCGGGGGTGTGGGGTTTCTCGGAATGAAAACCTTTTTTAAATCTTCAAAATTTCACAAAAATTTTTTTTGTTTTTTTTTTTTTTTTTTTTTTTTGTGTATATTATTTTTTTTCTTAATAGTTTTATTTAAATGGTCTTTCACCAACACAAATTACATTATTTTATTCTGCACTGTACTTCTTGTCAATTTTATTTAGTTTTATTTATTTAACATCCTTATTGTATACAAAATAGAATTCTGCAGTGTACTTGTTGTTAATTTTATTTAGTTTAATTTATTTAGCTTCCTTATTGCATCTTCACATTAAGGGTGCCAATTTTTTTTTTTATTATTGTATTGCAGTTGTGTTAAAAATAAAATCTCTTGATTTCTTATTTTAACAGCCGATTATCCTACCGACTGCGCCAATCACGGAGTTAAGGTTGAAACTAAAACTTTATTGACAATTTTTGGTTTACAATTTATATATATGTACATTTTTATTATATTTATGCCATTTCAGCATTTATTTCAGCAAGTCTGCAGGGCAGCGGATTCTTATGAATCGGCTGGACTGTGGATTCTTATTTCAAGAAAAGGAAATGAAAAATAAACATATTTATTGTGTTGGCCGCACCATATGTACGTTTGTATGTATGTACATATGTAGCAGTATCAACAGTACCAAAACGTGCAGATCATATCTACAATGTATGGTAACATAATAGCGTGCATGTGGATCGCAAGCCACATATGAATGATTGTACTATACAGTGGGATGATGTGACATGATTATGTGACAATATACACTCTAGCATAGGATTTCTTACATACTTTCCATGTTTCCTAGCAATTACTTCTTCCTGATAAAAGTTCTCTCTTCAATTTTCTATAGAATTTTTTGAACTTCATACAAATTATAGCATAAGTTACTACGCTTTTACTTGCTAAACTTATTAAGCCAAAGCTTATATAATTTTGCTTAGTTTTTGAATTAAAATTCTACCATTTTTCCATTTTCTACTTCTTGACAATATTGGGTAAGACGAATTACTATGAGCCAACTGCTTTTTTAATAGATATAAAAAAGGTGTGGAGGAAGGAGAGTCTTTTCTAAACTTATTCCAGTTGCTTAGATATTTACATAAAGGTCATCCTTGCTTGTCGAACGAACTTATAAACATTAAAATCTTTATGTCTGTGAAGTTGTCCCACCATTTTTTGATTTTTCAAAAAATGAAACTTGTGCTGCAATGTGCCCGACTTGTGCTATGATGTGCCGTATTTAAAAAAAAAAATTGTTTCTAGGATTCGATTTTTATAAGCAAAGTAATTTTTTAGTGTGAAGTTGGCCCACCATTTTTGATATTTATAAAAAAGTAGCATTGTGCTCTAATGTGCTCAGGATGTGCTGCCGTGTGCCGCAAAGGATATAAAATGAATCCTGCAATTTCGACCTTTATGAGCAAAAACATTTTTTGCGTGTGAAGTTAACCCACCATTTTTCTATTTTTCAAAGAATTGATGTTGTGCTGTAATGTGCTCGACTTGTGCTATGATGTGCCTTATCGCAAAAAAAATAATTCCAAGTATTTAATAAAAAAAATCATTTAAAAAAATGTGAGAAGTTGACCCAGCATTTTTTGATTTCCAAAAAAAAAATATTGTGCTGTATTGCGTCTGACGGCGATCGACAACCATTTTATGCAGCAAAAGTTGAAACATACTTTTTTTCAATACGGCACAACATAGCATAAGTCGAGCACAATGCAGCACAAGAATTTTTTTCTTGAAAATTAAAAAAATGGTGTGCCAACTTCACATACATTTTTGTATGATTTATAGATTTTTGCAAGTTTCATATAACAAAAGTTGAATTATTTTTTTTTGCAATACGGCACAACATAGCACAAGTTGAGCACATTGCAGCACAAGTTTAATTTTTTGAAAAATCAAAAAATGGGCCAACTTCACAGACATAAAATCTTTTCAAAATTATCTCAGTTTATTACTTTATACGATGCCATCGAGAGCTCTTGCACTTAAGTGCACGCATTTCATGTGAGCCAGAAGCCCAGTTATTGATGCTTTCTTTTTAGCTTATTTTCCCTGACCTTCACGAGTTTTTAGCCCATTGCTAATATAAAAATATTAAGAAAACGTGTGTCCCATTTAAAAAAAAATTGATTTCTTTTCTTTAGATTTTGTGTTTTGCTTAGTTCGAAAAGTACACAATGCGCAAAAAAATATTTTGTTCTCTGATATGGAGGTCAGAACATATTTACTATGTGCTTTTGGGGTCGCTGATCCGCTTCCACGTAGTTCTGGAGATCAGGTCAAGTTTTTCAGATATTCTAACCTAAAAATGCATACAGCACTACATTTTTTTTTTCAAAAAGACCAATTCTGGCTTCCAATTTTTTGGCATGCGCCAATCACCACAATTTGTTTCTTCTGGACATGCGACAGGTCTTTTTCTGTGTATTTTTGTCTGCAGAATATGCAAGCCAACGATCCATTGACTTAAGAACAACAAAGCGTGAGGTGCTGATGGCCTGCTTGCGGAATCGCTCAAGACCGGCGGCGATGAGCTGATAGGGTGCATAAATCAACTCATCTGCAAACTATGGCTAGCAGAAACCATGCCGGACGATTGGAATTCCAGTGCTCTTTATTCTATACTGAAGAAGGTGACCCGACAATCTGCGCCAACTACCAGGGCATCAGTATTCTTATGATTTCATACAAGATCCTGTCGACGACCGTACTGTGTGTAAGACTTAAGCCGTTTGCCAACACACTGGCCCTTATCAATGTGGCTTTAGACCTGTTAAGTACACCACCGACCAGATCCTTACACTACATACGCCAAGTCCTGGAAAAAACCCACGAAAAACAGACCGTTACCTATCATCTCTTTATCGATTATAAAGCTGCTTTCCATAGCCTGATATGAGATTGCCTACACACCATGACTGCGAAGCTGGTGCGGTTTTGCAGAATGACATTGAGCAACACATCCAGCTCTGTTAGGGTAGGAAACGACCTCTCTGATCCATTTGATAACGTATGAGGTTTCAGACAAGGCGATCCACTATCTGCTACCTCTTCAACTTGGTGATGGAAGGGATGTTGCGAAAAGCCAGTGTACATTATAATGGCACTATTTTCTACAAAAGAGCCCACTCTAACTCATAGCTGTCATAGCAGGGTTGTGTCGCATACTGATGCAGCTGCGCTTGGGGTGTTTGAAAGAAAAATTCTCCGCAAATCCTATTCGCGTCGGCGACGACTACCGGTTTCGAATATCACTATCCAACGTCTGCGCTGACTGAGACATGTTGTGTGTATGGACGAAGAAGCTCCAGCGAAAACGATGTTTCATGATGATGCCGCTGGGTGACGACGGTGTGACTGATTGGAGAAGGCGCACAGGTTCTGTGCAAAATTTGGAGATTAAGGACATAAATTTTAAACTGGCCTAAGTAGAACAACAGTAAAAAAATTCAATAAAAACTTTTGAGTGTAAGCGAAATGAAGTTTAAAGGGTCTTTTTTTTTAATAGAAAGTCCAAACTTAAACTTTAATTTTCTTAACATATTTTATACTTTTTTATCACTTGTTACTCGTATCGCTTATCTTGAATCCGAATATGACAACTGTTTTTCAAATGACATCTTATTTCCGAGATAAATGAAGTGATAGTACGATTTCGGCGCTATACATCTCAGCGTAAGAAATTACGTCAGAAGTTTCAAAAAAAAAAAAATTATTTATTTTAAATTTAATACTTAAATTCGTTTGCTGTAAAGTATTGTAGGCATTTTCCAATAATTTTTATTTCAAATTGATAACTTAAAAATTTGATGCTTACCTGCTACCGAATCCTCCATCACATCATCCGATCTATAATTTTTATAGTGCATGCTCTTATCATGGATGTTTCCAGGACGTTGTGCAATTGTCACTTTTGAATTTGAAAATAATTTTGAGTATTCCTGATCGGAGGAAGGGCTCTCCGGTGTCACTTTGAATGATGCCATTTTGAAACTAATGCGTAAAGAATCCAATTTCCACACGTAACTTAACGATTTTTTAAGATAAATTTTATTATTATCAGATGTTGGCTCGTTTATGGTTATTTCTTATTAGCAACACGTATTTAGCTTTTGAGATCGATCGAAGCACTTGCTACAGTGACAACTTGATTTTTTTTTTGTTGTTATTGAATATATTTTTCCACCAACTTAGAAGTTTATTTATCTTCGTACCTATTGTTTGTACAGAACAACAGTTGACACATTGTCGCGCTCATCAAAGATTATTTTTGCTTTTCAAGTTCCAAGTTGCTTGCTCTTGGTAATAAATTTTGTCCAACTGTTGTTAACGTTTTATTTGCATTTTATATTTGTTACGAGCATTTGTTTTGCCAATAGTAATTTTTAACAGCCCAATGGGAATGGATTGGAAAATGCTTGCAAGGAACGATGTTAGAGACATGAAAGTGTCAATCTACCAGTAAAGTCAAAAATGTAAAACACACGACATGTTATTGTAATTTCGTAAAATCTAGTAAAAACATATCCCCACGACTTTTATTGTGCTTCTCCGCAACATCCAGAAGTGCTTCCGCACAGTGACATCCTATGTAAAAAAAAGCTATGCAAAAGCAATGGCATTGCAAGCAGCTTTTAACTTCGCTAGAAGCGCATCAGTTGTATTTTTGAAGTGCTACTATTTCCCGTTGGGTATTGATTTTGCCTACGGATGTGACACAATTCATGTCGTGACCATTTTTCAGTTTACGCTATTAAGAGCAGGACAATAGGATTGGAGTGTCAATCTATTGTTAAATTCAACGTTTTTTAGCATTAAGTCAAATTAGACGAAAAAAATGGCGTAGGTTTGCATAAATTCGCATAGAGCTGAAAATTGGTACAGCTCTTAAATACACTATTACAAATAAAATGTCAAAAGTCTCCACCATTCCTACCTCTGCAAAGAATTTTATTCAAGGTCAAACTGAAAAATTTCGTTTTTTTTTCGCATATATCTCTTAAACGGTAAGCGCCATCATAAAAGTTGGTTTCAAGAAGTTGTAGATCATGAAATTGTCCACAGAAATCGCTTGTTTCCTCGACAAACTAGAGATGTATTGATTGCAAAAGTTGGAAAAGTCGTATTCTGCGTGAGGTATTGCACTTGCAGCATTTTTTATAATACTACTGACAGCACGAACTCCAATTGATAAGACTATTTACTTTTTAAAACCTGGAAAAGCTCAAATGCAAACAAAATATATTTATCACAAGGCTTAACTGTATATTCGAAATGTCAAGCTCATATTTTATTTTTACATGCAATAACTGGCTGCGATACCGCATCAGCAATTTCCAAAGCGGGTAAACCAGCAGTATGTGTTCAAATTATTTGAAAAACGTAAGGATTTAATTGATTGCGCAGAAGTATTCACAAAGATTGGCTATTCTCCACACGACGTCCTCTCGAATGAAATTCGCTTCTTCTTGCTATTTATGGAGCTCCAAAAAAATTGATTATATGGACAAGAATAGGTATATAAGATTTCTCAAAAATACGTGGAACAATAAAAGAGTGCAATTTTCTTGCTTGCATCCAACATATGCTACTGCTCTATAGCACTTATATTGTGTATACCATCAAGTTCCAGTGTGGCTAGGCAATGAACTGGACCCCATAAGTATGTGGTTGGAAATTAATAGATAATAGTTTGGAACCAATTCAAACTCTACGCTCGCCTGCTCGAGAAAAACTTCTTGATACTCGTACTATTTTTTGTAACAACAATAGTCCATCCGTTCGACTTTGATCATTACAATTGGTTCCATTTTTCCAATCAATAGAATACTGTCTGGTGGTTCTTCATCACATTAAATCATGGAGTATACCCACTAGGGAAACCACGTTAAAAAAAAAGCGCCAAGTACACTACCTCATGGGTGGTGTGGAAATGTGTACAAAATACAACTTGTGATATTACATATTTCTTGACGAGCGCTCCGTTGACAGTTTATGTGGCTCGTCAAGAAATGGGAAATATCAAAGAGTTGCAGGAGCAATTCCATGTAAAGGGAGAAGGAGTGTAGAGAAAAAATTCATGAAACGCGAAAATGCTTATAGAAGAAAGGAAAAGTGCATAGTAATAGAGTAAAACAGTGCTGATTAAATAAGAAATTATGTGTATGTACATACTAAAAACTCAAAATCAGAAAGAATCGAAGAGTATAACAAAGTATGGAAAATGTCAAAAAATATCGATGAAATAATTACGAAAACTATCAAAAAAATCAATGACAGCTCAGAAATATCGATATCGAAATGTGGACAAAAAAAGAGTGGATGTACTTGCCAGTCTTTAGATATCTTTTTCACAACCTTAATCAAATTGTTATTCTTTGAGGAATGGGTAATCAAATCGAAACTTTTTTTTTTTTTAAAATAGCAGCAAAAAACTGAATAAAACAATTATTTTTCTTAAGAAAATCAATTATTTGAACAACAAACTATTTTTTCTTGGGACCTAAGAATGTTTTGCGGTTATGAAACATTCGACTTAAGGAGGTTTTTAAGACACGTTATTTCCGTTTAAAGGGCAACTCAAAATTTTTGTTTCCAATTAAATCAATCGTTTGGACATAAATTAATTTATGTTTATTTGTTGCAAATAAAAATTGATTGTGAAATCTTTAGTAATTTGAGTAATAACACTTTTAAAGAGCAATAAATCTTATTAAACGGATAACAATCGGTCTCTGCTTAGATCATGCTAAGTGACAAAAAGTGCTAATTGAACCAGACATTGATTTACACTGAGCAACACACCTGCTATCAAATGCTCAAACAAAAATATTAAAATTCCTTCCTTCCAGTACTATGAAAAGGCCATTTTCGGAGACATTTTTTTTTTCATTCGATAGAATAAGCTCGAAAATTTTTTTTTGGAGAGCACTAAGTGTGGCTCCTGACCTTGGAAAAGACCGTTTTTGACCCAATTTCAGGAATTTTTTTTTTCTCTTTCAATGGATAGATAAAGCTCGAAAAAGGATTTTGGACATCACTTAGGGTGGCTAAGGACCTTGGAAAATACCATTTTTGACCAATTTCCGGAAAATTTTTTGTGCTGAAAACGATGGGTTAAGATCGAAAATGGCTTGTGAACATCACTTGGAGTATCGCCGAACCTTTGGAACGACTATTTTTAACCCATTTCTGGAAAATTTTTTTTTGCTCCAACCGACATTTTCGATGCTATATGATTTAGATTTAGATGCGATACATGACCCTTGGTGTTTTGTTGCGTGTCCTTTCAATTCTAGCAATTTGAAGCTAAAAAGACTCAAATAAAAAAAATTTATCATGTGAATTTGAGTCAAAATAAAATAAAATTTTACCGAATATAGTTATGTACGGTACCCGGTCATAATCTCAATGGTCATATTCCCCAAAATGATTTTGAGCATAATATCGTTTTTTTTTCGGTCATAGTCCCCATTACTTTTTGGGGGCTATAGTATGACCACTTGTAAGAACGGACATAGTTCCCAAAAATAGGAGGACATTAAGCCGAATAATTTGGTACACTATGTCCACAATAAAAGTTGACATAACACCCAAATATAACTGTTAGGAAATTAAAATCAACTAAACCACGGCCGAAGGCCGCCTCGAAGACGGTATGTGCACTTACTCAGAATAGCACCAGAAATACAATATTTCAAGGTCAAGGTCTTCGGTGACCCTTTTTTTCGACATAGTCCATATAATAGCCTATTACTCAACTCTAGTGTTTTAAAAAAGAAACGAGTAGCTCCGCTACTTCCACACCCATTTAGATTCTTTAAAAAAATAGCGTTGTCTAAGTCACCTAGATTATTGTGGCAGTAAGCCCCTAGCGTCTATATGTATGTATGTTTCTGCTCCTCAAGCTAACAGAACAATTACAGAGCAGATACCGAACACTTTCATCCTCCCCTTCGCAGCATTAGCTTCAAAAGAAGTCATTAACTATCACCCATTTTATATGCAGCTTAAATAAAACTTTCAGATTTTAAAACGATTTTTTTTTTCGCGGCAAGCAGTAGATGTGTACCCATGTATCTCGTTGGATATGTAGGTGCTATGTGATGAAAAATCTCTAATCTATTATTGTCAGTGATAATTAATATTTTTACCAAAATATAAATTTTTTTTTGTTAATTTTTTCCAATGTAATCAAACAGTTGTTTTAGTAAATTTTCAGCAAAATGAAAGACTTAGCACATTTAATGGTTTAAATCAATTTTGAATTATAATCATTGAAATTAAATGAAATGTTTAAATTTTAATTAGAAAACCAAATGCACGTGTGCCACTTGAGTGTGGCATAAAAATAGCAAATTATTAAACTTTTCTTAATGATTTTCCATTCTTGGCGATAACTTCGCAATGTCTCATTTGAACACACAACACACAATCAATACAAATCAACTTAACGCTTTTCTCGCGAATCGGTTATCAGTAACGTTTTAAGGCGGCGCCATGTAACGTCATATATGCTATAACCTGCGCTTATCCGAAAAAAAAAAAACAAAAAAAAAAAGAAAAAATTGCAACGCAAATTTCTAAGGCCATTCCGAACAATTTTTCACTAGCGACATTATTTCGAATATTTCAAGCACATATGGTGCTGGCGTATAAAAATGCAAGTACTCGCACACACATGTTGTACTTAGTAGTAATCTGTTATGGTAGTGGTGCTCTCATTTTATACTTTTAACTTTTTTTTAAATTTTTTTGATTTTTTTACAAGTTGACTTATCATAAACGACAATACTGCGGCGATACAACAGCGGTGATCGACTTGAAACTGAAACTGAAAATGATATCCGTCCACAAGTAACAAACTGTCCCAGTGGCTGAGTGCTCTGGACATAATCACGAGTACAACAAACTGCGCGCAAAATACAGAGCTAAGATAAACAGCGTGCAACCAGCTAAATACCAGTAAGCAAAGTCAGTCAACTTGCAAAGTGCTAATAGAAGTGTGTTCACAACTAAACATGGCCGGTTCTGGCCTCGTTACCGTCGCCGTGGTGCAATCTCTGGCGTGCCGCCACTTCGGGAAAATAGTATCTATATTCATAAAAGTTTTAGTACTTACTACTCAACCGTTGAACGTTCAAAAATAGGTTTTGCAAGAATACCCCTCAAAAGATAATAAATGACAATTAAATTGGATGGATTGTAAGAAATGAGTTTCTATTTTAAGTGATTGCTATGTATAAAAGAGGTGCTTTTTTGAAAATAAGGCCCAAAAAGTCGAAATAGTTATATACCAAAGCTTTAATATTGGCTAAATGCAAAGTAATTTCTCGACCCCAATGTTAAAGTCAACAATTACACGGGGAAACTCTTGAAAGAAAGTTTTCCTGTTTGTAGCCAAGAAGGGAAGAACAAAAGGGTGGTGTACAGAATTTGTCGTACCCGCGAAATCCCTTTCGTTCTATTCGTTAGCTGATATTATGCTTTGAATTTACGTTTGTTGTGGCGGGTTGATGCAGTAATTGCTTTGAAATTTTCTTGCACAAAGAAATTCTAGTTTTCGTGTGTAAACGCAAAACAAATTCACAAAAGAGAATAGGTAAGAATTTGTCAGACCGAATTTTCTCGTGTAAACGTTGACAAAGATATAGTTCTAAAGCATAGATTGGCAAAATTATCGAATCAAGAGCCACTTACAACAAAACCACAATAAGAGAAAAAAACTGATAGCAAAAAAAGAGTTCTACATTAAACCAAAAGCCAATTCCAAAAATCAAGCAAGAACAACATGTGTGTAGAAATAAAAGCATTTTTTTTTTCTCTAAATGTAAATTCAATGTGAATACAGTGCCTATAAAAAAACAATAAACATGTACTCAGGAGCATAGAGTGTGTTATTATTTTTTTTAAGAAAAATTACGTGTGTTTTGTAAAGAGCCGCAATTGGCTCATTTTTGGCATTTTTGCCCATCGCTGTCTTAAGGTATTTATTTAAATTTTGTGTTTTGCGTAGATTTTCGAGATATGTGTAGGTATTTTGCTAGCTTGAAAAAGCAAATAGATTTATATCTGCTTCGGATTATGTGCACCGAATTGTAATTTTAAATTTACAATAAGGACTCGCATACTATACATATGACCTTGATTTCTAAGTCAAAGTTCAGAATTTTAGATTTCCAACTTTAAGCCTGGTGGCTGAGTAGTTGAGCAACAAAAATAAGTAAGCGATGAGTATTGCGAAATTTCGGTTGTCAAGAGGCAAGGACTAACTTCAATTCAGACTTGTGCTCTCAAATTTACTTTTCTTAATGGTTGCTACCGTTTTAGGGTGTGTTTGCAAAAGTTTACTTATTGCCGACCACTCTATCACATAGGTACACACAAACACATTTACACAATAAATTTGTGTTGTATTACTGCAGACATTTAGTTTGCACTATGCCGTCCTCAAAGACATGACGCCCGGATGCCTTGCACACCTTACATCATAGCTTATGCCGGCCCTGCACTTTAATTCAATTGAACTCGGAATAATCAGTAGCACAGTGGAACAAATGTAAACAGTAAATAAAAAAAAAACAATTCTAAGTGTGATGATGACAGCGGATGGTAAATCAGAAAATAAATAAAGTAACCATCCGGATTATTTAATAGAGAGTTATGTACATCAGGGTGATTCAATCTTTTTTTTATCAAGCAGGTTTAGTAGTTGCAGATATATGAAAGAAAAATTCTAGTACAAAAAGAACTCATAATATTAATATTTACTGATGGCTTAAACTTTTTAGTTTTAGTTTTTCATAGGATTTACATGTGATAGAATGCTGAACTAGACACTCCTTACCTCCCCTATGGAACATTTTAGTGAAATTTTTTCTGCAACAAAAAAATGTCAGTCGTATTTTTCGTGGGTAAATTTTATCAAAGAATTTGACTAAAATGTTTCAACCCTGACGTTTGAGCCAAAATCTGCTGGCAGATCGAGCTCAGCGAATTGATAAGTGGATATCACTTGATGTTCCTCCAACATATAGGTTATTAAGGTGTGAACATTAATTTTCACTAAAACGTAGATACAAACTAAATGGGGAAGAAACTACTTGCACCGTTCACAGGTTTGATCTAGCCAGTTGATATTTTGAGCCATTTTTTTTTTTGTTACATGTCAAATGCCAAAACATGGCCAAAAAATCTTGAAAAAAATAAGAAAAAACTCACAAAATTCATCCTAGTGAACAACTTTGTAGGTGGATACGATAGAAAACCGCCTAACGCTGAAGCAACGGTTAGACAACGGAAATGACAGTGTTACGTTTTCAACGTTTAACGACTTTTTCGATATTTTTTACATGTAACGACATCAGGGTTGCCAAGTTGAAAATGTGTCTTCCAAAAAGACAACAAATTTATTTAAATGCCGAAATTTTTTTCGATATTTAATAATTTCTACGATGTGGCACTTTATTCTTGAGGAGACCTTTTTTTTTTGCTTGTTTAAAAATATTTTTATCTCAAGTTAATGACATCCACTGTTTCGAGTTCTCCAATAAATTTCAATATATTTTTAAATTTCTCAGCCTCTCAACATTTTTCGACATTGTCAAAATTGTTCCACGATGTTCAATTTCTTCAAATTTTTCAATATTTATCAACGTTTTCATTTTCCAATTTTTTCAACATTTTCCGATTTTTTCAACGCTATTCAACTGTTCCAACGTTTTTCAATTTATTTTGATCTCTGGAATTTTTTTATTATTTATCAACTTTGCGTATTTTACAATAACTTCGGACTTTTTTAAATTTTTCGACACCTATCAACGTTTTTGAACATTTTTCAACGTTTTTGAACATTTTTCAACTTTCTTACAAGTTTTTCGAGTTATTCAAATTTTCTAACGTACTGCGAATATCAACGTTTTTCAACATTTTCCAATGCTATCAGCATTTTTTAACTTTTCAAAATTTTTCAATATTTTTTACTTCATAAGAAAGTCAATCAACATTTTTAGAAACACTTCAAAACCTCTAAGTCTCTAAAGCTCAAGATGTTTTAGAGCCCCTTCAGACAACGAGATCTAAAAATTTCAAACAATCGATTTTTTCGTGTCGCCCTACTGTATATATTACGCTCATGGAAAACTGAAATGCCGACTTCTTGAAGTAAGGTGCAGTTTGGATTTTGAATTTCACGTAATTTTAATCGTGATACTATACGAAATCACCGTGCAAATACCGACTTTGGAACATTAGTTTCGGTATGTTTTTCTGCTTCATTCTCAGAGCAAATTGAATTTCATGGAACTTTATTTATGACACGATACGGAACCACCGCACAAAGACCGACTTTGGATCATTAGTTTCGGTATTTTTTTACTACTTCATACTCAGGGCAAATTGAGTTTATATCTTCGTTTTTGGAAGTGACACTAGAAGTATAGCTGGCTGATACTGGTAAATCGATGGACTCGACCGATGGTTATTCTAATTTCAGATGACGTCCAATGGAGTTTGGAGTCCACGGCTTCTCTATGCAGATCGTAGAGCGTGTGAATATAAACGAATCATAAATAAACTATAGGTACTTTTTGGTTTTAATTTGATTAGAACCAAGAAAAAATTAAATGTATTTTGAAAAAAGGAAATCTCTGCTTGACGCTTATAACTTTTTTATCTACCAATAGATTCTACTCAAATCAGGCTTAAGACTTTTGCGAAGTCTTCCCTTAGACAACAGCCAATCTGAATGTAAGCATTATCAGCTGGAATCAAGTTTCTCATTAATTTTATTTAGAGGTATATTAATTAATTTCACACATAGTTTTCTCATATGATACAATCGTTTCGAAAAAAAGTGATTTTACATTCTGCAATGCAAATATGTTTCAAAAAAACCTTATTGTTTATTTTTTCAGTTCCTTATAATACTAAAATTACGTTTGTAAGATTTTTTCGTTCAAGGTTTTTCTATTCCTTTTCCTTCGGTTTTTTACCAAAACTTTCACCTTCTTCAACTGTATCTGGCAGCGATGTACCTCTTGTTTCTGGTAATAACAATGTTACCAACGCTGCGATCACGGAAAGTCCACCAAATGCAAGAGGTGGCACCCATTTTCCTAAAACACCCAATTCAATAAATAATGGCGCAGATATTGAACCGATTCGTCCAAAAAGCGAACAAAATCCAATTCCTGAGTTTCGTACAATTGTGGGAAATAACTCACCGCCATAGAGATAAACATTGGGGAATGTTATCGATGATCCAAAGAGACCAATAGAACCGAGTATTACGAGCGGCCAACCTTCAATGGATGGTATACAAGCCACGCACATAAAACAAATACCAGTCAAAGAATTTGATAGAATAAGTGTTAGTTTGCGTCCCAAATACTTTGTAAGGAATACACACAATATTGTTCCAGGAATTCCTAAGGCCGCACCAAGAAGGACATTAATAAAAATGTCACCACTTAAATGTGATAGATATTGTGCTGAACCATAATAACTTAGGCATACCGTAAGCCAATTAAATGCCATAGCGAGTGTATTTTTGCGTAGATTTGGATATCGAAATAGGTCGGCTGTAGAACCTTTTTTAACTTCAACAGCTCCTGCTTGCTTTTTTTTATAAGCTTCCTGCAAACTTGCTTGTACATTTTCAGTTGGCTCGTTATTACGCTTCAAAACGTTCTCTAGTATTTTGGTTGATTCTTCAATACGTCCAGTGGTAAATAGCCAGCGTGCTGATTCCGGTATTAGACACAAATATGGAAGGTACATTGGAAGATGACATATGCTAATTGCGAAGTAATACCACTTCCAGTTTCGTAGAAAATAACTAAACGCCGGTAATGTAGCATGTCCAAAATTAAAGGGTAGCTGATATAGAATTGATAAGGCTTCGCGTTTTTTTGGTCCAACATATTCCATGATTATAACAAAGCTAGCAAAAAGAAAATCAGTGTTACCATACATATTTAGAAGTAATCAATACGATGCAAGTCTTTAACTATGGTAATAATAAATAGCAACCTGAGGCCGACTTTGTCATTTTATCGGAAAACGAGATGTAAGTAATACTTATAATAGTTATAATAAGTTTTGACTGATCCACACGGAAAGACAGAACGTCTGGCTAAAACAGTTTCCTGCAACTTACTCAAAACTCAAGGGAACTGCTGAATAGTTTTATCCAAGATCCAAGGAAGTTTCCGGATAACTTCACCAATGCAATAATATTTCCTACGGTGAAAAACTGGGATTGAATGGAAATCCTACAAACAGGCGACCAATTACTTGCCAGCACACAATGCACAAAATGATGACAGCTCATTAAGTAATCATTTAACGCAAACTAATATTCTTTGTGAAGGACAGAAAAGAAAGAACAATGAACCATTGCTCAAACTGTACTAGAAGAGACGGTAAACCAATTCAGAAACTTATAAATTATATAAAGACTACCAGAAATCATTTGGCAGTACACCACATAGTTGGCTCATTGAGAGTTTCACGATATATGATATCAGATAAATTCAAACATAGTTCAATTCCTAAAGCACAATATCGGACACAAGTACATGTTTTGAAAGAACATCAGATATCAAGAAACGATGTGGAATTTTTTTTAAGAGTGACTTCAATCAAGAAGTATTGAAATACCTTTGATATATAGATAGTTCCTTCAACAAGGCAAAGTTTAACAAAAGAAAAGTTTCAAGAAAAAAAAGGATAGCCTCTAGACACTCAGTATATAGAGAAAGTAGAAGAACAAGATGTATATAATAACCTAAGTATTATCATATCAACAATAAAATCGTCAAACCTAACCTAATCACTTACTTGGGTGACCATAACAACCCATTACCGCGTTGCGAACGACATCAAAAGCTCTACCCAGGCCCCACTGCTTCACGCCAGCCTTCTTCAATCAGTCACGAAAAGTGTGGATAGGGTTTCATCGGACTGGTTTTTCCATCGGAGCCATTATTTTCCTCTTTGTCGTTGCGATTTCTGCTTCAAATACCAATTTCGCCGGAGCTTCTTCGTCCATACGCACAACATGTTCCAGCCAGCGCAGATGTTGAATAGTAAAGCTCTGGACTACGTCAATGTCAGCGTAGAGCTCGTACGAAGAACTTTTCTCTCAAACACAACAAGCGCAGCTGCATCAGTCTGCGATACAACCATGTCACAACCACACAAGCATCAGCTTTGTCGGACGAAAGAGGTTTCTACTTCACTTTGTGTCCAAGCTGACATCATTTTGAGTGTTCACGGCGGTGAGCTCCTTGATCACTTCCAAAGTATAGTTGATTCCAGTAACACGTCTCCATGTTTGTGGCCACCAAATACATGCTTTCTTTGGCTCTCGTTCACCATCAAACCCACGTTCGCTGACTCTTTTTGATAGCAGAAAACGTACCAGTAGCATCTTGCGGTCGTATACTTCCTCGAGAAAGCATCATCCTTGTCCTTCATCGGAGTGTGCACGTAAATCAAGCTGATATTGAGGAATCGAGCATTGACGCGGAGCGTAGCCAACCTTTCGAACAATTAGGTGGGAGCCTGGAAATGTGGTGGCGAAGATTTATGCTTACTACGAGTCCGCATCCCGATTCGTGCCTAACCGCATGGCAGCTATAGTAGATATCGCAGTTTGCTTGGTTAGAGCCATTTTGTTCTATTTATCTTATTTTCTGGATGGCGGTGGTGTGGGCCTTAATTTTTTTGACATCATCATCCGGCAATTCCTTCCCGGTCATTCCAGTTACATATTCTCAAATCATTGTCTTTTTTTTCATTTGCGGCGGTCGTCAACGTTGAGGAGTTTTTCATCCAAGGTTTTCTTAGTAATCATTGGAGAATGATTTCTGTGGCTGCTACCAAATCCTGCACGCAGCCAGTTAACTTACAGGGAGGACGCGCTGCGTACATTTGCACACTATCTCTGCGGATAAGGAACTCAGCTTTCTGGCGATTCCCATTTGAAAAGCAGTCTTTGCTCTGATAAAACAAATGCCAATACATCCTAACCAGACTTATAAGGTAGCTTAAATTCTGAACTACCAAATTATAAATCATGATTAACCTTGGTATTATGTATTTATTGTTGAATTGGTTGAATAAAGAATTGAATTGAATAAGGTAGCTTAAATAACGCATCCACAAAACTCCAAAAGCGAATCTAAACGGCAAAATCAGAAACAAGGGGCTATAAGCACTTCGATATTGTTAAGGGGACAGTATCTGAAATTTAACCACTATAACACATTACCACCACAATCATGATGTAAGAGAATAGAAAAGATGGTGGTAGATCCTGATACTCAAGTATAGTCTCTTCGAGAGTACTTTCTGCTTAAGTCTGACAGATCCCGACTTCTTGAAGTTATAATGCAAGCGGATAAAAACTTGACAACTAGAACCTAAATGGAAGCATTAACTGAGAACCAGAAATCATATCTACGAGATAGCAAAATTGGGCAATTAAGCCTATCCACGGTAGATACTACAGATCAATTAACACCAACTATGTTAATAACCTAATGTTTAATGTAAGCGCTCATATCCCCCTGTAGACAGATAGTTTGTTTACTTATGAAATCTATATATTTGGTTTATAAACGAGTAGTTTCCATTTAGTATCACTATAAAACTTTTACCTTGTTGTCATTGTGCCACCAGTTGCAAAAGCAACTAAAAATCGTAAGATGCAATGCAGCCAAAACCATGTTGATACCGGTACTAATAAGCCGGCTATAAGCTGCAAAAAGCAACAAGCTAAAAACGCCGGCCTTCGACCAAACCTAACAAAAAAAACAATAATTTATTAAAGTATGAAAACTTTTTGATATAAATCGGTTTTACTTATCAGACCATACGCCAAAAAACATACTACCGAGCATAATGCCAAACATAACAATTGATTGCGAAAAACTCGGCAGCCAGGAAAATTTACATATTAAATTCCATTCACTAGTGATGGTTGATTCAAAAACCGAATCATCAAATTTTACTTCTTCGCATTTGTCATCACAAGAGTCATTCACACCTGCAGGTTTAATGCATTCATGTTTTCTTGGTGCTGCCAAAAACAGAATGGCCAATGTATGCCATCCGGTGCCGAATTTACTTAAAAAGACCAACATACAAAGAAAGAACTGATAGCGACCAAAATCTCCAATAATTCCGAAAATTGGATCTAGTGAATTCAAAGAAACCGAAATAAGGAAAATGTTGATTTAAAATTAAAGTCAAACAGATACCCTTTGGCTTTTCTTTTGTCTCATCCTTTTTGTCCATTTTTGAATTTTGCTCTAAGAAATGATTTTTGATTAATTAAACTTTTTACTTTTGAAGTTATAGAAATATTTTGATTATTTTATTGAGTTTACTGTTTCGTACAGTGTGCAATAACACCAAAAAAATAACATTAAATAAAAGTAGCACAACAAAAAAACGTCAAACTAGTTTCATTATATATTAAATGGAATCATCAGTGACCTTTGAGGCGTTGCAGTGAGAATTTGTGAGCCAGGCATTTTTCTGTTTTTTCATAGATTTGCTAAGAGCCCAAGCAAAAAGTGATTTTGATTTCATTGTTATGAGATTAATGAATTGCTCCATATGTTGCTGAACTACAGCCGAATTGTAAAGGGATTCCCTTTTTTGGAGTAATTCAAAGAAGTGTTGGACTATTTTGTACTTTTATTTAGCATTTGGGAGAGATAAATTTTTATTGTTCCAATAGCAGTTCTCTTTATTAGGGTAACCAGGTAACCAAATCGCGGCGTGATTGATGAACTTAATGATTTGTCGTTGTTTTCAAATAGAAAATTTTGAAAATGTTGCACGATACGAGAAACGTTTAGGATTTCAAAGCATATTGAAAAATGAAGGAAAATTCCTATCAAAGTTAAAAAGTCGAAAAATTTTAATAAATGGAATAATGTTACATGGATCGCAAAATGTTCAAAAAAAATAAATTGCGAAACACCTGTCAAGTGTTGAAAGTTTTTGAAAGAGTCTAAAAAATTTGAATATACAGGTAGTCCCCGACTTACGACCGTTCGACTTACGACTATTCTTACTTACGACCAATTTTTTTTCAATTTTTTTCATAGAAAATGCTTAAAATAGTTTCGGGGAATCCCTAAAATATGTATATGAGAAAAAATTTAAAAAAAAACAGTAGTATGTACAAGGATTCGATTTATTTCAGTACAAATAATACGTTTGTTTAAGTGAATAATTTTATATCATCCCAAAAATGGCTGGAACTAGTAGTGCAGTATGTATGTAATATTTTTCTTTAGTTATTTTTTATGAAACTCGACTTACGACCGATGACTAGGAAGCTATCTCGGTCGTAAGTCGGAGACTACCTGTACCAACCGAGAAAATTGTTCATATGTCAAAACATCAATTCAACAGATAATCTTTGGTTGACATTTATGCCCAGCGTCTAAATTCGGCAATTCCGCTGATCTTTGCATTCGAATCATAAAACTCATGTTCACCCAAATTTCTGATTTGCATCGGTTTTTTTACATAGTCCAAATATAATGCGCAGCTAAAAATTATATTCGTATTTTAATTTTATTTTAGTTTTTTTTTATTTATCGCATATAGTTCAGAATTATAATATGTTTTTACTTCATTGCTTTATTTATATTGCTTCATTGATAGGTCAAAAATAAAGTTTTCGAAAATATATCAACATCGCGCACTTTTGGAACTCGGGACCCGAAATGCATTTACGACCTCTTTTCATTGATTGGTGCAAACAAAATTTATTGAAATTGGGCCACAATAGGGTGCTTTTGGGACTCGAGACCACCTCTTATGATGGCCAAAATCCATGTACGACCCCTTTTTATTGATTAGTCCAAAATAAAATCTAAAATCGACCGAAATCGGACACTTTTTGAACTCGGGACCACGTTTGGGGATGGCCAAAATCCATACTCGATCTCTTTCCATTGATTGGCACAGAAAAAATTTTTGCAAAATATATCGAAATTGATCACTTTTGGGACTGGGGACCACCTACGTTGATGATCGAAATCCATTTATTTATAGATAAAATCAACGGACATTCCAGAGTTTTGTATATAAAAACAACATCCCTCAATGCCCAAAGTTTTCCTGCTCGCAATACAGGCTCTTTCCATAGCAATTTCCTAGCATACGATAGGTTTCAGGACCTAAACATCAGATTTCGGCAAGTCCACATGTTTTGCTTCATTTTTGGAATTATTCAAGGTTTAACTACATAGGTCCTTTCTTTTTATAGACGCACAACAAGAAGTCTGAAACTTCTTTACTGCTTAAGTCGATTTAGCTATGTTCGTCTGAGGAAACCACTATAGCGAGAAAACGATAGGATTAATTAATTAATAAAACTTAATTGCATTGAAAATTTTTGAAATCGGTTCATAGACTTATCGCCCACACATATTTGAGTGTTCGTCAAGATAACATAAGTGGTTACCTCAGGAGATGAAGGGACCAATTTCAGAACTTGGAATAAGAAAGTGGGGCACGTGACAACTCCCATACAAACAAAAACCTATGAACAAATTTTACCAAATTTTCCGTACCATTTCTGGCTCTTATAAAAATAAGTGACCAAATATTACTTCTTTTTACTAATTAATATATATATATATGTATTTTACATATGTATGTAAGTAGTAGAAAAACATTTTAGTTTTAGAAATTTTATTTGTTTTTTTAGTTGACTGATATTATTAATTAATTGAACATGTAGAACAGCCCTCATGGCTCAAGTGTTGAGAGCGGCTGTCCAAAAATAATTTATGGAATGGTCGGTGTTCAAACCCTTGTACAAATTAACCAAAAAAGCTGGTCGGATGAGGCTATGTATATGAGTATGTATATATGTGGTAGTAGCCGAAACATATGTCACCAATTAACAGGTTAAATTGTTTCATTGGTTAACTTTTTCATGTTTGTTTAAAAAACATTGACCGATTTGTGAAATTTCACATGAATATCGGTTTCTGTTAATGACTGTACAATTCGATCATACTATGTTTAATTCATTTTAGATTTATATGAATGACCTTTGCTTTTGGTCATCAATAAAAAAAACTTCCCAAATTTTTTATATAATGACCTTTTTATTGATGGCTATTTTTTTTTTTTTTTTTTTGTGAAAAAAGGTTTTTTACCTCTTTTGTGTCTTTAGTTACGTTTGCATTAACAAAAATAACTCAGCATCACGTTTCAACGCTATAGCTTGTTTGGGAGATATCTCACACTTATGTCAGGATGCGCTCACTTTTTTCCTGGTGTTGGATCGAACTATTTCATATATACATGTGAAGCTTTAATGTATCATCTTAAATGACTTTGCCGGTATGACGTTTTGAAATTTATGCTTATATGGGAAAGGCCACGCCGTTTTCGCGAAGTTCATCAAACTTTTTTAAAGCTTGATCGAATCACTTAAAGTACTTATTGGAAATATCGTTGCATAATATAAATATTTCTCTACGTATATCGTATCCAAAGTTTTATTTGTTTTATTTGTAGGTGTGTCCTAGTACTGATTTCGCCCATCTTCAATACCACAAAGTATAACTAAAGATGTAGCCAATATAGCTCATTTCCGGATAGACACACAGACAGATATATACGGCTACATCGTGCCTGGAGGTGATGCTGATAAAGAACCAATATACATACATATATCTATATGCCTCCGCCTTATATGCGTTACAAACGAAATGAGAATGTGAATATAACCCGGATGTAGCGTATCGCAAGCTCTATATAAGTTATGACAAACTATAGAATTTTAAATAAAAGCTTGCTGGCAATAAAGCACAGAGAGCTTTACGACAACCGATGCAAGAACCCATTTATTTAAATTTAAATTAGGTAAGTGCACGTGGCGTTACGAAGTGTTACAACTAAAATTTCAAGTTTTCATAGCATTTTCTCACAGCTGATGTTTACTTTTCCCACGTTAAAAGTTTGGATTTCCTTTGCAAAATTTTTATTGTCTGTTTAGCCACAAAATCCACCACGCAAATCACATCATCAAAATAAACACAATTCAGTCTCATCCTATTTTCACACTAGAATTAATCCCAAATCAAACATAAACAGCCCATTGAACTTAAGTACCAAAAACATACGTCACACGATTGCATCAGTATCAAAAGGGGCGGATGGTGCTCAGTGGTCGGCGTTGTTTGTGCTGTTTCGCATGCCACAATTATTAACAGTTGGCAGATTTGCTGCTAATCAATATGCTGCAGAACACCATGCCTAAATTACAGTCGAAATTCGTATAGCGTTTCGTTTGAAGGTATGTATTCTAACCATAGCGTCTGCTATGCTTTAAATATCTCAGAAAATTTGTTTGTTCAAGAGCTTACAGTACCGCATATTTACTTTAAATGACTGTGATGTAGCTTTTGGTTTCGGCTTTGTTTCATCCCCTTAGTTTTTCTTAAGATAGTGTGTACTTGGGCGAATTCTTTAGTTAGATAATTTTCAACAAAAAAAAAATGTACGAAAATTACAAAATGCATATTTTGACTTTTGAAAAATCTGAAATTTCAAACTGAGAAAATGCTTCTTTGACTGCGGAGAATATTCAAGAATTTAAAGACATTTCAAATATATGATTTTTCGGAAGAACAATGACATTTTCCATAAGACACTGTTTCAGCCTTAGCTTAGTGTTTTTCGGTATAAGACGACGTTATGTTATATGATGAACGTTTTTAACCGTTGATGCTGTTGTTGCTCAAAGTGAAGTCCCATGAGCGTATAAATGGGGAGAGGCCAGGGGTCGTGTCAACCCCAAAATATTGGATAACGACCCCAGAATTTGAGCACTTAATACTTATGTGCATCTTTCTGGGGCCAGACCCAACCCTAGAAAATGAGTCCAGATACGCCCATGTGAAGGTCAGTCAACTGCTCTAACGAATTTCAACTTTAGCTCCATTGCTAAAAATAAAAAAACATTTAAAGCCACTGCAGCCATCTAGTTCGGTAGACTACGCACGGAATCAAAACTAGAATATTACATTTTACCACTTTGAGCAATCGAACCCAGCCAAACCAACTTAACTTTACCTATAGCTTAACTGAAATCCTAGCGTGTTGTCCTTCAAGAGCCAAATACAAGAAACTTTCCCCTAAAATATCTCCGAGCCCTCAAAATGTATACAATATATTAAGCCATATTATAAGGCCAATGGAACGTGAATTATGAGTCATGCAAACGATTGGAATCCTTATTAATTTCAAAGAACCCGATGTTGAAGAGTCCAACTTCTATTATTTATGTGAATGCTTAAAATCTATCATGGAGTCTATGAAAAATTGAAAATGAATTTCCGAAAATATCAATGTGGAAGCGGTTACTTACTGGGCTTAAGCTATGATGGCAAATGTAATTTCCCAGTCTTACTTAATCTAATTATATATGGAGGAATGGACTGCATTAGCTTGGTCACATCGAGTGTATTGAATTAAATGTTTTATTTCTTTTAAACTACAGGGCGTTAATGGTTATAATCTTCTCTTAAAGAGGGATTAAAGAGAAAATGTGGTACCTGTTATTAATGGACTCGGTGAGTCGAAATAAAAATATAAATATTTTAAGCAGCAACCCGACCACCTTTTCCCCCTATTTTCGAGAATGCTGAGCACGATGGCAGTGCTTAAAATTTTTTTGGAGGTGACCGCTTGGCCGCTTGGGGGTGTGGTGAATAAATAATATTTAATTTTCGAAAATAATTTTAAGCACCGCCTTCGTGCTCAGCATCCTCAAAAACGGCAATCGACAAATATTTTACCGATGGAGGACGGAGAATATCCGATTCCTCTATTTCGGGGGCGGTTTATGACCATTTTAGGGGGTGAGGTCAAGTCGAAAATAGTTTTAAACATAGCCATCATGCTAAGCATCCTCAAAAACGGAAGAAATGCGGGTTTTCTCGTTACACCAAAAAAAAAATGTGTTCACCCTGCTGAGGGTGATTTTTGGCCATTTTGGGTGATGGGGTCAACTGCAAAAGAATTTTAAGCATCACCATCGCATTCAGGATTCTCGAAAACGAGGGTGGAGGTGGTTTGGTTGCTGCATAAAATGTTTGTATTTTTCGAGGATTTTTCAGCATTCTCGTGAGCCCTGCTCCTTTCCTACAACTTCATAGTTGCATATAAAACTTTGTATAAAAGCAGGAAGGAGTTGAAAAGGAGGAGGCATCAAGTGAAATCCATTGACATCGCTACTGGAAGAAAAAGCGCTCTGCATCCATCGGTGCCTTTTTTGCTGCAGCAACCAATACGTAAACACACCTTTTTCTTTAGACGGGGAGGTTGTTTTGTTTTTCCTCAATCCAGAATGGGAAGGGCCACTATAAATTATTGATTTTTTCATATGTACATATATATGTAGGTATATACGAAATGCACCTGTTTTTGACAGCTTCTGTGTCATTGAAATTACAGACTGCAAACTTTTTCTAAGCTCTCAACTCAATTGCATAATCAGCAGGGAGTACGTCAACCACCTTCGTATTTCATTGAGGAAAATAAAAAAAAAATATTTTAAGGACTTACTCGTGTGCACTGATAACAATTATGAAGTCTGTTAGTAATACGATGACGAAATGCTGGTTATAGTCACAAATTTCAAAGATACATATATTTACAATAAACAAAGGAGCAAAAGATTCACCCTTCCGCGGTGCTTGTTCTTTTCATGTCTAATATATTGCGAATGATGTAAGAATATAAAACATTTAAATATATTTATAGAACATAATGACTTAATAAATCAAAAGAGTTTATGTGTACATATGCACACTAGAGTGTACGTAAAATATATGGGAAATTCCTTTCTCGTATTTTTTGTGTCGCCATATGCGTCATGATATTTTTTATTTTCGTTGTCACTATTTCTTTCAGTGACGTTTAACGGAGTGGGTAGAGCTGAAATTTTGTTAGTTTCGAGCAAACGACACACTTTCTGAAGCTCCAATTTTGAACAAATTTTTAATTTTCGGTGATCTCTTTAAAGAGAAGCAACTGTTGGGAGGTGGAATATCATGTTCCCTAATATATCCTTTTTTAAATCTAAATCTGAAGAGTTACAAAAGCAATTGCATGTGAAGGGGGAAAGAATGTGGAGGCTTTGACGCATTGTGTTTATGTTTTTTGCTATGATTCTTAACTGATCAGTGCAGGAAATAAGATATAGCGTGCTTGCAGACTCTTAAGCCTCGGCTAAAAAAGCTTACTGATGATATGACGTAGCGGTCATTGAAACTAGTATAAGCAGCTGGTTGTCCATTTTTTGTTCCTTTACAATTGTTCTCTAACAATTAATGCATTTTGCGCTTGTAAGTTTTTTTGTTGTTTTTGCACTAAAAGTACTGAAAGCATGACTGCGTCCATAGTTGTCAAGTGCCCGGGATCAACCTGGAATTTCATGTGAAGAAATTAAGTGTTATAGTCTCTTAGGAATTGACTTATTTAAAAGAATCAGTGCGTCTTCAACTTTGACAACACGTAAAATTTTTGTGAAAACATTTTCAAGATGTCCTTCGATTTGGCATCTTATTTCTATAAAAGCAAATATAATTTACAAGAGAAACTACGGTCATCCTGCCCATTTTCCACTAGAGTGACTTTTATTTACATTATGTTGACTATTTTATGTTTCCGTTTCAAATCAAGTGGCGACTTTGCACCACGGCAGCACCAATTTGGGGCCCATTAAAAACAGACACAGGACTCGATTTAGGCAATGCTTAGCCCTTCTTTCTTTTGTATCTTAAATGACGAAAAAAATATTCTTTAAACTTTATAAAAAGTTAAGAGAAAGCTTAGGTTGCTTACATAAATATTAAAATCTTTGGTTATTTTGAAATCCTGAGATATTCGAATTATCATTATACTTGTGCTATCGAATTTTAAAACAAGTGGATCATCACTGTCAATGTCATTCGGATAAAATTTAATAAAATTTCTAATTAATACAAATATTTAGTACGAGCTGTTACCGCAGCTTTGCCCGCTCACTTCCCGATGTGCAATCTCGCTTAAATTTTACGCAGTCTACACTGCACCGAATTTCACAACTTGGCATAAGTACCAAGAATGGCAATTTAAGTGTTTTTGTTGTATGGGAGAAGCCACGCCGCAATACGAAAAGTTGTTAAAATTTTCATGAGGTACTTAGCCGTATCTTTAAGCATCCTAAGACCAAATTTCAAAACTATTGCTATCACAGGAGTCAGGAGCGTTTTAAGTGTTTTTGTTGCATGTAAGGTGCCATGCCCCCTTATTTAATCTCGTGGTGTTTGGGATAGATCATTTGCATCCTATCACGAAATTTTAAGTCTCATCGATACGAAGATATAGCGTTTTAAGTATTTTTGTCGCAAGGAAGGTGCTAACAATAATTTTTTAGAGAAGTTTGCCATTTTCAACATATTAAACATATATATAGTTTTTTGTGACCTTTGACCTCATGATACTGACCTACCAGTGGTAGTATCATTAGGGACTCTCGCATAATATTGAGAACTCCAATTAACATACAAATATGACTATTCCATATATGACTTTCCGTTGACTGCAAGATAATGAACCACTGTGAGACACCCTAAGAAGCACCCGATGCAAGCAACAATCTAGTAAATAATAATATACTGAGGATCCCATACCCTACCCAGTGTTGGCTGCCTTTCCGCAGAAAAGTAATGCAGTGAAATCTGTTGGAGAATTGCAAATTCAATTAAAGAACTCTCGCGGCAGCTAACTCCCAGTACATCCATCTTTTATGACAAGAATTCACTTGTTAATGGAGAATCTGCCATTGTAGCTACTTTGCTACTCAGCTACTTTGAGCGTTTTCCAGATAGAATAGCTAAATATCGTCAAAGTTGTCAGAGGTAAAGTTCAGATAGCAATACAATCGAAGAAGATCGATCGAAAGCTATAAACTATCGGTGAAAGAACTATGTTGTACATTTAAAATTGTAGTCCTTTATTTTATGAAAAATAAACTTTCAAATATCTATAAGCTTAAGAAATTTCAGCATTCCCACATTAGTATCTGTGGCTAATTAGAAACCACAATCGCACGCAACACCAATTCAACTTCATTAATAAAGAGAACATTACAAGCAGAACTCTTTCACACCTCATTAAACAAACAACGTTGCGCAGAATCAAATCGACCTTAAAACTGCAGCATTCTTCAAACGTACAGATACAATTATGTATGTATCTAAGTATGTATGTAGTACAATTGTATCTGCAAGGCCGTTCCTTTGCGCGCTGGCATGTAAATCTGGTTCAAAGGGTGCAGTTGACAGCGGCAATTGAGAAAATTGAATTATTTATTTTGGATGATTTAAAAACAGAAATTAGCTACGTCAATAGTTCCAAGTTGCATTCGTCACATAGTTGTGAGCGCACGCGACCAACACACGTTCCCACAGATGCAAACAATTGCCAGAGGCGAGAAAAATCTCGTCGCCACCACAGTACAACAATAGAGCAATAACAATATGTTGCTTGTTTCTTTGCTTTGACGAACGGCGGCGACGGGGACGGCGATGATTCGACTGTAAAGCGTGTCAGTAAAAACAAACCTTCCATTTAACAGCAATTGCCGGTGCTGAGAGGATACGGACGGACGCACACGCGCGCCGACGAACAACAGTTCTGATGACAGTAATCAGCCTTGATGTGCTGATATCATCGTTGGTGAGCATCCCTTAGTTTAACAAAGAGCAGGGAGTTTTGAGAAAAATTGCAAACCTGAGATGTTTGAGAGTGGTTTGAATTTTTTTTTTTAAATTTTGGTTCATATAAATTTATACAGAGATAGAGAACGGTAACTTATTTAGGGTGTTTCTTGAGAGAAACTTAAAATTAGACACATGGTATTTCTATGACAGCCAGTCGCGGATCTAGGACATAGTCAAATTGGACTGTAGCTAGAAAAAGTGAAGAAGCTGGGTATATTCAGTAAATATATATATTATATATAGTGCAAAGCTACCGACCACGTGGAAAGCTTTAGCCGAGAAAAAAAAATTTAAACACTTGAGTCAGAGGCCATAACATTCAAGTGCAGGCATGGCCAATATAGCTGAGTGAGGGAGCTGGTAACCGCTTAATAACAGAGCCAATGCTTGAATTCGAAAATCTAAATTGAATGGTTTCAACAAATATTATAAAAACAAAAGGGGTGTAGACTTCCCGCTTTTCCCTCATATCAGCTTCCCACTCAAAACATTACATAAAAATTACATTTGATTTGAAGGAGAAAATGTTGGTTATAAACTATGGAAGTCAATCATTTTTGATTCAAATTTAAGCTCTAATCCATAAAAATGATTTATTTTCTTTTTCGTAGCACCCTAATAGCTTAACAACGTTCCAGTTTATATGAGATAACAAGACTGCTATACTTGTGCATTGCGATCGTACTCAGAGCGACCTTTGGCCATAAACTTAAATCTGACGTCCTTAAGTGCAATCTTGTTACAAAGCAATGTAAACACGATTGTTAATTTTCACTTTTCAGGACCTGCAACCCCTGCAGCATTTCTGCGTCGGATCGTGGAGGATGGCTCTTTGAAATCACAAGCCACAATTAAATTATTGCATTTCAAATTAATTTCCGGGGGTTTCGTATGAAATTTTCCTTCCGCTTTTTTGGTCACATGACTATTTGTTTGTACAAGGTGAGTTCCATTGTTCAAGGGTTAGTTGTTGGTGTGGGAATAATGTGTAATTCATTCAAGAGTTTTTAAATCCAATTGAATCTACGTCGCTGATAAGGGTTGACGCATATTATGTTGTAAGACTCAATGGTTTATTTTCATAAATTTAATTGTTTTAACTTTTGCAATTCTTAGAAAATATTATTTTGTATATCTATTATTATTTAGCAAGAATTTCGCTTATATGTAATCGATAGGTTTTATTTGCTTATAAGGCTGTCCTACGTATTATTGTAATAAATATATATAAGTAAGTATATCCTTGGAAGTAATTAATTAACCACTCATTGTACTCAGAAGTTCTAGCATAAGCAAGCAGAATTGTGAGCTGATTCCGAAGCGAGCTACTTTTCAACTGGATTAAAACTTCACTTATGTTTTTTTTTTGAAGAAATTCATACAAATAAATATTTTCGAAATTTCTTAGAGGTTTCGAATATTAAATTCCAAGTTAAGGAAAGGTAGCCTTTTCTAATTTTTTTTTTCCTATTTTAATATGCTTTAACCATCTACTTCTCGATAGACAAAAATGTAAGTAGCCACTAGAGAGTTTTGAAGAGGAAAATCTCCATTTTCGGAAACTTTTCCATGAATATAAATCCTACGAGAAATACCGTAAGATAGCAAAACATTTTTAAATATTTTTTTATGTTGAACTGGAAATCACGATAACTCAACCAAAACTTGTCACACGGTTGTATTGTATCTAATGGTCACCAGTGGAAGTTCCTACTTAATAAAAAAGTAATTTCGTCGTATTTGACATAAAAAACCTATACGTATGCAGCAGCGTATCTATAAGGGGGGAGAAAGGGGGCGGTTGTCGCGTATACAATGGTGAAATCAAAATATCTCATTTTGCCAGGGTTTCTGAAAGTCAAAATTAAGGACCTTTTCTTTTTTTTTTTTGTAAATAAAAAAAGTGCCAAGTGTGTAGGCAGAGATTTTTGTAAATTTACAGTGAAAGATTTCTCAATTCGCTAAAGTTTTTGAATGTTTGCCAAAGTGAGGAATTTTTTTGCTTTTTGCAAAATCTAACTAAACTAATCTCACCGGGCGCCAAATATGCAAGGTAAGTCTCTGTACATATGTAGATATTTTGTATGCATGTGTGTGACAGGATATTTTAAGCTTTTTATAATACAGAAATTTATAGGTTGTAACTTGGCAAAACTTTTGAATATTGATTCTTATTTGGAGTTGAAAAATTATTTTCATAAACACGATCTCTGCGTAGGCTCATAAGAAAAAGTACAACGGCGTTAGGTTGCAAGGCCTTGGAAGGCTAAACTTCTAAAATAGATTATAGTAAGTCACATCCTAAATTATATTTAATTCCCTACATTTTAAGTCAAAGTACATCAAAATTGGTTGAGAATTCAGGGAGCCAGTTTGTCCAAAACAACATGTAAACTCCACACTGTGCGCCAGTTTGGTAAATATTAGTTCTGACAGTTCATATTTGGCAGTCGTGGAGTAAAGAAAAACGTGGAAAATGGTAACTGCAGAACGATATCACGACATGATTGAAAACTTTTGGCTAGATCTGCATACTTTGTTGGGCTTGTTTAAAACGTGCTTTCAACCAAATGGTGCAACATCGCATACAGAGAGAATTACAATGGAATAACTGCAACACTGGTTGCCATAACAAGCTTTCTTAAAAAATAGTGATTATTGGCCTGTTCCAGACTTTTTTTGTGGGGATATCTGAAGAGCAAGGCTTACGCAAACAATTCAGAATCCCTTGAGCATTTCAAATAAAATATTCGTAATGAAACTAATAAAATATGAGGTGTAGTGTGTCAAAACGTAATGCAAAATGTACTCAAAAGAACCCACATTTGAGGCTAAAAAGGCATCTGATATTGTAAGTATCCCATACATAATTGCAAACATTAAATAAACTATATATGAATAATATCTGACCAATATATTTGATTTTATAAATTGAAAATAATTCTTCTTTATTCTCGTTAATTTAAACAAAACTTATAATCAAACAAAGTAGAACCTTCCCTGTGAACACCCTGTATTTAAAAACTATCGCATCATTCAAAGCAGAGGCGGTCTTAAATATTTGGCGACCGCAGCTACATACTTATAAAAAGCATGCCACCCTTTTTATGAAGGATTAATTCATATTATAATCTTAGATTTTGAAATGTTTAAGATTTCTATGTACTCATCAAAAGAGTGATTTCCTTTAGAATTATACAACTTTGAATTGAAATAAAAACATATATACTTATGTGTCCAATTTGTTATTTCCTATTTCTTGTTTAAAAGATTATTTATTACATTTATTGATTAACCCTTAAATGCATGGGGTCAACTCAAAATATGGAGACTATGCTCCTCTTATGTAAAATCGGTCACTTACCACGAAATGGGCACTCATTTTCCTGCGAAATGCACCTCTTCCCGGAAAAGCTCAAAAAGTGTGATTTGTGATGTGTACCAAATATGGTACACTATGATATATAAAGGGTGTTTTTTTTAGAGGTTTGTTTTTCGAATAGAGATAAAACTAGCATTTTATGGTCAAATCTAGCAACTCTAATGTCATTTATGTTCAATTTGGTTTGCCATTTTATCATGAATAGGTTGACAAAAGAACAACGCTTGCAAATCGTGCAAATTTATTTCGAAAATAATGGTTCAGTTCGCGAAGTTTACCGCAAGCTCCGTCCATTTTATGGTCGACATAATCGTCCATCAGAGCAATTAATTCGGTTAACCATGGATCGTTTTCGCACTACGTTTACTCTATGTGATAATACGCATCCGCAGAGACGTCGAACAGTGCGCACCGAAGAAACAATTGCCGCTGTAGAGCAAAATGTTGAAGAGGACCCGAATGAATCGATTCGCCACCGTGCACAGCAATTGGAGCTTTGTCCATCAACTTTATGGAAGATTTTGCGCAAAGATCTTGGCTTGCGACCTTACAAGATCCAGCTTGTGCAAGAATTAAAGCCGCGAGACCATGCAATGCGTCGTGATTTTGGTGTATGGGCCGAAAATGAGATTGATCTCGATGCTGATTTTCATCGCAAAATTTTGTTCAGTGATGAGGCTCATTTTTGGTTGAATGGCTACGTCAACAAGCAAAATTGCCGCATTTGGAGTGAAGAGAATCCACATGAGACCCTTGAGACGCCATTACATCCACAAAAACTGACTGTTTGGTGTGCTCTATGGGCTGGTGGAGTCATTGGGCCATACTTCTTCCGAAATAATGCTGGAGAGTCAGTTACCGTTAATGGAGACCGGTATAGAGCCATGATAACCGACTATTTTGTTCCCGAATTGGATGGCATGAATGTGGATGAGTTGTGGTTCCAACAAGACGGCGCTACATGCCACACAGCGCACGTCACAATCGATTTATTGAAGGAAACATTCGATGAGCGCATAATTTCGCGGAATGGACCTGTCAATTGGCCACCAAGATCGTGTGATTTGACACCATTGGATTATTTTCTTTGGGGATATGTGAAGTCGCTCGTCTACGCCAACAAACCAGAAACGTTAGGGGACTTGGAAGCCAACATTCGTGGCGTTATTGCCGACATACGGCCCCATATGCTCGAAAAAGTGGTTCAAAATTGGACCTGTAGAATTGGCTTTATTCGAGCCAGCCGCGGCGGCCACATGCCCGAAATCATATTTAAACATTAATGGCATAAAATTATCCTTCCAATAAAGCCAAATTGATGGACATTAAAACGATTTTCTTGTATTTTATTTCAATTCGAAGCTCTATACGTCTAAAAAAAACAGCCTTTATTAAATCAAAAGCACTTTTTTATTTTTTTTTTTTTTATTAGAAATGAATGGAAATTGAATGAAAATATCAAGTGTGGTTGTTTTTATTGTAAATACAATTATTATATTTGATCATGTGTAATACGTGATGAAATAATTACGTTTATCATTCAAAGGAAGGCACACATTGCACTTTCTGCATTTGAATTTTGAACGGCTGTTCACGTCTTTGCCACCATCATCACATTTCACATTATTGCACCGAGCACGTCTTTCAATAACAGGTGGGTGATTAATACCAACAAGCCGTATCTGCGGTGGTTAATGTTCATATTGGGCATGGAGAACTGCCAAAGGTACATCCGGCTGGCCTATATTATTTATCTTATGAGCAATCATATTCTTTAGCGTGGGATACCTCCAGACGGAACGCCTTTTGGGTCATCGTTATTGCAGTGTTTACGAAGGTGTTCCATTACAGCGAAGTCACCTGTACACCTTGAATGTTTCATTTTCATCAAAACCTTTTGGTCTTGAATATTACAATATTTTATTCGATTTCGATTGACTGGGAATGTCTTGAGTCCGTAGATAAGTCAATAATTTCATAGACGTAAACTAGTTATACATCTGGAAGGTGCAGTTTTCGATACGGAAGACTTTACAAGACATAAGTACCACAATGGTTCTCCAGGCCATAAGCGATGACTTTCTCCACTAAAAGTTTCAAAGTTGTACATAAAACCGAAGTTATTACAAAGTGTGAGCGTATTTGGGAAATACTTCTTCATAAAATGTCAAAATTTTTTAGCACATATAACACATCTATCGATAAACGAGACTGCAAGGGGATAGATTGAATATGATCGTAAAGGGAACTCAGCAAAGGAATAAGCGATCAAGGACTCTCAGTATCGTATTCATCGTTGTGATTTATGTGGATGTGCTCCCTACTCTTTACACCGGTAAATCGTTATCACATTACACACAGCATCAATTCCATGAACGAAAACTCGCCTACATATCTACATTTCTGATTTGGCTCAGATGCATGAAGTACCTTACAAGGTACGCAGAAAGTAGTTAAAAAAAATATTTCAGATAATCGATTTCAATCAAGATTCCTAAAAATATGCTAAAACAAAGTGCAATATACTCACTAATATTTTTTCCACACGAATATTAAAAATTATCAATAATTTTTAAATACAGCTTTTGACCGCTTTGACAGCTTATCGGGAACTGCAAATAAACGTATGGGAGCTTAAGAGTTATTAATATAAAAGCTGGTATAGCCTGCTTTAAGTTAGAGCAAAACTTGACACGATGCAGGTTGAATGGGTAGACTTGCCTATGATTATAGGTACGTACCATATACGGTACACTATGCATTTGAGGGTTAAAATAATTCTCGGCATGTGTGAGTACACCGACACTAGCTGTAATAAGTTATTGATGAATTTTGCAATGAGACAAAGCACTGTACGTACAGAATGAATATTTTCACGGATTTATGGAGATAAGCCCGGAACAGTTGATCCTTTTGGAATTTACATATATACATAAGTATATATATGTTCAAATTTCACCACCTTGTCTGTTTCGCTTTTGCAAAAATAGCTTAGTATTTTTTATACTGGAAATTTGTAAGTATGAAAGGCGGCAAAATATTTCTTAAGCCCCATTTTTTTTAAATTTTCCATTTGTCAAAATTTTTCGGCCGCCAAAACTTCCTGCTCTAAGGTTCAGCGTACTGAGCCATTTGTGTGTTTTAAAATTTTATTTTCCCTGTGTTTGGTTGGTATGCTTAGCAATGTGGACCCATTGCTCCGCAAGTATTAATATTAATAATATAACCACACCCTTAATTGGGTAAAAAAAACTCCCTTATTACTCGAAAATAACTTTGTCTTAGACATAAGTTTGTAAAGGGTGATTCAATGAGAGCTTACAATATAAAGGTGAAAAAAACTTATAAGATTTTGATAAACCGCTGATATTTTTATTAAGGTGTGATGAAATATTAACGTCAAACAACACGGAATCGATGTCACTCAAGTGGCCGCTGCGAGCAACACTGCAAAGTCTCTTCCCTTTTTAACATTAATCCGAAAGTCTGTAACGACGATAGTGTCAGCCATTTGACCAATATTATATAACTACTTTTATTTTAAAGTTTGAACATTATATCTAAACCAAAAATAACAACAGTATATCAATTTTTCTTTAATGGGTGGCAGCCCATATTTGGGATAGAATTTGACAAGGCAACTCTATATATTCTATTTAATCTCTTCAAACTCTATCATTTGGCACACATTTCAAGCTGTTATCTTCGTTTACTAAAATTGACCCAAAAAACCGATGGGAACATATTATGTTTAGGCCTCTTCGAGCTCTATCATTCGGCATACATTTTGAGGTGTAATATTATATATTTTTGGTTAAAAAATCAAAATTGGCTAAATTTCGATGGATTTTTGGGTATAGGGACGGGCTTTGGCAAGGCAACCGTGGTTCGATTATTTAACCAAAATGCATCACTATCTTTCCTCTACATCGCATCCTGTAATCTTATACACTCGACTTTTCTACAGCGGGCTCTCCATCTATACAGTCGTTGTACCTTGCCATCGCCTTTTCAAAATCTCAGTTGAGCTAAAATGTTGTTGGTACCGAAATGAAGTTCGTTTTTCGAGATTGTAAGGGATCACCAAATCCTCAATATATATCTCGGCATGTGGTGCTTTTTAATGCTTGCAGCTAAATCTTCCGCAGTACCACCTTTACTAGTGAGAACACTATCAATGCAACAAAACTATGTAGATTTCACTTCAGTTATAGTTATGAGTCACTTCCTCTGTTTCTGCCAAAAGGCTATTTGATCATGCTCTTTGTGGATTCTGCTTTAGTTTAACACTTTTGGGCATTGCCGCACTGGATTTTAAACTTTGAGTATTATCGTTAATCCATTCAGTTTTTCTATTTTACCAGAATTAGGCATCGTGGATTAAGTTCTCCCGATTGTTCCATAAATGGTTAATCTATGGTCGTCTGTGATCAAGGGCATTATAATTAATTAGTTCATTGTACATATTTATATTAGCTTAGCCATGTTGGCGTGCCACTATTAAACGTTTATTTAAACAGCTAGAGCCAGGTTTTGTTAATGCAAAAATAAGCTATTTGCATCTCTGTACAACTGGATGAACGCCATGTAATCTCAAGCCTCTTATTGTAAATAAAAAGGTAGTTTCCTCATATATTCTTGCAAGTAAGTATTACAATACTCTACCAAAAGATTGCCATTTTCTTTTAGTTGACCAAGACCGTACTCTCCCATGACATGTAAGATATCTTTGCTGCCTATTTTAGCATTAAAAATTACCATTAGTATAATTAAGTATTTCCTGTCTACTAAGATAGTTGAGGTTAATTTGCTATGGAACTTGCGCTTCTCTGGAGATCCACAACTTCTGTCGGGTCATATACTTGTACTATTGTTAATTTTCTTACTCTGAAGTTGAATCGTATTGTGATGATTCTTTATTCAGGAGAAATCTCACTTCTGCAATGTGGAGGTTATCATATTCGAGTTCATATATTTTCCATTCAGCAGCATTCACTGAACTCTAAGCCATCAAGCTTAAAGCGCTGTAATACGAAAACAATCTGATGTTGGAGAGTACATTAAAAGAGGGTTTCAGCATTTCAGTATTCTATTCGCAACACTTTTTTTATTGCAAAGGTCATAATGGATTTTCTGGTCTGTGAATTATTGAATTTTTTATAATTTTTTTATTCGCTTACTATCGGTAGAAATAGGTGATTGGTGCAGATATGAGTCTTAAGACATTTTTTTGGCGTTCCTCCTCTATTAAATCATACACATTTATCTTCGTTACACTAGGTTATATACTATATGACGTGACCAACTATTTTGGAGCGAAAAGAAGTACAATCCGAACTGAAAAAGAGTACACTTTACCAAAAAAAAAAATGGTGATGACCAGTACAAAGCAGTTAAAATAGGTACTTACATTTGCTAGTACCCCAAAGTACGCAGTACAACGGGCTAAGAAAAAGCACTGTGCTCCCAAAAAGAAGTACAGTTAATCGTCTTTCGTTAAAATCTTAACAGCAAGCGTACATTGCTGCTTTAACAGCTATTAACATACGAACATACTGTAAATTTACAGAATCGCGCTATCGATTTGACAGATATTGTGGCTCAATGACCGTTGATATCGGTCAAATTGACTAATGGAGTTTCTTCTGTATAAAATGTTCACAAAAATATTTGTTTTATTTTTATATTTTCTGAATTATTTGACTTTTATCTACTTCTTGTCAACAAAGTTTCTTTTACGCTAATATTTGGTTCTTATCCTTTTTAGCACGATTTATGAAATGCAACGCACCCTGTCCTTTGACTCCACCCCTAAGCAGCCATATTTGTTAACTTTAATCAGACTGTAATGTTAAGGGATGGTTAAGCGATACTACTCGTGCGTGATAGGGTGCTTAAAAACTTCCATTTTTTTTTTGCTTGCGAAAAATTCCATATAAAAAGAATTTCGTTCCCAAGGGATAACTTTATTATCAATTATCTCATTAAAGTGTGCGAAACTGTTCCATGACTTCCGTTAAAAATAAGTTAAATAAATAAAATAAATTAGAAATAGAAATTTCTATAAATATTAAATAACATTATTAATATACAATTCATAATGTCGCGTAATCAGTTACCCGATTCATCTTCTTCTCCGCCAATAAGGTTCGTGTTGGAATAACAATACATCAAATTTGATAAATTAATGATTATGTTATTGTGGTTTTTTAAATTATGTAAAAAAAAGTTTAAGTTTGATATTCATATAAAAAGTAATTGCTCAAACAACAAACAATTTAATAATTATTGACTCAAACCTCCGTATTAATAAACAATGAACACCAAACGGCAGCACCAAATAAATACTGTGCGGGTTTAAAAAATGAGAACGGACCTCTTTTGATGCAATCAAAAAATTTTTGCTGATCAAAAAAAATGTCTTTCGTAATCATTAGAATGACGGTTTCAACAGAGCCCCCATAAGCCTGGTGGTATAGCGCTACCTTAGCGCTGGCAATCGGCTAACGTAAAACAGTGTTATAACGACTAGCTAAGTTAAACACCGGTTAGTGCTGTTTGATGTTTAACGAACATATAGAGGTTGTATAACGAGGAACTAATGTGTCAAATTTTGAACCGGTGTCTATTTTATTGTACATTGATTATCAGTATTAAAAAATAACACTGCACCTACACTCAGCGGCTCATACAGACCAGAACTGTCATAAGTCATCGATCGACCGAGATATCTTTGTTATTGAAGGCACTACTCTCTAACAACCGCCTGTCCTCCCACAAAACAAAATCTATTTAGGTTTTGTATATCAAAAGAAAAATTTTATATATAATATTTCATTAAAACATACCATTTTTTATCAACATTTAAGTGCTTACGGTGATTTCGATGAGAGCCGTCGACTTTGTTCTGGCAGTTGTCTATTTTTGTACAATTTCGGTATACAAAATTGCACTTAAGTAATTGACAAAGAGCTCCAAAGAGCTGAATTACTGATGGTGATTTATAGTTTTGTAATCAGTTTCAAACTTAATTTTACAAGAAACGAGGAAACGTCTTGAAAAGCCGACGAAAGACAGTTTTGAAATGTCCTTCGTGATTTTAATGCAGTCCGCGATACTCGACCATCCATCATGGCTCATCTCTTTAGTCCTTCACCTCTTCGCGCCGCTTTGAGCCTCTACAAAACTTTGCTTAATGTGCAACCTTAGTAGCCAGTGCCTTCTAGTCTTTACATTTCCACGATTCACGTATTTTCTGTTATAGCGATCGTTTCCCCTTAGATTTAGGACATCCGCGATTTTTTCTACACTGACGGTTCCATTGCTGTGATTGCCGGCAGAGTTCAATTGCTGATTTTTGTGTGTGTTTAGTCCATATTCATTTTCACCGTTTGATTTGAATAGAAATAGCATATTTGACAGCATATGGTGAGCAGTCCGACATTGGAAATGATCCTAGGGGACTAAATTTTCAGAATTTGGCGAAGACAATTGTTGGTGGACACTTGTAAATTGTGTAACAGGGTGCTATATGCTAACCAAGTTTCACAGCCATACAAAATAATTGGCTTTACGTTTGACTCAAAGGCTTTGAGCTTTGTTGTCCTTGACAGGAACGAAGACTGCCAGAAATTAGGAAGCCGAGCGAAGGTACCTTTCGTTTTGTTTATTCTAGCATGGATTTCCTTATTGGTACCACCATCAGGTGTTATTGCACTGCTTAAGTAAGTAGAGTAATTTACTTCTTCTATGCTGGATCCACTTATCATGAAGCTAGTATTGCTGGCACCGCTTCGGCGAATGGAAATGCTATTTGTTTTATTTATTTAGATTTGCAGACCTAATTCTTCCGAAGAAGTTTCAACGGCGATGAATATTTATTGCTTGTCTGAGTGCCCTTTAGCTCGCTGAAAGTTCATCAAATGCAATGATTTGCAGAGTCGAGGCGGACTTGAAAGGATCAAAAAGTTATTCTTTATGTAATACTCTACATTTGAAACCTTTGTATTGAGCCTTTATGTGGTTAATGTGCTTGCGTGCTGCACTTCATCTGTTCAATGCATCCCAAATGCAAATACGACGTTGCTGTAGTCGATGAAAGTTAAATGAGCCACTCATATGTCCGCTCAATACACGATCTGTTCGGGTGAGGTTCGATTTTCGTCAATACCTTGGACGGAGCTGACAATATCATGATGCTCCTGTATATCTGGCCATTATGATAGGTTGTCTAGTTGTTATTCTTCCCAAATTTTAATAAGAACTGGGTACATAAGCTCAGCGTCGAGCTCCGGGGAAGCTACATTTCGACAAACTGCGGCCACTGGGATATTTTTAGGAGATTTAATGGCCTTTGCTATTTCCGTTAATAAAGCCGAATACAAAACCAGTCGCTGTGGTCTTCCCTGTGGAGAGGTATATAGCGAGTACTAACGGATGGAGGTGGACAATTGATGGTCTCTGAAAAATGTTCTTCCCAACAGATTAACTGATCATCTGCAGTAGTTAATGGGTTCCAGTTTTTACTCTTAGTTGTCTGATTTTGTCAGAACTTACTAACGGAACGGCGATCTTTGATTGTGCGATTTGTTGAGCTTTGGCTGCAAGGTCGTTGCAAATTTCTCGAAAGTCCTTTTTGCAAGAGGCTTTCACATCCTTATGACGTTATATATTCATGTGATCTTGCCTCTGGTCTCTTGCATCGCTCGCATTCTTAGCAGCTCTTCTTTTTTTGATGATATCTCAGACAGCTTCGCTAATCCGTGGGGTAAAGCCAAGTATGGTCTCACTCGCTAATATAAATGACGACTTCATGTTTTGCCATTTAGATTCAATTTATCTCTCAGGGTTAGTGTCGCTGAGCCTTTTTATTTCGTCGATGAAATTTTATCGAAGACAGGTATCCTTGAGTTTATGTAGTTCAATATTTTTGGTGGCTACGCGGATCTGTTGTATGATTACAAGGTGGAGCCGAAGAGAAACTACAAGGAGGTGATGATCAGGGCCGAATCCAAAGCTTCCATAGCTCCTTTAAGCAAAAAATGTGAATCTAGCTTTCTATCCTGTGATCGGGTGAAACACATGTATATTTATACTGAAGCTTATGTTGGAACAATGTCACTGTAATCATAAAATTTACGTAACTGCAGACTGGCTTAGATTTCACCGTTTTCATTTCTGGTATCGACACCATGTGTTTGAAGTTATTGATTTCGCTTCCTACTGAGAGGAATTTACCGTACCCATTAGTTGGCTTTAAATCGCTTCATTCAGTTGAAGTATATATTTGTATTATTGTCACGTTTTTAACTCTGTTTCTGAAGCGAGCCTACATTTAATGCTCACACGTAACAAACGCTTCCTTCCTTTTTCGTTTTCGTTGGAAAACGCCTCCAAGAACTTGCATATCTATTTTGGTATTTCCAATGACAATGTCTGTACAAAAGTAACTTATTTATAGCTCATTTATAGTGGTTCAAGGAAAACTACATGTTAAAAAACCTTACTTTTAAAAGCAGAAAAACCAGACCGAAATACAGCATCGAGAAGGAATTTTGATAGATTTTCGAGTATAAATAACTACTGGAGTTGAAATTTTTGCTTATCAAATACTGTTGGGCGTGGTGACTTAAGGCGTGTTTAATGTTTATTGATGTATTAGCACCAGGTTTACCAGGCCGTAACATTTTTCGAATTTAAATTTTTCATAATTGAAGTTTTTCATTATTTTTTTAAATTTCAAATTTTGATGTTTTTAATGAAAAAGAATGAGTATATATTTTAAAATATGAACAAGGTGAAATTTAGAGAAGTCTGGAGAGCACTTCATTGTGTGTTAAGAGTACTTCAAGAGAGCCTCGCACAATGACAGTGTAAGGGGAACTTTGTAATGGTGATCTTGTAGGCGGACTTTGCAAAGCAACTCAATGTGGTAGGGTATAACCGTCTCCATCGATGGGGCTGCATATTGGTATCCCCGATTCATAGCACTGTTTTATCAGTGTGAATCTACATAATCTGTCAAATTATTTATTGTTGTATAGAAATTATTCTGAGATTTTTCAATTCATTGTTACTAATTCCCTGAAAAATTGTAAAACAATTTATAATTTTTTTATAATTAAATAAATCATTGTTGCTACACGTTACTCGAATGTACAAAGTATTTCTAGTTCAACTTTAGTATTCTGCAATTGCATTTAAGAACTTTCATCAGTGGTCAGTCCGGTATAATTTTTTGACGTTTGTAACGTACTTCATTGACTTACGCTATAACTTTCGATCAAAAGAAAGAGGAGGAAAAGAAGATGAAGACATTTTTTCATAGTCACTTTGTTAACATGAATAGACTTTAACATAAAGACTTAAGACAAACTTAGCAAATTAACAATTTAAGAACATCATGCCTCTGTCAAAACTTACAATACCTGTGTTTTATTCGCTAAGTTGCTATCTATTGGCGAATAAAAAAAAGACCAAGCAGCTAAGTTTCCTTCTCGCTGTTTATACGACGAGCATTCGCTGTTTATTTAAAATTGCTTCTTTTTTGCCCGCTAACATATTAAACAATTCTTTTGGCTTGAAATTGCTTTTCTTCTTTTAATTTCAAAATGCACAATAGACATATACAAATCTGCACGAGCACTTAAGCAACTTCCTATGTATACATAGCAACTATAATTTTACTCGCTAAGTTTGCGATTTTGTTTTTGCTTTCCTCTTCCCAAAAATGGCAATGACTCAAATCTCATCAACACAGTTAAGAGTCTAAGTGGCAGTAACATTAACCCACAGAGCTGAATCGGTTCCATAAGTCAAAGTGTGTCATTTCTGCGTCAGCGACTTAATTCCTTGGTCATACAATCTCATAGGTACATTGTAACCGTGATAAATGGCCCCAAGCCTATGACTGCTTAAGATCTTCACCTATTACTAGATAAAATTAATTTTGGATTTAGCTGCAAAGCAAGACTGTTGGGCGACATATTGAAGTCTTTTGCTAGACAAACGAATCAGATTTAGATTTCCCTGCTTCGAAGCGGATACAAATCTTGCAACAGGATTGACGCCACATGATGCAGCATATCCATTGCTACTTCCGACAAACGCCAATCAAACGGGATGGACTGCTAATCTTTTAAACCATTTTATTATGGTTCCAAACGACCACTTGATAATATGCAAGCCGAACTGTTCAGTCGGCAGAGCAAAGATACCTGAACATTTATAAGAACGTGCTTTTGATCGTTTGAGCAGGGCAAAAGCAAAAGATACCTATATATAAAAATTCTAGAGCGAACAGAAATACCAGCTATCTTGCATGAACTCCACTTCCAACACCTTCACCACTTCAAGTTATGCAGTAACATTCATCAACTGATGACAGCGAGAACAATCAGTTTGATATTTTAATAATTTGGCAAATCAACCGACTGCCATTAAGGACCTGCGCATAGTTACAACTTAATAGTTGGCCAACTGTATGCTACTGGTAATTTTGCAATTAAACTCTTGGGGTCAGCGCATACATACAACGGAAGAGTTGTGAGACTGAGGAGAAAAGTTTAATGGAGAGGTCAAAGTGGAGCTCAGTTAACCAACTACGAGTATCACGAGTCCTTAGAGCGGTTCGTATTGCGATGAAAACGAGAAAAGGTGGTCACCTAGATAAGATAATTAAACTCTTCGTGGAGAGAGCTATTTAACAATCATCAGAAGTGAAATAGAAGGTATTTCCTGGCTGTTTGACATTTAAGCATCGGGTTGTATTTCACTCAAAGTATTGAGATATGTTGCTTGAAAGCTTACTTGTGTATCTAAAATATAGTAGGGCTGGTTGTAACGGTTTTATCCAAAGTATCGTGGAAGCGAGTCCACATTGTGTAGCCTGACCTTTTTAAAGTTGCTGTAAAGCTAATGACATTTCTTGAGATTTTTTATAAATTGACTTCGTTTAGTGAAGCATAATTATTTGGAGTTATAACACCCTTACAAACCGAACATTTTATCCACCTTTATAATAATTTTTCATTTTATCAACAGCCATCTCTCATATCACAATTTCGATGATGATATGATCAATGATCTTCCATCCTGTGTTTATGCGAGTCAACATCATACAACGTCCAATAACCCCACCGGTTCGAACAGTAGTCTTCGTATGAACTCAAATAATTTGAGACAAATACACCAACAATATTTACATTCTGGTACATAGAAATTTTTATAAACAAAATTTAAAGAATATTGCCAACATGAAAACTAACACGCCCTCCGGTTTTACTTGCAGAATCACTTTTGGATTCGTCAACTTCAAGCAATATTGGTTTGTCGGCCGCCGGCAATGCACTGCTCTGTAACAGTCCTAACGCTAGCAGCAGCACTCCCAACTATAATACGGCTCCATACAAAATTCAACGGCAACAAGCAAATGTACGCGAGCGTAAGCGCATCCAGAGGTCGGCACCAACGGGGTATATCCGTTATAACTATTTATTTTAATTTGGTCTTTTGTTTTATTTATAAATAGTGCAAGATAACATTGATAAGCACTGTAAATACTTTAGTTTCCACTTATTTACTAAGATTTTTACAACTTGCAGTAGCATAAATTCAGCCTTCGATGAGTTGCGTGTGCACGTGCCCACTTTTCCATATGAGAAACGTCTAAGCAAGATTGATACTCTACGCCTGGCCATTGCGTATATATCCCTTTTGCGTGAGGTGCTGCAAACAGATTACGATCCACTTACTTATGTTGAAAAATGTTTGCGTGGTGAAATTAAAGCTGATCGTGCTAATTGGAATACTAGTGGTAAGTTTTAGAAACAGCAACTTATGTGTATCAGGAACCGGTGCAGGAAGTGAAAATATTGCATTCAAAGCATTAAGGTTATATGGCTTGTGGCAAATACAAAATATATTTTTGCCGTACAAAGGATGTCTAAATAGCACGACCACTTCCTTCATTGCGAGCTTGACACACATGTTTCGTCTATTACCCCATACATATATACCAGTGATGACATTTAAGTTTTGTGAAAATGTACTGAATCGATTCTTGAAATGTACTTTTTAGAGGCCGAATGTACTTTTTTTTGTCTTGAACACCCAATTTTACTAAAATGGTCGTCACTTTTTGCATTTCAAAAACCCTAGGAAAATGAGATATATATGACATTAAATTACAAAATCTACCCTTGCAATTATTTATATAGTAAAAAAAAAAGATCATTAATATTATTATATTATTATAAATCTTCATATTGCCATTACTTTCATTAATTAAACCAAAAACAGCTTATTATTATAAACTAGAATTCACCCACTGGTTGAAATTCAATCATTATATAGGGTGTTTTTTTTAAGAGGTTTGTTTTTCGAATAGAGATAAAACTGGCATTTTATGGTCAAATCTGGCAACTCTAATGTCATTTATGTTCAGTTTGGTTTGCCATTTCATCATGAATAGGTTGACAAAAGAACAACGCTTGCAAATCGTGCAAATTTATTTCGAAAATAATGGTTCAGTTCGCGAAGTTTACCGCAAGCTCCGTCCATTTTATGGTCGACATAATCGTCCATCAGAGCAATTAATTCGGTTAACCATGGATCGTTTTCGCACTACGTTTACTCTATGTGATAATACGCATCCGCAGAGACGTCGAACAGTGCGCACCGAAGAAACAATTGCCGCTGTAGAGCAAAATGTTGAAGAGGACCCGAATGAATCGATTCGCCACCGTGCACAGCAATTGGAGCTTTGTCCATCAACTTTATGGAAGATTTTGCGCAAAGATCTTGGCTTGTGACCTTACTAGATCCTGCTTGTGCAAGAATTAATGCCGCGAGACCATGCAATGCGTCGTGATTTTGGTGTATGGGCCGAAAATGAGATTGATCTCGATACTGATTTTCATCGCAAAATTTTGTTCAGTGATGAGGCTCATTTTTGGTTGAATGGCTACGTCAACAAGCAAAATTGCCGCATTTGGAGTGAAGAGAATCCACATGAGACCCTTGAGACGCCATTACATCCACAAAAACTGACTGTTTGGTGTGCTCTATGGGCTGGTGGAGTCATTGGGCCATACTTCTTCCGAAATAATGCTGGAGAGTCAGTTACCGTTAATGGAGACCGGTATAGAGCCATGATAACCGACTATTTTGTTCCCGAATTGGATGGCATGAATGTGGATGAGTTGTGGTTCCAACAAGACGGCGCTACATGCCACACAGCGCACGTCACAATCGATTTATTGAAGGAAACATTCGATGAGCGCATAATTTCGCGGAATGGACCTGTCAATTGGCCACCAAGATCGTGTGATTTGACACCATTGGATTATTTTCTTTGGGGATATGTGAAGTCGCTCGTCTACGCCAACAAACCAGAAACGTTAGGGGACTTGGAAGCCAACATTCGTGGCGTTATTGCCGACATACGGCCCCATATGCTCGAAAAAGTGGTTCAAAATTGGACCTGTAGAATTGGCTTTATTCGAGCCAGCCGCGGCGGCCACATGCCCGAAATCATATTTAAACATTAATGGCATAAAATTATCCTTCCAATAAAGCCAAATTGATGGACATTAAAACGATTTTCTTCAATTCGAAGCTCTATACCTCTAAAAAAACACCCTTTAGTGTAAAAAAAAAAACAGTTCAGTACTATATTACCTGATTAAATGTCATCGCTCCCAAAAAATAAAGTTATGGTATCATGTTGCCCGATTCCAACCCCTAACTCTATCACTTAATAAGGGTTCACTCTAGCTCCATATCAAATTTCATTAAAATCGGTTCATTAGCTTAGCTGTGAAAACAGTTTTCCTGTTAGGGGCGTGGCATCGTGTACTTTAGAACAAATACCTTTCCTCAGGACTTAATCTATCTCTGTACCAAACCTCATCATAATCGGTGTAGCAGCTCAGCCTCTTCAGAGTTTTGTCTCTTTAGGGGCAGTGTCACGTCCACTAAAAGATTACAGAGTATTTAGTACCTTCCCTTAGAGCTCAATCTATCTCTAAGTTTAATCAAAATCAGACCATTAGATTAGCCGTGAAAACATGTCTTCCTGTCACACTTCACAGCCTTTCTAACAAAAAAAAATTAAACGACTATGTTGTGTTATGGTATTTAAAAAGTGATGGAACCGTTTTGCCACTGCCCATTTATAGCTTAAGGACTACCCAGAGGCGTAGTTAGTTTAAAGTTTTATAACAACATTAAAAACGTTAATGTGTCTTATGCAGCTATGAACTCGATCAAAATGCTTTCATTTATCATGTATGTATGTTCTTTTTACCTTACCTGCCTTAACGGTAACACACAAACATGTAAAAGTACCTTTCCAATGATATATATGTATATTACCCTCTCTTTATAATAAACACTAGAAAAGTGTGCGATAAGTTTCAATGTTAACATACCCAACATACAACAACACAAAAAACGTGATTGTACCTAAAACAGTGTACCATAAGTTAATATATAGATTGTTGAAATGTACCGAAAATGTACTGAAAATGTGCTGAAAATTCGCCAAATGTACAAAAATGCGGCAAATGTACAAAAATGCGGCAAATGTACCGAATGTACTACAAACTTGTCAAGCTATGACGATTTTTCAGGACGCAAATGTACCGAAAAAACTACAAATGTACCGAAAAAAACTACAAATGTACCGAAAACGCCATTGCTAATATATATGTACATATTCATAGCCTCATCAGACCAGTATTTGGTAAATTTGTACTAGGACTTAAATATGGAAACAAACTGTTTGCGGCGTTCACAGGTTAGATGTAGGAAGCTGAAATTTTGGGAGAATTATCTTCAAACCCGATTCAATAATGTAGGGTTTTGGGACCGGAAAAAAAACCTTCGGGTGTATTTTGTCCGCATTTTTAGATACACGAAAAAGGTGGGCGTGGTTCGACAAGAGTGGGCGGCACCTACCATACAACTAAAATACCTAAAACACCATATATTTGCACCTAAGGCAGACTTCTTCTACGTTTTAGTAAGTCAGTTCTTTCATAAAGTTTAAATGAAATCGGACACAAACTCTGTCTCTGCCTTTTACAGATTTCAGCAAGGAAACTCAAATTTAGTGGCAATTATTTTTAAGCCCCATGCTGAAACATAAAAAAAAAAATCTAAAAAATTATCAAAACTATCACCCTAATATACAAATCGGAAATTTTTTAAATAGCTGCACGCTTTGTTTCTTCTTACTTTTTTCAACCTTTTTTGAAATGAAATGTTTCAAAAACTACATAGAATAGAATAAAAACTTTGCGATCAATTTTGTTTTAAAAATGTTTAGTCTTATAAAAAAATATCAAACCTTAAATTATTTTTTTATGTATATATTTTTTTTATATATTATTCTTCAATTAATTCTAAAAATGTACTACAGTGCAGTCGCGCCAAGTCGTACAAAAGCCATTCCCGGCCTTCTCACAAAAAATTATTTGATCCTCAAAATTTTATTTTTGGGGAAAAGGGACCTTATTTTGGTCATCAATTCTAAAAAATTAATTCATAAAATGGTTAAAACTTGATTTTTTGTGTGGGAAAAACTTGATGACCTTCCTTCTGGTTTGCTTTTCTAATTGAAAAATAATTTGAAGTACACGTCTAATCGTTTAGTTCCCGACAATTTCAGAAATTTTTTAGTTCCTACCAGGCTTGTGGCTTTGACATGAAATTTCGGGCTTGGCTGGATCAATCCCAGCCACTTGTTAAGCCTGTACCAAGTATGTATATCTTTAACCAGCTTCACCTCTAAATTCAACTTAGCCATGTCCGTCGTTCTGTCTATCATTCAGTCTGTCTCGGAAAAATAACGATTACGGGAAAAGCAAGCGAGGTAGAAAATATGAAAATTAGTCTAAAATTTCATGCACATCTTCCGTCCATATAAGAAAAACCTTTGAAAACAAATACTTAGATTAAGTTATTTAAGATAATGCATCCATACTCAAATACTAGAAATGGTTGGAACAAGCGTTAAGCATAAACTGGGCAAATATCAACAAGATTTTGTGGTACCTCCCACACAAGCGCAAACTTCAAAACGCTCTACTGAGAGAAATATTAAAGGTAATGGAACCAAATTTCACAAAAATCTATGAAATGGTTCTGGAGAATGATTCCAGAAAACAAGTGGAAAAGAGCATGGCACACTGTACTTCATATCTGTGAACTTAGAAATGACCCTAAACAATTTGTGTCCTTGGTACATGTGCAAGAAAATAGGCTTTTGACACATTTGGTTCAATTTATCTTAAAAATTGGACGTGAGAGCAAAAATGAATACCAGATTACGACTCAGCATCAAAAATTTCACAGGAAATATCAAAAATATTAAACCCTATCCAAAGAGCTAGATTTTAAAGAACGAGGTTCTTAGTTATGAACGAATTTTTATTCTTGATGTCAAAGGATTAGATATCTAATTCATCAAAGAATTAGGTATCTTATTCTTTCCCCTATCTTTCTTTCATTGCTATTAAAATTTATAACGAATATGAAATCAATAATTTGAGAAACGTACCTTATTTCGAGGATGAAGCATTACTGGATTCGAGATCAAGATTCGTTTAATGTTCGGGGAGGTTTCGATCACCTCAAACAGAAACGTTGTATGAGGGATTACCACACTTTTGGGCATCACTATGGGCGTTAAAGCGTTCATCAGAGAGCTTCATGCATAACCTTTTTTTTATATTTCAGGAGCTGTTTAACTTTTTTTATTATTCCAAAGTGCCTAAGTCCGCCTTTGTTACTAAGTACACAACTATTGAGCAGAACGACATCGCAGTCTTATTCTAGCTCCATGACCCCAGCTTCTACTCAGAGCAGAGATGATTCCTGAAATATTCTAGACATCCCAATGGTATGACAGATTACTACCTCTTGCTCCGAGCTCCACATATTTTGTACTATTTTTTGACACTATGTGCCATTGGGGCATACAAATCTGGTATAGCTTTTATAGGAGTACTTTTTGCAAATGTAAATGTTTTTCATATATTGCCTTTTGAAATGCTAACTCTTTTTCTCTGTTGACTGAATAAGAAGTCATGTATGCTGATGTGATGATGGCACAATTTAATATTTTATTATTTTTAGATCTAACTGCACGTCTTTCTTGGATAAATTGGGAAAATCTTGGAGTTCATCCTGGTAGGCGGACTTTGTTAACATCACTTGCACTTTCTTCTGATCCAATGTGCGGTGCACACTGTGGCCCATAAGAAAAAACAAAAGCTATTTAGAATTAGGTTGAAGTTAATCATAACACCAAACTAGTCTTCCTTAACGTCCTAGCTATTTTGCTTTTTTTCTATCTGCTGTATGTACTTTAATTAAAAAGTAAATTTAGGTTTGTAATTTTAGAATCGAAAACTACACATATGACAGTAATATAAAAAAATGTATCTACATAAGTTATTTTGTAAGAAACAATAATAAGCCTTGCTGGCTGAAACTGTGATCCTGATTTGTAATTTTCACTCCTTTATAATTTTATATTTTTTTTCCATACTTTGTCTCCAAAGTAAAAATAATGATTCGCTTTTTGAAAAGTGCTTATTTTATGCCACAACGCATAAATAAATAAATAAATTGTTTTGCTAGTTAAGGCAATTTTCGATAATAATCCAATTAAAGTATGAATACTTCAACATAACATATAGATTGTGAAATTAAAGCAGTATTTAAATATAAAATAGAAATCAAAGTTTCTTTTTTGTTTACTACTTATATGAAATGGCATTTGTTTATTACTAGATTTCTATTAAATATAGTACATGTATGTATTTGGAATAATTATAAACAAATATGTATGTATCAACTTGTAAATGCAAACAATATTAATAAAGTCTAACAAGAAACAGTTTAACAAGCTTTTATTAAAATTAGTAATAAATTAGTATCAGTTTAACAAAGTTGCCAATAATTCTAACACTATACAGCGACCAAAGTATTACATTTATGTATGTAGTATATCTAATTGAATTTACAAAATATTTTCACTTATTAAGTAAGTATTTCCTTAATCTCCTACTCTAACACTTAAAGCTTAAATCCAACCAAGTAATGGTGCTTTAAAACATAATTGAATGAATCAGTTTGATTCCACTACAATGCAAAATCAACTTAGCTTAAGCCTTTCATTTAAATACAACATTTAAGGTATAGTATCGCTAATTACATTACATTAAGATGACATTAGCAATTTGACTTTTACAATTTATGACATGGTTTAAACACCAATTTTTTTTTTTTTTTTTTTTTTTTGTTTGGTGCAATTAACTATGTTATATATATTGCATTGACTAAGTATTGATGTGTATGTTATTGCTCTTTCTATGGGTTTGTTCGTTATCTGAGTAGTATTATTTAGTTTTCATATATAAATATATTTAGGAAGCAATAATATTAAATTTTTTCACAGTATTTTATTCTTATGACTTTTACGTATCATTACGACCAACACACACTTTTCGTAAGCTCTCTAGTTCACTGCGCTTCATGCGCAAATTGAACATGGCTTGTATAAAACTATGACAATCAGTCACTATCTCATCATGTATCATTGTATCGCGAAATAGATTTGCTAATGCAGCTATATCATCACAATCTAGTATAATCGATTTGTGTGTGAGGAACAACGTTACTGCAGCTCGAAAAACAATCTATAAAATAGGATATAAAAGCTTGTATTAAATTTTATTTCAGACATTAAAATTTAAATTATTGTATACATACTTTATAGCCTTCTGCGAAAACACAATCCCAAATTCTTAGCACAGTTTCCACTGGAAGTACTTCAGCAAATATACATATAAACCATTTGCTTGCAATCACAGCATAGGGCAATCCTGGATGAAAACCAAAAAAAAAAAAAAAAATAGTCATGTTAAATATTAATTTGATAGTGAAGTTTTAGACTATTTAATCAGTTTCGAAGATCTCTCACAGTTTGAAAAAAATACTCGATATAGATGGTCAAAAAATGATAATATTACATAGTAGACAGATGCAAAAAATTATGTACCGATGTAACGCACAAAATTTTGAGACTCGTTAAATTTCATGCGTCAAATAAGTTCAAAAGTATATATGGTAATCATAATCACAGCAGCGTGAAATAAAATTAATTTGTAATCAGCAGAGCAAAGAACTAAAAACAATTTAAGTGTCAAGTAAACAAACCTTCGTTTACAAGCTTATTACACACATATGCTTAAAGTTCCACTACTGGAACAAACTTTATTTTACGCTCATGGATTTAGCATTTTACGTACAAAACTGATAGCTCAGAAAACTTTTCCAGAAGTTTATTACACGATCAGACTTCAGCGCGTTTAATAGCTGAACCTCTAATAAAAATAATTGATTTTGAACCATTTACGTCATTATTTGGGGACTATCCTATAAGATATCCAACTCATGAATTGACTTTATGGGTATTTTTATATTTTCAAGACTCTTCCGCGATTAAAAATGTTTGCTGGGAACAAATATATAGTTACTTAAATGTATAGTACTTATATGATAAAATATCTATCTATATCTATTTCAACATTATAGTACGTGGGTAAAGTTAACTTAACGTGCCGTTTGTTGCCTAAAGTTGCACGAATTTCGTAAATTTACCCGAAAACGAAATTAAATGAGAGGAATATACAGCTGATCAATATCTCATCTCTCTGAAAAGTGTTAACAAAATTCCCTATTTGCTTAAAGGGCAACCTAGTTTCCAGCCTGCTACAGAGCTATTTTCCAGAATTTATTATGCCACCCCCAGTAGTAGATATGATTATAAATGTCTTCAGGATCAATTATTAAACTCTTGATAAAAAAAAAATTAATTCAATTTGAATTAAATATACATATATAAAATAGCGCCATCTGCATAGCCATACAAAAACGATTGCAATTGATTTTGCAGCCAGAAATCGTCTGAAACACAAAAGTCAAAAAATTTAGGCTCGTTTAACCAGGATTATTATACTTTATGCAAAAATGCCAAAATGGCGACTGTTTAAGAAAAGTGTTAATGAAAAATGAGGATTTTTTTGGTTGATTTGTCGGTTTAAAAAAATAGAAAAACACAACATTTTGACTTGATTTTGATGCATGCGATTTTCATACATACGACGAATATGTGGTTCAAGTTTCATAAGAATCGGCTGTGTGTGTACGAATATACACAGTGTTATTCATAAATCAATTTTCTTTAAAATGGACTACATGTCATATATGCACTACTTTGCATGACGCCAACGCTAGAATCTAGAACTGACAGTTCTATATAAGCCCAAAAACGTGTACCAATAATCAATAATAGTCTAAAATTTATATTATACTCGTGAGACATACCTAAACTTTCGATACGCTTGTTGACGGCTGGAGCGCGACGAATAATAAACTCTTTAAATACTGCTAAGTCTCGTAGCAGATTAGCCATATTCTTGGTGTGGTACTCAGGTACTATGTTCTCTACAATTATTTTTAGCAGCCAAAAGGATTTTTCTTCATCATCCGTCACAATTACCAAGAGTCCTAATACATTGAAAATTATGTAACAATAAAATAGTATTATATAAGACACAAGTAAGGATTAGCTTTTAATAACTGACCTGCGATGTAATTCAGCCCCTGGCAGTACCCAATCTCAAGATTATGGTGAGCATATGCTACCAGAATATTGAACAATTTTTCCTTTTTAGTATCAAAGTATATATTGTCGGGAAACGTACGAGGTAGATCAATCATAATAGAATCACTTATATCTTTTTCATATTGTTCGTTAAGCAAACTGCGATACAGATTTGGTGATCGCTGTTGCAATTTAAATGCACCGGATATCTTCATCCAAACATCGGGACGGTATGGACCTAAATTTATTAATAAGCAAAGTGCTAAAATTTATTTAAATTTCTTGTTGTTATTTATATTTACCTGGTATACCCTTTCGTATATAGCGTTTCAGCTTAGCGTCGATAATGCTTAGATCATTATTTTGCCGTAATAGTGCTTCCCATTTTATGCGTCGTTTTGTTAGTGTTTTTAAGTAAGTTGACATAAACTTTTCGTATGTTTTGTAATCAAAATTCTCTGCACGTTTAAAGCCATATTCATCGACATCGCTGTAAGTTAAAACGTTAATATTTTTATTTGTCAATAGCAATTGGCAACGATTAAAAAAAAACCTTAAAGTTAATGCACATTAGAGTGGGACGAAAAAAACTTTTTTAAATTTCACTTTGTAATAGCCACAGAAAGTTTATATTAACCTTAACTAAAACTGAGGCTGAAAACGTATTTTCGTTGAAAATTAACAGAAAATGTGTTTCTTGTATGATTTAGTTATTAATGAGCTAATTAAACGGTTCCTAAGGAACCCAATTTATTCTCAAAAAAAGCACCGCTTATTCAGTGGAAACTTAAACTGGTGAGTACCATTATTTTCAGGTGTGCTCCTTCTTACTTTTTTTTAGCTGCATTGATAAAAATTCTTTTGCAAAAAAAAATATTGGTTTTTATTTTGAAGTGTATGGGGAAGCCAGACTGGAATCAAATAACTGGTGATTCATTTACAGGTAGATTTTATGATACATCACGCGTGAGCCGTTTCAAACTGTCATGGTAATTTTGTTCAGTATATGTTTGACATTTTATCATTTAAAGACTTAACTCGGCATAGCGATTTCAAAATATTCAGTTTTATTACGAAAATCAGCGTTCTGCGAGGAATGTACATCCAAAAAATATGAAAGCCAATTTTTATTATTGAATAAACGCGACCAAATGGCTCTGCTTCCCACGCAGTCCGTAAAACTATGGTTTTATTGCGAGAAGAATTCGGTGAACAGCTAATTTCACCTCTAGACATTTTCCTTCGGGGCTATGTAAAGTTTAAAGTCTACATGGCTAAACCGGCTACGATTGAAGAATTGAAATACTCGAAAGCGTTATCGAAATTTGCAACTTCAGAATGAACCATGAGCCGCAGTTACGACCAACATTTGAAAGAAGTTTACTTTAAAAACAGATGTAAAGAATGGTTCCTTTGTATGATATTAAAAGTTAACCGATAAAAGTAATTTTTTTTAATTTTTAACATTTTAAAATCATACAAAAAAGTCATTCCGTTTTTAACCGAATATCACTCAACTTTGGCAAAAACCCGAATTTTTTATGAAAATCCTAGATGATTGGTAAATTTGGACTTCAGATTCGTGGTTAGTGTGCCTCAAAACATATAACTACATATATATACTCTGATGTAAAGAACACAAACTTTTTGTTTGTGGTACTGTGTAACAATCTTTTGCATTGACAAAATATCTTAGTAATCAAAAACTTCAAACAAACACTACATAGTTCATTTAGTTAAAACCATTATTATTATATTAAAAATTGATTACAGGCTACATAGATCTCAGCAGAAAAATTATCGATTTTTTGCTACATGACAAATACTTCAAATAGCCGCTATAAGGATTATATTCTCCAGAATGGTTTGAAGATGATTCCATCGGCCAGAATGGTTTATTGGAGCTCCCAGCTTAGTAAGACAAAAGTAACACTGAGATTCTTATGAATTTGAAAATTGAAGCTAGAAATCAAGCGAAGAAACACTACAATAACAAAAAACAATGACTCAAGCCTTTCATAATTCTATTTGATGTTTTTAAGAAGCAATGGTTGTTATCAAAATGAAAATGTAAATACATACATATTTCAATGCTAGTTTTGAACCAAATATTTAGCTGTTTAGTATAACTTTTTAAATTGTTATGGATGAAAAAAAAAACAATAGCAATAAAAATCTTGCTTGCAGTTTGATAGGAACTAATTCTAATGAATTTATTCCAACTGGCAATTTTATTGTTAAAGCTATTGATTTCAAACTGACATTAACCCTAATAGTAATATTACTATCAAAGGTTAGTGTAGTGAAGTTGCCTTGATTTAAGGTTGCCAGCAAACTGATATCAATGTTAAATATTTGCTGGCAGATTTCAACAAATACAACAAAGCAAACTACAAAGAAGGTGACTTGATAACTTCTCAAGGACACTATTAGGTTAGGTGGAAGGTCCCAATTGTCTACAGCCAGCTGCGATGGGATGAGATGTACTTATTTAAGATATCCGAGTGTATGAATTTTTAGGAGTTTCTCATTGTCATTTGCCTGCCTTTTGCATAATTGTGAATTGTTCAATTTTTTTGAACATATAGCCGAGTAATCATCGTGTTGTACGGTGGTACTTTTTTTTTGCTCAAATAAAATTCACTAAAATTATAGCCACTCAAGTCTTTTATCCTACATATACATAGGGTAAAAAATTGTGTTAGGGTTTGTCTTTTCGAATGATTTTATCAAGTGATCTTGTGCCCTTTGCAAAATAAACCATTCATTTGATTTAGACTACTGTAACTTAAATTGGATTTGAATAAAGTTCAACAATATGCACGGAGCACATAAATTAAAGCATTAACATCCACATCAGGGATCAGTAAAATTTAAAATTTTGTTATTGGCACTGCACTGCTAAATGAAAACAGCGACTTTTACGCTGACGCAATGAGGACTATATCTTTCTTGGTTTGCTATCTCTATTGCATAGATATGTTGAGAACCCAATAAGCAGGAAAGTCAAATTTGTTTTAGTTTTTTGGTCGTATGGGTTTATTCTTGCAATTTCTTTGATATTACAATATTTTTGCGACATAATTAGCTTTGGTTGCAAAAACTTAACGTAACTTTGAAAATAGATTGATTCAAAGTCATAGATGCCAAAGTCTGGCTGGGAAGACACGTTGTGGTTTTGTCGGTACGACTCAAGATTCCTCAGATCTTTGGAAAAAAATTTTTAATTTGTACTACCTCGTGCGAAAGGTCTCTTAGTATTTCAAATTTTAACAGAGAAACGCAAAGTCATAAATTGAAAACTATTAAAGTCTACCCTAAATTGGTGTATATGCGTGAATTATCTATCAGAAATTTCTCATGCACTTTCAAAATGTAGGTTTGGAACCCAAATACGCGAATTTTCAATTTTAACGTGCGCGCCGAAGTGAAATTGGCTACAAAACATTGTCAACAAAATTTGATAAACAAATTTTGCCTTCCATTTAATTAAAACGGTTGTCATTTGTCTTCAAAGACATTTCAACAGTAAGTTCCAGGTGTTGAGAAAGAAACTTAATCTTAAAGATTGCATGCAGATGGTGTGGTATTATTATTATAGATTACATGAGTGCTCTGCTATACAAATATACACTTGAATCAAAATTTGGTTTACATTCGAGACTTAAACTGATAAGCTATTACAGCCCTGAGTTCTTATCCAACTAAATACCTTAGGGTCTTGTGTAAGGCAACAACTTTAAGACTGGCTCAAATTTTTATTGTCTACAATTCATAAATCTCTGCAATTGTATATATAGAGTTATATCATAAAAAATGGAAATTTCTACTTCATAATAACGGTTATAGAGTTATACCATAAAAAATTAAAATCTCCGAACAAATATGACATAACACGTTTTGTTTTATTTACTACTAAATTTAAAACACTAATCAACTTTTTTTTTTTGTTTTGATATAATTGATAAAAACTTAATCACAGCATGATAACAAAAACTGTGTACAGTAACTCAAGGAGATCTTACTATTTAATTAGAAAATAAACACAAATCTGTACAAATGGAGAATTCTAGTTAGTCAAACAATTCAGCGAATTAAACAGTGGGCGATTTAGAAAATGTGAAAAGGAAACCAAATTTCTTAAAATACATGAATATATCACCCAAACTGTGCAGCACCAAAGTTTTAAACATACATAGGTACATAAACACAAAAGTATGCTTGCTCATTCGTTTGTGTGTATACATTTATGTTTCATACATAGTATATATATTTAAAAGCATTTTTGCATTTGCTATTTGTGTAGAATAAAACTTACCTGAACTTAGATTTTGCATTCTCATCCATGGAAAAGTTTTTAATTTAAGATTTTATGGCAGTGGTTAGGCAATTGACAGCGTATTTTAACGTTGTGACAGCGTTGTGGCGAATGGCCAGTTTTGAGGGGCGTTGTGCTCGCTGATATCAACAAATATTCTTCAACTAAACATTTTCACTTAATGACATACTATGTAGAGATATGTTGACTTATAGTCTTTGCGGTCAGTTAATGGCTTTATTTTTGAGCCTTGATTCTGCATCTGATCCGCTTCAAATTTTTACTGACAATGAGTATACATATCGCTTCCCAAGTACTCAATTATATATTTTCACGAGTGCATAAATGTCGACGAATGGATTTACAATTTTATATGATTGGTGATACCAACAATAGCAAGCAAAAGTAACTTTTTAAGTTCACGCCAAATGGAAATTACGTGCTATAGCCTGTTTCTTTTTTTACAATGAAAATAACTATTCAGGAAAAAAAAAATCACACTTGAGAAGCACTGACAGTACTAGTAGTTGGTTGTTGTTGTTATTGTATTACAAAACCTTGGGGAGCTGCAATAAATAGGACTGGGCTGATAAGCACTGCACGATTTTTGTATAAAGTTACTCGAATGGCGTTTTGATGGGCGGTAGGCGCTGCACACTACTATTGGATTGTTGACTAGAAGAGGGTGGCGTAACTCATGAGCGATTCGTTCCGATTTTCAAATTTGCTTACCTATTCGCGTCTAAACGAAGAAAGCGATTTAAATAGAAGAAAGTTTAATGAAGCCACAACTGATTTGAACACATGCTGTTAATAGTTTAAAATAAAATTTGTTTTATTTATTTTTTCACTTTTTTTTTGCGCCCTTCCATTTTTCTGTTTAATGCAAAATTAACGTGAAACAGCTGACTATGACTTTTACGACAGGGTTGTAGATTTCCATAATGCATTTTATTATGAAATACAGGATAGTTAACAATAAACGATTTACTATACTTTAACCCTTGGAAGGAAGAGAAATGCAAAGACAGTTTACACAAGCGTCACAAATACTTAAACCGATAAAAGTTTTAATTGCTTGCAAATGCTTTTTTAACGATAAGAAATAGTGGTGATTTGAAATTTTCCGAAACTTTCGACAGTTATACCGTACTGATATTATTAACTTGCAGCTAATAACTTTCACGTAGGTCTTTAGGGTAAAACCCTAAATTACCCCGTTTAAAAAAACGCTCATTAGCCAGAAAAAACTAGAATGGGAGCCTACTAGAATAGTGATTGAAAGGATTATGTAAACGAAAAATTTATATGCATATGTAATATAAGAATATATATAATTATATTGTAGCTCAGTGATTTCTTTTTGCACTAAGTCAACGTTTACACACAGAAACTCTTGAGGAAAAGTTTTCTTCTTTGCTGACAAAAGAAGAAAAACGAAAGGGTGGTGTACAGAAATTGTCGTACTCGGAAATTCTCTTTCATTCTGCATATTCGCTGATATTATGCTTGGTATTTACGTTTGTTGTGGTGGGTTGACGCAGTAATTGTTTTGACATTTCCAAGCACAAAGAAATTCTAGTTTTCGTGTGTAAATTCAAAACAAATTCACAAAAGAGAATAATCAAGAATTTGTTTCACCGAATTTCCATGTGTAAGCATTGACTAAAGGGTTAAACTACTCTTAATTAATTTAACATCCCTGAAAATAATGAAGTCATAATTTCGAAACTATGTTGACATAATATCTGTCAAACGTTATGCAATGACAATTGGGCTGACATAGGTAAAAAAAACGAAAATCAATTTTTTATAATTTATTTAAAACTTGATTTGATTCAGAAATTTCATCTTAATATCTGGAAGGCTGCAAGAAATTGAGCCACAAATTTTCAGTCACATTCGACACTTCATTAAATTTTTGTCGGCGCAAGATGTTAAGGAAAATTGTTTTCATTACACCACCAGCTATGTTCGCTGCTGTGGCTGTGAAGAGCGCAGACACCGTTTCTAATCCACCGAGCGATGAATCGGCTCACTACCAACTCAAGCCAAGTGAATTACCTATGTACGCTCCACTACATTCGTACAATAAGTAAGTTTTTCACCAAGCTGATCATAAATTTTAATCTTAAAACCTCAATTTATTAGAGTAAAACGTGAAAATCATCCTCCTAAAAGTTCTGCAGCTCACGAAGCAATTGAAGGAAGCATTCGTTTAGTGAGATCCAACGTACAAGCTGGGGTCAATGTTGTTGCAGACCAAACGAAGCAATTGAATCATTACGTGGAGACTGGTATAGCGCATTCACAATGTATGTAGAAATAAATTTATTCTGGATTATAACTGTAATGCAAGGATTTCAAAGTGGTTTATAAAAGCACATATTCGTCATCTTTTAAAGAATCCTATTCTCTTAACCCTTTTTTTTTGTTTCCATTCCGGGACAGGTCTTTTCTGTCTGCTGTGCCAAGCAATCCGATGTCAATGCCCGTCTTCAAACCAAAATTTGCAATTCCTGCAGTATACTTATCATATAAGAGACAAATTTCAGTCTAGCTATCATTCAAATAGGGTTTTCGAGTGACGAAACAAGTTATTTCGAAGTTCACATTTTTTTTTGTATCTTAGTTCATCTCTTCCAGACAATATGCACAGACTTATCTATTTAAATCCATGTTTTTTCGACCGTCATTCCACTTTGCATGTAGCGTAGCCGGTAAAAGCGTTTTCCGAAGAACTTGATTTCCAGCTAGTAGTTATGTACTCTTAGCAAAAGTTTAATGCATTTTTTTTTAGAGTGATATTCTCGATCTTGGAGTGTATTCTTTATTTTTCCTTACGTTAGAAGTTGTAGGTATATAAGCAAGTCATCCAAATACTTAAGGGTTTACTTACCTTTGTATAGGTCACCCTAGAATGCGCACTCATTGTTGAATATACTTATTTATCTTTCTTTTGCCTCGAGAACTTCGGCAGGAACTCAAAAAAATATTTTTTTTTTTTTTATGACTTAGACTCTTTTCGACTCATCTTCCTCCCCTTTCGAATATAACACATCACGTGTCATATGGTTGCCTCTGATGTAGGGCTACGCTGATGTAAAATTTAACTATAAAGTGAATACAACCAAGTAACTCGAGACTTACATCCTGAAGTTTTCAGGCAGAATAGCATATTTAATGTTTGTTGTTTTCAAAAACATACATACATATATTAATTTTGTTGTCAATTGAACGTTTCTTTCCAGCGGTTTGATCTTTACAACTGGAATTTTGCGAAAAAATATCTTTATGGTATGACATCCTTATCAATTTTTTTTTAGCGTAAAATGTAATTTATTTTATAAAAGATATGTTATACAAATAGGGAATTTAATTGATCTAAATGTGAAATATTACGTCTTGATTAGTTTTCTTGAAGTTTAATAGCACTTCAATGATATTAATGTTAGTCAGTAACATTGACTAGTTATAAAAGTTAGATTTTTTTATAAAAAAACTTTTGTTTTCATTATTCTTCTGATGTATTCATTCTTTGTGTGATTTATTTATATTAATTACACAAATTGTTGTCATGAAACCATTTTTGAATCTAAGTATTGCGATAAATTCAAAAGATTATTTTACATATGTACATTACAATTAATGCTTCTCTTCCATTATATGGTCTTTGTAGCTTCAATTGATTATCTAAGAGAGCCAAATCATTTGGCGCAACGAGCCGGTGCAATCGCTGCTGGTGGTCTTACCGGTCTTCTTTTTGGCGTACGTGGTGGCTTTATTAAAAAGTTACTTTACACATCCATTGGCGCTGGCGCTGTAGCTTCCGTATGCTATCCAGCCCAAGCAGAACATTATGCCAGAGATGCGCTATTTGAAGCTAGGAAAGGCTTTGCAATTGCCTATAACTTTGCTAAAGGCGTTAAGCCAGGTGATGAAGTTCCAGTTGAACCGATCAATAAATTCCCAACAAATGTTGATGAATTGAAGCTTTTCCTATGGGACCTTTATGATGATGCTAAAGAAGCTGTATTCTCATCCAAGAAAAAATAAATAGAACGCTAAAAGAAAATTTTAAACTATCTATCGAGTTTAAGACATAAAACATGATTACTGCAATTTTTGTGACGAATTGACATTAAGAAACTGAAAAAAATATACTAAAACCAATTTTCAAAGGTTGTTACCTACAGTAACAAAAAAAAAAAAACATTATCTTGCACCTTATTTGTGTTTATGGCCTGTCATTTTAATGAACCCCCAACTTTGAAGAAAGGTAGAGACTGTTAAGCTGTTGCTCACTTTAGACTCGGATCTAAAAATGACATTCCGTTTGTGACGCACAAAGGTGCCAGCAGATATAGAAAAGTATACATGAAGTGATTATTAGCTTAGGCGAAAATCCTTAGAACTTGTCAGAAATTGAGGAAATCTCTAGACTCTCTAAAGGCAATCAACTGCATTTTTAATGGTATGTTAGAGTTATAGGTGTATAAAATTCCAGTTACTTAATTATTTTACTCAACTGACTTTGCAATCAAAATACTGCAGTTATATTTGTGTTTCATCAATTTAATTTCACTGTAATAAATTCGTAGCGGTAATATTCCCTTAAAATCTTATTTGTACAATAAACATAAAAAAATATCGGTATTATTTCTTCAAAAACTATATAAACGTGTAATTTGTTCAGCGTTACAAGAAATCTCAATTCTTCTACCAAATTTTTCATATTAACCTTCTTTTTACTATAAAGCAAAAAAATTAATCCATAAAAGTTTTTCAAAACTCTACCTTTATGAACAACTACAACAACAGCGACTTAAGCAACAGTAATAAGTAGCAGAATTTAGATAAAAACAATTTATCACTTCGCTAATTTGTATGTAATTACGGCATATGTCTTGAAAACTATACGACAAAACGACCTTTCATATGATATCCATTTTTTGGAAATCTGTCCACTTATACCGCTTTTGATAAAAGCTATGTCTTTAACTTTCGATGGCTGTATCTCTGACTTGATTTTTTTGATTACATATTCTTTGCTAAGAATGAGAAACTGTGTCAGAAAAAGTAGGTTTAAAAACAAAATAATGATTTTCACTTAAGCAAACTTAAGCCAAATAAATATGTTGTAATAAAAGCACAGGTTAACAATAAACACTTTTGATGAAATAGTTATCAAATAACGTCCAAATCGGTGTAGGGGCTGCCAACATATTAATAAATATATATGAAATTTTAGATTTATATACATATCGAATAAATAAAATCCGAACATTATTTGATCCGTTTTTAATATTTTAAACTCTTCCATCGTGGACAAAAAAAAATAAAAAATTCACTGAAACCTAATCTACATTTATTCCTTTCAGATGAAACACCACATGATTTCAAGGCATCATTTAAGCTTAACATTTATATTTTTTGCTTATTTAACTTTAACAAATTCAATCTAGACGTTTACAATAATGTTCTTTTTCATTAAAAAGGTTTTACCATATTTCTGAACGCATTTCTGAACTACATTGCCGACGAGTATTATTTCTTAGTATTCCAACAAAGGAGTAAAAATAGTACGAAGGCAATTAAATTGCATTAGAAAAAGCGAGATAAACATATTTCATAAAACTACTTTCGCTGATTTCCCTTATAAATTTTTCGTCGCTGGAGATTAAAGGTGCCAGACTGTTTCTATTTCAAAACTTTTACGCAGGAGACAAATTGCAAAGCGTAATCATATTAGAAACTGCGCATATACGTGTATATAGTTTGATGATTGAGTATTACGTAACTTTCGATGTAAACTACTATAAGTATTTTGTGCGTTCAATTCTGTGTTTGTGGAATTAATTTACATGATAGGCGTGAAAACTTAGCTACAGAGATAAAGCCATCAGAGTTATGGATTCATCTATAGCTTTAAACAAAAAACGCTTCGCAACAAATTTGCACTATTTAAAGCAAATGAGATCGTTAAAATATCTACTCTTAAAACACTATACGTTTTACGTATTCTTCGAATTTAAATCTACGCGAGAAAAATTTGAGACTCGTTTATCTCATCGTTATGCTATGAGGATGATTTATGTTTTAAATATGTTTAAATGAAATTACCAACAGTTAAGACTGAAATAAAATATTTAAAATTGATACATTTAATTGATGAATTGAATGATTTAGTTTCCTCAGATCTGGCAGCCACATCGATGGAAACTACGTTGACTCTTTTCCGCTGATTATTTTTTGATATCGTTTTTAGTTCGCTAGTTTGTTCGGGTTAAAAGCAGATGGGAAAGTGCAGCAGTGAAAAAAGGAGAAACTGTGCAAAGAAGGAGTAGAATAATTTAAAAAAAGGACAGCACAGAAATTAATTCATAAAAAAGAAAAAAAACTACAAGTGCCACTCCTTGTGTAGAAATTTTCGTAAAGTGCGTCCGTCGATTGCGAAGTTTATAAAATATAGAGAACGGAAAATTTCCTTTATTCAATTACGAAATTTAAAGATAAATAAGATGCATAATTAATAGTTGAATTCATTGAGTGTATGTGTATATGTGTTAAATAGTTGAAAGTTCAAAGTCTAGAAAAACAAAAGAAAAAGAGTAGCTACAGCACAGCGGAGCCGCTGCCAAAATACGCGTACCTACCCAACAACAAAGAACTTGCTGTTTGCCATCGGACGGACACAACGCGCCGTGTCCACGACGTCGCATGACTCACGTCAAATGCATTTTATTGAAAACCCGAATAACAACAGCGACAACAATAGCAAACTGACTGCTGTGTATAAATTACACTAATTATTTACAAATTCCAGCGCCAACGTTTCCGTCTCTTCCGCCGTCTCTCCCATACACCTCGCCATGACCAGCTTCACGAGTCTGAAAGGGTGGTTCCGTAAAAAGGAGCAACCGATCTCAGAAATAGGAAACCCTACAAATTTCCAGCGCCATTTCCATGTCTCCAAAAATCAGGTTACCGGAGAAATCGAAGGCCTGCCAGCACCTTGGGTGCGTCTTATGAACGCACAAATCACACAAGACGAACAGGACAAAAATCCTGATGCCGCTTACCATGCGGTCAAATACTATAACTACTCCATTAAGAAAAAAGAAAACGATGTCGGCTTCAAACCCTTCATCACTGAAGAAGCCATACATGAGGAATCCAAGGAAATCGATAATTATGTAAATTTTAAGAACAAACACAAATCACAAGACTTGGACAAGTCCGATGAAGATTGGAACAGCACAGAAGGCAGTAGCACGGCAGGTGAAACTTCCTCAAGCGGCAGCAGCAACAGCAGCAGTCTCAATGACAGTCAACAGACGCAGATTCGTCTCGCCGGCCTGCACGAGGTCATCGAAGAACTTGAAACCAATTTGGAGAACACGCGTGCCACACTGAAGCCCATCCCCACATCAGCAAATGACATGGATGTACCTCCACCGCTACCTGCAAAAAAGCCACATACTTTGCCCCCCAAACCACAAATCAAACCAAAGCCCAGAGGTGTAACGAAAAACTTCTCGCGTGGCGTCTCCAATTTGCATACTATGGATGAAGATGCCCATAATGCCAATGCCACTAATTATAATAAAATTAATACAGACACGATTATCATTAAACCGTCAAAGGAGGAGGAGTACATTGGCGGTGCTGATGGCGATGAGAGCATATTGCGCCGATCCAAAGAGAAACGTGGACAAAAGACAGACGCTGAGGTCTACGTAGAATTGCGAGCAATTTGCAATCTAGATGATCCCAGGGAGCGTTATAAAACGACACTGGAAGTTGGCAAAGGTGCCTCAGGCATAGTATTTATTGCCGCCGATAATCAGGGTGGCGCCCAGGTTGCTGTCAAAACCATTGATTTGAAAAATCAATCATCGAAGGATCTTATTTTGACTGAAATACGCGTCCTGAAAGATTTTAATCATAAGAATTTAGTAAACTTCCTCGATGCATATCTACTAGAGCCTGAGGATCATCTTTGGGTTATCATGGAGTACATGGATGGCGGTCCACTCACCGATGTAGTGACTGAGACAGTGATGAAGGAGCGTCAGATTGCCTGTGTTTGCCGTGAAGTTTTATATGCTATTAGTTTTCTACATTCCAAAGGCATCATACATCGTGACATTAAATCAGATAATGTGCTGCTCGGTATGGACGGTTCGGTAAAGGTGACTGACTTTGGGTTTTGTGCCAATATTGAGGGCGATGAGAAACGTCAGACTATGGTCGGTACACCGTATTGGATGGCTCCTGAGGTTGTGACACGTAAAAAGTATGGCAAGAAGGTCGATATTTGGTCGATTGGTATAATGGCAATTGAAATGATCGAAGGGCAGCCACCATATCTGTATGAGACACCTCTGCGTGCGTTATATCTGATTGCTGCTAACGGTCGTCCCGATATAAAAAGTTGGGACAAACTCAGTCCTAATTTGCAAGACTTCTTAGACTGTTGCCTTCAAGTTGAGGTAGACAAACGTGCAACTTCGGATGAGCTATTGCAACATCCCTTTCTGGATGACTGCAGTGAGGTTAAGGCGCTGGTGCCAAATATTAAAGCCGCCAAGAAGGTGCTTCGTCGCATGGTATAGAAACCCACACAGTAAACATAAAATGATGCAAGCATATATGTACATAAATTTGTATATAAAAAGTATTTCCCATACATCGATGATGATGAAACGATGATAAAGATGATTTTATCAACTTTAGCCTTACGATTACAACTGAAAGTGTTTGTTTTTGTTTCTGTTTTCGATTTATTGTTTTTGTTTTATAAAATTTAGTCTTTGCATAAGTAATTTGTTGTGTCGTCGCGTTTGTTAGCAATACAGGGTGCTTTTTCCAATTATATTTAAACATGTAAATTTCGCTAAAGTAGCAGCAGATCATCATAATGTGAACGAAGGGTAAAGCAGAGTCGCAGCGTGATTTCGTTGAATCGAAACGTTGAGGTGAGTCATCATCAGTAAATTAAAACATATATACCAACAATATAAAAATTAACCTGCAATGTTTGCTCGAATTCTTTATACGTACCATAGCTTATCATTGTGATAACGTAAAATTTTAACAATGAACGCGTGCGTATTTTTTTCTAACTTCCGCAAATTGCTACTAGAAGAATTTTTAAATAATCAAAACTTATATTAATTTCTTTGTGCCACGTATTTTTTGATATAAATATTTATATATATGTAAGTACTTCCTTTAAGATCTCATTTGAAAACTAAGATATTTCTTTATTGAAGTCACCTCATCAAATTGGGGTTTTACCAACTCCTTGTAATGAATTTATTTTGCTTGAGTAATTCCTTTTTGTAGTTTAAAAATGTGCATACATTTTGACGTATGTATAGTTATTAAACTTTAATTTTTGTGGTGGATATAATATGCGTCTATTAACTAGCATATGTAGTGAAATCAATAATGTTTTATCTACGACTCTCCCTCTCGCAAGTCACTGGCAATACTTCAAGAGAATAATAAGCCGTGAATATTATCAATTATCGCCGTTCGGATTCGGCATTAAACTATAGCTCCCCCCGCTCGAAATGGAACTAAAATTATATTCCAACTTAATTTTGATTTGAAATTATACAAAATTTATTTTGGCATCATTTTCTGACGTAAAAATTATGGCTCATCTAATAGATTTCAAGGTTGCAATTAAAGTTCTGTTTTGTTCGTTGAAGTGGGTAGACGTACCTGGTTGTCGTGTCGCGTTCCATCGATTAAACTGAAAATTAAAAGACTGCTCCCTATCACGTGGCTTTGATAATCCGTGAAATGTTATCAATTAAGTATCATCACGCTTAAAAAACAAAGAAATTTTAAGGTATTTAAATCTATAGACGATAATATAATATCGAAATAATATCAAAATGGTCAAAGTTCCTGCATAGGAACGAAACCGTATTGCTACAAGAAAGACTTCGTGTTTATAATAACTAGTCCCAACCCATCATCATATCGATATGATAAAATTATTGTAAGAAAGGAAAAAGATGGTTGAAAATATTGATACAAATCTGTATAACAATTTAAATATATTCAATTAATGTAACGTAATGAAGTAAAAGCTTCGAACAAAAATTTTAAAATGAGAGCTGAACCTCAAAATTTCTGTTTGTAAGAGGATTACCATCTTTTCCTCCTAATTCTTGAATACACTTAACGTTATCCTCCCGATAGTGAACACTCATAACAATCATATGAGCGTAGAAAATGAATTAAAGTTAAGTTTCCCTTTAGCCAGATTTAAGTATTCTTAACTTCCTCATATACATTATATACACTTTGCTTGTTACAGTTCGATTTAATTTTTTACAAGCTATAGTTATTGCTACTTAATATTTTTGGCCTATGTAAACTGAACATTCTTGGTTTTTTTCTGCGTTATCAAACTGTTAAATAAATATTTTAGCTAACACATTAACAAATAGTTGCTTGTTTGTATATAAATATGATAAAAATAATAACTGAACAAAAAAAATATTAATTTTTTGACTTCTACAGAAATATACAAAAAATATACTTTGGCAAATATAGTTAAGCAAGCAATAATGATTTAATATAAAACTTGCAAACCTTTAAGTTTTTCTTATCATATTTTTATATAGATATGTACATGCCTTAAGCGTATGTATGTACTTGTATTCTGATGAGTGACTTTGTATATCTGTTTTTCGTATAAAACACATTCACCTTATACTGTGGGTAAGCTGGTATTATTTAGTTCGAATCTATCAAAACCTTATCGTTATCAAATGTAGGCAACAAGATAGTTAATTCTAGTATGTAACTTCAAATTTTACTTGTGTTTCTGATAGCCGAATGAATCAATATGTTCATACTACTCTTATTCATTTGATATTGGTTAAAGGTATTGACAAATGTAGCGTTTGATAAAAATTTATTTCATTTGTTACTTAAAAATCCATAAAGACAAATAATACAAAACTGCTACAAGAAACATCTGTTACAGTTGCATTTACTTTATTCAATATAGTTGTTGCTTTTGTACATTTTGCTGTAATTTTTTCATCAGAGGGTCAATCAACTTGTGGCTAATAATTTTGTATTTAATTTGTTTTCTCATTACCTATTATGAAAATTATCCAGAGTATTAAACGATTTTGTCAAACGATTGATGAGATTATAAAATGACATAAATATTTTCATTGAGAAAACATATTAGTACACTTTCTCTTGAGTCTATTTATAAAATAATTGCAGCAGCGTCAAAATATTTTTGTGTATTCCAAATTTACGCATGTCCCGAAAAAAATATCGGTATTTTACAATTTCAGAGGCGAATTGTTAGAGCAGCGATTTGTAAATGTAATTATATTGCTTGTTTTTATTTCTCTAATAATCAAAATGAGTAATTTCATTCTTAAATGCTACCTGCATTCTTAAATGCTACCAACATTATTCAATAAAGATATATGTAAATACTATTGATTCATTTAACATAATGACTGCTTATTTTTAATCTAGTCAAATCAATATTTTTTTCCCCATCAAACTCTATTTGAACGTGTTTTCCACAGACAATATCATCTAAAAAAGGCCCTGAACTAATCTTACTGTTTGAAAAATTTAATATTAGTGTGAGTCATGACTTGAACTATATTTTTATGAAACAGCTAATGTAATTCACTATTCAAAGCTTAAAACGAATGTATTCTTGAAGTTGTCGTAAAGCAGAAAGAAAAGAAAGAAAGAATATATAATACAAAAACAACCCTTTTTACTTAAGCAAAACGTGACAGAATCAAAGTTTTATTTTTGAAAACAAATTTCTCTTGCAACTTGCTTGCTATTTTTGTAAATGAAATATTTTTACTTGGTGTAGGCTAATCACAGTCACGTTTCCCTAACCATTCATTAAATTTACTTATTGCAGAAATAATAACATTAACTTGTATTCTACTTGAATTTTTACCTGTATGTTAATGTCTTTTATTCTTATTCTGCAATAAAATTTCTGAAAAGAACACAAATTGAGGAAATAATGTGCAATTTTTTACCTGTTGCTCGCATCGTGTCACAATAAATCCTTCAAGTTATTAAAAATGCAGGGACTACTTAAGCCCTTCTTGATGGTAAATTTTTCTATTTAATGATTTTTTACGTAGTGTAATAAAAAATGCACACCTTTTTTCTTATATTTATGACAGGATAAGAATTTGTCGCATCTAACTAATACGACACAAGCACGTAACGTAAATTTTCGACATGCAAACATACTTATCTATATATGTAAGCATGTATATGAAAGGCTGCGTAAACATTATTTAATTACATTTGAATTATTATGTAGCTACGCTGTTAATTTCGGTATGTAAGTGTAAGTAGGTAACTTACAGATATAAAACTATATGCGTAATTAAGTAATGCACGGTATTCATTGCAAAAGAAAATCTTACATCATTCAATGCAACACCAATTAACCAAAAAAAAAAAAAAAAATGATTGCTGACACTTTGTTTTGTTACTTGTCAATGCGATATGTTCGATTTGTGGAGTGTCGCTTTTGGCGCTTAAAAAAAATACATTTTTTAGTTGACACGTAGCAAATGTAAACATTTTAAGTGTAATGAACTACACAAAACTTGACCTTGGAAGGTCAATTTTTTATCTTGACCTATTTATTGACATCGTTTTATAAGCATTAATTTCATTGCTTGTTTTCATAAAAAGCTTCTGCCAACAATGCTTAAATTATTTTAAAACGAAGATTATTCTCTAGTTGTGCGCCAATTTTTTTATCAATTTTAAAATTTTTATATGTATTTTACTAAGAGCTTTATAGTCAGTATTTTTTAATGCAAAAACACAAAAAAAATACATGCGCAAATTGCATTAATTATTGGAGAAATAACGTCAACAATTATATGGAACAAAAAATGGGCGACTAGCTCTTTCTACTACTTAGTTTCAATGCCCTCTACGTCATATCATCAGTAAGCTTTGTTAGCCTACGTTTAAGAGTCTGCAAGCACACTATATTTTGTTTCTTGCATTGACTAGTTAAGAATCATAGCAAAAAATACGAACACAGTGCGCCAAAACTCTGCTTTTTAAATGTACTTTTCATGGGAAAAATGAGCCTGATTACGATATCCGTGGCGCCCCGATTTGACACGTCAAAATAAATTGAAAATGTTAAATAAAAAAATCGATATCTCGTTTATTTAACATTTTCAATTTATTTTGACGTGTTTTATCGAAAAACATCAAATCGCGGCGACACGGATATCGTAATCTCCCCGAAAAATGTAGTTTTAATAAAAACTTAAATTAAATTGTTCTTATATACGATATTGGTTCAGTGTAGAGATTTAAAATTTCAGAAACCTTGCACTTGCGGCATTAACGTAATGTCACCGCTCATTACTTTTTGTATGTGATTTGATGGAGGAACTGAGCAACTAAATATAACAAAAAAAACCGATTTCAGTAAAGAGATTGAGGATCTTCACTAAATTTAAATCAAAATAATTGAAACTTTTCCAATAGAAAATTGCATAATCTACAAGCTTTGCAAAACATAAACTATGTAGTATTCGACCAATTGAAAACGAAATACTAATAAATGTAATCGTTTACTTTGACACTCAATATCATAAAATCGGTTGAACCTATTAACAATAACTTAAAACCGTTTTTGGGAAAATTGTCTAGTCTATAACTTTTATCTAATCAGAAAAACCTTGAATTTCTTAGAAATGAGTAGAAATATATACAACTAATTTACACTTTCCAATTTTTTCAAGTTAAACCTTAAGTCTCTAGAAAACGAAGCTTAAATCAATTGTACAAATGCGCCTGGATTGAGAAAAAATGTTTTGTGGGTATTATGTTAGGATTGTTGCTTGACATTGTTAATTAATATTTAAAGGCATTGTTTTAACACTGCCCGTGCCCCGTATAATAAAAACACTATAGGATGTAATATCTGATTCGCAAACGCAACTAAATCGTGTTGACTTTTAATCCACAAGTATATATTTACATATCGTCACCTAACATCCAAAGAGCTGTAACCAGACTTTTTAGTTTTTAAAGTAGAAGCAAAAAACGTTGTATACTGGAAAAATATATTGTTATGTATTTTTTATGTAAAAGATTGAAAAAAATCAAAGCTTACTTAATTATCTAAGGAATTCAAATATTGTGTTTAATTTTTTTTTTTTCATATAAGTGTGCTACGTCTATTTGCTACATGAAATTCAAAAACTTGTTGTTACGGCCGGCCTTTTGAATTTCATTAGTAAAACCTTTATTAACGCAAATGCACCAGTCGCCGACCGGGTTCATGTATCCGACCGCTTTGAAAAACTCTATAAAAGTCCATCAATTTTCCGCGCAAGGTTTGCGAAAGTAAATGCATTTCATTCCTTCAATATTGACACGCCGACTGTCAAAAAATCGTTCTAAAATCTTAACGGGTTTTTCGTTGGTTTCGCGAGTGTAAAAAAAGATAAATAAGGAGTTTCAAGATTATCGATTTTTCAGCGAATATAAACTGAGCTGACAATATTTTAATATTTGCTTGTAGGCATTTATATATCCCTATCATAATTACAAAGTAATAATCACTTTTTTAATTAATTTATAAATAAAAGCGGTCGGAATATGGTAACGTAAAAAATTCATTCGTTCTTCATTCCGACCATTTGTCCGGTAACAGGATTTTTAAGCATCGTAAAAAAAGATAGTTTTTGTGTTTAATTAAACAAAAAGCGTATATTTCTTGCTAGATTATTAAATCAACACATAATTCTGCGATGTAGGGCCTGTATACGACCTAGTTGAAATTAATCAAATTTGCCATAATTTGACATGAAACTTAAACGTTTCTATGATATTTTCCTGCTTGAACATATAATTGCTCTATTAGTTTAGATTTTAAATTTACATTTATTTATATTCTCCCTGTGAATATTTTGATACTGCACGGTATATTAAAATTTATACTACAGTCATTTATTAAAAAAATACATCTAAATGTATCTACGTAATTATTACAATCAAATTGAATACGGTCGGAAACAGGGTTAATTTTTTTCTTTATATTCCTGTTTCCGTCCGCCTTGGTCAGATACTAGTATCCACAAAGTGTTAGTATGCGACCACTTGTTATTGTTAGGTTAGGTTAGGTAGGAGTGACAGTCAGTTATGAAAAACTTGTTATTGTTTCAGTCAATCATCGTGGATTCCAAAAAATGCTTAACTTATCCTCGCAAAAATTTAGAAGGGGCTTTTATTGATGTAAAACAGAAAAAATGTAATATTAGGCAAGCTGACAAAATTAACATCGTTCTAAAAACTACTACAATAGACTTATTACAAAATAAATACATAAGTTCTGGAAATGTCTGTGGTCCGACCGTGTTAACAATAGAGGATGGAAAATATTCTATTTTAGTGAATTATAGAAATGGGTGAACTGGGATTTACTGTAACAATATATTAGCTAGTCGATACTGTTCCAAAAGTAATGAAAACCATGGGAAGAAAAAATTCGAAAACTTCTGGAAGTAGCCTGAAAAGAATGACATTTTAATTTATGAAATTAGTGATGTTATGTGTAAAATTTAGAGTCCTTCGCTAATTTCCAATCGTGGGTCCTATAACGTCCCTGAACTTAATGATCGTAAGAAATCTGAATAATGTTAGTTTTAATGCTTCAAAAACTTTTTTGTGCTTTTATTTTTTTTAATACATGAAATAATATGTTTAAACTTAACACGTTCCTTATTGTTCTTATTTATCCTAATGGATCTCAGTGAAAAATGTGATTAACATTAGTTGTTATACTTAGAAGTTAACTTTGTTCGTTTAAAACTAAAAGATTTTAATCAAAATCTCAAATTATTTGAAAAACGATAACTTTGCTCTTCTTTTAATATGATGAAGCTCGTTTTTCTTATGGCGACATTAGCGGTCGGAATCAGGTACTTCAGTGGACGGAAACAGGCAAAATCATCACAGGCCGGTCGGAAAACGGTGCAGCTTGTGTTTTTCTGTATCAATTTATTAAAAACCAATTTTGGAAATAAAAACTATCATTTAAATTATTTTTATCATATTTTTTCCGCGACAAACATCTATAACAATAAATAGATGAATTTTAGTGAAATTACATATCATATTTAAATATCTTCTAGGAGATTCAAACAGACGTACTGATAAGTGGTCGGTAAATGGTGCATTTGCGTTATTGGACATATGACTTAAAAATTTTGTAGGGATTTGTAGCTTAGTCAAATGCATCATAATCAATCAAAAAATCAATTTTTAATTTTTTGTGGCTACGGCTTTTTGGATGTTAGATGCCGATATGTATAACTATGTATATTGTTTCATTTCTTAGTCTTTTATCACTTAACATCTTCTATTACTGCCCCGCTAGGTGGGCTAGAACACATATCTTTTTTTTATTCACTTTAGAACGCCGGGAATAGCAAAGCTATGTCCTATCATATTTTGAATAAGAAAAATGAAAAATTTTTTTTTAGAACAAGCTTATAAGTTAACTTCTCAGTTTTATTTTTTTCCGTTTAATTTCTCGACACTTGAGTATCTCTCGACAACAACCTTTTTCGTTTAGGATCATGTTATAATTCAAAACTTAGGGTTATTTGAAAATGTTTATGCATATTGTGTGTGAATTTGAATATTATTGTTTACATTTAACTTCCCAGTATTAACATCTGTTCGCTTATATCGATAACTGATAATTTTTTCAAATTGTATGCATGCAAATTGAAAAAGTTTTAATTTTGTTTTCACATTTTACATTTCTGTCTGTGTTAATTATATTTATACAAACTGCAGCTCTAGTATGCTAGACTAACATCTAGAAACTTGATTTTTTTGTTATTTAGATCGGCGCTTGAATAAATATGGTGTACCGTTAACGTTAAAAGAATAGTTTAACCCTTTCAATACGGATTTTTTGCTACAGATGCAAATTCTTTTTTGATGTGTATTAGTTGATTATGGCTCAAATAAGGAGTCAGAGGGTGCATTAAAGAAAAGGATAACCAGCACAAGAAAAAGGTCCTAGAGCAGGGATGTCCATTCAGTAAATGTGCGTGGGACACATAAGTCCCAATAGTTACATAATGCGACAAAAGCAAAATAAAGGTGTTTAGAGTTTTGATCGTATAATTTGTAAACTTCAATATTTTATTGATTTATTGATAGAAACAAATATGATTTGTATACGTATGATATGCAATGAATACAAATATAATTTAATTGTAATGATATTTGGCAAAACATAACTTGCACAAGGAAATTTTGGAAGAAACGCAAATCATTTTTCTATGTTTTCTTTTAGTATCTGCACAGCTTCTGCCAGGGTGCCGTGCTGTTCCCTCAACCGGAACTGTTCTTCAACTCCTGATAGAGTTTTTGGTCGTTGGGAAGGGCGCCGGCTTGTGCTACAGTGTTTAACTTTTGCTCGTTCTTTTCCATAAGCAAGAAGCTGCTCTGCTCCATCAACAAGAAAATCAAATAATGGTACTTGTGTGTCTTGTTTCTTGAAAAAGAATCCAAGGATTAGATTCGCAAACCATAAGCATCTTTTGAAAAACTCTCTTCCACCACTATCCGGACTTTCTGTTATGATCATAAAATGATTAAAATACTTATTTTAGAAAGCAATGGCCTCTTCTAACTTCGAGCAATCAAGATTTGATAAGAATTTCTTATTCCTCATCGTTGTACTAACGAAACCAAAATCCAAAGTCTGCGCTTAGTTGGGTGTAGCAAAAATCGATTACAACATATGACGGCTAAAGGATTTGAGAGCGTGGAACACAGTTTTCTCCCAGGGTACCATCGCACTTGACTGTTTCCTTTCCACATTATATTTCGAAATCATAGCTGTATCCAGTTGTTGAATCATATCGTTTCCAAATCTCATTGCCTAGTTTTATAGATTTCATCGCGTTGTATTGCTTCAAGGAAGCTTTGAAAAGCTTCGGTCCCACATAGTATCTTTTGTAGAATTTGAAGACTTTTTTTGGTCTTTCATACATAGTTTTGAGGACAGAGGTAGAAACTGTTCACGGCTTATGTAGTTTTTTATAGCTGTGGTAAGACATGACCAAGTAAACACCGACGATAACCATAAGTCCATATGGATTTATTTACTAATACGTTACTGTTGGGAGATATGTGGCCCAGTGAAAGTTACTGCTGAGTCACATATGGCCCAAATACAGTTGTTTGCATGTATCTTGTATATTTTTTCTGACCTTTAGTTGATAACTGATTATTTTTATTTATATTAACCTACCCGCCATTTTTCAATTAGTTTTAAAATTGATCAGTCGTTTTACTAAAAACACAACTTTTTTACGCACTGAACTAGCAAATGCCACAATTACGAGGGTTGCCTTTTATATTTCGGGATTAGAGAACAAAAACAAATATTAATCATCGAAAATCGCTTTATTGTTTTTCAAAATATTCCCCATTAAGATCTATACACTTTTGCATGCGTTTGAACCACTTTTGAGCATTTCTTTCGACCAATCGACACGAGCCTTTTTTTGAGCGATTGACAAATTGTGTGGGATCCAACGCGAACAAATTTTTTTGACGGTCAAATGTTCATGCAATATTGAATGTATGCTGGTCCCACTAATGCCTAAGGTTGTCTGAATCTCACGATAGGTCACATGACGATCTTGCAATATCAGTGTGCGCACAGCATCAATGGTTTCCGGAACAACAACTGGTTTTGGACGACCTTCACAAAATTCGTCTTGGAGTGAACTACGACCTCGGTTGAATTCACCATACCATCGATAAACACTGGTCCTTGATGGAGTTTCATCGCCAAAAATTGAATTAAGTTCATCGATGCACTGTTGTTGAGTTAATCCACGTCGAAAGTTGTAAAAAATAATCGCACGAAAATGATCACGATTTAATTCCATTTTTTGGGCGAGATGAATCTTTTAAGTTACTGTAAACAACACAAATAGCGCTCGTATGTCAAAACGTTCTGAGTACGTATAACCTCAAAAATGTCAAGCTTTACGATAGAGCTGGTTGTCCAATCCCGAAATATAAAAGGCAACCCTCGTAATTGCAACACTAAACGTAAACTATCACAGTGCATGGGAAAAACTGATGGGATGAAAATACATAGCAATAGATTTGAATAATTGTGTTTTAGTTAAATGAGAACACTCAAAGGAACACATGTGTCCCGTCAGTATTGAAAGGGTTAAGCAAGCTTAGTTTCTTTTTATAAAAAGATTTTGAACCAAAGGTCTTTTTTAATAAAACAAATTTTGCTCATGCAAGGTTTGGAGGTCGAAATATGTTAAAATATATACAGGGGGCGCATGAATTACGTATTAGTATAGATAATTTTCTCGAAACTTATAACTTTGAGATGTGGCCCTGTTGCTCTGACGGTGCGATATAATCTCCGATACTGGTAGAATCAAATTTAAATTTACATTTTCAAGCTGAAAATGATAAAAATACCATGACCTGAAGTGCAATTTCTAGAACATTTCTCGAGTAAAAAAAAAATTTAATGACACTAATTGTTTAGGACACCCAGATGTTAAGCAGGAACTAATTTTTTAAGAAGAAGGAAATGAGATATTAATTGCTTTTGAAGCACCCTAATGCAAATAGTATATATTCTGTTACATATGTAGTTTGTTATTGAATCAGAATTAACGTTTTTCCCTATATTCGTTTCAACATTTTTGTATTTTCCTCTGTCCAATAAAATGATTTAATTTTCTGATAAGCTGTATTCAAATATAATTACTATATTAAAATTATTCTAGCAATTAATAAAGACAAGTACCGAGATGGGTTGCAATTAAGTGGAATTGGTTATGGTTAAACTGGTATCTTTTATTATTGTGTAGCCTAGCTTAGCCACATGCATAAACGTTTTTGTTTACAAAATTATTTCTGTTTTTCTTTTGTGTATATACAGATGTTCAATTGTGTTAAGTTTTTAAAATACGAATTCGTTATCCACAAAACGCGAATATTTTTAAAATTTAATATGTTTTGAAAGCAAAAGAAAGTGTATAAAAAATTAAAGATAAAATCAAGTGTTTTTCGTAAAAAATACCAATGAATCACCATTCGACCTGTCTGTTATGAAATGCTTTCGATTTGATGACGAATGAAGAGAAGCGGTAAAGTCATTTATAGCACGGGAGCCAGCAACATGAATTGTATGTTCGACTAATTTATGAAAATAAATTTCTTCATATCGATTGATCATTTAGGATATATTATAGAATAAGTCATTATTAACGTAAGGACACATCGCTGCTGACACATATTTTGTTCGCCATCGTTCGCATCGCTGTCAGACAAATCTACTTTACTATCACTCTCATTGTTGGTGGTTTCTAAAAATTTTTTAAAAAAGTAAATGCTTTTAGTTTTAAAAACTCAAAATCGAAAGTTTTACCTTCGTTATTATCAATAATAAATAGATTCAGGATATTGGTTATCATCAAACCATTTCCATTCCAAAAAACTTTCTAGAAGCTTCCGGTCATACCTAGCCGATTTTAGTTTAGTTTTGATATACCAGCAGTCGCTGGCTGGCAGCAACTTTTTGTACCATTATCGGAACGAAACCGACAGTTTTTACATTAGTGACTTATTTTAATATACCCTAAATGGTCAAGCGTCATAAATAGCGACCGTTTGCATAAATTTTTGCAAATTCGAGATGCCTTTACAGTGCATTGTAGTCGCGTTTGCTTTTTTTTTGCGTACGGCACATCCAATTAGTCGAATAACCGTGCTCTCTCTCAGGCACTCAAAAATGTCGCTGGCTCCCGTACTATTACGTTGTTTTTTTCTTTGTGTAGCATGTTAATCAAACTGACTGAGCACACCTCACAACAAAGGTGCGATTTTTATTTTGTTTAGCGTTGTGTTTTTTAACGACAAACAAATTTCTATTTCGATAGCCACCAATGCATTGTAAAAGCAATTGAATTTTGATGGCGGTTTTGTTTTGGCTCGTGTTTTTTAAATAGTTTTTGCTTAGTATTTTAAATTCTCTCGTTTAGCTCTAAAACTCAATTCGCGCGTGCATATGTACGAATACATATTTATATAATTAAAAAACAACTTTTAACTAAATATAAAAAGCTGTTGCCAACATAACCGAAATTCAATTCACCGAATCCATTATTATAAAATGTCACTGAATATATTTCAATGTTTTCGGTTAACTATTTAAATTAAAAAAAAATAGCGATTAAAGTAGAGTAGATCCACACTAAAAATACCATTTACATTTTCGACATATGTTATGCTATGATACAAGCGCGATGTAGATATAGCCTTTGGGTGTGTACCTCCACAAATATGAATTTCATCATAGCCAACAAATTGTTAAAATAAAATATTGGTCTATATATAATTTTTAATACTTGCATTAAGTGTACAAAACTTAATTAGCGTATGAGGTTATCTTAACCCAAGCCATAAATAAATTTCATATACCACTACCAGGGTGGCCAAGTGGTCGCTTTTGACACGGCCAAGACGTTGATTGCATGTCAAAGCCTTGTAAAAATTACAGAAAAAAGTCGTTAATTGGAAGATATTTCGGAAAAAACCGTTAATTGAAGAATTCTCGTTATAACTCGTATACTTAATTTTTTTTGAAAAAAAAGGTGATCAAAAAAAAATTTAACTTTTAGCATTTTAAGGAAAAATTATTTTATTTTGGGGAGGCCGTTAATTGCTTGCTTTGAACTTGGCAACCCTGACCACTACATTAACAATAGACGTGACAGGAGCATTCTTACATTTTATTTAATTATTGGAGCATAATAAATTTGTCGCTATTTATTGAGATAATTTTCATTGAATGAACATATCAGGGTAGTTTTCAGTTTTTGTTTTAGTAGTATGGGTGTGACTGTGTAACTTATAACTTTACATATTTCTACTTATTTAGCTTAATGCAGTATAATTTTTGTTAATTTGTTAGTAACCTAGTAGGCAAGGGCAGGAGCTAGCAGCGCTTCTAGAAGGCCTTCTTTGGGAAGTATCTGGCCCTCCCACCTCCTTTCAAACGTACTTTCTTTTTTACATGAAATACGCCGATAAAAAATACCTTCTAAGATCGCTTGCCGTAGCACAGGGCTCACATAATTTTGCAAACCGGCTTACTAAAACGTAGAAAAAATCTGCCTTTTTGATAGTTAAATATTTGAAAAACCGTATTGAAAATTGCATGTAAAGTTAAAATATATGTAAGTGAGCTTTTATGGTGTGCCGACTTAAAGGCACATGCAAAATACCTCTTTTTATTATTGCTTGCTACACAACAGTAGACTATTGCATAAATTAATTAACAAATTTTTCTCTTCTCTTTCAGACTTTCAACAGTTTTATGTTCGTACATACATACATCTTTACAGCATCAGAAGCAAAAAAATAGCTGTCAGCGAAGCAAATGAAATACAAATTTTCTTTTATACAAATAAAAACAACAACAACAGCAACGTAGTTTTAAAATTAAAATTAACGTATCAGATAAATATTACGTTCAATGTAGTAAAAAAAATGTAATTTCTAAATTACCTTTATACATACTATATAATTAGTATAGCATCATATACACATAGTAGGCACAAACAAAAAAATAACGCATATAAATAAACTATTAGATTTTTAAATAAATAAGTCAATGTGATTTTAGTATGTTCGATTTAAAATTTGATTATTTAAAAAAAAATGTTGATTTACCATAATTTCAATTAAATAAAAAACGGGAAAGGAACTTCCAAAAATTCATATGCTAAAAAAGTGCCATTAGGACCAACTTCAAGTTAGATTGCCAATAACAAAAGTATTCGAGTTAAAGATTTTTACTTTAAATACCAACTTATCGAAAGTTTCATAGCATTCGCACGATAATTTCCAAAAAAAAAACTAAACTATTTTATTAAGTTTAAAAACAACGTAGCAACATATTCAGTAAACGAAGACTTTTACGTACGTGCATATACAAATTTTTCTAAAGCAGTTATGTATTTGTATTACTATAATATTGTACTTTTTTATATTTAAATATTAATGAATTTAAAGCTTGTTAAAACAAGAAATAAAATCAAAAGAATTACGTTAAACATTCTTTGTATTATACGAACTAAAAAAATTTACAAGTAGTGAAATTCATTGCTTTTTAATAAATTGCATTTATTAAATGCATAATGCTTTGTGGTACAAGTTTATCTCTTAAATAGAAATTACTCGTAACGTCAAGACGCACAAAAATCGAGTTTTAGCATAGTAAAATTTTATAAATATTCTACATAGCTGAACAATTTTAAGTGCCCTGTATTAAAATTTTTTTTTTAAAAAAATTGTTACTCTTACAATTTTTTCGTTAAAAAAATGTTTACTATTACAATTTAACTTTTTAAATGACTATATAACTAAATTTAAATTAAAATAATAGAGAAAAACAAATTTTTTAATCAGAACCTAGAAAAAAAACAGCATTCAAAATAAGATACTAACAATGTAGTCAAAAAAGCACAACTTGATTAAAAAAAAAAGAAATCAATGCATATATTGTTCGTACTTTCTTAACTTTACAAATATTAATAAAATAGTACATATAAGAATGGTTACAACTCAACTTTGTAAGTTCAACGAATTCAGAAAAAACGTATTAGTAGTATTATGCTAACATGATCATAATGATCACATTAGAGATAAATATTTTTATATACAAGTACCGATATTATAGTCAACAAACCCCTATGCAAAATTATATGCATGTTTAGTCAATGTTTGGGCAAATTCCATTTTATACAACTTTAATCAATTAGATACTGTTTACAGAAAGCATTTTAAAATCAATATGGAAATAAATGTATTATTAATAAAAAGTAGCCACAATTAGCGTTGTTTTATTGTAGAAAGTTCTTAAATATTATTTTAAATGTCTTTCAATGAAACTCTTATTTTATGCAAGTTGTACATTTCAGTCTCCTTATGGGAGTGTAGTTTGACGAACGGACTATTGGTTATTGTTGATGGTTTCAATGCTTGAAACACCTGTTAACGTAATTCATCAAAAATCGTTCATCGGTCGTCAATCAATACTCACAATATGGAAAGTAATTTAAATAATTTTTAGTATAATCCTTTGAACCATTTTTACTTGTTCATTTATACAACTATATACTATTGTATTCTTTATGTTAAATATATCATTATTTTTACAAATAGAAAATATTTTGGTTTGTATTTTTTATTTTGTTTTATGTACCTTATTAAAATATAAACGACATTCTCTGTTAAAGGCTTCCACCATCTATGCTCCATTTTCGAGTAATTTAAATTTCCGAAAAACTTTTTTTTGGAAACCAAAAATAGTATTTATAAAAATTGTCGTTAAACTTATACTAATTTTACATTGTAACCGTAATATAATCCTGAATGAGAATGAGGATATTGTGCTGTTCATTTTTTCTAAATAAAGTTATAGTCCAGCATATCCCAGTTCTTTTCTACCTGTATTCCCACAGCAAAGGGGTCATGAGCCTTTGCATCTGAAATATGTGCATATGTATATAAATTTGAAAATTTAAATTTCATGTCACATGAACTCTTTCATTGCCTTTAAGTCGTGAAGCCCTCTTCTTACCAACATTTTTTAGTTAATCTATAAAACAAATCTCCATATACTATAGAGTCAAACAATGAGAAACGCAGTGGTATCTTCGGGAAAAATATTCCTCAAAAAATAACACCAAATCCAAATTTTTTAAAAAAATGTGCAGCTTAAAGATTTTAAATTTTTTAAGTTGTTAAATAAATTAAAAAATGAAGCTAATTAATTAAATGTGATTTGAAATCTTTAATTTTTAGTCAACGGATTTCTCGATACAAAAAGGTTCCCTCATGTCCAAGAATAAAACTGGACGTACTGGACCATAACTTTATTTAGCAAAAATTGTCAGCACGTTATTTTTCAGGATATAATAGTATAATTGCTTTGTTGTAACCTAAAAATTGAAATTTGTTTGACTGTGACTTAAATAAAATATTTATTCGAGGTTCGATGAAGAAGATTTTCTCACCAATAAATTTCGTTCGAAATACTTCTATAAAGTCCCCTATTACGGTTGTGGATTGAAATTCGACTCTAAGGACTTTTGCGTGAACTCAGTCGACGTTTTGCGTTATTGTGTTAAGTTCCGCCGTAATGACTCCATCTCGACTTATCCTATGAGTTTGCACAAATTTCCTTTGCGATACATATATTTTGCTCCATCAACTGTTATATGTTTCTCCTTGAGCATAGAATAAAAAAATTATATAGGTTTTTCTTTGATTCTTAATATGTGGTAAGCTACGATACTCTTAACTGTATCGGCTCAAAGTCACTGGCAATTCCAGTGGATGAAACTAGCATGTATAGCTACTGTCGGTTTTTGTTGTGGTATTCTTAGTTTTGTTCATTTATTTGACGTTTTCATTGATTTCACATGTATGATATTACTCACTAAAATAATATAAACTATTTCCGATAAAACTTTTTTTTTAATATTTTTTTTTTCAATTTTTGCTTCATCTACATAATTTATTTTTTGGGTAGCTGATAAGCAACTTGAGAAAACAAAATGAAAATTTATCCTTTGGGGGTAATGAGACGTTATTATACGAATAACTCAGGAATGTATTGTCTAATTCTTCTGAATTTTTTCGTGAATTCAGGACCAAACTAAAAGCTTGGGGACTCCGGAGCAATAATTGGACCGAGGCCCCTCAAACAAATCAACATTCTGTACTCGAAAAAAATTAATATTTTGAAAATTCCTGAGTGATTAACAAAAAAAGTTTTACTCCCATTTCAAAATTTGAGCACACAAAAATGTTGAATCCTTACTCGTGGTGTTGCTATTAATGAACGAAATAGACCTTATATTAATTTTTGGAGGCCCCACTGGTGGCGAATTTTTTACTAGATTTCTCGCACTGGTTGAAATTCAACCATTATAGTGACAATGCAATATACTTTAGTACAATTTCAAATGACATTGCACCCAAATCTTTCTTAAAGTTTAATCTTTCTGCATACCAAATTTTATCAAAATGGAATCATTAGTCTAGCTGTGAAAACATATTTCCCTGTTAGGGGCGTGGCACCGCCTACTTAAAACAAGTATTTTTCCTCAGGATTCGATTCATCTCCACACCAAGTTTCATCAAAATCGGTCTATTAGTGTAACACTCCTTAACAAAAGAGTGCCATATTGCTTATAGCGTAGGGCATCAACACTTCAAGTCCGCCACGTGCCTCATTATGCTCGGCGATAGTTACGGTCCTGGGTGAATTCTTGTATTTTTTGAGGAACGTTATCCTTTTTTGCGTGATCGCTCAGAACAATTTCTCTACGATTATGATAGTACATTATATTACACGCACTATTTAAAAATATAAAAGATTTGTTTAAAAATCTATCATTTTGTTTTTATTTTATTAGTTAGTTAAGGTTGAGGACTGTACCGACTTTTGCATATTCAGCTTGTTGAGTCAATTGTGCGCAATTCAAATTTCTTTAATATGTGTCAAATTTACATCTCGTTTATGTATTTAAACGATTTTATTAATTTAAAAACTTATGCCTTTATAAATTATATTAATACACGTATTTATAATTTTATATTAACCGACCGTGTTTTATGTTAACGCTGTTTCGCTTATGATAATAGTGAAGATCTTATATTGCTAAGGGAGCCTTTCAACATGCACCACGATCCGAGAGAGAGCTTGGAGAGTTTAAAGTTGTATGATGATAGCCATTTAGGCTTTTTATTGTAGTTTGAGACACCTCGATGGTAGTGGTGGGTCAAATTTAATAGAAGATGTAGTAAAAGTTTTTTAAAAATCGAATTTTATGACATTTTGTGTAAAAATATGGCTATAGCTTCTGCTTGTCGAACTTAAATCCAAATTCTATTTTTGTCAGGTTATGAAATGGGAATTGAACTTCGACACCCAGTATTTTATATTTCATTGCCTCGAATCGTATGAATGGCTGCAGTTTAGATATGAAGATATGAGAAGTAATTTTAACAAGTTTTGCTATTACTTATGAAGATTTGTTCTCTAAGCTGCAAACTATGCGTCTTATTTTCAATAATTGGATAAAAATTTATCTATTGGTTGAATTTCTTTTATTATAATCAATCAGAATATTTTATTTTTCAGCTTAACTGCCGAAAATGAGAATATTTTATCACAAAGCTTTAAAATTATATTTACGTTGGTGAAAGTATAAGTTATTCAAAATTTTCAAACTCATACAAAGCAATTTTAAGCCCATAAATCTTCACGATATTTTCCACATCTACGAAACTCTTTAACGATTTCCATTGCTTCTGATTCATCACATGTCAATGCCTGCATCAAACACTTTTTTATACCATCTTCAATGGATTTTGATATTCGTGCTCCGTCTGCGCAAACAAATAAAATTGTGCTAGGTTTTAATAGGAAGTCTACGAATTCCTTACAGTGTGCCAGCATAACATCTTGTACATATTTAAAAGGGCTGGACGAATCACGTGAATAGGCTTCAAAATATTTGTTTAAGATACCCGATTCTTTAAACTGTCGCAATCTGTTTCGACCAAATGCACTATCAATTGTTTTTGCGCCATTGAACAACCAAGTTTCACCTTTGGTATTATCTCTTTCCGAAAGCAGTGATTTGTGCTCCAAAAACCCAAGAAAAGGTGCAACTGCAGTACCAATACCAATTAAAATGCAATCATTCCATATCTCTTCAGTGGAATAGCGAAATTTATTGGTTTCACGAAAATACATCAGTATACTAGACAACTGAAGCTGCTGCAAGTGATTGTCCATCTGATCTAACATTTCCGAACAAACTCCAGGATTTTGTGGCAAGATAGAAAAAACAATTTTTATTTCATTATCTGCTGCAAGCGGACTGTTAGCGATAGAATATGGACGTGGCATTAATCGTGGTAGATGCTCTAAAAGCACAGCTAATGGTGGACAGCATGTTGGGCACAAACGTAGCAAATCTAAAAATGAATTTCCTCGCTCTAAAATGAGTTCATTATAATAATGTGCACCCTCTTTAGAAGAAAGACAAAAAAGAAATTTCTGTTCTAAGTTGTCACTACAGTATTCGGCAAGAATGCGCAGAAACTGCTTCTTCGGCACTGCACGCAGGCTTAAGCAATATTGTATAAGTTCTTTTGGTGTAGTTGAAACTGGAATGTATGCTGGAACACGTGCTGCTTTCTTTTTGCAACTAGCCGTAATGCTGATCGTACATTTTGTGTCTGCTTTTTGCAGCAAATTTAAAGCTTCTAAGACAAAATAAACATCATCAGTGCAGTTATGGGGAAGAATGCCAATAGTATCGCCTGGTAGGTATTCACTAGCCGGCAAAGCCTAAAGCGATAAAACAATTGAAATGGATTAAGTAAGTATAGGGCAGGTAATAAGTAAGTTTTAGAGGAAAAAATTCCATGCAGAATTCTATTTTTTTTTTGAGAAATGGTTAATTTATATTGCAGTAATATGGTCTTCAATTATCTTAAACTATGAAATTTTCTGTAGGTGCTACCGTTTTCATGTAAAATGTGTCTTAAATTTGCAGTACATTTTGTGCAGCTCCTAATTCATCAATTCATGTGGTTTTATTCGCTTTAACTTCCTTAATTAATATGTTGCACACAGGAGTTGGACAGCCTTCACGTTTGGATGGATTCATAAAATGATAAATGGAGTTACGAGTACTTCTCCGATTATATCTAGTTATAAAGAGATCCAGTTACAAGTTTATGCAGATAAAGTACATATATCCGCAATATTTCTGCGGGAGCGCAAAGACTGCATATGTAATAACTTCAAACGATACTCATAAGCAGGAAGGTTTAAGGAGTCAATCCAATTTAAGCCCTTGAGAGCAAATTATATTTAAATGAATTTTATAAATGACCATACTTGGTTATCGTACTTTAAGTGACGACGCGCAATTGTATTGTATAAAGCCAACATTACTAAATGGCTATTAAATTATTTTGCTTACCTCTCAATAAAGACAAGTGGAGTTGAGGATTTCTTACAAATTTCACTGATATGCTCATTAAATGTCAATTTAGCATCAAAATGTATACCTAGGCCTTTAACTAAATCGACACTAAAAATATTATCTTTAAATTTAAAATCAAAAATATATTCTTAGAGCACCAAGCTTCAAAGGATTTCAAGTCAGACTGAAGTGGAAAAGTATCACCAACCCCCTTCTACATATACTAACAAACGAGAGTTTTTAATAACATATGTGCCGTCATTAATGGCTAAAATGATTAAGAACGACCCCAGATATCTTCCTTGTGAAACACCTGATGTCGCGCTAAAGGGAGAGGAAAACACCATCCGAAATCTTATTTGATATGAACCATCAGATAAATAAGATTCAATCCAGCTGAAAAAGCTCAAAGAAAATCCAAGCTTCTTTAATTTAAACAAAAAATTATGTGGTAATTTGTCAAATGCTTTACTGAAGTCAATGTAGCTGCAGTCAACTTGCCCACCGGAGTCTAAGTAGCTTATTGCAAAAAAAAAGTGTAATTAAGGAAGTAAGAAACTGTAGATCTGCCATTAACAAAAGATTTGTAATCGCAAAACTTAGAAATTCGCCCAAGGCCATGTCTACGCATGAGGATCTTACCATGGCAACAAAAACACTTCTTTCTTTGAATAAAGAGCCCTCTTAACTGGTCCATTTACAGAACGCTATTATAACTTCCAAAACAGGTAGATAAGCTACCCAAGAAATTTTCTTGTAAATACAGATACTTTTTCTGCAAAATACTATAGAACGTGATGGCTACGATATTCAAAGAGAATAATATAAGACTTAGTTAGGTACTAACATGGATAAATATCTATTATAGTCTATATTATAAATCCTAGTTATGTTTCCTTTGCCATCAGATTTTTTTCTTTAAAGCTACTTTTTCGAACGTGGATTTTCTGTCTAAGAAAGAAGAATATGTAATTTAAAAGTTTTGCTCGTATTTATTTTCGTAGATATAGCCACCGAAAAATGTGGAAATAACTTTTCTAAAAAGCTTAATTTGAGGTTTTGGAACTTGTGGATATCAATTAAAACGTAAGTTTTCTCAGCAGCAGAAAAGATAGCAATATTATAATCATAATTCTACGATAATATTCATACTAATAACATGGAAGGAATGCGTTCAAGCTTAACATCCTGAATATTTCAGGAGAAAATAATTTTTTAAGTTTATAACTTTGAAAAACTTCAAAGTGGAAAATGCGTACTAAGACGTTTGCAATATGGTTTTCTTCTGACCTGGGGACATTGTCGGTCATTGACGTTGTAAAAATTTGTCGGTAATCGGAGCGTAAAAAAAAAATTAAGGTCTGATTTGAAAATCAAGTATTAATTTATATTTTCTTTCAAAGTTGAATACATTTTTTAAAAAATTATTTTACATGAAAGGTAAACTTTTTCCTATAAGATCATTAATTTTCAGAGCTTTTCATCCAGCTTTTTATCACTTTTTTTCTCATAAGTTTTTAGTTTTAAGTAAAAATCGCATTAAGTAAAAAGTCATAAGAATTGGTCAAAATATTCAGAGGAATATTTTTTTTTCTAATGTAACAATTTTTTTTTTCTATGACGATATGGCTTTGCAAGAAAAGTTAAAAATTTTTCAAGCTATGCCACATAATATAATAAAAAAATTTTCTACTTTACATATTTCCTTTTCGCTGAAAAGAGGGTTGCCTCAAATGTAGCTACAAATGGGATGCTATGTTAGCAAAGGTTATTCATACATTTTAAAGAATAGTAACAGTTAAATAAAAAAAGGCTAAAATTTTAGAAAAAAATTCGTATCGTCTATGTGGAACAAAAAGCCACCACCTACATTTGTATGTTTACGAGTTATGCTCTTTTGAATGTACTTTTGTTCAATATAAATTCAATATGACCGAAACAAATCTTTTGAATATCTGTTCGTTGTTATTAACTGTCAAAGTGCATACAAAAAGCCTTATAGCTCGAAAACATGAAAATGTAGATGACTTTTTGTTCTACATAGACGATACATCGAAAAATTTATAACGAATTTCAAACTTTTGTCTTTCATATGGTACCTTTACTTAGCAAAGCCAGCTAGGTGGGCTTAAGTTTACTTTAGCTGACATTCTCCAATTGTTTTTTCTTTTCTTAGGGGTAAAAGGGGGTCAAAAATAAATAAAAATTATGAAAAAAAAACGGGCCGCTCGGATCTAGTTTCGAAGATATAGCCATCGGAAGTTCCGGATATAGCTTTTGTAAAAATGATCATAAGTTGGGAACCCCTACATGGATTTTTATTGCTTTTGTCCATAAATACATACTTTTCATAAGAATTCATTGAATGATATTTTTTGTTTTCCGGCAAAAAAGGGGGTAAATAATAAAAAATTTACAACGAACTATATACCATTTTAAAGGGTACCAGGCTCTCTTAATATGCTAAAAAACTCATGGCTAATTCCTAATTTATTAGGAATAGATCGAAGAATAGCATAAGCAAATAGAAAATATCATTCTGGTTGGATATGTACAGGAGTTACTAAAAGATTTGCAGGAATAAAATTATCTGGGTCTCCTAATAAATTTGGTCTAATTAATGTTAGTATAATTAAGACATTTTTAGGGGAAAAAAAGGTTTTTTTAAAAAAAAGTTGGTCCAAATTTCAGAAAAGTCGTCATATCTCCAAAATTATAGGTTAAATTTCAAAACTTTACTCACCCTTATTGAAGGCCATTAAATTATATTTCTTATGTCACCAACATTTTTGATATCTATGCAGGGGTTCCCAACTTATGATCATTTTTACAAAAGCTATATCCGGAACTTTCGACGGCTATATCTTGGAAACTAGATCCGAGCGGCCCGTTTTTTTTTCATAATTTTTATTTATTTTTGACCTCCTTTTACCCCTAAAAAAAAAAATGGAGAATGTCAGCTAAAGTAAACCTGTTCCGCTAGGTGTTCCCAACTAATACCTAGTTTAAAAAAAGCTATATGCGCGCAATTTCTTATGGGTAATCTCGAAAACTAGATCCAACGAGAACTATTTTATAATCTTAAATTTTACCCCTAAAATGATGCTTCTCCTAAAACAATCGGAGAATTGTCACTTAAGTAAATTAGTGTTGTAATTTCACTATGGATATTGAGAAAGCGTAGAAACAAAATTTTCTAACTTTTTTTAACACAAATTATTTCTGAATTTCATCATCTTTTTTTTAATTGACTCTTTAGCTCTTTAATACTTTTGTTATGCTTACCTCGATGTTAAGCGTTAGTTCTACTATCTTTTTGACGTCCAAACTATGTGGTACTAGCACCCGAACATCTTTAATGGCCGCAGCTGCAACTGAGGAGCGTGCAAAAGGAAACGTCAAGTTTGGGCACTTAAGCTGTCCATGCTGTTTGTCTGCTGACGAAGTCTGCAACAATGACTCATATGAAGTTGTATTAATCAAAAATATCAAAATACCTTTAGTTCGTCAGGGTTTTTTTGTTGAAAAATGACATCCAGAAACTGTTCCGGCAACTTGGCAGGCTTAAAGTTATCTAGTATATAGTCAACAAGATGAACATTGTGCATAGCACGGTCCAGCAGGATGTCCACGACCATTCCAAAACAGATGTTGGTGCAGAAAGGTTGTGTTCCGAAGATACCATAATTTCAGTTGCATAACAATTTTGTGTTCATACCTTCTGAATCTAACTTACCTTCTTTTGTAGAGTTTTGAAATCCCACAGCATTCTAAAAACGTAAACTCAATCCAAACTTAAGTAAAACTAATTTAGAAAATCTACGTTTCTCAGAGAATTTTAATTTTCAATTTATCGCAAAGATCAAATTAAATTTCCTTTCGTTATATTCCATACATATATTTTGTGAGGAATTTCGGGTTGGGTCTGATATTTTCGTGAAATATGCATTTGACTGAGTCTCCTAGATTTCTAATCTCTACTTATGTCGAACTTTGGCTAATGGTAGAAAGGAAAAGTTTCATTTATTTGGTTGTAAAAACCTGTTTGACGCTTGATGCTTATATTTCTATTATATACACCTTCTGACCACGACTACTGTGCAAAATTTTGACTTTTGTGTATTTTTGGAAAAAACCTTAGGCCAGTTCATAGGATCGCCTATGTTGGGTAGTCACATCCATGATATAACTATATCAGGTTACTGCAAAAAAAATGCTGCTTCTTCTAAAAGTAAGTGTAGTGTCAAATCGTATTAAATTTTTTTTTTCGATTTATGCATTGGATATCAATTTTGACACTCCAGTCTTCTGACGTTCAACACTTTCAGATGTGAGTTTGACAGCTTGCGAGAAACTTAATAGTTAAATCATTGTCACATCAATATGTGATTCTACTAACACTATCAAAGATCGCTTGACCAACATAGAAGCCGTGTTTTATTCGCTTTGGTTAAACACAACTTCTGTTTTAAATTCAGAGCCGGGCTGTATGGCTGGCAAGCTTGCATGGTTTAACGGGGCCTAGATCGGCAAGGGGCCTCACGCGTTATTACATTATTTCTCTTTCTTTTCTAAAACTTAATATCAAACGCTTTTGAACTGGTTTTTAATGCCAAAGTTATTCCTTCCGTTTTCCGAGCATATAAAAAAATGAACGATAGAAAGTGAATAGCAAAACTATTGGACGTTGTATAAAAAAAGAAAAATTAAAGCAGAGCCAAAGCAGCGATCAATATTTGATGTTTCATCAATGTTTTTGTTTGTATTATGTGACTTAATTACAATGTTAGGGCCCAGCACTTACAACATACATAAGGCCTCGCGTGACCTAAAACCGCTTCTGCAAAATTCCAGCATTGCTGTCATATTTATTTGATTATTTTAGGTTTGTGTCTCAGCTACTTGCAATCTGCGACATCTGTTGTTCAAATTTTGTTCTTTTACAAAAAAAGTTTAATCAATTGAACAAGAAATTGAACTGGTTCACGCAATTGTATGATATTTTGGTTTAACCAAAGCGAATAAAACACGGCTAGTGTTTGATTTTTCTGTGGGTTTGATCATCGGTACAAACTGTGTAAACGTTGGTAGTCAAGCATAGTGCAAAGTTTTAAATTTAAATATGATTCCACGCTAACGTTGATGACGTGCGTTGCGAACATTCATTTTTGATTAGATTTTTTTGAACTATAATGCCAATAACTATCTATAAAAAGTTCTTAGCTTTTATTTTCAATACAGTTGTTAGTTGAGAAAACGTCAGAGAAATCTTTTATAAATTTCAAATTTAATGTTCCACATGCAATCATTGTAAAGTGTTTCTGAAAGGTTCCAGATTCAACGCTATTTGAATTTTTCAAATTAAATATTTCTGACATGATATTTGCCAAATCTTTTGCATGCAATCATTCTGAAATGTTTCTGAAAGGTTTCAGATTTAATGTTTACCGGATTTTTCTTATAGAATCCAACTAATGTTTTATGATATGATGACACTTTTTTGTTATATGCATTGTATATATGTACATAAACCTCATGAAATGTATAAAAAAAAAAAAATGGTTATACATATGTTTTATGTTATGTGCAGCATAGTTTTGTGTTATGGTTTTCAATTATAAAACCTGAAATCGTGTCAAACAATATCTATTTAATTTCAAATCCAAGTTACACGTTTAAAATAAAACAATTATTCAGATTCCGAAGACATAACAAATGTTGAAAAAATCGTATAATTTTGAAAGTCTCGTAAAATGTTGTAGTTGTCGAAAAATGATGAAAGAAACGGAAAATGTTGAAAATTCATGCAACTAATTTTGACACAGTCAAAAAATGCTGAAAAGGTAAGAGTGATATTGAGAAACTTTACCAACGGTAAAGGGTCGGTGTTTTTTAAGTTAAACAATAGCGAAAAACTCAAAAAGGCCTTGAAAAATTCGAAAAATATTAGAAACTTGAAAAATCTTGAGCAAGTCAGACTTTTATTGGTTAAAAAAATGGAAAAATGTAATAAGTAAAAAAGGGTCGAACACTTTGAGCATTGAATAAGTTGAAAAATATCGTAAAAATGTTAAAGAGAGAGAAAAATATTCAAAAATTGTTAATAAATAAAAAATTGCAGGATTCAGACTTTTCGTTAAAGAAAAGTATTGGAAAATGTAAAAAATTGGAAAAATGTAAAAAATTTTGAAAAACTCGAAAATGTTAAAAAAGCCAAAAAACGGTGAAATACTTATTTTGAAAAAAGTCGAAAAATGTTAAAATTGATGAAAGTAAAAAAAAGTTGAAGATGTTAAGAAAAATTAAAATAGTGGAAAAATATTTTAAACAAAAAAGTATATGAAAAATTGCCCAATTGAACGATAATGGGAAAATATGTCACGTTTGCCATGTCTCGCATCGGGTCATATTATACTTTGTAAGAAAAAAAAAGTAAGATTTTTCAATCAAACAAAATCTAATAAAAAGTGATCCCTAAAATCTAATAAAAAGTGATCCATTACATTTTAAAATTGATCGCATGGAAAAAATTTTGGTAGGTTTTGCTGACTTCTGCTTTTCTATAGATGGCCATAAAAAAAATTTTCATTTTTGGTCACGTGCGATTCGCTTTTTTATTTCCTTTACCTTGGAAGCATCAACTTTACCACCATACATAGTACTACCAATGGGCTAGTCCTCAAAGTAACAGAAGAAACAAACTTTGACTTTTATTCCACTTTTAATCCACTGCAAAAGTGTACGGCGTTCCCGTTCGACACCATAGAAATACTGATATCACTGAATTGTTAAGATGCTAGACACTTCGTTGGAGCGTTACTTTGTAGTAACATACATAGTAACTAATCGTAAGTAATACGAGTAAATAAAAAGTTCTTAGTATTCATACATTTGGTCTAATTTTTTATTACTTTATATATTTCCTTAACTTGTATACGACAATTGTAATTAAAATGTTTAAATATTTTTTTCTTCATTAAATAAAATCAATACTATGTATATTTAATAATAATAAATTTTTAGTCAGCTAATAAAAATCGCATCTTTGGGCAAGATTTTACTTCAAAATATACTTCAATACAATATGATTTACAACAACTTTTACTTATAATATACATACATTTAAATTAGTTATTATTTACAATATGCTTGCTAGGTATTTAAAAACGATATAAAAGAATTTAAATTTGAGTTGGAACTTTTTTTTCTTCAAAATTTATAAAAATTTGTAAGCTGTTTTAAGATTAATTACTCGTAAAACATTTGCTTTTGAATGAATGCACGCTGCATTTATAACAAAAATAATAAAAAAAAATAATTATAAACTCATGTGCATGATGCATTACAAAATAATTATGTTTTTACAGGAGAGTGCAGTTTCCGTAGCACTTGATACTTGTAAAATTCAATAATCTTTATTGAATATATTTTTTAATTTCCTTGAACCTGACACTTTGAGACGCTTGGCATGTTTATCATATGATTTTCTGACTCTTATCAAACATATTTTTTTGATGATATATATCGAGATAGCTGATATTCAACTTCGAAAAGTTAAAGCTTACGCTTTACGTATCACTAAAACCAAACCAGATATTAAAACAAGAATTACTACGTAGTTACAAATTAAGTCCCACGGAATCTGCACTCTGGCCTTGAGCACATAAGAATGAACATGAAAATGTGAACAATTTAAAATTGAACTTATAAATAAAATAAATTATGTAAAATTCTTGCTAACTAAGATTATAAATACAAATCACATTACTGAATGAATAAGATTAGTTTGTTGAATACATACGTACAAATACTAATAGTTTAATGAACTTGTGCAGATATTGTCGCCTCAATTATTTACTGTCGTGTATGACATTTTCAAAAAAAGTGTAATTATTGCGAAATCGGTGTTTAACATATTTTGCATCAAAATTTCAATTTAATTTCTCGAAACTGAACTATGCGGATATATGAAAAAATAATTCCGAGACGACAATATCTGCACATGTGTTTAGGCATAAATTTAAAAACAACTACATAATAACAAGAATTTAATTTATATTTTTTTTTTAATATTTACAGCCGATGAAATTTACAAGCATTTTTTGTCATTTATGGTCATCATGTAACGGTCTCTAGTATCCATGGTACAAATTTCGAAATTCTTGTGCAAACGCCAGGTAAATTTGCTTCAGCGCAACCGATACCCCATGAAATTATGCCGGCAAGGAAAAATCTTCCATCCTGTGATTTGACCTGTAATAAACACACGTAAATTAAATCCAACATAATAGTGATGCTTTTTAAGATAGATGGTTTGTATTTTCAAAAATGTCAATGAAACTAAAGATCTGATGAAACCTGGAAAGAATGCACCGATTTTAATTGGAATTTTTTTAATTGTTTTTTAGTTATGTTGTATTAGAGGCTGTTCCAGGCCCGTGTGCGGAAATTATACAAGGGGGGGGGGGGGAGGAAGGGGGCTTAGCTCGAATATTTCATGTTAGGCTATGAAGTTCGTTAAATATCATTTTTGACTACAAGGCTAAAAAAAAAAGAAAAAATAAAAAAATATGTTATATGTGTACATGATACCGGCCAAACTAGTTCATCCGAAGCGCGTTAGGGTCAACCAGTTTAGGCTAGTAAAATTTTAGTATGTTAGCGTAAATTGGTGATCTTCAGCCACGACTCTGGGCTTACATCCTCCAATTTGTCACACATCGGCTTCACGGCGGCTCTTTCGAACACGGTTTACTGCAGTATATCCAACGCCGGTGTGTTTGCGAATGCCGTGTTGGACAAAATATTGTGGAACGTGGGCGAAGGCCGATACGAAACCTACGTTGGATATATTGGAGGATGTAGTTCCTGGCTACGGCCACAGGCCATTCACTTCTCCTAACAAACTAAAAATGTAAAAAAAATTGGTAGTGAGGCCGTTGAAGTATATAATAACCCTTATTCATTCTAGGCTAAGCTGGTTCATCCTAACACGCTTTGGATGAGCTATTTTGGCCTAGGAAAAACTAGCTCATCCTAAAAACTAGTTTGACCGGTAACATATATACATACATATGTACATATATACTTTTAAAGCCCATAAAAAAAAAATATTTTCCACTACACGGTTAAAAATATATGTATTAAACCTTATACGAACATTATTTGGGAACAAGTTTATTAATTTTTCAACATATAAAAACCAGCTATACGGATTACAGTAATTTACAAATATGTGTTTAATTTTGTCTAATAAATCGTCAACATTCTGTGGCCGAGAATAAATAAATAGAATATATAGGGTTTCCTTGTCGAATCCTGTCTCAAATAAGGGTTTCCACCCGTTTCTTGGGTCAATCTTCCTTAAATGGAACAAATTTCGACAAGACAACTTTATATATTGTAATTAGGCTCTTTGAGTTCTATCATTTGGCACGCATTTCAACCTGTAATCTTTATTGACACTTATCAGTGGCGTCCATGTTTGGGACAGCGTCCAACAATGCATCCTTCTATATTCTATTTAGGCTCTTCGAGTGCTTTCATTTGGCATACCTTTTAAAGCTGTAATCTGAGGATCTGAAGATAAGAATTCCTGCGAGGTTACCAGAATATTGTAGCGTTTTTCAGGCAGAGATTATAGCGATAGAAGAGGTAGCAGCTTTGCTGAGGGTAAATATTGTATCCAGAAAGAATATAAACATTTATTCAGATAGTCAGGCTGCTATCAAATCTCTAGAATTAGTCTTTCTAAATTCACCAGTGGCCCAACAGTGCCGCTCGCCTCTAAATCAGATGGCTCAGCATTTTAATATTCACCTCATCTGGGTGCCTGGATGCATAGGAACATTGATGGCAAATGCAAAGATGTTGAGCTTTCTAGGCAGTGGACTACTGGACCAGTTCCTCAGTACAAGGAACCTCTTGCTACCTGCAAGTTACTGCCTAAAGGTGACATGGTAAAAATGCTAACAAAAGATGGACTCAAGTGTCAACTTGCAATATAACTATGCAAATCTGGCCGAAATGGGATGCTAAGCGTTCGCCAGAACGCACTTGCTAGAAAACACTTAGTTTATTTTGCTATTTAGTTTTATTACGAAATCTGGTGGGTTCAACGAGAGGGTATAGTCAGTCACTCTGAGGTATCACAATGGATCACATTTGGTCTAAGTGAGTCGGTTCGTAACTGACTGCCACTCCTACATAACCTAAATCTACCTATAGCTGTAATCTTATACACTTTTAGTTAAAATAACAAAATTGACCTAAAATCGGGCATTTTCCGGACCGAGACGGGCTTTGGCAAGGTAGTTCTGGTCGATTAGTCTCACCAAAATGCATAACTATCTTTCCTGTAAATCCCATCCTGTAATATTATACACTCAACTTTTCCACAGAGGTTATTTTGAAAGTAAACCTACATTTTTGGGCTTCAGATGAATCTCGCGACCTCTGATCTAATATGTATTTGTTACCAGCCAAGTTTTTAGGATAAATTAGTTTTTTTTTTTTAGTATGTCAGAATAAGTGAGTGGCCTTCGGCCACGACTCATAATTGACGTCCTCCAATATGTTCGAAACTGGTTTCACGGCTTCCGTTCACTGTGGTATATCCAACGCCGGTGTATCGGCAAAGCCTGTGGTGGACATGGTATAGTGAGCCGCTGGCGAAGGCCGTTTCGAAGTCAACATTGAACATATTTGAGTATGTAAGCCCTGAGCTGCGGCCTCACATTTACCCTAATACTTTAAAATCAAAAAAGAAACCGGAAATGAGGCCGTTAAAGTATATAATAACCCTAGTTCATTCTAGGCTAAACTGGTTCATCCATACACGCTGCGGATGAGCTAGTTTGGCCTAAGGAAAACTAGTTTATCCTAAAAACTGTCTGGTAACATATATAAAAATCAATTGCAATTGCCACAAGTATAAATAACTATCTCGGAATATCGTTTCAAGCCTTTGTTGCACTCATAGGAGAGATTCCACGTCCTCTTGTCAAAATCTACTGGAATTTTGTTTGAAATTATTTCTAGTACCTACTTGTCTATATTTTATTAACCTGTATTCATTCAAGTACCTGCTGACTGCAATGGGATCTATGTTCAATTTGAACTCTTTCATGTTTTCCTTAGATGATTTGAAAACTTGTCTGTCATCTCCACTAGAAAATTTTCCAAAGTCGACCTCCCATGTGCAAATTTTTTTTCATTATAAGTTTTATATTTTTATGACGCAACAAACTATAAAATTCACTTTGTGAAACTCCTGCATTAAACTACATTTTAAAGAATCAATTAACTTGGACTGTCCCATTAAAAATTGGAGTCCTTATAGCGCTAATGTCAAATAAGTACCGAACAATGTCACTGAAAATTGAGTGACTTAACGTGCAAGCTAATTTAGTCTTCAAATAATACCGTATTATATTTCTTTTTTCGAAAACATTGAGTGCAAAATTGCTGTTGCTTTAGTTTTACACAGGATACTTGATCAAAACATTTGATTGTTGTTGTTTTTGTTTTATGGAAATATTTTCTTTATATGTACATATTTTGCGTTATTAGATTTATTGAACAGCAGGTAAAAAATGTAAAAAGTTCAAAGTTTAAGAGGCAATTTGTTGCTATTGTTTTGCACACTACTGTACATAAGTTTCAGGAAGACAGAATAACTGAGATATGTGCAAAAAATTTCAATTTACAATATCAACATAATTTAACGTAGGTTCTGAAGAGAAGAGTAGCTCTTTAATAAAAAATTAACCTAAAAACCTTGATTTTTGCATTTTTGGATTAAAATATCTCGAAAATCGGAACCATGAGAGAAATTCTGACCTCGGATTTGATCTCAGCGCACCAAAAGCTTCCGAAAAGTATGTTCGGGTTTCAGAACCAGACGTTTGAACAAACTTTGTTGACTTATGTAATGAAATCCAAAGGAAAATATTTGACAATTTTTTCCAAAGAAAAAATTCAAGCAAATTATAAGCCTGCATTTTAAAAAAACTTAACACCATATTTCTTCTGAGTGTAAATGTATCAACAAAAAAAGTGTAATTAAAAAATTACTTCCAACTTACTTGTAAAGGTCCACCGGAATCGCCTTGACATGAATCCTGACCCCCAGTTTCATATCCTGCACAAAGAAAAATGTCCGGTATAAATTCTTGGCGGCCAGCGCGTAAAAACATCGTTTTGCAATTATCATTGCTAACAATTGGCACTGTAACCTGTTCGATAGAAGAAAAAAGTTGCTTACTCGCTGAACTTTTACATAGATTTTTAGTTTTATATCTAATAAGTGTAATAATACACACTGTCGTTAGCCATCAGCCAAGCCACAGCTATCAGCACTTACCTCCTGTAAAACGGATGGCAGTGTACCACCTTCACTTAAGCGACCCCAACCTGTCACTGTCGCATTCATGCCAATGAGTAGACTATCCGTCTGCGGCAGGCATATAGGACTAACATGCGGCGCAAACTCCAGTGGCTGCTCGAGTTTCACCAGAGCCAAGTCGTATTCGTAAGTGAAGAAATTATATTTGGGATGTACGACTTTTTTCGCAACTCCACGCTCTATGTATGGTAGTTGCTCTTGCACATGAGAGAAATCATACTCGCCAACTCGTATGCGGATTTGTGATATCAGCAGGCTGAAATATTTACAGACACAGAAGCGTGAGGAAATGTGTAAAAATGGGGGGCATCATAGTAATTACGCTTAAACACCAACTTTGACTAAATAGCTACCATCTGCCATATATACATACAAACTGGCCACTTACAACAACTATAGTAACAAGAACAACAACAATAATAAAAACAACAACAACAACAACAGCAACTTACTCGTCAACACAGTGGCCTGCTGTTGCAATCCAATTCTCGTTAATTAGTGCGCCGCCGCAACGATGTGTACTGGAGAAGCCAAAGAAAGAGGTACGACGCACTGACACTTGCCATGGCCAACGTCCGAAGGGTGCACTTTTACCGCCAACAATGCGTGTTTCTGGGCGTGCGAGCACTGGAATTCCACACTCTGTAAAAAAAGGATTGTAATTGTGAAATCATTAACCTTTCGGCACATATGGGCTATTTTTGGAACAAGTTTTTTTTGATTTCATATACCGGATGAAATGTATCGTAATATAAATTGGTACAGAGTTGTAGAAAATTCGATAGAGGATGTTTACTCAATATTTGTGTAAGCACTCGCGGTGTGACGTAATGTTTTTCGTTTGCCACAAATTTAGCTCATAGTTTTGTATCCGTCATCCCTAGTCTGTCGAAGGTCGATACATATTAAAATCTTTCAAGCAATATAAAACGGTATCTAGGGATAGATAAGACTTGAAGAGTACAAAAATGTATTGAAAACTGAGGAATAGTGTAGAGGATGAGAGGATTAAAATCAAAATATATGGACTAAGACCAAGTAGTATCGAACAGTACCGAAAAGTCATTGATTAGATCTAACAAAACGAAAGTCGAATAAAAAGATAATGCAGAAAATTTTCTAATGTAACAGAGTTGAAATTATCAAGTAGCACATACCGAAAAATATCGGTAGAGTCAAAAAGTTTTGTAGAGTATAGAATATGTTGATGAGAGTTGAAAAGTCTCATATCTTACCAAAAAGTATCAAATACTTTTGGAAAACTCTATTAAAGTTGAAAAGTAGTGAACAGTATTGAAATAATCGATATAAGTCGATATATATTGGATAGTACCGAAAGTATCAAAAATGCCGATACAAGTCGAAAAGTATCGGAAATATCGAAAAAGTGTATTGAAGTTAGATAGTATCTATAATTTGTAGAAAGCTTCAAAAAAATAATAGAAATTGAAAATTATTGTATAAAATATATCTATCGAAAAATATCGATAATGCCTAACAGTGTCGGAAGTCTAAAAGTGTCAAACAGATTCGAAAAGTGGCGAATAGTATTGCTAGTTTCTAAACATTAAAGTATAAAGTCATTAAATAGTAAGAAACGAAATATTGAAAAGTCAGAAAGTGTTCAAATAATTCAAAAAATAAACGAAGGGAAACAACAATGTCGAAAAGTTTAAAGGCCATAAAAGTCGAATGTATCATTAAGTCAACAAATGTCGAAAGGTATCAAAAATTGTAAATTATTCAGCCTCGTTTTAAAAATTATGAAAAAGTCGATAAAACTCAAAAAGTATCAAACAGTATCAAAATATCATTAAATAGTATCGAAAAGTCGACAAATAGTATCGAAAAGATAATTTAAGTCAAAAAGTATATGATGGGATCGCAAAGTCGTAAAGTGTTGAATAGTATCGAAAAGTCAATAAAAGTTGAACACTTTAGAATGCTATAAAAAGATCGGTTATGATCGAAGAATGCTTGACCAAAGCCAAGTCTTGCCAGCAAATTTATTTCTATCCAACCGAACTTAATGATGTTCACACAACAAAATTCTTTTAAGTACTGGAATGCAACATGTAAGGGTTAAACGCAAATGAATATTACAACAGCTGTATTTTAGCTTACCACTACGTGCCGCTGTTATGGTTTTAATCGTTGCCAATTTAGGATCTGTTTCAATAATCTCATTGGCTTCCTGGTTGTTGCTGTTCAGTTGATGATTTAGATTTGAGTTTGTTGTTGTATGATGTTGCGCACCAACAGTTGAGATCGCTGTTACTGATGAGGTGATAGCGGCCGGTGATGGTGGGCGTGTGATTGGTTCATAGTGTTGATGTTGATGTTGGGGTTGGACTGATGATGTTCCAATAGAAGTCGTTGGGAAATGTTGTTGTGTTGAAGTTCCCAAAGTGGATGATATTGATAAGGTGGTAGAGCTGCTATCAGCAGTCGTTGATGAATGAGGTGAAGATGTTAAAGAGCTCTCGCCTGACCAACCAGCAGTAGGGCGAAAGTGTGGACGAGTTGTTGTAGTTGTTACAGGAGACATTGGTTTTGTGGTATAAATCTGAAAATTCAGGATAAGATATTAATAGATATATATCAAGATCGTGCTTAGAACCGTAGGGTGTAAGCGCAGAGCCAGCACACTTTACGTGACGCCTTTTACAAATAAGGACTGCGGCACATCTTACCACGCACTCGATCGATTGATATACGATCGCATTGGATTGAATCACTCAGTTTCGGTATATCTGATTGGTTGATACCTAGTTCTCAATTGTGGCCGAAAAAAGAGAATGGCTTAAGCAGATATCGGGAAACTTTTTCCGAGGTTTTCTGGGATGTTACTAAAATTAACATATGTATACATACGGGTATAATAATTAACTATCACAATACTATCAATCATATTGGCCTTAATTTTTACAAAATTTTTTACTGGGTTCACTAAAACATCAGACTTCATTTCTTACCAGTACCAGTCAAAGCCAAGATCATTTTTGTTGTACTTATGTATGAAAGTAATAAATTTTACTTTATCAAATGTCCTAAGGGCATGATATCTATCACTATTTTAGCTTAGACGATGAACTTGGCTTATTGGCTCAAAATTAGCTCTTGCTCATACTCTCTCTTTCATCGTGTTTTTTTTTCTCTTTTCTTTCCCTTATTCTCAGCGATATTATCTATTTTAGCGTGTGCTTACACTTACCTGCGGCTTAGTAGGTTTCGTCGTTGTGGACATTGTAGGTTTTCCAGTTGATTGGTGGTAAATTACAGCGGGCAGCGGTGGTTGTTGTTGTGCAGGATGATCATAGTTGATTGGCTTTTTTGTAGGCTTGGGCGGCTTAGGACGCACTGCTGTTGTTGGCTTCTCCCATGTGGGTGGTCGTGGTCTTGTAATAAAATTTGGCTCAGTCGAGAGTTGCCAATGATGATGCACTGTTATTGTTTGTGGTGATGTGTGCCACATATCTGTGAAATAAGAAATAAAAAGTAAAATTGACAAGGTAAGTTCTTTGTTCAGCAAAGAATTTGTCAGATACTCTACATTGTATGGTTGGATGTAATAAGAAATTTGAACGTTGTTGTTATTAAGATTTTGAAGTTTCAAAAATAAGTCGTAATTCTTAACAATGCACCCATGAGAAGTAATTTTTCAAAAAGGCTTATTTCCACTTATAACCTTTAAAGAATATTAGAATGCTATCCCCTAGTTAAAAATCTATAACAAAAAAGACATATTTCCAAGCGCCAATGAAAAATCGCAGTTTCATACAGGACGACACATTTCCATTGAATTTTTGCTTGTACAAAAAGACGTATTTCCTATAGTCGCTGAAGACACCTTTATTATTGTTTATATGCCCCAAATACTGATGCAGTTACCAATGGCTAATAAAAATAAAGATGTGAAAATCTTATTAGAAAACAGTTTGGTGATGACTGAAGGAAATTAAAAGAGCCTTCATGGTACAAGCGTGTAATTGATGATCAAAAGTTAGGAAGGGAAGATGAATCGCATAGCTATAATTATGATTGTAACGTACTTGACCATGATGACTTAATAGTTAAACCTGTGGTATAATAATAAAACTTTACACCAAAAGGGCACATCTCCCAATGTTTTTAATTTATTCCAATCAATACAAATATGCCTGAATAAAATCTTTAAGCGAAAACTTATATCCTTATCTTTTGACAAACTTGAAGCCTTCCGATGCTTTTCTATCACTTCCAATATTATTTTCTTTACTAATAGCATCCACTGTACAAGAAACACCGTTTTACTCTGTCTTCTGCGGTTTCCGATCTAGTGATTCTTAATAATTTATTAAGCGCTGCTCTTATGCTGGAGGTCGATGTAACCAAAGTTGATATGGGAAACATTTTTTATATACTCAACGAGGAGTAATGAAAGCTGCTTCGCAATAGAGCAGGTCAGTAGCTCTTCATCCAAAGAAGCGCATTTAGTATGCCTCTAATGATGTACTTCTGCTTAGTATTCAAGGAAGGGCATTTTATATGCTTCCAAAGATGTGCATCCTTGCTAAGACATTCTATGTCAAAAAATATATGCAGTACGAACAGTGGCGTCACTTCACCAAATTCGGGGTGGGAGGCGATAATTATAGTTCCACCACTATTAGATGGGTTTATTGAATTAATGTGTTAAAAAATATCTAGTATCAGATCCTTGGGGGGCCAATGCCCTCCCCAGCCCTACTGAATTAACGCCACTGTGTGAAAAAATATCAATTGCAAGCAGCTAACTGCTGTCTTCGAAGCACATTAGAATCCCTTTGTACGAGCTTCCGATTTCCGTTAGGTAGGTAAGCACTGTTTAACCAAGAAACTTAACACGTTATTCTGAGAGCACAATTTTTGTAAATGAAATCATAATTATTTTTTAATAAAGAAAATCGTTGGACACAAAGAGTGAAGGTTTGGGTAATTGGGTGTTTGGTCAATATTTTATATTGCATTCTTATTCAACATAATTGAATCATTTGAATATTTCTACACATATTTCAGAATGAATTTAGAATCCTCTCATGTTAACAAATCTTAAGAGTAGCGTAAGGATGGAAGAGTATGTCTGTGGAGAGAGACGACGGAATAAGCGACCTCGCTAAGCCTATTAGATACTGCCCAGGAATCGTCTCATCCAAATTAAGCGACTATGAAATTGTAGTTAGCCAGAGCCTTCCAATATAATTTTCAATTATTCACCAACAATTGCCGAAGCTGTATTCTGGATATTCGGTGGTTCAGAATCATCTTCAATGCCAAATTAATCATCTACGGAAATAAGCCTATGATTTAAACACAACCATTAAAAATCAAAAGGTTTTCCAACTCAGATAAAATAAATCAAGTACTTATACGATCAATATGCTTTGCCCACTTAAGTGTAGGGTATAATCAATCAATAGAAATGATTAGCATTGTTGAAACAATCAAACTCACTTGTTGATGGAATGCTGGCAGATGACTGCATGTCTACGCTTACAGCTGGACTAGGATGTTTCGTTATTGGCGTGTGCGTTGTGCTTGATGTTGGTTTTGTTTTCGTTCCTTGTGCTTGCGGTCTGAACAGTGCACCTTGATGGTGGGGTCCTGAAGGTCGTATAACCAGAGTGCCAGCGCCATGAGGTCGTTCAATGGTGGTCATCCCACTGCAATAAAATTATGAATAAAGTAAACATAAAACTAAGCAATTTATGCATTTAGCAACCTACCTTATGCTTGGACGTTGTGGAAATTGCGGTGGCCTTGGCTTGTGATTTAAGCTACTGATACCCACTGGCTTTGTTGGTCTCGTGTAGGAAAAAGTCTGCGACAGCACAATGTTGTCACTTATATTGTGCGAACAGCATGAGCCGAACATAAACGAGTCGACACACATGCCAACATGACGGCCCTCTGACTTTATGCATTCCCAAACGAACATGCATGTACCTTCGATACGTCCGATTGAGCATGGTTTTGGACTTATTTTAAAATTCTGACTACGCTGTTGCTGATTAGCAGCAGCAGCAGCAGCAGCCACAGACCTCTGGTCGCCGAAATTATGCTGATAATCATTAAGATCCAGCAGCGAGTTACTGTGATGTGGATGCTGATGCTGGTGATGATGATGGTGATGCAGACTACGTTGGTAGTTAACTTGACCTTGAACACCCTGACCATGTACGTCAAACATGTTGCGTTCATCGTCCACGTGTTCGTTGGTACCAAAGGCCGCTCCTGCTGTTGGCATTTTGGCAACATTGCTAATTAGACAATTGGCTAATAATACATTTAACATAACTACTATTATTTGGTTAGGACAAGGTTTGACTCTATGCTGAAATGGCGCTCCCTTCATTTGTTCTGAAGACACTGGCGTTGTTATTGTTATCGCTCTTGTATTGATTTGTCTCGTCGCTTTCGGTCGCTGTAGAGTGCGGCATTTTTTCTTTGAGTAAAAATATAGGTTGGGACGAAGTCGTACTCCAACTGAGTGATCATCCATTAAGTTGTCTTCTCTGTTGACTAGCCATCTTCGACTATTGTTATTCCACATTGTGGTAGTGTGTTGTTTTTTCTGAAATTAAAACAAAACTAGTTAGAATCAAAATCATCATGATATAAAAATAAATGTTTTGGGTAGTAACTGCTAAAAGCAGCTTTCACCTTAGAATGTTTCATATACGTTGCCTTGAATGTAATCAAAAATGAATTTAGTCCTTTTATCATAACATTAAAGAAACTAATAGTGCAGTCAAATTGGGGGTTTCACCTCGGAATGAGAGATAATATGCTGTAAACTTGTGTACACCTTCATTTTGGTGTTCCAAAAGTTGTCTCGAAAGTCTCATAAAATCTCGTGTATGCGTCGTAAGATATTCAAGGTCAAAAGTCACAAAAATCATTTTTTTCACGATTATCCCAGTTTCTATAGTAATGTTTAATGCTTAAGACACTCCAAGAATAAGTTTCATATTATTATTAGGAAATATCGATATTTTATTTGATCTTGACCGTTGCGTCATATTGATTTGTTCCTTGAGAATTGAAGAACTACTTAACTATGCTCTCAATGGGCTGATATCAAGAGCTTTATTGTTTTTGTATTGAACTTGATTTTTCACTATCTAAAACAGACCTTGAAACTTTTATACTTTCATTCAAAAAGTCAAGAAAATAAAAGTTTCTAAAAGCCTTTATTGCAAAAAACTTTCATTAAAAATTTTATTGAATGAAAGTTTTTCCAAAAGAACTTATACACAAGAGTCTTTCTAAAAAACTTTTAATAATAAAGTTTATTTATACAAGTCGCATGTAAAAAAGTCAAAAAAAAAATTTTTTAGCTTGAACAAACGAGGAAAGTCCTAAAATAATATCTTGGATCACAAAGCAAAAATCTTCAAAGGAGAGGATGGTTTATAATAAAATACTAAACAAGTTTCGAAAAAGAAAACATTTATGATAATTATGCACTAATGGGGTGTCTTGGACGCATTTTTCGAAAAAAGTCTTACTGCACTAATGGTTGGGAAAAGCTCAAAACTGAATTTTTGAAGTGACAGGGGAGGTCCTCGACCCTTCTAAAGAGGTGTCTTGGATACATTTTTCGAAAAAATTGTACTGCACGAATCGTTGGGAAAAGGCCGAAAATAGATTTTGAAAGTAATAAGGGCTTATGCAAGAAGAAATTCATAATTAGCTCACTGACTTTGCTATTAGACAAATGGTTGCTCGTCGCACAAAATTTTCTGTGAGCGTCAGTCTGTGTGAATGTGGTGAAAATTTCATGAACTTATGAATGGCTCAAATTATACAACTGATAGCTCATAAATTTATTTTTTACAAATTTTGCTTTTTGTCACTCTCTTTTCCCATACGATTCTCTCACCATAATACCTGCGTAGCACATGCTAAAATTTATTGACCGTGCAAATTTTGATTTATATGGGGAACAATATCAACACAAGTTACCACCTCGTAAAATTACAACTTTGTAAGTTTACCAGCGCAATTTACAATGAACTGTGAATTGCATACATAAATTGAGTTAAAAAATAACTCTATGAAATGTAAAATTACTATGATTTCTGTTTTGTGTGTGACATACATTTTTAACCACAAAAAAATCTTGCCATAAAATTATTCTAATATAAGTTAAAGTTCGCCCACTGATTGAAATTCAACCATTGTAGTGACAATACATAGCAGCTTAGGGCCATTTTCTTTAATTTGATGCCATCGCTCCCAAAAATAGAAATCATATCACTATGTAAAGGGTGTTTTTTTTAGAGGTTTGTTTTTCGAATAGAGATAAAACTGGCATTTTATGGTCAAATCTGGCAACTCTAATGTTATTTATGTTCAGTTTGGTTTGCCATTTTATCATGAACAAGTTGACAAAAGAACAACGCTTGCAAATCGTGCAAATTTATTTCAAAAATAATGGTTCAGTTCGCGAAGTTTACCGCAAGCTCCGTCCATTTTATGGTCGACATAATCGTCCATCAGAGCAATTAATTCGGTTAACCATGGATCGTTTTCGCACTACGTTTACTTTATGTGATAATACGCATCCGCAGAGACGTCGAACAGTGCGCACCGAAGAAACAATTGCCGCTGTAGAGCAAAATGTTGAAGAGGACCCGAATGAATCGATTTGCCACCGTGCACAGCAATTGGAGCTTTGTCCATCAACTTTATGGAAGATTTTGCGCAAAGATCTTGGCTTGCGACCTTACAAGATCCAGCTTGTGCAAGAATTAAAGCCGCGAGACCATGCAATGCGTCGTGATTTTGGTGTATGGGCCGAAAATGATTGATCTCGATGCTGATTTTCATCGCAAAATTTTGTTCAGTGATGAGGCTCATTTTTGGTTGAATGGCTACGTCAACAAGCAAAATTGCCGCATTTGGAGTGAAGAGAATCCACATGAGACCCTTGAGACGCCATTACATCCACAAAAACTGACTGTTTGGTGTGCTCTATGGGCTGGTGGAGTCATTGGGCCATACTTCTTCCGAAATAATGCTGGAGAGTCAGTTACCGTTAATGGAGACCGGTATAGAGCCATGATAACCGACTATTTTGTTCCCGAATTGGATGGCATGAATGTGGATGAGTTGTGGTTCCAACAAGACGGCGCTACATGCCACACAGCGCACGTCACAATCGATTTATTGAAGGAAACATTCGATGAGCGCATAATTTCGCGGAATGGACCTGTTAATTGGCCACCAAGATCGTGTGATTTGACACCATTGGAGTATTTTCTTTGGGGATATGTGAAGTCGCTCGTCTACGCCAACAAACCAGAAACGTTAGGGGACTTGGAAGCCAACATTCGTGGCGTTATTGCCGACATACGGCCCCATATGCTCGAAAAAGTGGTTCAAAATTGGACCTGTAGAATTGGCTTTATTCGAGCCAGCCGCGGCGGCCACATGCCCGAAATCATATTTAAACATTAATGGCATAAAATTATCCTTCCAATAAAGCCAAATTGATGGACATTAAAACGATTTTCTTATAATGTTCCCCGATCTCAATCCCTATCTGAATACCTTGCCTAGAGTTGAATCTATTCCCATACTAAATTTCAACAAAATCGGTCTTCGCTTGGAAAACAAGCTTAGGGGCGTAGAACCGCCCACTTCAAAACAAATACCTCTCTTAAGATTCAGTCTATCTCTTCATCAAATTTCAACAAAATCGATCTATTAGCTTCGCTTGCGTAACAAGCTTAGGGGCGCAGAGCTGCCCACTTCAGAACAAATACCTTTCTCCAGAAGTCAGTCTATCTCTACATCAAATTTCAACAAAATCGGTCTCTTAGTTTAGCAGTGAAATCTTATTTTCCTGTTAGGGTCATTGCACCGCCCTACTATTCCGACCATATTTTGTACGAAAATGGTAAACTGTAGCTCCGGAATCTTCATTGTTATAGGTTGTTGAGTTTAGGCATTTTTTCATAATATCTTGTTGGACATGGTTTTAATGCAAAGATGATTTTCGATTATTCAATGTTTAGCAGGTAAATGTATTTTTAATCGAATCAAGAGCATCAATTAAAACTACTTGCTAAAGAAATAATGTTTTTTAATGCTTTCAAATTGATGTTTTGGTGAAAGCAATTACAGATTTTTAGTTGCATTGATGATAAATCTATCCATCAATCAATATAAGATATATGCAGCATGTAAAATTGTAAAACTGAAAAAAAAAAAAAACAAAAAATGCAATGGATCTTGCACAGGCGTGTAATACAAATAAATCTTTTTTTACAAGCTATCTACAAAAAGAAGCGATAGTCAATAAGCGCGATTTTCAAACTCACTTTCTAATGGGTAAAACCCTGAGCTCAGCTTAAAGGGCAACACCCAGCAGCATTTCGTGTGCTTAACATTCACGCATGCGCTCTTGAGCGCACTAGGATCATTGTTTACGTGTTACATTGCTGCATTTTTAATATTTAGCAAATAAAAACTACACACTCGAACTTTTTAATTGGTATTTTCACTTTCTCGTGTTATTTGCGAGCGCATGCAATTTGCTACAGCGAAATTCATTGTATATTTGAAGAAAATTTTCACCAAATAATTGTGAATAGAAACGCAACAGAATTATCGCATGATTGTAAGATGGTAAAATGTTTTTTTTTTTTTTTCATTTCTAACACACATTTACGAGCACTTCAAAGCCTCTTGTTTTTTTTACAAAATTAAAATTGTAGATATATGTGCACTTCATAATGAAAAAAAAAATTTATTTCGGCATATAAAAAAAACATCTGCTCCAGTGGGGTGCGAGGGTATGTGCAGTGACTATTCATCGTTGCAAAGTTTAACAGAGATGAATGTGCCAGTAGGTGCAGTATGTATGTTTTTTTGAACTTTGTCGGCATAGTTTCATAAAATCTTGAAGTATTTTACAGCCACAGGTTTTATATTTTCTGTACGTACATAGTATGTGAATGCTCGAAGTGTACGCTATTAAAAAAATTTTAATGTTTTTCCAAAGTTATCTTCTATTTTGCGAAGGAGTGGCAGTTGTTTGACCCTAACGATTTTTAACTCACAAAACTTGTCTACGTCAAGCCAAATAATTTTTTTTTAAGAATTTTGCCAGGCATTTCACATTAGAAAAAGTATTAAAAAAGATAATTCAACATTAAAAAATATGTGTGGTAAGGCAATGCAATAAAGTTGTCACTGTCAATTGTTTTTTATTTTTTATTTTTTAAGTTAACATCAATAACTACTCAATGTCAGTGTTGCAATTATGCAGCCATAGGAATATATTCGGCAATATCAAAAGAAAAGTCACGAAGCCATATGTAAGTTCGCTTAGAAAATAGTTCTTATAGTTTACATTTTGTCAACTTTGCCAGTCTATAGTGTCCGGCAAACATACAACAATGCATGTCAATGTGTGCGTGAACTACACCAGGAGAAATTAGGAAAGATTACATAAAACACTTGATTAGAATGTTTACAAAAAAACAGTAGAACGTAAGTTATTCGAGCCGAATTGCAATTCGCAGTGTATGTTACATGTAATAGAGGTCTGCGCAAGCGCACTTGCTGTTACGTCAGACTATAGAGTTACTGTCAAGTGTAGATCAAGCGTGACATTCTGCAACTCATCAGAACGAGAACGATACAACGAAATTGCTTACCTTCGTTTGGTTGTGACTTGTAGTCCGCTGTGAACGTTGTTCAACTCCAATGAAAGATGAACAACAAAAACGTCGTTTTTCTTAGGAAAAAAAAGAGCGAAGCACAAGCAAACAACAAAGCGCACATTGACGCCAGCTTCTTTTATTTCTACTTTCTTGGAATTGGTTTTTGGTTTATTGTTTCTTTAAACATTGATTATTTGTATGTTATGACTAGTAACTATGTGCGTAAAAATTTAGAACAAACCATACATCCTTTAAAGCAATTGAACTAGGCTTTTTAGACTTAAAAAAATATGTATAGGTTATTAACACATTTTTTGAAAAAAGTAACAGTAACAGAAAAAATATTTGTAAATATTTCAGAAAAATCATCACATCTTCAAAACTATAGGCTATTGGCTTTCAACTTACATATACACATTAATTTTTACAAAAGCTACATCCGCAAGTTTTGTTAGCTCTCGCTTGAAGTTGTAGAACATTTCATTTGCGGTTGCAGCGCTCACCTCGCTTGGTTTGTCTTTTGTTTTATTTTGATTTGATTTGTGATTTGCGTGCACAAATGCTTGGTAGACTTGTAATCGTGGCAAGTGATTTGATGGCTGCTTCAAGTGTGCTTGCGCAGACCTCTAACACGCACACTCAGCTTCTGCTGTGCCGATTAAAAATAAAGTTCGACCCACCCTAATACACAACGTTCTTGCAGACAAATTACACATTTCAAAGATGTATTATAAAAGTTGACACATATCATTAATTCGCGATCGCCCCAACCCTTTTCGTCTTAAGTACGATGTAATATCGTAATATGTAATATATTCTGAACAGCCATAAATCACATGGTGTGAAGTTTTATGTGTTCTTTCATTAAACGCGTAAGATTTCCTGATTTCTGCGGCTTCCTGATCTTTAATTCTTATAATACAAGGGACGTAGTTAGAGGGGCGGGGAGGAGGTACCACCATCCCGGGCGCAGAGTCTTAGGAACTTTAATTGTGATAACATACTTTTTTTTAGGTAGGGGAGCGCGGTGCTGCTTTTAACAGGAGTAAGTTAACAAAGTTATGAGCGAGTTCTTTATTTTAATGAATGCTTAGTAAATCAGTTTAAAGTTTTGATACTTTGTTACCGATAATTTGGTTTTAACACTGTTAAGCACTGTTTAAACTTACGCCGCAATGTTTCAACTAAAGTCCGTATGCGGGTCTAAAGTTAACAGCTGGCGTTTTTTCTTTATCAACATTTTGAAAAAAAAAAACAACTGTAACATATTTGGAGCTAAATGTTATGCACACGCCAGTGGCGTCAATTCGATAGGGCTGAGGAGTGAATTGGCTCTCCAAGGATCTGACACTAGTTGTTATTCAACACATCAATTCAATAAAACCATCTGATAGTGGTGGAATCATAATTCTCGGCCCCCCCCCTCCCCCCAAGGTTTTGGTGAAGTGACGCCACTGGCACACACTAATTTAACCATATTAGTGTTGTAAAAATAATAGTTGTCGTACATACTAGAGCTACTTTCCCAAAGAAAGTGTTAAAACTATTTTGCTTATGAAAATGTAAAAATTTTTATTCAATACGACAAATGTTTAAGGTACGCCACTGTATAAAACTCAACACATTTGTTGCTAAGTATGAAGTCATGATGTTTTGCCATTTCTACTTGATGGAGCTCTGTGAATTTGAGATTCGATGAGGCTGCTTAGAGTTCTAACTTCCAATTCATTTATTAATCGATTAAGTCGAATATTTTCTCCAGCATACCGACATACTTGAATTTGTGCAAGGTTAATTTTTACGTAGCTATATGGGTCTGTGTTACATAAACGTTTTTGATCCTGATAGATGTCACAATAAGGTGGCGATCGGAGCTGACGTCGGTGACGATACTTTAAGATCATAATATAACTTATTTGTATGTAAATATTTTTTTCTAACAAAGGTATTATTTGACTGCACTACACATGTTTGTGTTGAAAACAAAAAAAAAAATCACTGTCCATATAGCTATATCTAAAAGCTGTAAAGCGTCACCTATAGATAATTAAATTTAAAATTATCCACATCTTCATTTTAATACAAAAGTTCGCATGGTTGCACTTGAACCTACTCACAGTTTGTGTGTGTACGGTAAAATGTATCTAAAAACAAATTATGCCATGTATTCACCTACATGCCCGTAAATGTAAGTTGTAAATCTAGACCGGTTAATGCCTTTAGATTAAAACTACAACAGATAATATGTGGCTTTTGCAAAAAAAAAGGGCGCATAAATCCAGTCGGTAGAGAAAAATGTTATGTTATAAACGCTCAGCATTGAGATTAACATAATTTTGTTAATGAGTTTGTTGAATCTTTTTTGATTTAGTTAGAGTTTGTTTCTTGTGATCCTCAGACACGTAAAAGATGTGAAAGGTGAATGTAGAACGTTAAAGTAATTAGCTATGGTTTTAAAGTTCATACTTTTTAGAAAAAGGTGTGCTGCAATAGAAAAATTTGCGGTTGGCATTTTGCTGCCAAAAGTTAAGCTCGAATCATGTGGAATTTTATCGCATGCTTAAAATGTTTTAATGCTTTTGTAACGCTTTAACTGCCCAGTGTAGCTACCTGATTTTAAGCAAAGTGAGAAATTTTCTATAAAAAAAAATTAGTCACTTTAAATGTTAGATTTTCTCAGCCCATTGGAGTATAAACTCGAAAGGTTGTTGTATTTGGCAAGGCCAAACTACACTGCATTGAAACAATGTAGCACAGGTAATAGTCACAAAATATTATTTCAAGGGTATTATATTTTGCTATGTAAGCACGGTAGCTTTCATTTGTCCTAAAAGCCAAAAACCTATTGAGTAGTTGAAAAAGGCAACTAGCTGCTTACACTAGTTTCAACCACTGCTACATGGTATCATCAGTATGTTTTGTTAACTGACTCTAAAGAATTCACAAGCATGCTGAGGGATGATCCAGTACAAGGTCTCTTTTCCAACTGGGTTGTTTTGACAGCTGTAATGTGTCAAATGGCTTGTCCATATGACGGTTATGTTCAGTATTCAATACGACTTTGTCATGAATAGACTTTCCCCTGAACAACGTTTATTAATTGTGGAAACTTACTACCAAAATCAGCCATCAGTTCTTCAACATAATTTTGGTCGTTATGAGCGTCCAACTGAGCGCACTATTCGTAACACCATCACTAAATTTCGAACCAATTTTACACTAATGGACATACATCATTCAACCAGAGTGCATAGAGGCCGTAACTTTGAGAATATTTCCGCAGTAGCAGAGAGTGATCTCAGGCTTTGGGCATCTCTTATGGATCATTGTGGCGTATTTTGAGGCGGGATCCTGGTCTGAAGGTCTATAAAATACAGCTCGTACAAGAATTGAAACCGGCTGATATTGGTTTACGTTTTAATTTCGGTTTATGGGCTTTACAACAACTTCAAATTGAGCCATTATTTTATCGAAAAATTGTGTTTAGTGACGAAACTCATTTCTGGTTGAACGGCTACGTTAACAAGCAAAATTTCCGTATTTGGGCCAATGAACAACCAGAAGCAATCCAAGAGATTCCAATGTATTCCGATAAATGTACTGTTTGGTGTGACTTATAGGCAGGAGGCATCATCGGACCGTATTTATTCAAAAATGCGGAATGATCAATGAATATTTGTTGCCAAAAATTCAGGATATTGGTGTAGCCGACCTCTGGTTTCAACAGGATGGCGCAATATTCCACACAGCTGGAGAAACAATCGCTTTAGTGAGGGAAACGTTCGATGAAAACATCATCTCAAGAAATGGTCCTGTTAATTGGCCACCGAGAGCATGTGAATTCACGCCATTGAATTACTTTCTTTGGGGACATGTTATGTCACTTGTTTATGTCGACAAAACCGAAACTTTTGAAGCATTTGAAACCAACATACCTCATGTTGAGTTGTCGAATATTATACCCACAGAATGGACCATTTAAGAACTATTTGAACGAACCGTGTGCGTGTGCACAATCCGAAAAGGCCTGTTTGACAATATAGAATGGCATTAATAATTTCAATTTTTACCAAAATGGACCGTATAATAAATAAGCGCTCATGTAACGACATGTAAAGTTTTATTTCATCAAATGTTCCTGTACTCCATCTTAATGGCTGCCCACATACAGTTATAAGATTTGGCTTGCTAAAAAACAACAAGTCTAAGTCGGCCCTCTTTTTCCTTAGTGCTAATTTGTTACGTCAAGTATCACTGAAAAGTCTGTACACAGACAAAAAAAATGTAATGCTCTATACCAAAATTTGGTAACAGTTAACAAATGCTATGTTTGATAGTATAATTTAGGATAAGCCAATATATTTGGTAATAATAAACAAATCGCTTATTGCATCCAATAAATTAAAATCATCTATGGCAAAAACAATTGACAAGAAGTTGATATTAGACAATGTCTACACATTGATTTATCGATATTTTTCAATATTCTAATATTCGATGCTTTTGATATTTATAGTACAGCATTATAAGCACAAAAATTGTCTATCAAGCCCTATGGCTTGATACAATATACACCTATATATAGGTAATATTTTTGTTTTCCTTAAAGATTTTGAGGATCATATGAATGTATTGTTAACAAAATAAGACGCTCACTCTCTAGCAGCCAATACGCTTATCAGAGGGGGAAATGTGCCTTGCTGTTGCTGGCTAACAGTACATATCAAAGTGTTTCTCAAAATAGGCATAATCGCGCCCTTGGAGTTGGTAAAACACTAGCAGGGAGTGCTGAGTCGTATTTGGACAATATTTCTTAGCATTTCCAACGTTTTCCGACCATTTTAAAATTATTCGACTTTTTAAAGATTTTTAAACTTCCCAACATTTTTGACATTTTTTAGCATTTTCGAACCGCTCTTTTAACTTTCCAAAATTTTTCAAAACGTTTGACATTTTGCAACTGTATTCGCCATATATCAACTTTTTCAATGTTATTCGATATTTTTCGAATTGTATTCACTTTTTCGATACTAGTCGGCACTTTGCTCTTCTAATTTTTGGATTTTTTCAACCTCATTCGACATTTATAGAATTTTATAATGTGAGGATTTGGCAAACAGAACGGCACATGTCCATGGTCTGTCGTTTTGAGTTTTTTGAGGAAATCGTTTTCATTACACATTAATTTTCAAGTTGTTTTAATTTCAGACACTTCAAAAAGGCACTCGATGTCATACTATTTTGATAGCAAAGTGAAGGTTTTCTTTTGATCAGCTTAGAGACATAAGCAAAGTTATGCGATTTCTGAACATTTTGAGAAACTGGACATGTGACGTTCTGTACGTCCATTTATTGAAGTCAATTTGATGAGCAAAAGAAGGTTCTTAGCGTTCGGTGTGCGTTGTACCGCATCCCAAACAAACATTTTGCAAGAGTGAGTAAAGCACAAAAACTTGTGGCTTATGCCGACCGATAGGGTGTCACTTAGTTTGATTTTCGTAAGAATAAATGAAGAGGAGGATACTCCAGCTTTACACCAGTTGACATTATTATATAAACGTCATAAATAATTATCCATTATAATGGCTATGGTGTTAGTATTTATTTGTAACAAGTCAGTTCCAGAGAGCCAATACCTCTAGAGAGGCACATTACCGTATGCCTGTCTTTTCTATTTAAGTAGCCTCAACAATGCTTATAAATAATACACGCATCACCCTGTGGAAATACCGCTCAAGCTGCTACAAATTGCACCATATAGAAGAAGCTCCAGTAGTGGTATCAAAAATTTTGTTAATTTATTAAAAAATTGATATTGAATAATTAATCTTGGGCCATTTCTGCTTAGAAGATATTCATTTATCAAGATAAAAATATGAAGTTACTGTAAGTACTGAAATGATCTTAAAAACAAAAATTACTTAAACATTATCTTGTCTTTATGCTGTCCTTTCCATTCATGCCCTTTACTCTTTTCTTTATAACAGCACTCACCCTGCCCGCCGATGATTAACATTTTTAAGTACTTCACAAGAAATTAAAATTTTTAAAATCTTAGTTTGTAAACGAAGTGAATTGTGACAATTTCGTTGGAGTATTTTTCGCGGGTTTGACAAATTTTATGGAATTATTTTTATTATATATTAAAATAAGAGTTTATTTTAAATTATTATAATGATGAATGTACCGTCGATTACTAAGAACGTTGAACCATTACGTTTGGTACTTATAGTGAGAGAAAATTGTAATCAAGTTGTTGGTACTATGTAAGCTCCCTTCAAAACTTCAAGATAATTTTTTTATAACTTGCGATTCGTTGGCTTTGAGTTAACGGATGTGCCCAATTAGCTGTGAATGCGCGTCATTTTTGTTTGGCACCAACAAGACAACAAACAAGATCTTAACAGACTCATCAAAAACTGGAGCACATTTTAACACGAGAGATTCCTGTCGATGTCCTGATTTCCGAATGCATTTTCAGGAAACAGGTAGATCCAGTCTTAGAAAAGCAAACCTGCATTTATGGAAATTCAAGAGTTAATGTCGAGAATATCTCGTAATGTGGGGTTCATTTCAATTGCTTATATTGGCCTATTTAACGCTTCCCAGCTGCACCCGCAACTATAATACACATTTTTAGTTATTGACAGGCAAATATGTTATTTTTGCAGTGTACATTGATGTGGTGGGAGATTTGAAGTTTTTGTTTTTTCGACGAAACATCCAAAAATCCTTTCTCAGATCTAGAAAATAGTCTAGCTTCCGAATTTCAGCTCAATTTGTAAATTCTAGAGAACACAATGGCTCATTTTCCGTTTTTGTTGCAATGAATAATTTTTAATAAATTGAAATTTTTTTAATTTCAACCGATTTCAGCTGATTGGTTATCGTATAAGAGATAATTATAAAAAATTTATAATATCAGTACAAAAAATTTAAAAATCAGTTTGTTTGTTTTCGGGACATAATGATTTTTTTCTAAAATTTGGACCGATTTGTTTTTAAGGAATCGTTAGTTTTTCTATTAACAAATACTTTACTGATACGTTTAATAAGCTTAGCTTAGATCCTTAAAATATCTTTCATGCGACACCAATACTTTTGAAATCGACTTAACGGTTTCAACCCACTTAACATATATCGTTCGGAAACCTTTCACAAATTTTTCACACGTAACAGAATGTTCGCAGAATAAAGCTCTTAAAGTAGTTTACAATCTGCCAATTGCATACTTAAAGTTTACACTTTATAATCATATTTGCAGTCCAAGAATGCCAATCCGTTTGCTATACAAGTACCATATATAAGTGTATATATATAAATCCCTGAATAGTATCGGTTATCATATTATTAACTTTTCACAAAATCAGTCGGTGTTCAATACAAGAAACCAGCATAATTTAAGAGTACCGAGTTGCAGGTTGGAGACCACCAAACAACGATTTGAATATTTAGGTATTGTTGAGCTTAACCAACTACCAGCTTTATCAAAAAAATCAAAGTAGGATATCTCACTTTAAAACCCATATTAAGGAGCACTTACTACAAAATTTTGAATCGTTTCTTTTGTAATTGTGAATATAAATTTTTTCTTTCTCTTACATTTTCACCACAAATAAGATTTTAATGTAAATAACTAATAAAGTATTATTCATCTATTATGTACATGTTGATAAACTGCCAGCTTGCCTCATTTATGCCTATTCGGCGCCGAGGCTTTATATTAATTAGGAATTAATTTGTATGACTAATAAATAAATAATTAAAAAAAAAACCTTACATAGTTTCAAATATATTTCAAAAAGCTTTCATTTCATATCGGAAGGCTGTATTTGATGTTTCAATGTTTCATTTGAAACGTTTCTGAAACTTTACAGAAACATTTCATGATAGGTTGCTGAAACGTTTCTGAAATGAAACAGAAATCTTATAGGATGAGGGAAAAAGGAAAAAATTTGTAAGATAAATTACTGCATATGCGCTTACATATATAATATTGATACAATTTCTAACATTTATTATGCATATACATACATATCTTTATTTAGATAAATATCAAAATGTTTATTCTGAAACTCTTCAGGAACACTTCAAAATAATATCATATAAGCAATGTGCCAGAAGGACTTAATTTAAAAGGTTCAGGATACGTTGAATTTAAAACCTTGCAGAAACACTTCAGAATGATTTCGTGTGAAAGATTTTGTTTATAACGTATTATATAAATCTTTCAGAAACGCTTCAAAATTATTCCAGCTGAAACATTACATTTGAAATACATAAGAAAAATTTCTGTAACGTTTCCTTAGCATCATTTCATATGAAATATTTCTACAAAGTTGCGTATTATTTGTGAAATTCTCTGAAACGTTACATGCTGAGCGGGAACTTTTATTTGTTTATAATATCAGCAGTAAGTTACGGATCCTTGTGTGAAATATATCGCTACCATATCAAAGATAGTTTAGTAAGCTATTTTTGTGACATGACAATTTTACTAAATTTTGACGGGTAGAAAAGGGTTAATAAAGAACAATTGACAGGAAAAGAAAAAATTTTTTTCAAGAAAAAAAACTATCAAAATCATACAAAAGTTATAATGTCTCGAGAAAGATAAAATGTCAAATGGTTCAAAGTCATGAAAACTCCAGAAAAAAAAAACATCAATCAAAGTTTTGTCTAAATTTTTTGATAATGTGATCATTAGTAAGTTCGCATGAATTTCTCTTTCAACTGCTTTTGTAAATTCGTACATTTAGTGGTTTGTATTAAAAATAGAAAATATCCAGACCAAGCTCTAAAAGTTTATAGAAAACTTAAAAACGATCGAAGACTTTCCGTGAAATTCATTCCAACTGCTCACTTTCAGGACTTCTTCTACACGGCAACTTCTAACCATAAGCGATCCTGTGTCATTTACTTTCGATACTTCCTTGACCTTGACGTTATTCATTATCTGTAGATGTACCTTTTTAGGGTTTACCTTCAAAACGATTTCAAGTTTAAGCAATTTTTGTTGAAATTTTCATTATCATTGGTACAATTGATGAAATACGGATATTCATTCAGAAACACTTTCATTCAACTTAAGTAATGACTGAAAATAAACCGCTTTGCTTCGCCGCTAATAAAATGAGCGTTTTTAATTGTGTCAATAAGATGTTAAGCCATTAAAGAGTTTCTTTTATGCTTAATGACCATTAGATGCTCTCCAGTCAGTCGGTTGTACTGTGGTGCGTGACGAATTCTTTATATTTCTGAATTAACAAATGATTTCGTTCATTGTACCGCTGCCGGTGCTGGTGCTGGTGCTGGTACTGGTGCTGGTGCTGCACGCCACTCAATTGAATTGAAGTTGGATTGACATAGTGCTGTTAATAAACTGTTGGTTTCATTTTTTGCGGGTTTTGTTGCCTTCACTTTTTCAATCCAATACATTTTTTTTTTTTTGTATTTTTTATGTGATATTTTTGTACGAATATGGTTATGGTTGCACGGAGTTTATAATTGCCATAATTGTTTCAGTCTCATTATGAGTGCAGCTTATTGCATTAACAAGATATTGCTGAGATTTTGTTTAGTATGTCATAAAGTGCATTATCGCTAAATTTAATTTTTTCTATATAAGAAATGATCATAATATTTCGTGTTATATCTAAATGGACTTTTTATGTGCTTACAATAAAAAAAAGTTATCTATTTCAATCAATATTCCTGATTGCTAACAAACAAAAAAAGAAAATAATAATTTTACGATCATTTTAAGACCTTTTTTCCAGTTATTGTAATTGATCTCGAATATCGATGAAGTGCAAGCTGATTCAAAACTTGAGTGTTTGATGCAACAACTGGCTTAACAATTTCCCACGGACTATTAAAGTTTAAATAAAAAAAAAACTGATATAATCTACGTCGAATAATTACAAAGATGATGTGTGATTTTGCTTTCACAATGCAATTTCAATCAATTAATAAATTGTATTTCAATTTCCCAAGTGGAAATATTAAACAAAATAATATGTAGTTTAGTTTGGAATGCAATTTGATCTGCCATTAATTAATGACTTATTATTTCTGAGGATTCTCTATATACAGCGCTCAAGGAAATTGTGACAAAAGCTTTGAATTGACATTTATGATGCCATTTTATGGGCCATCTATAGGCATATGAACATCGTTTCCTATCAAATTATGATAATGATGGAAGTGAGCATTGGTGTCCTGCGGGTAAATGATTTTAAGTATTTAAAAAGTGAAGGGTTACAGAACTACATGAAAATTTATGAAAATTTCATCAATCTCCGATGTAATGACAACTGATGTGATGCTCTTTAAAAACTCCGCAATCATCATTTACGACGAAGAATCACAGGACGGGACGGTGCCAGGAAGCAATTTTCAAATGACTATTACAACCTCACTCATATTTTACGTAGTTCTAACTACATACAATTGAGTTCCTGTACAAAATTTCACAACTTGACATAAACACCGAGAATAGAAATTTAAGTGTTTTTATTATATGGAAGAAGTCACGCCCTTGTGTCCAATTCCTTTCACAGTTTGCAAGTAGCTTGACAAGATGCAAGGTTCACAACAATAACAGCCATGTAGCCAAGACATAGCGTATAAAGTGTTTTTATTACATGGAAGATGCCACGCCCCGTTATCATATTCCGTCCACATTTTGTGAAGTTCTTAGCATAGGCAATATGCATACATCCTAATGCTTAATTCCAAAACTCCTGCTATCAATGACGAAAGATAAAGGGTGATTCATTTAGAGGTTTTTTTTTCATTTTTTTTTTTACTGACAGTTATCCTATTAATATTCAGAATTGTTTGACATTTCATTGTGGAAAGACTTACACCAGAACAAGGAAATTTATTGAAGTCACTCAAATTTCAATTTTATATTCACTCAAAATTCACATAGTTTTTGCAACTATGAAGTCAAGAAGGCCACCTAGATCGTGTAATATCACATCTGAATTTTTTCCATTGGAGTAATGTTAAGTTGAAAGTATTCGTCAATAAGCCAGCTACGATTCAACATTTGGAAGCCAACATTACCCACGTAATTCGTGATATAAGTACTTTGAAAATTGAACCTTCTGAATGGAACACCTACAGTGTAGTCACGGTAGACTGTAATCAAATTATCTTCAAAAACTAAATGTCAGAGATTGTTCTTTTGGATCATAAAAAAGATTCCGACATCCAATTCTATTTTAAGCCTTTTATTTATAATAAAAAAAAAAGTTATAAGTCAAACAACCTAAATAATTGTATATGTTTATAGATACATAAAATAATTTTCGGTGTCAAACAATTTGAGTATAATAAAAGAAGAAAGATAAAACAAAATGTGAGAAGAAAAAAAATTCATTGCATACTTTTAGTAGCTCAAGAAAGGTAGAATTATATTGTCAAATATAAGAAGAAATCTATAATTTTGCGAAGCAAGCGCCAGAGCCCACGAGCAAAAGTTGGCGGAGGTTGGCAAGCGTATCGGGCAGGAGGCGGAACCCTTCCTACTCGGCATGTAACGTTTCATAAAGTTTCAGAAATAATACATATCGTTGCAGAAATGTTTTATTTGTAATATTACAAGTGAAACGTTACAGAAATCTTTCTAATGTATTTAAATAAAGTGTTTCACCTGTAATGATTCTGAAGTGTTTCTGAAAGGTTGCAGATTCAACGTTGCTTGAACTTTTCAAATGAAATCTTTCTGATAAGTTACAAACGAAATCTTCACACGAAATCATTCTAAAGTGTTTCTGAAAGGTTTCAAATTCAATATATCCTGAGCCATTCAAATTAAGTCCTTCCGGCACATTGTAAATTAAGTCGTATAAATGTTATTATACTGAAGTGTTATTGATGAGATATGTACATATGTATGTGCATAATTACATTTGTTTAATTTTCCAGAAAATCGTAAATTATTTATTATTATATATGGATGTAGTAATATACACTTCCTTTTTCCTTATCTAACATGAAATGTTTCTGTAACTTTTGAAATGAAAGCAAAAAACGGGTTTTGAAACATTGCAAAAAGCTTTCTGAAATGAAAATGAAAGCCATCTGAAGCGTATTTGAAACTATATAAGGTTGCATTGATTTCTGAAAAGTTTTCAAAACGTTGCATGCCGATTGGGTTATTTAAATTACAATAATATTAAATTTAGTTAATAATAAGAAGTTCAGAAATATGTAGTGGTAGCGATTTAGCAGAACTGGTAAGTCAGGCAAAATTTTTAAGTATTTGCATTTTCAATCACCCTGTTTGTAATGTTATGTAATTTTCTTATGCAGATTTTTAATCACGGCATGCGCTTTCCAAAACGTATTTAACAGCTATGCAATTGTATGTGAAATATACTATAGTACTTATAGGACATTATATGTCAAAGCAAACGGTGCTGAACCTTATTGTATCCCATTAATTTTTAAATTTAAAGATGTTATTTTAACGAAACAAAACGTTTGTTGGTATTTTTATCAATTCTACGAAATGACCAGTTTTTGAAAGTTCCCAAAATTTCAAAAGCTAAAAGCGCTTTATATCGGGAATATATATATATTCGGTTCAATATATATATTGAACCGAAAAAATGTTAACATTAAATTTACTTGCAATTTAGATGATTTCATTGTCATTGTCGTTTCAGAATTATTGGATTATTTTCTATTGGGACATGTGAAGCTACTGACTTATGCTGAAAAACAAGACACATAACAACAACACAGCTTTTTTTATTCATAATTGATAATGTCTCATTTGCTTGAAAAAGTGGTCCAAAATGGGAAAATACAAATGCGATTTATTACAGCAAGTCATGGTAAACATATGACGGAAATAACTTATAAATAATAAATGTCATAAATTAATCTCTGAAAAAAAAAATAGTAATTGGACTTAAACTACATTTTTATGTATTTTATTTCAATTTAAATTTCTATTTTTCTTAAAAAATTTCTGCTTTCATTGTGAATAATTAACCATCTAAAATTGACAAAAAAATTGTTCAGCTGGAAAGAATTTTTCCATGTTAGAAAAGTGAAGTATGACTTATTTGGAAAGCAGTATCTAACATTGAGAGCCAGTGTTATTTTTCTATTCTAATAGCTCCAACAATTGTAGAATTTCACTTTAAGTAGAAGAAGTATTTCAGTTGGAAAAGCGGAAAATGAAAATTATGATACGACTTTTCCAATAATATCAGACATCATTTATTGCTCATAGTTTAACAAGTCTCCTGTGTAAGTACGATTTGTTTCACAAAATAAAACATTTCACCAATTTCCACCGCTCTTTCTTAAAATGTCTCAATTACAAATTAGAAGGGAATATCGATTCAACTCTTTTACTTTTCTTGCACATTAAATCGTTGCATAATATTTAATTTGAAAGAAAAAAAGAAAAACTGCATCGCAATTAAATTAATTAAATAAAATGGTTTTTTAATTCTTTTCATGTAAATTTCTTTCAATTTTCTTTTTAATTTAAATGAAAGTAGACAGACCAAGCTTAATGACTAGCAATTGACCCCCTTAAATCTGAATAAATCGAATTGATATGAGGAAGCAGCAGCACAGCATCGTTGAGTTACCAGCATACGATATTTGTTTGCATTGCATGTGTGATAATAGGAATATAATTATGATAATAACTTAATCGCCAATAAACTGAAAGTATTTAAGTAATAAATTACATGCTGTACATATGAGCAATATATACACTTATGAGCAGCAGCGACTGTTCACTTTACAGTATATGTAAATTTGAAAACAATTTTTCGGAATTAAAAGAAAAGTTTGGTTGGCTTTTGACACGCTTATATAACAGTGTAATCTACGATATAACCTTGAGAATGTAGTTTCCGGCAAGCTATGATATTAACTAACACATTGTAACCAAACTTAAGATGGAAAAAGAATAATTGTTTCATTGAGTTCCTTTGGTGTGCTTAAAAGAGTTTGTTGTCTAAGTCTTACGTTTTATAATTCACATGTTAACATATTTTTTGCTATAGCAAACCATGCAAGATATTTGAATAAAATTTGGTAAACGCATGTAGGTGGTAAATATCTTGAATTATATCACAAGTAGGCGGAATTTAACAGGTGGCCGCAGCCCTTTTATGGCAATTGAAAATTTTCATTCAATAGAACTCAAAAAACATCACCTACGATTTTCATAAAAATTTTAGAGATGATACCATTGAAAGTCGTCATCAATACAACCTAAGTCCTCATGACGAAACTCGTTGAAGGGCATGGAACGCCCAAAATATATATGAACGTTGTAATAAGAGAGCCAATGACGTAATCATTCTCAGATTTAATATGGCAGATATACTTTCTATAAGGTATCCCATAGCTAAAAGTATTACTGTGCCTGCGCCAGCCACACAAATACATTTACTGTACTATGAGAACGACCCTAATAAAATTTGATGTAGAGATTTTGGAAATTGAATGGAATTGGGTAGGTTTGCATCAGTGGGCGTGGTATCTTCCATACAAGCTAGAAACGTTTAATCATATATTAAGTCTACTATCTGAGTAATGGTAATAAAATTTGACGGGATTGCATTGGTAGGTGTGGCACCTCCCACCGTTTAATGTTATATTAAGTGCACTATATTAGTGATCCCAATAAAATTGAGATGTCGGTTACCATAAGATATTCCATTAAGTGGAATTTGTTGATTTTGCATCAGTGGGCGTGGCACCTAGCATGTTAATAAAAAGTTGTAAGCGTGGCATATTTTATTTTTTAAAATATTTTTAAAAACTTTTTTCAACAATTTCCTAGCGAATTTTCTAAGCTCTTTCAACTTAATTGAATTCACCAAGAATTTTCAATCTGATGTTTTCAAGCTGTGTCAATTTTTTTTGAAATTTTCACCTGCTTTCAACTTTTTTCAAGTTTTTCAACATCTTTCAACTTTTTGCATCATTTTTTATATTATATGGATGCTATCAGCGTTTTCTACTGTTTCAACCACTTTCAACTTTTTTCGTCATTTTCCATATTTAATCGACTTTTTAGCCATTATCAACTGTTTTAACATTCTTTTCAACTTCTTTCAACATTTTTAATTTTTTTTTTCTCTTTAACCCTTTCCACATTTTTTTTAATGTATTCGACTCATTCAATATTATTCAACTTTTATCAATGTTATCCATATTTTTTTGACTTTCAACCGATTCAACTTTTTTCATCAGTAATTTTAAACTTTTCAACCTCATTCATATTTCCATATTCCTTTCGACTTGGTTTACTTCTTTAAATTTTTTTCGAATATTTCATGCCATTCAACTTTTTTTCGAGTTTTTCAACCTCATTGACCTTTTTTCGAGTTATTCAACCTCTTTCAACTGCTTCAATAATTTTAAACCTCTTTTATTCGCATTCAATTTTTAGTGACTTCTTAACCTCATTCAGCTTTTTTCGAGATATTAAACTTTTTTCGCGCTCTTTTAACTTTTTTCAACACTTCCCATATTTCATCGACTTTATCACCATTTTCACCTGTTTCAACCTCTCTCAACTTTGTTCAACATTTTCCCTGTTTTATCAAATTTTTCAACGACTTTCCATTTATTTCGACGTTTTCAACCTCACTTAACTTTTTTTGAGTTTTTCCATCTCTTTCAACTGTTTCAACATTTTTTTAACCCCTTTCAACTTTTTCAGCACTTGCCATGTTTTTTCGATTCTTTCAGCTTTTTCCACCTGTTTCAAAGTTTTTTCAACTTCTTTCAATCTGTTCCATTTTTTTCCAAATTTCTAATATTTTTGGGATTTTTCAACCCATTCCAAAATGTTCCATACTTTTTTAACCTCTCTTGATGTTTCTCAACATTTTCAATATTTTATCAACCTTTCTGAACTTTTTAAATATTTTCCATGTTTTTTCGACATGCTTCACCATATTCAACTTTATTGAGCATATTGAACATTTTTTCGACTTTTTCAGCTTCAAAAAGAATAACCAAACTATGGTCGGTCTCTTGGTACTATACACAAAGTATGGGGTATACTTTTCGAAATTTGAAACGTGTACAATAAGCATCACTGAAGGCGGCTTGACGTAAAACTTGAAGATAATCTTTGAATCGTAGTTTAATTTCTTAGAATTTAAACTCCTAGTGATTTAATTTTCAATTGATATTTTCATTGTTAGCATTTTTTCTTCAATTAAGCTTCATATTTTCTTTTACGGATTTGCCTAGACAATTTAAAAGTAAACTGAAATTAACTGTCCATCAGTGTCTAGAAAAGCAGCTTAATTCTACCATTAAGCACCTTACTGTGGCTTATTAACGCCATGGCACATACCATACAAAGAAGAAGAGAAAAAAAATGTGACAGTCACGCCGAAATCATAAGATCCATTAAGGTTGGGTGCATTTCGTTGATCAAACAAATAAATTTATGTTCTAAGCAAATTAAAAAGCTGTAATGGATCAAACATTGATCTGAGGCAAATAACAAACAATTCTTCTTATTTATTCGTAGCTTGAGAAGAAAGTTTTTTTTTCCTCTTTAAATATTTAAAGAGCAATGCTGCCATAACAAAATTCAAATGTTCATACGTTTTACTTGTCCCTCCCCACATTGATAAATACAAAAAAAGAAAAACACAAATAACACAACTAATAAAGTGCACTTTCTGACAATATATTTCATGCATTTACAAATCGTTGTTGCATAATGACAGGGAGCAAAAGTCGCAGTCATGAGCGGAAACCAATGTTTGTTGTATGGGAAAACATTCGATTTATATCACGAATTCTCGCATACAGTAAGTAGTTCCTTGGAAATGTCGAAATGCTTCAGCTTCAGCTGTAGCTTTGGCTTCAGCATGTGCCGCCGTAGAGTGCAACTGTAAGCAATTAGGAAAGATGGGAGAAAGCGTGCTTCCATTAATTGACGCATTACAAAATCTGTTATTTTGCTTCATACCCATGCTGCCTGCTGCTTGCTGACTGTTGACTGCTGTCTGCCGACTGACTGCTGATACTGTTGCACATGATGAAATGCGTTATGTTACTTCTGTTGGGTTTTTTAGTGTTGTGTGATATTAAAATACTCGTAAACCTGTAGCTACTAAGCAAGGCGAATACAAAATAACAACACCATAGTTACTTGCAATGTTTCAAAATCCGGTTATTTTTCTAATTTTTTTTTAAAAATTATACAAGAAAATTTACTGAAGTCTTCTTTCCTTCCTTCGGAAAAAAACCTATTTACTACACAAGAGCTATATCGAATAGTGAAATCGGCAACCAAATGGTAAATTACCCAATGATATGCATAAAATCAGCGGTGATAAGACCGGGCAGCCAGTGAGCCTTTAAAGTGTCACATTTGCTCAAAGATAAATTATGTCTTATTCGAAAATGTTGACAATTTGTGAAGCAAAGGCACAATACTAATATACAACTACTTAAAAACGTCAACAGAGGGCACAATGTCTCGACCCTTGATTGCTCTGTAACAAATGTACATTTGTTATATTCAATCAAATCGTTTTTAGAATGTAGGAAAGGGTGTGACATAAACATCAAGTCAAATATTATTACATCGCTTGCATAGCGGTGCTGGACTATTTACCTGAAAAAAATTTACCTTTCGAATTTGTCGTTGTTTGAAAACTGAGTAACAGCAAAAACTGACTCTAAACCACATCGGAATAAAATTGAACGTGAAATTCAATGCCAAAAAATATGGCATCAAATGGCCATAAATTAAAATGTTTCCTTTTTTACTGTCTAATATACTAAATATACAAGTAAGGATTTGTAAGAGTTGAACACTATCAAAAAATGTATCAATAAAGAGATTAAAATAAAAATAATGACAAAAAAAAAAACACAATCAATAATGGTTTCATACAAAATGTACTGAGATAGATGATGGGGAATACAGCTCCCCAAGCACTTAAGTTCTCTCATACTCAGCCAATCAAAAAACTTTGTTGGAGTTCACGTTGCTTACATAGCTAAAGTTTCAGTACTGACTCTCTATTTTGAAAATTCTTTGGGGATTCCAGCACCCTAAACACGATTCTAAGCTTAAGGAGGCCATAAGAACGTTTATGGCCACTTATTTTAATACCTAATGCACAATATTTGAGTAAGTGGCTTATCTTTTAATCAGTTAAAATGTGTCGCCTGAGCTAATGTATGAAGAAGTGGAATACGGTTTTGTATGTGTCGAACGTGACCCCAAAAATATCTCCTAAATGGAGCCTTTTACATTAAAACTGTTTATAGCCATTATGTACTTATATAATTGGATTCTCATAACTTTTGTCGAATTTTGTTTTTAAAGTAATTTTTACTTGATTTGAAGCTTTAAGCTTAATAGCTAAGGAGACTAATAGCAGCTGTAATAGTTAAACTCTGTTATTATAAGTGTCATATTTTTTTTTTGAGTAAAGGGCTCCAATATTTGAAAAAAAATAAAAAATTCTTGTGCGGTAAAAAACAACTTGCCATGAACAGCGTTCGTTTATTATTTTCGCAACCTTACTAAATGTTATCTTTTCTTATGGATTTGCCAATGCCTAATCTAAATTCGAACTTCCAGCGATTCATAATATCCAAACTCGAACTAAACTCTCTCCCTAATGGCTGCATTAGGGTGACATTAAAAAAAACACATTGCTTGTGGCTTAGCAAGCACCAAATAGGGATTTTAGGAAAATCAAAACACTGGAATTAGACGGTACCTAACTTCTTAATCAAAGTTCCAGTTAAACAGCTCATTAAAGGCCTTGCTTTTATACCCTACACAGAGCCTGTATGTATCCGTTTTGTCATTCCTTTTGTAACCCATTGCAGAGGGCGTGGCACACATAGAAAAGTATATATATTCTTTATCAGCGTCGCCACCTAAGTCGATTTAAACATATCTGTATGTCTGTATATCTTTCTGTACCTGTCTGTCTGTGGCAATCACGATTACGGGAAAACGGAGCAAGATAATTGAACAAAACTCAGTCTACAGGCTGCAATTTTCAGCAAGATTCTTAGTACTGAAAATGGGCGAAATCGTTCGCGGACACGCCTACCACCCATAATAAGTAAAACGCTAAATTGAGATGGTTATTTGATGTATTGCAACCAAAGTTCTTACAAAAACTAAGAAAAATTTGAGCAGGCTCTGGACTAAAAGTTGGGGAATTTCAAATAGAGGGCGTTGCACTTCCCATGCAAGCGAAAACATCCAAAAGCTTTACAGCTGGAGCTATGTAAGGTAATGGACTTGAATTTCAAAAAGCTTTAAAACGCTATATCGAGAGAGTAATAAAACCAAATACCACACAAATACAAAAAATGGTTTGGTCTAGCATCAAACAAAAAAGTTGGTGTATTTTTAAAAGAAGGCGTACTACCTCCCATATAAACATAAGCTTCAAAACGTTACACAGAGATTTATTTAGGTAAGTGTGGGTAAATTCAATATAGGTATGTACAGTCAAAACAGTGCAAGGTGGAAGAGATACCGGTTATGCAATTGAAATTTTTTTTCTCATTTTATGATATTTTTGACTAAGAAAAAAGTGAAGAGGAAATATTCCACCAAAAATGTTCCGTACACTAACACATTAACTTGGGGAAACTTTGATATTCTTCATGATAGCCATACATTTTTCTACTAAAATACTATGAAGAAAAAGACAAAAAAAAATGCTGGAATCGGTTTTTTTTTGTACAACTTCCATCACTGCAATACAATGATACACAGAGGCATGAGTAAATGTTAATATAACGCAGTAAATGGCGGCAGTCCTATGATTTGAAAACAGTAATGGTAAATTCATTACTTTGTGTTATGTGAAATGCAATTATTCTGCTTGATGGCTTTCCTTAATAAAACACACAACTATTACTCGTACAAAAAGTCAAAATAAAAATGCGCGCTTGCGTACTTTATAAGTTTTTTTTTAAGTATCATAGGTACTGTGTATTGCTCAAAATAAGGAAATCTTTTGTTTTTTTATTTTTGTTTATTTGCAGAACTACGAATATAAATTGCATTTGATGATGATTATGTAACCTTCAATTGGGGGTACCTAATTTGGTAGCGTAATGTTTACGAGTGCTATGCTATAACTTATTATGTCGTCATTTTAATTAAACAGCTAAGGTAAAATGTCAACAACCAAAAATTGAATGTGTAATAAAAAATGAAACAATTTAGAGCCATAATGCTTGTTAGGCTTATGAAATATGATGTGTTTTAAGCTTTAAATGAGTAATAACTTAATTATCTTTAAATGTTAATTTAATCACAAGGTTCTTAAAATTAATTTTTATTCGTTCTTCTTTGATTTTGTTTTGTGTTTTGATCACTTGTGTATGAGTAACAGCAGTGAAAAGTAATCAAAACAAAAGACTTAGAAAACGAACTTGAATATTCGTAAGTAGTCAGTTCGAATTGGTAAAAGTAATTTTACTACATAGTCGTATAAGAGACCTGTAAAGTCATAAAAACTAAATCGAGTTTGTTTTATTTGATGACTTGAAAATCTCGAAATTTTTATTGTGCATGTTGGTATTTATTTATTAAATTAAACCAGCCTGATTTGAAATATAAAGATATCAAGAAGTTTTTGTGTGTATTTTTATGCCTTCACACAAATAAAAACAATGTTGTAATCTAGCATTACACACAAATTTTGAAAATTTTGACAAGAGAGCGTGGCACCTCAAATAGAAGCAAAAAGCTTTAAAACGCTATACCGAGAGAGTAATATAACCAAATTGCGCTCAAATACCAGAAATGATTTGGTCTAAAATCAAGCAAAAAATTTGGTGAACTTCGAGAAGAGGGCATGGCACCGCCCATATAAGCATAAGCTTCAAAACGCAATACATGTTGGCAAATTCAATGTGGATAAGTAAAGTTAAAGCAGTGCAAGGTGTAAGAGACACCGGCTATGCTGTGGTAATTTTTTCTTCTCATTTTTACCATTTTGTCATTCCGTTTGTAAAGCACATAAGATATAGCTATGTCCGTCCGTCTGTCCGTCTGTTGAAATCACGTTTACTAATTCAATGAAATTTGATACACAGGTCACACACATATTAAAATGTGAAAAATCTGTCCACGGACAAGCCTACCGCCCATGCTCTATTTAAATACACCCTAGCCCATTTTGAAAAAAGTTGCTGCGATTTTGATAAAACTTGGTGATTTGGTAAACATGTGAACAAAATTAAAATTGGACTAGGGTTTACCTTTGCAAAGGCTCTTAAAAGGGCGTGGCACAGCCCTAAATCTTAACTTTTATAACTCAATAACTCGTAAACCATGCAATAATATATATCTTGAATTGTGTATGAAGTGGGTGGAATTGGAAAAGTGGGTCATTAATACAAGCTACGTAAGTATAACGGAAAAACTCGTTTAAGGGTTTGGCAATATTGATAAACGTTATAATAAGTGAACTAACAACGTAATCGTTATGAAATTTAAGATGGCAGACATAATTGCTAAAAGATATCTTAGTACAAAGATATGACAGAATACTATCGGTGGGGGTGGCACTTCCTATAGAAGCAAAAAACGTTTAGTATTATTGATAGTTTGCAATGAGAGTTATCTTTATAAGATTTGGTGTATATTCCTATATATAAGCTTCAAAACTAAATGGATTCTGACCGGATTGCATCAGAAGGCGTGGCACCTCCCATATCACAGCTATTGGTATGAAATTTCATGTAAGTGGCATACATGCCATAAGGTACATCTGAGCCAAAAGTGATTGAAATATCACCAGTGGGCGTGGCACCTCCCATACAATTAAAATTCGCGTAGTGGCATTTCTATCGAAATATGTTAGTAATCATACTGAAATTTGGTATAAGAGGTCTGCTTATGAAAAGCTATTTCTGGTTAAAAATCGGACTGGATTGTACCAGTGGGTGTGTCACCGTCCTATATTTTAGGACTAATTACGGTATATATCGCAAACTATACAAGCTATTATGCTAAAATTTTGTATGCGTATGTCAATCACGAATATAATTTTTTGGTCCCAAAGTAGGCGGTAGTGTAGAAGTGGGCGCGGCACATTTCATCTTTTTCATTTCTATTCTATATTTTGAAAATGTTCTATATTCTTTTGACTTTCTTGACCTTTTAACTTTTCCCATTATATCCCATATCCCAACTTTATTCGACACTTCTTTTTTTATTCGACACATTCATCAATTTTTCAGCATTTTCCATATTTTCCCAACTTTTTCAATGTCTTTCAAGTTTCTTCAATGGTTTCAATATAGACTTTTTCAGTTTCTTAACGGTTTCAACACTTTTCAACCTTTTTGAATCATTTTATATTATTTTCGACTTATTCAACCTCTTCAGTGTATTTTTAACATTTAGTTAAAAGGTACTTTTAATACAGCGTAGGGTATGTGAGTTTCGGCCTAGCCGAAGATAACACCTTTGCTAGTTTAATATTTATTTTAAAATATAAAACTCATCAATTTTCATGAATAAAATGATATTGTTGCTTAAGGAAAATTGCATAAAGATCTCATCAAGAGTAGCTTATCCTACAAAATCTAAATATGCCATGGAATAAGCAATGAAAACCATCGATTTTTTGAATTTTAATATTAATAAAATTTCTCGAAGGACAGAATTCGCTACCTATATCATGTGATTTAAAACCACTGAATAGTGTTATGGGGTTTCTTGAAGAGTAAAACTTATACGGATAGTCTTTAAATTGTTTAACACTTCAAAGACAACATCAAAATCAAAACATCCACGATATTATGATTTGTCAGGTTTTATTAGCACAAGAAGAATAGATCGCTCATTTAAATTATGAATGTCTTGGAAATTGCTACAAAGTTTACTTTTCAAAAAAAGTATTTAAAACCAAATTTCTTGGCATAAGATTTCAGTTTCATGCTAACTATATAAATAATGTTCCTATATGTCCTATATGTTCCTATAATGTCTGGAGAACTTAACATTTTTACATTCATGTCGGAAACTCTCTAGGAAACTTTGCCAACATTCCGTTGCGCTGGATCCAGTGGCATGGCGTAAATTTTTGCCTCCCAGTGCAAACAACAAAAACGCCATCCACTGCGGTAAAAAAAAATATAAATTTTCCTTCGACCAAAACATTTCATTAAGAAAAAAATTCACAAAATTTATTTAATTAAATTTGTAAGTTATTGAAAAGCAGTCAGTTTGGAATTTACAGAAGTAGCCAATTAAAACAACGCATAACATAAGAGTTATGAAAATCTTTTTAACTTTTTTGTCAATATAAATTAAGTTATTTTTAACTATGACGGGCCTTACTTTTTAATCGTTTTTTCATCTATTTATGTTTTAAAATTAACGGTTTTCTATTTAAAACAAACGTATTCAACACCTATCATTATTAGGTAGTTACAACAATTTGATAAGATCATTAATTATATTCTTCAGCCGATGGGAATCAGCATCTGTACGTCGTTAATGTGTGCGCCGATGCTTTTTTTTTGTATAAAACTTAACTACTGTAGACAATCAGCTCACTTTCTTTTTTTGTGCATTTCATTTGTTTACAGGAAAAAGTAAAATTTTCCATCAATTTAAATAAAGAATAATGAAATTTATCAACTGATCAGTAACACCTTTTTGCTTTTGAGCTTATGCTCCTCGTACACATGATAAGTTGATAAATCGAATTTGCTGTTATATATAAAGAGCTTGACATGCAAGACGTATGTAGGTGTTATTTTATCTTTAAAGAAAACATAAAAAAAAATTATTGTAGCATGGAAAATATTGTGTATTTTTGAATAAATTTGTAGCGTCTTTGTTAACAGTTTTAACAAATTCTTACACAATTTTTCAAAAACATTGTAAAAATTCAAAATGATATCCAATACCAATATCTTGTTGGTAAGAATTTTATGTTACGTGAAAAAAGATATCAACAGCCAATTCGAGAACATTTTTTTTTCGGGAACTTTCTCAAACTTAGGATTTCTAATATGACAAAGAAAATTTTTCAACACTTGCTTAAGTTAGGTAGTAGTGGCAGTCAGTTACAAACTAACTCACTTAGACCAAATGTGATATGATGTGATACGACAGGGTGTCTGATTTCACAATAAAACTAAATAGCTTACCTATACTAAAGATCATTCAGGTCATCAAATACAAAAGAACCAAGTGTTTTGTGGCGTTTTCCACCAAGTGCGGCGTAGGAGCAGAGAAGATTTTTAATATTCTTCTCTTCCTCCACAACTTCTACAAAAGTCAAAAGACCTAACACCTAATCTCTCCACATGTGTGCTGATGAGGCAGTGATCAGTTATGACTGCAAAAACTGATGAGACACTATGTCTAGTGTGGGATATCAGTTCTGAAGAACGCTTAGCATGGCCTTTTGGGCAGATTTCCCAAGTTATATGGCAAGCTGACTCTTGAGTCCATCTTTTGTTGGAATTATTTACCATACCCTCTTTAAGTAGAAAGTTGCAGGTAACAAGTGGCATGCCAACACTTTCCTTGTTCTGATGAGTTTGTGCAGTAGTCCCCTGCCTACAAAGCTCACCAACTTTGCAATTGTTATCAATGTTCCTATGCCAAGGCACCCAGATGAGGTGAATGTTAAAATGTTAAGCCATCCCATTAAAAACGAGCAGCATTGTTGGGCCACTAGTGAGCTTAGGATGACTGATTCTAGAGATTTGATAGCAGCCTGACCATCTGAATAAATGTTTGTATCCTTTTTGGATACGACATTCATCCTCAACCAGGTTGCTACCTCTTCTATCGCTAAAACCTCTGCCTAAAAAACGCTTAAACAGTCTGGTAGTCTCGCATCTATTCTTGTTTTCAGTTCCTTGAAGTAAATACCATAACCTACCTGGTTACTTAGCTTGGAGCCATCCGTTTAGAAATTAATATGGCCTTTTCTCCCCGGGATTCCTCACTTCCAGTCATCCCTAGATGGAATGTAAGTTACGTAATCCCGCTAGAATTAGATTACTGGAACAGTATAGTCCAAATTGGAGGGTACATAACTGAAGCTATGAAAGATAGTTGAGTGTCCTGTTCTACCCTCGGACTAGCGAACAGTTTCCCTAAGTCTAATGGCGGCACAAGCTACCATCCGTTTACCTAAGAGGTCAAGGGGAATGAATGAAAAAGAGCTTCCAAGGCGTCAGTCAGTCAGTCCTCAGAGCACCACTGATTCTCATGGAAGCAGCCCTATGAACCCTCTGCAATTGGTTGTAATACAAGACCTTGTCTAAGGCAGGGCACCACACCACAGTGCCACATAAGAGAATCGATCGAATGACCGCCGATAGTTGAGTGTCCTGTTCCACGCTTGGACTTGCATACAGTTTCCCTGACTCTAGTGGCGGCACAAGCTGCCATCCGTTTAATTAACAGGTCAAGAGAAACGAGTTGAAAGAGGACCTCCAAGGCATCAGTTGGTAAGGTCCACAGAGCACCACTGATACTCATGGAAGCAGCCTTTTCAACCCTCTGCAATTGTTTGTAATAGGTGACTTTGTCTAAGACAGGGCACCAAAATGCTATATAAGAGATTCAGTCGAATGACCGTTTTGTAGAGCCAATGAACCAGACCAAGATACTTTGCACTACCTTTTAAGGCAAGTCTAGTGCCCTTTAATGAAGTTTTCTATTCTAACTATTGTAAAGTAAAGTTGTTTCACATTTAAATTTTATTCATTTCATCTGGATCAATCGAGATTCGAGGCGATGAGAGCTTTAAAAAAAATTATTTAAAATTTATATTTACAAAATCTTTGGTGATCTTAATTCTTGATTGAAAAATGCAGCTGTGTACCTCTCGTTCGAGCTCAATATGGGTTCTTTTTTTAATTTTTTAAGCAATTTTAATATTTTCTCTGCTAAAATTCATTGCAAATCATACTCACAGGAAATGTATTTAGTTACATTGAAAAACCAGTTTTGGACTCTTTAAAACCGAGCTGGTCTAAAACTAGAAGGTTCAAAACTTGCATTTTTTCATAAAGTTTTTGACATCAATTCTAACTGTATATCCAGTAACGAAGTGTCACCTTTAATACTTAAAAACATTAAAAAAAAAGAAAAATAAAAAAGTTTGTAGCTTAAGTCTTTCGTTTTTAACTCACAGAATTTCCGGAAATTGTTCAAATCAAGAAATTAATTGAGTTTTAATACAAAGTACTTTGCTACCTACCACAGACTTAGATGTACATGCCTGCATACGCACATACATATGTATGTAGGTATATGTTATAGCAAACAATATGCAATTTTTGCGCAAGCAGACCTTAACATTCTTAGTCTCTATTAAATCAATGCAAGTTAACTTAAACCCATGTTCAACTTTCAGTAAATCTTAACAAATAACCATCTTAAGCTTATTATCTTTTGTTTTGTATTCACTTAGAAATGCAAATTAATTGATATTTTGTTTATTAAGCCTTTTGTATAAAACTAACAATAAATTAAATTATGTATATTAATGATAAGACAAGACAAAACAAACATTAAAACTTTCAAAACAAATTGATTGTGTTAATTGATAAATGCGAATGGTCATCTTTATATGAAAATATAAAAAGAAATGATTTGATTAATTGTTTTTATTCATTTAAGCCTATCAGAAATATACATATCTACATTGTGCGTGCGCAAATCGACTTCGTCCTGTGAAAAATTTTAGTATTTCAAACTTGGAGCTTTTGTATGAAAAATATTTAATGGAAATTTTAGTAATATTTTCCTATAATTTTCCTATTACTTAAAAACTTAGCTAAGAGTTTTGACTGTAGTCAAATCATGATATATGGGACATTTATAATTTATAGCTGTTTTCCAGCTTTTTGCCATTTTGAGCCCTCCTTGTAGCATGTGTATTAAATGTTAGCTAGTTGAAATTCCTGCCCTGTAGTTGAAATTCAACCATTAGAGTAACAAAAAAACAATCAATAAATTATTTTATTGAAAACTGATATAAAAAAGATATTTTTTTGTCATCGCATTCAAAAATGAAAATCATGGTACAGTGTCACCCTAGATATAGGGCTATTTTCTCCTTTGAGTTCAATAAAAATATCTCCGTAGCAAATTTCATGAAAATCAATCGATTAGTCTAGCTAAGAAAATATGTTTTCCTGTTAAGGGCGTGGCACAACTCACTCAAAAACACATACCTTTCTCAAGATTCAATCTATCTCTTTACCAAATTTTATCAAAAACGTTCCATTAATTTAGCTATTAAAACATATTATCCTATCCTATAATATGCTATCCTATCCTATCCCATCCTATCCTATCCTATCCTATCCTATCCTATCTTATCCTATCCTATCCTATCCTATCCTATCCTATCCTATCCTATCCTATCCTATCCTATCCTATCATATCCTATCCTATCCTATCCTATCCTATCCTATCCTATCCTATCCTATCCTATCCTATCCTATCCTATCCTATCCTATCCTATCCTATCCTATCCTATCCTATCCTATCCTATCCTATCCTATCCTATCCTATCCTATCCTATCCTATCCTATCCTATCCTATCCTATCCTATCCTATCCTATCCTATCCTATCCTATCCTATCCTATCCTATCCTATCCTATCCTATCCTATCCTATCCTATCCTATCCTATCCTATCCTATCCTATCCTATCCTATCCTATCCTATCCTATCCTATCCTATCCTATACTATCCTATCCTATCCTATCCTATTCTATTCTATCTTTTCCTATCCTATCCTATTCTATCCTATCCTATCCTATCCTATCATATCCTATCCTATCCTATCCTATCCTATCCTATCCTATCCTATACTATCCTATCCTATCCTATCCTATCCTATCCTATCCTATACTATCCTATCCTATCCTATCCTATCCTATCCTATCCTATTCTATTCTATCTTTTCCTATCCTATCCTATTCTATCCTATCCTATACTATCCTATCCTATCCTATCCTATCCTATCCTATCCTATTCTATTCTATCTTTTCCTATCCTATCCTATTCTATCCTATCCTATCCTATCCTATCCTATCCTATCCTATCCTATCCTATCCTATCCTATCCTATCCTATCCTATCCTATCCTATCCTATCCTATCCTATCCTATCCTATCCTATCCTATCCTATCCTATCCTATCCTATCCTATCCTATCCTATCATATCCCTCTGTTACTTAGAAGTGAAATGATTTTTCTGTTATGGGCGTGGCGCCGCTTACTTAAAACAAATATCTTTACTCAGGATTTTATCTATCTGCATATCAATTTTCATAAAAATCTGTGTAGTAGCTCACTCATGATAGCATTTTGCAAATTAAGGGCAGTGTCACGCCCTCTTGAAAGTGCTTAAAGTTTTTCATAGCCTTTCTTAGGGTTTAATCTATCTCCACGCCAGGTTACATAAAATAAGTTCATTTATTTAGCCTTGGAAATGTATTTTTCTGTTAGCGGCATGGCAACGCCTACTACTAGAAAAAAATTACTATCTGCACTGCCCCTCTTCACAACTCTTTTAACAAAAAAAGTTAAAAGGTTTTGCAAAGGATGAATACAGCCAGTTTCATAGTGGCTAAAGCAGGAGTAGCATAACCATGCGTGCGAAATGTCATGCTTTTGTGTCAAACATTCAACGAGATCATCATTGACCGATGGAGAAAATCGGCAGATTTCAGGATTACACAAGAATGTTCAAATGTTTTGTATAAAGCAGCATCGGCTGACAACTGAATTGTTGCTTTGATTTTTGTAAGCAAAACGATATATTTAGTGTGTTTTAATTTAATAATTTTATAAAAACTTTGAGTTTTTTTTGAGCATACGATGTTTTTAATAAAAACTTATAAAAAAAGTAATTGTTACATACCAAAATGTTTAATCAGCACTATAGATGTCGACGTTCATTTGTGAGTGCGAGTTCGATGTGCGTTTCGTAAATTTCCACAGTTCCACACCACCAAATCAATGTATGAGACTCGTACTTTTTAATCGTCGCTAGTTATCTATCGCTGAAGAAACGCAGCGCCGCACGCACCAATTACGGACGGCTATCACTTTAGCGCGAGACGACAAATTTCAAGCGGATTTATGACTGGAATTCGTTCATTGCGACTGCAACTGTAATCAGGGTTTTTTTTGTTCAATTTTTTAATTGAATGAAACTGCGTTTGCGCTGACGAAAGCGTCGCGCCACGAACTGATCCACTCGAGTTGTTTTATCACACGTTGGATGCATTCACTCGCTCGCTCGTTCGATAGCGCACAATCGAAGAAATGCGCTACGGTATCACTGATTTTTGCTGCTTGACTGTTGTTTTTGTTGCAATAATTAATTTGATATTTAATTGCTTTTTTATGTTTTTTTTTTTTCAAATATTTTGTTTTTTGTTTTTGAAAATTTTTTATTTAATTATATAGATATATTTTTTTACTATGTTTTGCAAAACTTTTTATCGGTTGTAGCAGTTGTTGTTGTTGGCAAGCGTTTCACTACAAAATTTTTTAATTGCCACAAGCAAACGTCTTACTGAACTGAACTTTACTGAAATGAACCATACAAATTGAAAATTATGCTATAACTTGAATGTGCAGACTGACGACTGGCAAAAAAAAAATTATTTTATGTTTTCATTTTGGTATAAGAAAAAAAAAATAAAATGAAACAATAAAACAATTTATGATTTATGTAGCTGTTAAAAATTTTCATTAATTTTTTAGTTGAAAAAAAAAAAAAAATAAAAATCATCTCAATTTTATGTTCGCTACCTTTAATTTTGGTAAGGAACCATCACAATGCGCTAACAGCGAGAGTGCTGCGCCTGCGCAACAACTTTCGCGGTTGCAGTGGAAATTCATCATTCCAATTTTTGACGCCGTGTTGCACAGTATTTTGATTAAATTTGATTTTAGTCAATTCACCAATTCACGTTTCACGTTATTTACTTTTTTGCATTTTTATGTTTATTTTATAACTCAGGTATTTTTTTATTTCATCAAAACTTTAATATATTTTTAATTTGTGATATTTTTCAGCATTTTGGCCTGTGGTGGTTGGCCCTGTGGCGTCTGTAAAAGAAAGAGAAAACTCTTTAATGAAATGTTGTTTTTTCGTTCGTTTTAAATATGAGAAAAAAAATCATAACATGAAAAATTATTTATAAATTAAGAAATTAAGTAAAAGTGTTATCAACGGTTTCTGGCAAGGTAGTTAGTCAGTCGTCAATTCACAATCGTCATCAGTGCTAAGTTGCCATTAACGACATTTGGTACAATCACTGCCCCTTGCATGTTGTAAGATTTCTTTCGTTTTGCCACAAAGTTTTTATTTTTTTTTTCATTTTTCTTAATTAATAACTAAGTTCATATTGAGGCTAAGGCACAACCAATTGAGCTTTTTTATGTTAATACTTTTGCAGAAGCTCAGATTTCCATGTGGAAGTTATTGCTTCATTTTTTTTTTAATTAAAATTTAACGATCTTTTTTGTGTTCAATTTTATTCGTCTCTAGAAGCAATGAAAGTCTTTGCTTGAAACATTTTATCGAAAATGCAAATAATATTCATATATTATTCATTGGACTTTCTTGATATTGAATATTATTCAAAAAAATAAAAAATATTTTTTAATGTTTTTCAATTGCCGCAGGTAAAGTAAACTTTTAACAAAATTAAATTTGTCAACAAAGACAATCGCATGCAGAGCTGCTTTCCAATCTCAATGTATATACTCAGTGAAACAAGATTTCAATGATTTAAGATTCCATGAAATTTAACAATTTTCCATCGCTTTTACAATGTTTTTTTTTTATATCATTAACAGATGCCAACTTTTTGAAATTTTTCAACATTTTCTGAGTTTTTTAATATTTTTCGACTTTTACAAAATTTGTCATGCAATGTCCAGCACTAACTTTCAGACACACATATTTTTTTAAAGATAAAAATTTATAAGAACTTCCTTCTCCAATAACTTGTAAACTATGAAAGATATCACACAATTTTTACCATTTTTGAAATCAGCATTGCCGAATTAATGGAAACTGATACGCATGTTGAAGAAAGTGATGCACATCTCACTTTTATATAGGAGGTAGGCGTGTTTGGTGGCTGTTTTTTTTCCATAATCCCAAATTTTTCGTTTTCTTTTCACCTAAAAAATATCTGTACCAAATTTCAAGTGTCTAGCGCTATTATTACTATTTATGGCCGTCGTTCCATACAAACCCATGCACTATGTGTTCCTTGGCATCAGAATATGAGCACTCGTGCGAATGAAACCATCATCACAGTTGGAGCAGTGGCTTAGCACAGCAGGCTTGAAGCCATGAGTAGCACTAAAAGTGCCATTTTAATACCACATTACGTGACCCGGTGAATTGGTGGTTGTTAAGACAGCAACTTATATCCAGTTAGTCTTATTAAGATAGTGGACCAAAGATTCGATTTCAACTTCGGCAAGTTTGCTGAGACCATTGAAGAAAGGGTTTTCCAAAGCATCTTAGCCTGGTTCTGACTAAGGAAGTGCTCGAGTGATTCAATCTCGCTTTCATTCAAGCAGCTGCGGCAGGAAGAATTGAATTGCCCTGTATTCAGTGCAGGTTGAGGTAATTCTTACGATGCTCAACCGTCTCCTCAACAGTAGGTAAATGGTTCTCAGTTAATTTTAGGAGAACCTGTTTTACAGGTTTTTAAAGACTTCCAGTGTTTTCCGGCTACAAATAGAAAATGCGAGAAAAATATCTTTTTAACTAAGCCGATGAGAGTGTAAGCTCGTTCCGGAACGGTTTCATTAAAAGAGGAACCGCGCCTTGCTAGCTCACCAACTTTTTCATTTTCCTCAATGTACCTGTAGCGTGTACCCCATATGAGAATAATTTCAAATTGACGTCCGAGACTGACAAGTTCTTTACTGCATTGTTGTACCAGCTTCGATTTTATATGTGCCACGCTCAACGCTTTGATAGCAGCTTTGCTATCGCTTCTCTATATTCTTCTCTGAATTAATACAGCCCACTAATCGACAGGCTTCGAGAATGGCAAAAATTGCAGCCTGGAAAACTCTAGCTGAATCAAGTAAATGCAAAGATTAAGAGATTTCTGAGTTTATGGATTAGACTCCTGCGGTTACTCCAGAGTACATCTTAGAACCATCGGTGAATATGGTGGTATCAAAATTTGAGTTGAGAGTGCCCACTAAACTCGCTACGGAAACTTGCCCTGAAAATTTATCTCAAAGCCGATCGTAGTACAGATATAATCCGTTGGGGAATTTGAGAGTTCAATTGGCAAGGTGTCGAGTATAGAGTAATGTCCATATTGCTTCCAAAACCAATTTCCGGCTTCCCTGAGCCTTATTGCACTGCACGAAGAAGTTGCTTTTATAAATGAGTTGCTATGTAGCAGGTGGGTGTTGAAGGACATTTAATGCTTTCGTTAAACATGATCTCATAGCCCCCGTCACACCGATACAAACCGTCCTTTGCACTCATTTTAGCTTTGAATGGTTGTAGCCTTTCCTAATAGCTGGCCTCCAGACTAAAGCACCGTAAGTGAGAATCGGATGACCTACAGCCGTGAACATCGAAAGTATCATTTTTGGTTGAATACCGCATTTTTTTTAAAAGTTTTCATATGCGCATGCAAAGCTATGCAGACTTTTTTGCAACTCTGTTTAATGTTAACTTTCCAGGTGAACCTGGATCTATTTGACTCTCAGATACTTGGCCGACTTAGAGAGTGAAAGAGTCTGGTCTTTAAATCGGATATGGTTTAAATTGGGTATATTGGTCTTTGTGGTGCGAAGCAACAGATCTGTTTTGGCTGAGTTTATTTCAAGTGAGCACTCAGTGGCTCAAGAGCACAGCTTAGCCAGAGCTCCTTCCATGATGTTGCTAATCACGTCAGAGGACAAACTTGATACAAGTAAAACTACGCGCAAGCAACGACCTTAACCCCATTTTTATTGAGCTGAGTAAGGATGGTGTTTATAACAGCCAGCCACAGCAGAGGCGATAGTACAGCAACCTAAGGTGTTCCCCTTCTAACAGATTTCAGCACCTGATCACCTGACCGCGATTGGTAGTAAATAAATCAAATATTAGAGTATTTTAATCATTCATTATTTTTGAGCAATAGTTCTATTTATTCAAGCGAAACTTGTACTATATGCATGCAAGCGAATATGAGTAGTTACAAGTAATGAGACAAAACAATATGAGTATTACTAATAAGGAAAGAAATTTAATTTGACCAAATTTTGTGGTACGCAAGCAAGATTTAGCTAACTCTACACTGAAAAAAGAATTTGTTGGAAATTAACAAATACTATATTATACTTAGCAATTGAATATTTGATTGTTTGAACCAAATACAATATGTTTGACTCAAATAAATATTTGATTGCTCTATACCAAATTTACAAATGCACGTACGCTATATTCAAACAAAACGTTTTCTCAGTGTACGTAGCAAAAGTCATTCAAGGTACCTGAAGGTGATTACAGGAATACCATTCATTGTATTGGTTGCAAACACAAATTTCCTTACCAACTTCGTTGATCTCTTTTATTACAATCACTAAATAATTAATAAAAAAAAATTTCATGTTTAGTTTTATACTTTATGGATTTGCACTTTCTTCTGCATCACTTTCGTACACAGATATTAACGGATAAATTGCACAAATACGTGCATTAACAATTGGTAGTATCTAACAGTATTCACAGCACTAGCTGTGTGTCTGAGCTGGAATTTATTAAGTAGATACGCCTTAAAGTGGTTGTGTTAACAGGGGGATTTTCTTTTCTAAATTTCTTTAACGCTTCATTTGTTTAACAACTTTTTTATATTTTCTTATGGTGAACCGTTAGCTGAAGGTTTTCAATAAAATGAAAAATTTCAAAACAATCTATATGCAAATGCAACAAATCAGCAAATCAGCAGCAGCAGCAGCAGCAGCAGCAGCAGCAAATGTTTGCAACATAAGAAAAAAATTAAATAAAAAACGCTTCACACAACATCTTAAGCTACTTACTTGTACAGCTGAAGCAGATGCAGATGCAGATGCAGACGCAGACGCAGACGCAGAAGAAGAAGCTGCAGCTGTAGAGGTAAATGCAGACAAGAAGTACTCAGAACGAAGAACCTAACGTTAATCTATTTGCAAAGTAATAAAAGTGGTGCAGTAGAATGTGGTGGGTCGTTGCGCGAGGAAGCGACAAATGGGGAATGGTAAAAACCACTAAATAATACAATACTGAGGAACACAAGAAGACTTCTCAGTATTTCGTTTTATTTCTTTTCTATTCCATTCAATTTTTCTTAATTTCAAAGACCCAACTGGAAATGGCGCCGTCGATGAATAGATCATTGTCAGAAGTGGAATTAATATAGCTGACTTGAAAATTATGTAAGAATGTGATCTTAATGACATAGTAACTGGCTACCTCCTTCGTTCTGGTTGGGTTGATAGTTTCATAAAGTACTTCAACTTTATTATTTTCGCGGAAGCGCTCATTCAAAATCAAGTTTTATGATGAGAGCATTTCGATGTACTAACTTTTTTCTTTGACTATTAAATGCCAGTTAAATGTTACTTAAATTGCTATCATTCAAATTTGCCTGTGATATTGAGAAGTTTATTAGTTTTTAATTTGCTTATAAGAGAGTTTTTTTTCTTTGTAGCAACAAGCATTGCATTTCAATGTCTTATGACAATTAAATTTTTCTATTGCATCTGCCTCTGATACATTGAGTCAAGAGCAGAGTATAGATAACGAAAATATAAAAGGCAGACATTCACATTGCTGCATTTTTAATTACATCCATTGTTAACAAATATAAAAAATATTCTATTAAATAATTTTATCGTTCTCTTCCGGGACTTCATTGCCTTCAGTTTTGCTCCTAGAAGCTGAAACCACAAGAGGCTGACGCTGCTTATTCAAAATATAAAAAACTTGCACGGTATAAATTTTATATACGTAGGTTGGGCTAGGTAGGAGTGGCAGTCAGTTACGAACTAACTCACTTAGACCAAATGTGATCCGTTGTGGTATGACAAGGTATCTGACTACACCCTCTCGTTGAACCAGCCAGATTTCGGAATAAAACTTAAAAGCTGACCTATGTTAGCATGTTTAAGGTCATCCAGGTCATAAAAACAAACAAAATGTGTCTTGTGGTGTTTTCCAGCGGCGCAGGAGCAGAGAATGTTTTCCTCCTCGTCCACATCTCTACAGCTTCTACAGAAGTCATAAGACCTAACACTTAATCTCTCTGCATGTCTGTCAACAGTGGCCAGCTATGACTGCAATAAATAACGAAACACTATGTCTAGTACGGGATATCAGCTCTGAAGAACGCTTGGTATCCTAATTTGGGCAGTTTTGCCTAGTTATATTGCAAGTTGAAATGAAGAGTCCATTTTTTGTTAGCATTTTTTTACCATGTCTTTTTTAAGCAGTAACTTGCAGGTAGCAAGTGGCATGCCAATGCTTTCCTTGTTCTAATGAATTTGGGCAGTAGTCCCCTGCCTAGGAAGCTCATGAGCTTTGCAATTACCATCAATGTTCCTATGCGCAGCCACCCAGATGATGTGAATGATAAAATGCTGAGCCATTTAAAGATGAGCGGCATTGTTGGACCACTAGTGAGCTTAGGAAGACTGGTTCTAGAGATTTGATAGCAGCGTGACTAACTGAATATATGTTTATATCCTTTCTGGATACGACATTTATCCTCAGCTAAGTAGCTACTCCTTGTATCCCTATATCCTCTGCCTGAAAAATGCTACAATAGTCTGGTAACCTCGTTGAAATTCTTATCTTCAGTTCTTTAGAGAAAATATTATAAGCCATCTGCTCATTGAGCTTGAAGCCATCATTATAGCAATAAATATGACCCTTTCTCCCCAAAATTCCTCCATTCCAGTTATCCTTAGATAAAATGTGAGTTACGTAATCCCTCTAGAATGAGATTTATGCAACAGTATAGTCCAAATTGGAGGGTACAGAACTCAAGCTATGAAGGATAGTTGAGTGTCCTTTTCTACTCTCGGACTAGCAAACAGTTTCCCTAAGTCTAATGGCGGCACTAGCCACCATCCGTTTACCTAACAGATCAAGGGGATTGAATGAAACAGAGCTTCCATGCCATTGAATGAAACAGAGCGTCAGCCAGTGTGATCTTCAGAGCACCACTGATTCTCATGGAAGCAGCCCTATGAACCCTCTGCTATTGGCTGTAATACAACACCTTGTCTAAGACAGGCTACATAGGAGATTCGATCGAATGACCGCTATGTAGAGCCAGTGAATAATACGAGGTGATAGCTCCCATCTTCCACCTAACGCTTTTTTACAAGAGTAAAGCACTTCCGTTGCTTTCCTAACCCTCTCTTCAACATTAATTTTCCAACTTAATTTCCTATCCAATACCAGGCCAAGATACCATGCCATACCATACCATTTTTTACGGTTTCAAAGGGCTCTCAATTAATTATGCAGAGAAAACTCAGTGGCAGACATTTTTCGTGTTATTTATATTACTTAGAACTACATAGTTTTCAACGTCTGTCACACGATTAAAAAAATATAGAAACTTAGGCCACTAACTATTACGATCGAGGCAAAAATGTATCCGTGGACATTTGCAAAAATTGACTTTTGCCCAACAAATTGAATGAAATCTGCCTATGTGCTTTGGATAGACTTTCCATTGGGATTAAAAACAGACATACCATAGCGTTGTAAGTGTGTATGAATATGTGTATGAATGAATGAATATACGGGTGTATGGGAGTGTGTGTGCATTTTTTGTTTTTCACCTCTTTAATATTTGTATACACAATGTGGTCGCAACAGGCGCAAGCTAATGCATCTATTGGATAAACTTCTACTACTGGCTGAGATGGCTTTGGATGGCATGACAGCATGAGATACAATGAAATTAAAAGAAATGAAATGGATGAACGGTCTGTTCTAAGCAACAACAACATCAGCAGCATGATTAACCGTACAGAGTAACGATAACAAAAAAATTAATTAACTTCACATATATGTTAATATGTATGAAAGTATTTAAGTCTGTTTGTATAGCATGTGTGTCGAGATACATTCGCGCAGTAGTAAAAATTTAGGTTCAGCACAATGTATTTTTTAAAAAATTTACTATACACTGTAAGATACATATGGTACGTATGTATATGTTAGTACCTGCATCTATAGTTGTGCACTGGGAATTATGCAAAAAAAAAACAAAAAATAACAAAACCATCTTGCAGTGCTAAAACGGTTAACTGAATGCAAGACTTTGCTTTAATCGGTTAGAAGCTACATGGTATAAGTGATAAGACTACAGCCACTGGATTAAGTTCATAATTGGCTTAATTGATGACTAATTAGTGCCAAAGCCGATTGTTAATTTAATTTATCAGAAATGGTTATTTAGTTAGGTAACAACAGTAACAACCGTATCATGATAAGATTAGATAAAATTGTATGACCTAAGATTGTGCCGGTACGAGTATATACGAATATGAAATATATTAAAAATATATGAAATGCTCTTTACAGTACCTATTATATAGTTTTTTTTTAGAATTTTAGCCATCCCCACTTCTACAGTAGCGCCAAAATCCTATAAAAATACTAAAAATTTCTTTGCCAAAAATCATGAAAAAACATTCGTCTCCAGCAAAACCAACTTGCTCTGAACTTTAGCAAATTAAATGATCTATATTTTGCAATAAAAAAAGCTCTAAAATTGTAGAATAGCATCGAGAATCTTCGAAAATTTCAATAGAAGCCGAATACTATCGAATCGAAAAACATCCCATAAGTCGACAAAAGTCGAAGTTATTGGTATGCATAAGAAAATGGAGAACAGTCTCGAAGAAAAGAAAAAACAAATACGTACAAATTGAATAGTAGCGAACAAATTCGAGAAATTCAATATCATCTGAATAGTATCGTAAAAGTCAAAAAATCTAGAACAGTATCGAATGTAACAAAAACATCGAAATATTTAAATCAAAAACTTAAATAATCGAATAAGTCTGAAAGTATCGAAAAGTATCAAATAGTAAGGTAAACTATCAAAAGGACAATCCGATAGTTAATTTCGGAGAAATTGTCAAAACAATAGCTTTTGCCTACTTATAATAAAATTTTTGAAACTTTAACATATTCGTATTTATGTCTTTAGTGATGCAAAAAGAATGATGCGATATTTGTCAAAAACGACTCAGCAGCGCTCCCTATTAATAGATTTTAAAGCTTCTAATATGGTAAGTGATCCAACAAGATCAACATTTCATTTACTCTTTTCGTAGTCGTATTAGAGGTCTGCGTGAGTGCACTCGCTCTGTCAACCAATCAGTGTACTTGGTTCTATTGACATTGAGTGACGATAGAGTTCTTAAAAATTGATTATTTGTGTGTTATTAGTTTTGCATTCGTCTCTTAGCGGCACGCGTCATTCAAATTGTTAATGTTGTTCAGAGTCACAGCGTAAACTTTACCGATTGCTTTTGCGCCACCAGCATAGCAAATCTGTTGCCTGAGCAAACGCAGTGAGCGATAACAAGTTCCTCGGTGTCGAATACAATAAGTTACTAGCGCTTCAACTCACTTTAACTCGCAGAACATATTATTTGTGAGTGTGGCACTCACCTCGCTTGCTTGGTCTTTCGTTTTCTTTAGATTTGATTCGTGCTTTGGCTCGATAGGCTCAGAATCGTGCAAGTGGCTTGATGGTCGTTTCAAGCGTACTCACGCAGACTTCTACGTCGCATGAGCTTAATACTGAGGGTATCGACAAGTTGAATGGTATATGAGACCATCGCCAGAGCTTGCTCTGTAATGTTTTTCTAACCCACGTATAGCCCAATATCGTTTTGCTTTCGTTTATATTTAAGGTAATGCAAAGTATTGAAAATTATTTGAGCTATTTCAAATAATTACATCCTTTCTCTTTAAAGTTAGCATTTAAATTGTAATATGGATATGATATTTCCACGCAAAATTATAGCCATTTTAAGGTGACAAGTATTTTATCCCCCACAACCCAACAATCTCGGCCACATGATCTTAAGTCTATATCACTATAACTTTGCGAGAAAACATCAAAGGTTACGATTTTAAAGCTCATTTTAAAGAAAATAGATGATTCTAAATGTTATTATTAAAAATAAACTGACAAAATTTTCCAATCTATACATTGGCTCGAAATTAGAAAACAACTACTACTTAACATCAGATATTTCAAAAACGTAACGTGATATGCAAATCCTGTGGCCAGATTCGGATTCAGTGGAAATGACGCTCAGTAACATTGACGACCCTTTCATTCGTAGGCCTATTTAACTCTCTGTCGTTCATATGGTTCTGATCAGACTTTTTTTTTATTTCAATTGTATTTTAAATATAATTTCACTCTAGTCTCACTAGAGTCACTAACTCAGACTTGAGATTTCTTGACTTTGTCTAAAATTTTATTGGCTCTCTATCATTAAAAAATCAGGAAAAAAATTATACGCAAGCGTTATCAAAAGGATATATATTTTTACTACCTGGTACATTTATGGGTATTTTGTGATATTGGCGTCACTTTTAAACATGATTATAAATTTACATTTTCGGCTTTGCAAATAACATATGAACGACCCCTTACTTTACATACTATGTTTTCAAAGATTAGCAGAAAACTTAAGTTTATCAGACAAATAAACTAGAATCCACCTGAGCTACCTTAATGGGATTATACAAATTGATGGCTTGCATAAAAATATGAATTGCCATGTTAATAATGCACTTGATTTTAATTCTCTCACACGCATCTGCTCTAAAGATAAATGTTTTTATAATTATAGTTTGTTTCCTCGACACGCTAAAGATGTTTCAACACTTTATACGTCAAGGTAAGCAGCAAAATTCTGCTTGAGTTTATCTTTAATAAACAGGAATTTTTATGTTCCATGGTAATATTTTGTCCGGTATATGTTGCTTCCATGGTGCGACTTAAACAGAACTTTCGTTGCTGCAAATGCTTTTTCCTATACGAAATCATCTTATGCACCAATCTTAGGCTTTGAGTATCAAGTAAAAGATACAATTGGGATAATCGAAAAAAGCTGTAGTTTTACGTTGATGTAAAAGTTTGCCGCATTGAGCGTTATGAAGAGGCTTACGCAGCGTTACAATTTGATTTCATAAGATCGCTTTAATAAAAAAAAAAAACTTCAATATGAAATAGAAAAATTAGTGGACGTCTTTACAGAATCAAAACCATACTCATGTGGATATAGAGGATGAGCAGAATTTATGCATAGGATCAATTTTTAGCTCTGACTCGTAATTTAAAAGAAAACAAGCAGAGTTTGATATTGAGTTACCTAAAAATTGCTACAAATTGAGAGAAACTCATTAAATTATATTTGTGATGTATCGGTATAGCAATTAATTTTTAAATTTTTTACTGAGCTTACTGTTCAGCAGAGTGTGTGTCAACACCAAAAAAAAATCCACAACACAAAAATTAATTCAATAAGGTCTTCCTACTTTTGTTGTAAGGCCCATAAGCCGAAATTAAAACGTAAACCAATGTCAGCCGGCTTCAATTCTTGTATGAGCTGTATTTTATATAAGAGATGCCCAAAGCCTGAGATCGGTGACGAATCGATTGTTAACGATTTTCACGAACACTCGCTGCTACCGCAGAAATATTCTCAAAATTACGGGCTGTATGCACTCTGGTTGTACGATGAATGTCCAATAGTGCAAAATTTGTTCGGTCATAACGACCAAAATGATGTTGAAGAACTGATGACAAATTTTGGCAGTAAGTTTCCACAATTAATAAACGTTGTTCAGGAGTAAGTCTATTCATGATTGAGTCGTATTAAATACTGAACACAAACGTCATATGGACAAGCCATTTGATACATGACAGCTGTCAAAACAACCCAGTTGTAGAAGGGACCTTCAGCTTTTGCTGAAGATATTAGTTTCATTCATTCCTAAATGGATTCATCAGTGACCCTACAGCTGATTGATCAGTAAGAATTTCTATGCCTCCCTTTGTTTCCCTTTTTCTATAGATCTGTTGAGAGCTCAGGCAAAAAGTGAAGCAAAAATTATTTTATCTGTTATTTTTCTTTTTTTTGTAACTCATTTTATATTGAACTTTCCAAGCAAGTGCTTCATTGCAAGCTTTTTTGGTGAATAAAATCGAAGCAGCAAGCGCAAATCTTATATTAAATCGGTGAGCTCACCGCTACTTTATTTTGCATTGCGAAGGAAGCTTGCAGCGAAACTGAGTTACAAAAACAAAGATAAACAGCACAAAAGAAAAATGATTTTCTTCTTTGAATTCCTTGCCACAAAGTTGGAGAAAAAAATTTATGAGAAACACGAAAAATTTTCCCTCAAGAATTATTACTGATAGCTCATTTTCCAGTAGAATTTTTCGCATTCCCAAAAATATTCTACGATTGCAAATCAGGGAATTGAAGAAAGATTTGGAGAGCATATTTATACATGTTGGGAGTGAATATCTACTTTTTTTGATTACTCATTAATTCTTTACTAAGTTTTTTTTTTTTCATTGGAGTACACTGAAAGACCTCACAAGTCAAAGAATATATCATAGTTATATTGAGGTTTTTATACGCTACACAAAGGGAATATTCACTTGGATATTACGTTTTTAACGCCTGCCAGGTATATTTATATATATATATATATTCTTAACTGGAGTTACCACTTGAGTCAATTTACCTATAGCTGTCTGTCTGTCTGTGGAAATCAGGAATACGGATAACCAATTAAATGAAATTCGGCACAAAGGCTATTCTTTCAAAAAGTGGGCTTAATCGATTCACGGATACGCCTACCGCTCATACATGTAAAACGTTTTTGGTGAAATAAAAAATCCGCAAGGCTATATATCCTCAAAAATGGGCAAAAACGGTGTTTTCTGCACATTCAGGTTAGGATATCTCGAAAAATAGAGCTAATAGAGCATTTTTGAGGCGCATCAAATACTTTCAGAAATATATAGTCTGGTTTCTGGGTCTAAGATGCTGTCGGCCTGTGTTATCTTCCGAGTCCTCAGCACAAATTACTTCATTCCGCTTTCCAGTGATACCTCTTCATAGCAAGTAACATAGATATTAATAAATAAAACTTTTAGAAACTCGTCAATACTCGGACTTTGAGACTATCAAAAGCTTTTCTCAATTATCACCAAACTCTATCTGCAGGTTAACAATATTCCGTATAACCGAAATGGACGCAATCGACTGGCGCATAGTGGATGGGTTTGTATGGCACGGTGGTCATATATATGTATGCTGTTATAATTGCGCTAAGCTCTTGAGAATTGGTACAGCTGTTTCACAGATTATAACAACAAAAATTTGTTTATATGAACAAAAAAATCCGCTTCCCAACAAGCCTACCACCCAAATAATGGATGGATATGGTTGAGACATTTTTTCATAATGGGCCTCAATTTCCTTTAGTTTGGCAATGTTGATTTTATAAATACTAAAAATGCGATATGCGATATCTTTTATGGTTTTCAAGTTATTTGAGAAATCATAATATATATATAAAAAAACTAAGGTAATTTGGGATATTCTTTTTTTTTTTTTGACTGTCAAAATTTGCAAAATTTCTTAGTTATGGCTTTTTATCTGATAATTTTCAAAAAAAAAACAGCATAATTCACATTTAAAATGTAAAATCTCAAATGAAAGATTTTTGGGAAGTATAAGGTATGCCCATGTTTTTGCTAATATGCTATTTTAGTTAATTTTGAAATAAAGCAGATAAGAAGAGCATATCATCAAAGTCATATATTGACTGTCGTTCCTTCAAAAACTATAATGGATAAAATTGTTAAAAAAATTTGTGAAATCGTAACGCTGAAACTTTGGATTTTAATCAACCATTTTTTCCAACATAATATATATAAAAAATTAACGAAATCTAGGAATATCAATTTTTTTTTTCTGTCGAAGTTTGAAAATTTACCACTTTTACCATTATACATTCAAATTTTTAAAAAAATCTGTGACGTTCTTATAAAAGCGATGGAAGAAAATCAGTGTAATTTTTATAAAGTGAAAACAATGTACTTTCCGTCTATATACCACATTTTGTTTGAAACAAGTAAACTAGAGCATTTTATCCAACAGTTCGCAATCTTAAAATTTCCAGAAAATATTTTTGATTTGCAAACTTTAACTTTGAGCCCACTGTATTAATAAATCAAAAGAAAACTTTAAAGTTTTATAGATTTTTTTCCTTTTCCCATGTATTATCTGACAATTGTCATAAACATTTTTAAGTCACTAGCACTTAATTCAAATTTTGTATTATGGCCCACTGTGCACATAAGCTGGACCAAGGCTCTTTTTGTGCCAAATTGATATTACTAAGTTCTCACTTGCATTCAAATAATTAGCAATATGAGAAGTTTTAATCAAACAATACGGGTATTTTTCATTAATATCAACGTCGTTGCTGTTATTATTTTTATAAATATAAATTAATTACCATGGATTTTGAAATCAGTACATTTCGTGACACAGACACGTTGTTGATGAACAACAGACAGACGGCAGACCACAGACGATTGCCAGCAGACAGCAGACGTGTGCTGCAATATCCAAAGCACAATGACGTGACCAGAATTGGTTGATGTGATGATTATGACAACGACGCCGACGATAGTGATGAGGATGGTGATGTTGCAACCTGTGACCAGCAGCATCAGCAACACTTACGGCAACTGCACTATCACACACAAACGACGTTGCACAAACACGAATGCACTTCTCTGCTGCGTGTTAATTGTGACAATTTGAACTGAATACGACGAATGTGACAGCACCGCGTTGCAATAACGGTAGAACGTGAATCGTTTTTGAATAAAAATCAATTTAATACAAAATTTGTGCAGCACGTAATAGCGCAACACGTGACACCGGAGGAGACTATCGAACAACAACAACAACAACAACAACAACAAAAAACCAAACCGAACTTTTGCCAAATGCGACAACTTTGAGCGACGGACAAATGCTGCAATGCGACGACGATCAGTGCGATGCGATAAAAACTGAATGAACCGCGCCACCGAAAAGTGAGAGTTGCTACCTTTTCAATTTCAATATTTTTGTAATATTTTTTTTTATTTTTTTTTTTGTGTATTAAAGCTTGAGGTGTTTATTTTTTTAAATTGATTTGATGTGATTTTTTTTCTTGGATTTTTTTCTTATTTTTTTTTATAAATTTAATTTATGATTTTTTTATAAGAAAATTGTGAAACCGTTTTTTGCACTGTCAATATGCAAATAAAATAAATTTTTTTTTTTGATTATTATTACTGCTAAAATAAATAGGCAAAAACTGCAGCAGCAACAACAACAAAAAAAAAAGATAGGCTGCTTGGTTAGCCTGCAGCATTAACACAAAAGTAGGCGTTTGTCAGTCTTCGCTGTTTCTGTTTCTGTTTTTATTTCTATTTCTATTTATTTTTCTTCAAGTTACCGCGTCTTTATCGTAACACGTTCAGTCAGCTACTGATTTTATGCATAAGACTTAAGACTTTTAAACTTGCCACGGCCTACTCACAGCGCAACCGTTAACAGTTAGCAGCAGCAGCAGCAGCAGCAAAACAAAAAGAGTGAGTATCTTCCACCACGAGCAGCACGAGCGACAAGCGAAAATTTCACGTTTAGCGTTGAATGCGCGACACCGATCCGCACTGCAACAAGTGTGAGCCGCAACTGTTGCTGTTGCTATTGCCCAACGAAAGTCAAAGAATAAGCCAAGTTACTTGCAATTGAGCCAAGTTAAAACCGTGCTGCTCTTCGTTTATGTCTTTCGTCTGCTGAGCATAGAAGCAGCATCAGCATCTGCATTGTCGCTTTTATGTTGATCAAGTGTTCAACGGAAGAGCTTTAAGCGGCGGCAGCAGCAAATGCGTAAGAGTGCGTAAGCTGTTGCGTTTTTTTTGTCAAAAAGAGCTGTGAAGAAGCAAATGCACATCCGATTTGCTACTACTATGCTCCCTTATTACATTTGTTATATCTAGTGCTGCTTTTGATAAAATGTTTTGCAGAAGAGTTGCAATATCCAGAGAGTGGCACTAAAATTTAGATTGCAAGCTTCCAAAGCTAAGTTATCTTCACTCATAAGGGATTTTAGCTATAACTATTTGACTTTAATGGAGTGTTCTTGGATGCTATCGCAAAAACATGTAAATTTTTTCGATTTGAGATCAGTTGTCTCTAAATGTCTTCGATTCTTTTGTGTGCAGGTGTGCTTATATTGAAAAGTGAGGTCCTTCTTTTTACTCACAGCAAACTAATTTGCATATCATACAAATTTAAAAGAAGTTTAGTTTTAAGGTATCTTCTTAAGTTTTAAATAAAAAACATAGATTTTATGAAATCTTTATTTATTTTTATTGGCAATTCAATTATGTCCGGGCTAATAATAAAAACGAATGTCATTCAAGTGACCTCCTACTCTGCAGACTGTGAATCTTTTAGCAAAATTTTGAATAACTTTTTCGCATAATGATGTTGCAATTAGTAATATTTTCTCGATGATGTTGTCTTTGAGGTGCTTGAACACTTTGAATAATATTCATGTAAACTTTACTTTTCAAGAAACCCAGTTGGCCAATTCATGTCTGATCATCAAGAAATTATTCGATTATTAAAGATTTTTTTCTAAAGGTCTATTGATTCCGCTGTTCTGTTGAAATCATATATTCTGCACATCAATATTTTCCAATGGTTTCACAAACATTTTCTAATCATCTCCATTAAACAAAGCTGTTGATTTGAGGTTTAATTACTGCGAAGGACAATGAACTGATGTGATGTGACTCTTCAGCTGCAATATTTTCACTTGAGCAACCACAACGATTATAAATTCAACATCTTTGATCTTGAAATAAAGCAGTTTTATCAATGATAAGTTTAATACGAATAGCACGGTTTGTCCAAGCATTTTCTCTACGGTATTCTGAACGAATTTTTCTGCCAAATTCTGAATAGCTTTTGAACTATTTAAAGTAAGTGATATTAATCAAAAATCGTTGCTTACTCTATAAATATCTATTTTAATTAACGGGTGCATACCCGTTCGGGTGTTATATTATTAATTGATATTGTATAACGAAAAGTACTCAAGAAGTGCACTCATCGACATATGTAATGGCCTGCCATCGGAGCCATCGAATTATCATCCAAAGATGAACGAATGTGATGGCTAATATATCACCTTTATCTGTTCCAACTACACAAAAATAAAAAAAAAAATCGTGTGTCATTAGAGGGCTTTTGTAGCATATCCTTTTTAAATTTAACGTGGACAAATCCGACAACGAGCTCTGCGTACATCTTAAGTCGTTCAGAGCAATTATGTGACAAATATTTTCAATAAGGCAAAAAAGTCCTCGTCGAGTATGCGCTCCGACAGCAGTCAACTGTCATATGATTTGGTCTAACAAACTCGAAAGATTTCATTATTTAAAAAGTGTTTTTTTCTTTTACCTCAAGTTTTAAGATTTGTGCATACCAAAATAATTAAAACAAAACACACAAAACCATTCATTTATATTTTTCCATCTTAAACAATATGAAATGACCATATCTGTGTAAACACTTCGCTTATAATTGAAGTCTGAAACAAAAGACTTAAGCAACAAACTTTTTGATATTTGCTTACAAAAACAAACACAAATGGTAATGCATTTCAATTAAATTAAAAATGTTTTTTGTTTTACCTTATAACGCAAGACTTGAGCGGCAAACTTTATAGTGCAGACATAAAAGACTTAAGCAACAAACTTTTTCTAAGGCAAATAAACTTTTAAGCAAACAAATTTTAAGAACCACTGATCAATACGAACAGCTGTTATGTGCATGCATGCGAGAGAGAGAGAGAGAGAGAGAGAGAGAGAGAGGAAGAGCTTAGGCAAAAATCTGATTGCTTTTGTGCTCTTTGTGTTATTTTTATTAATGATTTTTTTTCTTCTGCACGTTGGCGCTGCAACAATTGTGTCCATTCATTGATCGTTACCATTGTTGCTACAAGAGATAGCTTACGCACTACGCTTTTCTCTAAGAGCAACAAAATGTTCTCTTTTTTAAATCTCTTCTTCCAGATATTACTCTACAGTTGCTGCCTATCGCTGCTGCCCACTCTTCATACATCATAGTTTTGTACCTGTTGTCGCTATTGTTATTGTTATTATTATTGTTGTCATTGTTTTCTGCTGTTGTTATTGTTGTTGTTGTTGTTGTTGCCGTATTGCATTACGGGTCATTTTATAAATTGGAAATTCCTTTGTAAATTGAAGGTTAAATTTAGTGAGATTGATTTGTTTCTATTGCTGGTGGGTGAGTAACAACAGCGTTTTGTGGACCATTGCTTTTGAGCGTTTCGCCATTAATTGTGAGTCACCAGCTACAGCTACTCCACAGTGGTTTGTTTGCTTTTTTGATTTGCATTCCGTATGCAGTAAAAAAAAAGTGTTTTACTTTGTGGTTTTTATACCGTTGTAGATTTTTTATGTTTTGATTATTTGAAACGGTTTCAAAATCTAGTTTTTTGTTTTTGTATTGTACTTTTAAGCTGATTATGCATAATAGCAAGTAAAAGCGTTCGATTGTTTGTCATGCACAGTGTGTATGATGCATCCATCATATGCGCATCAGACTGAAAGAAATAGTTTGTGTTGTTTCAAAGTATTATGTCTTATGAATGAGATGCTTTCTCAAGGATTTTTGGATTTTAAAGTTTCTATATTCGTAAATTAACACCAATAATTACGCCATAGGAAATTTCGACAAAATTATGGGTGCGTAATTTTAATCAGGTCAATGGAAGTATTGCATAACTTTGACATTTTGAAGCAAAATCATCACGTGATTCCATACAAAATGCAATTGACTCATAAATTGTTGGAAATAGTCAATCTGCGTCGCTTGACTGACGCAAATATTGTTAATCGAAAGGTTGAAGATGACGCAGATTTTTGGAAGATGAGCAACAATACTCATTTCACTCTCTTTGGCGTCGTCAACAAACAAAATTATCGCTTTTGGAGCATTGATTCTCACATTTCTCACGAAAAATCATTGCACTATGAAAAAGTGATTGCTTGTGCGGTGTTTGCTCTAAAACCATAATTGGGCCAATCTTCTTCATAGCTGCTGAAACAGTTAATGGAGATTGCTATCGGTGGATGCTGGCACATTTTGTGATACCGCAAATTCGTGAAAAAAGTCTGGAAGACTTCTGATTCTATAAAGACGGCGCGATGTGCCACACTGCACGCTCAACCATCTCGTTACTACTAAACATTTACCAACTTCCCACAACTTTTTTCGAAATCTTTAGACTAATTTTATAATCCTGGACTTCTATTGACGTCTTCGATATTATTTGATGCTCAGTATATATTAAGTGCGCAACTAAGTTCTCGCTGTTTTTTGTTAGAAATTGCAACTTTATTGTCAAAAAATAGTGACAGATGAATCAATCGAAGTATTGCTCATTGCTAGATACCACTTTTCCCCATTTTTCTGGTAGAGCTCGAATGCCATCAGGGTAGAAATGTTCGTCTCTTGAGGCTGTCCACGAATCAAGCCATTTTTTAAGGTGTTGAACTGCTGATCAGCCAGACCATGTGCAATTAAACGGTGCCATTAAACGGTAGTAGTCTGACACGGAAATATCTGGGGAACACGGCGGGTGAGGTAGGATTTCCCATTTGAGAGTTTGCAAGTATGTTTGCACTGGCTTAGCAACGTAAGGCCTAGCATTTTCATGCAATGGGATTACTTTATCGTGCCTCTGTTCGTATTGGGACCGTTTTTCACGCATGCAAGCGCTTGGAAATGGATTGTCGGGTAACTTCCAATACTGAAGCAAGCTCTTCTTGCTTTTGGGCCGAATCCTCATCGAGCAATGCCTCTAATTCCGTATGATTGAAGGTTTTTTGCCTTCCCTCACGCATAGAAGGCAGGTAGGTATAGAATAGGACATATGTTCTTCATCAGCATCGATCCACCTGAGTCGATTTATTCATGTCCGTCTGTCTGCGGAAATTACGATTAAAGTAAAATCAAGCGAGCTACTGAATGTAATTTAGTACCTTCAAGCATAGCTCGTGGGATTGAAGTTATTTAAAGTCAATTCACAAACACGCTAATCACACCTAGGTTAGGGTTAGGTTAGGTAGGAGTGGCAGTCAGTTATGAAAAACTGACTCACTAGGACCAAATGTGATCCATTGTGATACGGCAGGGTGTTTGACCATACCCTCTCGTCGAACCAACCAGATGTCGTAATGAAACTAAATAGTTGACCTATACTGACATGTCTAAGGTCATCCAGATCATCAAATAAAAACGACCCAAGTGCTTTGTGGCGTTTTCTAGCAAGTGCGGGACAGGAGCAGAGAAGATGTTTAATATTTTCCTCTTCCTCCACATCTCCACAACTTCTACAGAAGTCCAAGGACCTAACACCTAATCTCTCCGCATGTCTGCCGATGAGGCAGTGACCAGTTATGACTGCGACAATTGACGAGACACTATGTCTAGTGCGAGAAATTAGTTCTGACGAACGCTTAGCATCCCATTTCGGCCAGATTTGCCTAATTATATTACAAGTTGACCCTTCAGTCCATCTTTTATTAGCATTTTTTACCATTTCTTCTTTAAGCAGAAACTTGCAGGTAGCAAGTGGCATGCCAACACCTTCCTTGTGCAGAGGAGTTTGTGCAGTAGTCCCCTGCCTAGCAAGTTCATCTGATTTGCAATTGCCGTCAATGTTCCTATGCCCAGGCACCCAGATGAGATGGATGATAAAATGTTGAGCCATCTCGCTTAGAGACGAGCGACATTGTTTAGTTACTTGTGAGCTTAGGAAAACTTATTCTAGAAGTTTGATAGCCGCCTGACTATCTGAAAAAATGTTTATATCCTTTTTGGATACAACATTCCTCCTTAGCCAGGATGCTACCCCCTCTATTACTATAACCTCCGCCTGAAAAACGCTACAATGATCTGGTAACCTCGCAGCAATTCTTATCTTCAGTTCCTTGGAGTAAATACCATAACCCACTTGGTTATTTAGCTTGGACCCATCAAGTCCTCGCTTCCCTTGTGTGCTAATCACACATACAAATTAAACATTTAAAACGCTATATTGATGTAGTGTAATCATTTTGATTATAAATTCTAAAAATAATTCGAAAAAGCTCTGAAGAAGGCGACGAATTTCGTCAAAAGGTCGTGGCAACCTCCATAGAAACAAAAACTTTGAGAGGAGTTATCTAAGATACTGCAATCAAATTCTACACAAATACAAACAAGCCAAGAAGGGTTCAAAAAAGCTTTGAATAAAAAATTGGATGAATTTCAGCAAGAGGGCGTGGCACAGTCTATACAAGCAAAAAACTAAAAATGTTATACTAAAAGCATTCATCAATGTTATGCAAACAAATTATAGTAAATGGTTTGGTCTAGCAACAGACAAAAACTGAACGCGATTTGACGAGAGGGCGTGGTAATTACTTCCGATGCAAGTAAAAACTTCAAAATGCTCTACTGAGATACTTATTTAAGCTGATGGAATCAAATTTCACACAAATAAGAATTAATCGGAAAAGCTCTGACTAAGAACTTGGCGAACTTTATGGGCGTGGCATTCTCCATAGAAACAACAACTTAAGAACGCTACACTGAGAGAATTATTTATAGTAATCAAATCAAATTTCACACAAATACAAAAAAATGGTTCGGCTAAGCATCAGACAAAAAGTTAACAAATTTTGAAAAGAGGACTTGACACCTCTCATAAAATCATAAGCTTCATAACTATACACTGAGAGCTATCCAGCTAGCATGTAGCGTGTTACGTGCTTTTTCACTGTTAATGAGTACCAACCACAAGCAACCATTAAAGTGGCCCTATAGCCCAATATTTGAGTTCGAAACACCTCTAGACTTTTTGTTTTGGTGCTACGTAAATTCCACAATCTACATGGAGAAGCAGCCTATGATTGAGAAACACTGCGTCATTCGCAAATAGCAATCAAAATGCTCGAACGCATTATCGAAATTAAAACTTTAGAACGGATTATGTTAGTCGCAGTTACAGCCAACATTTGAGAGAAATTATCTTTCAAATTTTAACATAAAGAATGGTTCTTTTGTATGATAGTGAAGCTTACCCGATAAATTGAACTTTGTTTTATTATTGAAACAAGAACCTCTTAATGAATAAACTTATATTTTGCCAAAGCTATCAGTTGTGGTTAGTTCTGGTAAAAAGCAAAACTCTTCAGCCAATTTGGCCTAGATCTCAGTGACATTAATGACAGCTTTATGATGTTATTATTCTGGTCACTTTAACAGCATTTTTTGTTAAGTTTATATACTACCAAAAAAGTCCTAAAGAAGAATTACAGTTGCATGCATTTCTACCTTTTTGGGCGGCTGACATTAAGCATGGCATTCAACTTGGAAATTCAGTTGTTAAAAAACATACGAATTTACACATTAAGTAACTTTCACCAAAAAATGCAGATTTATGTTCAACTCTTCCATCGTCATGGCGTTATTTCTCATTATTTTTTTTTTTTTTTATCAAAGAAAACCAAAAGAAAAAAAAATTCGCCTCCGTCAGTCAGTTAAGGCAAAAAAATTATTTGTCACATGCTAAAAGATTAATAATCACAGCGAAGCAAAATCTGAAAAATATAAAAATGATGATGGGTATCTGTTGGATACAACAGCGATAACGCACATAACATTTAAGAAGCAGAAGATATAAAAAAAACCCTAACGCAAATGTTGGGAAAGTCACGCCCCGTATAGCGCGCAAATCTACACTGCAAGCGTTCGCAAATGAGTTGTCGCATTGTTGGCGATGGCAATGGCGATGGCGAACCCATCTCATCTGAAATGGGCCAACATGAAGTGGAAAGTAGCCTTTTGTGCGAATTTAAGTATTGAAACTTCTACCTTCACCGCCTGCCTCTCGAATGCGCAATTCCATCGTCCACAGTTGTTGCGCTGTCCAGCGTCCACTGGTGTAGCAGCGTCTGTCCGTCCATGCGTCTGTCTTTCCCCACACAGTCGAAATCATTTAAAGACCAGTTTTTAATCAGTAACATTTTGCTCTGGGCGTTTTTATTTGGCATGGAATTAAATTTCAACACGTACCTTCAGTATAATGAACTCTCTTCTCGCATTCTACTACTACTCGACTTCGACTACAATACTTGTGGACAATTTGGAGCGCTTAACATCGCGTTTAGATGCTTCTTCACTCTAATTTTTATAAATTTAATTTTAAACGTGCTAACCACACATTCACATGCATATGTGTCTGTGAAGTTGGCTCGGTTGGGTTCTTTATTCATCTCTGTTTTGATGCCAGAATAGAAAAATGCAAAACACTCCAATAAATATTTAAGAGCTCTCATAAAACTGTCGTGTTTACGTAAAAATAACAAAAATCTGGCGATCACTTAAGAATTGATTTTATTAGGTCAAAATAGATGATAACCAAACAAGAAGCAATTAACATAGCATGGGTTCTCATACCACAGAATGCCCTACATCAAGTCGTATTTACGTTTTTATTAGACATCGAAATCGCTTCTCCTCATGTCCGGCGAGTTAAAGCCGCAGTCAGGAACTTTCAGATTGAGTACCATACCAGGCACTTTTTAAGAAACCAATTTTCTCGTCAAAAATGAATTCGCTTAAGCCAGGATTTTCGATATTAAATCCGGTACTCATTTCATCCAGATTGGTTTTTGAAAATGCTGAACCTTATTGTTCTTGAGCCAACGAACTGTTCTGAATGCTTCTGTGACATATTTAAGGCTTGGATTTGTCTTTAATTAATCGTTTGAAAACTTTTCGCTTTTGACAATAAAGACTGTGAAAATCCAGAGCCAATCCATCGAATTGGTTTGCATATTCAGATTAAATACCATAGACAATTTTATAGCGTCTGCCTTTTATATTAAAAAATGTGTCTATACACAAAAGCAGATATGCAAATACAAGAAGCAGACGCTTTTGCAGCTGTATTTAAGAGTAATTGAGTTTGTTTTCAAAATCTTCTAATACATACAAATCTAAGTCACTTTATCATCAGACAGATTACGATTGTTAAAAAGATTATATCATGAGAAACGAGAGAAGCAACCTCTGCCACTTAGCATTTAAAAATTACAACATTACTAAAATGCAAAAAAAAAAGCAATTTGTACTAAATCACGTCTGCCTGGTTTCTTTACTTATTAACTAACTGGTTTCTTTACTTATTAAAAACATGAAAATAGAGAAGGCAGACGGTTACAGCGCAGCATTCTCAAAGGCAGACGCTATGGATCAATTAAGGTGCATATTATTAAGCATATACATATCTATTTAAAACTAATACCGTGCAAATTTTGCTATACAAATCTTTCTATTCTATTTTTTCAATCATTTGTATTATTTGATTTAAATTTTTCTGGCTGTGTATAATCTTAGGGCATTCTACGCCAAAGCGGAAACCATTTTGTTTTTGCAGCTTTGGTTTTTGTGTAATTTTTTTTTTTTTTTTTTTTAGTGCTGACTATAACAAGCCTGCATAAAAATGTTTATTCTTCGAAATATCGCTAATTCAAACGTGATATGCAGATCTACAGACACATTTCAATAAGCTCCAGTACAGCTGGATAACTGGACAATTTAAATTTACGATATCTCGGAAACAAAGATATCGATATAATTAAAAATGGGTTTTGAAGGGAAAAGGTTAAGCTTTACAACTAAATAATCATACCTGTATACTCAGAAAAATCTGGTGCCCCTAAAATTAATGGTCGAGTGTCATATTCGATCGACGACTTGACATTATATATAGGAAAAGCAATACATACACGTCTGCCTCTTGTACTTTCAGCTTCTAGGGGCTGCACTGAACACAGCGAAGTTTGATTAAATTATTTAGAGTGTTTTTTTTAAATATTTACAATATTTGTTACTAAAATTGCCGCAGTGTGGACGTCTGCCTTTTATATTTTCGTTATCTATACTGCCATTGACACAAAATATCAGAGGCAGACGCACTAAAATAGTTTAATGAAGATATTTTTTTTTTTGAAACTTCAAAATTTACTTGAAAATGCGGCACTTCGTATAAATATGAAGGCACTCGAAACGATCAGTGGCGTCACTTCACCAAATCTTGTGGTATTTATTGAAATAATGCTATCAGAGCCCTACTGAATTGACGCCACTGCATCATATAAACTTCCGCGTGTAATAAACTTCCAGTGTTTAAGCTTGTAGAACAATTTATTTGCGATTTATTTGTAAGTGCAGCACACACTTCTCTAGCTCAGTGTTTCGATTTTTTTTGATTTGATTGAATCGCAACTCACCATGTTTGATGGGTTTGATGACCGTTTTGATGGCATTGATGCAGACCAGAATATCTTTACCGGTCACCAGCCAGTTTGCATTTTCAATGCATTTTCTTTTTTTTAGAATGTACTGAACGCCAAAGTCGTGAAATTTAGGTGTGTGGAACACTGCAGGGAGTCACATCATATCATTCCAGAAATGAGAGTGCTGAGGAATGTGCCAAAATAGGATCAGAAAAACCGGAGAATCAACAGGTGGTAGACCTTAAGACAGTGCTGGCGGAACTACACTATCGGATAGAAGGCATAATCAAGAAACAAACGAACAGAAGGTGGAACCTTACCGCCGGATGCAGAACGACTCGAAACATGTGGCCTAAACTGAATCTAGGAAGGACACAAACTCTCTTAAGATTCAGCAAAGGAGAGCTAAGAATTGTTGTAGAAGTACTGACAGTGCATTGTGTTATTGACCCTATGGCCCCTTTCAGAGATTTTTGCAAGAGTTGTGGAGATGAAGAAGAGGATGAAGCGGTTAAACACCTGCTCTGCGAATGCCTGAGACTAATAAGGCGAGGAATCAAATATTTTGGTATTTGGCATTCTTTGTTGGTCTTGAGCTTGAAGCTCACCAGCATAATGAACTTCACCAAGGCTTCTGGTTGGTTCGCCCCCACTTAATAAGATAATTTGAGGAAAAGGAGGGGAATGTATTTGTAGGCTTAAGTGAAACTTGCTATATGCAAGCGACACTTTTAACCTAACCTAACTTAAGTCATAACTTGCATATCATCTGCTTCTATTTTCATCTTTCTCAATTTTTCTTAAACTGAAATTATCAAATAAATAATTGAGCCTCAAGAGAAATAATTTAAAGTTAATGCAAAGCACTTTTTTCTTTGAACCCATAATTCTATTACCGTTAACAACCGTATCTGCTTTGACAGCTCAACGTATGTCTAAAGAAAAAAAATTAATAAAAAACCATAATTGCTCTTGTCTAAAATAAAATAGTCCAAATATTATGGAATAACAACTTTAATTGCACCTTAATTTGAGCTAAAACATAACACGCAGAAAACGCATCGAACGTTGACGGTCAATGTCAGGGTATGGCTGAAATAATCAAAAAAAAAAAATACAAAGTTTAAACGAAAGATCATATTAAAACAAAGAAAACACTATGAAAGAATAACAAAATCCAACTTTAAAACAATGGGAACTTCCTAACCATAAATACAGAAAAAAAAAAAACTATAGACTTCGCTATAAGCGCCGTGTAACCAAAATCGTACGACAAAAACAGAGAACCTGAACAGTCAGAGACTGAGACACGGTCACATTACAATAACATTAACAACATGGTAATCGGTGGCAACCACCTTAAAAAAAGTTGATCTCTAAATTTGTTGTTTTTTTTTTTGGTTACATAATAAACTGTTCTGTTACTGACATTTTGGTCAAAGTCACAAAAACTGGCAATGAGCCAAATGATACAACAACAACAACAAAAACAACAATAATAATAACAGTAACATTAAATCACAAATTTCTTCCGTCAGACAGACAGAAAGATATCTACTTAGATAGATAGATAGATAGATAGAAAATTGTTTTTTTTTAGTGCAGCCAGAGGTTTAGTCACCTGTGGACGGCATTAATGCTTAGGGGCATTTTCATGTAAAAGTTCCCATTTATTTTATTACTTTTATGTATTTTACTTTAAGTAGCTACCGTCTTTTCTTCTCGAATGTGAAGATCGTGCTCTTATCTGAAGCCTTCTATTCGTTCGGTTTGTTCGCGCTTTTGCATGAAACGGATTTTATCTGTTTGAACTAGTTACACGTTATGGTACAGCCAGTAAGCTTCTAGACTGAATTTTTATCTCAATAGACAAAATATTCTACTTTGCTCTCTTTCGAGAGGAGTTTCGAACATAGAAGTTTCGAAACTCCAAAAATCCGACTTTTGCCTTTGGTTACCCTTTTTCAGATCTCCATCAAAATAACGTTTTGTGGAACTGACGAAGCTTGGCTCTCACCTTACCTAACTCAAAGTTGTAGCTATAGCGATGTATCATTTTATTTCTGAAAGAGAGCAGATGTTAATTTGGCCTCGTTGATCGCCAATACAACTCGTTTCGTGCGCTAGCAGCTGCATAGATTTCTAAAAGACAGTACCATTCATGTTAATTCTTGCCCAACGTTCCTTCATTGTTCCATGCAAGTCACGAGCAACTCAGATGAACTTCTATCGTTCTGCAAAATACAGCACTTATTTTCAAGCGTTACTGAATTACTTTTTTGGCCGTATCCAAATCATAGTGGAGGATTCAGTGCAAATCCACTCAGTGAATGCTGTCGTACCCGACTTCGAAATCGATGAAAATGTGGTAGATATCAATTTCAAAATTCATTGTTTTCTCAGGACTTGCATTAATGGGAATATTTAGTTCATAAAAAGGCAAACATTTTGAGGTAAGAGCTATTTACAACAAAAGCAATAATTACAACAACAGAAAAAACGCCACCATAAATTCGATCTCGATAGTAAAAAAAATAATTTGGCTCTTTAACGTGTTTTGCCCATCGCTGATTTAGTCTGTAGTCGTTCTTTTAGGGTGGAAGCTACATTGATATGATACATCACTACGATATAAAGAGGCTTCAGTCGTTCATATAAAGTGCTGACTATAATTCATGCCCTTCAGTCCCTGTACCATTGCCTTCTTTACAGATGTGACATGTTCATCTCCACGGATTTAAGTGATAACTTGATTCTTACAGCTTAACAAAACATTACCCCCAGCTTTGAAGAGTTCTGATGTCAGTCAATCGCTTCCTGCAGTTCTGATTTGATCTTTTAACAGCTGGGTGTACTCTTCAGCGTAAATAGATGTTCAGTCAGTGGCATCTATTGCTTAGATACCTTCAGATTATCTGGATTTAACTATTCAATATAGCGCAAAAAAGGGCAAAACCTCAAAATATTCGAATTTTATTCGGTTTTTCATATAACTTGGTGGACTTGGACTTTAAGACACTTCAAATGTTTGCAGTTGGCCACTTTTTGAAATAAGAACTTAATAAGGGCAAAAACGGGTAACTTGCAAAATCTCCTCCAAATTTTTAGAAACTTGCAAGAATTTTAGGAGTTTTGAAATGTTTCAGACTTCTGTACAAGTACTTACTTGCATTTCACGCTGTTTGTCAGCTGTCCGTTTCTTGTTAAAGCTTCCGACATCTTTCTGTTTGAAGGTCCTTCGATATATTCGATCTAAGACACCTCATGCTGCCTTGTTTCTACGCAGTATTTCCTTTTGAGCACTTCTTCCAGCTCTGTTCTATTCAGTAATTTTTAGCCCGTCTATCACTCGGTTAGTTCGGTTGATAGCATTGGAACCTGCAGGCAGAGAGACCAGAATCGTTCACCTCCAATAGCAACATAGAAGAGTTATTTGTTATAATCTGGGTATCTTCAAAGTACTCAAGGTACTAACGATACTCTTTTTTTTTTTTTTTTTGGAATGAGCGCTATAGCATTAGAAAGGCGAGCTCTAAAACAGGCGGCAACCAGATAGTGGTTAGAGGCCACATTTGCGCCTCTAAATGCACAAACCAAGAGCAATGTTAAATGAGTGCTTTGTGTTTATGAGTGATAACTAGCTTGCCATGCAGATACGATTCGGAGGAAATCTTGTGTCACTAATAATCGTTTTGCATTGATGCTATGTCATGAAAGCTGTACTTACTCCAATAACACAACGTAAATGACTTCTTTCCAGATCATAGCATTATAGCCCCTGAGCATGATGTTGAAGTTATAATTTAGACAACCTCCGAAGGTCTTAGCCAAGGAGAGACAGTTTATGTAGAGATTTTTATCCCTTGTAGTGGCGTGGGCACATATTACACTGACGTTATAGAGCTTAGCTCAAATCCTACTGTGACTCCGCATCCAAAGATGTGTGACCAATTATGATAGCTGCTATCGCTTCGTTTTTACCATACCAGATCGCGTCCGGCTTACTTCTTCAATAGCAGTGCTATCTCAATTAGGACATTTTCAAGTTTTTGAATAGCTCCGCGATTATGGAATGTTCGTACATTACAGGGGCCAATACTCCTTACAAACCATTTGGATTGTAATATTTTAGCTTACAACAAAAATTCAAGATAAATCGCAATAAAAATTACTATCACTGGTACAGTCCCTCAATAAGCTGTAAAATTTCTCAAGTAGGTACCATATTTAGAAAAAGTCATGCATGGATTTGCCCATTTGCGAAAACTTATACTCACGCTTTTGACACAAAAAAAAAAAAGCGCTCTTGGCTGGCTCCACTTGAAAGTTCTACTTTTATTTTTGCCTTTTGTACTGAGTACTCGTATTTACTAACTAAATACAGGGTTTCAGTTGTCATAATGGTGATTCTCCTACGGACGCTTGAGCTCATTAAAAAAGCTAAGGGTACTTCTAAACGTCATTTTATGAATATAATTAAATTGCTGTTACGATGATAACGCGGCTATTAACTTAATGTTTAATGTTGTTGTTGGTGTTATTATTGCTGTTGCTGTTGAAAAAAAAAAGAGTGTAACAAATTTCTCGATGGGTGAAGTTAAGCTTAGAAAGATGTGAAAACATTAACACCCGATTCAAGTTGATTATACCAATACCAATGGTGGTTACGTTCACACATATGAGCAAATTTATGTTTATTCATGAACGCAGTGCAGCGCAGTGTAATTGACTCGGATGAAAAAACATAAATTTCACCCATTGATTGTAAATGAGAAATCATATTGGAAATTGTAATAAAATAAATAAAATCGAAAGGTTTTTTACCTGAAAGATATTTAGACAAATGAAAAGGAGAAAGGCTACATAAAATTATTTGAATTCATTGCTCTGACTGAAATCATTCCAAACTTAGTTTTATCCATACAAAAAGTGTTATTGTTTTTCCTAGGTTAGGTAAGGTCGCCTACATATACATTCCCCTTCTTTTCCTCAAATTATCTTATTGAGTGGGGGCGAACCAACCAGAAGCCTTGGTGAAGTTCAAGATGCTGGTGAGCTTCAACTCTGCTAGTTCCTCAAGACCAACAAAGAGTGCAGAACCAAAATATTTTATTCGTTTCCTCTTTAGCACCGGGCATTCGCAGAGCAGGTGTCTCATTCTCTTCTTCGTCTCCACAACTCCTGCAGAAATATCTGAAACGGCCATAATATTTGGTGGCCATAGGGCCAATAACATAGTGCCTCGTCAGTACTCGTATCACAATTCTTAGCTGTGCTTTGCTGAATCTTAAGAGAGTTTGTGTCCGTCCTAGATTCAGTTTCGGCCACATATTTCGCGACGTTTTGCATCCTGCGGTAAAGTTCGTTTGTTTCTTGCTTATGGTCTCTATTCGATAGTGTAGTTCCGCCAGTGGGATCTTAAGGTCTACCACTTGTCCATATCCTACTTATTTTGGCACATTCGTCAGCTTTATCATTTCCGGCAATACTCTTATGACTGGGCACCCAGCAGATTCTTTCGGATTGAACACCTTGAGACAAACAGTCGGACATAGCCATATCGACTCAGGTGGTGACACTGATCAATAATATATATACTTTTCCATAGCCGCCATGTCCCCTTCTATGCGTTACAAACGGAATGACAAAGTGAATATACCCACGGTGTAGGGTATAAAAATGTATATTTCATAAACCGTAGTTATAAAAATTGTAAGATTCCGAACATGCTTTAGATACCAATGATATGCATTGTACCTCACTTGAAAGGTATTTTTTGGAGAGTATACATCGGTAAGGTTCTATGGGTAACCAGTGGCGGACCTAGGATTCTCTTCAGAGGGGGGCTGACATTTTATTTAGTGAAAACGCACATTGATTGAAATTTTCAAACAAAAAATATAACAAAAATGAAAAGCTTAAATTTAGCCCTTATAAAACATAGAGATCTTTTTTATCTAATCAGTAGTTCAGTCGAGGGTTTCAAGACGGCGAGGTTTCTTCTGCCAAAATAATTAATATTTCCCAGAGCCAATCCATTCAAGCGGTCTTATTTCATTGTAGATCTTAAATACGATTTCAATCGTTTTAACACAGAAAAACTTCGTTCTGGTGTTGCCGCAGTCACTGGAATCGTGGAAAATATTTGTAGTAAAATTGTGATGCTTGGGAAGAACGATTCCATTTTTTTGATTTTGATAATGGTCAATGCTTCCATTGCACTCAAAGCATCTTTAAAATCGTTCTTACAAAAATACTGGTGCCACAGTTGAATTTCGGATTTGAGCTCAATTTTACTGCAATTTAAATCACTTTCGTAAGTGAAAGCAGCTTCCATGATTTTGTCAACTGACACATTCAAGTGATTTGCCGGTATTAAGCCTTCTACTGCTCAAAAATTTACCTTGGAATTTTGATTTTAGTTCTGAAATCATATGATCCAAGTAAGGGTAGTATATTGCGGCTCTAAAACATTAAAATAAAACTAGTAAGTGCTATATTTGGCCAGACCGAAACTCACATACCCTACACTGCATTGAAAGTACCTTTTAAAAAATGTCAAAAAAAATTGAAGAGGTTGAAGTCGAATAAAATGTAAAATGTTTGAAAGCGGTCGAAAAGTGTTGAAACAGTTGACAAAGACTTAAAAAACTAAAAAATATGGAAACCATTAAAGAAAGTTGAACGAAATTGAAAACGTCGAAAAATATGGAAAATTTTGAAAAATGTTAAAAAGTTGAAAAATGCAAAAAAATATACAAATTGTTGAAACATATTGAAAGCGGTTGAAAAAGTCAAAAAATATTTAAGAGGTTGAAAAATATTGGAACCATTCGAAATCGACGAAAAGATCGAATGAATTAATAAGTTAAAATATGCACCGCCCACTTCTCCAACTTCGCCTAGTTTCGGTTCAATAAATAGGTGTCCTTGCTTTGTTCTAAGCCTTCTAATGTTTTAGAGATAAACAGTAGCAATTCACTGAAAGTATCAACGCATTCATGCCTTTCTACCCATCTGGTCGCACACAATGTTTTTAAACGATTTTTTTTTTCTGGAATCCGTTCGGAAATTTTATCTTTTAATTGTTGTACTCTTTAAGATGAGTTCGAGAAAAAGTTTGTCACTGATGAAACTGTTCCTAGCATGTTACGAACTTTCGCAACATCGCATGATTTGCCTACGCACAGATTCAGAGAGTGACTAAAACATTGGGTGTAAAATGCTAAGGGTTGGTCTTCAGATATCAAAGCCTAAAAATTAAATAAAATAAATTTTAAAATAAAAATATAAGAAAGTTATGAGAAAATATGTATTGTTATTAGTTTTTCGTTTTAATTTTAGACTACGTCGTAGCAAAGAGTTCTTCTTTTGATCTCAGAATAGACTTTTTGGTGCCGATGTTGTGAACTTAGGAAACAATGTAGCCACAATTTCAAACTTGTGTATTATTACCACTATTACATAAATCTTAATTCATCTCATATTTCCTTAATAAATGAAACCCATTCACGAATTTTTTCGACATTAATTTAGATATTTAAAGCAGTAAATATGAAGATCCATGACTATTTTAGTACGTTGTAGTCTTAATATACAAGTTATGCGCATGCGCACAGTTGCATAAGCTGACTTCAATCAATGCATGCATAGTTTAGTTAGGTCTTAAGATTATTTGTTGGCTATGAAAGTGGAATAGAAAATCGTGAGCCTATAAATAGAAGACGGGGAAGTGGTAGTGTTGGTGTTGTTGTGCTGTATAAAGAAACCAAAAAAAAAATGTTCGTTGATATATTTTCTACATCATAACAACACTTCACCACCACAAACAATTTTTTCGATTTCGATTTCGGCGGATGCCAGGGGGGCTACAGCCCCACAGCCCCCCCCCTTGGGCCTGCCACTGTGGGTAAGGAACTAAGAACCGAAGAAAAGACTTTCTCTAAAAGTTATTTATGAATATATTTATTACATCTATTGTAAGTATGTACTTAATATTTGAATGCAGCTTCCGCTATTTTCATAATTCTTTAGTGTAATTTATTAGTTAACACTTGAAATTGTCAGATATTTAACAAACATCTAAAAAAACTCCTATTTATCTTATTAGAAAATGTTTTCCACTTGGGTTACTGACCCTTGTCGCATGTGGAAAATTAAGGCAGAAAAAAAAATTTCTGTCTGCAAAGACTTTTGCACGCCGGTGTACACCTAATAATTACTCTGCTGCAACCATGCATGCAAGATACAGATTTAATCTGTTATTTCTATTAACGCAAGGGTTCTAAACTGAAATTATTATGGTTGTTGTTGTTGTTTTTATTGCCATTGTTGTCACGTAACTTGTAGTAATACGTTAGAATTAGTTTATAATCTGTGATTAAGACTTGTAAAGTTATTAAGGAAAGTTTCCAAGCACATACCTCAATAGATAGTATCCACTGTAATAAGACATGTTCGACACAGATGGTACCATTTGGAATTTGTTAGCTATAGCTGTGAAGTGCGTTGTAAAAATTTGTCAGCATTACATTCCATTGTTTTGTCATATAACATTGAAGAAAGTATTTTTCTCTTTTGATTATTTCTTGCGGGAGTAGTATTTTATTCGCTTTTAACCATAAAAGAGAGGTGTTCAGTTCCGTTGTGGAATAAGTTCGAAAAATATATTTTTGGGATGTTTGACTTGGCAAGACTTTTAGCACATTCTGAACATCTTAGCAAATTGATTCGTATCCGAAATTGTTGTCAATTGTCTAACTTAGATACTGGTGCATTGGAAAAATTTACTTGATTACCTTATTGGCTTCGAAGCACTGTAGCTTTCGCTTACTGTTGCTTTCTGAGTCCGATTTTTTAGATAGGACACAAACCAGTCATGAAAGAATCCAGATTAAATAATTTTTTCAAGGATAGCCGAGATCATTCATGTCGAACGCTTTCGTGGCATCAATGAAAAGACCTGCACTTTTTTCTAGACCAAAAGCAAATATTCGAAACTGACATCTTCTGTTGAACGACCTTTTCTAAAACCAAATTGTACACAATTAATAAATTTTTGTTTTGAAAGGTAAGATACTCTTAACCTTAGTTATTTTTTGAAATATTTTAAAAATTGAGAAATTGGCCTATAGATTGTTAGTCTGCAATATTAAATGATATGATCTTCAGAGTGCTGTTTGAGATTTCATCGTTACCACATGAATTGGAGTTCTTACACGATTTGATTGCCTTGAGATTTTCAGAGAACGAGATTATTGGCTCAAATTACATGACTATTTTCTTGAGCAAGTACAAAATATGGCGACATTACGTTGGAAGGGAATAATGTACCATTTTTGTCTGCCCTTATTGGTAGCGATGAGTTTAATTTGGTTAGTACTTGTATAACAAAATCTGAAGATAAGAAGTCATTGGTGCAATTTAAGGCTAGGCAAGGGGACCAAAAAATTGCCGCGCCAATGATCAAACACGGAAAAGTACAGGCTATTTTAATGAAGATAAATGATCTGCTGATGTTTAAAATTGAACAATGGTAATGACTATTACTACCTAAGGTATATTTATTGAACTCTAAAAATAATAACCTTGATTCAAATGTGAGGCAATATAAATAATGTAATTTTTTATATAGGAGGCGTGGTACCGCCCACTTTTCACCAAAACTTACTTTATCTATAGTAATTTTTATATACATATGCATATACGAAGGCTGTAACAATCTGTACCAAAGAATTCCTGAGATAAAAAAAGTTAGTTTTTAATCATAATGGAGGCGTGGCACTGTCTATTTTTTCTATTAAACTTAGCTTTAACCCGTACATATAACAAATGTACCAAGTCTCATTCAGCTGCGTCAAATAAATGGTGATCCAATAAGAGCTTTCTACTTTGTTTTCTAAATAAAATACATAAAAATCAATGTATTGATGCAAATCTTTATTCGGAATGATAGTTCGGTTCCTACAACTCAATGTTTGAAAATTATTTCGTTCAAATGTTGCCCACGACTACTAATTCTTAAATGGTACGTTCTGTGGGTCCAATATTCTCCTACTCTTTCGAGCATATCGACCGGTACTCCTTGAATAACACGAGTTATGTTGGTTTCCAAAGCGTCAATAGTTTCAGGTTTGTCAACATCAACAAGTGATTCAACATATCCCCAAAGAAAGTAAACCAATGGCGTCAAATCACATGATCTTGGTGGCCAATTAACAGCACAATTTCTTGAGATGATGTTTTCATCGAACGTTTTCCTCAATAAAGCGTTTGTTTCTCTAGCTGTATGGCATATTGCGCTATCCTGTTGCAATCAGAGGTCAGCTACACCAATATCCTGATTTCTTGGCAATAACAATTCATTGATCATTGCTCTGTAGCGAGCACCATTGACCATAAAAACGGGCTCCATCCGCATTTTTGAAGAAATACGGTCCGATGATGCCTCCTGCCCATAAACCACATCAAACAGTATACATATCGGGATACCTTGGAAGCTCTTGGATTGCATCTGGTTGTTCATTGGCCCAAATACGGCAATTTTGCTTGTTAACATAGCCGTTCAACCAGAAATGAGCTTCGTCGCTAAACACAATTTTCAATAATGAATCAATTTGAAGTTGTTGTAAAGCCCATAAATCGGAGGAGTAAGTCTATTCATGATTAAATCGTATTGGATACTGAACAAAAACGTCATATGCACAAGCCATTTGACACCGGGCAGCAGTCAAAACAACCCAGTTGGAAAAGCGACCTCGTATTGGATCACACTTTAAATGTAGCGTGGCATAACCTTCCACAAACCATTAGAAACATATGCACGAAATTGATCGATTGAACAGTTTCGGACTCCATATATAATACACACACATTGCTTTTTATATATACATTAGGGTGGGTAAAAAAAATCAAACTTTTTTTTTTGGATCCGACACACGAAAACTAGTTCCTAGGTACCTCTAGAAAGTACTTACCAAATCTGAGTTCTTAATATTAACGGGAAGATTATGCTCATCATAGTTTCCCATTTTTAAATTTAGTCTCTTGTAAGAAATGTCGTATCTTATCACCAATAGATTGTTAAACCAGTTGCACTGTCAATATTTATAGGAAATTAAACGTTCTACAAAAATGATCTCAAACACTTTTTTCATTAATGTTACCATTTGAAAGATATTCAAGGTCAAATATTGAAGTATTTTAAGGAAAATAATTTTTTTGTTTTGAGTTTTGTGACTTACTAAAAAATAATTATTGTCAAATGAGCTTCAATTATTTCTATAGGAAATTGAACGCTCTACAAAAAAGGTCTAAAGTGGTTCATCAATTACTCTAACCATTTAGAAGATATTTGCAGTAGAATCTCTATGCCTATTGATTTTAATAGTTTATCAATAAATATTCCTATAGAAATAATTGAAGCTCATTTGACAATAATTATTTTTTAGTAAGTTACAAAATTCAAACCTAAAAAATAATTTTCCTTAAAATACTTCAATCTTTGACCTTGAATATCTTTCAAATGGTAAGATTAATGAAAAAAGTGTTTGAGATTATTTTTGTAGAGCGTTCAATTTCCTATAAATATTGATAATGCAACTGGTTTAACAATCTATTGGTGATAAGATATGACCATTTTTATATGAGACTAAATTTAAAAATTGATAACGATGCGCATAATCTTCCCGTTAACATTAAGAGCTCAGATTTGGTAAGTACTTTCTAGAGGTACCTAGGAACTAGTTTTCGTATGTCGGATCCAAAAAAAAAATTTTTGATTTTTTTGACCCACCCTAATATACATACATACATATGTACGTATAGATAATTTCCACTCTTCTTTAAGACTTCCGTGAAAGTTTCTAAATTTGTTATGATAAAAATTAGTAAGGCAAATACGAAGTTATATCTTCACCGATACGAGAACGATACGACAATTCAAAATATATCGTATCGTGCTAGTAGTAGCGCGAAGCTTATCGTCTCGTACTCGTTCTCATACGAGAAATTTTGGATCTGTATTGTTTTTCTCTCGATTTCGCCAAGTTTTTTCGGCTATTCTCGTTTAAATTTATATATTTATTACAAGCTGGACCCGCGGCTTTGCCTGTGCACTCCCTCTGCACAACTCTGACTACAATTGATTCAAATTATAATAATAAAACACTATTTTTGTCCAAACGAGTATTATGTGTGCATACCCAGTGTTCTAACGAGAACTTGGAATCCTAGCCAATACTTTGTTCTTGGCGAAAATGTAGTGTTTGTTGCACGATGTAGTCTATATGTGTCAAAAACGAGATATCGAGCAGACCTTCTAGTTCTCTCCTCATACGAGAAATAATATTTATCATATCATCTCAATAACGTTATCGTTATTGGGACCGAGAACGATATTTATCGGCTTTATATAAAGTTCTTTATTGATGCTCTTTTTGTTGAAACGTGCGGCTCATACATAAATTTTCAAAAGTTTTAGAAAAAGGTCTAGTTCTCAGGTCCATTACTGTACATGATGTTGTTGTCGAAATGTTGCGCTTAGTTAATAATTAATAAGTTGATTGAATAGCAGAAATTTTGCAACTCAAGATCATGCAAGTAACTGCTGTAAGTTTACATTATTGTTTTTAAAATAGGGCCTAAAAAAGCCCACTTTATCAGTGAGAAATTTTTTGTGACAATCATTATATTTGAAACAAAGTAACAATGCCAACTTCCAAGACTAATGAGTTATCGAGTTGCACGCCATTTTAAGACAGTTCCCCTCAGCATTATTTTTCGAAAAGTACAAAAAATCGTAGCTGAAAGTGCAATTAGTGCAAATAAATTCCACAAATTAGTAAGAAAATTGCTTGATTGCATTCTCCAATGCAAGATGTCATTAAAATAATTTTTATGTTTAAACTTTCATCGTAAATAGATCCGGTTGTATTGATGTATGTAGTAAGTAAGATTTCTTTAATTTCTTCAGTACTTCTTTAGTGCTTAGAAAACGTAAAAAGTTGAATTCATCATTTATGCTGCTCATTTAAAAGTCCAGCGTAGATTTTTCGGTAACAAATTTAGTAGTAAATTCAGCTTAAGTTTGTTATAGATTAAATTAAAGTGCGCACTTATCTCGGCCGTATTTTTGGAATTTTATAACATCCTTATGATCTGAAAAAGGAAAAAAAATAAAGCTTCGGCTGCCAAGCCATTACATTGGCATGATGACGATAATGATGCCAGATAATGTTGTTGGTCGGCAAGAAGTTTGTCAACAATTTGTGTCCATGATATCCGTTCTAGTTACAGGCATGCAGCAGCATCGTCATCAAATACAAGTTTTGCCATCATCTCAATCATCAAGTTTTCCGTATAAATAATTGCAGCAAAGATTCCATAAGATGCACAACGCATTCGCAATAAAGTAAAGAAAAGAATTAAAAATTCTTTGCTCTCTTCGAATGTGCTATGGCGTAATGCAATAAAAAAAAACAATCCATAAGATTTTTGTTTTTTTTTTCTTTAATTTTACTATGAGTATTGCATCATTTGTCATGATGCAGCCAAGTACAGATTTTGTTTTATGCCCCAACGATTTTATTAACGAGTGGTTACTTTAAATTCTCAATTTTTATATTTTGCATTGAATATTCAATTGCTACAACAATTAAGGCACTTAAAACTTTTATGACCTAAAGATTAAACTTTCTAAATGAATCATAAATTATCCAATCTGTTCGCAAATTTAAAAGTTTTATGAACTCGCCTGAACACTTGCTAAAGGGTGCGATTACTGGTATCATATCTGTAATATCTATTTTTATACCCTACACAGAGGGTATATTCACTTTGTCATTCCGTTTGTAACGCATAGAAGGGGCGTGGCAGGTATGGAAAAGTATATATATTCTTGATCAGCGTCACCAGCTGAGTCGATATAGCTATGTCCGTCTGTCTGTCTGTCTGTCTGTCTGTCTGTCTGTCTGTCTGTCTGTCTGTCTGTCTGTCTGTCTGTCTGTCTGTCTGTGCGTCTGTCTGTTGAAATCACTTTTACGAGAAAAGTAAGCAAGCTTACTCAATGAAATTTGACACACAGGTCAAACCTTCTTGCAAGCTGCTAGCATATAAAAATTGGCGAAATCGGTTAACAGCCACGTCTTCCGCCCATACTCTATGTAAATAAGTTCGTTTTGAAAAAAAGTTGCTGCGATTTTGATGAAGTTTCGTGATTTGGTGAAGATGAGAACAAAATTAAGATTAGGCTAAGTTTGAAGTTTGCAAAGGCTCTTAAAGGGGCGTGGCACAGCCCTAAATTTTAACTATTATAACGTCATAGCTGGTAAACCGTGCAAGATATTGTGATGAAATTTAATACACTAATACAGATTTGATATATCTTGAATTGTGCATTAAAAGGGCAGAATTGTAAAAGTGGGCGTGGCACTTTTTAGCAATTGAAAATTTGTATTTCGTACAACTCCAACTTGGCATATACGATTTTCACTAAAATTTTAGGAATGATACTTCTGAAAGTAGTCATCAATACAAGCTTCGTCAATATACTGGAAAATTCCGTTGAAGGGCGTGGCACAGCCTGCAATATTTATAAACGTTATAAAAAGAGAACTAACAACGCCATCGTTATGAAATTTAATATGGCAGATATACTCGCTAAAAGGTGTCTTCTTGCAAAATTTTGGCACAATAGCGCCGGTGGGTGTGGCACCTCCCATATAAGCAAGACACGTTTAATGCTATAGATAGTGTGCTATGAGAGTAATCTTCATAAAATTTTGTGTAGAGGTGTCGGTTACTATAAGCTTTGAAATTCAATGAAACGACAAGATTGAATCAGTGGGCGTGGCACCTCCCTCATTAACATAAAGTTGTAAGTGAACAATTGGAGCAATTTATCTGAAATTTGAAGTACGTGGTTTACTGGGTATTAGGTACATATGAATCAAAAGCTTTTGAAATAGTAATAATGGGCGTGGCATCTCCCATACAATTAAAATACCTTAAGTGGCATAGCTATCGAAATATAAGAGCAATCATACTGAAATTTGGTATAAGAGGTTTGTTTATAGAAGGCTATTTTTGGATCAAAATCGACTGGATTGTACTAGTGGGTGTGTCACCGCCCTAAATTTTAAGAATCATTACGGCGCATATCGCAAACTATACAAGCTATAGTGCTAAAACTTGGTTTGTGCATGTCAATCACGAATATCATTTATTTAAACAAAAGTGGGTGGAATTGAAGATTTTCAACTTTCTTTCACTTTTCAACATTTTTGAACCTTTTTACATTATTTTTCGACTTATTCAACCTCTTCAACATTTATTTAAAAAGTACTTTCAATGCAGTGTAGGGTATGTGAGTTTCGGCCTGGCCGAAGATAACACCTTTACTAGTTTAGTTTTAGTTTCATTTTCAGTTATCTTTGATTTGATAGAACTTCGTCTTTTACAAATAACTTCTTTAATATTTGCCGACATTTGGTATGAAAAGTGCTACACGAATAAGTTACTAGAATGCTGACCATCTTCGTCGAGAATTACGCGAGTTTCAACGCTGAAAATATAACGTGTTGTGACTGATGCTGGAGGGAAGTATTATTCAACATTTTGATCGTTTATAGAGTAACAGCTGATCTTCTCCAGAATTATCACAGCACGTTTCAACTTCAGCGTAAGAATACTGCAAGCATATGTTCCGACAGATGTTGAAAAGCTATAGTGATAGCACTATTTCGAGAGCATATTAAATCCCCAATATGCAGACAGAGCATATTGGGAGATTTAAATACTCAAATTGTCAGCAATAACATTGGACTACTTAAATGAAAATTGCGAACTTTTGGTAACTTTTTAAAAAAAGAACAAGTATAGGTGTTATCTTCGACCAGGCCGAAACTCACATACTCTACACTGCATTGAAAGTACCTATTAAATAAATGCTAAAAAGACGTTGAGAAGGTTGAATAAGTCGAAACTAATGTTAAATGTAAAAAGGTTGAAGGAATTCGAAAACTGTTCAAACAATTGGATAATAATGAAAAAGCTCAAAAAATATGTAGTTGTTTTTGAGCAAGACAATGACTCAAAACACACCTTAAGTTTAGTTTAAGGTAGACAGTATTTTGAAGTGGTCTCCATAGTCTCTGGACATGAATCCAATAGAGAGTTTGTGGACCCACGTTTTAGCACAACTTGGGAAATATCCTCGCCCACCAAAGGAAGTTCATGAGCTGTGGGAGCGAATTCAGAAATTTTGGAACATAATTCAGCCTAATTTTGTGCAAAACTGCCCAACCAATATACCAAATTGCATTAAGGACCTCGAAAATGCAAAAGGATTCTGAACAATTAATGTGCTAAGCTCTAACATTTAACTTTTGGCTTCATTTTAGTGTAAGGACAATTTTGTTCTAGCTTTGAGGCCTAAATTAATTCTAGGGAGAGATATTAAGTCCACTAACAAAACAGCAAAGCAGAAGAAGTGATTTCATATGGAAATTAACAAAGTGGGCCCAGTTGAAATGAGAGTACGATTTCCACGTTACGGTATTGCTAGCCAGTGTACTTTGCATTCATATCAATAGTTCACTTAAAATTGCACTCGCAAATTTATGTTAATATGGGAGGCACCATGCCCACTGATGCAATCCTGTCGAAATCCATTTGATTTTAAAGCTAATTCTACAGGTCCAATTTTGAACCACTTTTTCGAGCATATGGGGCCGTATGTCGGCAATAACGCCACGAATGTTGGCTTCCAAGTCCCCTAACGTTTCTGGTTTGTTGGCGTAGACGAGCGACTTCACATATCCCCAAAGAAAATAATCCAATGGTGTCAAATCACACGATCTTGGTGGCCAATTGACAGGTCCATTCCGCGAAATTATGCGCTCATCGAATGTTTCCTTCAATAAGTCGATTGTGACGTGCGCTGTGTGGCATGTAGCGCCGTCTTGTTGGAACCACAACTCATCCACATTCATGCCATCCAATTCGGGAACAAAATAGTCGGTTATCATGGCTCTATACCGGTCTCCATTAACGGTAACTGACTCTCCAGCATTATTTCGGAAGAAGTATGGCCCAATGACTCCACCAGCCCATAGAGCACACCAAACAGTCAGTTTTTGTGGATGTAATGGCGTCTCAAGGGTCTCATGTGGATTCTCTTCACTCCAAATGCGGCAATTTTGCTTGTTGACGTAGCCATTCAACCAAAAATGAGCCTCATCACTGAACAAAATTTTGCGATGAAAATCAGCATCGAGATCAATCTCATTTTCGACCCATACACCAAAATCACGACGCATTGCATGGTCTCGCGGCTTTAATTCTTGCACAAGCTGGATCTTGTAAGGTCGCAAGCCAAGATCTTTGCGCAAAATCTTCCATAAAGTTGATGGACAAAGCTCCAATTGCTGTGCACGGTGGCGAATCGATTCATTCGGGTCCTCTTCAACATTTTGCTCTACAGCGGCAATTGTTTCTTCGGTGCGCACTGTTCGACGTCTCTGCGGATGCGTATTATCACATAGAGTAAACGTAGTGCGAAAACGATCCATGGTTAACCTAATTAATTGCTCTGATGGACGATTATGTCGACCATAAAATGGACGGAGCTTGCGGTAAACTTCGCGAACTGAACCATTATTTTCGAAATAAATTTGCACGATTTGCACGCGTTGTTCTTTTGTCAACCTGTTCATGATGAAATGGCAAACCAAACTGAACATTAATGACATTAGAGTTGCTAGATTTGACCATAAAATGCCAGTTTTATCTCTATTTGAAAAACAAACCTCTAAAAAAAACACCCTTTAGTAACTGATATCTACAAACCAAATCTTATGAAGGTAACTCACATTGCAAACTATCTAAAACATTTAAAGTTTTTTGCTTATGTGGGAGTTGCCACGCCCACCGGTACTATTGTGCCAAATCTATTCAATAAATTACCTTTTAGCAATTATATCTGCCATCTTAAATTTCGTAGCTACTACGTTATTAGTTCCCTTATTACAACGTTTATAAATATTATGGGCTGAGTCACGCCCTTCAACGAGTTCTCCAGTATACTGACGTAGCTTGTATTGATTTCTAAGATTTTGATGAAAACCGCATATGTCAATTTCGAGTTACACGGAATCAACATTTTCAATTGTTGAAAAGTGTTGCGCCCACTTTTAAAAATCCGCCGACATTAAGCACAATTCAAGATACTTATGAATTGTATCCGTGTAGCAAATTTGATCACGGTATTATGGCGTTATAAAAGTTAAAATTTAGGGCTGTGCTACGCCTCTTTAAGAGCCTTTGAAAACTTAAAACAAATGAAATTGCATATAGTTATTAATTAAACATATAAAAAGGTTCACTACAATGTCATGTGCTGAAAATTTGAGCTTCATAGCTCTTTGCAGTGCCACTGGCCGGGGCTAAATTTAACTTTGACCTTGAAATTTTTGTAACTTATATGCATAAATTGTTGAGCTAAATATTTTCGCAAAAACAAACACTCGAATAAAAATACTTAAAAGTTTCTGCCAATATTGGGCACCCCAAATGGGTAGCGCGTCAATTGCAGTGAGAATTCAAATGCCGCAGACCGGCCCACCAGCTAACAGCCGGCGTATCCATCATAAGCTAATCGCGAAACTAACAATCAGCTGTATGTAGGTATACTGCTATTAGATGAGTGCGCAAGTAGTCCAAAAGCTGCACTTATTGTTACGAGCCCGTGTTGTTGTTGGTGCAATGAGGGCGGTTAACTACCTGCCTAAGAGGCTGACTAAATGACTGAAATCATTGGTCACGTTTTGAGCACGAGCTTGACGGCTACCTTTTATTTGTTTCAGTAGGTAAAATATTTTGAAGCAATGAATGAAGTTATTTTTTTTTTTAATTTTACTTGTTTTGCTTAACTTTTTTACTCAGACAATTTTAGACAGGTGGCTAAGGTTAACCTTTTAAGGATTTTCAATAAATAATCCATCAAGCCATTTGTTTATGAGTCTCATTTCTTTCCAAATGGTTTCGTAAAAGGGGTGGAGTTGTTGTGCCACTAATTGTGGTTGGTTCTTAAAGTTTCATCTACGATGTTCTCATATCCTAGCGATTTGTTCGATTAAGTATGCTATTTCTTCAAGCCAGTTAGTAAAGTTAACTATACGTTTCGGGAGGTGTATGCTAGTGATGTTCTGGTATTTCGACCTTCTGCATTACTATCGTAATAAAGGGGAGGGTGACCAGTCAGGCCGTTGGGGTTCCCCAGATTATATGTTGTTCACTATCCTTATAATATAAGGATATTAATTTTTTCAAGTGAAACTTGCTATGCATTTATTACTTAGTTTGGTGAGCAAAGTAAACGCTTACATGTAGAGTATGACCAAAAAGAAAAAGGAGGTCACAACGTTGGGTTCCATGGAGAAAAAATAATTTGTTTATTGAGAAACCTAAAAATCGGCCATTACTTTGGAGCTTCGTAATGCTGCAGTTACACTATCATTGTTCGATGAACGTAAAGTGCGCAAGCGCAACAACGAACATTGAGAGAGGTCGTTTTCATACCCTACACAGAGGGTATATTTACTTTGTCATTCCGTTTGTAATGCAAAGAAGGGAGCGTGGCAGGTATAGAGAAGTATATATATTCTTGATCAGCGTTACCACCTGAGTCGATTTAGCTATGTCCGTGTGTCTGTCTGTCTATTGAAATCACATTTGCAGGAAAACCAAGCAAGCTAATTCAATTAAATTATACACACAGGTCACACAGTACAAGCTGCTAACATATAAAAATGGCAGAATCGGCTTATGGACACGCCTACCGCCCATACTCTATGGCTAAGCCAATTTCGAAAAAAATTTCAGCGATTTTGAATAAATCTCGGTGATTTGGTGCACATGTGAATGAAATCAGGATTGGGCTAAGCTATAAGTTTTTAAAGGCTCCTAAATGGGCGTTGCACAGTCATAAATTTTAAGTTTTATAAAGTGTGCGTGACACTTTTCAACCGTTGAAATTTTTAATTTGGTATAACTTAAAATTGGCAAACACAATTTTCATAAAAATTTCAGGGATGATATCACTGAAAGTACCAGTGGGCGTGGCACCGCCCATACAATTAAAATACGATAAGTGGCACATCTATCGAAATATGTTAGCGATCTTAATGAAATTTGGTGTAAGAGATTTTTTTATGGAAAGCTATTTCTATATCAAAATCGGACTGGGTTGTACCAGCGGGTGTGTTGACACCCTAAATTTTAAGACTAATTACGGCATATATCGCAAACTATATATATATTATGTTGCAAACTATATATTATGTTTGTTAAAATTTGGTATGCGTATGTCAATCACGAATATAATTAAGTGAGCCAAAAATAGGCAGAATTGTAGAAGTGGGAGTGGCATATTTCAATTTTTTCATTTCTATTCAATTATTTTCTAAATTTTCCATACTCTTTTGACTTTTTCAACCTTTTAACTTTTTCCATAAAGCTCATATGTATTTGCTCTACATTTTCAACCTCTTTCTACTCTCTTCATCATTTTCTTTATTTTTAATACTTTTTCAGCAATTTTGAATTTTGAACATTTCTTACCCTCTTTAAATTTTTTTTGAGTTTTTCAACATTTCTTAGCATTTTCCAAATATTTTCGACTTTGCAGTTTTTTTTCAATTGTTTCAACACTCTTCACCCTTTTAACATTTTATATTATTTTCGACTTATTCAACCTCTTGAACGTCTTCTTAACATTTATTTAAAAGGTACTTTCAATGCAATGTAGGGTAGGTGAGTTTTGGCCTGGCCAAAAGGTGTTAACCTTTACTAGTTTTATTATGAATCCATCCAAATGTACTAAACGATCTTTCTATAGCTACTGATGTTGTAATGGCAACTTCCGAAAGTTCACTTTCTGGTGCATAAGTCTTCCACTATAATAGCAGACTCATTTTTGTCCATAAGAATTGTCAACCCCAAAACCCTTCACGATTTTGATATTTTCAAACTACACCATTGCATCAAATGCTTTCAACCCCATACAGTGGCGTACATAGGGGAGAGGGGCGGTTGCCTCGGGCGGAACGGTTTGGTGGCAGCAAAATAAAATGGTCCTTGATTTTTATCATACTTAATTAATTTTGTGAACCATTTTTTTTTAGTAAATGAAAGCAGTGATTTGCACTGGGTGCGGGTCCGTCAAAATCGTTCAATTTTAAAACAAAATTTTCTAATTTTATATCAAAATTTTGAGATTTCAACTGAATAATGATTTCAATAAATATTTTTCGGGACTTTTCAATTTCAATTCAAAACTCAAAAAAAATCTAATTCATAAATGAAAACAGTTTCCATACTAAATTGGAAAAAGTTTTGAATGACATTGACGATTTTTAAACTTTCGCTAGAAATCACAAAAAAGTTACACACTCTTTTTCTGAGAGTATACACAGGATACACAGGCAATACAGATAAGAGTTATTAAAAATGTTGTTCAGATTAGTTTTTAGTTCAAATTTATTACTACTAATGAAGACATAACATACGTCGCAGCGTTTTATGAATGAGACTCCGTCTCCGGATACGAAAAGCAATAAAACTGAATTTATTTTTTTTTTCTGCAATCAAAGTGAAAAATAAGATTGAATTTTACATCAATATTGCACTTGTTTAATGACATCTATTCGTACAATAACTTTGAGAGGTACCGTCAGAAAACATGTAACATTTCGGCACTTTCCTAATATGCCCAATTAGTTACAGCCCAAGAGCCCAATGCAGAAAAATCTATTGTATAAGATTACAGGATAAGATATACGAGAAATATGCATTTTGGTTAAACTAAACAACCACAGTTGCATTGCCAAAGCCTGTCCCGATACTCGAAAATTACCAAATTTTGCCCAATATTTTTGTTTTAATTAAATCCAGCTCCAAATCTATGACAAATAATAGAACTCAAAGAGGCCGTAATAAAAAATAAGAGGTTGCATTGTCTAAACATGTCCCAACAATGGGATCCCACGGGTTTTTTTTGGGTCATTTTTTATCAAGGTACATTAACTAGAGTTCACACAGTGGTTGAAATCAACCAAATTTTAAGCATTTAATGTGAAAATACTGACATGAGAAAATTTTTGTCATCACTCCAAAAATTTAACTCATGGTTGCATTTAGCCATATCTCTACCAGTATCTCTTTGTCTCCCTTAGGGTGCAAACTTTCTCCATACCAAATTTCTTCAAAATCGGTCTATTAAATAAGCTGTGAAAACATATTTTCTTACCAAGGGCGTGGCACCGTCCACTTTGAAACAAATAGCTTTCCTCAAGATTCATTCTATCACTGTACTGAATTTCATCAAAATCGGTCCATTGGCTTAAGAATGAAAATGCTGCCAAGTCTACTAAAAAAAATTTAGTTCCTAGAAATCTTTTTTAGGGTTCAATCTATATCCTTACAAAATTTCATCCAAATCACTTGGTTAGTTAAGGAGTAACGATGCATATTTCTGAAAGAGGCGTGGCACCGCCCACTTAAAAAAATAATTTTTACTCAAGAATCAAGTTATCTCAGTACCAAATTTCATTAATATCGAAAGATAAAGAAATCCAAGCATGGGATGTCACCCGTTTTTAGGACCAATTTTTCTTAAATGAGCGACAACCCATGTTTTGGACAAAATTCAACAAGGTAAACCCATATATAATGCCAAGGCCTCTTCGAGTTCTATCATTTGGCATACATTTTGAAGTGAAATATTATACAGTTTTAATTAAAACAACAAAATTGTCTAAAATTCAGCCATTTTCAGGCATCGCGACGAGCTTTGACAAGACATCCCTAGTTAATTAATTTCACCAAAATGCATTACTATATTTCTCGTATATCTTATACTATAATCTTATGCACTTGGCTTTTCTACAGCGGGCTCTCCGCCTATAAGTTCATGAACATAATAAGATAGCACAGTGAGGTCGAATTAAGTTTCTTTGAATAAATATTACTAGGTGTACAAATATGAAAACGGTAATGTTCATTCTGTCATCGGTCAACAATATTCAGTTCACAATTTGTCAAGTTTCATACAACAACGCATTTTTTCCGCTCGTAAAGATGTCGAATTTTGTGCCTGAAAACTCTCATTTGCGGGAAGCATTGATTTTCTGTTTCCATTTGAAGAAAAACGCTTCTGAATCACATCGAATGCTTGTTGAAGCTTACGGCGAGCATGCTCTTGGTCGTACACAGTGCAATGAGTGGTTCAATAAATTTAAAAGTGGTGATTTTGATGTGATAAATGAGGAGCACGGCCGGCCACCGAAAAAGTTTGAAGACACCGAATTGCAAACATTATTGGACGAAGATGATGGTCAAACGCAACAACAGCTCCCTGAACAACTTAATGTTTCCTTGCGTTTGAAGGCCATGGGAAAGAATTTAAAGGTCGGTAGATGGGTGCCACATGAACTGACCGACAGGCAGCAAAAAAAACCGAAAAACCACTTGTGAATTGCTGCTCGCCAGGCAAAACAGAAAAGGTTTTCTCCATCGAATCATCACTGGCGATGAAAAGTGGATTTATTTCAACAATCCCAAATGAAAAAAATCATATTTGAGCCCCGGCCAACGACCCAAATCAACGCCAAGACCAAATCGCTTCGGCCGAAAGACAATGCTGTGTATTTTCTGGGATCAGCGTGGTGTTATTTGGTATGAGCTACTAAAACCAGGTGAAACAGTTACTGGTGCACGTTACGCTTTGAACCGTGCTATACGTCAGAAGAGGCCCGAATTTCAACTTCGCCGTGACAAAATTGTATTCCGAGATGACAACGCATCGCCACATCGAGCAGCGGTCAATAAAAACTTGGTAGAATCGTACAACTGGGAGCCCCTGCCCCTGCCCCACCCGCCATACTCACCGGACCTGGCGCCATCCGATTACTATTTATTTTCATCGATGGGACACGCACTCAACGATTCGCACTTCAATTCTTACGATTCGATGAATGGATAGCCTCAAAAAACAAAGAATTTTTTTGGCGTGGAATCCATAAATTGCCTGAAAGATGGAAAAGATGTGTAGCTAGCTAGGGGAATTACTTTGAAGATTAAATTTGGAACTATTTTCGCAAAATGAACGTGTTTTTTTGAATAGAAAATTACCGGTTTCATATTTGTAGTATACTGCAGCTCAAAATGATACACAATTATTTCAAATATTGCAAGTTTTTTGATTCAAGAACGCTCATGCAACATGGCCGCTTGATTGCAAACAAGATAGGTAGACAAGAATACTCAATACGGTCCCACTGTGCGCTTATGATCCAGTATCTGAGCGGTAGCATTTTATTAAGACCATCATGAACTAACTAAGTAGGCATATTAGTGGAGTGTGCATGTTTTGTTACGCTATTTCCCGCACTTTAATGTTTTGAAGAAACTTCAGCCACTTGGAAAAATTTAGAACCTTTAACCTCGATGACTTTCTTGAAACTGAACTAAAATTTCTGATTTGAGCGTTTTAACAACAAATTATTGGTAGGGCAGGCGCTATGTTGCACAACTTGCGAACTTCGCTGTAATAAGCGATTGATTGCATTTATTGGTGATATTCATACTTTTGCTGTTTTATTGGTGGCACAGAATGAATGGCACAAATGACTCTGTACCAACATCACAGTGAAATGGATCATATCGCATAGGTTCGCATCTTATGTAATTTTATAATTTTTTTTTTATGAGCATGAAATAAAACAAGAGATTGAGCTTCTGTAATGCAGAACACACAAACGTTTATATGATGATGATGATGACGATAAACGATGACAATGATGACGATGGCAATGATGATGATGTTACCTGACCAAGTCAGACCAGACCGGACCGTACCAAGCGACGGACCGGACCAGGTTGATGTCGCGAACGCAAAATGTTGAAAGTGCAGTTATATTTCTTTGTGGTCTGCGATGAGCTGGTCTGGTCTAGTCAGGTCTTGTGCGGTTTTTAGGAGTTTTTCGATTTTGTTGGTTTTTTATTTATAAAACTTTTTTATTTTTCTGCTTGATAAAGGTGCCGATGCGCCTGTCAGCTCTTTTGCACTGATACTGGTTTGGCCTTCATTGGTGCTGCTGCTGCTGCTGCTGCTTCTTCTTCGGTTACAACTTGTAGAATTTCAACTACTTCTGTTGCTTTTCTAGATTTGTTGGTTATTTCCTGATGGAATTGTTGTTTGAGGAGCAGCGCTAGGCGCACCAATGTTCGTTGTTTGCATTGTTGCTGCTGCTGTTGTTGTTGTTGTTGTTGTTGTTGTTACCATTGTGGTGGCTCCTCATGCGAATATAATGCATAATTTTAATATGTTGCATAACTTGTTTTCCATTCTGCTGCGCGTTGTAGATTAAGGAACTCACATCATTTCAAACACGGGAGTAAAACTTTTACGACGAAAAATTTGTTTTGTTGGTGCAAATATTTAGATAGATATGATTTTAATTAGCGTATGTCACTTTGTAGCATACCTATCTAAGAGGTTGCTGCTTATTCGAATAAAGGGAAGCAGTTCTAGCTCGTATTTATTAGATAGCTTGTTTTTTGTGTGCGACTTTTATTTGTTTTGCTACATTTTTTAAATGCAACAAAATCTGAAATCTAAATTTCAGTTTAATGAGACAAAACCGCGCGTTTCAAAAGGCGCTTAATAAAAGTTTGCACCAATCCAAAATTCTAGACAATATATTAATTATTCTTTTGTAAAATTGGCTCCTTCTCCTGATAGTCAGGAGCTTTGCCGGCAAGCATTGGAATGGAATCCTCGGGGAAGCAGAAAACACGGTCGTCCTAGATCGGCCGTCATGAAAACGCTTTCTAGAGCAGAAAATACGTAGATCGGGGAAATGTCAGAGCAAGAATTGAAGGCACTCGCTACCTACTGATCATGTGATTTAGAAGAGTTTTGTCAAATTTTATTTTACCGATGCCTTATTGATTATAAAATGAATTGAATTATAAAAAAAATTTCAAAAAATCTTTCGATATACTGAACTTTTTCGCATAAAATGCCAACCTTCTATCAACATTTGCCACTACATCCAAATAAAATATGTTTGACTGAAATAAATATTCGTTGGCTTTCTATCAAATATATATTTGATATATTCAAACGAACACTTTTCTCAGTGTACAAAGCCTTAGGTACTTAAGTAATGATTTTAATGTAGATCTTAATCAAGGTCTTATTATTGTTAGTAAATATTTTTATAAACTGTAAACCAAACATATTTATTTAAGAAAAACATATACTATTTTACACAGTATAGCAATATTTTATATTTTAAAAATTAGCACGCCAGGCAGAATTTGAATTTTTTGAAAATCGTAAAAAAATCTCAAATTAAGTTAATTTAGAAAAAAGCATACATATATCTTGGTTTTGAAATAAGATATCAGGTTTACGGCATTCTCTTAATCAAATAAAAATACATTAAAAATTTTGTTTCACGAGATCTGTGGAAAAATGATATGCGTCGATTTTGCAACTTTAAAGTGGAATATCAGTATTTTTCCAATTTTCTCCGCACAATTTTTAGTTTTTTTGTTTTATAATTAAAGAAGAAGACGAAGAAGTAGTGGTAGGATTCGAATTCCTCGATCGATAATAGCACAACCCCCCCCCCCCCACCCCCCGATTTTGTTAGAACATTTGATAGCCCCTTTAGCTTGCAACATTTTTAAAATAAATATATATACTATATAACTTCTAACAAGGGGCGCTAATCTAGTTTAAAATATTAATGAAAATCCTTTCAAGGGTCCTTGCCATGACCAGGCAAGGCTATTGTAATCCACTGACACATCAAAAAAAAATTTTGTTTGAACGCTGGAATGTATACGCACTAGAGGTCTGCGTGAGTGCGCTTAAAACAACCATCAAGCCGCTCGGCACGATTGCGAGCCAATAGAGCCCTTACGAACGCAAATCAAGAATCAAATCAAAACAAAATAAGAGAGTGACAAGCGAGGTGAGTGCTGCACTTACAAATAAAATGTTCTGCGAGTTAAGGCGAGTTGAAACATTTGTGATTTATTGCAGTCGACACAGAGTGATTTGATGTCGTTCACTGCGTTTGTTTTTTCTCGGACACTTCGGAATCTAAGCTCGGGGTCACTCATTTTACTGGGCATTTTCTATCACCATTCCTAGGACCCATTTACTGACACCTCACTTATTCAGATCGGATCAACTTTAGTTTCTAAGTGCTTTTTCATATAGCATTAACACTTTTCCTTTGACAGCTCGGAATCCAAGCTCGAGGTCGCTCATTTTATTGACCGTCTCTATGACCATTCTTAGGACCCATCGATTGACACCACTTTCGTCCAAATCGAACCGACTTTAGTTTCCAATACACATTTGGCACAAAATTTTTCCGAATTCCTGATCAGTTTGTTGTAAATATAATATAGTAGATCCTGCATTCATTACTCTTTCTCATGTTCGGTGTGGTAAATGTTTTTTGTTCGGCTTGAACAATATTGACACCGAAATACGAGTCCGAACGAGTCAGAGAGCAAACGAATCACAAGTCATGTCGCTCAATAGTTCTGTTTTGTGCGAGTCTACTGATGACTCGCGCAATGTCAATAGAAACATTGTACTCGATAGCAAGTGCACTGATCGGTTGACAGAGCGAGTGCACTCACGCAGACCTCTAATGCATACACATGATACAATTATCTGCACATAATTAGTTACTAATAAGAAGATAAATTTATAATGATGGTAATAGTAACACAAACAAACGCTACGTATATGTATTCAAATCAATTAAATTGCCTCCGACAATAGTTTCGTAGGATAATGATTATACTTATGCAGACCTCTAGTCGAGAGCATATGGTTTTACTTCAGTACGAGTATGTTTTCTAAAATCTGTTACTTTTAATGACCATCAGCCATTAAAATTACATTTAATACGAATAGGTAAGTACTAAATTTTTCGCGAAAATGAATTTCTGGTTCGATCTCTTTTTAAGATGCTTTTGCGCACCATTTTTATTTTTATTGTTCTTCTTAAGTGCTGTGTAAATCAACATTATTTATTGCACAAATAAATCTGCTAATTGACGCCTTGGAATGTCTTAAATGCACGTGAGCATCAGCATAAATATGCGTCATTGCATACAGTGGCTCACAGCATATTTAATGTAGTCAAATTTAAATGTAAATACATAAAGAAATGTTAAGCATTGAAATCATCTTCACATTTCATTTAAAAATTTGACAACATGATATTAGCTATGAACCACTGCAGGTGTATATCTGAAAACTATCACAACGAGTGGGCGTGTCACTGTCCATATCTATATAAATAAAATGATAGTTAGGTCTGTCGATGACCGCGCTTCACACAAATTATTTCAGTTTTTTTCCTTTAGGCGCTTGGGGCTTATAATATTTATATTAAATTGCTTATATGGAAAGGCTTGTAACGCTTTGGCGTTAAATGTACCGAATAGATTTTAATAATTTATTTTTTAAAACAACATATTTTTGCTAAAGAAGGTGATTGCGCACATATTTTTTTGCTTTTCTAAAGTTAAATATCCCTTTTTTAGGACTAAGTTTTTGCAAAACCTTACACAAAAGTTCATGTTTAATTATTCATAGCTAATGCTGCTTCTTGAATTCTGTGTAGTGGGCACCAATGGTTATGGCTTATGGCAATATTTAAATTTTTTTATTTATGTAATAATGGGTAATTCTGCTTCTTCGATCTCAGCTTCTGCTCTCCTATTTCTACTTCTTCTTCGTTCTCGCCTTTTGCTACTCTCGTTTCCATTTCTTCTTCTCTATTAATGTCGAGACTTTATCATCTTTAATCATGTCATAAAGTCTATTTCGTTGTCATTTATGTCAGTCCAGTTCTAATATCGCATCATCAGAAGATGTTCTGTGTGAACTGATGTGATGTCTTATCTGATAGTTGAAGCAGCAGTCTCTAGATTTTGAAGACGCTCCTCGCTATAATTTTTTTTTTTATATTATCTAATCACGGGGAATATAAGATATTCGTTTTAATAACACAGAAATATATAATCGTAATCAATCGATATTTGGTACCAATAACGATTTCCTGACCATAGCGTTCAATTTATTTATTCATTATAGCTCGGTCAGCTGGAACATGCTCTTTGGGTATAGGTTTTAACTCTTCCAGTGTAATTTGACAATCTGCATAATTCTCTATGAAGAAAAAGATTTTGGTGACAGTTGGCTTGGACCGTCAAAAAGGTTTTACATGTTTTCGTGTGATCGGTGACTTGTTACTACCGAAAGAGAAGAATCAAAGAATTTGCATTACTGCTCGTTCGTAATTTTTTGGCATACAACCATTAATGGACAACGTTTTGCCACCATTGATGAGATAAAAACAGAATCGCTTATGGAACTGAAATCCATACCGAAAAGTGAGTTCCAGAAGTGCTGTAAAAAGTGTTGACACAAGTCTGACATATCTGAACTAGGAAACAAAGATTATGTTGAAAAACCAAAATTTCCGATATTTTTTATCAAACCTCATTTACACTACTATCATAACATTTAGTGGAGTATGCGAGTTACTTCAATTTTTCTCAGCCATATACATATCTCGAGAACTATGGTTCCTACAGAAATTTTGTGCATGGCCTTTTTATGTAGAATTAGCTAAACATATTTAATGAAAGCTTAATTGCAGTAAAACCAATAGCTAACGAGACATTTGGAATAAGTCAGACCTTTATCGTGTAAAACGTTTGTAATCTAGGCAGTTGCAAAACTCTTAATTCTTTTTTTCAAAGTGGTGAGGAGGGGCAGTGCGCAATATAATTTTCTTTTCAATAGTAGGCGGTGCCACGCCCCCAACAGGGAAATACGATTCCACGTATAATCTAATAAACCGATTTTTTATGGAATGTTGTTTGTAGATAGATTGCGCCATAAAAAAGATTATTGGAGACTTTAAGACCTTTTAGCAGTCTTGGCACTGCCGCTTATGGTAAAAAACAGAGCCACGACTGAGTCGCTACACCAATTTTGATTTAATTTGGTATGAGAATAAACTGATTTCTGCGCAGAGAAATTCCCGTTTCGACCGCAAAAAGAAATGTTTCATATTCAAAGAAATTCTTTTAAGAAAAGTATTTAATTCGTTTACTTCTGTTTCTTATTTTTTGTCTTAAAATTGATATCACCAATTTAATTCGGCAATGATTAATATTAGATGTGCTTTTTAATTTCTATATAAATAGTAAATCACGTTTGCAATAAAAAACAAAAATAAATAAGATTTTTCATTCCAACGAAATCTAATAAAAAGTGATTAGAGATGATTCCACACCATTTTAAAATTGGTCGCTTTTCTATAGATGGCCATGGAAAACACTTCCATTTTTTTGTCCCATGCGAATCACTATTTTATTGCCTTTACTTTGGAACCGGTATTACGTCTGATATCAACTTTACCACTAAATATAGTGCTAAAAAAGTGCTGTTCTTTAAAGCAACAGACAAAAAAAAATGTTTTCCTTTGACTTTTATTCCACTTTAAATGTCACGTTCGCCACGATGAAAATACCCATATATTCAATACGCAACATGTTATACCTGAAATTTGTAGCTTGCATTGTTACCCTATAAGGTCTTAGAGAATCGCCTTGTTAAAAAATTTATTGCTAGCAAAACGATCTTTTTTAAGAATAAACAACGCCATGGTAAGCCACAAGATTTGAAATCCTCAAAAAGATTTTTAAAAAACTCAACGAAAACTCAAACGTTAATGCTGAAAAAATGGCTTCAAGCCGATTTGGCTGAAGTTATAGCAAAGGACCCAGACGATTTCATAAGCAATATAGTCTTTCGATTAAATTGACAGAGACTCTTGCAAAATAAAAGTCATATTATCATGATCAAATTTCTAGATCATAAGTTTTAGTTATCAATAGCTTAGAAGATAAGGAAGATCAAATATCGATACATAATATTGGTCCCATTGATTTTTGACTTCTATATCTCCACGGCAATAGAATAGTTTTGTTCCCATAGTGACTTTTAATCAGTACGATTTAAGCTGCATCAGCCTAAGCCTTTTTTCGCATAAAACAGCAGGTTACTTTCAATATATGACTTTTTACCAGACAATACTATATGTCTGTAATAATTGGAAATATAAAAACACCCTTGCTGCATTATCTTGACTTTGACCGTTTTTCTTTGACATAATTAATAAATGTCAAAACATACTGCACTCTTCTGAAAAACAATCAAACAAATTATACATTTAAGATGTCAGAACTTACCATTTAAATAATAATTTAAAACACATTCCAGTCATGCCGCTTATCCTGTTCCATACACATAAAGATAGTGGTAAGATTGGCATATGATAAAGAGTTTATTTTCAATGATGATTATCGCCAGCACGGTTGATCAATCATTTAACTCTAGCAGGTTAGCGAATTGTAGACCCGTCGTACCTATAAATAACACGTCCGAACAATAAGTTTAATGCTACCGTAGCGCAAATGCGGCAAAATTGATGCCAATTCGATTTAAATTGGTCTACTTTAACTAATGCGCGCAGTAACGAAAAATAACCGGTACTGTCGTGCCGCCTCATGCACTGCTACCAGATACGAGATAACAATAAAAAAATTTCAAAAAAGTTGCACATTAAGTTTTACATATTATTAAATAGAAATTTAATTTAATTATTGCTGACTTGAACCGCGTCAGGATAACTCGGTATAAAACTACACGTAACTTGAAAGTTTGTTTCATTGATTATCCTTTTTGGCTGGATCTTCAGACGCACTAATCACAATCAAAGTAAATTTCTAAATTTTTTTATTTGCCACAAAAGTGAAATATATTGTACGGGCACACTTCCCCTAAACACGATCTTAACTAAACTAACTCGATCAGCATCTATCAAGTGAGTTCCAAGTGTAGTGCGCGCGCGCAATCCGCCAATTTCAGCAGAATTCAACTGCATGGCCGGCTTCACTCTATGTAGCCACCACACAGCTCGTACATAACACTCTCCCCTCTGCGTCAGTCGCAAAAGAATTCATTAAAGTTCTATGAGAATTAGAGCCAAGATTCAAGAAGGCACACATTAAATAAATTCAAATACGACTACAAAAATGGACTATGTACACAAGTGGTTCCAAAACTTTGCCGCAGAATGTGTAAAAAATAATTTATATGTTTAATGCAATAGGTTGCATTGGATCTCAAACATTTGTGCAGCGTTAAGAATCAATTAAGTTGGAAACTTGGTATCGGATGTTTCATGCCATCTAGGCCAGTGTATGTCATTTTTCTTCATGTAGGCCCTTTATCGTTAATTAAGCTGGGGTCCAACTATTTAATCAGCAATTTTATACATGTCCAATTGCAATATTTTTAATTGGCGTCCAATTGTTGGCCAAGGATTTGATCAAAGGAATAGCCTAAGGCAATGCTGCACCGTCTAAGGATTATGATAGCTAAGAATAAGATTTTTTTTTAATAATTTTCATACATACGAACACAATAACATGCCCAAAAATTTTAGAAAAGGAAAATTAACATAGTTCCTTGGAACGCAGCAAATTCTTCTACTCAAAATAAATATATAATAAAATAACTGGGCTGAAATAGAAAACACAAATAAACACCAAATTCCGCATCACGGAGAAATTAATTAACAAATTATATATTTGATATTAGATCTTGTATCGATCGCGTAAGAAAATGTTCCAACTAAAGCCCGCTGACATTATAATGAAAAGAGGCTTATGTAGGCTGCTAATAACAACGGAAAATTTCTCACAGTACTTAGGGTCATGCTCTCATCGGAAAAGTGGGATGCAATATTAAGCATGTAATAGAGTGGCATAGTGTTTATACCAGAAACAAGAGCAGTGAATTACTAAACACAAATATAAAGATTGAAGGTATATTGGTAGAAATACCTACGATTTATCTGATCACCACACAGAAAATCAGATGGATCATTTTTGTACAAAAAGAACATGGAAGGATAGTTTTCTCGATGTGCGAATTATGAGAAGTGCCGACCTCCACTCTGACCAATGTCATATTGTAGCACAACAACCAAAAAGTTCACCCTATACAAACCAAAAGATGCCCGCTTTCGTGATATCTCTATCAAGCAATTTAAAACACTAAGCATCAATACGGGGACGGATCAATAAGTTCGTGACATTACCAAGTGTTTACATGAAATACAACACTGCTTGCGGCAAGTACCATCTGTTAATAAACTACAGACAAATTTTGAGCCACTTTCGTCATTAACTTGACACTTAACATGTGTTCAAAGCAATCAACCTCGTTGATTTTTCTAAAAATAAATCAAAGTGGTTTTCGACTGCTCATTTAACATTAATTTTGCAAAAAAAAACAGTCACTCAAACCAAGGAATACCTTGATAAGGGACTCTGCACCATCAACTTCAATGGTAAAAAAGTGATTCACTGAGTTCCGTTCTGATCGCACAAGCCCCAGTGTCGTTGAACGGTCTGGACGGCCAATTGAGGTCAATACACCCGAAAAAGCCGTAAAAGTCCACGATATGGTGTTGGCCGAACGCAGAGTGAAAGTGCGTGAAATTTTTGATGCCATAGTCAGTTCATATGGCACTGTGGTTTCCATTTTAAATTATCAGTTGGATTTTAGAAATTATTCGCAAGAAGAGCGTCGCTTTTGCTCTTAATTGACCATAAATGCAATCGTAAGACGTGTGTAGTCTCAATGACGAAATTCCATGAATTGGGCTTTGAATTGGTACCTTATACGCCGTATTCTTCAAACTTAGTCCCCAATGACTATTTTCTATTTCCAAGCCTAAAGAAATGGCTCGGCTTAAAGAGATTTAGCTCCAAAGATGAAATTATTTCTCAAAAAAATACCTATTTTGAGAATCTCGAGAAATCCTATTTTTTGAAAGAAATACAAATAAATGGAGAAACATTGGACTAAGTATATTGAGCTTAATGGACACTATGTTGAAAAACAAAAACCTTTTTTTTACTAAATAAAATTGTGTTTCATTCAAGAAGGCACGAACTTAATGATCCACCCTCGCACATACCGTAAAAAGAATTACAAAAAGCGCAAGAGACTAAGCGCGAGCAAGAGATCGGAGGTAATACATGACATGGGTATATAAAGTTTAGTAAAAAGCTAAAGCCTCATGCTAAAATGACAAATAAGTGGTATAGAATGATCTGATAACTTTAGTCCAGCAGACTGCAGAGATCACAAATCTTTGCACGATATATGAAATCGCTAGGAAAACAGGCAACAAGTGTAGGCAACATGCGAGATTTGGATTGAAATCGGGTACCTAATAACTGCTAAAAATTACCAGCTCGCTTATTGGAAATATATCATTTTTCGAAGATCATCAATCATCCACCAACACTAGATAGTACATAATCACCATTGCCAATATCGGACAATCCTAGTTACCAGGAACACAGAGCAGAGGACGAAATGTTGGGTTTGTCCTATGAAGTATCAAATTCTATGTCCACGCTAGTATGTAAAGAAAGACTGGGAGTTTGTTTGCTGATATATGAGGGTAAAGTTTAGAAACTACTTGACCGATTTCTAAAACTCTTCAACCTTCGAAAGCTTACTAAGTTTCAAGTGTTACAGTTTACTTTAAATTTCGATAAAGTAAAGGAGGGTACCCCCTCTAAAAGCGATAAGTTTTAAATGTTTTCCTGAGTGTGGCATTAAAAACGTGATCGTTTGGTGATATCAAAAAGACTGACACAAAGCGGCCACCGTTGGGCAAGTGGATCAACTCGGTTGGAAAATATTTGGTAATACAGAAATATGGAACAAAGATTTGACGGCATTAGAAAGCTGAGCATGGCACCTACCTAAAAATACGTAATAAGAAAGCTATTTAAACAAAGTTACGAATGTTATCTTTTAATGATAAAGACAAACGTTGAATTAAAACTTGGTGTGACACCTCCCATACAAGATTATGTTACATAAGGAGATATGAACCAACTTTTTACTTAAGTACTATCACGTGTATGAAGCCGGGAAGGGCAGCATATTGAGTTATATATAATATAAATTGATTTTTTTTTTAAATTGTAATCAGTTTACTAAAGATACTCACTTACTGAACCTCAAATTTTGAACAAATTTTTCAATTAGCCAGGAATTTGAATACCTTAATAAGAGGCTCCTATAGTTAATAGTTTGGCACTCCCATCTGGTCAAATGTATAAATGTATGTATGTACGTATGTTTTACTTTTTTCACGATTTTCATCATAATGACGTTAGTTACTAATTCAGACAAGAATCTTAGAAATGTAACGCAACAGTTGTCGTTAACCAGAGTCGTCAATGCAAAAAGGGTAGGTATATTGAGAGCAAATAACATTCAAGGTAAAGTTTCTTTCACTGATTTGTTTATGTTCTTATCTGCACTGAACTGTTTTTATGTAAGTGTTTGTGATATTGCACTACTTAGTTCAATTCAGTCTTCTTAAAATAACATACCATAATACATCCTCTTCTGCAGGTACTAATCTGCGACACTGGTCATGCCCATAGCAGCATTTCATTGCACTAAAAAAAAAGAAAAGTTTTAAATCTGTACTGTACTCGTGCCTCATGTGGCACTATTTATTGCTCTATGTCGATGCAATCCGTTTAGCACACCGCCGGGCCCCCTTTTTCACTAACTCACTGTACTCATCGGGGCAGTCAACGTTGGTTTGGTAAGTTACTAAAATAATAAAAACAAAAGAAATTCAGAATACCAAAACCATCACAACAGCTGAATTCAGTGCAAAAATGCACTGACTGCGCTGCACAGTGGAACAGTTTATTAAAAATGCAGACTTAAAATGAATACTTGAAAACATCATAGTTTAAAAAAAAAAATGGAAAACTTTCACAAAACAAATATTTCTTTTTTGTTTTTCCTTGTGAATTACCACGCCCACTAAGTCTTCCCTTAGTGCCACTCAACTTCCATGTACCAAGTTTTATTACAATCTGTTGATATGTTGATCTTTCATAGAAATTCGTAAAATCGTATATCCTTGAAACATTTCATGACAACAGTCAAAAACATTCGGAGTGGAAGCTGAACCCGTCAATTTAGTGAATTTTGATTAAATACCGGCATTGGGCTAAAGGTAAAAAACAAAAATTTAAGCACCACCAAAACAAAACACGACACTGTGCGTACCGTCTCCGAATTCGCATGGATGATGGTGGATCTAAGACGATGGATAGCCATGGCAAACGCATGGCAAATAGTAACAAACGAGTACGAATGCGAGTATAGTAGAACGCACACAAAAGTGCTGCTGCTGCTGCTGCTGCTGCCGTTGCCTAGTGGCACAACAGCGACGCACAGGACGGACAATCACTTCACCACTGCTTCAGTGGCTGACGACTTTGACTTTTCCTGTTTAAGTTATCGTTCCAGTGTTGACTGGCGTATGTAGGCTTTCGTTGCTTCTTCATCTGGTTGTACTCGCGTACTCGTACATCGTGCAACAGGTACAAAGTGCGAGTAGATGAGGAAACTACAGCAGCTGAAGACTTCACAAAAAAAAAAACTAAAAAACTCATAAAAAGAAAACTGGAAGTAGTCAAAAAGGTTCTGTTTCTGCACAGGCATACATATCTAACTCCACTATTGTGCAGATGCACTTCTGTACAAATGCACTGGACCTCTTGGTTATAAGTTTATGTCAGACAAATTCTTAAATTGATTACAATTAACAACTTGTGTGTAAGGTAAAGTACAACCTGAGCAAATATTTTGTAGAATTCGAAAATTAAAAATGAATTTGTATCTTATTCTAGGCATCTACATATTCATTTGATTTGTTTTTATTTATTTTAAATTAGTAGGTACGACTAGTAAAAATTTGTTAAATAGTACACGTTACGAATCACAGATTATAAATATTACTCAAGTTTTACCTTAAAAAGCGTTCTTTAAGCAAAAATGTGGTGATGGAGAGAGAAAAAAATAAATCTTAAAACAGCTAACTATTTCTCCTGCATGAACGAATATTTGAGTTTTACCCTGAGGCACTTCCAATTGCTAAGGCTTACTGAACCTGAACCGATTCTAAAAACTTTTCTCAAATAGGAAGCTACACTGTCCCTGAGTACTATCGTACGCTATCTTTTATTTTGATAAAAATGAGGGACTTGGCATCCGCAATACAAAAAATACCCTGAAACTGCTATATCTTGGCCCCTACAATAGCAGATATTCTGAAATTTGGTGCTAGAATGGCTATTGTCTCTGCTAAGCATTTCACGAAATGTGGACAACGGGGCTAAAATGCTTTAAACGCCATAGCTTGACATCTATGGTAGCTGATGTGAAACTTGGTGCATCGATGTAGTGAAGTGAAGTGAAGTGAAGTGAAGTGAAGTGAAGTGAAGTGAAGTGAAGTGAAGTGAAGTGAAGTGAAGTGAAGTGAAGTGAAGTGAAGTGAAGTGAAGTGAAGTGAAGTGAAGTGAAGTGAAGTGAAGTGAAGTGAAGTGAAGTGAAGTGAAGTGAAGTGAAGTGAAGTGAAGTGAAGTGAAGTGAAGTGAAGTGAAGTGAAGTGAAGTGAAGTGAAGTGAAGTGAAGTGAAGTGAAGTGAAGTGAAGTGAAGTGAAGTGAAGTGAAGTGAAGTGAAGTGAAGTGAAGTGAAGTGAAGTGAAGTGAAGTGAAGTGAAGTGAAGTGAAGTGAAGTGAAGTGAAGTGAAGTGAAGTGAAGTGAAGTGAAGTGAAGTGAAGTGAAGTGAAGTGAAGTGAAGTGAAGTGAAGTGAAGTGAAGTGAAGTGAAGTGAAGTGAAGTGAAGTGAAGTGAAGTGAAGTGAAGTGAAGTGAAGTGAAGTGAAGTGAAGTGAAGTGAAGTGAAGTGAAGTGAAGTGAAGTGAAGTGAAGTGAAGTGAAGTGAAGTGAAGTGAAGTGAAGTGAAGTGAAGTGAAGTGAAGTGAAGTGAAGTGAAGTGAAGCGAAGTGAAGTGAAAGTGAAGTGAAGTGAAGTGAAGTGAAGTGAAGTGGGAATTTTTTGCCATATGTGAGACTGCAAGATCAAAATTTCTTTACGATATTACTTTTACACATAAAAATAATCTAAGCTCTTCTAGGTTTTCGCATTTTATATTAAATTTAAGTTGATAATGTAAAAATATCGTTACATATACAAGAAAACAAAAATCTTTTCTTTCGTTATCAATATTAAATGCTTTTAAGATATGTGCATATGTATTCTTAACCTGAAGAACTAAACAGTTAAAATCGCCCGATATTGCGTGTGTTACGTTGTAGACAAAACCGTAGTAGCCAGTGTGTGTGGTTGGCAAGAACGTTTCTGCTTAACAGCACAATTTGGTCAATGAGCAAATCTCTTGAATTATTAAAATGCCAAAAACAGAACGAAGCAAAAGAAAGCATCCGTTGGCAACTTGTGGCGAATACGTACACGCCAAAAGATTAATTGCCTGATTTTATAAGAGTACTTGTCGAAATTTAACCGCAATTGTTTGATTGTTTGTTTTAGAATGAAAACCAACCAACAAATTCTTAAATTCGCCAAAATACAAATGAGAACAATTACGAACGGTGCAACTGCCAGTTCACGTAACGATGAACCGTCATGCGTATCCACTGTAGCAAATTTCTGAAAATGTAATTAGCACGGATATTTCATTTTATTTATGTAAGTAGATTTTATTAACTAACCATTTGCAGATCTTTTACCAAAATATGTATATTGTTGTGAATTATGACCAGTGCGAGTACACCACATTATAATCCTAGGTGCTCGTCTTTGAGAGAATAACGTGCAGAGAAGACTCATTTTATTTTGAATCCGTCCCTGTGTGCGGTCATACCAGGAAATATACAGTGCACAGCATAAGTGTTTTTACATGGAAAAAAATTTATGATTTTATCCTTTTTCTCTCAATAAAAGGAGCTTTCATATGACTTTGTTTATATTTTTGAATACAATGTTCTTAATTCATGAATTTACTAGCAGAATGCAACAAAAACAACTTATATTGGCAAAAGGAATAGGAAGAAAAATAACAAAAACCAAAAACAGCCATAAATTTTGCGACAGCAAAAGTCTTTTTACAATTAGTTTACCGTTAGATTCCTGTTAAGTTTATTTGCTTTGCGTACAGCTGCATCGATTGTAAGCAAAGTAGTTGCGGTTTAGTTTCTTTTTGCTCTTCATGTTGAGAAAATATTGTCAGATTTTATAGTGCTGAAGATGCCGGGGAAAAGAATATCATTTGATTTAGTGCAGTGTATTTATTATAATCACACCATCGGAAAAACTGTGCAGCAAATATCAGAAATGTTCTCTGTGACCAGACAAACGGTATATAACATTGTGAATCGTGCAAAATATGAAAATAGACTGAGTCCGAAGCCTTCAAGCGGCCGCCCACGAAAAGTAACACAGCGCGGAGAACGTTTTTTGGTGCGAAGAGTTGGCGAAAACCCACATATTTCAGCACAAGACCTTGCGGTTAACCTTCAAAAGCAGTGCGGAGTTAAGGTCTCCTCGGATACTGTACGGCGAGTCCTAAAAAGGAACAAATATATATCAGCAGTAGCTCGACGAAAACCCCTGCTTTCAATACAAAACATTGATAAACGATTAGCTTTTGCTAAAATGTATAGCGACAGGCCGATCAATTACTGGAATGACGTCATATTCTGTGATGAAACCAAAATCACACTATACTACAACGACGGGCCCAGCAGAGTGTGGCGAAAGCCGTTGCAAGCGTTAGAAAATCGGAACATAATTCCCACTGTGAAATTCGGCAAACTTTCAGTCATGGTGTGGGGCTGCATTTCCAGCAAAGGAGTAGGAGAGCTGGTTTTTATTGAAGACACCATGAATGCAGAGAAATATTTACACATTTTGAAATGCCAATTGAAAAGAAGCGCGACCAAATTTGGATTTTATACTGATAATAAGCCAACATTCAAGTTTTATCAGGATAATGATCCAAAACACAAAGCGCATCAAAATAGAATGTGGCTTTTGTTCAATTGCGGAAAAGTGCTGGACACGCCTGCCCAAAGTCCAGACTTAAACCCAATTGAAAATTTGTGGGCTTATTTGAAAAAGAAGGTTGCAAAAAGGCACCCAAAAAACAAAAACGAGCTTAAGAGCGCCATAACAGAGGAATGGAGCAATATTCCAAGTAATGGGCAAGTGTCAACACAACGGAAAAATTGACAATATTTACGATTAAAGAAGACTGATTGAACAATTCAGCATGGTACTCTTATATGAAAAATTCACTGAAATTTCAAAGCAACACCTTGTTCTTGTTTAAGCCTCTATATCAGTGTCAGGCATTCTGTCGCCCGCGGGTAACTGCGTCTGTACTGTAGCAGAGTGCAGTGTCGTCACTTTACCAAAACCTTGTGGGAGGAGGGGGCTTGAATTATAATTCCAACACTGTTGGATGGTTTTACTGAATTGATGTCTTAAATAATATCTAGTATCAAATCCTTGGAGGGGGGGGGGGGGGAACCAGTGCCCTCCTCAGCCCTTCCGAATTGACGTCATTGACTGAAAACGATGTACAGTGAGTAACATTAATATTCGGTTTTATTTAAAAATTCCTTAAAGTACTACTAAAAACGTAAAAATAAATAAAAAATTAAAATATAATAAAGGCAAATCAAAGTTTTTTAGTTCAACTAAAAATTCACTTTCATATTTATGATTTTTATTTAGGATAATTAAACAAAAATATTTAAAAAAAACAAAACAGACAAAAATTCAAGCAACATTAATATTCGGTTATTTGTGAAATCATATAAAAAAGTCTTTTAAAAGTAAAATATTTTAATAATTAATATTTTGTGTGATATCCTTTGTTTCTTATGACGTCGCTTAAACGCTTCGGCATATTAGAAATATTTTTGGAGATGTAATCACTCCCAATTTTGTTCCATTCCTCTTGCAGTCGTTCTTTCATCGCTGCAATGGACGAAACAGGCTTTTGGCGTACACAGTGATCCAATTCGCTCCACAAATTTTCAATTGGGTTCATGTCAGGGGTGATTGGGGTGGCGTTTCTATGATCTTTGCACAATTATAGAGCAACCGCGACCTCACTTTATGGGCTTTATGTTTAGGATCATTATCCTGGTATAATTTAAAAGTTTGTAAAATATTCATTTTTTCGGCGGATTGTCTTCAGGATTTTCAAATAAGAATCTTGATGCATAATACCATCAATAAAGACCAAATTTCCAACGCCTTTGGATGAAATGCAACCCCACACCATGACATGACCACCTCCGTGTTTGACAGTTGCTGACAAGTGTTGATGTGCAAGCTCTGTATTTGGCTTACGCCACACTATTACCCTTCCATCACTTCCAAACAGATTAAATTTGCTCTCATCGAGGAATATGACATCATTCTACCAGTTATGATCCTTGCTTATGTGCTCCAATGAAAAAAGGCTTCTTTTTAGCTACTCGGCCGTTATACCCTTGCTTTTTGATGATTCGTCGAATAGTTTGAGCCGACACAGTTTTCCCATGTTCAGTGGAGAGTTCAGTAACCAGATCTGGAGCACTCAATCGTGGATTTACTTTGATTTTCCTTATAATTCCTTGTTCGTCTCTCGCTGCCAGTTTTTTTGGCTGCCCTTGTTGCTTTATTGAAGCGATTCTTCCTTCGTTGCCGAATCTTCGCACGATGTCGCCAACAGTATTAGGCTTCATATTTAATAATTCACCAATTTCTTTATAATTGCTGCCTTTCAAATACTGTTGAAGTACCAGTTTACGTTGATCCAATTTTGAATTTTTTCCTTTGCGGCCCATTTTACTTCACACCTCAATGATTTGCATTCAACTAATATATTTTGATCAATAACATTTGTCTATGCTATTTTTATACGGGGAATTCCCTTTTTATGCAATTTGTGTACATTTGGAGTTGCCACAGGAACTTTTTTCTATGATTTCACAAATAACCGGAGTATTAATGTTGCATGAACCTTTATCTTGTATGTTCTTTATAATTTTTTTGTTTGTTTAATCTAAATAAAAATCATAAATATGCACTCTGCTGAAATAAAGAAGTTTGATTTTTCATTAAAAAATTTAAAATCCTTTTGTATATCAACATTTTTATTAGTACTTTAAGCAGTTTTTGATAAAAACCGAATATTAATGTTATTCACTGTATATATGCAACCTTTCTCAAATTCATTATTTTTAAATCTAACTTACGTTCGGTAGCAACCAATATTTTGGATCACATAGTGTTCGTTAAATTATTACCACAACCCATTATAAAGTCAAAGGTGCTTAGCCATTCTTTGGCCGCCCTAGCTTTTCATATGTTATTCATTTAAGCTTGACGTTAGTCAAATCGAGTAACTGCTGAGTTTCCAAAATTAAATAATCTACTTGAAATAGTTATTTCAAAGTAAAGCTTAACTTTATTAAAATATTATAACGAAAAATATGACATAAAACTACAAATTAAGCTCACAAACTCAGTGCACATAACAAAGTTACATGTGACACCTTCGGATTAGAGCACACAAAAATATTTCACATTAATTTTTTCTGCAGCAACATGTCATTATCGGCATTTGCAACTATTTGGCACTCCCATTTAGGCCACGGCATATTGTACATATGATTCCAATTCAACTCATAAGCCACACAGATGATGAACCGCATTCAACTGAAATGCTAAAAATATAATTATTTCCTCCTCAAAGCATTCGTACGCTTACCTGCAATGGCCAAACATAATTTTCACTATTATATGGACCTAAGGGCAATCATGAAGGAAATGGCACATAGAGCAATAGGTGCAAAACCGCATTTACCACCATGATAGTAAGATGCAATCGATTTAAGCATCTAAAGAAGATTCTTTGCACATGATGCACAGCACAAAAAGTTGGCTCTTTTTTATTGTTGCCATAGATACAACTTTGTACCAAAGTGGTAGAAGGCTGACGAACTGACGGACTGCTGGTGCTGCTGCTGCTGCTAACGCAAACAAACACACCGATGTCGAAGTGAAGTGAAGTGGTTTGAACGACGCGTCGTCTTCATCAGTTACCGGTCTGTGCGACTGCAACCGCGACCAACCTATTATGCAATGTCACGAACTGAATGTGCGAATAATAATCCTTTGATGTATTTATGTAAACAACGTATGGATCGTATGGATCGTACGTAACGAAAACGATCCATAACGACCGCACATGTGCACATTTAACCGTTGTACACTCGTATTGGCACCTATGTCAGTTGCATTTTCCGTCTCGCCGCGCAATTGCAATTGCAATTTGCGCAGATCAGCAAGTTTTACCACAAGCAAAAAAAGCAAATGCTGTAAATTAAGAAGTTATAACAGCAATAGTTTTTGTTGTATATGTGCATATGTATATGTAAGCCTAGGGCTGAAAACAAAATCTTAATTAATTTTTGCAACACCTTTGAAGTGGGCGTGGCAGCTAAAAAAAAAAAGAGGTGAACACAAATACTTTTGATTGATGTCGTTTCTAAAATCAAAAGCGGCTGAGAGCAATGTGAACCAAGGAGTGATGTGTGAACCAGATGTTGTTGGTATGGAAAAGTTTCAAGCGGTGTCAACAAACGTCGAGTATAGAATTGGAAATTAACAACAAGATCAAATACCACTAAATGGCTTCAAAAAAGTTAATGATTACCAAAAGATGTTAGCTACAATGGAAAATTAGATAAATGGCGTTAAAGTCGCATAGTGTTAAAAAAGCCGAAAAATGTTGAACAGGGCTAAGGGGCTCATTCCTGTTAATTAAAAAATCAATTGTTTCTTTTTTCTTAAACAAAAATGATAAGCCAACAGATGGATCAATTATGTCTGGCAAATGTACTCAGCCTCGTCAAACGATTTTTGGCTAATTTTATTATGGCATGGCCCTGCTTTATAACAAGAACAATCGCTGCAACACTTGAGATGTTGTGGTTTGCAAGCCTCAGCTATGCAGCATGCGATCGTCGTTACGCAGATTACGCCATCTGTCATCTATATGTCGTTTCTTATCGGCTTATCGACTTATCGACTTATTATTAATTACAATTCAACATTTTCCATTGAACTGCAGTCATTAGAAAAAAGACCTATATTTTTGTACTTTAAATAAACAACAGCTGCACAGTGGGAGATCGTGGCCATAAATACAAAAAAAAAAAAAAAAGTGGCAGGGACATAAAAATTTTTTTTAAGTCAATCATCAGATAATACCTAGAGAAGGAAAAAAAAAAACCAAAAAGCTTTAAATTTTTTTTGAGTTTAGTGACACAGTGGACTCAAAGTTGAATTTTAATCATCATGAATGTTCTATGGATCTTTTTATGTAAGCAACTCTTGGATAGAGCGATTTAGTTAAGTTGTTTGAAACAAAATGCGCTAATATGTCATATTAACAGAAAGTACAGTAGATAACGTACTAATTAATGCACGGGTCAGTCGTAACATCGTAAAATTCGTTATATCGAAGTGTTTTTTTTTTTTTTTGAAGAAACTGGCCTTTATTTACTCATATACACACATACATATCTAGTCATAAAAGTTAAGTTAGATTTTGAAATGCTATATATACTTGCGATCAGCTTTACTGATAAAAAAAAGTTATTCCAGTTCAACAGTTATTGTTAAATGAAACATCAATGGAACAATTTGAAAACTGTTCGTTAAAATGGAAATTCGTTATATCGTGATACGCTATATTTGACGTCTACCGTACATTGATTTCACTCTATGAAAACCAATATATTTTTCTTCTCTCGCCGTTATATGAATTGTACGGATTTTTCAAAAAATTAAAATGAAAAATGGCAAAATTTTGACGGAAAAATATATACATAGGGGAAGGCGGGGCAAGGCAGTAAAAAGGGTATACTTATACATGCATTACAACGCCATCAAATGCAATTGTAAGGAACTTGTGTTTGAATAGTGCTCATGTATTATAATTGCCAGGTTATAGTAACATTTTGACCACGAGTTTCACCAAAATGATTGCAGTCGATGTAAATTGCGAGGATTTTCGACTTAAAAAAATTAATTTCATACAAATCACTTAAAGAAAGGCAAAGTATCACGTCGTAGTATTTAGTATATTAGTGACATTCATTTATGTTTGCAATGACTTGTTTATGTTGATAAGTTTTTGTTTCACGCGTCTGTATGTTTACATAGGTCAGATATCGTTAGCACCGCACCGAAGAAAAATGCCTAGCTAAAGCCGTGGAAATGACTGATTATAATTTTAAAATAATACGAAATTATAATACGTAATCTATGCGTATACATGTAAATCGAATGAAAACTAATATCGCCAATGCGCGCACATCATACAAAAAATGCTGGAGAGATTTTATCAAATTTACTTAGATTTATTCCCTAGACGCTTGGTACTTATTTTCAATAAAAATTACCACAACAAATGGACGTGGCATTGCCTACATCAAAATCGTTTTCCAAGAAAAATGAAATGAATCTTAGATACGAATGCCGTCAATATAAAAATTGTGGTGCTTAAATAGCGATAGAGGTATCAAATAGAGATATATATAGCAATAGAAACAAAGTTGTGGACAGCAGCTAGTAAATAAATATTTCCCTCAAATAACCAAATAGAAAGTAGTTTCACTTTTATAAAAGAAAAAATTGCTTGACAGAAGTACTAAAAACTAAGAAAATCTTCTAAGATTACAGTAAATATCTGCTTTAAAAGAACACACATTTTAAAACTTATGCCCCAACCGTCCTTTATTTGAGAAAATCTGTTCTCTTTAGAATGTTGAATTTTTCTCAAATAAAGTACATTTATCCTCTAAATCAGCGATGGGCACGTAGTGACACTTTACGCTCTCATGGCCCGAACTGTTATTCAACGCACAAACCATCAAAAAACAATTCGCGGAATTTCAACGCTATCGACGCACAGCGTTGACTTGAGTTCAAAAGAAAAAAAACAGCACACAATGCCTTTAGCGACGGTGTCGCATTGTGTCTCGACGAATGTAGCAATTTGTTTTTTTTTGTAGTGCAATTTGATTTTTTTTTTTTATGCTGTTGGCGACTTTGGAAATAAGAGCAAATAAACTTTAAAATTTCGTTTTTTGTTCTTTGATTTTGCTATTGCGCCCATTTTATATTTCCATGCCCACCGCTGCTCTAAATTATGCTTTCTTGTCGTTACATTAAAGAAACTTCTCTTTATTTCAAAGGAGAACATTTATTTATTAAAAGGAAACCAACTAACTTAGTTGAATGGACTTAGAACATTGTTGCATATAGAAGATTTTTTTTTTTAAATAGGACTTCTTTGTTAAACTGAGTACATTTTTGCAGGTCTGAAATAAAATATTCCCATCAGCAGTTGCAACTTCCAAGAGGTCGAAGAATAAACTGCCTGGGAAAACACAATAATTCTACAATAACTCTAATTCTTAACTCTTGCTTTGAAAAATACTGATTTCATTTAGCTCCAAATTAGATATTATATTCTTTCAAAAACAAACTTTTACATCTGATCTGTGCATTATTATCTTTATAAAATAGTTGAATTTTGGCAGGACAATCAACTGAATTAACTTGAGCAATAACACACAGCCTTCTCTTAAAACGCCTAAGAAAATAAAATATAAATACGCCCTCTGAGTCCACTTTAAGTATCAGGTTATATTTGACATTTTTATGATCGGTCTATACTGAAAAATCCCCTACCTAAGATTCAGAGAGCTGTTGTGGTGTTATATACTTCGTTTTAAAAGAAAGTATGACCAATATCAGCAGTATAGCAGTACTCAATTCCCTTGGAAATATTTTACTACTTTCTATATATCCTACAGTCACTAAGACTAGCAGTTTTGTAAATAAAGTACAGTCAGACAATGCAGCTGTATAACTCTCAAGACATCACTACCAAAGATATTATACCAGATTCGAGAGAAAGCAGTGCAGATACGCAAAAAGTTGTCCGCCATGTCTAAGTTATACTCCTTCCAAAGGAAGTATAATAAGCACTGACTGACATGCCAATTACTACCAGCAACTGGAAGCCAATTCTTCCTAACAATACTGACAAGTCAACACTGCTGACATGAGACAATCAACATTCATAATCGTTCTGCAGTCACTCAAGACCTACAAACTATGACATTGTCGCAATTGGCGGTTGATGGCAGTAGATGATATACACTGAAGCCAAGCTAAGGAAGGCGCCGGATTATCCTATTACACTCGAACTCCGAGTGCGCCATAAAGGTGGTTCCATCGACCGACAGAATGAAGATAAATTTTGTTGTAGTGAGTGCATTAGTCAGGGCCTTAACTGCTGCTGCCTGGCTTTAGCTCAATAACCATTTAAGCTATTTTTCCAGCTGTTCCCTATAATGAAAATCATGAACTTAATTGTGGCAAACTCTTGATCATAAAAGGTCAGAGTGTACCTAACAAAGATACAATGCAGCACAGCTCCATCAGTTTACATTACATTCCAGAATTCTAACCTCATGGAGTTTTCTCTCAAGCACAGTATTCAATCCATATTACTCTAACTTCGGAAAATTATTCTGCATTTATTATTTTTATCTGGCTTAAGATACAACATCTACTCTAAAGTGCAGTAAGGTGTTTCCCTATCTTATTGAGCCGTAAGTGACTAATCTACGTTTTAACATTGTCATCTTAACAAATTTACAAATAAACACTTTGGTAAAAACACATTCGAAATGTCAAGGGGAATACGCGTGGAGAGCGATGATTAATTGAAAGCGAAAGCGACGCTCGTACATCGTACAATAGCATTGCGAGTGTTTTCAATTATCGTTTATATCTGTACGATATTTTCAAAAAAAAAAAAGAAAAAAAGAGTTAAGGTTGAGCTTGCATTGTTTTTATTTAACAAAAGAGCAACAGTCAAGAGAGGGGTGCAGTTGTAAACATCATAATACTGTCGCTTATCCATTGTACTGTAGATACCCGTACGTAAGTGAATGGGGATAAAGACAATATACAGCCGCTAAAGTCGCATCAACTTTAGAAATCTGTGTCACGTGCAATGGAGACAATCGCTTGTTATTAATTGTTCATTTAAGTGCGCATTTTGCCAGCTACTCAGACGTGTGCCTGATTTCCAAAAGTTTTGAAATTAAATAATTGAAACGATTAAATAAAATATTTAGTGCACATTATCCCATTAATGTCTTGATATCGAAAACCTTTAGAAGAATAAGACAAAATAAGGACACTATACAGGTAGTCCCCGACTTACGACCGTTCGACTTACGACTATTCGCACTTACGACCAATTTTTTTTCAATTTTCTTCATAGAAAATGCTTAAAATAGTTTCGGGGAATCCCTAAAATATGTATATGAGAAAAAATTTAAAAAAAAAACAGTAGTATGTACAAGGATTCGATTTATTTCAGTACAAATAATACGTTTGTTTAAGTGAATAATTTTATATCATCCCAAAAATGGCTGGAACTAGTAGTACAGTATGTATGTAATATTTTTCTTTAGTTATTTTTTATGAAACTCGACTTACGACCGATGACAAGGAACCTATCTCGGTCGTAAGTCGGGGACTACCTGTATAGGCATAACACATATGCGCACTTGAAGACTTAACAAGTTGAAAGGTTTTTGACAGTATGGCATATAGAGCTAAGCTTGGCACTTGGTTCAACATCGAGAGGAATAGCTTGGATGCCTACACTGCGAAGGTAAATTTATCATATTGGTACCGCGGTTGGTGACCTATACCATCAAGCCTAATTTCCGTTTTTGAATGTTACACTACCATTCCATATTTTATTTTTGGCACTTCCACTTTCGCTCTTATATTGTTTACTAGATCTAGGACTTAGACATGTTCCATAAAATGTTCACTGACTTTTCTACCTTCATATTTTATCATCCCATTCGCTAAATTTTGTCTATATTGGAGCAGTCCCAGCTTATCTTTGTTTTCTACAACTTCCCATTTTCAGCAACGAATGTACATAATCCAACAATTCATCACGACCAGATCTATAAAATTACTGACAGTTCTTACAGATATTTTCTTTGTACGCATTGCAGTGCGGTTATAAGTAATCAACCTGTTGCACAAGTCTATACCACCCATAGAGGAAGCTTTAAAGATCAGTCACTGTGTTCCTGATAAGCGGTACGCACAAGTCTCGACTTCAGTATAATTTTGCTTCTGAATATTTCAGAACTGTACACCAACGAAGTGGATCATCTCTTTTAAATTGGTATTTACTGTCCTTAGGTTACGTATTTGTGCCGAATACAGATTGGTTTGCTCCGCTACCAATTTTCAAAAGTCAAGGCCCACATATTCAAAAAAGAATGTACGTTTTAGAGCTGCTTGATAATTAGCTCGCTTTAGAGTTTTACAAATTTTTATTTTAAAAACTTGTAGCTTATGGACCAGCAGAAATGAAGCTGCCAGAATAGCAGAGGTCAAGCACTTAGTTGCATCCATATTATGCTAGTGCTTCTTATGGTGATTCAACCTGTTATGGGATTGAACTTGGGCACAGCTATGCACGAAAGTGTGGAAAGTTCTCAGATTGCCCTTCATACAGAGGCGTATCGTGCACATCGGACGCCTGGCGCAAAAAACTTGATTGCCGCCCCTACCGAAAAAAATGTTCGTGTTTTTATCAAAAAATCAAAAATTTCACTTAACGTACGAAAAAAAAGGTCCTTATTTTTGACTTTCAAGCACCCTTGGAAAATAAGATATGTTTCACGACCATTTTGTCGCCCCCAAGCTTTGCACCCAAGGCTACCGCAAACTTTCACCTCCCTCCCACCTTAAACACGCTAATGCATTCATATGAAAGCAGCCAGAAACGATAATTTTACTGAAAGCTTGTAGTTTCCATTGAGCACCAGTTCAGAAATAGCTAGAGCGAAAATGTGAAAAAGCAACCATTTAGCCACAATGGCCAACTACCATCTGGACTCTTCTAAATTATTATTGAAAACTCTGCCAGAAGAATCAGCTGTTAGGCATAACCTTAGGATCACCTGCAGTTTCCCAATTAGTTTTCCAGCTTAAATAAAGGATCAGCTAAACCCAAATGAATAATTAACGGATTATTTATTCTTGAACCTTTATAAATCAAAATAGCTCAAAACTTATTCTGTCTAGCTGCAATCAAGTTAAAGTGGTATTTGCTTTTTAAAATCAAGTGCAGCGCGGAGGGCATTGATTGAATTAAAGCCGTATACGGACTCTGTGCTAGAAACTTCAATTGCTTCCAGTGCTACGCATCCATTAAAACATCGCACTACAAAAATAAAGAAAAGTTCTGCAGCTTTTTTGACAACGTATTGGACTTTTTCACGGCGATATACTGTCAATGTAGGTGGACGCAATGCACAAATCGGACCAAAGTAAACAAGCCTCATGAGCACGTATATCTTAAAAAAGGGAATTGAAACAGGAGAACTGTCTACCTGTCTATGCTCCACAAACAACATTGTTATTGGACGATATTTTTTTCTCTCAAGAGAGTTCACAAGGTCACATCGGTATTCTCAGATCATATCATAGATAACCAGATAGACTACATGACATGTAGTATTTATCATGAAGATATCGTGGTATTCCCTTGATGTATGCAATTATGGAGGCTGTAGTATGAATACCATCTGCTAATAGCAAATACGCGCATCAATCTTCCAGAGGTGAAGATTCAACATACGCTTACTATATAGCCCTACAGTTGCAACGGACTACTCAGAAGAAACTAAATCAAATGAAAAACAAGTCAAGTACTCGCAGAATCTGAAAGATATTTGAACTGCTATTTGTTGGTATTGCAGTACAACAGCGTAAGCTTGACTTTTAGATGAGAGATTTGTACTGACAACCCCAGAAAAATCAGTTCAAATCCGCTATTAACCCTTGATATAAACAAAGTTAAGGCTCACAAAGCGCACGCAGTGATCAATGCAGATGATCAGACTCTTTAGCACACAAAGTTCAAAATGCAACTGGAACCAACAGCAGAAAGTGGAAATAGTTACAAGTCAATTAAAAGATTACCAAGCCACACAACTGTTTCCATCGAGCCAGTCAGTAATGAGATTAGTGATCTGGTCCATACTAAATACCAGGAACTTACTCTATTAACTATGCTCTCAATACCATCTGGAAGTGGGCTTAATATATGCACTATAAGTAGTAAGAGATTGAAAGTAGGTATAACATCCAACAATTCAGCCTCTCCTGGCTAAGTTCTGGTTAAGAAAAAAGTCTTTGTAGCCAAGTAAGGGAAATTGTGCGAGTACTGTTAATGTGCCAAAAAAAAAGGTAACAATAAGTGTGAAGTAATGGACGGACAGTCAATCACAATAAAATATAATATTTACCTTACTAACATTCTCACTTTTACCTGAAAAATCCAAAAGTCAATACAACTTCGATTCAGTGTTCAATATGTGTATGTATGTACATATGTATATTGCCATTAACAACTGTTAACTTTTTTCTGGAGATTGCGTACTTTCCCTTTTAATGACCATAAAAAAAAACTTCAGAAAAAAAGAGTTTTTTATAATTTTTGCTTTTCCAAAGTGAAAATGAAAGAAAATACAAATGCAGTGCGAAGTCATTGGTGGCAGCAGTGCCTTCACTACGGCACAGCTTTATTTGTTTGCATGAGGAGAACCTTTTTTTTGCCTTAACATGAATATGATGGATATATCTGCGCAAATATTAGCCATTGTCGTTGTGTTATGCGAAAAGTAGCTGATAGTCCATTGCAAAACAGTTGACCACTACGAATTGATGCTATGTTTTGGAGACTTTCCAATCAATTGAGTGCATCCGTTTAGCTTAAATTAATCTCTTTAATATCTCGGAACTAAAAAATTTACCCTTCGGAAACTTACTCACTTTACTCACTGATGTCAATATATATAGGTGCATGCATGGCATGGCATAGCAAAGCTTCCCATGACTAATTCTTTCTAATTTTATAGCCTGAGTGATCTGATGTCGACGATCACTGGGCATCTGAAACAAAGATTCGAATTGCCATTTTTCTTGAGCCGGACGTTTATGAGTTGAAGCTACTCTTAGCTAAAGCATTATCTTCCATTAGCTCGATGTATCCGAGCCAAAGCAGTCGACGGACTTTTACCATTTATTACATAGATGAAAATTCTTCTGTGAAATCCGTCTTCATAAAGAATACTGTACATATAACATATGATTTTCATCTGAAAATTCTCAAGGATCTGCTCTGCAACTTTGTTTTTTGTCCAACACTTGGCTCTAGATCTGTAAAGCAACAGGCAGAATTAATGTATTATGGTAGATAACTTTAGTCATCCGAGAGAGGAGTTTCGAACGGGATTGAGGTTAAGCCCAAAAATAAGCTAGCTCTTCAACTAGACGGGTCACTTGAAGACATCGATTGCATCAATATTATATTAATGTAGTTCATTGACATTGTCGTTCGTTATTCCATCGAGTGCAGTTGAAGAAGGTGCCCTCTTCGTCACCTTCATCAGCGTCTCCATAAATACAGTAAAGGTGATCTGTGCTGCCCACACGGTGTAGATATGTAGGAGGTATATATGACCCGATAAATACTACTTCACTCAGTTTTTATTGGGCCATGGATACTTCCAGAAATATCTACACCGTATGAGCGAAACAGAACACCCTTTCAGTATTTATGGATAAGCTGATGAAGATGGCGCAGAGCACAACGCACATCCTTACAAGAATTAGTCGGCCAGTGCTGCGTTGACAAGGTGATAAATAGGATGCTGCAGAGCAAAGGAAACTGGAATTCATTTGCAGGATTTACTGTGGACGTTCTCACAAAAAAGTAGTGGAACCTGAATGCGAGCATATGATTTGAGGACAAATCATGGGCCCTACCCCAAAGCAATGCTGAGACAATTCAAGCGAATAGAGAAAGCTTGCAACCTCGGCGGCAACACCATAAGCTAACAGGTGCTGGTTTGGTTCCAGAGCCAAACTAAGCGATTTTAGAGAGGAAGGATGGTATTAAATGATGTATTATTTAAAAAAAGCTAAGCCAATATTTTCCAATCCAAGATATACATTACACCGAAGCCCCTCTGCTCCGCGAGGTCCACGTTTTCATTGAAAGTAAGAAATCTCATTTTGCTCGGGTTTTCGGTGAAAGTGAGGCCCTTTTTTTATGCAAATAATTGAAAATATTAAATATCTTATTTTGTGCTATGGTTTTCGGAATGTGAAAATGAGTACCTTTTTTTTTAGTACATAAAGTTTTTTGCAGTCAACTTTTTGCTGCTCCACGTTTTTGTGGAAATTATCTGGACACGTTAGTTAACACAACATAATCGCTTAATTTTTTTTTGTCGTAAAGCTTGTGAAGAGCGAAAGTACAGTGTACACTATTTTTGTAATAGTAGGCGGTGACACGCCCCTAAAAGTAAAAAATTTTCCACGGCTAAGCTAATGGACTATTTTCAATGAAATTTGGTTAGGAGATAGATAGAACCCTAAGACAGCTTATTAAAAGCTTTTAAATCTTTAAGGGGGCGTGGTATTGCTCCTAATGGGAAAAACGTTGTCACAGCTGACCCGCCTTACCGATTTTGTTGAAATTTGATGTAGAGATAGTTTGAACCTAGAATAGAAATATTTGTTTAGATTAGGCGGTGTCACGTCCCTAGAAAGTAAAAACGTCTCCACGGCTAAACTAATGGACCATTGATGAAACTTAGCTTGAGAAAGATTGAACCGTAAGAAAGATTTCTAAAAAGTGTAAGTTGTTTCAGTGGGCTGCCACCGCCTTTAACAGGAAAAAATTATTTTACTGCTTAGCTAATGGACCGATTTTGATGGAATTTGTTACAGAGATAAATTGAGCCCTGAGGAAAGGTTTTTATTCTAAATTGAGTAGTGTCACGCCCACATTTTGAAAATATGTTTACACAGCTTAACTAATGGATCATTTTTGATTAAATTTGGTATGGAGTTAGATGGAACCCCAACAAAGTGAGAGAGATAATCGCAGGGATAAAGCAGCGTGGTATCATGATTTGATGCACAGAGTTGAGGGAAGTGAGGATTATCTATAGGCAATTGCAAAACGGTTCCACCCCTTTTTAACTGCCATGACACAATATAATTGCTTCATTTTTTCTTTGTTCAAAGTGTAGTAAAGAGAGGCAGTGCGGAATGTAATTATTTTTGCTAATATTAGGAGATGCCACGCCTATCACAGGAAAATACGTTTCCGCTGCTAAGCTAATGAACTCATTAAATTAGGTTTGGAGATGGATTGAATCTTAGTAAAAGCTTTAAGCTCTTAAAGGGGGGCACGGCACCGCCCTTAATGGGAAAAAACTCTGCTGCGGCAGAGTTGCTACAACGATTTTGATGAATTTTAGTAAGGAAATAGATTGAAACTAGAGTAGAGATATTGTTTTTAGTAGGGCGTCACCACTCACCCAACATGAAAAAACGTTTCGCTGCTAAACTAAGCAATCGATTTTGATAAAATTTGCTACAGAAATAGATTGAACCGTGAGCTTAAAGTAGACGGTGCCACGCCTCCAATAGGAAAATGTGATTTCACAGCTTAACTTATGGACCGATTATAACGAAATTCGGTATGGAGATATGTATATTGAACTCTAAGGAAAGAAAAAAGATACGCCTATGCCTATACCATGATTTTCAGTTTTTCAATACCAAAAAGAATTTTTTGACTTAATTTTGTCACTGTAGTGGTTGAATTTCAACCATGTTTCTCAAAATAATAATTTGGTACCAAAAGCTGGGTATTCCTAGCTCAAGATATGAATTTAATAGTGAAAAGAGGTGAAAAAAATTAAAACTAGTAAAGGTGTTATCTGCGGCCAGGCCGAAGATAACATACCCTACGCTGCATTGAAAGTACTTTTTAAATAAATGTTGAAGAGGTTGAATAAGTCGAAAATAATGTAAAAAGGTTAAAAAATGTTGAAGTATTGGAAAAAACTGAAAATGTCAAAAGAATATGGGAAAAATTGAAAAAAATAGAATAGAAATGAAAAAACACGAAATATGTCACGCCCACTTCTCCAATTCCGACCACTTTTGTTTCAATAAATGATATTCGTGATTGACATGCACAAACCAAATTTTAGCACAATAGCTTGTATAGTTTGCGATATGTGCCGTAATTATTCTTAAAATTTAGGGCGTTGACACACCCACTGGTACAATACAGTCCGATTTTGATCCAAAAATAGCCTTCCATAAACAAATCTCTTATACCAAATTTCAGTATGATTGCTCATATATTTCGATAGTTATGCCACTTAAGGTATTTTAATTGTATGAGAGGTGCCACGCCTACTGTTGCTATTTCAAAAGCTTTTGATTCATATGTACCTAATACCCAGTAAATCACTTACATCAAATTTCAGATCAATTGCACCAATAGTTCACTTAAAATAACACTTACAACTTTATGTTAATGAGGGAGGTGCCACGCCCACTGTTGCAATCTTGTCAAGTTTCATTGAATTTCAAAGCTTATAGTAACCGGCACCTCTACACAAAATTTTATAAAGATTACCTTTATAGCACACTATCTACAGCATTAAACGTATTTTGCTTGTATGGGAGGTGCCACACCCACCGGCACTATTGTACCAAAATTTTGCTAGAGACACCTTTCAGCGAGTATATTTGCCATATTAAATGTTATAGCGATTCCGTTGTTAGTTCTTTTTTATAACGTTTATAAATATTGTAGGCTGTGCCACGCCCTTCAACAAAATTTTCCAGAATATTGACCAAACTTGTAATGATGACTACTTTTAGTGGTATCATCCCTAAAATCTTAATGAAGATCGTATGTGCCAATTTGTAGTTATACGAAATCCAAATTTTCAATTGCTAAAAAGTGCACACCCACTTTTACAATTCCGCCCAATTTATGCTTAATTCAAGATTTATAAGCTCTGTATTCGTGTACCAAATTTCATCACAATATCTTGCACGGCTTACGAGCTATGGCGTTATAAAAGTTAAAATTTAGGACTGTGCCACGCCCCTTTAAGGGCCTATGCAAACTTCAAACCTAGCCTAATCTTAATTTTGTTCTCATCTTCAACAAATCAGCAAATTTCATCAAAATCGCAGCATCTTTTTTCAAATTGGACTTGGGTATGTTTACAGAGAGTATGGGCGGAAGGCGTGGCCGTGAACTGATATCGCCAATTTTTATATGCTAGCAGCTTGCAAGAAGGTTTGATCTGTGTGCCAAATTTCATTAAGTTAGCTTGCTTAGTTTTCTCGTAAACCTGATTTCAACAGACAGACACACAGACAGACAGACAGACGGACATAGCTACAATATATCGACTCAGGTGGTGACGCTGATCAAGAATATATATACTTTTCCATACCTGCCACGCCCCCTTCTATGCGTTGCAAACGGAATGACAAAGTGAATATACCCTCTGTGTAGGGTATAAAAACATAATATCTCGAAAACTGTAACACAAAAAAAAATCAGTTTTAATTTTTGAATTCAGCGAAAAAAAATACATAAGAAAAATAACTTCTTATCAATGGAAAATTTTGAGGGTTATTTTATAAACAAAAATAATTTAATTTGTTCTAACTATTCCCCATAGTTTTTGAGATATTTCGTTTCAAATTAGTAAAAAACTTAACAAAGTGTGTAGTTATTATATAATCACTATAAGTACTTGTAAATCAAATTATTATTGAAAGCATTTACCCAGAATATTCCATGTTATGTTTTTTGGGTCAATCGCATCTTAATCGGACATGTTTTATAACTGCATTATTTCACTTTGTAAGTCTGGTACCTAAAATGAACAATGAGGGAAATTTTCGTTGAACATATCATTAAGTGAATCGTAAAAAAATTTTGCAAAATAAATTTGGCCCTTAATTGGGCCCAAATGTTAAATTGTCAGAATTACAGCAGATAACATCTGACAGAGGATGAAAAACGCAACCGAAACGATTATTTTTTTTTCATCTTCTTCTTTTCAAAGGCAAAATTGTTTGAATGTCGTGCAGCATTTTTGAGATTGCCCAAAAAAAGCCAAAAGTTCGAAGGAAAGAAAACTGCCAGAAACATTGCTTAATCAGTGCATTCTTGCCGTGCGTGAATGTGCGTTATACGCAAAAAATTAAGAAGGCGGAAGAGATGCATCCTTCAATTGCCTCTGATGACTGTGGTTATCTTTGATTGGCTACAGGGCATTTTTAACGAATTAACAACAGTTTGTTGTGTTTTTTTTTTGTTTTTTTTTTGCATTTAAGAAAATTTTCTTAATACATAATACATTTTTTGGGCACAGTTCAGCACATACGAATTTATTCTTAATTGACGGTAACATCACGATTTGTGGCCTTTCTTACATCAACAGAAATACTTAATCAACAAAAAAGGATCTCAGAGAAAATATTTTTTTTTCGCAAAGTACTTTTCAATCTGAAACTTTTCTTTGAACAAAATTTTGATGTGAGTAATTCCTATGTAATAATTCATCCATGTGACCATTGACCTAATGTATCTTGAAACAACCGACAGTGGTTCGTTTTGAGTTTTCTCGCAACAAAAATTATAACTTCTGAACGACTGAAGATATTTGAACAATTGTTTTGCTATCAAAAGAAAAATGTCCATAGTTCTTATGGCGCTAACTTTTTTTTCGATAGTTATACAGAGTGCAACAGAATATGTTGTTGAATTAAAGTTTTATGAAGGGATAGAAAATATCCTATATACATTAGAGTATCCGTTGTTTTGCAGTTATACGCCATAGTCAGCTAAAATAATAATTTTTTAGGTTAAAAATTTAAGTTTTTTAACGAAAACAGTAAAACATTGCGAGTAGCTCGAAATTACATATATATCTCGAAAAAAGTTGAATGAGGTTGAAAAGTCGAGAAAAGTTGAATGAAGTTGAAAATGTCCAAAAAATATGAAAAATTTTGAAAAGAGTTGAGAGAGGTTGAAAAATATTGAAACAGTTGCAAGGGGTTGAATAACTCGAAAAAAGTTGAATGAGATTGAAAAAGTTCCAAAAAAATTTGGAAGAAGTTGAATAATCCAAAAAATATGGAAAATGTTAAAAATATTTGAAAGAGGTTGAAAATCTCAAAAAAAATGAATACAACTGAAAAAAGTTGAATGAGGCTGAAAATATCGAAAAAATATAGAAAATGTTGAAAAAAGTTGAAAGAGGTTGAAAAATGTTGAATGAGGTTGAAAAACTCGAAACAAATTGAAAGAAGTTGATAAGCCCAAAAATTTGGATAGTGTTAAAGTTGTTTGAAAGAGGTTGAAAAACTCAAAGAAGTTGAATACATCGAAAAATGGAAAATGTTGAAAAAAAGTTGAAATAGGCTGAAAAATATTGAAACAGCTGAAAGAGGTTCAAAAAATTGATAAAAAATTTGAGTGAGGTTGATAAATTCCAAAATTATTTGAAAGAGAATGAAAGTCGAAAAATATATGAAAAATATTGAAAAAAGTTGAATAAAATTGAATTAGATTGATCAAGCCGGAAATATTTTAAAAGTATTGAACATGGGTTAAAAGCCGAAAAAAAATGAAAAATGTCGAAATAAAAAGTCAATAAAATATTGAAAATTACGGAAAAAATTAAATACGGTGAAAAAAGTCGAAAAGAATTGAAAGTGGTTGAAATAAGCTTAGATGAAAAATGGTTCAAAAATGGTTGAAAAACCCGAAAATAGTTGAAAGTAGTTGAAATTTTTGAAAAAGTTGGAACAGGTTGAAAAAGTCAAGTTGAAAAATGTTCGTAAATTCAATTAAGTTAAATAGGTTAAAAAGAAATATGTGGAATAAAGTTAAATAGCCGAAAAATATTTGAAAACTGTCAGGCTTACAACTTTTTGCTAACATAGGATGCAATCCCATAATATTACATTTAATATAAAAGCTTATGGTTTTATAATGACTGCATTGTTATCTCTCTTATTTTAAGTTTTATAAATATTGTGGGCTGTGATACGCCCTTCAACGAGTTTTGCCAGTATTGTAACATACCTTGTTATGATGACTGCTTTCAGTAGTGTTATCTTTAAAATGTTTTTGAAAGCCGTCAGTGCCCTTTTCGATTAATATTGAATCAAAATTTTCAATTATTGAAATGTGCCGTGTCCACTTTTTCGATTTCGCCCACTTTTGAAAGAATTTCAGATATTTATGATCTGCATTTTTTCACCAAATTGCATAACAATACCTTGAATGGCTTAAGAGACAAGACGATATTAAAATTAAAGTTTAGAAAAAAATTAGTGCGTTGAATTTAAAGTAGTTCGAATCTATTCGAATTTGATCATCAGTATTGATCACCAGTATTACCTGTCAAGATTCTATGATAATCTAGCAATGTTGTGAACATCCTTTTGGCAGCCATCATTTTTAAATTAAAATTTCTCCGTCCTAACTTTCATAAAAAAAAATCTCTCGACGAGTATATCGTCACCTAACATTCAAAAGGCGCTATGCCAAATGCACTTGCCCCTCACAACATAATTATTCCCAGACCTCACGCTGATGAGTTCGAAGCGACAAGAGCCGTAATTTTTACAATGCACTATCTTACTACACCATTATAACATTTTAGGATTATCATTTGATAACTCTTAAATTAAATCATAATTTGTTTTGAGATTCAAGAGATTCAGAAAACAGTAAAGGTATTTCAATTATACATTAACTGAAGCAGACTTGGTATAGGATATACTCGTATTGGAGTAAAGAAACTTAAAAATAGCTATGACTTGAGTCAAGTTTATTAATTTATGTTGAAATCTTAAAATGTTGAAATTTTAAAAGCTTTAGAAACTAAATGACTCGACAAAATGATTTTTTTTAAAAATTTAAACTCTCATATTAAAGAAAAAGTGGAATTATGAAAATCTTAAACATGCTGTTTCATATGCATTAGTGTCATTCATTCCATGACTTAAGTATTAAGGTTCTCGCAAGCTGTCAAACTTACATCTGAAAGTGTGGAACGTCAGAAGACTGGAGTGTCAAATTTGATGTCCATTGCAAAATCGAAAAAAAATTTAATACAATTTGACACTACACTTACTTTTGGAAGAAGCAGCATTTTTTTTTGCAGTAATCTGATATAGTTAAATCATGATTCTTTCTTTTCGCCTGGATCGAAAATTCTAAATTTGCAGCAAGCAAATGCTTGGCATTCTACGAAGGTCATTGGTGTACGGATCAAAAACCGGGTTATCAAACAAAATCGGCTTTAATTTGCTTAAAAATTCTAGTTTTGGAAGTGCTTGCAATATGTCGAAAACTGCTTTGATTGTATTAGCAACAGGAGCTGAAGAAATGGAAGCAATCATTTCAGCGGATGTGTTGCGACGCGGTGGCGTAAGCTTAAAGCAAAGAAATTTTGAATTTTGCTATGATTCCTTTAATATTACAGGTGAATGTTACTATTGCCGGTCTCGCTGGAGAGTTGGTGATCAAATGCTCCCGCGATGTTCAAATTAAGCCTGATGCTACCCTAGAAGCTGTCAAATGCAACGAATATGATGTAGTCGTTCTGCCCGGTGGATTGGCCGGTTCGCAAGCGATGTGTGAATCTAAGCTTGTTGGGGAAATTTTACGAAAGCAATTGGCTGATGGACGCATCATTGCAGCCATTTGTGCTGCACCTACAGCACTTTTGGCCCATTGCATTGAAAACGGCAAAGGAAAGAGCTTGACGTCGTATCCTGCGTTTAAATCAAAATTGGAAAATGATTACAAGTAAGTCAAATTCAAGACAAAGGTGAGTTAGCCATTCTCTATGCAAGATCTGCCAGTATAAGATCTGAAAAAGTTATTGCATTTTTTGTGAAGTGAACAAATTCTGCATCCGAAAGTTCTGTCATTGGTGTTGATTTAAAAATCATTTTTCCTTGGTGAATTGATTAATATTTTTATATTCAATAAAATGTTTGAATTCAATTCAAATTTTAGATACGCGCCAATGTTGGGATAAATTAAAAACTTAATTTCTTTTAAAATTTTTTATTAAAATTTTTAACGGGTAGATACTTGTAAAATTTCTGAACTGGATGACTGGACTATGTGAATTTCATTTGTTTTTATTTATCGTTTCAGATACATTGAAAATGAAGATGTTGTTAAAGATGGAAACTTAATTACTAGTCGTGGACCGGGTACCGCCTTTGAATTTGCCTTAAAGCTCGTTGAAGTCTTAGTAAGCGTTGATAAGCGTAACGAAGTCGCTAAGGGAATGCTCCTATAAAGCAGAAAGAAAAATGAAATATTAATATACACTAGAGCTTTGTATCATGGATTTTAATGATCAGATTAACATATTTATTTATGGGATTTTCGTTCGAGGCTTAATAAACAGATTTGAAGTGTAAAAATTTTCAACATGCTATGATTTTAATTTCAATCGATTTGTAATTTAAATTTAATTATTTCTTTTATTTTTGGGGGGGTCGAAAATTCAAAATTTTGCTGTCATCGAATGTTTACCATTTTCCGAAGGTCATTTCTGCACGGAGCAAAAGCCTGGCTGCAACTCAGTAACAGTTTAAATTTTTCTTGTTTTGGAAGTAAATTTGGGAGCGCTTTTAATATGTCAAAAACGGCTTTGATAATGCTTGCAACAGGAGCCGAAGAAATGGAGACAGTCGTTGCAGCGGATGTATTGCGTCGCGGTGGTGTGAGTTCAACTCAAATGTTTATTAATGTGGTCTTGCGAACACTTTCTTACAGGTGACTGTTACTGTTGCTGGCCTTGGTGGAGAGATGTTAGTCAAGTGCTCCAACGATGTACTTATCAAACCTGACTGTGCCTTAGAATGCGTTAAGTCCAACAAATACGATGTTGTCGTTTTACCCGGTGGAGTGGTTGGCTCACAAGCTATGTGTCAGTCTGAGCTGGTTGGAGAGATTTTAAAAAATCATTTAGACGACGGTCGCATTATTGCTGCAATGTGTGCGGCGCCAATAGTACTTTTGGCTCATTGTCTTGTAACCGGCATTGGAAGAAGTTTGACTTCACACCCTTCTTTTAAACCGGAATTGGAGTTGCATTACAAGTAAGTCAAGTTAGTTGTTTCAAAAGCTTGAAAAGGATCTTACTCTCGGGATAATACCGGATTGTCTTTAGATTGTGAACATTTTTTTGATCTTGCCAATCAATTCATCTTATTGTTCCAGTTCATAAAAATATCATTTCTTACTCCTACAACTACGTAAGTGGTAGTTACGCCTATCCTTACGTTGTCGAAATGATTCCTTCATCTATATCTATACTATTTACACTGTGGCGACGAATAACTGTTACTATTTTTGAATAGCATTACTGTTCAAATCACTACAACTCTAGGTTTGCATTTTTTTTTGGCTTTGTTCCTTATGTCATCAAAGAAATCTTCAGTGTAAAAACTTTTAGAAGCATGAACGCTAAACGAGAATTTGTAGTGAAATTACACTTGAAAGGTGCAAAGAACAGTGAGATTGTAGAGGCGTTAAAAAATCTTGATGTCAACGAAATGTTTGTGTATCGTACTGTAGCACGGTTTAAGAAAACTGTAAGCGAGCGAATACGTCGAAATTGTGCTCTGTCGGGAAGAAAGATTGCCAGAGATATGGATGTGTACCATAAAACCACGGCCTCACAGAGCGCCAAACAATAATTAGAAGGAACAGAAGTAAGAAACTCCTTCAGTGGCACGCAAGTTACGATATAATTTTTTCTGATGAGAAACTATTTCTGTTGCAAGATAGTCACATCGCCCAAAGTGACCTCGTGTTTGCAGCAAATTTGGCTGATATTCTCACTTTTAAAAATGCAGTTGAACGGTTTCAAAACGTAACATCCGCCATGGTATTGGGATGATTTCAGAAAAAGTCAATAAGGCTAAAAGTGCCGAAATTCTAGAATGTGAAAGGTTGATCGTATCAATATCTGAAAATTTCTTATTTCCAGGACTGAGTCCTACAAAAGATGATAACCTTGTGCACCTTAGTTCTTAAGCAGGCTTTTCATAGAGGAGCTTTTTTCACATCAAGAGGATGGCAAATATTTTTGGGCCTACGCTTAAAGATATGTAAGTTCGGTCATATAGTACCGCAGTGCCAAGTTAGCTTTGGGTTCGCGTGTTAAATGAAAGGCGCCCCAAAAGTTTAACCCCGCTCAGTCGGCTTTGATATAAATCCTTAAATAATTGAAGGAATCGTAGACTCTGAATATGAGGGTAGCCAAAAACTTGAGCATATTCTTGCCAAATGGACTATATATGACATAAAAATACAGTTCACGCACAGAAGTAAATACTACAGATTACTCAGAGACCATCGCACGGTTTAATATCCTGCAAGATATCAAGCAACAAATTCAGATAAAATTGGCTTATCAAAATGCAAAGACGGGAAACTATTACCAGATAATCTGTAGGAAAGTATATTTTGTGGAGATATCGATTTCCTGTAATATAGGTCCAGAACCATAAGATCTCAAATCATACTAAAAAAACATTTTTTTACCAATATCACCAATTCAGATTTTGTTAATTTACTCGGAAATTATGCCTTAAACCAACTTTTCTCCTCTCAAACTTGGTTCATTATATATCTTTTGGCTTGAAGCGTACTTTAGAGTATACCAAAAACATTTTGTCGACCTCTTTAAGCGATGTACAGTGAGAATTACCACAAAGTACAAATGTAACCTTCTTGGCATCCATTTGAATATTTTCAAAAGTATTTTATAGGAGGGGTTCGGGAGATGTGACTGTCTGTGAAATTTCATATGACAGGTTGTGACTTAGGAGAGTGCGGGGGTAAAATATCGAAAAACAGAATTACGTAACATATGGACAGTCCCTTAAATTTGTTGGTCTAATACAGACATGGCCAGAAGAGATGAGTAAGGGAACTGGAAATCGCTAATCACTTGATTAAAAGAGTCAATGAGTAAATTTGCCACCTAAATTGCAAGAATTGAAAAAAAAAAAACAAAATGCGATGGGACCGATTGCAACAATAACATATGCACATCGATACATAAGCATGAAGTCAATCGTGTTAGACATTTTTCGTTACAAGCGGCGCACAATGATTTGTCCTATAGACAAAAATCAAAAAAATTATTCTTACTCTTATGCCTTTTAACACCTTCTTCAATAGTGACTACCACATACGGATTATCCTGCTTAAATGTGCATTAATTCAGAAAGTGTTCTTAGTCACTTTTTGAATTAAAAGTATTTTTGTGTTGATTTGCATCTCGTTTATTCAGTTATTTTGCTGTGAAATAAAGTAATTTTAATTGTATATACTTATTAAAACTTCTCACTTAATTTTCAGTTCTAATTCCATATTATGCAATTGATCCCAATATTGAAAAGTTCGTTAATAAATCTGGCATTTCCACCCCTATTATTTACGTATCGAGAAGATAGAAATTGTTTTATAATTTGAGGTGATCAATAATTGGAACTTATTGTGATTTCAATTTATTTTTTCTTTTTAGTTACATTGATAATCAAAGCGTTGTTAGAGATGGCAACTTAATTACTAGTCGTGGACCGGGCACGACCTTTGAATTGGCTTTAAAACTCGTTGAAATTTTAGTAAGTGTTGAAAGGCGTAACGAAGTCGCTAAGGGTATGCTCCTGTGAAGCTGTATTAAAAGTATTACAAAATTTATTTTAGAAAAATAAATAAGGGTATTTCAAATTACATAACATTTGGACCCTGCTCTATATAAATTTGCTGACTCATATACACCTTATTTAGAGGCGGAAAATTTGTTGTTGCTCTTTGTAATGTAAACACTATGAATTTTATGAACAATTTTGCATATTTATGTTTTACATTTAATGAATATATTAAAAACCAGCCTTTCTTCATTTTATAGAATTGAACTATATTTAAAATTCGATTTTTTGCAGGTTAGTACACTTATGTAGAACCAAGTCTATTGGCAAAGTATGATATACATGCATACATACCTATGGTCACTGTTTATACCCTAAATTGAAATTGTAACAAACATTTTTTTTAAAGGAGTATAAATTAATTTGACTTTTTATCAGTTGAGAAAAAAATCATTTGCTTTTAGAAGGCCGGAATTTGCTTCTTTTTAACTTGGCAACCCTGGACACATGAGAGAGAAATGGCGAAGTGAAACCCTGTAGCCTTCCTTGCCTTGAAAATTTTACTTTTCATGACGAAACATATATATTTTTTATATTGATTGAATTCAATAAAATCACAATAGCTAAATGGGGCCCTGTTATCGTTGTCAACATGGCTTAAAAGAGTTAATTGATTGATAAGATTAAAAACTTGTCATTGTAATTGGATCTATTGAAAAATGGCGTTTTGAACAATCAAAAGTTTTTAAGGTTTGTAAGGATGTTCTCCGTAAGTTATTGGTCCGTCGACTTATGATACTTTTTGAAGACTCGAACTTTCTGTTCACTGACTCCAGTTCGTTTGGTACTGTAAAATAAAAAATCGGCGATAATCTTAAGGAATATAATTCTGCAGAACCTTAAACGTCTTAGTTTTTCAATTATATGTAATGCAGTGAAGCACAACAACAAATTTTAGAAGTCAAGATATGACGTTTTAAGGGTTTTTATTGAATAGAAAGTGCCACACCTATTGCTTTTATCAAAATAAACCACCTATGATACTCAGAGATAGTGTAGCTTTTCATTAGCAAAATAATTTTAAGAATTCGTTCAGTAGTTCCAGAGATTACCCTCTACATACAAAAAAACAAACTTTGCCTCTTTATATAGTCTATAATATTTCGACCAAAGCACCACCTAGCGGGTTGAAAAAAAAACAAATCTATTCGACCAACCATCCAAACTATGGTGTGAATAAGGGTTTAATATCTTTTATGGTCACGGATATAATAGCCCAAAATTCGGCTACAGAAGGGAGTGTATAAGATTACAGGATGACACAGGAAAGATAGTAATGTACTTTGGTGAAACTAACCTACCAGGGTTGCCTTGCCAAAGCCATTCCCGATTGCCGAAAGAACCCGACTTTTGGCCGATTTTTTTTAGAAAAAGTGTATAAAATTACAGCTTGAAATGTGTGTCAAATAATAGAGCTCGATGAGCCTAAATAGAATATATATAGGGTTGCCTTGTCGAACCCCTACCCAAACATGCGTTGACACCAGTTTTTTAGACCAACTTTTTTAGAAAAAAATTTATGGTTCAAGATTTCAAGTCAAAATATATGTCAAATGATAGACATTAATGAACCTAAAACAAAAATATTTCGGGGTGCCTTGTCAAATTACGTCCCAAACATGGGCTGCCACCTGTTTTTTGGGAAAACTCTTTTAAGAAAAAAGATTCTAGTTTAAGATTCCAGCTTGAAATGTATGTCAAATGATAAACCTTGATAGGGCTAAGTAAAACATATAGGTTTGCCTGGTCGAATCCTGTCCTAAACATGGGTACCCAAATGTTTTTTAGGAAAGATTCCAGTTTGAAATGTATGTCAAATGATAGACCTTGATGAGCCTAAGTAAAATATATAGGGTTGCCACCTGTTTTTTGCGCATACTATAAAAAAAAATTATAGTTTAAGATTCCAGCTTGAAATGTATGACAAATTGTTAGATCTTGATGAGACTAAGTAAAATATATAGTAGTGCCTGGTCGAATCCTGAATGAAATGGCTTTGGCTAGTCAACCCTGTTAGGTTAGTTTCGCCAAAGTACATTACTATTTTTCCTGTACATCACATCCTGTAATCTTATACACTGGACTTTTCTACAATCGGCTCTCCGCCTATAGTAATATAAAATATTATAATAACAAATTAATGTCTTTAAATATCTCGAGGGGAGGTGACGCGCCCAATTTTTTCAGAAACCTTCCCGAACGCACGCACAATCCACCGAAGTTGTAATGTAATCGAGTGAATAGTATAGGAATGCATAAAAGACAGACACAGAAACATTCACTATTATACATATTTATATTAGATTATTAATTTTTTTGCCCGTTGAACTTGATTTTTTTCTATTTTTAGTTAAATAACAATTGGTATAGTACATGCAACCAAAAATTAGGAATCTTACATCATAAAATTGTTTTTAGATAGTTTTGTAAATTATAAAAAATGCATTACATTGTTAAATTAATGTTACACATATCCTAGAAAGTATGTACATGATAAAAACTCCTTCGATTACTCTATCGATTACATGTAAGCGAAGTTTTGCTGAATTGATTTAAATTTCAAATTAAAATAAAAACATTGTGATTTATACTTTTTATTGAATATTCTTATAATAAAGTATTTTATGTATAAATAAACACAAACTTTACATATTTTAAATTTAAATTGGTTGTCTTCCAAACAACACGACTTTATTTTAAAGTTTAAACCGAGTTTTGAATTAATTTCACATTCTTTCACACTTTTCTGTATATGCACATGTGTGTGTGTATGCATACATACATGGTTGTGTGTATGTTTTTTTTTTAAATATATGATTAATTAAAGAAACTTAAAATAGAAAAACTGCTAGAGTAGATAGTTGGTAGTGTTTTGCGTCTTCGGTAATTTTCTTATACAGCAGTTTAAATCTGCAAAGTGCATTTTATGTTCGTGTGTAAAATCTTTAAAAAATTCTCTTCTATAAATAGTAAAAATAGTTACAAACAAAATTTTGTTAGACTATCAACAAGTTAGCACGATACAAAAATTAATTTAACAAAAATGGACATTGCATCACTAAGGAATATTTTCTATGTTGCATCATAATATAATTAAATTCGAATTTTTCGTTTTAGTGATTGAATTTCATGCAAAAAAAAAAAATATTGAAAGTGTTGACTTTGTAGGATACAGTACATTGGAACATTAGGTTAAAGTCACAAAGATACTTGCAATTTTTTCTCTTGTTGCAAAAAGAAATTGGTTCTTTGAAATATTTTAAGAACATTCCAACGGTGGAGTGCTTGCTTATTCTATATCATGTCATTTTCTATGGCTTATAGGACAAATAAGCACTCAAGCGGCGATTTAATAATCACTAAACAGTTAAAGTATACATTGCTAAAATGCAAATACGGATAGTGTTTCAATTAAAAAAAATAAAGGACATTTTACTAAATTATCATGTTTAAAACTTTTGACGCTTATGTTGAATTTAATTTATTCAAGAGACAAATTTTGTGCGGATTCATAAAAATATTTCCATCGTATTGCATTCTTTATAATCAAATATGTTTGGTGACATCGCAATATACAAGATTTCGTTATCATTTTCATTTTATTTTTTATATATATATATATATATATTTTTAGATTCGTTACAATTTCTGATCCTACTTGAATTGTGCATAATTCGCATCCGCACTGCAGGATGCAGTTCTAACACAAAATAATTTTCAATTTATTTATACTGAAAACCAACATAAAATTTTTAATTTAAACTTTTAAGCAACAAAAATTATCGTATTAAAAATACATAAAAACTTTGACCTAAGCTATATTTATGTAGGTAGTATTTTGCTTCCTTCAAAACTAAATATTTGATTTTTTAATTTATAGAGAAATTTTAAAGCATTTAAGTATACGTTATATTTGCTTTTTTACAGTTAAAAAAGCATTTATTTTAAATATTTACTAAAAATATTTATATTGAAATATTTTTAATATATAATAGTTTGCCTGGGTTGATAACCCTCATTCAAATTTTCTTTTATTAACTATTCAATTATTTCGTAGTATGTTAATATTGTTTTACAATTCATAGAATTACCCAAAATGTTTTTTTATTCAGCTAATCCTAAATTTTTTGTGTTTCTCTATTAATTGCATGTATAAAAATATCAAAATTTTTTTTTTTTTTTATTTTTTACAATTGGAAACTGTTTGTGTAACTTTTTTTTTATTTAATATATTTATCTCGATTATTTATAGTAAGAATTATAACAAAAACAGCAAAAAAATAAACTTTACAAATTTTAGTTTAAACCTAAACACAAAATTACGATATTTGAAAATATTCACACAGTTGCAATGTAGGTATTGAGGGGTCCCTTGGTATTTAACATTGCTCGTATTAAAAGTGTTACACTCTAATAGAAATACTTGTTGTTACTATAAACCAAGGATACATAAAATAATCAAATTATTAATTTTGAAAATGAGATTTATGAATAAAAAGATTTACATCGAATATCAATTTTCTTTTAAGCGATTAGTACACAGAGGAATAGGAATTATAAGAAAAAAAATCTCAACTGCTTGAAATTGTACGTATTGAACTATGTAGCTGCATTGAGGATAAGATCGAAAATTTCCTATCGCCGTAATGCAAGGTACATCCCTGAAATTAGAGCTGAGTACCAGTTCTCAAATTAAATACTGGACACATGAAACCTTTTACATCTTTCAAGTACGAGTACCATGAGACTTAAATAGCAGTATCGATACTGATAATTACACCTCTACCTCCAACCTCCAGCTGATTTTGAATTGTTAAAAACAGTATTTATATTAATTTTTTGCTTTTTTCAGCAAATCATTGCACAATGAATTTTATTGCTAATCTCTACTCAACCACTAGGAGCAATTTAGGGAAGAACAAAAATATATCGAAAAAAGTTGCAGCAACACGCTTTATTTTTAAAATGAGTCGCTTTAGTGCGAAACTTGCTTTCCGACTAGAAGTGAAAATGAGACTTTTTGACACTAAATTTAACATTCTCTTTCGCTCAGACTTCAAAAATCTGTGTATATTAGATCCAAAAACATGCCATAAGCCATTTACAATGAGCTCCACCATTTATTTGTTTTTTTATTAAATCCAGTAGGGCTTTTGGGGGCTAATAAAGTTACAAGTATGTCTTACTTATAAGCTACAGAGTCAGTTTTTGCCATTTATTCAAAGTTGAGTTTTGAAGAACATAGCTGGTCTTGCAACTGAGCGTCTTAAATATTTTTCATTTTAGCTGCTAATTGCTAGAAAAATTATGAAAACTAAAGTTTAATCTTCACATTTCTAAAACGGGAGCTTTTTAAATCACTGGAGAGTTATTTATTTGCAATTTCAAACAGTATTTTGTCTTCTAATTATCCTGTACTATTGAGGAAAGTTTTATAAATTGTTCGATTCAAGATTAATTGTTTATTTTATATTTTTGTGATATTAAGTAAAAGAGACCTAGTAGCTTAACACATAAAAAATTAGAATATGTTTATGTATGTAAAAATAAGGAATACCACCTCACTATATATGTATGTTCCTCTCCTCTCAATTTTATGTATAATATCTGCATTTATGCTTTTCAAACATTTTCTGAATTAGTTAATATAACCATTTATTAAAGAATACATAAGCGATTATTATAGATATTGATTTTATATGTATTGTAAAAAATAATTAATAATGATGTTTTCTTAATTGTTGTTTTGCTTTTTCTTTGTATTTGTTATTCGGTTTTGCAAAAAGCACAGCACACTTGAGGCAACGTTAATATTTTAATATTATGTATTTATTTATTTTCACGTTATAATTTTTGCTTTATTACATTTTACTTTACTTTTTTCTTTGGAGTATAAAATATTTCGATCTTTAAGTTTCGTTTATTTGTTGAATTTTGATTTATACGTACATACGTCCCAACAAGCACGAGAAAGTTTTTTCTCTAACGTGTGAGAAATATGGTTCAAGCTCCACTTGATCTCCAACCTGTTTATCCAAGTCAACTCTAACACCTTGGATTTGAATTGGAAATCAAATTCATAAATAAATAGTTTTTCACTAAAGCTTTTCAAAATAAAATACTGTGTTGGAGTTCGCTTGGAGAATTGCCTCACAGGTCAAGTGACGATCCAGCTTTATCTCCACTGCAGAACCAACGTCCAATTTCTTTGAGAATGGCATCGATCTCACGTGGATGTGAAGTGGAGCTCCAACGTTGGAGATTGCAGAAAAGGACTGGAGCAGCACTTGAACTCCAGCCCTTAACCAATGTTTGTTGGGGTGTTACAGTATTATAAGTTTTAAATGTTTTTTATTTTTGTGTTAATATGTTTGTTGCAATTATGTTGAGATTAACTAATGTCCTTTTAAAATATTTTATTTCATTTTTTATTTTTTATCTTTTTTAAGTATGTGTGTATAGCTTTAACTGTTGTTGGGTTTTTTGTAATTACACATTTTAAAAATGTCAGCTGTAAGTAGTAATATTAAATTAATTTAGTATTTTAGTAGTTGCGTACAGCCAATAACATGTATTATAATACTACAATTTAGCATCGTCTTACAATATATACTTGCTACTGACTGTATTAGCATGATTTGCATGAAATTCTATTGCATCGATGTGAGCCCAGCTGAACTACTAATATGTGAAGAGGTGCCTAAAGTTGATGCCATATCTTGGTAGCTGAACTATAAATCAAAAGACAGAAATAAAAGTTAGAATTATGAGGTAACTATAAATGAAGGAACAGAAATAAAAGTTAAAATTTAAGAGAAATAGCGTTTTGCAGCATAAAGCATAATTATTTTTTTTACCTGTGGGAACATTGGCTCCTCGGCAATGGAACCCAGTGGTCCAGTTGGATCAGGAGGTGTCAATTCTACACTTTCACCAGTAAATTCCTTATCAAAGTAGCGTGTATCTGTATCAGATGTTACTTCAGGCTTAAATGGCGGTGTTATCTAAATTAAGAAAAGTTTATTGTTATAGAATTGCTTTACAGGAGTTTAATTCTTCATCAACTCACCTTTTTATTAACTAAATCTGTCCAATTTATATTTGCGAAGAATGGATGAGCTTGTATTTCTCTGACATCATCTTGTCCGCCACCTAGTCGTCTTTGAGGGTCTTTTGTTAGTAAACCACTTAAAAGACTTCTGGCCTCGCCTGTTATTGTTCTTGGAAATTTGACATCTTCCATTAGAATAAGTGTAAATAGAATATCGTGATCACGATTATAAAATGGAAGACGACCAATTATCTGTATATTGAAATAAAAATAAAAATAAAAAATTTATTTAAAAACCTTTATCAAATGAAGTGTAATACAAATATTAAAAGTTTCAAGAAAATGTTACGAATTTAAAATACTCATGCATTTGATAGATTTTGCTGGGAAGATTTCGAATATGGATTTCTCCACCAGCAGTGCTTATGCACTGAAACCAACTGACTCTTATGCAACAAAGTTTTGTTGTTTTTGTGTTCTAAGGAAGAAAACATACATAATGAAGGAATTTAAAAGCACTCCAATAATAAATTATCTAGCTATAGAAAAGTGCGCCGACATTAATTATGTGTGTCCGAGGCATCGAGACCGTCTAGTAAAGCATTATTTCTCATATAATTCAGTAAATTTTTCACAATATTTTTTTCACCCTATTTGATTTTACAAGCTGGAAGTGTGTGTATACCGTGGAATATTTATGGAAGAAAAATAACGGAATATTCAAATTATCTCGCACTCACTCTCAATGTTTCAATTTACATTGCCAACGTTTACACGAGCAAATTCGGTCTGAGAAATTCTTGTCTATTCTCTTTTGTGAATTTCTTTTGCGTTTACACACGGAAACAAGAATTTGTCTATGCAAGAAAATTTCAAAGCAATTACTGCGTCAACCCGCCACAACAAACGTAAATTCAAAGCATAATATCAGCTAAAGAATAGAACGAAAGGGATTTCGCGTGTACGACAAATTCTGTACACCACCCTTTCGTTTTTCCATTCTTGCCTACAAACAGGAAAACTTTCTTTCAAGAGTTTCCTCGTGTAAACGCTGTCATTGCAAATCATAAATCTTAACTTTAAATTGTGAATGTGTTGGTTTGTTTATATTTATCAATGAATGTTGTTGTTCTAATTACGAGCTTTTTTGAACACAATTAAAAACTTTTTTTTTAGACAATAATATTGGTCGAAAAAATTGTATAGTGATGGACCAATCACTCAAAAAAGTTTCAGTTTATTTAAAAAACCTGAGGGTTATGATAGGCCCATTATAGATGGAATAACCCATACGCATTTGAATTTCTTACCGGACAATATTGCTGACGTAAGTGACGAACACGGCGAGAGATTCCACCAACAAATTAAGGCCCAACAGTCGATAGCGGCGCAATCAATATTTTTGGGATGAACTATGGAAGACTATGTACGTGTGGATCGGTTTATTCCTACGCTTTTATCTGGTTATGATTTGTTTTCTTATTTTTTTTTTGATTAGTATAAATTATATTCCAAAGTTCTTGGTTTTTTATTTCCACATGAAGTTGAAAATTAATATATTCAGAAAATGTGGAGTTTGGATTTATTTATTCCATAACTTTTCATTTTACATTCGATTTTCTTCTGGTTCGCTTTATTTTTTTGCGAAAAAGTACAATTTTTTTCCGAAAAAGTACCATTTTTCGGTACATGAAGTAAAACCAAACGTTTTTCATCGATTTCTGTTTATCCGTTGCCACAGAATCAGCAGCGAAAATTTTTTTTAATCTTGCATATTTTCATCCATACTTTTTAGGTCATTTAACCAAATAAGGATTCAGTCGAAAAAATGGAAAAATTACAATATACGTCTCAAAAACGTTTCCGTAGAAAACTTTCAACGTTGATTTTCGTCATCTCTCATTAAATTTACATCTATAGTGTAAAGTAGTATAATTATGAATGAATGTGAATGCGTCACTATCAGTCAGTCAGTCACTTGTTTTGCCTTACATAATAGTCTCTAAGATTTTGTTAACTGATTTGGATTTCTTAGAAATTTGATGTACCTAAAGTGAAACTTTTTTCAGATACTTGAAAGGTCCAGATCACCAATAAAATTAAATTGCTTATAAACAATTATTTAAAAACTATGAAAAAAATTATTTTTTTAAAATTTTCCAAACAATTAATTTAAGTACAATTCATTCCTTTAATATGCCAAAGATTGATTTAGATCGATTTATATGCTAAGAGCAACAAGCTTTTGTTTATAAAATTGCCTAACATTTAATTTTACAAACACTTAGTTAAAAAAAAAAACAATCAAAAATATATATGTAAAAAAGTTAGAACAGATTTTCAGCATTTCGATAGAAATCATTATTCTGACTCCATTACTTATTGACTATTTAATTATTATTACTATAATTATTAAAAAAAAAATATTAATTCATATATAAAATTTTTTTAATTTTACACATTTACAAGTGCAAAAAGAAAATACAAAAATAAATCTTTGTGTTTTAAATATTGAGTTTAAAAAAATATTTTTTGAATTATGTACATAAAAAAAACAAGAATATACATATTTACTTATAAGATTTTTTTTTTATCAAACGTACATATAAAGTTTTTTTTACCCATCATAAAACGTTAAATTTTTATTTGGGAACGGAGATATCTGGTAAATGCATTTAGGCATAAGCAGTGTTAATTACAGTTGGAAGTGTAGTTATGGGTTTACTTTGCTAGTGAATTGTAGAGATGACTTTATTTAGAAATCGAATGTGAAAATTTCTTATGATTTTGCTAGACTGTGTCGGTGAGTATAAAAACCCTATGTTATCAGGGGAAAAATATTCCTCATCCATGACTTGGGTCGGATAATAAGTTGGCCCAAGCGAGCCAAAAAAAAAATTTTTCTGAAATCTTATCTGTAAAAAGAAAATATAATGTGATTTTCATATTATCGTTTTACATTGGAATTTCTTCGACTTGTTCAGGATTTGGCACTTTCCATTTTTTACCAAAAAATCAGAAGAAACAAACTTATATTAATATTAATATAAGCGCAGCTAATCGTTCTGCTAATCTTCGCAACTATCATTAAACTGACCAACCGATGATATAAAAACAATATACTCCATCTCTCTCATGCCGACGGTGTGAAAAAGATGGTCCTCCGCCAGTACCAATGTAGACACTTGAAGTCATAAACATCAGTGGGGATGGATCATCACTCGCATTTTAATGTGTAGTAGATCTTAAAATAAGTTGCAGCATATAAAACCTTTACAAATTATCGCGGAACAATTATTTAAGTTCAGTGGAACATTGGCGTTACGCGGAACATAGTTTCGAAAACCTTGGCTTATGTATGTAAAAGCATTTATTTGTTTAATTTTGATTAACATTTTTTAAATTAAGCTAATTTATGTTATTAAAATAAGTAACATTTTATAGTCTGTAAAACTTTAATGTCAGTAGACTAAAATAAAGAAATAAATGAATTTAAAAATCTGGTACAGTTTATTATTTTACGAATAACACAACATATCAGGAATGTAGCTATCCAAAATCATTTCAGTTTTTTAAAGATATACAGTTTCCCATTTAAAAGTGAGAATTCAAGTATAATTTTTTTTTGCAATCTAGTAAAAAGAAAAAAACCGAAGACGTTCTTTATAAAAATTATAGTAGTGGTTAACCAAAGATCACCGAAGTTTTTTTTTTTTTTTGTCATTAGCCTCTATTCTTGTCATCTTCAAGCCTATATTTGAAAAACACACAGCAATACGAATAACATTGTTTACACCTATTTGCCTAATTTTCTTTTTTTAAATTTGTAAGGCTAGGACAAAATTACTTACCATTTCATACATCACTACACCGGTCCCCCACCAATCTACTGCATGCCCGTAATCATTATCTTCTAATACTTCAGGCGCCAAATACTCTGGTGTGCCACAAAATGTTTTTGTTGTTGTACCATATGTAATATCCTCTTTGCAAAGCCCGAAGTCAGCAATTTTTATGTGACCGTCTTTGTCCAGCAAAAGATTTTCTAATTTCAAGTCACGATAGATAATTCCTTGTGAATGTAAATAGCCTAAAGCTGAAATTATTTCAGCTCCATAAAATCGTGTACGATCTTCGCTGAAAATACGTTTACGACTCAAATGAAAGAACAATTCTCCACCATTAACATATTGCATCACAAAACAGAGACGATCGTTCGTTTGAAAAGAATATTTAAGTGACTGAAGATAAATAATAAAGTTGATTTAAAGTAATGTATATTCATTCATTCAATGGTTACTTACAATTAAAAATGGATGATTCGTAGTTTGTAAGACTCGACTCTCTGTTAGTGTATGGGCTACTTCATCTTTTTGAATAATAACTTCTTTTTTCAAAATTTTAATAGCATATAATTTTGCTGTTGATTTTTCGCGGCATAAAATAACTTTACCGAATGTGCCTTTTCCGAGAACTTTCAAAAATTCAAAGTTTTCAAGTGTCTGAAATATAAAATAAATAGCAAAATACCAATTATGTTTTGAGATAAGTGTATAAAGTAAAATGTAGTCATTATCTATTTTGTTTATTCTAATGTACTACAGTATCAAGTTTTATTGATACTTTCAATTTCATTTATAATTTCTTTCTATTTTTGTGAAGCTTGCATTAGTTATTTCGTCAATTTCTTAAAGACAAATTCGTATTAAAAGTGTCAGAAGATTGCGACAGCTCTTTGTGAACTATTGCTTGAGCTTTTGAACTTTATGCTGCAGACAGCTAAATCTGACTATCGACAGTAACAGTTTTATAGCAAATTGAAACGCTTGATAGCAGCGTGCTGGAGATAAGAATAGTCAAATTGCGAGCCCTCTGGTGAGTGATTTTTGATATAATTTATCGGAGATTTATGCTTTTATTTGCATTAATTTTAATGTATTTTTCATTACGTGATTTGAATCAAAACCTAAAAGCCCAGTTTTGCCTTTTGTTAAAAAGATTTATGGTTTACACAAAATTGTCGGGAGCTTGTTGTCAGTCAAAAGAAAGAAAAAAGTCAAAGCTATTCAACCGATTTTGACAAGTAAAGTGTTATTCTTTTTATATTTCTAAGAAGATTATTACAAGAATATTGAATCTTTATTAAGGTTTGAGTTCTCTTAAAATACATGGCTTTTCCTTTCATAAACAATATTACCAATCTATTTCTCAACAAACTCGAATGCTTTCATTTTCTGAGAACATGAAAAAATCCAATACTATGTATCAAACAGAGTTCCTAAACACTCAACATTGAGGAGGAATATTTCAATGTTTGTCCTCAATACAATTCAAGAATGAAAACAAAATTATTGATTTGTTAATTATCATCACTGCAAACTTCTTTAAAAATATTGCCAAATGAATGTATCATTTGTGTACTCAAGAGCGACAAGAATGATTCAAATGGCATCTCAAAATGAATTACTCAATTTCCACATCATCTTAAATGATTTTATCATTTTATAAACTCAAAAGGGATGAAAACAAAACGACACGCATCAACACGATGATGGCTCATTAATTATTTATGAGCGAATGATGAAATCAAATGAGGAGTTCTAATAGTGTGAATGCTGATATGCAAGCGCTCTTGAGTTTTTAAAACTAAAAGATATCTAAAAAGTGCAGGACCTCTACACGCTCTGGTATCAGATAGCAATCAATAGAGACGGAATAACTAAATGCGGACAATTATACGTTGGAACAAAAACGTCTAGACAAAAAACAGGGTTAGGTCACAAGTTCAATTTGAAGTCAAATAGTGATAATAAAACTAAACTGGCGGCGGTCTACGTGATCAAGAATATCACTATGTGTAGCGTCTAACATAGTTAGTAACTTCCAATATTGCAAATCATGAACACACCTACAAATAAGGGACTTAACTACAAGGCCTACAGACACAAGTCTGCTCATATATTTAAACATTTGATAAAACAGAAAAAAAAACAATTGACGAGATAACGAAACAACATTAAGACATTGATGTTTCGTAAATTATTTTTTCTGTATATTTAAGCCCTGATGATGGTTGGAAAATTCATCCAAAATATCAGAATACAAAAATCAATAATAAAACATAACAAATCATTATGTAAAAAATAGAGCACTCCATGATAATATTTTTTACTTTATTGTGCAGTGAAAATTTACAACTATAATTCTAAAACTTCCCATCTCAAAAACTCATTTTCTGGAGAGATCATCTCCGTTACCCTCCGTCAAATTACATACATTGAGAAATATTTATGCATGTAGAAAACAATGATTGTTTGGGTCTCATATCTGGAACGATATAAGATATTAATAGAAACCAAACAAGTACACTATTCTTACTGATTTAAACGTATCATGATAGAAATATTTTTTATTAAAATAAATGTATGTATACATAACTAATCTCTGCAGAAGTTTCTATTTGACTTAGTCATGAATCAAAAGCCTTGAACTAACCCTCAATAAGAATAAAACTGATATACATAAAAAAGTATAAGTTTATACATAACTTTGCCAATAGTAAGATCGTTTGCTTTAATTGTTTCTGTCGACTTGTTGTGTTCAAGTCATTTTCTTCTAATTATTGCCGCAATTTGTGCAAACTTATTAACTGACCACAGCTTCAAATCCGAAGTCAAAACGCAAGGAGAGGTTGATGCCGCGAATAGTAACATTTTATCATTGAATTTATTTATACAATTGAAACAGTAAGTTTTAAATGCGCGAAAAACGAGCGTGGACTGCATTTTACAAAGTATGAAGATTTTAAATGTTACTGAAGACGATAAAGGTCACTGCCACAATTTGCATTCAATTTATTTAATGAGCATATACTACTATCGACGTTTTTAACTGGATTTGATATTAAAGTTAAGGCTTCTATTTTATTGCTTCTGTTATGATTCTTTGTTAAAAAAAAGTAAAATTCAAATTATGTATATAGTTTGAAAATAGCGAAATCCGTCGTATGTAAAAATGACTGTAAGGTGGGATTAGGGTTCATATTTTCTTATCAATACGTACCACTTTTTTTACGCCACTATTTCGTGTGGACGTTCCCTGTCTGGAAAATTTCTCTGATAGTTCATCTTCTGCAATGGAAGCCATATCGACATCTCCCATGTCTGTTGAAGTCGAAGGGGACATTGCAGTTTCGCCCATTTCACTAAGACGACTTGCAACGGTACTACAAGAAGAAAGTACAAAACAATTATATTACAATAGTATGAACAAATTTAATTTCCTACCGTATAGCATCAGTCCATTGCTGACGTTCATCTTCTGAATCAACGCAAAATGTTCGTTCAATAACGGTTGTCCACTGTAAACCACGTATGATAAATGTAAACGGCTTTGGCCTATCGACGGTCATTATTTGGCACCCACGGACAGTAAAGTTATTTAGTTGATCTAATGTAGTATTGGTTGTGGGTCTACTACGATATCCCATTAGAGTGCCGTCATCACGTAAAATAAAATAACGCGGACGCCATGTTCTTATGTGTTCGCCGCGTTTTTGTAGCCATCCTTCTTTTACGACCGATGAATGAGGACCAGCGGCAAAGGTTTCATATGGGGATGCTGTACAGGTATTATGTTATTTGTTGTATTATGTATTTACAATCTATGATTTTCTTACCAGTTGCCATAGCGTTTGTTGGATATCCTTCCGAGATATACAAAGGAGGAAAAGAGGCAGTGCTGGTGTTAGAGCTGTTGCTGTTGTTATTACTGTTGCTCGAAAACGAACCAGTAAATGAATTCACAAAACTGGAACTCAATAAGCTCGAAGAGGTAGACCCTGAAGTAGCAGTTGCACTTGTTTTAGCACCGGCAGCTGCAACGACAGTTGATCTCCTCGGAGCCGCAAATGGTAAGTAATTCGTGATGAAAAATTTTTGTACACAAATCAAACCAAATTTCTATAATCGCAAATGGCAAATTTACTGTAAAGAAAGGTGAAAAAGTATGTTGAAATGTAATTTCGGTACAACTTTCTGGGCTGGTTCACAATGTTCAGTTAAATCTTAACTGGAACTTTAACTTGCAGTTTGGTACAATGTTTGTTTAACATTTTCTTAACTAGAAGTTAAGCTTTCAGTGAACATTGTGAAATCGACACTTAGATACATATATAAGACAGATCTTTGTGTAAAGTATTTGACCTCTGCAAGCATTTTAATTTTTAAACCGTATTGATTTTTGCTGAAAAATTGGAAAATTCGGTTAATTTAAAAGGAATATGGTAAATCTATAAAAAAAAAGGAAACACGAAAAGGAGCACAATTTTGCTCAATGAGCTCTTGCTGTAAATATATGCATTAGGATGATTCAAATATTTTTAACATTTTAATATAGCAAGTTTTCCATATTCCAATTCCATTTCCATAGGAATTACATGGACAATTTACTAGACAATTTCGTCGTCTATATCTCGTTAAAACAAAGTTTTACATAAACGGGACAAAGCCCATTAGAAAAAGCATAAAGTTTTTACAAAAAAAAAAAAATATAAAATAAAAATAAACCAAAAAATAGGATTTCTTTTTCAATCTTCGAAATATTCCTAAACTCTGAAAGCTAAGGCTTATTTACACTTTAGAAGATCATCAGTGATGGAAGATCATCTTGGAAGAATTTTTGAAAGTGATAGGTGTAAATTGCCTTTCACTTTTATTTCTTCCAAAGTTCTCTTCCAACTTTGGAAGAAAGCGTCGTTCACTGATTCGAAAAATGTAAACAAACATTTGTCACATTTTCTATTTTTTGACATCCGCGGTCGTAGTCTCACACAGAAATGAACTGTGAAATATTAAACCACAGAAATGAAAGAAAATATGTATGTAAATACAGTAGAGTCTCGATTATCTGTCAGGCACGGGGATGAACGCATGACGGATGACCGAAAAGACGATTAAAAGAAAACTCATATGTTTTAGATATTACATCCAAAATTCTGAAAATTTTTTCGTTGTCATTATGCATACAAATACGCAAAAGAAGACCAGATTAAAATTTAACGCCGAACAACAAGTTATTTTCGAATTATCCTCAAATTCAACAGTTGAAATGTTAATTGTGATCTGGACTCGGGATAAATCATAAAAGCTTGTTTTTATTTTTCTTAAATATGACGAAAACAATCCGCCGCATAAATACCAGGAAATGAATCGCATTTTATTTATTTTGATAAGACGACAACGAAATAAAACACGAAATGAAATGTAGCGTGACAGTTAACGGAGGTGACGGATAATAAGGAGACGGATAATCGAGGTTCTACTGTAAAGATGAATGATCTGGGTGAATTCACTGATTGAATCACTTTGAATGAACTTCCAAAGTGAAACAGTGTAAAGCGTGCTTAATAAACTGGTGATAGTCACGAACAAAATTATTAGATATTTTTTTAGTTTAAATTATATGCTCTTTCTAATAACCTTATTCCCATTTGTGTCTTTCATTTACCGAGATAGAGACGAAATTGTCTAGTTAAGCATTCTTTCCCATGTTAATCCAATGGAAAACGAAAAAATGCAATAAGCCACCAGTAAATGTTAACATAATGAGCTATCCTGAATTTTTCTATCATGTATCTACAACTATTAAACCGGTTTCAAAAAAGAGGTTGCCAAGTGGCCTCTTTTGTTGCGGCCAGGCCGTTAATTGTGTGCCAAAGCCATAGGTCGCATAGAAAAATTTCCGTTAATCACCGTTGATTGGAGGTAAAATTAAAAAAAAACAAAGGTCATCAGGATAAATATTTCAAAAACCCTAATATATGCATGCCACTTTAATATGAAAGCACAAAATTTTTCAAAAAGTAAAACTTCTAGTCGATCCAAGTTATGTTTTTCTTATGGACTTCAAGTTGTTGAATTTAAATTTGGCGGCGGTTCGCACGTTCGAATTTTTAACATTTGGAATAAATTTCCTATTCCTGGATAGGAATAAATTTCCTCAAAAATTGCAACACTGGGAATTGAAATTCGGAATCGACTTTATCGATTCCGTGACATTTTCGAACATTTTTCGAAAGAAAATATCTCAAAAAATATGGTGAATAGAATAAAAATAATTTTTGTTTAAATTTGCTCAATTTTTTTTTAAAAAACTTTAAATAAACTTAATTTTTTTATAGTATTTTTTTTTGTGTCATTCAAGCAATTCTAAAAGTGTATCTGCTTTCAAATCGAAATTCCCGACGTAATTTTGGAAAATATGAATTTTTTATTGTAGGCGCGCACCAGTTTAATTGTTTGAATTGCATATTTTAAAAAAATATATTGGGAATTTCGATTAGATTCTAACGATTCATTAAAATATAACAAAAAATTAAAAAAAAACTAGTAAAAGTGTTATCTTCGGCCAGGCCGAAACTCACATACCCTACACTGCATTGATAGTACTTTCTAAATAAATGTTAAAAATACATTGAAAATATTACATAAAAACTTTCATAAAAATCATATGTGGCAATTGTGAGCTATACGAAATCAAAATTTTCAATTGTTGAAAAGTGCCACGCCCACTCTTCCAATTCCGCCCACTTTAAGAAAAATTAAGGATATTATAATGATCTGTATCCGTGTACTTAATTTCATCACATCTTGCACGGTTAAAGAGCTATGGCGACATTAAAGTTAAAATTTAGAGATGTGCCACGCCCTTTTAAGAGCCTTTGCAAATTTGAAACCTAGCCCAATCTTAATTTTGCTCACATGTTCAACAATTCACCAAGTTTCATCAAAATTGCAGCAACTTTTTTCAAAATGTACAGGGGCATATTTACATAGAGTATGGGCAGTGGGCGTGGCCGAGAAGCCCATTTTTACATGCTAGCAGCTTGTCAAAAGGTGTGACCTATGTGCCAAATTTCATTGAATTAGCTTGCTTAGTTTTCCAGTAATCTTGATTTCAACAAACAGACAGACTGTCAGACAGACACACAGACAGATAGACAGGCAGACAGACAGATAGACAGGCAGACAGGCAGACAGACAGACAGACATAGCATTATCGACTCAGGTGGTGACGCTGATCAATAATATATACACTTTTTTATACCTGCGACGCCCCCTTCTATGCGTTACAAACGGAATGTAGCGTATAAATAGAGTTATTCGAAAATATTTTGAGGAACATGGTAAACACAATTCTTGCGTAGCTCTACATGAATCAGCGCCAAATCACACGATCTTGTAAACCACTTGACATCGCCATATTTCAAAATAACATGTCCAGAGTAAAGTTCGCACAATAAAGCCAGAATTGTTCGTGTTCATACAGCCATTACGTTCTGCAGTAACAGTTGCGCCTTCATCATTCACCACAGCTTATAGCTCCTGCCGATCAAATATATACCTACATATCTATGTCTATGGCTAGGCGATTTTGCGTAGCGCGACACGAGCGTCGGAGTCCTACAAAGACAATAAAAGTTTGGTGCACCATTCCGATGAGGAAAGGTTGAAAATCTATTTTGACCGATGAGGAATGGTCAAAAATAAATTTTTAACATATGGAACGGCCCCGCTAGAGACCGCATCGGACCTTTATTTTTTACCAATCGATGAGGAAAGGTCCAAAAGAGATTTTTAACATAATTTGAGACGACATCGGAAGAGACCGCTTTGGACTCATTTCCGAAAAAAAAGTGTATGCAGTAAGCGATGAGAAAATGTCTTTTCCGAGACCGTCATACATATCAACGTATTTTATTTTGTTAACATCGTTGGGGGATATCTATCATTTGAAAATTGTGTTTGATAGGATTTCGATCGTATTTCATCTCTTTTCATACATCGCATAGATTTATTATTATTTGTATCATTTCTTGTAATGTAAGGAGATAAATTCTGTAATCCAATATTTTTCTGGTACATAACATTATATCGGTTATCTGACACTTCAGCATAAATGCCAGTTGCTTCATATTTATAGATCTCTTTAATACGTTCGTTAACCTCTCCAAGTTATGTTCAGCTAAAAAAAATTATTCTCTTTCCATTCCTCTTGATTTAACGGTTTTTATGCGTTGCGTATTATATTTATTTACTATTTTTTCCTTTATTGATTTCTGCAGAATGAAAGAAACAAATTTCGAACATCATCAGTTGAACCCATTTATCAAGCAAATTCAAAAATAGTTTTTGTACAGCACTAGGAACATTCCTAAACACCATTCAAGATTGATATCGATTTCTAATCCCAATCGATAAAGAAATGTCGCAAATAATATTTAGCCATCAAAGGAGCGTCTCTGGACACCATTCGGAACCGCGTTAGAACCATTTTTTGAAAAATAATTTCTACCACCAACCGATGAAAGAATGTTGTTTATGATTTTTAGACACCATTTCGCACCATGGGCTGTCGATATGGACCCATTTTTTGAAAAACATATTTTACCACCAAACTATAATCTTTGAACAGAACTATAGTCTATACTTCGCTGGGCACCATTCACAGCCCTTTTCAACCGCTTTTATGAAAAGAAAAATACACCATCTAATGAATATATTCAAATATTATCTTTGGACATCACGGACCCGATTTCAGGCCATTTTCATTTCGGTCACGAAGTGTACCCAAAATCGATTTTTAACTATTTTCATCCATTGGCGCAAGAAAAAGTTCGATACATGTGCCATAATTGGTCCCCAATAGTAGTAAGGCTCTACTTTTGATATCTAATATTTTAATTAAACCTTTCGTTATCGTTTGGCGCAAAAATTATTTCGAAAAATGTCGAAATCAATGCCGAATTGTGTTCAAAATTTATTTTCGAAATTTTCCCATTGATTAGTTTTTCAATGCATATAATTTTGTCTTTAAAGCTAATGAGACAGTGAAAAATAAAATGCTTGGACCAATTTTTTTGGGAGTTGACTAGGTTTTGAGTAAAAACTAAATAAACGTTAATTGCTCGTAGGACGTATGTATACCAAACTTAAATAAAAATTCTTAAATGTCAAAAATTATTTTTCAACAAAAACAGATGAACCGAGTATTTTTTTTTTTTTTTTCTTAAAAACTCGTTTAGTAACAAATAAAATGTCTTGTGTCACTGTCAGTTGTGTTCAGTAAAGTTTGCAATTTAATCCGAAAATGCCCGAACTTTGGTCAATTTTGATATTTTAATTAAAAGTGTATACGATAACAGCCTGAATTGTAAGTCACACGATAGAAGTCGAAGAGCCTAAATAGAATATGTAAGGTAAGTGTACGATATTCCGGCCTAGTACAATATTACGGTCTATTACTTTTTGAGTTATTAAATAAGAAAAGTATTGAATATTCTGCGAAATAAAGTAGCAAGACATCATCCGTGATATTCTGGAAACCAAAATTCTTACTTTACTGAACGTTATTTTTAGTTTGTAAATGATAAATATCGTTTTGAATGGTCCGTCGACAACAACTCGTCTTTTGAGAGAGTTGTGCTAGGTGAAACTACAACGAGTTGTAACAGTCTTTATAAGAATATAAGAAGTGATAAATAAGTTTATTCTTATAGTGTTCTGGATTTTTACATTAATTATGGTTATATTTAGTAACTAATAATAATTTAAATCCGTCATGGTGTGTTTTTATCATTGAAAAAAACGTTCTTTTGACGAACGGAATTACGTTCATGACTTTATGAGGCTTGTACATTATTCCGTTCTTGGAACGGAATTAGGATATAGGATCGAATATTTATTTTATGTTTAAAATAAATTTTCACAAATTAATTAATGGAATTATTGTGTTAACAAACAAAGTACATTACTAAAATACGCCTGAGATAATTACGTACCAATATTTTTTGAACCAAATTATTATAATTTAAGTTTTAAAAAGCAAATATTGCTGTGATTATAAGAGAATCTGTTCTCTGCCCGACTTTTTAAATTCATTATTATTTATATGTAATCGCAGAGTTTCATATCTTGCTGATATTACATTGAAAGTTATCATTTTTACAAATCATTTCTATTTTAAGTACTTGAAATATATTTTATATTGCATTATTTATTATTCGATTCTTTAACATTCGTTATACATATATACCTAATTGTGTCTACATGTATCGCAAAACCATAATTTTTATAATAGACCGGAATTAAGGACTTATTAGAACGGAATTAGTCGCAGCGTGAAATTCTGAAGGACGGAATTAGAGACAATAAAAGGATTTATAAATTTATTAATAACAAATATAAACTGTGATATAATATACATGAAATGCATAAAATTCAAAACACAACAGCTATATATTTATAATCAGATATGTGCGAAATGATTACTTTTATTCTAATAATTACAAAATAGGTCTAAGAGTGTAAAAAGCCTTAATAGTCCGGAATATGGTACATTTACCTTAATGTTGCATTGTTGAATTCTGTTTTAAACATTGCTAGTCATCTGTTTTGTTGTCAATTTGTGTTAATAAAGATTACAGCTTTAAATATATGCCAATTTATAGACGTCGAAGAGCCTGAATAGTACAGGTTTCAGGATTCCACCCGTTTTTTGGGTAAATCTTTCATGATTGGGTGGCAACTCATGTTTGGGATAGGATTTGACAAGGCAAACCATTTAGGCTCTTCGAGCTCTATCATTTGGCACACATTTCAAGCTCTAATCTTGTAAATGTCCAATGAACCATTGATACGAGGTTATTTTTCTTAGGTATTTTTTCCCGCTGATTTCGAAAACCAAGACTTATTTTTATTTTTAATCGTTCTTAGTACCAAATTGAAACAAAACCATATGTTATTATTAAATTAATCCAGTTTAACCCATCGACTGGTGATCGCATTCAATAAAAAATTTATATTTTCTAAAGTTATTTGGGAGATTTCGATTTGAAAGCCGATATATCCTTAGGATTGGTTGAAGAATAACAGTAAACTCAAAAAAAGGTGTTTTTGTTTGTGGATTTTTAGGAAAATTTTTATAAATAAAATGTTTGAGCAAATTTTATTAGAGTAAATTATCTTTTTTTTAATATCAAATCATTTTTATGCAAAAATTTTATCGTTTTTTATTCTATTCCGCATAGTTTTTGAGATACTTAGAATCAAAAAATTTAACAGTAAGTCAGTCAAAAGAGTGCAGGTATTTCAAGAATGACCGATATGACTATGAATAGTCAGCGTAGACTTTAACAGTTTTGTACAAATTGCCAAGAAGTATTTATTTTACAGCATTGCTAGAGTAAATTAACTAATATTTTCACTAATTCCATCTAATTTGAAGTTTTAGTTTTTGTGGACCACAATACTGATTTTGCATAAATTCTAAGCAGTGCACCGATTTCCACAACAATTGTGTAAAATCCGGTTTTTTCAACTTATTAATAATATTTCAGGCGAACCGCACTGAAATTTTTAATTAAAGTTTTATTTTGCAATTTTGACATTAATCCATTAGTTGTAACACCCAGTATATGGGTAAATAAAGTTCTTTCTACTATGTATGTGGCAAAAAATTTAATTCCCATTAATCGCATTTTCGCTACTGCTTGCCCATAAGTTCCCCGATTTAATGTTTATCCGTGAAGTGGAGTTTTTCATTTTATGGCGCATTTGTTATTGTACGAACATGCAAATATTTGTTTTACCTTTTCTTTGAAGCGCAGCCTTGTTTTCAAGTCGGGTGAATCAGCAATCCACGTTCTTGGAAACTCCACTGCCGATATCTCTGCTGCTGCAGTGACCGTGAGACAACCGAAAAGGGGCGACGACGACGAGAGCGCCTCAACTACGCCTTGGGACGGATGTAGGGTCGAATGTTAAAACTTTTTGCAAAATTCTTCGCTTTTTCTCACTTTTCTTAGTTTTAATCTTTATTTTGCACGATTTTCCAAATTAAAACAGGAAATCTTTAAAATATATGACTGCAACTTGTTTTTTCCACTTTTTTTTATTTTTGGTGCTGTGTCAGCCTCGAGTGTCGATCGTGCGTTCTTGAGATTTTTTTCTATTTGGGATCGGAATGATTCCAGACTTACTCAACCATTTCACTAGTTTTAACTGTTATAAGCACTTTAATTTCAGGTTCTTTATTTCCATGCATAAATAATTGAGCAAAAATTACTTCAGCTTCGATCGTAAAAATATTATGGTTTTCTATGCAGAGACGATAATCGCCATTTTTGAGTAGTATTTTTTTCTTCGTCTTTTTGACGTTTTTTTCTTCTGTATTTTTCAACTGTTGGTAGTATCGCACATTTCGGGGAAGCTTTTACTTGATTTTGGCAGTTGGCTGCAATGTTCATTCATGAGAAGTAGTGATGCCGCTTATGCGTTAATTCATATTGAACCACATTATTTCCTAGAACACTTTTTGTAGTAAGAGTTTATAAATCAATGTCTATATAAATTGGCAGTTGATAAACGGCCACAACGTTTTAAAACAGCCACAGCACAACAAAATCGCTTCATGTTTTGTTTGTTGGAAAGGTTGTGAAGAGAGGGAGGGCGAGGTAAACTTTTTTTAAATAGTAGGCGGAGTCTTGCCGCTAACCAGAAAAATCATTTCAACGGCTAAACCACTGGACTGATTTCAATAGAAAATGGTTTTGAGATACTTAAATTGAACTCTAAGGAAAGTTATTAGAAAATCTGAATTCTTTAAGAGGGCATGGGACCGTCACGGGTTTTAATGAAACTTGGTATGGAGATGAGTAAAAATATATGCTTTAAGTTGGTGTAGCCACGCCTATAATAGGAAAAAATGTTTTCCTTTCCAAGCGAATAGATCGATTTTGATGGAATTTGGTAAAGAGATGGATTGAAGCCTAAAAAAAATGTATACAACTTATTTAAATGTGCGTGGCACCGTTCCTAACAGAAAAACATTTTTCAGTACTAAGCTAATGGATTGCTTTTGATGGAATTTGGTACAAACATAGATTTAATCCTGAAAAATCTATTTTTATATAGTTTAATTTTTTAGAACATTATCGCTCAGATTTCTTTTTTGTTGGAAAGGTGAACAGGAACAGTGCACAATGTAAGTTTTTTTCCTTTAAGAAGAAAATACGTTTCCACTGCTGAACTAATGGTTCGATTGTAATGAAATTTGGTTTAGAGTAACGTGACCATATGAGCCGCATTTCCGGCGCAAGTCCGCGTTTTCAGTTTTCTGCTCCGCGTGGTTCGCGTTTTCATTGAAAATAAAACATCTTATTTTGCAAGGGTTTTCGGTGAAAGTGGGGACCTTGTTTTTTTAGTATATGTAAACAATAGCTAAATATCTGATTTTTCATAAAAATATTTCAGATATCTGATTTGCTACGGTTCCGGGATGTGAAACTAGGACCCTATTTTTTAGTACATAAGAACAAACGAATCTTCAAAAAAGTTTCATCAGGTTTTTCCTGCTCCGCGTTTTGGTGAAAAATATCTGGTCACGTTAGTTTAGAGATAGATTGAGCCCAAAGGAAGGTTATAGTAAACTCTTAGTTCTGTACGTGGGGTGGCACCGCCTCTAATGGGACAAGACGCTGACGTGGCTGAGCCGCTGATTTCGATGAAAATCGTACGGAAATAGATTAATAAAGATATTTTACTTCTTATGAGTAGTACCACGTTCCTATCAGGGAAAAACGTAACTACGGCTAAACTAATTCACCGATTTTTATGAAATTTGGTATGGAGATAGATTGATTTCTAAGGAAACGATAGAGATTGGGATATATCCCTTGTAGTAAAAAGAGGTTTTATAACTTTTTTTACATGTCTTTTACAGACAAGAAGAAAGACAACACATTACATTTATAAATTCTGTATTGGGGCTTATAAAAGCCATTTGGCGTATGAAGTATCAAGACATTTTCCTCTCTTTGACATCTTTCAAGAGACTCGGTAAACTATCTCTATGAGCTGTTAAAAAACACCTTGATGAAAACATCTAAAACACATTTCTTGATAAGATTTTATTTTATTACCATCAAAATTTAATTTTTACTTACGTTAGAATCTTGAAAAGTCGGTCTCGAACCCATGTCTTGCCTACTAGGCTACTAGTCATATATTATATGTATTACATATCAAATGCGAATCATATCTTTTCACATATGTTTTGGTAAAGCGACACAAAATGGACAATAATATGCCCTATCTGATGTGTCTCTGAAAACATGAGACGTCATGTAAACGCTGTCTAGGGATAATACCATGAATTTTTTTATCAGAAGCGTTTACAAAAAATAACTCTTCCAATATCAGTTTTTTTTTAATATTAAATACCAAAAAGTTGGTTGGATTTTAATTAATGGGCGACCCCTAGTATGTATAACTCTGTGGCGTCATTTCACCACAACCTTGTGGGGGCAAGAATTATAATTCCACCACTATTATATGGGTTTATTGAAGTGATTTGTGGAATAATAAGTAGTATCAGATAATTCGGAGTGGGGGGGGAGGGTAGGCCAATGTCCTCCACAGCCCTACTGAATTGACGCCACTGGCATAACTATTTACTTATTTTTCCGGCTATAAAAGACCCATGATACTCGTTCAATTAACAAGGAAGAATTATTTTGTCAAACTCAATCTATACAACCGGAAAAGTTTCATCGTCGCTGTCAAGAGGAACAAAAAAAAAGAAGACAAGAAGTCTGTCAATGCATGCTTTTGGATATGAGTATGGTATTTAGAATTGTCGGTGTCTTATCTTAGCTGATTTTAACAGAAAAGCAAACCATAAACAAAGAAGAGAATTGTCATTTAAAGTTAGTACTATTTACTATAATTGTACCATTCAACGGACTTATTACTTATTTAGATTTGGATAGTTATATATCTGACATATTAAAATGTCAGTGGGCCTACTATTTAATTAATTTATAATTTTTCATAATTAGAAATGGGTTTTATATTCAGAATATTTATGTTACTAAAATACGGCTCAGAAATATATTGCGGACTTACATGCAATTTAGAAAAGTTTAGTGCATTCACACTTATTACTCTTACACACAGTCTCTTCCACAACTAGAAAAAGACATATTTCGCTATTTTTGGAACTTACGTAAAAACTTAACTAACATAAAAATTAGGAGCTGAAGTAAACTTACTTAATATCACAGTACACATGATGTTTGCTTCTCAACAGATAAAATGAGAATAAGGAGTGAAAGCAAGTATGTAAACGTACTACTTGCCCTCATACGCTCAGAATTTTCGCTCAACTTGAAAAAAAATCAAACTGTTATGAGTTTCATCCAACCGACCGTACGACTTCTGTTTTTTCATACAACTTGCCCTCAGACGCACAGACTTTATATCCGTTCAGTCAAAGTTGGATGAAAAATCTGAAAGGCTGAGGCTTCTATTATGTCCCTTTAATATTTGATTTCAATTTAACTGCATTCCATATCTGCTCCTCTAACATAGTACTACCGTAGAACAAATCAGAAAAGAACATCACTTCTGTCTTAAAATTGCAACCGTGTTTAAAAAAGCAGGGATGGCACTCAAATTTATTCAAAAAAACTAAATCAATAATGTAGCTCTTATGTGAATTTTAGATTGGATACAGATCTCTTTTTGATTTAGTTCCTCAGCCAACCAAATTAAATTTAAAATTGTGCAGAAGTCGCACTTATTCAACAACAACATCATAAACAGTAATTGACGCTGTATTTCAAAGATATATTGATCGGTTCCAAACCAAAGAATTTATTTCATACTTCAGTTACCATAAGCCACTCGTGTCATTTGATGAAATCTAAAACATGGAGCCTAAATACTAAAACTACTTTTAAACTTGATACAAATATTAAAATAAGCATATCCTATAACTATCCCACTACGTCTCATTCTCTCGCAGTTTAGTTTTCTAAAGGTTTCACTTCTACCGCGTGTGAGCGGTATGCTGCATACATGCTTTTTTGTCTAATTTGATTGGAAATTTTTCAGTTATCTTTAAGCAATGCATTATGTGTGTAAATTGTAGGTATTATTTGTGATCTATATATATATATATAATTAGGCAATTCACAAGATGTGCTCACATGTCAAAATGTTTTAAGGTATTATGACTGTCTTAAATATTTTGTTGCTGTCTTCCATATAAAAATAAAATAAGACAATACAACTCTGCGTGATATGGTTTTGTAAGTTGTATTCGTTTTTCAATTTCGATAAGAGAATCGGATGGGGAAAAGAGAATGAGAAAGAGAGTGATATATAATTACTTACATTGTTCGATTGACAGCTTTTTTGCACAAACAATTATGACAAAGTAATGACATGCAATGTATTTTTGTACAACGCTGACTTATGACTTAAAGACCTTATGAATTGCCTACATGTGTAAATTAACATGACTGTCTCTGTTGGACTAATGTATTATGTACGGGAACATAGCTATGTTTAGTACCATTCAGACAACTTTTCGTATTGTTCAATATAGCAGTGAAATTTTGTGTGTAAACAACCCTGTTATGTGAAAATATTTTGCTCTCGCCCCTTAGCAAATATGGACGACGTTCGATCGTTGTCCATTAATTTGTAACTTCATTATAAAAAAAAAATACAAGTTTTCGAGCTTCGAACTTTTAAATTTAAAAGTCTGAGTTTAAGCAGTCTTGTGAATTGTGCAATTTTTCGTGAAAGTTGACGTGAATTTCTAATTTTTGTTTTTGTTCAGTTTCAAGTTCGGTACGCTAGGTTCTTTTATGCGTGTGAAAAATCGAAGTTAGCTGAGAAGACTTCGCGTAGAACGCAACGTCTGTTAAAAAAATAGAAGTGAAATTGTCGAAATCAAAGAAAAAAACCCACTTTATCACTTGATTCGTAAACTGACTCGGATAAATTTGTTGTGAGAAAAATAATTTTGTAAATTGAAATAGAAAAACAGCACTACAAAGCAGCAACAAAGGAGGAGGTGCAGTTGAATTTTCTGCCGCTGCTGACTCAGGTTCTAGATATAGAGGATTACACTAGGTATCGTTTTCCAAGCATCTCGATTTTGGCGCAAACGTCGAGAAGGAAACGGTAAGTCGTCATTTTATATCTATTTTTTTAATCATAAAACGGTCAAAGGAACAAAAAAAAATTCCATTCCCGTTGTTCTTTTTTGTATCTCTTTTTGTGACTTGCATAGGAGTTGCAGCAGTGTGAAGGAATCCGTTAATTCAAATGCTGTAAAGAAATAAGTCAAAAAATGAAACACATGGTTGCCAGATATCTAAAGTTCTTAAGTTTCATCGTTCGTTGACTTTTTAGTGAACACTGAGGCGTGCTGAAAATTTAAAACTGCATTTGCTTTCCACTTGCCAATTTGGAACTAGTTTACTCTACTCTAACTTCCATTGCCCATTTTGAATTAAGGGGGATATTAAGATATCCGTGGCGACGCGATTAACGGCCACGAAACCGGTGTTGGATTTTAGGGAGTTTTAAATCCTGAGCTATGGTCGAAGGCCTCCACTTAACCTTATTTTTATGTATATATAATATTACTGTGGCTAGCGAAGCCGGTGTTGGATGTAAAAATTTAAATCGTGGTGCCACGGGAGTCGTAATTGTAGTGGTATAATCTAACTCACATTTTTAATTATCGATGATATTTCGAAAACCAAACGAGATCGGTTTTTTTATTTAAGATTTTCGATTTATTATGGCCTGTGTTGTCGAAAATCACCGTCAAATCATGGCGAAACGGATATCGTAATCGTGCCGGATTAATTTTACTTTGGGGATAATACAAACTTTCTTTTTTTCTTTGAACCAAATTTAGAACAGGTTTACTCAAGCTATTAATTTTGTTAGGGGTAAAATGGGGTTAAAAGTAAATAAAATCTAGATCTAGTTTCGAAAATATAGCCATATCACCAAAATTATAGATTCAATTTCAAAAGTTTGCTTACCGTGAGTGTGGGACATTAAATTATCTTCCTTATGACACCAATATTTCTGATGTTAATGTAGGGGTTCCCAACTTACCAAAGCTATATCGGAACTTCCGATGATTTGTTTATTTTTAACCCCCAGTTACCCCTAAAAAAAAAATAAAATTGGAGCATGCAGAGAATGAACAAAATTCCATCATGTGGTTCGATGTCGTTCTGTTCCATGAGCGTTAACTTTTCCCCTCTGCATTCCTAATTTCACTCATTGATTGAAACACTAACACAAATCATAGCAAGCGACATGAGAGAGCGCACTAGAATGGTAGCGTTCCGTTATACGTACAAAAAACTTTATTCGCTTTGTTGTGGTTTTGACTCGCGATTGCTATGCGAACCCGTGCCAAATGTTGTGATCGTTTTTGTCATTAGATTCGTATGAGAGAACTTTTTTTTTAGCCCGAAAAATAGTTTTGGACATAACTAAAGGAGGCTCGGGACTCTGGAAAGAAGCGTTTTTGAACCGAAAATGGGTCTCCGGGGCTTAGTACCTTTATACGAATCCAATTACAAAACAGACCACTATATTTGGTACGGGTTCGGATAGGAATCACGAGTCAAAACCACAACAAAGCGAAGAAAGTTTTATGTAAGTAGAGCAGAACGTTACCATTCTGTTTCTCTTTTGTTTTTACTTGCTATAGTTCGGGTTGGTGCTCGAATCAAAGAGCGAAACAACAATTTGTGGAAGTAAATTTTGCGTTGTGCGATTTAAACGTTACGATATGGTGCGGTTTTTTTCATTCCCTGAGAGCATGTCAGCTAAAGTAAACTCGAGCCCCAGTAAAGTATATGAAATCAAGAAGTGTTGCTCGGATCTGGTTTGCCGTGGGAAGTTACGGATAAAGCTTTTATATTTGAATTCTGTTGCTTAGTTTTCGAGATATGAGGATTTAAGAAAAATTTTAAAAACAGTTTTATTTTCAAAAAATTTATTGAAAACGCATATTGTTTTACCATTTTAAGAAAGCTTCCTTTTCTTTACATTTTTTCATATTGATCAATTTTTTACCGGAAAACAAAAAAAATATTATTAATTTTTTTGAAAACACTCAACGTCTAAAAAAGTTTCCAATCGATTTCATTGGATTTAATTGAAGTCATAATTAAAAAATGATATTTATATTTAAAATATATAAAGCAACATAGTATTGGATTACATTTCAACAGGCCCATGCGCTGGGGGCCTTTGAGGGTTCTGACCCCTCCCATTGGAAATTTTCGCACATAGGCATTTATTGGCAATATGTTCTAACTTAAATGGATAAGCAAATAGATTTACGCCTCATTCGGTAAAATACAACAAAAATTCATATATTTGCTAAGAAAACTTAGAAATTCTATGAAAATAATAAAACCTCACATTGATGTAGAAATAGGTATAAAAGGTATAACAAATGATACACTTAAAAGTTTACTTATTTACATAGTTAAATACTTTTCAAATGATACCCATATTGTTGAGATCGTTTAAAAGGTTTGCAGCTTATAGTAATTTTTACAAAACTCATCCGAAACTTCCGATATCTTACAAGCCAGATCCAAGCGAAAATTGTCGTTAAAATATCCTGCATTTTTCATTCAAAATGGCTTATTTTGGACAAACATAAAAAACTCGAATCGTTTACCTGGTCCAAAATGTTTCCCAACTAAGTTATATCTTTAGAAACTTTTTTTGCCCATATTAGTAAAGTTTTTAAGCTCTTATCTACTCGTGAACAAATGCTGTATTGTCTAAAACCATATGTATATTATTAGGTCGATGAGAAAAATCAATTGTTTAAATTGTTAAGTTTTCCTTACAGGAAACTTTTGTGAAATTTCAGCATATTCTATTAAGAAGTAGAGGTCGCGAGTTCCATCTGAAGTGTTTTTAAAAATGTTTATGTTAATAATTGAACTTGCAGTCATTTTGCAAAGACCAATATGATCGTAAAATTTTACTTAATTGATCAATGCTTTTTATTCAACAAACATGACAAAGATAACAAATGGAACAATTTAACCTGGTAATTGGTGACATATGTTTCGGCTATTACCACATATATACATATTTTCATATGTATATATATAGCCTCATCAGACCAGTTTTTGGTTAATGTTGTACTTGGACTCGAACCCCTGACCGTTCTTGAATTGCAATTTTATTTATATAACACTTGAGTTGTTGGGGACATGACCTTGAGAGGTTTTTTTAAAAATGTTTATTATCTTTTGACGCATGTAAAGTCAAACAAAATGTGGGTTTTTCTTTTAAAATACCCTCTGAATATTCACCATTTTTCATGGAAAAAATTGCAATAAATTTTTTTTTTTCGATTAGCAAACTAATGAAAAAATTTTTGAAAGTATCTTTAACTACAAAGGTCACAAAGAATATTATATACATATATCACTCACTTACTTTAAGACTGACATAACTCAAAAAACCTAAAGTGGGAGAAAAACGCTTATAAAGTTTTCAATAAGTTACTTTTTATATGAAAATTATGAAAAGTATGTCCACATAAACTCTTCTCACAATGCAGGTTTCAGATACCTTTCTGATTTTTTCACACAAAATAAAAAAAATTAAATGGCATATATTTCTGCATCATTAGCTCAAAAAATCACGTTTTTTTGAATTATGCCAGTCTTGAAGTGAGTGATATATTTTACTGAAAAAAATGTTAAAAGAAATTTTTTGGCCCTAAAAACTAGTGAAATATTTTTTTTTGTTTTATTAGCTTTAAAAGTATATAATATATACACATAAGCATATATACTACATGAACATATAAAAACTGTATTTGTTTTTTTGTGGGCTTTGTAGTCAAAAACTTCATAACTTGTCATGAAATATCCTGGCTAAAATCACCCCCTTGAATGATTTCTGCGCACGGGCCTGATGTTCAATATGACAGCAATTTTTTTATTCTTAAATAAGAGAATTTTAAATTATTTTGGAAAAAAATAAAGGACTTCAATAACTATAAGCAAAAAATACATGGTTATATATAAAATGTTATTATTAAATAATTTAAAACTGCTGTCATTACATTGAACTTTAATTAATAACTATGCTGCTTTATACATTTTTGATATAAATCCCATTTTTTAATTTGAATGTAGATAGGAAGATTATAGCATTTCACTTTTATGTGGAATTATTGTGGCTGGCGAAGTCAGTGTTAGATATATAATAGACTGAACCGTGGCCAAAGCCCGACACAAAACCAATGTTGGACATATTAGTGACGTAAGCCATGAGCTAACCCAAACTCTTATGTGGATTTACTGGGGCTAGCGAAGCCCAGTGGTGAGGTGCTATGCCTCCTTGTGTGAACTGCACCCTTTGTTGCTAAGTACTTATGTGCGTACTTCTTTATTAAGTTCAATTATCTTTTTAAAAACGTCATGCCACGTTATTTTATTATAACTGTCAAAAAGTAGCCTCATTTTGCCCGGATTATTCCTGAGCGGCATACAGCCAAACACATTTTCAGAAATTTTATATTAGTTAGCAGTAGTACTATTGATTTATATTTTTTAATATATCTGCCTACTTAGTTTAATCCTAATACAAACATGGAACTATTTATATGTACTAAGGGCACTAAAAATACAGACGCAACAATATATCTTGTGTTTATGTCATTTTCTGTTTTTGTTTGCTATGATGAGCTCTTAGTGAAAAAGGTATGAATAGATGCAACCTCAGCAGCAAACACACATCTACTTCACATCTTCTAAATATATAAGTATGTGCCCCAAAAAGACTGCTTTTGGATTAGCGGGAATTTCAAGCAATTCCTTAATTTAGAAATTCAGCCGTTCAAGAAACTTCGCTAATGAAATTGCTTGCCGGTCTATGCTGAGCAACAAATAATTAAACGAATAAATATCGAGGTATGAGATGCTTAAGTTTTTTAATCTTTTTTTGGTTTCGTATTACACATATGTACGATTATGTACATAAAATAATTAAAATGTGTGCAATTCACTGAAATAATTTAATTGGAGTAATTTAATATAAAAAAAAGTAGAAAAACATATGGTGATGCCTAAAAATGTTTTTTTTTTTTTGTTGTGTATATTTGCTGTATATTATATACTATGTACAACATTCTGCGACAAAAGATCTTGAAGCAATCAAGTGTGAACTAGCTAAGACGCCATCAAAAATTCTACTGTCCGTATTTGGATGGAAATTCTTTTACATACATATTTGCTTGTCTTCCTTAGTTTTTCACACTTTCTGCTTGACTGATTTCTTTTAAATTAAATTTTTCTTTATTTACTTAATAAAAATCCAATCGAAATTGTTTTCTTTAATAATACATTTTTTCAATCTTATTTTTTTCCACAGAAGACGTCAGTACAATATAAATCGCAACTCAATACACAAACCTACTCAACATGGCGGAGGATACTGAATTTAAAAAACTTCCAGTTGAGGAGCGCTGTGTGCATAAATTGTGGAAGGCTCGGGTTGATGGTTATGAAGAAGCGGGCAAAATATTTCGCGAAATCGATGATGAAAAGTCTTCAGAATGGCAGAAATTTTTGGGTCTTATAAAAAAAATGGTTGTCGATGCAAATGCAATGGCGCAGGAAAAGGGCCTCGAGGCTGCACTAATTTTTATTGAAAATTGTGGTAATGCTGGTAAAACAGTTGGCGATGTCATGCCTGGAATTGTTCAAAAATGCATTGCTGCACCAAAAACCAAAACAAAAGAACTCTCTGTTCAAGTCACTCTCATGTATATTGAAATTGAAAAACATGAATCTGTACTTGAGGAACTTATTAAAGGAATGGATCACAAAAATCCGAAAATTGTTGCTGCATGCGTAGCAGCAACAACACTAGCATTGCATGATTTTGGAAGCAAAGTTATAAGTGTGAAACCGCTTATAAAAAAGTTATCTCCATTAATGAGTGATCGTGATAAATTTGTTCGAGATGAAGGCAAGCTCCTGGCTGTGGAAATATATCGGTAATTGCTTATTTTTAGGATACATTTTTAACTGTAATACATATAATATTCATGTGAAAACAAAAAATTTTGCAGTTGGATTGGCGCGGCAATGAAACCACAAATTGCATCATTGCCACAAGTTACAATAAAAGAATTGGAAGACGAATTCGACAAACTTAAAGGAGAGAAGGCTGAACCGATTAGATACCTAAAATCTCAACAAGAGAAGCAACAGCAAGCAATTTCATCTGCAGCTGACAACGATGACGAATGTGGAGATGGTAATTTTTTATTTTTTCTTCAAAACTTTTTATCCTCCTTTAGTGTATCAACCTATATAAAGGGTGTTTTTTTTAGAGGTTTGTTTTTTGAATAGAGATAAAACTGGCATTTTATGGTCAAATCTGGCAACTCTAATGTCATTTATGTTCAATTTGGTTTGCCATTTCATCATGAACAGGTTGACAAAAGAATAACGCTTGCAAATTGTGCAAATTTATTTCGAAAATAATGGTTCAGTTCGCGAAGTTTACCGCAAGCTCCGTCCATTTTATGGTCGACATAATCGTCCATCAGAGCAATTAATTCGGTTAACCATGGATCGTTTTCGCACTACGTTTACTCTATGTGATAATACGCATCCGCAGAGACGTCGAACAGTGCGCACCGAAGAAACAATTGCCGCTGTAGAGCAAAATGTTGAAGAGGACCCGAATGAATCGATTCGCCACCGTGCACAGCAATTGGAGCTTTGTCCATCAACTTTATGGAAGATTTTGCGCAAAGATCTTGGCTTGCGACCTTACAAGATCCAGCTTGTGCAAGAATTAAAGCCGCGAGACCATGCAATGCGTCGTGATTTTGGTGTATGGGCCGAAAATGAGATTGATCTCGATGCTGATTTTCATCGCAAAATTTTGTTCAGTGATGAGGCTCATTTTTGGTTGAATGGCTACGTCAACAAGCAAAATTGCCGCATTTGGAGTGAAGAGAATCCACATGAGACCCTTGAGACGCCATTACATCCACAAAAACTGACTGTTTGGTGTGCTCTATGGGCTGGTGGAGTCATTGGGCCATACTTCTTCCGAAATAATGCTGGAGAGTCAGTTACCGTTAATAGAGACCGGTATAGAGCCATGATAACCGACTATTTTGTTCCCGAATTGGATGGCATGAATGTGGATGAGTTGTGGTTCCAACAAGACGGCGCTACATGCCACACAGCGCACGTCACAATCGATTTATTGAAGGAAACATTCGATGAGCGCATAATTTCGCGGAATGGACCTGTCAATTGGCCACCAAGATCGTGTGATTTGACACCATTGGATTATTTTCTTTGGGGATATGTGAAGTCGCTCGTCTACGCCAACAAACCAGAAACGTTAGGGGACTTGGAAGCCAACATTCGTGGCGTTATTGCCGACATACGGCCCCATATGCTCGAAAAAGTGGTTCAAAATTGGACCTGTAGAATTGGCTTTATTGGAGCCAGCCGCGGCGGCCACATGCCCGAAATCATATTTAAACATTAATGGCATAAAATTATCCTTCCAATAAAGCCAAATTGATGGACATTAAAACGATTTTCTTGAGTTTTATTTCAATTCGAAGCTCTATACCTCTAAAAAAAACACCCTTTATTAATACGTAAACATCGAAAATTGTCGTACATATTTTTAGTATTTATTATGAAATGGAAATGAAACTTATATACATCATTCGAAAGGTACTGTTTCATAAATGTGCACAAAAAATGTGTGTGTGTTGCCTTTAAAACACATGATTTTTCCATAAAAAACGATTTAACCAATTAAATGAAAGCATTTTGATCACGCTCATGGCTGTATGGGCTACGTTAAAGTTTTTCTGTGTTGCTAACAAACTTAAGACAGTTACAATTTTGTCTAACATTTGTGAATATATTTAATTGAGCTTTTGGCGGAAAACTTCAAATCCTATTAAGTTGAATAGCTTTTAATAATAACACACTGTGTGCAGTGAATTTCAAACAATATCGACTGATGTTGACTAAGGGTGATTTGGGGCCGCTGAGCTCGGAAGGATTAATGTCAATGGAAAGAAATTTTATCTTTTCATAAGGAACAACTTTACGTCAGACATCAAACCTTTCAGTTAAGAAATATAAATATATCTCAGCGACCGCAAATTTTCCATAGTTGATACAGTTATGTTCCTCCAGAATTATGATCTGATTTTTGAACATTGTGTAATTAGATCTACCAAATACAAAAAAATAGAAAATAGTTCCACAAGTTTCCAATTAAATCCACAAAAGGCGTGACTCACATACTTATGTACGTAATATAAAGCTGTGAACATGAAATTAGCAGTACCTTGATCTAAATTTTATAAAGTCTTATATTTTTTTCTCATAGAAGCTCAATAAAAATTTTAACACTAATTAATAACTATGTGCTCTGGGCTTTTGGAGGACTTAAAATCTCGAAATACAAAATCTCAACTCAGTAGTTAGCGGGTTTAACAGTATGTAACCTCGTTTCTCATGAAACATTAAAATAGCAGTGTGATTATTTTTTTGAGTTTTATTGATAGAAGTACAATTTTTTCCGAAAATTTTAATGGGAGTAAGTTGAATATTATTTATTTCTAATCTGTTTATAAATTGCGAAAATTAATTATTTAATTAATTTTGGCCACAGTGAGGTGCGCCAAACACTACAGCTGTTCAGCGAAAATTAATTTTTAAGTTGCGGAAAGAAACTTTGAATACTAACTATATCGTATTCCACAAAAATTGTATTCAACGCCATAAAATACGTAAAAATCAGGAGAGAAGAGGTGGAAAACGAAAAATTTCGCCGCAAGACGATGGCGAAATTGTGCTGCTGTCCCAAAAAATATCCAATGAAATCGGCTTGGTAGCTAAATTATGACTGAAGTCTAAATGTGTCTAATATGACTGTGTGAAAGAGGCTCTTGGATGCAGGAACATCAGCTCGCAGTCCGAGAAAAACGACTCCTCTAAAAAAAAAAAAATAAAAAAAAAAACAAAGAAAAACGTTTGCAGTTTGTAAGGAAACATGTTGACTGGACCATTAGCAAATGGAAAAATATTGGATCAACGAGTCTAAAATCGATTTGTACGGTGACACTGGCTCACAACAGTATGTTCGACGTTCACCCGGATGGCGACTGAGGCTGATAAATAATGGTGTTAGGCTATTTTTCCTACTTGGCGTTTTCGTCCCATTTATAAAATTGATGGCGTTACGAATCATAGTATTTATGTCGACATAATGCAAAACGTAATGTTGCGCTACACAAGGGAAAATTTAAGTCATAATTCATAAGTCTAACCGATTTCATTGGATCTTTTTTGGACAGTACCACAGTTTCGCCATAGTCTTGCGGCGAAATTTTTCGTTTTCAACTTCTCTCCTGATTTCTACACATTATTTAATGGCGTTGAATATCATATTTTTTTGAGCACGATATATAGTTTCATTATAAGTTTTACCTTCTACCGTCAACTTTAAAATTAATTTTCGTTGATCATCTGTAAAGTGTTGGTGCGCTCCACTGCGACCAAAAAAGTCACAAAAAGTTCATTAAATTTCAGTGCAATTTATAAAAAGATTACAAATAACGAATATTCAATTTACTTTCATTAAAATTTTCGGAACAAATTGTACTTCTATCATTAAAACTCAGAAAAGATAATCACTCCGCTATTTTAGTGTTTCATGAAAAAACGAGGTTACATACTTTAAAACCCGATGTTTACAGAATTAAGATTTTGTGTTTTGAGATTTTATCTCCTCCTTAAGCTCAGAACCCCCAGTAATTAATAAGTGTTAAAATTGGTACTTTATAAAATTTAGATGAAGGTTCACAGCTGTTATTCGGGATATCCCTCTACGGGATTACAAAAAAAAGTTATACACAAAAAAATATGTACATAGCGTTGTTTGTTTATTTTCCATCGCCTCTTTAGACAATACCAAAGATTTAAAAAACTGTATTCCGTGCTTGGAACTTATTGGATCACTTTTTTTATTCGTTTTTTTTTTATTTAAAAGTAGACGAAAAATATATTTGTGATATGTCTCGAAAAAGAGCGATTGATAAAGAGATAGGGAGGAACAATTTTTGCTTTGAATTCAAAACGTCAATAGATCGCGTAATAGTGATATATTCTTATGAACTTGGTGTTATTTTATTTTTTTGCATATTACTGCGTCATTGAGATAATGAACCACTGAACCGCAATAAAGCATTCCATAACTTTTTCTCGAATTCCAGATGATGATGGGGAAACTGGTGGAGAAGAAATTGACCCCATGGACTTAATAGATCCAGTTGATATTCTTTCAAAAATACCCAAAGATTTTTATGAAAAGTTGGAAGAAAAAAAATGGACATTACGAAAAGAATCTTTAGAAGTTCTTGAAAAATTACTAACTGAAAATCCGAAACTGGAAAATGGGGATTATGGTCCTGTTGTTGTAGCTTTAAAGAAAATAATCACTAAAGATACAAATGTTGTACTTGTTGCTATGGGTGGAAAATGCTTAACACTTCTTGCAAAAGGAATAGGGAAAAAATTTTCGCCATATGCCATGGTTCGTATATATTTTATGCATATCACTTTTTATAGTAACTTTTCTTCTCTTACTAAGGCTTGTGTTCCTGCTGTTTTAGAAAAATTCAAGGAAAAAAAAACTAATGTTGTTATAGCCCTCAGAGAAGCCATGGATGCAATTTATCCTTCAACCAGTTTGGAAGCAATGCAAGAATGTGTTGTTGAGTCTTTAGGAAACAAAAATCCAAATGTTAAATCAGAAACAGCATCATTTCTGTCACGTGCATTTGCGCATACACAACCTACTGCAATCAATAAAAAACTGCTTAAGCTTCTGGTAACAACACTGATTAAAACTCTTAATGAGCCAGATCCTACGGTTCGTGATTGTTCAGCAGAAGCTTTGGGTACGTTAATGAAATTAGTGGGAGAAAAATCTGTTGGACCATTCCTTGTGGACGTGGACGCTTTAAAGCTAGCAAAAATTAAGGAAAGCCACGATAAAGCTGAAATAGTTGTCAAAGTTCCAGGTGCCAAAAAGAAGCGCCCATCAACTGCTCCAACAACAAAACAGATAGCATCATCGTCGACAACACGAGCAGGATATGGTGAACCAAAAGCAGTCACTCGTCCAGCTACGGCCGGCGCAAAAAAAGTGGTTCCCAAAAAAGTTGTCGGGACACCTTTAGCAAAATCTTGTAGTACGGCCAAAGTTATATCAGCTGAACGTGAAATGAATCCAGATGAAGTTCAATGCAAAGCTGAAGAAATTCTTTCTGCCGAAATCCTCTCAGGACTGGTTGATACGAACTGGAAAAATCGGTTTGCAGCTGTGGAGACCATTTTATCACAAGTGCCAGAGTTTGATAACAAATATCAGGGTCTTTCGCAAGTTATTGTTCGAACTATAAGCGGTCGCAAGCCAGGTTTAAAGGTATTCAATTTGTTTTTTACTGTGGGCATTGATAAAAATTTCATTTCTTCTTTTATATAACGCTAGGAAATGAACTTCCAAGTCTTAAAAATTAAACTTGATATTATACGTAATGTTTCTGAAACATATCCTATCAGCCCAATTACGGTTGAATGTGTTATCAATGAAATAACAGAAAAATTGGCAGACCCTAAAAATGGGCCTGCAGCTGCTGATGTTCTAACTGCATTTGCTGAGGCTACAAAACTTGAACTAGTAGTTGGTAAAATGATGACATTTGCATTGGAGCAGAAGTCACCGAAGGTACAATCAGAAGCACTCAATTGGGTTAACAAGGCCATACAAGAGTTCGGGTTTCAGCTTCAACCTAAACTCCTTATTGAAGACGTTCGAAAAGCTGTGCAAAGCATTAACCCAACAGTCCGTTCAGCTGCAACCACTCTTCTTGGAACAATGTCTTTGTACATGGGCAATGCTTTAATGATGTTTTTTGAAAACGAAAAACCTGCATTGAAATCACAAATTCAAACAGAATTTGATAAGAACATTGGGCAGAAACCACCAAAGGCAATAAGAGGACTGAAAAAGTCAGCTGCTAATGCTTGTGCTGCTGCGGAAGATGGTGATGAGGAAATTAACCCAGATGAGTGCAATGAACATATTAATTTGACTGATTTATTGCCACGTGTTGATATATCATCCCAAATAACTGAATCACTTTTAAAAGAAATGTCAGATAAAGATTGGAAAACTCGAAATGAAGGATTGAACAAGTTACAGTCGATTCTGTCAGAAGCAAAGTTAATTAAACCTTCTATTGGGGATTTAGGTCCAGCTCTGGCTCTACGATTGGTAGACTCAAATGCAAAAATTGCTCAGACTGCTCTATCTATTTGTGAGCAATTGGCTGCTGCTATTGGACCTGGTTGCAAAAATCATGTGCGTACGCTATTTCCGGGTTTTCTTCACGCTTTGGGTGACAACAAATCTTTTGTGCGTGCTGCTGGATTAGCTTGCATAAATAGTTTTGGGGAAAAAGGAGGATATAAAGAATTCTTTGAAGGTATACAAAAATAATTAATTTTTATTAATTGGGGTAAAGTTTATTGGATTGGTTTTCTATAATGGTTTTTTTATTGTAGGAGAAATGATTTCTGATGCTTTGAAATCTGGATCACCAGCATTGAAATCAGAGTTGTGGTGTTGGTTAGCGGAGAAACTACCACAGATCGCACCAAAAACAATTACAAAGGATGAGCTATCCTTAATGGTCCCTCATCTTTATGCTCATATTTGCGATCGAAACGCAGATGTTCGTAAAAATGCAAACGAAGCTGTATTGGGCATTATGATTCATTTAGGTTTCGATGCAATGGTGAAAGCCTTAGACAAACAAAAGCCAGCATCAAAGAAAGATATTCAAGCCGCATTAGATAAAGCACGACCAAATTTGCCGGTTAAACCATTGCCTAAAGGAAAACAACAAGCACCTATTTTAGAAGAACCGAAGAAAGTCGTTAGAGGTGGAGGCCAAAAAGTAGCTTCCAATACAAAATCTGCTGCTCCAGAAAAAGCAACTTCTTCAAATAGAAAAAAGGATGAAGATGTCGATATTTCACCATTGCTTGCTGTAAACAACGCAAAAAATCAACGACTTATTGATGAACAAAAAATGCGAGTCCTCAAATGGACTTTTACTACACCAAGAGAAGAGTTCACAGAATTACTACGCGAACAGATGACTGTGGCCAATATAAACAAAGGATTAATGGCAAACATGTTTCATGACGATTTTAGGTGACTTCCAATATTTTTATATTTTGACTAATATATATAATACACCTTTTTAGATATCATTTAAGGGTCATTGAATCGCTGAATGAGGATTTGTCTAGCAACACCAAGGCCTTAGTCTGTAATCTTGATCTTATACTAAAGTGGCTATCGTTACGCTTCTATGATACAAACCCTTCTGTACTAATTAAGGGTCTTGAATATCTTAATCTAGTGTTTCAGTCATTGGTAGATATGGAATATATATTGGCAGAAAACGAAGGAAGTGCATTTATACCGCATTTATTATTAAAGGTTTGATTATTTGAATAAATGTGTATGCAAAATAAACCTAAATCAATCTATTCAACAGCTTGGTGATCCTAAGGATACTGTGCGAAATGGTGTACGTAGCCTGTTACGTCAAATTCTACTTGTTTATCCATATACTAAAGTTTTTGTATATGTTATGGATGGTCTAAAATCGAAGAACGCGAGACAGCGTACAGAATGTTTGGATGAGCTGGGCTATTTAATTGAAAATTATGGATTGACTGTATGTCAACCGAGTCAAACGCAGGCATTAAAAGAAATTGCACGTCATATTTCTGATCGTGACAACTCAGTTCGTAACGCTGCTCTTAATTGTGTAGTACAAGCCTATTTTCTTGCCGGAGACAAGATTTATAAACTTATTGGTGCAATGAGTGAAAAAGATTTATCAATGCTCGATGAACGTATTAAACGTGCAAAGAAAACTAAAAAATCAACTCCACCAGTTGAAGTGAATATTAGTCAAGGAAAACTAAATACACCAGTGTCTCATCAAGATAGTATTGAAATAGATGAGCCTGCCACAAATGGTTGCGATGAGTTACCACCACCAGAGGAGCATAACATGAACGCACAAAGGTGAGTCCCTTGTACTTGTATTGTGTAAAATTTCACCACTTGGTCCATTGTTGAAAACTTCATATAACATTTAAATAATTATTTGTGCAAACAAGCACTAACCTCTCAGGTTTAGTGGGAATCAGCTTTTTTAATTTTTATTGACTTAGTTGCGATTTATTAATGTTTGTAAATTATATAGTTGTAAAATGTTATACGGGTGGAGCAACAAGATCTTGTTATGTTTCTTGTTGCGAGCGCGCAAGCTCTTTTTAGGTCAAATGGGTTTTTACCCCCATAACACCTCAGTATGAATGCTACAGATGTTGTGTGGTTAGGTTATTTCCGCAGTTTGAATCCCACCACTGCCAAGTGAAGAATGTTCTTTTTTACTGGCCCCCTCCTGGAAGTCACTGGCAATGCTTCAAGAGTAGAATTCGCTTTGGAAAGCTGTACTGAGCACATAGCAGCTCTTTATGGGCAGTTCAGTCTATACTATTAATACCATCTTTAGAGTAGGAAATATCTAAATCCATACCTAAGTTGTAACGATTTGGTTTTAGCTTTTAACTGGAACCCTGGACCCTGGACCCTGAAATGAAGCTCATCTCTTTTGAGATGATTTCGTAAATTCGAAATGTCTAAAACCCTTACCCGATGAGTTTAATAACCCTTTTTTACATCAACAATTGTCGTATCTGGATGCATTCTTAGACGTTAATTGTTCATAAAGCTGTAGCTCGCTCAACATATTTCATAAATCCACTGTACTTGTTAGGTCATATTGCAGTGAATTAACGAAAAATAGAATTTACAAAGATGTTATGTTACGACTAGAAAAATATAGTTATGTTAGAAAATTTTTACCAACCACATAACGAGCAGTAGCATTTAAAACTTTTTCTTGGAATATGAGATGTTCTGTAAATCTTTTCCGCAACAATTTTAACGTGAGATACGAAATTTTTCGGTGTAATGTTGGTTTGAATTTTGGACCTCATCTTGACTTGTACTCATAATATAAACCTCTTTCAAGAATACTATATATGGGACTGCTTAAAGGTTTTTTTCATTATATTTCTTCGTAGCGCTGGAATTCTCATTCTCCCAAAAAACCTAAATACTGTAGGAATGATCGTGTACTGCACCATACGTTTTATAGTATATCCATCAGAACACACTGAAATAAACTGTAAACAATATTTATTTTTCTAGAAGATTTTAGATTACCAATGCGCGCGAACACTCACTGATTCTAGAATGTATAAAGGGTTTGAGTGATGCCTTCTAATTGTTTCTTCTTTTTTGTAGCTTTTCACTAAATAAATACGCAGAAGCGAATAATATACTGATTTCTTCACTAAAAAAATAGGCAGATGCAAAAAATATACTAATTTTAAAACTTTTCTTAAATGTTATTGTACCAAATCGTTTGGTTTTCAGAACACCCAAATCAAACAAGAATAACCGCAGTATGGAAAATATAACAAAATTAGAACTAACCATTGTGCCACAATAAATCATGTTTACAACAGTTTTTAAAAATCTCAATATCTTAAAACATATTTTGTAATTTTCCTGTTCAGTACAGTGTGTCAACACCAAAATTACTTAAAGCAAAGATAAATACTACTTTCATTCGTAGCTAAGTAGAATCATGAGTGACTTTTAAGTCGATTAGTAAGAATATCTTAGCCTGATTGTTATTTTTTTTGCATAGAACCCAAGCAATAAGTGAAACAAAGCAAGGCAAAAATAATATTTTCTACTGTTTATCTTTGTTTTTGTAACTCATTTGATTATACTTTTATTTTTGTGATTTATTAATTTTATTATAAATTTTTAATAACGAAAATAATTATGGTTGTGTTTATGGTTTTCATTTAACTAATTGCTATATTTTATTTATGATTCAGTCCTCAGTATTCAACTGAAGCTAACAGCTCCTCGGAAGATAGTGAATTGCGTGCTACTCCACTCATACGACAAGCGTAATTCTAATATATTTTCTTATTTTGTGTTGCTTGTACTATTTATTAAGCTTTTTAATTGTTTTTGTTTGTTACCTTATATGTATTTGTTTGTTATGTATTCACTCGTACATTGTTTCTGCTTTTAGTTTAGTATGGAATTTTTTTTATTATTTTCAAAATTACAATCAATATTTATCCTGGATATATGCAAAAATTTTATTAAACTAAATTGCATAGTAAATAATTTTTTTGTCGCTAATAGATAAGCGACATTTTAAATTCGCATATAGTGTTCTTTTTAATATATATGTACTTTACTTAAATATCTATTTACATATTCTTTTTTGACATAAATGTCTTTGTCCCTGTACTATCCACATATATACGTATGTATATGTATATGAAATTATCTCATTTTAATCACTTCTGTTAATTTTATGTTACTTGTGTTTGTTTTTTATGTTAATTCAAGCACTAACTCGTCCTTATTTTGTTTTTACGTTTAAAAATTTAGAACGTTTGATCAACCTGTGCCTACTCAAAATCATCAACTATATCAACCGCCAAAACCAACTGGTCCTTTTGGCCTTGATCCTGATATAATAGCAGACATTGAAAAAGGATGGGTGCGTGTTGACCAAACACAACAAGTTGACTTACCGCGTGTGGATATATCATTGCTCTATGAACCCATCAAAGTCATTCCAACACGTGACGGTGTACAGTATCCACAAGAAAAATTCGAGCAGTTAATATCTCGTTCGCGTTACATGCAAGCTCATGCAACACCGCCGTCAAATACTTTGGGTGGTAGTAGTGGCAATGCAGGAGGTGGAATATCGCCATATAATAACAGTCCAGCAAAGTAATTAATTTATTTTCTATTCAGAATGAGTATGGTTCAAAGTACCGTTGAATTTAAAGATGGTTTTTCCTGTGTTTGTCATATTTCGACAAAGTTGAAAAGATTGCGTTATATCAAAATGACGTTTTCATGACAAAAAGTCTACGACCCGGAATAATTAAGAATGTGATTTATACCAAGATTGTCAATCTTAGCTTATAACTTCTCAGTGATTGCAAGAATAACATGTTTGATTAAATTTTTCAAAATTTCAATTTCTTTTTTCTTGGCCTACAAAATAGTTCAATCTACATAATAGTTTGGAAAAAATAATGTCTTCCTAACATCTTCTTGTCTTCCAAATATAGAATTTAATCTTTCGGTTTCGGTTTTCTTGACGTATGCTTTGAACTATACCATAGTAAAAAATACTTACACGGTTTGCTTGCGCAGGAAATCAGTAGTAATTGTTTTATTTATTTTTAGCCTTGCAGATATCCTTCCGAAACATGATCCGCAGCTGTTAATGACAATTAATAATATTTCATCTAAAGATACACTTACAGCACGTTCTGCAATTAACGAACTTGCTGACATCATTGAATCACCTGAAAAGCACGCAGTTATTCGTGACTATGAAGAAATATTTATACAAAATATATTGGCCGAATTAAAGGTATTTGTGACTTTTCCTAGTGTTCTTAATTACAGAAATTATTAAATTTAGAAATGTTTTTATTTAGAATTTGTCACACCTGGCCATTGCTGTTTCTTTGCCCGTATACCAACCTTTGCTATCAGTCTTGTATTCCTTTTTCCAATCGAAGTCATTGGGAAAAACTTTAAGTGTAGCATGTTTGAAGAATCTTATGTCTGCACTTTTGGGTTTAATGGCTGATCAAAAATTAAATACTGGAGAGGATGGACAATATAATAAAGTAATAAATGGAATATGCCTCAAAGTATTGGATAAAGCGAATTTTACAAATTTACATTGGTAAATATATTATTTAACATATTGATGACTCTACGGAAGTCTCACCCCTTACAATTTGGCTGAATATTTAATCATTGTAACGTAAATTTGTTGAAATTTTTTCGGAGAAAATATGTTTTTACTCGTGTGTTACATGAAGTGTTACCAAAACTTCATATTTTTATGTGACGGTTGTGACACTTCAAATAGAATCGCCCATAATTAAAAATTTAAAACAATTTATTGAATATTAGATAGAGAGCAGATGTTAACCATTTAAATAGTTGGCTTGTGAGACACGTTATTATTAGCGAAAATACAGACATTAGGGGTCGTCAATAAAAGACTGCCACAAAAATTCTGGAATTTTAACCCCATGTTGATCTGTCTTTAGTGACTGAAAATGCAACAAAATAAAGAAAACAACATGTCCGTCATGATCTGTCAAAATCTTCCTGTCCCTATTGAAAAACCCTATATAATGACATCCGTGGGTGGAATAATCTTTTATAGCTCCAATTTGAATATTTTTGTAAATACGTTTGGGATACTACATATGATATAAACATATGTATGCAAAATTAAAATTGAAAACTTTGAATTCTTGTTTAAGCTATTATTTTTTTTAATAACATTTAAGAACAATTAGCCTCAATTTCGGTTCCAAAGGCGCCTGCCAGACGTTCAATATTGAAACCTATTTAATTCAATTTTAGCATCCAAAATTGATGGATCGTGGATCCATATCACTAAATATTTAAATATTTTGAAATCTATCAATATGGATCGCGATCCAAAATCACAATAAATATTGAATGAGTTACAGACGCCAAACTTAATACTTTATACTCACAACTGGATTGCAGTTATGCTTACCTTCGTTCGTTCGTTGTCATTAGTAAAGATTGAGAAGTTATTGCGAAGGTGGTTTTCGGATTTTGAATTGTAGCATGAACGCCTTCATTGGTTATTTATCTATTTTTTTTTCTCTTAGTGCACTAATTCGATTGCTTAGAGAAACATGTCCTGTAGCTGGGCTACCAAAGTTCACGGATCTCCTTATGAAATGTATTTGGCGAAATGTAAAAATTTTACCAGAACGTTCAAATGAACTTAATTATGATGCAGTTATAATGGAAGTACATGAATTTATGGTAGCTCTTCCGAGCAGTTGGTGGCTGACCAGACCATCAGATACACCATTACGTACAGTTAAAACAATTATACACAACATGGCTAAGATAAAAGGAACGTCTATCCTAAATTATATGAAACAAATACCAACACATTCAGAATGCTATACTTATGTTATTAAAATTTTAAAAGTAAGTAATATTATTACAACACAAAACGTCCTTGTTTTAAATGTAAAAAAATTCCAGAGGGAAGGTAGCTATCCGAGCGCTTCACCACAACGTTCCATGTCCTCTAAAGATATACAAGCTAAACGCATCTCGAATCATACTCAGGAGGCGATGTCGCAAATATTTAAACTGATTTCTGATAAAGAAACAAAACAACAAGGTTTGCAAAAACTATACGAGTTTAAGGTAAATTCCAGTTGTCTTAAATATTTTTAATTAAATTAATAATTCACAATTGATCTGATTTCTATTTTAGGTGCAAAATCCAGATGTTGATGTTTCGCCATTCCTGAAAGGTGCGAGCTCTAATTTTCTAAAATATATTGAGGACGGCTTGGCCGAAATAGAACGTAAAATAAGTGAAAATGTTGAAAATACACATGCAGTGTCAGGGTCAAACAGTGATAACAGATTTGGTAAGTTTTTAAACAGATATTTTTGAAAAATATTAAAAAAAATGTAAACTTTTAAACTTCAAAAAACTGCTTGAAATGCTCAAAATTTTTCGACTTCTATTTAAATTCTGTTGGATAAGTTATATACATATACTATACAGTTAACAATATAAACTACTACATATATTGCATTTGAAATATATCCTATTTTAAGCACCCATTATTGTAAAGACGATTATAATGCGTGAACGTGTAATTTTGTTACAGAAAAGAGACATTTTAGTTTAGGATAAAGTAACGCCTTTAACTATCATCGTCACCGTTTCCCGTTCAATGAGCTACTATAATGAGTTACACTGCTTTGTATATAGTTGAATCGCTCGCCATGATATTGAAATTTTAGCCGGAAAAAACTTAATTGTCTGTTATCAAATCTGGATAAAAATGATTACTGTTTCTTTGATTCCATGGCAAAATTAATCAATTAATTTTCAATTGCGTTCAGGAATCAATTCGGAATTAAAACATTCTGGTTCCATTCCAGGTAGGTAATTGAAATATAAAATCACTAATTTCAATACCATGGCAGTGGGGAGTACATATCTAAATTTTTGATTTCATTCAAACCGTTTGTTGGAAATAAATTTTAATAAAATTCGAATAAAATCACGTCAAAGCAGCATCTTGGTCGCTTTTGGTGATGTTTAAAACTCATGTTCCAACTTTTTGCATAGCTTGACGCAAAACAGTCTCTAGCAATGTCAGAAATTTACTTTCAACATCTTCGCTTTAGATGGTTCAAATATATTTTTTAAAGGAAAAAGGGTCACAATTCCTTTTAATGGAATCTAAAATAGCTATATTCCTTTAAAATTTCTTAATTTGATTCAGGAATGACTATTGTTTTTGCCTTGAAATTGAAAAAAATTGATTTCTTATTCCAATTCCTTGGCTTAAAATTTTTGAACCTTGAATGAAATCGAAAAATTAATCCACTTTTCTTAGCATAGGTGAAAAAGTTCATTCCTGATTCCAATTCCTTAGTGTGAAATTTTGATTCCTTTAACAAAATCGAAAATAAATCAGTTTGATTTGCCACCGATTTAGCAAAAAATTTATCTTTTTGAACCAGGCATTGAAATAAGGTGCAGTATTGCCCTATTCCTGCAGTATATTGTAAAAAACCGTAGTAATGATTTTCAGCCAAATTCATAATACTTTGTTGAAACGAAATACTCATTTTATTTCGTATACAACCGCTGTTTTAGTTGTTGTAAATGAAATATAGAAATGAAAAAGATTGGAAATGAAGTTGAGTTTGAAGAAAATTACACTATTAATTTTGAATTTTGATTTAGACTCGGTGTTTGACGTGATAATATCTGTTAATCTAAGAATCGTTTATTAGATCTTCTAAACTGAATCGTTTTTGCTGTGATATCTGTTATTTATTATTAATCCCTTGAATAAGCTCTTAAAAACTTTTTTTAAAAATTGCCATTAAAAAAATTGTTCTGCAGTAATGATTTTGTCCTATTTCAACCCCTGCCTTGAACCTCATATAATAAGTAACGCGGTTTTACGACATTTGGGCTCGCCCTCCTCTAGCTAGTTGTGTAGAAGTCGTGTCTTAGGACTTGAAACTCAAAAACTTTTTAATTAAATGATGAATATATTTTAAGGAAGATTAATTTAATTTGTAAAAAGGTTAATATGATACGAAATTGGTTTAATTTGAAGTTCAAAAACTAGTTTTTTAACCCATACTTTGCGTTGATTATTTGTTTGCTGCTTTTTTAAAATGCTTTCGCTTTGTTTTGTTGATTTTCCCTCCTTGCATTCCATTTATCGTACAGCAACATCACGTTCTTCTCACTTAACAGATGCAAATTTTCAAAACGCAGTCGCTAGCGGTTGTTCTGGTGATAAAGCAGATCCTGAATTTTGGATGGATCGACTAAATCACTTAAGAGCTAAAGGCAACTTAGCTCCACACAGAAATACTGACGGTACATTAATGTCTGGGCACACGATGGATAACAAAGTTGCCGATGAGAATTTGAGCTTAAACTCTATGAATTCGCAAAAGGTTTCTCTTATTCGCAATGAAGTAAGTATCACCTGTAAAGTTCCAAAACTTTTTTATAACTTCCATATTGTGTTTTTAGAAACCTGAGTTGTCGCCAAATCGCCTACAGCACATCCAGGCAAAACTGGCCCAAATAAAACAACAGAATCATAGCTAAGCAGCAGTGATGACAACTCATAAGAATTAAAATCGAATTTTCTGCATAACATAATGATATTAAAAAATAATTAAAAACTAAATATATTAAATTTCATTTTATTTGCAAATTGCAAAAACACCCAATATTTAAAATAGTTGTGCTTATTATCTACTATTAAAACACTATTAAATTATAATAAAATTCATTAATACTTATTCACTATATCATTATTTAAAGATTAGTATTATATTTCATATTAAAACATGATAGCATTTTTGCGCTAGGGAAATGAGATAAGCAATATGGAGTTTTATTTTAAAAGCGATAAAACTCAATTTATGCAACACTAATAACAAAATTGTGTTTTGTCATTTTAAAATAAACTTCGTGAAATAGTAAAGGACTATAATTTTTTATATACATCAGTTAATTTATGTTATATAATTCCTGTTAAATCTCATGTAATTGTTTTGTTTCACTGTTAAAATTCCACCCTCGTTGCTTTTAAAATTACAAAAGGAACCAACATAAAACACTCTGTTAACCAAATGTATTTTAAATTTAGTTCGCATTAAAATTAATTGTTATGAGCATCTTTTTTTGTCATTATATAAATTATATTAAACCACATTAATAAATACTATTTAGATATCAACTGAGTCTTTTCCCTCGAATCGCACGGAGCTAAAGAATTAGAACTAAACTTTAACCGTGCAAATTAAAACAAAACATACTTATATATAAAATGGGAAGTGTAAAATGAATTATTATTGACTATGGAAAATGGAAAACTGATCTTATTTATCTTTTTGTGCAAAAACTTTTCTGAAGATGCAAATTTTCAAATCCGAAATTTTGTGGCTATCGGCTCCGTTATAAATAGAGACTAAATGTTTTATTCACCAACATTTATTTTGTCGCTTTTAAAATAGGCCCCACCCCACCGCCTGCAATATAAATACATATTACTCCAGCGCTTGATTCAGCCCTTCATATATTTTTCATAGGCAGATTGAGAAACATCCTTTAGCTCTTTCAGCGAATTTGCTTTTATGGCTTCAACCGACTCAAAGCGCCTTCCCAGAAATTGTGATTTTAACTTTAGGACAAGGAGGAAGACAGACGCAGCCACATCAGGTAAATAGGGTGCTTGGTCTATGAAAATGTTTGGCTAAAAACTCTTAAGCAATGGAGTGCATTGTCGTGGCGCAATATCCACCGCTTTGTAGTATATTATTTACAATATGGTAAAGTCTGATTAATACTGAAAGATTTTTCATAAGTTTTGATTATGTAATCGAATATTTCTTTGGAATTTAGTTTAATATTCCCGTATTTTGTTCATTTCTTTCGTTTATATATTGCGATCTTTGTTTAGAACACTGTGTAAAAAGTATCCGAAATTTTGTTAAATAAAATGAAGCAAAATTATTTATTCATCAAAATTAATTTTTTCGTTCCAACTGGTAAATAAGTCACTGAGTATCTTCTTTGTCGTAGAATTATGAATTTTTGTTCAATGACATCATGCATAGGACGTTTGTAGCTATAAATGAAATCTATCTGTAATTTCCTCGAAGTTCACAGGTGTACCGTGTGACGAAAAGTAATTTTTTTATTATTTTATTTCGAATCATGCCGATTTATTGAAACAATTTTTAGCTGTTCGAGAAATGGGTTGAATTTTTAAAAACAAAGCTTCCAGCAACATATTTTTAAGCATCATTGTCGAATTCGGGAAATTGGAATTGTTAGGAATAACGTGTAGATCGATGATAGGAAAAATTTCAAATATTTTTTTTTGGTAGCAACGAATATTTCCATTGCTTACTAGTAAATTTTTCACCGCTCAATGCTGATGATCATTAATGTTAGCAAAAGGGCGCACAAAATTACCGTCAAATCAAGCAATAATATTTCAAATTTACATTATTGCAGTGTACATATGTAAGTAATACCAGAGAACTTTTTTAATCCTAGAATAGTCAAACATATTTCATATCGCGAGAGCTCATATTTAATGCCAAACAATAGTTTGTTCGAGAAAAACTGTCCGGGGGTAGCGACTTGCCAAATAGATTCGTTAATGAAACATAAGAGGGAGTAACAAGCGATTATAATTGAAGGTAAAACAATTTATTACATCATTGGATTCGGAATTATGTTTTCACTTTATCCACGTAACTTGCGTCGATATTTAATAGATGTTTTGTTTTTTATGACGTTCTATAAGTTTGGTTTTTCGTTTGAAGGTTAAATAAGTCGAAAAAATATGAAAAAGGCTTAAAAAGTTGAATGAGGTTTAATAAGTTAAAAAAAATATGGAAAATATTTAAACAATTAAAAGAGGTTGAAAAAATCGAAAACATTGAAAAGTGTGAAAAAATAGGGGAAATGGTGAAAAAAAGTCGAAAGAGGTTAAAATAGTCGATAAAGTATGTAAAATGTTGACATAATTTGAAAAATTTGGATAATCTTCGAATAGGTTGAAAAATTTTGATAAGGTCAACAAGAAGAGATTAAGTGTTATAAAAGATGAAAAAGGCTGAAAAGTCGAAAATATATGGAAAGTCGTGAACAAAGTTTAAATAGGTTGAAAAATTCGATAAAAATTGAAAGAAGTTGAAAAACGTTGAAACAGTTGAAAAAATTGAGCATACATACATACATATGTATGAATATGGAATATACTGAAAAAAGTTGAACGATTTTGAAAAACTCGAAAAAAATTTGATAAAAGTTGAAAATGTTTTGACAGTTGAAAAATTTGAAAAAAACTAATGGAAGCTGAGAGAGTCGAAAAAATATTGAAATATGTTAAGAAAAATTGGAAGAGATTGAATAAGTTGAAAAAATATTAAAAAAGTTGAATGACGGAAAATTTTTAAAAAAATATGACAAATGTTGGAAAAAGTTGAAAGCGGTTGAAAAACCCAAGAAATTTGAATGGGTTAAATTAGTCGTAAGAAAATAATTGAGATTGAAAAAGTCGAAAACAAATGTGTAAAATGTTGGGAAAAGTTGAAAGAGTATGAAAAAAATTTATATACGTTCAAAAAAGCGTTAAAATGTTGAAAAATTTCGTTGATTTCGATTAGGTTAAAAGAGATTGAAAAAGTCAAAAAGAAAAGGAAAAAATATTGAAATAGTCAAAAAATGGTGAACTACTTTGAAAAAGTCCAAAACATTTAAAAAATATACGTATATGATAAAAAAAATTGAAAATTGTTTAAAAAAAGTTTGGAAATACCACGCCCACTTTCCAATTCGATATGTGCCATAATTTGTCTTAAAATTTAGTTCACAACCACTGGCATAATCCAGCCCAATTTTGATCTAGCAATAGCTTAATGTAAACAGCATTCTTGCACCAAACTTTAGTATGACTGCTAGATATGTCATATAAGGCATTTTACTTGCGACGCCAACTTATATATCCCGTCAAATTCTATTTAATTTCAATGTTTATAGTTACCGACATCTACGCCAATTTAAGATCGTTTCATAATAGTGGATAATTGAAAATGATTACAAAAAACTGCACTTAACACATAATCAAAAAACATCAACTTTCTATACAATAAAAGTGCAATGCTGTCATTATACTCGGGGAAATTAATTGTGCAGTAGGATGAAGCACTTGAATTGCACCATTTTGTCTATAAACTCAGAATAACGTTCGCTTAAATGTCATTTGTTTTTAATGAAATTACATCGATCATCAATTACCGGTCCATTTCGATATGCTCCAATGTTATGAAGTGTGCAATAAACTTTCACCTTGTGAATTCTTGTAGTGCAAGAAATTAATTTGTGATTACCAATATGAATTCAGCAGATGATGGAGATCTAACGGCGTTCGCACCCGAAAAGTGGAACCAATTGTTCACCTTTTCAATAAAAGTATGATGGTCGCTCTAGATATTTCTGAGGCATTTGATCTCGTGTAGCATCACGTCCTCGGATCAAAACTAATGTCACATGGCGCACAGTGGCTCCTTTTTCAAAAAGTGATTGCTAAAATCAAATTTTCGATTTCTGATTTTCGAACATTTTTTTTTTTATTTGACAGATAATTCAAAAACCAAAGGTTCTAAAACCGAAATTTTTTTTTGATTTATGACAAGTATTTTGGCTTTTATGGGTGCTCAAAGTTGGATAACTTTTTATCGTTCATTAAAATAGCATTTTTTTACATTTGTCGCAATATTAAAAATGGAAAATTTCAAAAGTTTGAAAAAACATGGGAATTTGAAGTATTCTCTCTGAATTTATGGTATTTTAAAATAAATAATTTCCACAAGATGTAGAAAAAAAATTTTAGTTAGTAATTTTCATGAATTTTTTAAAAAAGGTCGTTTTTAGCATAGTTTTTCAAATTTACCTTGGCCTATAATCCACAAATCAATGTCAATCAAGGATTGGTGAATGGGAAATTATAGTTGACATATCTGCCAACAAAAATCATATAGGTCTTACCTGCATATATTTGCCTATTTAGAAGTTATAGCTACTTATGTGACATGATATGCATAAAACTGAATTTGTTGTGTGATGACGATTTTCAGTCTATGATATTTTGACTTGGAAATTTTTAATCTGAATTTAATAGAATGTTTGCAGCGAATATAGAAATCACTCAAAATAAATTAAAAATTGTAAATATGGACGTTACCACACCCCTTTCTTAATTTATTCTTCCTATTTCCAAAACTAGTAGATACTCCTAAGCAAGGATTTGGTAACACAAATGACGGAAACACAGCAAGGCGATTTTTTGCGAAACCAGAAACAACTTCAGAAATAACGGGAGTCGATGAGGACGTGATAAAAAGATTACAAGTTATTTTAAACTTACTTTCCTGTAGAGAACCCGTTAAAGTAGAAAAATTTGAAAAGTATACCAAGGAAACTGCAGACATATTAGAGCATAAATACAGCCAAAAATTATTGACACCCTCTGTCCATAAGATCTTAGCTCATAGTGGACAAATAGGAGAATTATCAGAAGAAGCCCAAGAGTCTAAAAACAAAGATTATAAGAAGTACAGATATAGCAATACATGTAAAATTTCACGTATTCGACAGAATGAGGACTTGTTCAATATACTTTCAGCATCTTCAGATCCTTTGATTTCATCACTTAGGCACGTTAGGTCACGAAAAGAACTGAGTGATAAATTCTGTAGTACTGTTTTAAGTTTCTTAGATATCCAAAATAATGATGATATTTTTATAGAATTGTAGATTGTTGTTGATTTTTTACAGAAATTACCTAATTTAATACTGTAACCCTTTTGTTAAAACTTTTCTAGCCTTTGAGAAAGACTGTTTATAAATTATGTTAAGAACAAAAAAATAAATGCATATGAATGAATTAGTAAAAATTAAAAAATTTTTTTTTTTTAAAAAAGTATTTAAAAAATTTTTAAATTATTAAAAGTTCATTAATTGAATAAAGCGCACTAGAATTTATAAAAAAAAATTTTTTTCATACCACTAAAAACCAAAAATTTCGAAATTTGGACTTTCACCTCTTTTTAAAAGTATTTATAACTAAGCCTCAAACCTGAATCTTATATATGTCATATCTATAGAAATTACCAACTAAAATCAAAAAACTTTACTCAAATATCTTTAACCGTTCAAAAGTTATGATTTTAGCAACGCGAAATCGCTAATGGCGCCACTGTGTGGCGTCGGTTATTCATTAGCTCTTTGGATAATATGTTTATGAAGTGTTTTATTCCAAATGAATATTCCATCGTTGCTCAGATATATTACCGTACCATCATTTTTGGTTGTGATCGGTGTAGACATAACGAGGTCAACAACTCTTCTTGTTCTGTGCAAATCGGTTGAACTTGAGGTCCTTAGGTACACAGATCATATGATCAGTATGTCAAAGGTAATTTAAAACGCTGGAAGAAATACTTCACATCACTGGCTTTCAGACTGCTTATTTCGCCCATAAAAGACCTAAACTAAAACCGATTCACACAACTGAGGGCTCTAAAAATTACTTTGAAGCTGCTAGATAAACTAAATAGGGCATACAGATATCATTCCAACAATTTATTCTCTTGGACATTGGGGATTCGTTAGGTGTCTAACAGTATTCTATCAATATTGTATTGGTATGTACTCTAGAGAAACTTGTGAATTAGTTACATTAGTTCGTTGATTCTCTTCCAGCACTCGGGTGTCTCATCAGGCTCATCCGTTTGCATTTTCATGTTGGTTCGTACTTCGCACATATAAGTTGTGGGACAATCTCCCTGCGGGTGTTTTACCTAACAGCTGTGACATCTCTAGACTTAAGAGAAATTTTCAACGATATTATTTAATCTATCCGCGGTCTCCTATTCTTATAGCATTTAAGGGAGGCGTCCCCTTATCTATGCGTTAGTAATTGAACGATATAAAAAATCAACTGAAAATCGAATAAAACGTCGGTAAGAACTGTATAAATCACCGCTCATTTAAATACAGGCCATTCAAGAAGTCATTAAGTTGTTCTTTATTAATTTTACGTGTGCTACTTTAGGCATAGGAACGGAATATGGTAATGACATCTAACCCAAAATGATTTAACCCTTTTCTATTTACATACATAAGCACATACATATGTAATTTATGCCTGTGTGTATGTCTCATGTGAATATTATAATTCATAAATATCTGTTTATGGACAACGAAGAGTGTGGGAAGTTTTTTTATGGGAGCATTTAAGTAAAAACAAATAAATACTGCACATTACATTCGGTATTTTGAAAAATAAATATTTTTGTAGGATGATAGTGTGCCACTTCGCAAGGATGGGTTCTACCTCCTCGTTATGGATACATACCATTGATATAACACTCTCTATTCTGAAACAACAAGTCGAAATGCTGATGCCTATGCCGATGACATAGTGCTTTCAATATCTGGTAAGGAACTAATAAGCGAAGAGTCCGCTATACAAAATTCGAGTGTATAAGATTACAGGATAGGATGTACAGGAAAGATAGTGTTGAATTTTGGTGAACTAACCAACCACTGATGGATACAACAACAAGCATCGCTTCTGGATACAATGTAATTAAGTATTGCAGCGCTGATTCAAAAATCATGGCAGGGGTTACAACGCGACACTACTTTATAGGTCATTATGCACTTTAAATGGGATTGATTGAAACTGATCTATACAGGAACTATTATGTGATTGCCCTGTACTCGCTCTGACAAGGCTTAGAACACTTGAAGATGTTGCAAAATTAAAATGCCACAGAATTTACGATTTCGTCAGGTGGTGGTGTCAAAGGGGTCCCCAGTGGGCTCTCGTGGGGGTGCATATTGACGGTGTGACAATAAAATCCTTATCATCTGCTGCATCATTTCTTCGCTTTTGCCATATGTTTTCAAATTTGATGAAGTGTCTTTGGATGCGTTTCTCCTCGAAAACATTTACATGTCCTCGATTTAGAAGAAGGGAAGACCTTTCATCCTTAATTTTCCTTTTGAACATCTGGCAACCTCAGTTTATAACTAGATTGGTAATGAAGACCGTAAAAGTAAATGAAGACTTGCTTTTTTTTCTCATTTGAGCTCCAACATTTTTTAAGAATAACGGATATGTTATGTATATGTACATTAGGGTGATTCCATTTATTTTTTTTTTTAGAAGAAAAAATTCTGGTTCAGGAAAGCTTATAATATGAATGTTTACTGTGGGCTGATTGAGCATTTTAGTTTTCCATAAGAATTAGACGGAAAAGAATGCCTTACCAGACAGTTTCTCGTCAGTCTATATCTCGTGAAAGAAATCTCTTACATAAACGGGACCAAACTCATTGGAAAGAGGATAAAATTTTCCATAAAAAATTGTATATTCACTTTTTTCGTTAAGATAACATTTCGACAGTTTATTAGCTTTCAGAGTTTTGGAATGTTTCGAAGATTGAGAAAAAAATCCGTTTTTTTTTCTTATTTAAAAAAGCAGATAGTCTGATGTACTTAGTTACAGATAAGCCAATAGGCTTCCATTATGCTTAATATTGTTCTTACAGTAAATTTAATTTGAAGTTATGCAAAGCTATTTTTAACATAAGTGAAAATATCATAGAAAGTTTAGATTAAAGATCTTATCAAATGATCAAAACAAGAACCACTCGAATTAGAGAGCTTTAGTAACCAGAAAAGTTTATTTTACAGTTTTGTTTGGTACATATATACATACATAGGTAGATAAAGCCCACAAAATTCCCTTTGAATTGAATAATGCATGCATGCAGTTTTTGTAAACACAATTTACTAATAGTTAGGGAGCCGGTGGCCTTAGTTTCTGTATGATTTTATCGTTCGGTAGAGGATGAAAATCATGAAGTTTTAAGTAAAATAAATAATACGAGTTGTGTCTGGCATTGCGTTGCCTAAGCCTTATTAATTGAGAGTCCTTTGAAAATGTAAAAAAAAGTACCACAAACAATTTTATCTCATCTGCCTTATATATTAAAAATTGTACAATGCACAAAAACGGATAATTGCAAGCGGCAGACGTTGTTGTTGCTTCGTTTATGAGCAATTAAATTTTTTCAAAGTCTTATGATATATACAAGCTTAAGTGATCGTCATAAGAAACGAGAGAGACAAGCTCTGCCAATTAGATTTTGCCAATTATAAACATATAAAAAAAATGCGCACTAAATCATTTCAACGCGTCCGCCTATTGGTTGACTGGTTCATTTACTTCGAAAATACAAAAATATAGAGAAGGAAGATGATTCCAACGCTGCTTTTTCGAAGGCAGCCGTTTTTGAGCACTTAAGGTGCTTGTTATTAAGGGTATATCGGTATAAGCTAATACAGTGCAAGTTTTGCTATTCAAAATATACTACATACTAAATTTTTTCGGTCATTTATATTATTTTTTTTTCTGGCTGTCTATATGGAGCATTCCACGCCAAATCAGATACCATATTGCTTTTGCATCTCTGATTTTCGTGAATTTTTTTTTATTACTGGATGAGACTAGCTTCCGTAATCTTTTTATTGTTAATTGAAATTTATTACATATATACGTACAGACTTACATAGAATCCAGTCCGGCAGGATAACTGGAAAATATAATTTTACGATATCTGGGGGAAAAAAAAGATAACGATTCAATTCAAAGTCAACAAAATCAACGATTTTGACATATATAACCCTATGTATTTTGAAAATGCAGAGAACTACACGTCTGCCTCTTGTATTTTCAACTTCAAACGAGCAAAACTAAAGGCTACGAAATTCTGGAAGAATTAAAATTATTTAGTAGTGTATTTTTTAAATGTAAACAATTGCTGTGTAGACGTCTGCCTTTTTTATTTCGTTATTTATACTATACCTTTAAAACAAAATATGAGAGGCAGACGCAATAAAATACTTTAATAGTTTTTTTTTTGCAACCCAAAAAATCAATTTAAAAAAAGCGACTTTACTCTTAGTTTTTGTAATTCGCATAAATGTGAACTACATTGCATATCAATACCAACGACGATAAAATCATGTGCCTAAAATATACACCGGCTCTCTTACTATATAATAAGTCTAGCTTCTCCATCAAATTAACTATTCAATCAATTCTTTCGAATTTATCGCTAAAAAGTTTGTATGCCAATTTTTTCTAGTGTCAACTAAAGTGAAGTGTAAATATTTTAGAGACCTATGCTAAGTCAATAACGAACGCAAAGTGGTTAAAGAACAAATTCAAAGTGAAAATTTAACCATAGATTTCCTTGAGATTCGGACGGCCGTTAAAAATTGATGAAAAAAGCACGATCGCGTGGAAATCGCTAAAAGTAAATAATATACAACGTGATACACAGCGAGTTGTTTTAATGCCAAGGCTACCTAGCAGATTAGTATTTTGCCTATTGAGCATTTTGATATGAAAATAAGAAAAGCTAGTTTGAGTTATTCAAAATATCAGGCGGCAAAAAGAAGGAATTTGAAACAAAAAACTTGAAAGAACAACAAACGAGTACTCGTATTAACAGCGAGTAGGAAACCTAGCGACTTGGTCCTTTCATTCACCTCACACGACACGTACTCGTATAGCTCAAAGTCCCGCTGCAGAAAAGTTGACTGTATAAGATTATATAATAAGATGCACGAGAAAGATAGTAATGCATTTTGGTGAAACTAATCAATAAGGGCTGCCTTGCCAAAGCCCATCCCGATGGCCGCAAATGATCGAATTTTAGCAAATTTTGTTAATTTAATTTAAACTGTATTATGGTACAGCCCAAAATGTACTCAAAATGATAGAACTAGAAGAGGCCTATACATAATATGGGGATTGAATTGTCGAAACGTCCCAAATGCTTGAAATGTATACCAAACGATAGAACTTGAAGAACCTAACAAGAATATATAGCGTTGCCTGGTCAGATCCTGTTTTAAGTATGGGTTTCCACCAGTTTTTATGACCAATTTTTCTTAAATGAGTGACAACCCATGTTTCGGACAGAATTTGACAAGGTAACCCTATATATTCTATTTAGGCTCTTCGAACTCTATCATTTGGAACACATTTCAAGCTGTTATCTTCATTAATACAAATTGACCCAGGTCTAATGTTTTAGCATTGAATCTAAAGAAAATTCTCTCAAATTTCAGCTTCCAAGATCATACTTTCAAGCAACGCAAAGAGAGCTTGTTTCTCGTTAAATTAATATGGATAAAACGACGTTTTAACTCAAACATGAATAGCTGCTTATTTTTGAATTCCTGAAAGCAGTTTTTTGAAGATAATTAAATTTCCTACAAAAAAAAATCGTTCGTACGAAGTCTGTGAAATCATTATTTTCAAAGATATGATCGTTTTAAAATTATCATTACAATATAATGGTCAAAATATTTGTAGCGTTAGTTTGTACATGTTAACTCAGGGTGGTTCTGATTAAGAGCAAATCGACCCAGACCTTGAAACTCAAAAGGAGTTTCACGCATCTAGAGAAGGACTCACGTTTGTTGAACTGTTAATTCATGTGTCTGTGTATACGATAGCAGCAGAGCAATATCGTCACTGAATTTCATAGTTCCATGTAAGAGTGATATCGTCCAGCACAGTTACAATTAACCGAATGTACATTAAGTAATCCTGCTTGACATGAGTGCTTGGTTCGAATGATCTATGATACCTATGCCTTCCAAATTCACTCTCAAGATATGTATGCTGTCCAGGACACCTGTGAAGCCAAACATGTAAGCTTTTTTGACATTCGCTTATTTGCTACAAGTTGAAGGTGACTAAATGATCAGAACTTGGATTGCTGTCTTCACAGTGATCTCGAGATTTGGTTAGTATATACTTGAGAAGACGAGGTCAGTATCGTAATACCTTAATAGCTTTAACAAAGGATGATGCCATACTATTTAGAAATGTTAATCAGAAAACCTTCAAATCATTCGTCAGTGAGTAGTCCAATTGCCTTATAAATTCCTTCGAAGAAATGAAGAAATATTTGGGTCATTACATTTTGGATTGACTCTTTCCGTTTGGCTTGAGTGCTGTCAAAACTTTGTGTTTTATTTGGGCTAAGCTTGTGGTGTTGACGTATTTTCTGTTGTTCTATTTTCATTGTTATGACTTAGCGTGCTGAAGAAACGCTCATTCCATCTAGCTAATTGCGTAGATTTGGGTGTTAACTGGTAGTGAGACTCACTTTATTATTTGATCAGCTTCTGCCGCAAGGCCATTGGCCTCATATGGGGTTAGCTTTAGTTTTTTGGGTTCAGATGTTGCCGCGCTGGATTTTCGTTTTACATCTGGTTAGATGCAGCGTATTATCGATGATCCAATCAGCTGGTTTTTTCTGTGGAATCAGATAGCGGCACTGCAGGCATCGCATATCAAGTCCTTTATACTGCAAAACGTTTTTTTGGGCGTGTAGAGTGCTTGCGTTCTGCCATCACTCGCAGTCTAACTTGAGCTGCAAGAAGAAAATGATCAGTACGCGAACGTCAAGTACGAGCAGACCTCTGTGCCAGTTTTAGGTAATACGAAAATGTTCGATTTGTGTCTCTTTTGCAATTTTTGTTTAGTTGGCCGAAATCGTGTTTATTCAAATTAAACCTTGTTTTATTTCAAAATGATTATTCTCATTGTAAGCCACTTTATGCACCTTGGTATAGATGTAGCTGGTGGGTCGAGGCAACATACATTAATTTCCCATCAAGTTTCCGTCACTTCTTAGACACGAAAATCGTTTTCGTTTCCACTTTTCGAAGGGTGAAAATCACTACTTGGATGGGCTGTCTAAAAACTTGAAAATTCTGTAACACTTACATTCAGAACGCCATGCCAAGTATCATCCCTCTAAAAAATAGTTTGAGCTGGGGTATCACCCTTTGAAAGTTAAAAACATATCTTTTTTTGAGCAGCTATAGATTTTTGAAAATTTACCAAATGTAGAAGTTCAAGCGAGTTATAATTCTAAAGGTATGGTTTTTCCTGCTTTGTGAGAGCTTTTCTGGGTCCGAATCACTTTTTTCAAAGTTATAATTTTGCTTTTGGAAGATTTTTAAAAAAAAAATCAATTCAAAAGATGAATGACATTTAAGATGGCTGCGATTTGGCATGGATCCCGATATTTTTTTGGAAAAATGTACATATCTTCAAAGAAAATTTGCAAATTTTTTCACAAACTTACAGTGCCACATTACCTGTATCCGTCAATTGTAGCGCAAATTTCACGTGTGAAAACATGAAAATGTCATCGCATTGCAGTCAGAAAAGTAAAGTGTTCAAAATATAATCGTCATTCATTTCTCCATGACGTGAAGTTATTGATCAAACAACAAATACCAAACTACGGCATACTTTATGTAATTACTTAAATTTAGCTTTTTGTCAGTTTTTAACATTGCAGTTCGCAATGCCCGAGAATATTATTGTAAATATTCTGCTTGGAATTACACGACTATGAACTATTTCAGTGCTATTAAAGTAATTTAAGATATGGATGACCGTACGATTGACTTAATTTTTGCTGGCTCTCTGGAGTCTCTACCTCCAGTTAGCTCAAAAATTGTACGCATATTCACAAGTTCAACCTTTACGGGTAAGAGTTCCTTTTAACTTTTAATTAATTACTTTGGATACATATGCATGCTCTTTAAGATACCACAATGGAACGTAACACACTGATGGCAAAGTGCTATCCAAGAATTAAGGATTACTGTCGTGAAAAACATGGACTCGAATTTCAGGTAATTTGCTTTCAAATCTGTTTGAAAAATGTAGGGGATTAGTGCAAGCACTTATGAAGTGATGAGTGGAAGTTGTGTTAGATCTCTTATTTGGTTTCTGTTGTCCGTCAGATTAGAATCAAATATCATGAATTTCAAAAAAAATCGGACAGTCTCGAGCAGTCAAACAATATCAGGAAGTATCGAAAGTTTAATGGTATCGAAAAGTATAAAAGTAGCCAATGAAATTTGAATAGCACTGAAAAGTATCGGTAAGTGGACACATGTGGAAAATCGTCGAAAACTAAACAAAAATCTGTATCTTAATATAACTAAAAAGTTTAAAGTCATCGAATAGTATCAAAAACTGTCGACTAATCTCAAAAAAGTTTCACGTTATCGATGATAATAAAAATTTCGAACAGTCAACAGTCCCAATCGTCATGTAGTATCATTTCGTTAACCTTTCAGAAATCTTTCATATGAAATCTTACAAAGTTTTAGCTTTCTGCACTGATTAGAAGCAGAGAATGAAAAAAAACTCAATCGTATGGTTCGATTTCGTTCTGTTCTATGAGCGTTAACTTCTCTCTCTGCTTTCCGTATTTCACTCATTGATTGAAACTCCGACACAAACCATAGCAAGCGACATGAGCGCTTTGTTGTGGTTTTGACTCGAGATTGCTATCTGAACCCGTACCAAATGTAGTGATCGTTTTTGCCCTCAGATATGTATGAGGTAAAAAATTTATTTTTTCAAACGAAAGATAGCTAAAAAAAAAAAGAGACATCACCCGAAAATGGGTCTCCGGACCATGGTACCCGTTTTTGAGCCATTTTCGGGCAAAAATTTTGTTTTTTCAAACGAAAGATAGCACGAAAAATAGTTTTGAAAATCACTAAGGGAGACTGGCGACCCGAGTTCGGAGAGCACATAGCGAATTAATTTTTTTTTGTACGTAGGGCAGAAAGTTACCATTCTGTTCCTCTCTTTTATTTCTGCGTACTTATAGTACGGGTTGGTGAATTTGAGAAGTAAAGTTTGCGTTGTGCGATTTGAACATTACGATTAGGTACGGTTTTTTTTCATTCCCTGATTTGAAACGTTACAGAAATCTTGTAAGATTGCGGAGAAATCCAAAATTTGTATTACGTCATCGGGATCTGAAATTTTTTTATTTGCCTCACTTGCGCTGTTTTTTTATTACGTCATCGGAATTTGAATTTTTGTATCATTTCATATGCGTAACTAGGAGCTGTTGTTGTTTGTGACATTTTCAGAATTTTTAATTGAAAATTATAGCATACTCGTAGCATCAAACAGAGAACCAGCTTGGCAACTTTAACACATGTATTTACTAACCATTCATTTGGTGTCGTATATATATATATATATATATATATACAATGCAGATAACAAACATTATTTAGATTTCATTTGAAAAATTCAGTAAATATTATGTGTGGTAGCTTTCAAAAATACTTCAGAAAGCTTACAGATGCAAGCTTTAGTTCACAACGTGTTAGAAAGATTCAGGAAACGGTGAATCTTAAGCCCCTTAGGAACACTTTAGAATGATTAGTTGTGAAAGATTTCTTTTATGACGGGTCAGAAATATTTCATTTGACAGATTCAAGGAACGTTGAGTCTGGAACCTTGTCAATGATTGCGTGTGAAACATTTGAAATACATAAGAAATATTTCTGTAACGTTCCGTTTGGATTATTTAAAATGAAAAATTTCCGTTACGTTACGTACTAAGTATTTCTGAAACCCTCTAAAACGTTACATGCCGAATGGGGAACTGTAAAAATAAGACGACCATAACCCTAAGAAAAGCAGACATGTAAGCCTCGACAGCTCGAAAGATGATAACATAGGCAATCGTTTTAGCTTCAGACTATGGAGACTGTTAGACTCAAAACTTCTTTCTCTCGAAGGTATAAAATAATTTTGTATAGGACATCAATGTTGTGTTGGAAAACAAGCCACGTATAACACTACCAGAAAACCTTCAAAAATGTAATAGTTAAGCAATTCAGAAGTTAAGGTCATATTTTTACATATGTGCACTAGAGTTTGAAAAAAGTTAAGCCCAAAAGTGGGCAATGTGTCCATGCGCATGAAAAATGTTTATTTCAGGAAACTTTGATGGGAATCGAACCCGGAAGCTCTCTTGAGTATGGAAAATCACAGTTAGAAACTTTTAGATTGTTCTTACAAATAGATTACGCTCACAAAAAAAATCATTTTGTGGTATCAAAAACCCTAATCTTTTAAGGTTGTCGACATGCGTTGGGGTGTTCGTGATGAAGCTACTGATGATCACATGACTACCGAACTTTGTATGCGTGAAATCAAAAATTGTCAACGACTTTCGATGGGACCTAACTTTATAGTTTTTCTTGGACAAAAATATGGCTATAGACCAATTCCAACATACATTGTATCTTCAGAATTGGCATTAATCTGCGAAGAGCTAACATCTATGGGTGTGGATCGTGCCTTATTGGATTTATGGTATAAGAAGGACAGCAATGCAGTTCCACCGATTTCGGTATTGCAACCAATATCATCTATACTTATCAATTTTAATAACAAGGCAAGATACTCGCTATTTATACCTTAAGAACTTTATAAACTTTTCGCTTCATATCCATTTAGCGTGTACCCAAATTACAAGCCGAAGATCAAGCAGTATGGTGGGATACCTTAAATAAAATGCAAAAACTTTTACGCAAAGCATCAGCATCATTGGGAGCTAGCGGAAAGATGGACAAAGAAACGGTTCATAACTATTTTATGTCTGGTGAGTGACAATGGAAGTAAACATGTAATCTATGTAACCGTTTTTAACTTTTCTCTATTTTAGTAACTGAACGGGAGGTAATCAATGGTGTATTAGACGTAAAGAATACGAAAAATCATTGCTTGGCCTATGTGCGTTACATAAACAACATCAATTTGCAAAATTTAAAGAAGGCCTCACTTTTTGTGGACATCATCAATCGAAGTTTGGACACGGAATCAGCCAAATTGCTTGGTGACTTACGTGACACTCGTCTACCCAATAAAATTGAATCCAGTAATATGCAAAAGTAAGACTTTTTTTAAATTCATTCCCTATTGGCTATATGACCGGTAGCCATCCAACTAAGGATGTTTTTGTTCATCAGTGTCTGGTATTAATTTTTCCTCTTATGAAATTCAGGATTTTTTATTTTAAATTTAGGATTTTTTATAAGTTTTATTACACTTTGGTTATCCAGCAACAAAGTGCATTACTTCACGTTAAAATTTACTTCAAATAGCAATCGTTTTACCCATAACATATATCTAATAGTTTCTGATGTAATCGATGAGGTCACTAGGCGTTGCCTATGAGGTCTTCAGTCAATACTCAATTCAACTCCCTAATTGTAATAGTATGCCGGAAGTAGATTTACAATTTTCTGTATTCCCAGCATAATCAGAGTAAACATCAATTGCAATCGCAAAATTTCTGTTTTGTGTTAGGTGGACTAAGATGAATTGTACCCTTTAAGTATCGAAGTAAATATTTTGTAGCAGCTCCCACTTGGCGTGTAACGTTTTGCAAGCCTTTCGGAAATCTTACATGTGAAATCTTACATAGTTTTAGCTACGTTTCAAAAATATTTTATTTCCATTTCAAAAAGCTTTCTGTAATGTATCAATGTCTGCGCCTTTTGATGAAACGATACATCATCGGACTCTGAATTTTTTTGTTTTTTACATCCGCGTCACTTGCGCTCTTATTTTAATAAGTCATCGGGATTCATTTCAGCCGCGTCATTAAACGCAGTGATACTGATAAATATTACAAAAAACTATACTTAACAGAGCATCAAACAGAGAACCAACTTGGCAACATTCAAAAAGTTCTTCACTAACCATGTACCCACATATGATGTTGTATATATGTATACAAAAATGTAATATCGAATCATAAAACATTGTTCAAACGTTTTATAAAAAATTCAGGAAAAATTATTCAGGAACTTATCTGAAACAAATCAGAATGATTACATGTGGAACGTTTCATTTGAAATGTATAATAAAAATTTCTATAACATTCCGTTTGCAATATTTCAAATAAAAAAATTCTGGGACGCTACCTACTATTTCTGAAACTTTCCGAAATGTTACATGCTGAGTGGATTAAGTGAGAGTGTCGCCATTACTTTCCATTATAGATACAAAGTAAATACTCTTACTGGATGTGATAATTATCAGGTAACATCGATGTATGTTTTGCATAAAATTAATTTTTCAATTAAGATCTCATTATCTCAAGTGAATCGTCTCCATATACTAATCGATTTTGTATCTCACCATTATTTTTATTTTTTTGATTTCTGGAAAATACAATGTACATTGGCTATAAGTTTTTGCTGACAAACCCTCAGTATTTCATTAAGTCTGCCACATTACCTCTTCCAGTTGATTTCAATGAAGAATCGATTCTCTCTGATAGCAAAAAAAACTTAATAGCTTCTTTTAAAAGCCTTTTAAAGACAAGTAGAAAGGCACGAGACATTTGACGTATGAAGTATAAAGACATGTTCCTCTCTTTGCTATCTCTGAAGAGACATGGCATAGAATCTTTCTGAAGTGCTTAAAACATACATTGTGTATTGCTTAGAGGCTTTAAAGGTGTATTAAAGACGTTATGTGCAAACAAAATAATATTAAATTTTCTTTTTACTTACGATTTAAAAGCCGATCCTACATGCTAGCCACTAGGCTATCTGTGATATATTATATTATACTACATGTATATATGTACGTTAAAGGCAAATCATTTCTTTCTCACATTTAACTTGGTTAATATTTTGTCTTCTTAAGTTAAGAAGGCAACAATGGACAGTAATGTGTCATATACCAAACATGAGGTGACATGTTTCGTGTGCCTCTTTATACTGTACAATATAAAATGTTTATAAAAACAAGGCGGCATTTATTTCAAGTGACTTTTATGTCTACAGTATAAAGGCACACACGAAACATGTTGCCTCAAGTCTTCATAAGCAATATATTGTGTACAGTACAAGGACACACATGAGACAATGTTTTTATAAGCACTTCATTATTTACAGTATAAAGACGCATATATATTACTAACACCAAAATTTTGCAACAAAAGCAAAGTATCTTTTTAATTATGATACGAAGGCGTTTTAAAGAAATCATTGCTTTGTAAGCTGGATTTTTGCCTTGATAGCTTCCCCTTATGTTACTAGGGAAACTTAAATATATTTATATTCGACGATTTTATCAAACGTCGCAAACCATTCGTGGTTTGGCGTCATGTGTTCTGATGCACCAGTTTACCGAACTCGATCTTTTCATAGCTTTTCTCACTCATATTGGTCATCTTTGTTGCACTCAAAGAACTTTCCAGGGTTCTTTTCCTCTACAGTACAATTTTCTGTTTTTTGCATAAGCAGTCGATCCGCATTCAGCAGATGATCTTGCCTTATTTGTTGAGTTGAAAAATATTGATCTATTTGTAAATTTTCAGAAATTTCAGTCAGTGGCGTCAATTTAGTAGGGCTGGGGAGGGCATGCCCCCCCCAAGGATCTGATGCTGATTATTTTTTAATGCATTAATTCAATAAACCCATCTAATAGTGGTGAAATTATAATTCTCGTCCCCCCCAAGATTTGGTAAAGTGACGCCACTGATTTCAGTCTTAACTAATAACTGCAAGCTTAATTAAAATTTATAGTTAATAATCAGCAGACAGAATCTTTGAAATTGTAACTTAACGTTTCATTCTGATAAAGTCGGTATTAACAAATATCTGCATTAAAAAAAAAAAAATATTCTAATTTGCTTTACTTTATTTAGGTACACTGTAGAATGGATTGGTCGTGAAGGTCTAGATATCGAAACCCATGAAGAATATCTAAATCATTTCATATCACATTTTTATAAAAATATCGTTAAGCTCGTTGATCGTGCAATGCGCAAAGAAGACTCCAGTGCACAGGGGCAGATAGTAACTGAAATCCTGCAGCATCTGCACGCTTGTAGTAATTCTGTGAGAGTTTTTTATGGTCGCGAGGAAAATCTCGAACACATAAAGTGCTATATGCTGGGGGATTCAGATAAGCCACTTGTCCTTTATGGCGAAGGAGGTTGCGGCAAAACATCATTGCTAGCAAAAAGCGCATCATTGGTAGCAAACGTTTGGTTTGCGGATCAAAGACCAATAAATGTAATACGTTTTTTGGGTACAACACCAGATTCGAGTGCACTGACACCAACGCTTATATCAATATGTCAGCAGGTATGTACATACATATATATATTTATCATTTTGAATTCCGATGGTAATTCTATATCTATATCCTTCTTAGATTTCGTATAATTACATGCTGCCTTTTGAGAATATTCCTGACGACCTAGTACCTTTAACAGCACATTTTAAGCAATTACTAACTTATGCTAGCCCGACTCAGCCGCTAACATTATATCTTGATTCAGTTGATCAATTGACGGGCACACAAGATTCGAATAAAGTGTCATGGATACCAACCAGACTACCACCGAATTGTAAGGTGAGTGAGTAAGGAAGAAAGAGAAAAGAGCACCTCCACTTGGAGATCTGCTACTCCTATTAATTGCATGAAATATCTCTTAATTTTTATTTACTTTATAAATATGCAAATAATGAATGCATGATGCATGAACTTTATTATCCTAAGCGATCCTTAATTATCCTAAAACAATAAGTACATTTGTATATCGGAACTATGCATAAGTTAATAAAATTGCTTGGCTTGTGTCTGCTAAAAATCGAATTTGCAGGAATGTCGTACGTACTACATACACGCATGCGTATATATATCCGAGTAGGTAAAATATATAAAATGTACATACTACGTATACTATTTGGATCAGACCTATGGCTTGAAACACTACTCTCCACCTGTACACTTGTACATATTATAAACAACTGCACCATGGCTTGAATTGGTTTGATAAGTGTATCGCGAGGTGGACACATTTTTCTGCATGTGTGGACATCTCACGAGCTTTTGGAAGAATCATTAATTTTTATGTAGCATTTTGATTAAAATATTTCAGATTATCATTTCATGTGCGAACGAGGAGTCAAATCCTACAGTTTCGCAAGAGTATCACGTTCTTCGCAAAATGCTTGATATCGAGGATCATTTTATCGAGGTAACCGCATTGGGGGAGGAGTTAGCTATGAATGTTATTAAAATGTGGATGCAAACGGCTTGTAGAGACCTTAACAATTTCCAATGGCGTCTTGTGGCGAACGCTATCAGTAAGTGTTCGTTGCCAATTTTTGTTAAATTGGTATTTGCTGAAATATGCCGTTGGCGTAGCTATACACGCCCACAAGAAACGCATTTGGCCAATACGGTTATGGACTCCATAATGATGCTCTTCGAAAGAATTGAGAAGCAGCATGGTCGCATTTTGGTATTTCATGCTTTGGCCTACATAACTGCTGCAAAGTCCGGTTTATCTGAGTCTGAATTGGAGGACTTGATTTCATTGGATGACAAGGTATTGGATGATGTCTATCAATATCATTTACCACCAGTTCGTCGTATTCCGCCGTTGCTGTGGACGCGTATTCGCAATGATCTACCGAACTACTTGAGTGAACGTGAAGCGGATGGAGTTAATGTTATGAATTGGTATCATAGACAATTTCGAGATACCGCCAAGGAGCGTTACTTCAAAAATATGAATATGGCAATGTATTTTCATTCTATGATCGCTGATTATTATCTGGGTATTTGGGGTGGTGGAAACCCCAAACCATTTAAATTTACAGAAATACAAAGACACAGGTATATAGTCAATACAGTAAAAATGTTGTGACAAATTCTGACCAGTTTTATTTCAAAAAATAATTAGATTTGGCTTGACAGATAAAGAGGGTTCTGCTGATCGAAAGGTTCCAATACAGCCTTTAGTTTTTACAAGCAAAGATGGCAGTTCCAAGCGTTACAACTTAAGAAAGGTAATTGTGTATTTTTAGCTTCAAGTGTATAAAAGGCGCGTGAGAGGCATAAAAGAATAAATTTTGATTAATTGATCACTAAATCGAGAATTGGATTCGATACCACAGTACAGTTTCCTAGTACCAATCGTAGAATCGTCAAGCATAAGCGTAAAAAATAGGAAAAATAAGTCCCGGCTAATAGGGGCATCAGCAGGTTAAGGTAGGGCAAGGAGGCTATAACCTAAGGCTCCAAGCCGAGAAGGGTTACCTCAATATTGTGGGAAATGGAAAATGGGGATTTTTTTTTTGGTTTGCATTGTCAATATGCATCAGAAAAGCTCAATGGGGGCCCCTTTTGGTCACCGGCATTTCAAAGATTTGTGTGAATTTTTTGCCATAGCAAAAAAGTATCAGGGAGTTCCTTAGTCTTTAGTCCTGACCCCGAAAAGTCCGGTGTAATCTACAGCTGCCCAGTGGCATCTTAAGTGACCACCGCTTGTAGCATTAGTTGGACTTACACTGAGATATTGAAAAATGGGAACGTTTATTTTCTCAGAAGCTCTGCCTATGTTGAGTTATTTGTTTTAAGATTTTATTTGATCATCAATTGAAAACGCTGGGAAAGAAACTGGGCTCTCCCAGAATATGCCAATGTTGCTTTGATATCGGAACATTTTTGACAGTGCATAAGTAAATATAAAATTCATAGTATTCTAGCTTATTGAAATCTTGTCGTACAGAGGTTTTATTGGGGAAAAGTGAAACGTTAGCCAACAGACCCAGTCCCAAACTGAATTTTCAGCTTGATATTTTGACAATTTTTCTTTGGACTTTGTCACTAGTATTACCCTGTGCGCTTCGCTTTGGCTCTAATTTTTAAATTGGTCTTTATGAAAATGCTGTTTCAAAAATAGTTTTGTGTGAGGTCACCCTAAATAGAAGCTTTGTTCTCTAAGCTGTGCCTTATAATGTAACAGCTACATGGTGTAGATTCGGTGTGAATCGATTACTCCTCGAAATGATATTTTAAAAATATTTTTGAGTGAGGGCTACCCTAAATATGTACCCTAAATAAAAGTTTAATAGCCTTCGCTATTCCTCTTAATATAAAAGGCACGTGGTGTATATTCCAAGTGAATCGATTAAGTGGCTTTTGTAGAAATGCTATTTTAAAAATATTTTTGTGTGACAGCCACCCTAAATAAAAGTTTTGTAGCCTAACCTATGCCTCTGAATATAAAAGACACATGGCGTAAATTGCATGGGAATCGATGAAGTGGTTTTTTTCAGAATTTTAAAAATATGTTTTGCATGTGGGCCACCCTAAATAAAAGTTTTGCCTTAGCTATACACTTTAATATAAAAGCTAACTGGTGTAAATTTGGTGTGAATCGATTAGCGGACTTCGTGAAAATGATATTTAAAATATATTTTTGTATGAGGGCCACGCTAAATATGCACCCTAAGTAAAAGTTTTATAGCCTATGGCACCCACCTGATCAATACTAACATACTGTAAAAATTTCATCAAATTGGCCGAATAGTTTTCGCGTCCATAAGAAACAGACAGACAGACAGACAGACAAAAACTGAATTTTATATAGTAGATATCAGTAATATCTCTTTATATTTCCTATCAAAAAACCGACGGTTGTGACAAACCAATAAACACTGTGCGGAGCTCTTTAAAAACTGGCATGCCTACTTACCCTAATACCGGTACTGGCATGCCTATACAATCCGGAAGAATTCACGAGGTACCCCCAGTCTAGAGAGTCTGTATAATGTTTCCATTAATGTTTCTGTATCCATTCAATGTTTAAAAGATGGCCCATGCATACGAAAAAAACTTGGTATTTCAGGTTAGTCGAAGGGTTTGAGTTTTTAGCTCAAAATGTTCTTTAAGGTAGGGTACCAGCCTATGTTACCATAAAAACGGATAGGGCTGACGATAATTTTGTATGAATAGTCGCTGTACTGCTCTGCAATGTACTATTGATACTTCTTTTTATTCAATGCTTCTTCTTATATGACAACCAAATGAGAGAGAGACATTTTCTTCAAGGAAGCAATGCTGAATCTTCCGCATACAATATACATCTGTGGTACCTCCTTGTAGGAGCACAACTATTAATGTGTCTGCTTACTTGACAAATCAGTGTATTTGCGATCATATAAGGATAGACTAAAGAGGTCTGCATGCGTGTATTCGAAACGATCATCAAGCCACTCGCCACTTTGCGAGTAAGTCGAGTTTTTGTGCACAAAAAACACAAATCAAGCAAGCAAAAGAGGTGAATGCTGCACTTGCAAATAAATCGCAAATAAACTGTTCTACAAGTTCAAGCAGTCAAAGCTTTTTGCATTCGAAAGTTCATTTAATGATTGTTTCGAGTGCACTCATGCAGATCTCTGATAACCATCAGAAAGGTATCATTGTAATATAATATTATTTTCATATCGTAAGAGAGTTTCTCAGATTCTTAGCTTGCTTCGATAAGTAACTTTTGAAGGAGTAATATAGTTGCTAAAAATGATTTATATGTATTTAGCATATTGGAAAAATACCTAATTTAATTAAATTTCCCGAATTTCTTCTTACAGTTTGGTGAATTACCATTTCATTTTGTGCGTTCACGTCGTTTCAAGGATCTTTTTGAGCATGTACTCTTTAACTATGATTGGTTGCACGCAAAACTATCAAGCTGTCCGCTTCAAGCAGTTCTTGCCGATTTCGAAGATGCCTCTGCAAATACTGATGACAAGGAAGCTAAGCGTGAGTTAATGTTAGTAGCTGATGCGTTGCGTTTAGGTGGAGCCATTTTAGCTTTGTACCCAAATATGCTGGCGCCACAGCTCATCGGTCGTCTGTTGCCAGAAATAGGTGGTAACGCAAATATCAAAATGTTGTTGCGCGAATGTGATCGTTGTGGCCCTAAAGATTGCTCTCTAATACCAGTCAATCATTGTTTGCATACACCAGGTGGTCCACTTAAGGTACAATTTCACTTTAAAGTAATTTGTTTGAATACTAACGCCATGTTTTATGTATTTTATAGTATTCTTTAGAAGGACATCAATTTGCAGTGTTTGCATTTTGTTTAACAAGTGACTTGCGTTACATGGTCTCAATTTCAACGCACTTTATTACCTTTGATCTCTCCACATCTGACCTGACGCGAGATGTTAATCCTGGCATAGAAGGCATCATGCAACAACTTGTCTTGAGCCCTGACAATAAATGGGCCGCTGCTTATTCAAATAATAACCAAACAGTATTGCTAAATATGTTGTCGAGTGAATTTGTGATAATTGACAGTCCATTTGAAGAAACAGACGGACAAGTCAGTGGATTATATTTGTTGAACCATAGGTAAGCTATTCAATAGGTAGGTAGAGGAAACACTTGCTTTTATTGATATTGCTACTAAGGGTAAATGTCAACCAGACTTTTTTATAATAGACTTGGTATCGCTTGTTCCGAATCCTTCTTAAAATAAGAGAGATATGTATAATTGTTGGCGTAGCTAGGAGTTTTCAAAAGTTTTTAACAATGTTATCCAGACACAGAGGGTATATTCACTTTGTCATTCCGTTTGTAACGCAGAGAAGAGGGCGTGGCTAAAGAAAAGTGTATATATTCTTGATCAGCGTCACTACCTGAGTCGATATATGTAGCCATGTTCGTCAGTCTCTCTGTTTGTTGGTCTGTTTGTCAGTTGAAATCACGATTACGGGAAAACTAAGTGAGCTAATTCAATGAAATTTGGCACACAGGTCACACCTTCTTGCAAACTGCTAGCATATAAAAATGTAAAAAATCGGTTCAGAGACACGCCTACCGCCCATAATCTATTTATAAATACCCAAGCCTATTTTGAAAGAAGTTCCTGCGATTTTGATGAAACTTCGTGATTTGGTGAACATGCGAATCAAATTAGGATTGAGCTAGAATTCAAGTTTTCAAAGGCTTTTCAAGGAACGTGGCACAACCCTAACTTTCATAACACTATATCTCGTAAGCCATGCAAGATATTGTGATGAAATTTGCTACACGGATACTAACATGCCATATAAGTCATGCATTAAAGTAGGGGGAATTGAAAGTGGGCAAGGTACTTTTCAACAATTGAAATGTCACATACGATTTTCATAAAAATTTCAGAGATGATACCACTAAAAACTGTCACAAATACAAGCTACGTCAGTATACAGGAAAATCTCTTTGACGGGCGTGCAACAGCCCACAATATTTGTAAACGTTATAATAAGAGAAATAACAACGTAATCGCTATGAAATTTAATATGTTAGATAGATATACTGTCCAAAAGGTCTCTTATTACAAGGATTTGGTACAATATTACCGGTGGGCGTGGCACATCCTATATGAGCTAAAAACGTTTAATGGTATAGATAGTTTGCAATGAGAGATATCTGCATAAGATTTGGTGTACACAGTGGATCAAAGTAATAATGGAACAGTTCAAAAAAAAAGTTTCTAACCAAATAGCAAATTGACTTAACATGGGCGTACATGCTATGAGGTACATCTGATCCAAAAGCGGCCGAAACAGCACCTGTGGGCGTGGTAACTCCCATACAACTTAAATTAGCTAAGTGGCATATCTATCGAAATATGTAAGCAATCTTACTGAAATTAGGTGTAAGAGATTTGTTTATAGAAAGCTATTTCTGGATCAACATCTGACTGGATTGTACCAGTGGGTGTGTCACCACACTAAATTTTAAGACTAATTACGGCATATATCGCAAAGTACACAAGCTATTGTGCTAAAATTACATATGTATGCGTATGTCAATCACGAATATAACTTTTTCATCCCTAAGTAGGCAGAATTGGAGAAGTAGGCGTGGAATGTTTCGTCTTTTTCATTTCTATTCTATATTTTTCAACAATTTCTTTGTTCTTTTGACTTTTTCATCGTTTTAACTTTTCCCAATATATTCCATTTGTATTTTTTTCACTTTTTTATACCCTACACAGAGGGTATATTCACTTTGTCATTCCGTTTGTAACGCATAGAAGGGGGCGTGGTAGGTATGGAAAAGTACATATATTCTTGATCAGCGTCACCACCTGAGTCGATATAGCTGTGTCCGTCTGTCTGTCTGTCTGTCTGTCTGTCTGTGTGTCTGTCTGTTGAAATCAGGTTTACGAGAAAACTAAGCAAGCTAACTTAATGAAATTTGGCACACAGGTCAAACCTTCTTGCAAGCTGCTAGCATATAAAAATTGGCGAAATCGGTTCATGGCCACGCCTTCCGCCCATACTCTATGTAAATATACCCAAGTCCATTTTGAAAAAAGTTGCTGCGATTTTGATGAAACTTGGTTATTTGGTGAAGATGAGAACAAAATTAAGATTAGGCTAGGTTTGAAGTTTGCAAATACTCTTAAAGGGGCGTGGCACAGCCCTTAATTTTAACTTTTATAACGCCATAGCTCGTAAACCGTGCAAGATATTGTGATGAAATATGGTACATGAATACAGATCTTATAAATCTTGAATTGCGCATAAAGTGGACGTAATTGTAAAAGTGGGCGTGGCATTTTTTAGCAATTGAAAATTTGGATTTCGTATAACTCCAAATTGGCACATACGATTTTCATTAAAATTAAAAGTTTATTCAATATTCTGGAAAATTTTGTTGAAGGGCGTGGCACAGCCTGCAATATTTATGAACGTTATAAAAAGAGAACTAACAAAGCAATCGCTATGAAATTTAATATGGCAGATATACTCGCTAAAAGGTTTCTTCTTGCAAAATTTTGGTACAATGGTGCCGGTGGTTGTGGCACCTCCCATGTAAGCAAAATACGTTTAATGCTATAGATAGTGTGCTATGAGAGTAATCTTCATAAAATTTTGTGTAGAGGTGCCGGTTACTATACGCTTTTAAATTCAATGAATCTTGACAAGATTGCATCAGTGGGCGTGTCACCTCTCTCATTAGCATAAAGTTGTAAGTGCTATTTTAAGTGAACTATTGGTGCAATTGATCTGAAATTTGATGTAAGGGGTATACTGGGTATTAGGTACATATGAATCAAAGCTGGTGAAATAGCAATGGTGGGCGTGGCACCTCCCATACAATTAAAATACCTTAAGTGGCATAACTATCGAAATAAATGAGCAATCATACTGAAATTTGGTGTAAGAAGTTTGTTTATCGACGGCTATTTGTGGACCAAAATCTGACTAGATTGTACCAGTGGGTGTGTCACCGCCCTAAATTTTAAGAATAATTACGGCACATATCGCAAACTGTACAAGCTATTGTGCTAAAATTTGGTTTGTGCATGTCAATCACGAATGTCATTTATTGAAACAAAAGTGGGCGGAATTGGAGAAGTGGGCGTGACATATTTCGTGTTTTTCATTTCTATTCTATTTTTTTCAACATTTCCCATACTCTTTTGACATTTTCAGTTTTTTCCAACACTTTTCGACATTTTTTAACCTGTTTACATTATTTTCGACTTATTCAACCTCTTCAACATTTTTTTAACATTTATTTAAAAAGTACTTTCAATGCAGTGTAGGGTATGTGAGTTTCGGCCTGGCCGAAGATAACACCTTTACTAGTTAAACCTCATTCCACTTTATTCGACATTTTCTTTATTTTTTCGACCGCTTCATCAGTTTTTCAGCATTTTCCATACTTTTACGACTTTTTCAATTTCTTTCAACTTTCTTCAATGGTTTCCATAATTTTTAAACATTTTTAGTTCTTTTCAACACTTTTCAACCTTTTACCCAAACTCTTTAACATTTTCAACGTGTTTTTAACATTAATGTAAATATTACTTCCAATGCAGTGTAGGGTATGTGAATTTCGGCCTGGCCGAAGATAACACCTTTACTAGTTAATTCTTGCACCGCTATGTTAAAAATTTCACAACTTCAAAGTCTTACATTGATTAGCATGCGCTGAAAGTGAATGAAACATACATACATATATTTTATAAAGAAATCAAAATATACCATTTCTTAGAAATTTGCGAATTTATTTATGAAGCAAACACAAAAAATATATTCTTATGATATTATATATTTTATTAATAAAAAACTTTCATCAATTTTGCATAAGAACGTAATAAAAATTTTATTTGTAACTTCAGTAAATTTTAGTTTCGGAAAAACCGCAACTATTTTTCGTTACAAAAAAAAAACTTTTTGAAAATTGAAGAATACCAAGACCAAAAACTGTATTTATTAATTCAAACGATAACTTTTTTATTTTGCAGCCTGTTTTTGATGTGCAAATTAAAATGGGTGCAGTTTGATATGCGTGGCAATTTGATAGATCAGCATCTTGTGAGCGACGGAAATGAAGGCTGGGAAATTTTAAGTAAGAAAATAATAACTACTATTATCGTATATAATATTTGCACCGATGGTCAGAATCGAAAATCAGACAAGTCATTATTTTTCGCCCAAAATAACTATTTTTTGTTTTTGAAAATTTTAAAACGATGAGAGGTATTGCATGACATCGCTATATTTTTATCTCCTCTACAATATTGGCCATAATATATTATTCTCTTTATGGCTTACTTTCCGTGTTATTGAGCGAACATTTTTTTGTCGGCCTCTCATAATCTGGCCCACCTTGATTCGTTTATAAGCCATATTTGAACTAACAATTACAGTCAGCGATGGTCAGCGATACCCATGAAAAAATGCAATGCTACCACTCGGACTATAATAATGGAGAGTATTTGAAAAAACCAGTAAGCAAATGTATTAGATCTTGAGCGTCTAAGAACCCCTGCTTCTGTGGAAAAGACTTTTTTTCGAATTGGGATTGTGTTCTTGAAAAAAATTCAATAAAAAAACAGCCAAAAACTTAAATCGAATTTTCTGAGAAAACATCGTTAGTAGGTCAAAGATATATAGACCAAGACATCGATGTTTTTTCTATTCCACAACTTTATGCCCAATATATTTTTCGATATAAGGCATCCTTTTTCTTACTGAATTAACATGAACACTCGGATTCATGGAATTTCACTCTCTAGCATTAAATCAAACATTTCCACAAAATTTAATTTTTTGACCTACATATGTTGTTCAAATACTGACATGAAAACAGTGGCGTCACTTCACCAAATCTTGAGGGGGTCGAGAATTATAATTCCACCATTATTACTATAGATGGGCTTATTGAATTAATGTATTGTATAATAACTAGTATCAGATTCTTGGGGGCGGGGGACAATGCCCTCCCCAGCCCCACTGAATTGACGCCACTGCATGAAAGAGGCCTTATTTATAGAACTTATTTGATTTATTTATAGCAAGAGGCGATATTCAATGCGAGAATGTAGCGCTTACGTGATTTTTGTTAACTCTTTAAAAGTTGGTTTGGAGCCTAGTTTTCCAATATAATTGAATTTTTAAGGCACTTGAGCTGCAATTAGAATAAGATGCTTGTTGAAAAATGCGCTATTCGAAACGAGAACAAAGCACTTCAGTGATCTTTTGAAAAACTTTAAGAGCATTTATGAAGCGTTTCCAAGTAATAGTTTTTCCACTTTTAAGCGAATATACATTCTTGAAATTCCGACGTGTTCCAATATTTTCGATGAAAGTTCGATTAGTCTGATTTGCCGATTACTTTCCAATTCGTATAACTCGCAAGTACTCCTCGTGTGTTTAATCTACTAAATATTAAATGTTTTATTATAGCTATGGAATTCAGTAGTCCTCTTGACTACAACATTGTTTTTTGGGCTGGTTCCATAAACGAAACACGTTTAAAGCTCCATACAATTGTTAAGGGTGTCACATCCAAGCCATTGCTACTTTTCAGTGCTTTCGCCATGAATAAGTCACGCAAGATGCTGTTTGGTTGTGCCAATGAGAACAACTTCGAGGTAGTGCATTTTGATCTATGAAATAAAACATTTTCTAAACATAAATACTCTGCTTAGGTAAGCGTTTATAATTTAAATATTGTTGATGAAGAGACGCAATTATTGGAATGGGAGTACAAAGAAAGCTTACCACGTTTCGAGAATGACGAAAAAGAAATGGTGTTACAACTACGACTTGATCAAAATGATCGTATGCTATTGGGTACAGCGGGAAAGGGTTTTGTCATTTGGGACTTTGGTCAGGATGGTCAACGTGTCAGTGAGGAAGCTATGTATTTTGCCTTGCCGCATGGTGTACGTAACATAACAACCAAAATGATGCAATCCAATTCTATAATGGTCAGCTCGAAGCTGGACTATGCTGTAGCAGGGGTACGTAAAAATTTGTATGTTTGGAGTTTAGAAACAAGACAATTGTCCAAGGTGCTTGATGCACATTTTGGGCGTATCATACAATTGGAAGCATTGACTATAGGTAGTTGGAACAGTGTTGTTACCTCCTCAATAGATCGTTCGGTTAAAGTCTGGAATATAAATAATATTTTTGAGAAGGTTCATGTTATTGATCGGCACGAGCTACAAATCGATAATATTAGGTAAGTTGTAGTAGCAGATCTATTTTTCGAAAGATTTTTTTCATATAAATTTGCACAATCGTAAAAAGTCTCTCCGAAGTGGACCTCGCTGTTACTGTGACGCGCAGCTGTGTTGGTGTTTGGGAAACACGTTCAGGCAGACTACTAGCCAAGTTAGCTGATAGTCCATTGGGTGCCATTGTTACACATGCTGATATAACACCGGATGGTCGTTATATAATTTCGTCGGAAACAGGAAAATTCCTTGTGTGGAATCGTGTGTCTGAACAAGTTATATTCCGTGACGATCAACCGGGCATTCAACAACTAACATTTATGGATGACGGTTATAAAGTTATGGCAGTATCATGTCCCAATATAAATCAAAAGGAAATACCCGGCAGTGATGAACCACATCGTTTGAGTGCTATAACGATTGTACGTGCAGTACCTGGTAAGAGTACTTGAAATTACTGCAAACGCAATATATTAAATATTTTTGTTTTTCTTTTTTGTAGAAGGAACAATACTTTTTCGTTTTGAGTATCCGATTCGTATGATTCCCGGTTTACCATTTCGTCAATCGGTTATTTCTGCAGATGCAGCGTACATCATAGTTTGTACGGTTGACAAGTCAAACAAGGACTGCATTGGAGTTTATAGCGCAATTAATGGAGCGTTTGTTTCAAAAATTCTGCTTCGAGGATGTGCCATAAAGGTAAGGCATTGTGACAAAACTTATTGCCACACATTCAATGATCTTAAATTCGTATCTATTTAAACTGGAGTAGAAAGGTGGACATAGTAATTGGTAGTAAACAATTCTATTTATAAATCCTTTTTATTTTGACCCAAGCTATTTGACAACAATTATCTATCACGAGAGCAACCATAAATCATTTGACCGCTTCCCTCTCCCACATAGACAAACAAATTTTATTTTGCAACTGATCCAATACTCTGCAGCTATTCTGGACCAACCCACTCGTGATGTTACGTTTCAGATAGTTCTAGAAATAGTACAAAACGTACCAGAAATGTTTCATTTGAAATATTGCGAATAAAATGTCACAGAAATCTTTCTAATATATTTAAAATGCAATGTTTCACATGTAATCACTCTGAAGTATTTCTGAAAAGTTCCAGATTTATTCGATATTACTTTTTTGTTGTCTGCATACGACAGGTACATGGTAAGTAAAGAACTGTGCGAATGTTGTTCAGTTAAGAATGATGACGTTGAAGATTTGTTTTATTTTCTCTTAATCTTCTCAAGGTTTCCGTAACATTTCAGAAACGTTTCAAAATCAAAAGCGGATACTGACACAAAGCTTTCTGAAGTGGAAATGAAAGATTTCTGAAACGTTACTAAAATTTCATGTGAAAATACTGAGATTTCATGTGAAAGATTACCAAAAAGTTTACAAAACGTTATGTGCCGAGTGGGAAGTTAGACGATAAATCAAAGCATGTATAGGCTTGCAGACGATCAATATCAAGCTTGTTAGGGGATTGAATGAAAAACTGGCAGCGCACTTCACACACAGCACAAATTTGTGTGAATGTATATCAGTTTGGATCAGTGATGCTAATTAAGCGTTTTTTTTAAGACTAGTTGACTTTCCTTATACCTATTTTATGACTTTGGTTTACCAGACATTATCGTCAAATATTTCTAAGCATTATTTTCGCTTTGTCATTATTTCTTCTTTATTTAACAGGAAGCGATCTCTCTTGTTCCGATGCCCCACAAAGCAAATCAGGTTGCAGTTATCAGTAGTGAAAAAGGTAGCATAGTTGATATAAAAAGCAAGAAACATATCCGATCTATTCCAAAATGGGGCGGCAATATAACTAAGGACGGTAAATGTGGCCTTTATGCGCCCACGAGGTATGTACAATTACAAGGTGTCGCAAAATTCGTTATAAATTTATTATTCAGAGCTATGGTATATTATTGTAAAACGCTTTGTTAGAAGACCTTTTGTTTAAGTACATTCCGATTGCGTTTGTTGATGTGTAACATAGCTAGTTGCGAATCAAAGTCATCAACTTTTTCAATTCCATGGCAAATGTCATTGATTCCTTTGTCTACTTCATTCGAGGAACCAAAATTTGTAACTGAGTAGGAATAGGAGAAACAAGTTCAATGGCTTATTTTTCTATAAAATGTTTGACCTTTCGCTGTTAAATTAATTTTGGACATCACAAGAGGCTGTCTTACAGCAATCGGTGAGGAATGGATATAAATAAGTCATGGTCTCAATTGGTGAAAACATTTTTTTATGATATATTATGGTACAGTTTTGATTGCAAATATTAATTTTGAGCCAGGGCTGGTCGCTGGTTTATTGATGATGTAAACTTCTTCTTTGGAATAGACCAAAAAAAAAAAGCAGTGCGTGCACACTAACAGTGCCATTTGTCTTTTGCAGTATAGCCCCAACCGCTCGAACCATAGGTCTTCAGTTCTTTCATAAAATGGACTTTATATGGAAACATAACAGTGCGATAGCTCGATTTAAGCCGAACAACACCGTGTTGATGATTCAAGATGATCATGAACACTCTCCAGTATGCTATGAAAGTTTTCATCCATGTCCTCCGTATGGAGCCTTCCGGTAACAGTGAAGCTCCTTACTGACCATTCTTGTTGATTTATTGTTGGCACAATATTGGTACGATACGCTCTATAATATATAGTCGTTCTGTTGTATATCGTTCCATACTAAATTCTTCAAGTTTTCTTTGCGAAGTTCTGAAAAAAAAAAAACTATTGAAGTAACCAAGTTGAAGCAAATTTAAATCACAAAGTACAATTTTTCGCTACCCTGTACGCATCTGAAATTCTTAACTTATATTCATACTTCATCTAATTTTTCAGAGGTGGACTTGAAATGCTGGAACTACGTAAAGGTACAACCGTAAAAACTTTTATACCAAAAGTAGCTGAAGGTGTATTTTCGGTTATTTGTCTCTTTACCGAAAATGATGAATATGTTTGCTACTATCATAGTGGCCGAAAGACAATTCGCGTCTTTCGCACCTCAGACACGGAAATGATTGCTAATTATCGCTTACAGGCCGAATTGACTGCTATCAAAAGTAGCAAAGATGGAAGATGTATTGTACTTGGCACCGTTGATGGCTGTATGTCAGTATTGGCAATTGTTGATCCAAAGAATGGTGAGATGATTGACTACCTGAGTGCTTTGCCGTCACGTGATGAAAATTGGAAAAACAAATTGGCTAAAATGAAGGCAAGGGTGGGTTTCAAAGCAGCCATTCGTGTAGCGTCGATTTCCTCACGATTTGATAATACAAAATCTAAAAAACATTATGATGATGAAAACGGCGATGTGAATGAAGGTGAAGGCAGTGTTGATATAAACGGTGCAGCAGCGAATGAATAAGTTATTGTTTAGAACTCTTGTTATAAATGAATTATATTTCTTTAAACAGTATTAAATGTTGAATTGTTAAATTAAAACATTGTTAATTAAAAACGTACAGAAAAAGTTATGAAGTAGAGACATTTTTATTTACATTTTAAGAGCTTTATGAATTTGTTTAGTAAGAGAAAAACTAGGAGACTTTGCCTACAGGAGGAGGTTTGCAGCTAAGGCCGATGAGAGGAGATGAGCTCGTAATGGTTTTGGGAGGCCTGCTACTTATTCAAAAAAAAAAACAAAATTTTATCTAAGTAAATTTAATTTCAGTGACACCCTTTATCAGCCTCTTTAGACAAATTTCCATATGTTGGATACAAAACACCGCAATATCATTTTTATTTAAGTCATATCTTATTAATAAAAAAAAAAATTTAAGAAAGACGCGGCTATATCTAAGATTTCGATATCTTAAATATTTTGAATTTTAGTTCAAAAGTTAGATGCCATCGGAAAACCCTCACTAGATGTTGTTTTAGGTTGAATGGCAAGCAAAGCTTGGTACCATTTTTCCGCGATTTACATCAATTTGTTTTGGTTCATTTCCCAACGTAGATGATCTGTCCAATCGTGGAACAGCTATATCAGCATCTGCTGCTTCTGAAATTCATCGAAAATAGACTTAAATATTTTAGCGTTACTATAAAATTATCAGGGTAACTGAGCAATCAAAAAATCATTAAAATTTCCAATTATACGGGCACTCGATACTCAAGGTTGAAATTATTACTTTGGTCTACCTTAATAGGCGTAATTCATTTAATAATTAATGAAAGTATTACTTATATTTTTAAAATTTTTTATTTCATTTAGTACGCCAGTATATAAATTATTTAATATTATAAATACAAAATAGTTTTATGCCGATTGTTTGTAGGAATAGTATGCTCCAATTAGATAGATAAATATAATTTTATGTGTATATATATTTAATTTTTTAAGATATTTGATTTTAAAATAAAATCGCATTGGTAGAGTTTGAGAATATGTGATTTTTTTAGTTATTGCAATAGCTACAAAGTGTAGCTACAGCGTTAAAATTTCAATTACAATTATATTTAATAAAACTCAATTTAACTAAATCACGATATATTTTCATCGTTTCATATTTAGAAACAAAAACAATTTATATATGCTATTAATTCATATAATTTAATCTGATCTATAGTTTATATTAAACTCAATTGGAAATAGTATAGGATACAGTATTTGTGATTCTTTCCGAAGTATTTTCGAGAGAGGCTTACAATTTAACTGAAGACGCCGTTGTTGTCATCAATGTTAACAATATTCATTTAATTAAATTTGTAGTTCCAAAAATAATATTAATAAAAACATCAAATAAAAAATTAACTAAAATAAACTACACTTTAAAAAAAGTACTTAAACAATGAGCAAATAAAATAAAATTATAATAAAAATAACAATGCAGCGCTAATGTCTCTGTTCGAATAAATATTTATAATTATTAGATGCGTCCGCTCGCATTCTGACTTATCAGTTTTGAAAAATCTTTATTTGGTGTTCCATGTTTGACTTAAATATTGGTATTAAGTTTTAGTTTCTAATCACTTAGAACTCTTTACTATTGATAAAATAAAGCGTTTTGAGTTTTCTTAAAAGTTTCACTTATTGCTTAGTATACGTAAGTAGTTCGCTGTTCGCTGACAATTGCTGGAATCATCATCACTTTTACCATGCAGCAATTTCCATTTATCCATAAGACTTTTCTCCATTTTTAAGATTGCTGTTCTGTGCTTTTTTCCCCGCGACTTCGGAAGCGTTTGCAGTCAGAACCATTTTGTTTATATGAGGTGAAGATGGTGATGTTAACGTAACTCTATAATAAAAAGAAGCTTTTGTTTTACACATATATTGGAGAGCGGGTGGAGTAACAAATGAGATATGAAATAAAGAATAAAAAAAATTAAGAAATCCAATTTGAAAAAATGTTTAATAGGTATGTGGAAGCAACGTAAAAGGGAAAGATAAGATAGGTGAAAAAAAAAATATTAGTATATATCGTTAAGGATGTGGCTAAGCAAAGGGAAATGCGAAATTTCAAAAAATAATGGTGACAACTTTTCTCAGCGACCATAACCAAAAACTACATACGAATACTTTGAACATAAAAAGCTTTGAGCCTTTAGAGAATAGTCAGTGTTAACTTTAAGTATAGTTAATAAGAATATTATAGCTAATATCATAGGTTGAATAAGTAAGAATTTCTAACTTAGCAACTTCAAAACAAGGACCTCTGCTTAGAGTGCATTTAAAATTGGAGAAGGGTTCATGTTCGTAGGGCGAAAAGATCGACTCTGTTGAGAAATTGGCTCTAGTCCGATCTAAGCTGAGTAAGGATGCAGCTTGTATTTATTGGCAATTGTTTTTACTCTTATGCCACGAGTGACTGCCAGATAACCATGGCCTTTAGTGTTTTTAAGGTTTTCGCAATCTGATACATTTTAGTCTCTACAAACAGTTGGTATTCATGGCTCATATTGCGACTTTTTTTTTTGAGTTATTGATAAATATTCAACAGAAATAATATTTTTCAAAACTACGGAACAAATAAGTGCTAAGATCACACACCGTACGTAAACTGGAAAAAAGTTCGAATAAAATGGAGTCAAAATCAGTCTTGGCACGGTGGTTCCGTATCATATGACGATTAAGACTTCGTAAAATTCAAAATCGGAGATGCTTCTTTCTTCGAGAAATCGGAGCATATCATTTTTCCATTACCGCAATATATACAGGTTGGTCCAGTTAGGATTTGCTATCCAGGAAGATTAGATTTACTGGTACATTTTAGGCAAAAAAATGTGCGGGAAGGAGGGGTCTATCTTGAACACCCTATGAGTTAGAAGGTGTTTAACAAAGTTCATTAAGAGCAGTACTTACAAGCATAGTGAAATAGGTAGGTAAAAAGTCATTTTGATATTAATGAAGATAAATTTATGTCTGGAAAAGTACAAAACCTAGGTCAAAGCTTTGTATGGCAAGCTTGTTGGCTTGTATTATGGTGCACTGGAATGTGTATAAGAAAACCACATCTTACTGTATTTTTGGAAAAAACTGTAACTTAATTTGTTATACTTTATTAATCGGAACAGAAAACACGGCTGGCAAATATGGTATTACTAAAAACAATGTGAAATAATTTTGTTTTCTTGTAAATTGGCGTCGTTTTGGTACAGACAAAACCATTTTATCGTCAATCAAATAATTACTTTGAGAATGCAATTCTCTTAAGTCAATATAAATTTTAAAATTTTTGGCCTAACACAATAATCTATGAGGCACTGCCCGGAAGTACCAAAAGCAACCTGCTCGACATTTGGATCACAAAGATATAATTTTAGGCTTACACGTAGTTTAATTTTTATTAACTTCAAAACTTTTCGTACTTATGTAGTTTTTTAATAGCTGCTGAAAAAATACGACACCTTATCAGGCATATCCTTTTTTGTTATCATGCCAAAATAAAACTCACCTTGGACTACCCTCATCTTTATCTCTAACAAGTACTCTAGTAACGTTTCCCTTGCTTGTGGGTAATGCTAAATGATTGACATGTATTGGTCTTAATCTCTCTTCCAAGTTAACCAGTGATGTATCTGAACCGTTGCTGTCCTCGCTTACATATCAGAAGAAAAAAAAAATATTTTAATGTCAATGGGGTATCTTCTAAATTGTGCTATTTACCTATCACTGGCGGCGTCATCTTCTTCCTCCATGGCTTGTTGTAAGTCTGCGATGCGCTGTAATGCTAAACGTAGATCATTTTTCAATGAGGCAGCCTCAGATTCGGCTTGTTCGACCTTCTTCTCTATGTCTTTTCTACGTGTTATAGATTCCTGTTCTCGTCCTGATACAACATGAAACTCTTCACGTAAGTCCCGCAGATTTTTCTGTGATTTCTTAAGCGCTTCTTGTGCTTGCATTTCACGCATCTTTGCTTGCGTAACTTCATTTTGTAATTTTTCCATACCTTCTTTATACCGTGTGACTTGAACTTCAAGACGAGTACGCGTTGCTTGCTCCAGCTCCAGACGAGATTCCAATTCTTTAGAGCGAAGTTCCAAGCTGTACCGTAGTTTTAAAAGCGATTAATAAATGTTTGCTATTTTAAGTGCAAGACTTACCGTTTTGACATCATTGCCGCTGAGGGATCCGCAAGATTCTCAACGTTTTCTAAACGCTGTTGCAATTCATTAACTTGATCTTTCAGATTATTGCGTTCAGCTTCTAATTCAGATAACTTGAATTCATATTCTGATGCTGCAATCTGTTCGGTGTTTAACTGTTTCACTGTGGCACTGTATTTTTTCATTAGCTCAGCCAGTTCTTCTTCATTTTCTTCGATTTGTGCTTGTAACTCAGTGCGATCACGTTGTGCTGCTGTTGCACGGTCTTCTGCATCGTTACGTGCACGGTTGGCCTCCTCGAACATGGTCTGTACCTCTGCCAATTCAGCATCGGCTGCTTGACGCGCTTTCATTGCAAGTGTTCGTGCAGCCTCAGCATCTTCTAATTGATTACGTAGCTGACGAACCAGATTCTTTCCTGGCGTATCGCCCTTAAGCCGTTCCAACTGCGCCTGACAATCTTTCAATAGAGCCTTATATTTACGTACATCGCGTCGTAATTTTTGAATGACAGCTTCTTCTGCCTGTCTATCTACACGATCTTGATCATCTATTGACGATAGTCGACGTTCTAGTTCGTGTTTCTCACGCAGTAATAAAGTTCGCTCTTCATGTTCGGTCTCAAGTTGACATTCCAATGCTGAAAATATAAACATGTATGTCGATTAAATGTAAGGGTATCTGAAAGAACTTATCATCACATACCTTTCATTTTTTTGTAGGCACTTCCGCGTGCCTCCTCTAACTCTTCATCACGCTGTTGTGCCTCACGCCGTGCTTCTTTGCGCATTGTTTCAAGTGTCATTTCTAACCTAAGCTTTGCCTGTTGTAGCAATTGCACTTGTCCGGCCATTTCATCAAGTTCTTCATCCTGCTCCTTAACTCGACGATCCAACTCATTTTTCGAACGACGCAGTTGAGCATTTTCCTCTTCAGTGCCACCACCAAATGTCATTTCTTCAAGTTCACGCTGCAAGGAAGCTAATTTCTCTTCTTTAAGTTCCAAATCAAGACGAGTGTCCTACGAAAAGCAGAAAAAATAATTTAATATTGTTTTCCCAGTTTAACTTTTTATTTCCAAATTAATGTTGAGTTGAGAACCCTTTAGAAACCCTAATCGAAATCCATATATATATATTTACACCAAAAAACCCTGTATAAAATGTTTTGAGTGCATAAAAAGTATGAGTCAGTCTATTGAAATATTTGAATCTACTCGTATCTAAATAAAAATAAATGTGGAAAGTCGAACGGTGCTTTAAAATCACAAAATCACTCTATGAAATATTAGGCTAAACAGGTCGAAAATCAATACTTCCTACATTTTTAGTCAAATGTCAACTTAATGTCAAAATGTCCCTTAAATTTAATGGTTAAATATTGGCTTATTGCATTTGTGCTTCGTTCAGATTTCTGTTTTTCGGGATTATTAACGTCTTATTTATATAGAGTGATAGTATGAAGAGCGAAATAGTGCTGTCACACTAGCCCTAGAGCCCGCTGTAAACAAGTCGAGTGTATAAGATTACAAGATAAGATATAGGGGAGAGGTAGTACCTAATGCATTTTTGTGAAATTAACCAACCCAGGGTTGCCCTGTCAAAACCCGCCTCGATGCTTGAAAATTACCGGGTTTTGCCCAATTTTGTTGTCTTAATTTAAACCATATAAAATTACAGCTTGAAATTGCGAAACCTGTCGCTAAAATCGGTCGACACCGGCTTTTTGGGTCATTTTATATTCATATATATTTATTCTTGAAATGTGTGCCAAACGATAGAGCTCGAAGAGCTTAAAAAGAATATATAGGGTTGCCTTGACTAAAAAATTCGGTGGAAACTCATGTTTGGGACAATGCAATCCAATATATTATGTTTAGGCCTCTTCGAGTTCTATCATTTGGAATAGATTTTAAGGTATAATATATGTAAATGGAGCATTTTCAGCCAAAACGTTGGAGCTGAACCCTGAGAATTGAACAAAACTCAAATTTTAATAATAATAAAGCTTAGCTACTAAAGCTAGTGGTTGGTTAGTTTAACTATTTAGCCTGAAGCTTTAAGCCAATTAAAAAGCTTTTTAATAAATAATGGAGATGAAAAAAATTATACTATACATGCAATTAATTTGTTATTTTTTTTATAATTTTTTCTTAGCTTTATTGCACTTTCTCAACATACCCACTCAGACCATGTGATATAGATATTAAAATAATTATATGAGCAATTTTACATGGTCCAAGGCGTAAATGTTAGAAAAAATTTACGCTGCATGCTGTGGGACTCGGAAAACACAAACATAAAAATACAGACCACCATTAAGCTACAAATTTAGCTACAGTTAGTTTTCAATATAAGTTTTAGTTGACCTTTTGACAAGCTAATGTTATAAAAATCGCAACTGTTAGTAAGAGTTGTCATGCGATTAAAAGGAGCTGTAGCCATATAATTAGTTCTACCAACCGGTTGATTAAATAATTGATAAGAGTTACGAGTACTTCTTCGATTAGTATTAAAATGTATGTAGTTAAGAAGCTCTGGTGCAGCAAGAGACCCAGTCACAAGTTGATGCAGATAAAGTATATTCGCAATATTTCTACGGGAGCTCAAAGACTGCATATGTAATAACTTCAAACGATCCTCATAAGGAGGATGGTTCAAAGAGTCAATTCAATTTAAGCCACTGAGAGCAAAACGAATAAAGTTTTTTTTGCATTCTCTCAATTCTATTTATATGAATATTATAAAATGGTGACCATACTTGGCTGGCGTACTCTAAGTGAGGACAAACTATTGTATTATATAAAGTCACCATTACTAAAGAACTGTTAAATTCTTTTGCCCACCTCTTAATAAAGCCAAGCAAACAGAGGATTTTTTACAAATTTGATTTATATGCTCATTAAAAGTTAATTTAACATCAAAATATATACCTAGGTCTTTGACGAAATTTTGTTATTTTAAATGTTTTATTTTTTCGAATATTCATAAAAAGAATTAAGTAAAAACGGAGACTTCAAAGCTTTTGGTTATGGCAAATAATGCCCCACATATATTTACAATGCGTTGGTTTTGAAAATAAAATTCAAGAAAAAATATGATGTTTATTCTAATGCAGTCACAATATTTTTCAAAATTTAAAAAAAAAACAAGTTAATTTAACGTTTTTGTTAATTTGTCCTAATTTGTTCCCACTATTGACTATTCCTAATTGTTCTGTTGCAATAAACCGAATAAGGTGATTTGTACAACGAACATTTTTCGTTTTTTTTTTGTAATAACAATAATATTCACCACAGTCCGAAACTAATGGCACATGCGATATATCTAATATATGTACTTATTATTAAAATTACTATATTTTATTAACTATAATTAAAATTACAATTAATATATAAACTTACTCCTAATGATTGTTCTAGAGCAAATTTTTCAGCAATTGATATATCCATCTCACGAGCAAGACGATCTTTTGCTTGACGCTCGTGTCGCGCTGCATCCTATGAATAATAAGATAAATAATATATGAATTATATTGGAAAACACAATGTTGTTTTTTCAAGTATTTCACCTGTAATGATTGACATTCAGCATCAAATTTGCGCTGTTTTTTCTCCAAAGCATTATTACGCACATTCTGTTCTTCTAACAGCATGCGCAGATCATTCATTTCATTTGTCATTTTCTGTGCTTTACGCTTCCATTGACCGACAACTTGACGTTGCTCTTCTACCTCTTCATATGCATCGGAGAGCTAAGAACAATTGAAATTATTAGCATACGTTTAGTTTCATATTCTAGAGTCCATCTACCTTTTTTTCAAGTTGTTTTTTCAGTCCAACTAACTGCTCCAAGTCGTGTTCATGTTGTGTCTGCAAGCGTCGCTTTGTGAATTCCAACTCACGTGCAACACGTTCATATTTCAACTTGTAAACTCCGCTAACACTTTCTTCATTATCAGGGTCTTCATCTTCAGACATACCATTTAAATCAGATTTCGCACAAATCAGTTCCATTTCTAATTTTTCCGTTGTTTCCTGCAAGTTCTTTACTTTGCTCTGCTGATCTGTAAGTTCTTTTTCAAGTTTTAAACGCTCTGCAGTTTCAGCTTCTAAACGTTCTCCATTTATGTTTGCAGCGGAACGTTCTTCAGTTAAGTCGATTGTCATTTCGGATAGCTGCAAAAAAAATTAAGATAAATAAGAATTATATTTAAGACTTTATCAAATGAAGCAAATTATGTGTGTTCATATGCTGTTCTTTTGTAACGAATACCACTAGTGAGTGGGCTATACGATAAGAAAGTTGTTTTTTCGGGGACATTTCATAGAAAAGGGTTAGTCTTTTGTTTTTATATCAAAGAACTCCTTAGAAGAGTTGATGTTTGTTTTTCAAATGTTAGCACTAAAAAGGAGTTCTCCAGAAGATTCCTTTTTTTTTTGTTGAAAAATTATAGATACAAAAAAGTGAAAGGTAAAATTTTAGAGTTTTTAAGATGTTTTCAGATATTCAACATAATCACGTAGTTTTACGATAAAACGACTGTGAAAAATAAGATGAAAGACCTATAAAAATCGTTATACTTATTTCAAATATAGCAGAATATATGTCATTAGCTGATAAAGGACATATATAGGGTGATACATTAAGAGCTTCCTTCTTTTGTTGTAAGGCCCATAAACCGAAATTAAAACGTAAACCAATATCAGCCGGCTTCAATTCTTAAACGAGCTGTATTTTATAGGCCTACAGATCAAGATCACGCCTCAAGATACGCCACAATGATCCATAAGAGATACCCAAAGCCTGAGATCGGTGACGAATCGATTGCTCACGGTTTCACGAACACTCTCTGCTACTGCAGAAATATTCGCAAAATTACGGGCTGTATGCACTCTGGTTAAATGATGAATGCCTGATAGTGTAAAATTGGTTCGAAATTGGGTGATGGTGTTACGAATAGTACGCTCATAACGACCAAAATGATGTTGAAGAACTGATGACAGATTATGGTAGTAAGTTTCCACAATTAATAAACGTCGTTCAGGAGTAAGTCTATTCATGATTGAGCCATATTGAATACTGAACACAAACGTTATATGGACAAGCCATTTGACACATGACAGCTGTCAAAACAACACAGTTGGAAAAGGGACCTCGTATTAGATCACCCGTACACTCAAGAGCTTACGTCGTAAACAGTAAGACGACTTCCGTACAAAGCTCTCATATACAGATCATATAGTAATTTTCCGTATTATCGTGAAGCAAATATGCGAATGACAAACGACTCCCCATTTATGCTTTGTTGACTTCACAGCTGCCTTCGATAGCTTATACATATAGAGAGTGGGTAAACGTTAGCGAAACAATTTTCAAAATATTATTCATGTAAAGTTCACAGTGAAATATTTGTTAGAAATTATTTTTAAATATATACTATACATACTGTTAATACCTGTGCAAACTGAACAGAAAACATTTTAGGGAATTTTTTCAATCGGTATTTTTAACAGGATTGAAACCCAAATCCGAAATAAACTTTCATTTTCTACCAACAGAGTTCGCAAAATAAAAAAATTCTAATGGAATTAGAGTGGTAGATTGAAATATTGCCAAACTTTTTTATTCAAACAAGACTGGATATAGTTTATAATTATCATCTTGATATCTGTCAGTGACAAAGTAATGCAGCGGATTAAGAGGGGTTATGACCATAGATATGCACAAGTTCTTCTACAAGTTCTAACGAGAGAGCATTTGAGAGTAACGAGAGAGCATTTGTGTATACGTATACAAATGTGAGCGCACAACGATTCAGTTCTTATTCAGCAGAAGTAGAACTCCATATGGTTCAAATTCAACGAAATATTTGATATAAGCTATTGAAGACTTTTTATTGCTCATCGTATTGTACACGTTAGATGTAAAATAGGCTTAAGAACATGTTTAAAAATTAATCCGAATGGCCCCCAAGGCCAAATACTGGATAACTGCCTTCAAGAACTCAGTCACATGATATATAGACGGTTCTTAAAGTAATAAACTTAGTTTACTGTGTTGTGAAATACCTCTTTTCATTTTCGTTCAACAGTCATGTTAGATAAGTACAAAAAAAAAAAATATGTGCCGCACATTCTTTACAAAATATGGAAAGATATAATTTCTTCTTATTATAAATATGTATATCATATGCATACATACTTAGTTTGTATGTGAACGTTTATCACAGTCAAGAAAAATTACATACTTCCCAGCAGGCAATTGAGCAAGGTCTTCCCCAGAGAAGGCCTGCTAACACTGCTCCGATTGTAAGAGGCCTTCTCAAAACTAAATTTTCATGTAAATAACAAAAAATTTTTTTTTTTCTATGATTTTTGTTTTTATTTACAATCTGTCAATATTAAAAATAAGTTAATTTTATAAGTAGTGAATTTTTAATTAGCAGAATAGTTACACTCCATTGAGTGTGAAATGCTATTATGTACTGCTATAAGGCCTTCCCATAGCAGCAGTGCCATAAGGCCTTCCCACAGTAGCAGTGCTATAAGGCCTCATAATAGAAGGCAAAAAAGAAGGACTTCATAAATTAAAAAAAAAACAGTAGTATGTACAAGGATTCGATTTAATTCAGTACAAATAATACGTTTTTTTAGGTGAATAATTTTATATCATCCCAAAAATGGCTGGAACTAGTAGTACAGTATGTATGTAATATTTTTCTTTAGTTATTTTTTATGAAACTCGACTTACGACTTACGACCGATGACTAGGAACCTATCTCGGTCGTAAGTCGGGGACTACCTGTATTCAATGTGAAATTATAAATTAAGAAATCGTCACAAAAAATAAACATTAAAAATATGAACGTAAGGGAAGTTGACGCAAATAAAAAAAACATTTAACTAAGTAACAGTCTCACGACGTATTAAGATTTAATTTTTTCAAAGTACTTCTATGACCCCTTCTACGGTAAGCGCTCTTAGAAGGGCTCTTGACGCAAGCGATGTAGGAAGACCTGCTCGAAGAGTACTTCTATCAGGCCTGCTAAATGAGGCCTTACTTATCGGGACGTTTCATATAAAAAAGAAAGTAAGTTTGAAAGGAGGTGGTAAGGCCTTAATCTTACCAGGTAAGGCCTGCTAGAAGGCCTGCAAGCTCCTGCCCTTGCCTACTGGGTTGTTACACCAACCATATTAAAAAAAAAAAAAAACTTTAACAAAAAAGTTTTCGAGTGTCACATTTTTATGCAATTTAAAACACTAAGAGCAAAGTATTAAGTGAAACGATACTATAAAGTTCATCGATAGAGCGGTCCCATATTGACCGCATATTTTTTTACACATATTTCATCAAATCATCAGGATAAATTTTATGTAATATTATTTGCTCATTTCAATGAATACCCAAGGACCATTTTGGCGCCATCCATCGGGGCGACGGCCAACTTCGCCTACCCTCTTCTAGCTAAGCTACTGATAAAATTTAACAAACTTCGCTTTATACAAACTACTCAAAAAAACAAAAAAGTTACTTGAAAAAATGAAGAAACTTGACGAAGATTTATTACTGTCCTTAGCATCCTTATAGACCCCTGAGAAAAACGCTCATACATCATACAAACATATACCCTAGCACGACTGGGTTTTGAGGTAAAGGGCCTTAAAGAAGTCATAGAATGACGACATTAAAGACTATCAGATTGCTCATCGTCTAATACATCAGTTATTACTAATCATAATTTGATAGATTGAGTTTTAAACTTATGAAAACCGTGATCAGCATATGGATGGAATATTTATATTTTTTAACCATTCATGAGTATGGATTTTCAAAAGGGCACGTATTTCATTTAAAAAAGTGTGTTCTCAGCAATGGACGTTCAAAGCAGCTTATGGTACAAATATAGGAGTGTTTAAATGAACTTTAAACTCTTTTAGTACTTCCTGAACGAAGTCAAGTGATTTGAAATTTTTGGATTGTGTAGCGTTCTTGAGAAGAACGCATCTAAATGGAACTGATGTCAGTCTGTTACTTGCAATTCATTGTCTTGTGTCACATAGTTTACGGTTCTCGCGCGCTTTATATAAAACTAGCTAAGTACATTTTCAATTTTATTGTTGTTTTGTATACAAAATGCAAAAAACTGTAAACGAAATAAATTTTGAAGCCGGAAAAAATCCATGGAAAGGTCGTAGCGCAGAATCTGCTCTATTAAACAAAAAGTCACATGTCCATTAAAGAATTTAGCAAAAAGGCACATGTCCATTAAAGGGTTAAACAAAAAGGCACATGTCTAGTTGGACCCTGCAAAAGGGTACATGTCTATTTTTACTTTTTTTCTCTTAAATTATTAAACATTTTTGAAATATTTTTTGGGTCTGAATGAGTTAAAATTAGGGCTTCACCGAGAACCGGTAAATATCGTTATCGTTCTCGGTTCCGATAACGAGACGATATCAAAAATATTATTTCTCGTATGACCGAGGATGAGAACGGGAAGACCCTGGCCGATATCTCGTTCTCGGCGATAATGCTAGGCACTAAATTATCGCCGAGAACGATATTCAGCCAGAACTTTCTTAATATAAAAACACTAAAAACGCAATATTTTGGCAACTAAGGTAGCAGGCGTTTTGAAATTCGGTGCCAGGATGTATATTGTCTATGTTAAGTACCTCACAAAATCTGGACGAGATTAGATAAAAGTGCATGGCACCTTTATAGAACAAAAATACTTAAAACGCCATATCTTAGCATCTATCGCAGCTACAGTTTTGAAAACTGATATGTAAATGTAAATGAAAATAATTTTTGAATTATCGTATCAATTTCGTATCGGTGAAGCACTAGTTAAAATCATAATCATAGTAAGTTAATGTGACCAGTGTGATTTCTGAAAGTTTTTAGAAACTGGACATGTGCCGTTCTATTCATCCACTCCTCAATTTACATCACAAAATATTTTTTCAGAATTTAACAAAATCTTCTCTTTCGATGCATGGAAAAATATTTTTTGAACTCGACATTCAAATATCCTTCACTCCATAAGAGTGAAGTGCGCGTATGTCTTAAGTTTTAATTAAAAGGGAATCCTTTCGGTTTTGTGAAAGGGGCGCGGCGGTGCTATATGAAGAAGCATTCACTACTTTTTTGTTACGCTAAATAAACGAATAAAAGTTTAAGTTTAACTGATCTTCAACTTTAGGATAGACACAAGTAAAAATTTGTTGTTCCAAAAAGAAACAAAAATTCCTTAGCTCTTTGTCATCTATGTATGTCAAAATTTGGACGTATTATTTTTAATATAAATTTAATAAACATGTCAAATATTTTCATTATAATATAAATATTTTTGTTTGAATTTTCAATGTCAAAAGCATTAAAGTTCTCCAGCGCCAAGCAGCTGTGTCGTGAGTCAATACCGCCCAGCGTACAGCCCATTGGAAATTCTGAAATATTTAGTTTGGCACAGATAAGTCAGCAGCAGCACGCCCACCCACCCATCCACGCAATTAAAAATATAAATTTAGCAGAAGTCTATGGATTAAAATAGGAAAAACATTATGGTGAACGGGTGGCTTGGGTTGGTCGGCACTCGGCGAAATCAGAGAGAAGAACAATCTAAAATAAACTTTTCCTTGAATAAAAACAAACATTCAATGTTTTTTATATTTCATTAATGACTCTTTGCATAAACATCTCAATTGATGTAGTTAAGGCATAAAAAATTTAAAGTTGCGTAGACAAGTTTATCTTTCTTTGAAACTAAAAGAAAAACATATCATTTTAAATATCATTTATATTCAATTATTCTTCTTAACTTTTTTAAAACAAAGCTGCAAAACAAACAACAAGTATGTGGCCTTATGTGTTTTTGTATTTGTGCGATAGGGTGGCACATTTAGAACTTATTTCTATTTTCTGCTCAAAGTATTCTTCATCTCAAAACTATTAATAACAAAAAATGATTTAGGTCGCAATTATAATTGAAGACACTAAAAGTAAGGACTGTCCCAGAAAAAACTTACGTTTTGCTTTTAAGTTATAAAAAAATACCCAGTAATTTTTTTGGTCCTTTTTTGTCATGATGAAAAGCAGTTGTTGGCTCAGATGCGAGCCCGAAAATTGTATGAAAGGTACCTGACTAAATTTGATTGCTGTGATATGGACGACGAAACTTACGTTAAAGTAGATTTTAAACAGCTACCTGGGCACGAAGAAGGGGCATGTGCTTAGTAAATTCAAAGAAAAAAAAATTTCAAAATTTTGGAAGCAAAATATGGTTTGGCAGGCCATACTCATCTATGGTCTCAGAAGCAGCTTCTTTGTTACGCAAGGCAAAATCAATTCCAAAGTTTATGTAGACGAGTCCCTCGAAAAACGTCTTCTACCATTTATTCGTGCACATGAGGATACAGTGACGTTTTTGCTGTTGTAGCAACCTCTCATTACTCTAAAGCTACGATGAAATGGTGTGCAAGTAAAAAGATCAATTTTGTTCCAAAAATTGCAAATCCGCCCAAGAGCCCAGAGCTTCGCCCAATTGAAAGATATGGGGCTCTAATGAAAAGATATTTTCGAAAGAGTGGTAAGACTGCAAAAAATTTACAAGACTTCAGACATAAGTGGAAAAGATCGTACCCTACTGTCGATGAAACAACTGTGCTAAATTTTATGAAGGGCCTTAAGAAAAAAGTAAGAAATTTTTATAGAAAAAAAAAAAATGTTACTTAGTTATTTATATTCTGAACACCACCCATTATTGATAAAAAACGAAAAAAGCCCAAAACAATTACTGGGTTTTTTTTTATAACTAAAAAACAAAACGCAATTTTTTTCTGCAACATTCCTTGTTTGGGAAAACCCGTTCTTTTTTTTTGAAAATATTTCCAATTTATAACTATTATCCGAAGGGGAATGAAAAGTCGAAAAATACCCTTTCCCACACAATATATCTAAAAAAAAATTCGAAATCAGGGGATACACTCAATTTTTTTTTCTGTTAAAGTTTGCGAATTTGTCACTTTTACCATTTTTCATTCAATTTTTTGAAAAATCTGCACAATTCATATAAAGGCGATAGAAAAAAAAAACAAATTTTATAAAGTGAAAATCATGTACTTTCCGTCAATATGTACAAGTTAACTAAGGCGTTCTATCCAATGAAGCATATATAAAAAGTTCCATAGTACATTTCTGGTGTACAAATTTCAACGTTCAGTCCACTGTGTCACTAAACCAAAAAAAAAAAATTTAGAGCTTTTATAGTTTTTTTACTTCCCTAAGTATTATCTGAGGATTGTTTTAAAAAAATTTTCAATCCATAGACATTTCCTTTTGTTTTTTATTTATATCCACAATCTCGCCCCACTGTGCGTCGGAGATGCTAAGGACTATTGTGTCGGGAGTCCAGCCACGAATCAAATTCTGCTTGCTCGTGTGGTAAAATTCAGAGCTACGCGTGTAAATAGCACAAAAGATCGAAAAAAGGATGATCCGTAAGCAAAAAACGATAACTGCAGAGGATTTCTCGGCAATGTTATCAGGAGGAATACCGAAAAATTTGAGTATGTGTGATTTAGATGAAAGTTACTTCATCAGCAATCTACGGATCCGAAATCGGAGTTTGCACGGTGGTTCCGTAGCATATCACGATAAAAATTTGTAAAATTTAAAATCGGATCTGCTACTTTTCTCCAGATATCGACATTGCAGTCTGTCATGATTGTAATATACAACAGGAAAAGTCGGTGATGATGAATCCCTTGAGAAAGGGCATTATCCGCTTAGTTCTTATCCAACAAAGATGTATCACTTACATATATATTTAACGCAAGATCAAAGTATATATATGTAGTAACCAAAAAATTATTCTAAATTTTCTGCGTTATTTTATTTTTGTTACCATGTGTATGTATGTAAATCTTATTCAGCTGACAATGAGTGCTCATTCTTCTCAAGTTGTGCTAAGAGATAAAAAACCGAAATTTGAAAAGCAACAAAAACTAAAACCATCCTAGTGTGCATATGGCAGTTATGAATTATATTTATATATATCTAAATGTTCAGAAAAAGCGCTCGTTTCTAAAGTTTTTTAACTTTGGTTTTAAGTCCAAAGAGTTCTCAGTTGTTTTTTTTTTTTTTTTTTGACAGATATCATCATAATAAATTAAAATTATATTCACAAGAAGCGAAGAATTGACAATTGTGCCACAATCCTGCGAAAGCAACCAGAAAATATTTTTCTTGAAAAAATAGTGAAATTCTAGAAATAGCATTAAAGCAAAAGTTTGCCAAATTTAATTTTGTCATTGTCCACACTTAATACTTTTGAATTTATGAGTTATATAATACTACAATATTTTCTCAAATTTCTGTAAACAACTGCTAGTTGTGACCTTAAACAAAATACAGGGGAAATCTAAAAGATAATATTAAAGTACTGAGTGTGAAAGCAAATAATTTCAGTCATTTTTATCATTGGTAAAAATGTTACACGAGTAATAACAATAACAGGGATAAGCTACAACAGTTAATGGGCTTTTTAGCTATTTATCTTGAAACTTTAAATCAAGAGAAAATGGTTATTGTTAAATTAATAGTGGAAATAAAAGAACTATGTTAGTTCATTTATTGAACTAAATGAAAAAATGTACCTGCCCAGACTAACGACTTAAGTTAACTTATTTTCACGATATTCCACTTCTAAGGTTTGAATAGCAGTAGTCGATTTAGCTGTGTCCGTCTGTCGGTCTGTCTATGTGCCTCTCTGTTGAAATCACGCTTACGAAAAAACCAAGCAAGCTAATTGAATGAAATTTCGCACACAGCTTACACCTTCAAACGAGTCTCTTGGGATTGAAAATGGGCGAAATCAGTTGACGAACACGCCTACCACCCATACTGTTTCTACACATATATGTATATGTACATGCCCAAACCTATTTCGAAAAAAGTTGCAAACATTTTGATGAAACTTGGTGATTTGGTTCACATGTGAACAAACTTAGGATTGGGCTAGGTTTCAAGCTGGGCTTACGGTGTGAGCCCTACTCATCTCAAATATGCAAAAATGCAACAGAAAAATTTCATACAAATATTCGTTAATTTAAAGCTATCATGAGCCGGATAAAATATATTTTCCAAACATACGGGTAGGCGTATTAAGGTCCCAAGTTTGGACTACTTAAATTATAATTTATTTTAAATTTGCGAGTCATGGAATTGATAGCTTCTTTTAAAAAAAGTGCCAAGCCAATAAAATAAATTATAATTTTAGTTGTCCAAATTTGGTACCTTCATATGCAGAAGTATATTTGGAAATGAAGTTTCATTTAACTTTTGAGAGAAATTCATGTCATATCGTTTCACTTTCACTCGGAGGTGAAATGTAAAACATGCCTGATTAGGTTTCCTATAGATTTCCCTGTAGTTTTTGAGATATTGCTTTTATTAAAAAAAAAAGACAAAGCCTACGTTAACTTCGATGAACAAAAAAAAAAAACATCACAAATCTGTAAAGTTTCACATTTAATGAAAATGTTTCAAATTACAAACAAATTACGAATAAATATTTGGATCTAAATTCTTAATAGAATAACTCCCAGCACAAAATAGGTCTTCATGACCTAAAATATTTGTATATAAAGGACCAATTAATTCCGCAAAAAATTCATTTTACACAATAAATACAATCACCCGCTATTAAGCACACTATACCCTACCTCATCAAATACATTGTCGTCCTCCTCATGTATTGTACGATCATCATCATCTTCTGTGTAATCCTTAGCGACAGAACTGGAACGTGATGTTGGTGTCCTTGGTAGTGTTTTTGAAAGCTGATATGCCTTAGTTAAAATGTTTTGAGCTGAACGCGTACGACCGACAGAGGGACAGCGTTCCATGCTGGCTCTTTCACGTTGCCGCTCTATCAAGCTAATCGTATCGTAATCATCGTACAACGAATTTGTTGGTGTAGTACAGCGGCTGTCGTTACCAGCTCTACTTCTTGAAGCACTGTTCGTTGACCTAGGGCGCCTGCTTAGAGCGCTCCATTCTTCCTGAACATGATCGGTACGACGCAAAAAGTTCTGAATCTTCTCAGATAGATAAGCAGAAGAGGTTTCTGGCTCCAGGTGGGAAGGTGACGGACGAAATGTTTGACGTACCGGTTGCTTTTCACAACCCAGCACAAACGACAAGTTTGCATCTATAACCACTGGTGATGACTCTAGATGACGCATCTCATAGGCATCCAAAGGATTACCACGTGTATAAGTCTGTGGAAAAACCCGACGAGGCGGCGTCTGTAGCGCACCATAAGTAGAAGATGTACGAGATGTACTTGTGGCGTTGCTAAAAGACGAAGAGCAACGTGATGATGAATTGCTGATTATCGAGAGCGCTGGACTTGGTGAACGTGCGGTGGTTGTATTTCGCAAACGGTAGCGATCTGTATAATAGGCACCGATGCCATTAGTGGTGCTGTTTGACGGCATATCTGATTTATTTAGGGGAAGATTTAATGAGACTTTGATTGCTGATGGGTCCAATTGATCTGCCAATGAATAAGTTGGCGGAACATCGGAACTTTTGCCATCGACAATCAAGACATGACCATTGCTAGGGGTTGGGGATATTAACAAACCATCATCTGAATCAAAATATGTTGCAAATTTTGAAGATTTCGAGGACGTTGTGTTGAGTTTTACCGAACCATTTTTGTGACTTGAACTGGATGCGAGTTCCTTGGTCACTAATTTACTTTGCATACGAACACGAGATTGTGGTGGAACTGGTGGGCGTGGTGGAGGTATTGAATTGGTTGTTGTTGTTGTTGTTGAGGATATGGACGAGTTACTACTGTTGTTAATTTTAAATTTACTATAGTATTCAGTTGTAAAGTCTGAAGAGCTTGTGGCTGTTGTTTTTGGCTTAGTTGGTGGCAAATTGGTTACTACTGTTGGTTTTTTACTCATCATGGACTCTAGCACACGATCCATGAAATTATTATTAGAGCTGGGTGATGCGGTTGATTTGGGACCTGGATCTACAGTACGAGTTGTATTAGCAACACTTGTAGTCATTTTTTGTGTAACATTCTGCAGGTGACTTTTGTGCTGTAGTGAATATTGGAGTTCATCAGTGTTTTTTGTTAGATGTTGCGTTGTGGTGCTCATGGCTACCATCTCCGGTTGCAGTGGAGCCATGTGTTGTGTTTTACTTTGTGTCATGCGAAATACAAAGATACACACGTAACAAATCAGGATATGAATTTAGTGAGTAAAATTAAAATTTCGGATTTTAGGATTTGTTATATTGAGCGAGCCACAATCGGTGGAATAGGTGAGTTGTTTGTTATACAAATATTCATTTTTGTTAAATTTCTAAAATATATTCAAACAAATGTTTATTAGGGTGCCTCAAAAACACAATGCAAGTCTTTGCCGTAAAAGTTTCTACCAGAGGGTTTATGTCAAAATGCTTGTTTTTTTAAGAGCACAGGGCAGCAAAGATGACCTAGGAATGATTTTTGTCCTTGTCAGGAAATTAAATTAATTGAGGACAGACACATGCTTTCACTTTAAGTGAAAGCTTGTAAAAATGAGTGCCTTTATCTATACATCCTATATATAAATAGGCAGTTGGTAAATGGCTTCAACACTTTATAACAGCCATAACACAAGATAATCGTTTAGTTGTTTTTTTGTTAGAAAGGCTGTTAAGAGAGGGAGGGACATACACTTTTATTTAATAGTGGGCAGTGCCACGCCTCTAATGAGAAAAAACGTTTACACGGCTAAAATAATAGACTGATTTTTAAAAAAATTTGGCTTGCAGATAGATTGAACTCTAAAAGAGGTTTTTAGAAACTGTGAGTTCTTCAAGGGGGCGTGGCACCACCCTTAATAAGAAAAACGTTGTCTCATCGATTTGGATGAAATTTGGTTGAAGATAGATTAAATCTTGAATAAAGATATTTGTTTTGCGTGGGCGATGCCACGCCTACAACAGGAAAAAGTTTTCCTTGCTAAACAAGTGCACCGATTTTGATGGAATTCGGTACAGAGATAGGTTGAACTCTAAAAATGTTTTCTAAAAACTCTAAGTTTTTTTAGTTTTCCTAACCGGAAAAAAATGTTTTTACTGCTAAACTCCGATTTTGATGGAGTTTGGTACAGGGATAGATTGAATCCTGAGAAAAGGTATCTTTTATGTAGAAGTAGGCAGTTGCAAAATGGTTAGCCCAATTTTGAACTGACATAACACAACATAATCGCTAAGTTTTTTTGATTTGTTGGAGACGTTGTGAGGGGAAGCAGTGCAGAATGTATTTTGTTTCCAATAGTGAGCGGTGACACGACTCTAACAGGAAAATACGTTTCCACTACTAAACTAATGAACAGATTTTGATAAAATTTGGAAAGAAGTTAGAATGAACTGCAAAGAAGGGTATCAAAAGTGTGCGTTTCTTTTAGTGGGCGTGGAAAAATCGCTGACACAGCTGATCTGCAACACCGATTTTGATGAAATTTGGTATAGAGATAGATTGAATCCTGAGTATGGATATATTTGTAGAGCAGTGCCACGCCCCTAACAGGAAAAAAGTTTCACTGATTTTGACGAAATTTGGTCCAAAAACGGTACGGTGTCACGCCCCAATTTTCCCTGCTGAGCTATTGGATCGATTTTGTTGAAATTTGGTACGGAGATATGTATATGGAACTCTAAGGAAGATAGAGCAACATGATACCATGATTTTTATTCTGGCAAGCGTTGACAAAGAATAGCTTTTCTTGTATCAGGTTTTTAATGCGAAATACCAAAGAGTTGGTTGGATGAAGTGGTGTAAAGAAATTGTCAGATTTAATGATGCAAAAGTGAAAGCCCTTCAAATGTAAATTAATCTATTCAACCAGCATAGATTTTTGCTCAACAAAATCGGAATTTAAGACAAATTATTAACGTTCAAATTCGCAGGCAACGACTGAATCGACTTAAGAAATCAGTATAACCATATATCGTCAATGACTTTATTGAATGGACTTATGCTGTTTTGCCTTAAAGCCACTGACCAATGCTGGTATCTTTTGCCATTTCCAAAACCTACTTCAATGCTATACGAATGTAAGTTATAACCTCTCAAATCAAAAGCATTAATTGATAAGGGGGCCATTTTACTATATAAAAGTAGTATATAGGAAGAAATTCTTTATTATTATTATTATAGGGTTCACATTTTTTTGTAATCAAGTTTTCATGATATGTATTGCCACAAACATTATAAATTCCGCTAACTTTGGTAGAAACTTTTAAAAGATTTGAATTAGTTTTTTTTTTCGACCAACCCTAATTTGTTAAATTTTTCGCTTTTTTTATATCTTATATGTACTTGTATCTAGAGTATCTCGGTTTTTTATTTTCAATGTCGAATTTCGTAAATTTTATCGTTTAGTTTTTTTTATCGTTTTTTTAGTAAAAATAAACAAATTAAAAATTTTGCATTCACACGGCTCCAATTGCCAAGGAAATGGGGAAAGGATGATGATGGTAAATGATATAATACCGTTGTAATGCAATGCAGTCAGATGTCTTTTGCAAAGGATTTTTTTAATGATATGCAGGTATCTGATCAAAGCATGTGTTCAAATCGTATCAATTGAAATTATGACATAAATTAATCTCTAAAGTTGGCACTTTAAGTAAAAATCTTTTATGATTGTGCCAAGAAATAGCGTAATAAAAAATAAATAAGATTTTTCGTTAAAAGAAAAGCAGCAACCCGACGTGTGCGTCAATCTTTCACTGGTTTCGGCGGCGATACGTTCTATGCAATTCATTTGTGCCCGTGCCACTTATCACACACTTGCGCACGCACGACTCTGACCAACAGACCGACCGACCGATCGATCGTACCGTGTTCCAATATCGTACGATATGCTAACTAAACCAAGCGAACAAAAACGGAACCACAGCGCGAGGTTTTCTTTTCTTCACTACTCAGCAATGACTGCGGAACCAGGAACGACACCGTTGTGGTCGGAGCATTCAAATCTTTTGCTAAATCCACATTTGCGAATAGACGATGATGAGCTGTGTACATATACCCGTAGTATGCGTGAGAACATAAAAATTGCATTACAATGCTGAGTTCGTTCATTTTTTTGCTTCTAATTAAGAAAAGCTAGAAGATTTCTCGCATCTTTTAGATATGTGTTTTGTGTATTATCTTTGGCTTCTTCTTCGAACTTTTATAGCCCACATCAAGATATGCAAATATTGCAAGTAAAGCTGTATAAGATCGCATTTTGTTTAGTTCAACAAATTCTTTTTATGTTTATTTTTATTCCCATTTACTCGTTCTTTTTTTAATATTAAAGAAACTTAAACGTATTTGTAGATATTTTTTATTATATTTTGAACCACATTAAGTAGGATGCCATCAAGCATAGCTTAGGCATTTTCAAAATTTCACTTTCTTTTTAAAATTCATTGAAAAAAAATATATAAATTAATTATTTATTTACTAACATAATTTGACCACAGTGCCAAATGTAATAAAAAACAATACTGATATTGATGGATACGTATATATAGCTATTAGAGGTCTGCGTGAGTGCACTCGCTCTGTCAACTGATCAGTGTACTTGCTGTCGAGTACAATGATACTATTGACAGTCATCAGTAGACTCGCACCAAACAGAACCATTGAACGACATGACTTGTGATTTGTTTACACTCTGACTCGTTATGATTCGTATTTCACGTTCACACGATCATTAAAACTTATGAGGATATTAAATCCATTGAAAACAAGCCTCATAGTGGCCGCTCAAAGGGACCTATCTCGCAGAGATATCAGCTTGATTTTAAAAGAAGTGGACAAAAATCCAAAAGTCAGTGCCTCAAAATTGATCGAACACATAGCTAGTACATCAGATCGCTTGAAATTCACTGTTAATCCATTTTTACAAAAATCCACAAGGTTGTATGGTCTATTAATAAGTAGATGACAATTGATGGGAGCAGTGTTGCATTTCATGTGATTACGAGAGAAGTTCGAAAAGTCACAAACTTATTTATCCGCCCATTAGCTTCTATTTATTTTAGTCTTTTCACTGTCAAACCAATGTTTCGTATAGAGCTCTCAAATGCAACTAAGTCAAAAAAACATAAAAATTTACACCGATTAGAGTGAGCTACACCAGAGAACAGTGCTTTTGCTACAATAAAGCTCTTGAAATTGAAGATATGAAATACGATTGCGACAAAAAAAATATAATAACCACATGCGAAATTTTAGGGGGAACTTTCTTCACAAGAACAACAACCCAAGGTTGCCAAGTTGAAAGAAGCAATTCTCGACCTTTTCAAAAAAAATAATAAAAATATCCCTTATATTTGGTGAGAAAAAGTTGACCTTTTTTTTTTTTTTTTTTGATCAGCAATAGTATAATATAATAGAATGATAACATAGCTCCTTGCGAACTTAGTACTTATAGTACATACACCAAAATTCTTAGTTATTAAAAATATATGCTAATGCAAGAATATTTCTGGATATATCTTTACATCTCTAAGGCCCGTTAACTTATCTCATTTAAATCGCATATCAAAACGCACAGCCAGAGGGGAAGTAATTCCAAACGAATAGAGCAAACAGTTTGTTTCCTATTACAATTCATAACAAACCAAAGACTTTTCTATTAAAACACAAAAAAAATCCGTCTTTCCTGTTCCTGCGTTTTGGTATCCATAAAGTTGCAAAATAAAAAACAAACTGTTTGCGCCATTCGCAGGTTGGATCAAGGAAGCTGAAGTTTTGAATTTGCATCTTAATGATGATAGCAAATTCATTGCATGCGGTCACGAAAGTTACGATAGGTTATTTAAAATAAGACCTTTAATAACCATGCTGAACGTCAACATAAAAAAGTGCCTTTGGAACCACTATTATTATCAATAGGTGAACAAATGTGTTCTACAAAAGCAAGAAATGTCCTAAAGCAATACCTTCCAGGCAAGTAAAATAAATGGGGCTTCAAACTTTTTGTAATTTCAGGTGTAAGTATCTATGCCTACAATTTTGAGGTTTATACGCTTTAACGTTTTAGATGATTGTGAACCTCAACTTGGTGCATCAGCAAATGTAGTTGTCTGACTTTAAAGCAAGGATCAAGGATCAGCAAGGACATTGGCCTATATGGGCAGAAAAAAGAATCCGGTGTAAGCTGCCTAAGTGTATCGGTTACACACAGAGACTGTGTGGCGAAAAATGCGGCGTGGGCCTATGTTATAATAAAACAAAATCTTTCATTTGAAATACTATACATTCCATTTTTTTATAAAAATATACTTTTAAAATAAACTAAAATTAAAAATAAAAAAAGATTTTTCATTTTAAAAAGGTTTTCAATCATTTAAAATATAATCTATAGAAAAATATGAACTTGCGCTGTAAAGGGCTAATGTACACGTACAGCACAGTGTATATCGAAATGGTCAATTTAGAAAGGATTTCTTCAAAGTTTTTAATGGAAATATGCTTTTTTGAAGAAACTTACTCAACTTTATTTTACAATGTAAGTGTTGCTTTTTTTTTTGGTTTCAAAGCTGATATTGGTGATATGAGTGAGAATAAAAAAAAAAGTTTCCGAAATGCAAATGTATCGTTTTGTATCATGACATTTAAGGTCAAAAGCTAAAAAGCTAAGAACGAGTTCATATTTATCAGCAAAAATTGATTGTGAAATGACATTTAATTTTAGGTTAACCCTGCAATTTGTAGACCCGTGTTATAAAGACACTATTTGCACAATACATAACGTCGCTCTCGGGTAGAAAGGCCCTAGCTCTTATTTTTGAAATTTCACAGCAGGAGAAGAAACTTTAAAACATAAAATAAATAAGTTTTTTAAAGATTTTTAGTGGGTCAGTTACGAGAGGCTATGACGTAAAAGTTGATGGCGGGAAATTCCCCAAATGTCTTTTCCATCAATGATTTTTTGAAACTTTAACATTTGCACTAAAAATTGGCACGTTCACCATACATTAAAAACGGCAGCATTTACATCAAGTTTTAAATACCATAATTATAGCCCCTGTGATTATCTATAATATGACGTAATCATTTTCGAAATCGATACAGCCGTGTCAAAATAATGGACTTAAATATAAGCCTCTGGGGGCTTAGGAGGGAGATTTTGCATGCGTTTTTTCGATTAGAATATAGCAGGGGGTTATTAAGATATCGACAAAAAAGTCAAGTTCGAGAAAAAAAAATGAGTTAGGGCCTCTCTACCCGAGAACGACGGTAAGTACTATTTATAAATATTTAAAGAACCAAAATTTTGAATTGTGACTTTTTTTGAAATTTAAGACACTTAGACTGACATTCTTTGATTGGCAGTCATTTCATTCGTCGATTATTTTTCATGAATAAGAAGATATTTTCAATTGTTTGCTTTTAATTTATAAGTAAAAAATCAATTGCAAAGTTCAATTTAAAATTTTAAATTATACCATAATTTTTAAGTTTTATTCAATAAAAAAATTATAAAAATTACGGATTAATTTTTAGTTTAAATTTATTTCTAAATGTTTTCTGACTGGCGTTGTACGCATTCAATTGATAAAAACTTGAAGCAATTGTACCATAAGTGTGAACTATTATTATCTGTTGTATTTTTAGATGACCATACTTACGCTGACCGAGAGCCCGAATGATTTTTATACTTTTGTTTTTTGGAATGTCTAACATTCTTTTTCGCACACGAAATTCCAATAAATTTATTTTAATTGCAAATTTTTTTTTAAATTCTATTTTGATTTGTTAGTGTTGAATTTGGTCTATTTTTATTATGGAAAGATTTCAAAAAAGCAGATATGCTGATGACATTTTAATTTATAAAACACAAAACTATGTATATATAGCAATACAAATTCATAATAAAAAATATGTACATACATTAGACTGGAATGAAAATCTACTTAGTCGCTCAAAATATTTGGATAGCGTGAGTACATTGCATTTTAAAGAGTTTTTTAAGATTTGGTAATAATTTAATATATCCTTTTTTACATAGAAAAATCTTTTCTCAAACAAAGCCATATGTTGCTATCACTTAATTTTCAGAAATTTTTTGTTTGTTTTTTATTGAGCTATTTATCCATTAACAAAAAATTTTGAACTGAATGTCCATTATGCCAAAAAAATTCATAGATCACCTAAAATAAGCTGGCACGTATAAAAAAAAAACCAAATGATAAATTATGTGAAAAATGTTGAAAAAGTCGAAAGATGTTAAAAAGTCGATCCAGTGTTGCCAAGTGTAGATATGAGGTAATTGCCGGCCTTTTAAAAAAAATTATTTTTCCCTCATAAGTATGCTCTCAAGCCAAATTTTTTGTTGGGAATAAGTTTTTGGTCAGCAATGTCAAAAAATTTATTAAGTTGGTGTCACAGAAATCGTCGAGTTTTTGTAAATTCTTACCAGACCCCGCTTCTAACTTGAAATTCCGGGCTTAGCCGAACCAATCCCGGTAACTTATCGTGACAACAATTCACTCCAATATGATTTTTCTTTCCCACCCATCTGCGAATATGCGTGCGAATATCACCGTTTTTCTTACTTAAACGTTATTTGATTTGTATTATAACTTTCAATTTTTTATATTTCAGGGAAAAAGAGAGATATCGATATAATTCAAAGTGTAATTTCAAGAGAAAAAGTAGTTCTTTTGAATTCAATCAATGATTATTAAAATGAAAAATTAAATTTCGATGTAATATAACCTCAAATACCTTGAAAATCTGTGATATTTGCACTTTAAGGTTAGAATATTTCGAAAACCGAAACCACCAGTAAAGTTCTGACCTCGGATTCGAATTCATAGGGACGAAAATTTTCGGAAAAATATATTTGGGTTTCAGATACTGAAGTTTGTCGAATAGTGTTATTGGCACAATGTAAAAAAAAGCGTAGAAGATTACAGCTTAATACCAAAGAAGTGAAATGTCTCGAAGTCATTCTATCTATCATGGAAGAGGAACGTGAATGAAAGAGCTAGGAAGGCGTTGAGCGCTTTCTACACGTGTAACAGAACATTTGGGAGAAAAAATAGGGTGCGAGCTTCTTTAGTCATCTTTCGATCGATTTTTACCAAGCTCCCAATACCTGCGATCGAGAAACAAAAGGGACCCATCTCCGTGTTTGACGGAAGTTTGCTTAAGGTTTGATTTTAATTGACTTAGAGCTGTCATTCAAGGCAAAAAATGATATTTTTAAGGCTAATATTTCATTGAGCGTAATTATATTTAAGAAATAATTAAATTTATACTTTCAATTGTCGTCGTAATTTATATTATAATATTATAAAAATTGAATTGGTTTAATTAAGAAAACTAAACATATTTATACAAATGGTGTACAAATATGAAACCGGTAATTTTTTATTCAAAAAAACACGTTCATTTTGCGAAAATAGTTCCAAATTTAATCTTCAAAGTAATTACCCTCGCTAGCTACACATCTTTTCCATCTTTCAGGCAATTTATGGATTCCTCGCCAAAAAAATTCTTTGTTTTTTGAGGCTATCCATTCATCGAGCCATTTTTGCACTTCCTAGTAAGAATTGAAGTGCGAATCGTTGAGTCCGTGTCCCATCGATGAAAACAAATAGTAATCGGATGGCGCCAGGTCCGGTGAGTACGGCGGGTGGGGCAGGGGCTCCCAGTTGTACGATTCTACCAAGTTTTTATTGACCGCTGCTCGATGTGGCGATGCGTTATCATCTTGGAATACAATTTTGTCATGGCGAAGTTGAAATTCGGGCCTCTTCTGACGTATAGCACGGTTCAAAGCGTAACGTGCACCAGTAACTGTTTCACCTGGTTTTAGTAGCTCATACCAAATAACACCACGCTGATCCTAGAAAATACACAGCATTGTCTTTCGGCCGAAGCGATTTGGTCTTGGCGTTGATTTGGGTCGTTGGCCGGGGCTCAAATATGATTTTTTTCGTTTGGGATTGTTGAAATAAATCCACTTTTCATCGCCAGTGATAATTCGATGGAGAAAACCTTTTCTGTTTTGCCTGGCGAGCAGCAATTCACAAGTGGTTTTTCGGTTTTCTTGCTGCCTGTCGGTCAGTTCATGTGGCACCCATCTACCGACCTTTAAAATTTTTCCCATGGCCTTCAAACGCAAGGAAACGGTTTGTTGTGTCACATTAAGTTGTTCAGCGAGCTGTTGTTGCGTTTGACCATCATCTTCGTCCAATAATGTTTGCAATTCGGTGTCTTCAAACTTTTTCGGTGGCTGGCCGCGCTCCTCATTTATCACATCAAAATCACCACTTTTAAATTTATTGAACCACTAATTGCACTGTGTACGACCAAGAGCATGCTCGCCGTAAGCTTCAACAAGCATTCGATGCGATTCAGAAATGTTTTTCTTCAAATGGAAACAGAAACTCAATGCTTCCCGCAAATGAGAGTTTTCAGGCACAAAATTCGACATCTTTACGAGCGGAAAAAATGCGTTGTTGTATGAAACTTGACAAATTGTGAACTGAATATTGTTGACCGATGACAGAATGAACAATTAAGACGTTTGGTGCGGTTCGAAAGCTCATACATATACGGCTATCGACCGCTAGATGTCATTACCGGTTTCATATTTGTACACCTATATTAACTTAGGAACATGTCCCAAAAACTTAACAAAAAACATGAACTGGAATTTTATACTTTCAACTGTCGCCTAGTGTAGGCACATATTCAATTCCGGACACTCCATATTTCTATGACTGCCCATAGCTCAGATTGCAGCTCATATAGAATTATCATCAGGACGATATAAACTAATGCTCGTACACACTAAAGTTTAAGTCAATTTGACCGAAATGGAAATATGGTGGATCTTTTAGTATTATGTACTTTAAATTGTCAGCATAAGCACAAATCTGAATTATTAGACACTTCAAAAGGTAAAGAGGATCAAAAAAATTAATAAATGGTCAATTTCTAAGAGTTTTATATAGGCTGCAGACAGTTTTCAACATTTAGATCTCAAATAAATGCCAACGAAATCGTATAAGATTTATTTTGATAAATTTTTAAAAAATAATTAGTGCATGACGGATGTGATGGAGGCGAGAGAGTGATAAAATTGACCCTCGTTCTTTTAATAAAAAATCAATTAAATGCGTTCTAAAGAGAAAGTTAATTTAGTTTCTAAGACTAACAAAAAATCTTTAGAATCCTGGAATGGAGTTTGTTGTTTGTGTATGACAGCAAAGTTGTCAATTACGATGAGTTTATTTCAACTTTATTATTTTTTCATGTATCCATTTTATCTCTGTAATATAATGTCCTAGTTGTAAGGTATTTCTCTCATCCCTGTTAATTGTGCGACTATAAAACTATAAGTTTTGAAATGTTTCTTATACTTCAATAAACAACAATAACATTATTAATTACATTTTGCCGAAAAATAATAAAATTTAGAAACCTTGACTAAGCCCATTTTATTATATTTCATTATACACGGCAAATATATTTCATTTCATTAAATTTCATTTATTTAAACCATGGATCACAAAAGTAATTCGTTACTGACTAGAATCAAAAATAAATTCAACTTAGATCATAAATAACAAGCAATTAGTTGTAAGTAGAATTTAACAGTTTCTTTTATTTTATTTATTTAAATGAAAAGTAGTGATTAAATCACTAAATTACAAAGAAAGGAGCACTAGTAACTAAGACCTACGGCTCCAGTTTCTTTTAAGTGCTTCTAGAATAAATAAAATCTACACTTATCGAGCTAGAAATCATATTGAAATCATTATGAGCCATAATAATAGGGACAAAGGCCAACATGAAAGATTTCAGAACCTCTCAGCTTTCCAACCGGAATATTAAATCCAATGGAAAGTAAGAGGGTAGAACTGTTTACTTTATCATAAACAAATGTTAAGACAAGCATCCTTCTTCAAGAGACGGAAATGGGTGAGTAAAATTTAGGGAACGTAATGATGTACATATATAAATGATCAGTAGAAGAAAGAAGAATTGCATAATAATTTTATAACTTCGAAGCTCTAGCAAAATACACGAGCATTTTTAAACATCGAGTGTACACTGGCGTGCAAAAGTTTAAATTAACACCATTATTGGCTCAAAGCGCGAAAAGAAATATAAATTTAAAAAATGCATATCAAAGGATATTTAAAAAAAGGAAATTTCTATATTTTATAATAAGTTACTTATTTACTGCTTTTTTTAGTGCTTAAGCAGTCTATTCGTTAGAAAATCCACCTCTTCTTAGATGTAATTAATTTTTATATTGTATCTCGGAACTTTGTCTCAAACTTGTCTAACTTTTTTCGTAAAAATTCTACTGGACTAAGGTCGGGTGATTGCGAAAGCCAGCCCATATTTACCAAAAACCTATCGTCTACTTTTTTTTCTTCTGGAATCCTTGTCCTGCTACATCATAAAATATTCTCCAATTAAATAAAGAACAAATGGCAGAGCATGTTATTCTAAATTTTGCACCCTATATGCAGAAATATACTCCTAGACCATAACAGAGCCACCACTTTTTTTGCAAGTTAATCAACAGTGGCGTAACTAAAGATTTCTATTGGGGTTGGTTAAACCCTCCTCGTATATCGGTTAGTCAACATGTCGCATAAGTAAGATACACAGGAAAATGTGATGCTCTCAAATAAATCAAAATTTTTTATTCCTTTTCTATCTTTCGTATTCTTTGCAAAATTTTTAGGAGATTGTAGGCAAAGTTTTAAAAAATATTTAAAACTTTTAATGAATTAATTAGAAAGTTCTGAATCACTATTCAAACAAAGTTAGAAGAAATTTAAAAACAAGCTAAAGGCTCTTAAAATATCTACATAAAAGGCCTGTATAAGAATCAGCGCCCGCTCAGACCAAACGTTTTGTACTGGAAAAATGAAATTTGGAATATTTATGGGCGCCTTCTTTGATTTATTTCTTATTCAGTAGGGCATATCTTTGAAATTCAAGTTCAAAGTAGGTACGACTTCTACACAACCCTCAAATCCAAAATTTCAGATTTCTCATTTAAAACATGTTCTTGTTTCTCTCAATGACTGAATAGGATTTATCATCCAAGCCAAGCTAATTATATCAACGGAATTTTTTAAAGTAGCTTCATACAAACTTGCCAGACCAAATAGGAATAATAAATCAAAATTTCAAATAAATCGAAAGAGTCAGTGTTTCAAAATAAAAATTTCAGCTGAAATAACCCATAAATATTTAATTGCACTCATGCAACTCAATCTGGATCTATTGCACTTATCATAAAAGAACTAATGTTTTACATTGCAAACAGTCGCCTGTTGCGGTTTATATTTGTAAACTACCAAATAATACTTATATATATATACATACCTTTGATTCCAGTTTTTGATTATCCGTTTTTAGTAAATTTCTTTCGTTTTCGGTTTTCTCAAGTCTTGTTCTAAGGGCAACCAACTCATCATTGGCCACCTTAAGTTGCTCTTCAGTGCGATGTACATTTAGTAGCGGTGTTACACGTACCAAAAGACGCCACCATGGCCAATCTCTAACTGCTAAAAATGATTTAACATTTCGTTGTATACAACGCACGGCCAGTTCCTAAATATCGAATTATCGAATCATAAATGGCCAAGACTATTTACAAAAAAATGTTTACAAACCTGAATTCTTCGTCGTGCAATTTGTTTGCGAGCCAAGTATCCTCGACAACAGGCCTGGAATTGTATAATACGATCTGATAATAGAACATCTCTTTTGGCTTCTAATTCACAGAGGACTCCTGAACGGAAGAATATCTGTAAAGGAAAATAAATAAATAAAATTATTAATTTGTATGAAATAGGTATGAAATGCTTGAATGAAGTTATGTTGAGTTAAAACTTAATCTGAATTTTATTCAGACATACATTTTAATAGAAAGTTTTTCTTGGTTCAACTTATTTCATTGTGAACGTGCATACAGAAAATAAGGACATTCGAAGCTTTTCTAAGTTATATTTTTCTAAGAACTAAAATCTACCAACATATAGAAAATTTGTTGACCATTATCTAAAAGTATTGCTCTAAATAAACTTTTGTGAGGTATTACAGCTTCCTACATCTTATAGTTAACACGCATGATATTGTAGCTAAAGGTACTATATATTGAAATGCATCTTGTAAAAAGTGTTCCGGAAGCAATAATTTGAGTACCAAAAATCCACATAGTTTTTAACTCAAAATTTTATGCTGATGTCAATAAAAATGGTGAATGAGACCGAAAAAAGTTTATTGCCCTTTACTCATCAGATTTATAAAAAAAATGTTGCAGCAAAAAATATGAGGATTATTTTCTTCAAGTTTTCTATAGTATTTCTTCGTAGATTCATCAGTTTAGGAGTTATATGAACAAATACTTTTGGGCATCTTTTGAACCAAAAATTCAAAAACTTGAATTTTTCGTAAGTCAGTCTAATCTTGGATCAGTTTTAGAAGAAATTCTTCAGCCAGAGGTGTTAAGTCACTCGTTAGAAATGGTAAAAAAAAAATGCTAACAAAAGATGGACTCAAGGGTCAACTTGCAACATAACTAGGCAATTCTGTACGAAATGGGATGCTAAGCGTTCGTCAGAAATAATTTCTCGCACTAGACATAGTGTCTCGTCAGTTGTTGCAGTCATAACTGGACACTGCCTCATCGGCACACCTGCGGAGAGATTAAGTGTTAGGTCCTTTGACTACTGTAGAAGTTGTGGAGATGTGGAGGAAGAGGAAAATATTAAACATCTATTTTGCTCCTATTCCGCATTTGCTAAAAAACGCCAAAAAGGACTTGGGTCGTTTTTATTTGATGACCTGGATGACCTTAGACATGTTAGTATAGGACAGCTATTTAGTTTCATTACGAAATCTTGTTGGTTCAACGTTACCCTGTGGTATCACAATGAATCACATTTGGTCTAAGTGACTCGGTTCTTCGTAACTGAATGCCACTCCTACCTAACCCAACCTAAGTCCCTCGTTTTTATCGAAATTTTCATTACTCTAAAAAAAGTCACCCTATATAAAAAGTTGTATAATCAGAATACAAACTTATTTCAAAGTTCAAGCCATTACACTCTGTACATTCTAAATATGAAATAAAGATTTTGTGAAATTTAAGCGTACTTTACAATTGTAAAAAAATAAAAATAAAATAACATTTAGCACCAACTTTTATGCCAGTCACGTAACGCATAAAAGAAAGCTCTATTCAAATACCAAATTTTGTAAACATTAAAAGTGAAATCAAGTGGTGATAATGCATTAAATTTAACGTTAAATATCAATTTATGCATAAGCGTTATTAATTTCATATACAGGTGTTAGCATTTAGAAAATTTACGGAATTCATCATAAAAAATTTTTTAATTCGTTTATTATTTCTGTAACCCATAGATACGTTCTTTTGGGTGCTGTCAAAAAAACCGCGGCACCTAACTGATTGAAATTATTTTTTTCATGCATGATTGTTAAGAATGGCCAGTTAGTCTCAACAGTTGAAAGAAATAATTTTTAATTAAATAAATGAGCCGAACTTCATCAAAATTTATTGTGAAAGATGAAGATGTCACTTTGAATTTTCTAAATCGACCCATTTGTCGTTTCGATGCTTCGGAAAAGCATCTTGATGCGGTTACTTAAGAGCCTTGCATCTAGGGGCGGTACCACACCCACTTACTCGACCTCTTTTTTTACATCATAACACTATTTTGGAAAATGTTCTTGAATATATATAACATAGTTAGTTTGGCACGGACCATTAATCATATTTAGTCAGTGAGGGCAAATATATGTTCTAATATAAATAATGTGAAACTTTGCATTTCTGACAGCCTGTGAATACGTCACTTTAGAACTAACAAAAAAATCACACTAAATATATGATATATCTAGAACGAAGCAAATATTTAAGATTTTAAACATCTAGGAGGAAAACTTTGTCTGGCGTTGATGCTTATTCACAGTTTTGGTTCACTCATAAAAACCAAAACATGATATGACAGACAAACGCTAAGAGTCAGACAAATTGGAGTAGTAGATCTAGTTTGATATTACTAATATCGTAAGTCTCCAACAAGTACTAGATATCAGTGTTACGTATTAGAATGACATAATTTGTTGTGTTTATTAATTAACTATATCGGGTTATTATTCGCTTTCAAATATTGTCGCATTTTTGTTTACAACGCACGACATACCAGATATGGCTTAGGCCATATATTAATATTAAATTAATATATTAATATTATTAAATAATTCCCACTTTGTTTTGATGATTCTGTTTTATAGCGTGTGGTTGTCAGATATATGATATCAAACAAGACTTGGAATGAATTGGGATTTAAGTCGTAAATAGTCAGAACGCTTCGAGCGTGTCAGATTTCACATACCAATTTCTGTGAAACGAAAAGTTTTAAAGAAAATACAGAAAAACATTTGAAACCATTTTCTTCAACTATTTTGACCTTTCATAATGGGGATAGTTCTCGAACTACATATGAAACATTTTCCTTTATTATTAGCTTTAAAAGAAAAAGTTTTAAAATAAAAAAAGGTAATGCTGACACTGGATTGGGAACCAGCGTCTCAAAGTCCATAAGAAGCAACTCAATCTCTATTTTCGGAATCATAGGCCCCAGTGCGTCTATTATATATACGCTCAGCGTTCTTAAATCACTACAGCGTGTTTATTAAACAAATTCAGAAAGACTGAATAGAACAGTATCGGTGAAAATTTTTCATGAATCTACAGATGTCGAGATTCTGAAGAAAAGAGACTTTGGACTCTCAAAAATTAATTTACAGGAAAGACCCCTGCGCAAAATTAACATTTATATAGAAATTGCCTCCTTAATCTATAGTCTGTGATGATGTAACACCCGTCGAGAAAAGTAGGTACTCGTAGAGAGATTATTTTACAGTTTAATCGAGCGGTGAGAGTACGTATTATTATGAAAGTATGTACATGGTTCTATTGAACACCTCTGTGACGAAAAAGCAATGGGCTTGCGAGAAAATACCCAAACTGATTAAACCTGCTAACGGGTTTCTCTAGAATTTTTCCCGTTATTATATTTATAGAATACACCGAAACATTACATCGGTGTTCAAGAAATTCAATGGTGAATACGATGTTTCCATTCCTTATTAATTTCATCGCATTTCGTTAAACTAGAGCACAATTGAAATAGACAGTACTAAGATTAACAGAATCAGTGATCTCATTTCGACACATAGAACACATGACTTTCCCACCTCAAATGTGTTTGAAATCGCAATATCTACGTTAGCCACATAATGGGAAGGGGTTAGGGTATATACTCGTACAATCCATTCGTCAAAACAAACTTTTGGTCTTGCTAGAGTTAAAATCGACAATGTTAGCAAGGATACGTTCGGAGGTTGCATTCAAGTCTTTTGCGAGTCAATCACACATACATATAGTACATCGACTTTTACAAGCAACTTTCAAAAGCGGCAATTTGGAAGAAATATGCAAATGATACTGCTCTCCGCAAAAGAACTGAATTGTTTCGGAGGTCAATAACATAATATCTATACTATTTATATAAAAAGAGCTTGCATGAAAATGGTTTTGTAACGCTTTGGCGCAAAATACACTGAACCGATTTTAATAATTTCTTTTTTAAAACAACAAATTTTTGGTAAAGACGGTTATTGCATATTTATTTTTTTTTTAATTTTTAAAGTTAAATATCCTTTTTTTTTAGGATTAAGTTTTTTAAGTGTTTTGCTGCTTCGTTTCTTGAATTTTTTGTTGTTATTGTTTTTTTTTTTTTCATTTTTTTTTTTATTTGTACCGCTTGAATTTGACTTCGAAGTTCAAAGAACAAACTCTATATCAATTGTTTTTTTACTTTTGAAAGGAGTGATGTTAAGAGATTAATTTCATTATGAAAAAAAAAAAAAACGAGACGTGCGCTTGCAAAGCCGCGGGTACCACTAGTCATCAATAAAAACCAATAAGAAGGTTTTGCATAGCCCTGGGGAGCTCCAATATTGATTGATGAAGTATTCGTTTGATGTGGAACCGTTTGCGAAAACCCGGATAGAGCGTACATTCCCGAAGCTCGTAGTCTAACGAGTGTAGGAATTTCCAATGCCACATGTGATTAGCCTTGATACGAGCCTCACCCGGATAAGCACCGTTGAAACGTCAAGACCAATAATGATAGTTTCACTGAAAATGATGGTCCCGGTGAATCCATCTCCCTGTGGCAACATCAACAGATCTACGATAGAGCGAGCATTGCGAAAACTGTGTAGCTGATAAATAAGTAATTCCTTACGCTTTAGATATTTCATGAGGTGAAAGTTTATTAAAATCTTCATAGCATTGGAAAGAACAGAGTATATCGTAATGGACCGTTTATTATTAGGGTTGGTGACATTGACTTCTTTGGGAACTGGCTGTACACAAATGACCTTCCAACATGACCGGAATTCTCCACAATTGTAGGAAATGCTAAAAAGATTGCGTAGTGGCCGAGCCAGTGTAGAGCCACACTTTCTCTCAAAACATTTGCTAATATGCCAACAGATCTTAAGGATTTGTTAAAGTTGAAATTTACAAGGGCTTTTTTCAATGCTCCTGTTAGAAAATAAACGGTCGGATTTGTCGAGCAATGGTTGAATGCTATCTAAGAGTGTTGCATTTTTAGCAATCCTCAATTTCCATCTAACTTATGTACCATTAACATAGCAGAGAATAAAGTGGTTTTGTAGCGTCTTATACGCTACGATTCCGAAAAAGGCAGTAAAAAAACTTTTGTGAAATGGTTAAGAGGCTGCAGCACGAACAAGTCAAAGGTATTTCCCAAAACTCCGATAAGTTGAATTTGCATTGCAAGATGAGCAGTGGTGCCCACTACCATAAGCAAACGCACTCACTGTAAGCATGTGCTGATGATTTGTTTATCAATACGCTCTTTAAGCGCCTGCTCGCTTGCATTTTTACGCTCTCTGAGCGCCTGCTCGTTCTCTGGACACCAATGAAGATAAGCCAAGGTCAAAATGGCATCATAAGTCAACGATAAAAAACTATACTGTATGATTTAAGCGAAATTTGTTCTCAACTTGAGCTTACAAACACAGAAATGGAGCGTGGGCGTCTTTGGCAAATAAAAAACCTGTCGTCTTTTATCATGAGAATGCTAGACTACTTGTGACAAGGAAAATTATCGAAAAACTTGCAAGGACAGATTGGGAAATATCTGTACTTCACTTCGTATTCACCGGATATTGCATTAGCAGACTACCAGCTTTTCAGATCTCTGTAAAACTCTTTTGAAAGAAATGAGTACGGAAACTTTGAGGCTGTCAAAATGGTAAGACCTTCTTCAGGAGAGTGAATAAGCTGTCAGAATGATGGTAAAAATTCTTAACTGTTGAGAGAAATTTATAGTTCATAAAGAGAATTTCAGTAGACTTTGGCATGTGATTTTCTTTCTATAAATTAATATTATGGAAGAATTTAAGAGATTAAAGGTAAACTAACCTGCAACAAAAAAAAAATCAACTTATCTTTTGTACGATATTTTTATTATAAACAAAAGTTACAAAATCTTTTCATAATAAAATTTGATAAAATTACTAATGCAGAAAGAGTTAATTAAACATATTAACATTTCTATTGTACTTTTACTTATGAAAGCCTAATAGTTACCTCTTTGCTATAGTTGGGATGTATTTCAATGTGCGTTTGTATGCATTGTATTGCCTCAACCTCAGCTACTTTTACGGACATAAAAGACTTTTTTGGTGGAACTACAAATTTTAGTGTTTGACTTAGCGGCAGGGAAACGTTTTCGAATTTCCTTACGAGTTTTGTAACTTTCAGTGACTTGCCACCAATTACATCTTTTAAACAATCGCAATTATCATTTGATATGTGACCAGAGTCATCAGAATCTGTGTCAGCTTGTGCGGTTTCATTTTGAGCAGACTTGCAACATTTACCATACTCGTTATCATCAGTTAAAACGGGTTTCGTAACAACTTGCGTATTGGAGACTTGTGGTTTTATCTGAACAACATTTACTAAAAGTTTAGCATTCTCTGCTGATGTTTCGCCAATGACAGGAGGTATAATTTTACAGGATTCTAACGTAGGCACAACAATTTTCATATCATCTGCATAGTTTAGCGGCGAATTTTTTGTTTTAGACGGTTCTTTTAATTTTGATGAAGATGTTTCTTTGTAGCTTAGTGATTTATTTGGATTTCTTATGTTTTCTGCACCTTCAGTATGTAAAGCTTCTACCTTGCGTAGAATTTGATGACCCTTTTCAAGGCATTTGTCAAGTAGCTCATCACTATTTTCTTTTCTGCGGTTATTTGAAAACGAGAGCTTTCGGAGACAGTCACGTTTTAGAATTGATTTGGTTGTTTCCAGTTTTTTCACTAATTTAGGTATTTCGACTTTCATGGTAGATGCCGCTTCAATTGGACACTTTTTATCTGGCGCAACATTTGCATTTTCCATATTTGGAAGCTTCAAGTTTTTTGGTTTGATGTTGGCGTAAGTTAATTCGGATTTTTCCTTAAGTATTTTCAGTGCTCTTAATTGTGGTATACCCTTGGCAGTTGCAGCGGAAGATTTGGATTTCTCAGAATTATTTAGTGCTCGCGGTTTAACGGAGAATTCGCATAAGGTTCTGCTGCGTAACTTAAGCGAAGTTGCTTTAGTGACAGGAATTTTGCTTAAGCCTATAGAGCTACCAGTTAGTTCCCATGTGGACTTTGAAAGAAAACGTGACTTTATAGAATTTTTATTCATTTCGGTTTCGTTCGGAGTTTTGATTTCAGTTTGTTGGTTAAGCGAAAGCAGCAATTGTTTATTGTCAATCTTTTCATTTGAAACTTGTAGCAAAAGTGGTAAGCTTTTGGAGAGCCTGCTGAAAGCAAGTTTTTGATCCTTTAGTGTGCTAAAGCTGTGACATCTCCTTGGACTTGCTTTTTGAATGCACAAAATTTTACTATTTGGTGGAGGGAATACAGTGGTTGATATGAATTTTTTTTTTTGGTTTTCAGCTTTTTCGCAATTTTCAGGAGTAAAACAATGGTATTCGGACAAAATTTTATCAAAATTCTGCAAAACTTCATTTAATTTTGTTTCATCGTGTGCTGCCTTTTCCAGTTCTTCGAAAATTTCATCTTCCAACGAACATTTTGTTGGATTGTAGTTAAGTTGATATTCATCATCGCTATCAAGATAAATCACAGCAGTGTTGGTCTCCACTGTGGGCGTATCATTTTTTGCTTTCGATGTTGTTGCATCAGTTGAAGTTGTTTTTTTCTTGACATCTTTCGGCAGCAGTGATTTACTTCTGTTGGCCACACGTTTATGTTTCAGCATACCCTGTGTAGTTGTTGATCTTTTGAAATTCGTTTCTGTTGTTGATCCCCCATTTGGTAACGATGAAACTTCATCGAAAATTTCAGCAGCAGCAGCAGCATCAGCAGGAGCAACTTTTGTTGTATTTTCAATTTTGTAACGTTTTCCGCCGCTAATTTTTGTTGTCAGATTATCACCGATTTTATGTCGTATTTTTGTATATAACTTTTGTACACCTTTTGTTGAAGATGCAAAGGGTGAGGAAGATGTTGTTGCTGTAGAGGATTCGGTTTTATTCATTGTTCTCAAAGGTATATACTTTAATTTAGTAGCACTTTCACCACATTTCCTTTTAAATCCTTGGACCATCAAATGCCGTATGCGCGTATCGTTAATTCGACGTTTTGCGTTAAACTGAAAATGCGTGCACCATCATCATGTGCTTTCACATCGCTTAGTGAAGAATAATTTTGTGTTTACTGGCGTTGTCGTGGCTGTGGCTGCGGCCGTGGTCATGGCTAAAACCAATTGCGTTAGAAAGCGGTTTATACAAGTAAAAAGCAGCGAGTAATGCTTACAAAGCACATATCAACATAACATTGCACAGTGTACGATTCACGCGAAAATGCACAATGGAAAATTTTTTGTTTTTGAATTAAATTTCATACCGAAACAATGCCCATAACTACGCAGATCAGACCTCACGCCATAAGAAGTTAGACTCGAACTGATTCAAAATCTGGTATGATAGCATGTTTCTGTTTCATATGAAGGCTCATATTTTTATGTTATTGTTGTTTTTTTTTAGCGTTGCGTCATAGCGCCCAAAATCATAACGCTCAAATCCCATTAAGACATAACGCCCAAAATGTTGCACGAAGCCCAAACCTCAGGAAATTTATGGTACAAAGCCCAAACGAAAAGAAAAAAAAAATAATCGAAAAATGACATAACACACAAATTTCTTCACAAGAAATTTGGCGAATTCGGGCATTGCAACTCTCAATTTGGGCCCTATGACTTCCAGTTTGGGCGTTATGACGTCGGCGACTCAATATCTTTTCTGAAAAATTACTGTGGCCAGCAAAGCTCGTGGTAAATATAATACAGACTCACCCGGCTAACGGCTAGGCCGGCCACAGTAATTCTACTTCAAAGTTAGGGTAAGTGGCCGAAGGCCGCCGCTCAGGATTTACATCCTCCAGTATGTCCAACACCGGCTTCGGGGCGGGCTTTTTTTTCATTTGGACAATATGTCCACCCATTTGGATGTTATGAACCTTTTCCCAAAGTTTTGGGCACTATGACTATTGTTGGTCGTAATGACATTACTTCATTTGGGCATTGTGACAAATCCATGGTGGCGTAACACCCAAAAATGTTATAGAGCCCAAAGTTTAAATCGAAAATGTCAAAATGCCCAAATAATTCAGCAAACACAATTTATATGGAAAATATATGGGCGTTATGTCTTAATGGGACTTGGGCGGTATGATTTTTGGCGCAATGATGCAACGCCGATTTTTTCGCAAAAAAATTTAAATTTTAATATGAAGAGATTTAAAAATTAGCGATTCCTTAGGCCCTGACAATTGGCAAGTGAAAGTTTCGATTTCGATACCATATAAAGGGTGTTTTTTTTAGAGGTTTGTTTTTCGAATAGAGATAAAACTGGCATTTTATGGTCAAATCTGGCAACTCTAATGTCATTTATGTTCAGTTTGGTTTGCCATTTCATCATGATTAGGTTGACAAAAGAACAACGCTTGCAAATCGTGCAAATTTATTTCGAAAATAATGGTTCAGTTCGCGAAGTTTACCGCAAGCTCCGTCCATTTTATGGTCGACATAATCGTCCATCAGAGCAATTAATTCGGTTAACCATGGATCGTTTTCGCACTACGTTTACTCTATGTGATAATACGCATCCGCAGAGACGTCGAACAGTGCGCACCGAAGAAACAATTGCCGCTGTAGAGCAAAATGTTGAAGAGGACCCGAATGAATCGATTCGCCACCGTGCACAGCAATTGGAGCTTTGTCCATCAACTTTATGGAAGATTTTGCGCAAAGATCTTGGCTTGCGACCTTACAAGATCCAGCTTGTGCAAGAATTAAAGCCGCGAGACCATGCAATGCGTCGTGATTTTGGTGTATGGGCCGAAAATGAGATTGATCTCGATGCTGATTTTCATCGCCAAATTTTGTTCAGTGATAAGGCTCATTTTTGGTTGAATGGCTACGTCAACAAGCAAAATTGCCGCATTTGGAGTGAAGAGAATCCACATGAGACCCTTGAGACGCCATTACATCCACAAAAACTGACTGTTTGGTGTGCTCTATGGGCTGGTGGAGTCATTGGGCCATACTTCTTCCGAAATAATGCTGGAGAGTCAGTTACCGTTAATGGAGACCGGTATAGAGCCATGATAACCGACTATTTTGTTCCCGAATTGGATGGCATGAATGTGGATGAGTTGTGGTTCCAACAAGACGGCGCTACATGCCACACAACGCACGTCACAATCGATTTATTGAAGGAAACATTCGATGAGCGCATAATTTCGCGGAATGGACCTGTCAATTGGCCACCAAGATCGTGTGATTTGACACCATTGGATTATTTTCTTTGGGGATATGTGAAGTCGCTCGTCTACGCCAACAAACCAGAAACGTTAGGGGACTTGGAAGCCAACATTCGTGGCGTTATTGCCGACATACGGCCCCATATGCTCGAAAAAGTGGTTCAAAATTGGACCTGTAGAATTGGCTTTATTCGAGCCAGCCGCGGCGGCCACATGCCCGAAATCATATTTAAACATTAATGGCATAAAATTATCTTTCCAATAAAGCCAAATTGATGGACATTAAAACGATTTTTTTGTGTTTTATTTCAATTCGAAGCTCTATACCTCTAAAAAAAACACCCTATACGAGTATATCGTATATGGTGGCATTCTGCGCCAAATCTGACACCATTTTGCTTCTGCGCCTTTGATTTTTCGAAAGGTTTTTTTAAAATTTTTTATCAAATTATTGGCACTTAATCTAAAGATCTTACGTACCTGCCCTTCGTTTGAATTCATTTATTTAATTGTATTTCATCTACTGGGCAAAAAACCTTTACAGATTACAAAATTTAACTTAATGAGATCACATGAACATAAATTAATTGTAGATAACAAGATTTGCAAGCTGTTTTTCAAAAACAATGCGATTATCACTAAAATCCAGTCATTAGAGCCATAATTGGTGGTGGAACATTCAATGCAATTAGTGCTAATAAGTCCGGAGAATTTATTCTACAATCGATTATATCTTTAATAAATATAGAATTATATGAAGAATATCTGACCAATATATTTGATTTTATAAATTGAAAAGGTTTTTCTTTGTTGAAAATGCTCTCTCTTGGCCAAATTGCTAAGTTTCAGAAGACGCCACCAATATGTTGGCATATTTTCCAAATTACAGGCAAGTCTCGCTATAACGAGCCTCCTTTTAACGAAAATCCGATCTAACGAATGGCCAAAAATTTTACATTGAGTACTTTATATAACGAATGTTTCAGAACATTTCACCTCGATATTACGAATGATGAATGAAAAAAATTATAAAACTGTTAGAAAGTAAATAATAAATGTAAAACCAAAGCAAAAATGAAAAAAAAAACAGTTTCAGGTACCATTTGTTTCCCAATGCTTACTTGGATTTTTTTGGCGTCAGCTCATTTTTGTCACATTTGGATGAATTCATGTAAGTGTTGTAGAAATAATGGTCCCTTTTATGAGTGTCAATAAAAACGGCTTCGCTCGACTTTTGTCAGTCAATAGCCTGTATTATCAGTGCCAATAATTGTCAATTTTCGACACCAGTCAATTTCAATCTATTGATTTACAATGAATTGAAATTGACTGGAGTCGAATACTGATTGAAATTGACAAGTGTCGAGTCAAGTCGTTTTTACTCACACTGATAATAAGGCCCAATATGGGATATATAAAAAAGTTCATTGAGTGGAAAAATAAAAATATTGAATGAGTGTGAAAGGGTGTGACTTCACAAAAATATGGAATACCAAAATCTTCCATATGCACCTTAAAGAATTAATTATATGAATTGAACATTCTTTAAGTTATTGAAATGAAATTATTAAAAAAACATAGTCCGATTTAACGAATTTTTCGATACAACAAAAGGTCCTGACATTATATCATTCGTTATACCGAGACTTGCCTGTATATTCACGTCGCAAGGCAAATATTGTGAAACGTTTTTGGTTGCTCATCATATGTGGAGTCCCAAATACTAGCTAGCGTACTCCAAAACAGGTCTTCCTAGGCTGGTAAAGATAACATTAGGTGTAGAGGGATTTAAGAATCCTTTTGAATATCTTTTCGTAAAACCCAATTTAGACTTAACTTTAGAAATAATATATTCTAAATGTGTTGAAAATGAGAATTTCGGATCGAAATAGATACCAAGATCTTGAAATTATGTTACTCTGGAAAAACATGCACAATTATTGTAATTATAATCAAAAATAATCTGACTATTTCTCCGAGAAAAGCCTTACATTTAGCAAAATTTAGAATGAGTTGAATTTTATTACACCATTGAACATATAGAATAAATGGTTGACACAATCGTTGGCTTTTAATATCGTGAACAATTTTCAGGTCATCTGCATACAAAAGACAATTACAAAACTGAAATATTTGTGGAAGAATGTCATCAATAAATAAATTAAGGAGTAATGGGCCTAAATGGCTTTCATGATGTACACTCGATTTTACCAATATTAGTCTGGAGTAGTGCTCACCAATCATAGTTAGCAGTCTATTGGATAGATACAATTCAAAGCCTTTGGAAAGCTGTGAGTACATACCCAATTTTTGAAGCTTGATCAATAATATGTTACTCGTATGAATCACGCTATTAAAGGTTTTCTAAAAATCATACCAAAACATCTACCTGAGAATCACTAGCAACAGCATTGATGCAAAAATTACAAAAAGTTGTTATATTGGTGATCGACCGGCAAAAAGTACTTGCTGCTGTACCCAATTGTAATTCCGCAATTCAGCAAGTTAAAGTTTATTCATAACCTTATTCAATATTTTGAGAATAAGATATTTAAGTAATTTGACAATAGCTCTATAGTTTTCAATCAAATACTCTTGACCTGATTTAAAAAACTGGAATATTGGGGAGATGCAAGCAGTTTTCCACTCATCCAAGAAGATACCGCAAGACTGGGACTTATTAAGAACAAAACCTAGCGCTGTGTACAAAAATTGCGCGCAATTTCGTAAGAATTGTGGGGAGGGCAAGTTAAATCCAACACCTTTAGTACAGTCAAGGTTCAATAGTAACTTTAGGAAACTATTTTTGAAACTCAGTGGTTCAGGGAAAATTGACTCTCTAAAAACCTTTTTTTCTTTTCTTCATTTTATTGCGTCATTGGAAAGTACATACATACATACACATATGTACACCAATCTGCCAGTTATTTTGTATAATTAAAAAATATAGGTAACTTTATCAACTGAAAACTAAGCAAAGTGATATTTGTCCGCGAATTTTAGGTATTTCTAACACTATGCACTGCAATCAGACAGTGACAGTGGCAGTGACAATTGTTGGACGTCGGCACAGTGTCGCTGTGGCGTTCAATGCGTTGCATATTTTCTTTTATTGATTTACCTGTGGCGTATATTTACACAAATTTATTCAAGAAACGCACTAACGTCATTAGCGTTGATGCAGGAAACAAGTTGTGCCATACAAATTGAAAATACGGTAGGCCGTTTAAAATGTCAATGCGTCTCGCCTGTTGTGATTGTTAGTTAAGTGCTAGTGGTGCTAGCGATGGTACTCGTATTGTGTACGGTAATTGAAAACACCCGCATTACTTTCAATAGCAATTAGCTGTAAAGTTCAAATTTTTAGATGACAAATGTTGTAATAACAAAAAAAAAAAAGATTATTAAAAAAGGTTCCACTGCATTTACTTTCACCTTTAATTTGCTTAACAACTTAAGGTACAATAGGAAAAAATTTGAGCAAAAGAAAGAAAACCATTCATTGTGAGGTAGCATTAACACTAATGAACATTGAACTATTAATGACCTATTGGTTTATGAAATGAAATGCATTTGTGTAACTGCGTTTCATAACTGCAATGTCAACAGTGCATACTTATGCCTATGCATAAATCCATATCTCTCAGTTATTAGCCAATGCAAAGCGGACAGTATAAAATTTCTGTTATATTATATATCATGGAATTTTCAAAAATTTCAAGAAAAAATATTGATTTTTGTTTTTGCATTTTAAAGTTGAAAATGAGTTCGATCCACCGCATGACCAGAAATATTTAATTTTACTCTAAATTTTGTGTTTTAATTTTAACTGCATTCAGGTTAAAAAAACACAGATTTAAGCTCGACCCCAAAATACACCTGTTTCTCAATTGCATTAATCAAACATAGTTATTTTTTCTCATTGCAGTCTTCACGGTGGATAAAGAAGGGAGAGTCAGTTTTCAACCTTCTAAAAATTATGGGACATTCATTTTCAAATAAAGTTTTTGAGCCTTATTCATAGAAAACTAAATTTTTGAAACCATACGGCAGTGAAGAAAACACAAGAACTAACATACCGATGTGATAACTTATATATTTAAACCAGTAACAAAAAAGGCACCAACCAATGAAAGAGATCAAAAATTAACTTTGGTGATCACCAGAGGTGGTCCCGAGTTCTAAAAGTGTCCGAATTGTGACCATTTTCAAACATTTTTGCTTGTACTATTCAATGAAAACAGATCGAAATTAAAAATGGACATCAGCAAAGGTGGTCCCGAGCCCCAAAAGTGCGCAATTTAGGTCAATTTCCGAAATTATTTTTCCACCAATCAATGAAAAGAGGTCGAAATAGAAAATGCTCCAAAATCGGGCACTTTATGTTCCGGGAAAAAATATTCACAAATCGGACACTATTGGGATCTGTGGACCACTTCTGTTGATGTCATAGAAACCATCAGGTCATTCTGTGAGTCGGAAAAAGATACAAATATTTTAAGGCCACCTCCTCCAATCCCCGTTTAAGAGGATGCTGAAAGCAATGGCGGCGTTTAAATTATTACACAGTTGGCCCCACCCCCAAAAATGGTCAAAAACTGCTTCCAAAATGAATGAATCGTATATTTCGCGTCTTTCATTGGCAAAATATTAGTCACCTCCCGTTTTCGAGGATTCTGACTCACAGAATCCACTACACTATCGATGCGTGCAAAAAAGTTTACAAAATTTAGAAACTCTTTAAAAATTTTTTCAAAACAAAGTTAAAAAATATTTTATTTTAGTTTAGATCGCGTTAATTTTAGAAATTTAATTTTTTAATATATGTAAAGGCTAGGATCGATCTTTTCGGATTCAAAAAAATTTCTTGTGTTTTAACTCGATTCTAAAAAAATCCGAAAAGATCGATCCTAGCCTTTACATATATTAAAAAAAAAAAAAAAAAAAAAGTTAAAAAATATTTTTCCAAATTAATTGTAACTGGCCCTGATTTAAAGACAAAAAAAATATCAGGATTTTGAAAAAACTCTACCACCAAGTAACTCGAAGTGGGTGAACAAAATATACCCACACCCTCTAACAATTTTTATTTTTCTGCTTTTGTATTTAGTTTCCAAACCCGAAGTTTTACGGTTAGAGTATCAGAATACCCCGTATAGATAACGTTTTTGCTATACATATTTTTCAATTAAGAAATGAATTAACAATTTGTATACTCTACACTCCGGGCTTAACTGAAATTCGGTACACAGGCTACACCTTCAGACAAGGTTTTTGGGATTGAAAATGGGCGAAATTGGTTTACAAACACGCCTACCACCAACACAAGTGAAACATTTAAAACGCTTTATTGAAAGAATTATTTAAGATCAGTGGTGCCCACTACCACAAGCAACGGTAAGCATGTGTTGATGATTCCGTATACATCCACCCGTTTTTACGCTCTTTAAGTGCCTTCTCGTTCTCATTTTTACGCTCTTTGAGCGCCTGTTCGTTCTCTGGATAGCACCGTTTAAGATAGTGCAGCCAAGTTTCACAAACAATGCTATGAACACTTCGAACTTGTACTAAGCAGAAAATATGCGTATTTTGACAAGAGACGTGGCACTTAAAGTCGCTATACTAAGGAGATATTTACATGAATATTGCCAAATTACATATGAGAACTTTTGGTGAAAGCAGTCAGTCAGCACGTGACATGTTAAAAAAAAATTAAAAAAAAAATAATATGAATGAAAACTTATGACTTACGAGCACTTTTTACTGTAAATGCGATGTTACAACAAAAATCTCTCGCCAAGGGAATGTAATTTTGACCATCGCAGCCAAGTTCTGTTATCTAGAGCACACTGCAACCACTGAAATGGCTTACTCACTTAGAACAGTTTTCGCCGTTTTATTTTTGCCATAAATTTAAACGGAACCGATTGAGTTCTGTAAAAAAAAGTGATTTTTTAAATTTTTCGTGTGACCAGGGACAAATTGCGCTACTTTATTTCAAAATTAAATTTTTTTTTTTTTCAAAAAAATGACTGCAATATTTTAGACAAGTAAAGACGATTTCAAATACATATACGTAACCTTAATCTAATTAATATTTTTTGTTGTTTGGGCGTAATAGTTATTCACCCCTGTCATGAATATACGGAGGAAAACGAATCTCTCGGATTTTTTTTTCTCCTAAGAATAAAATTTTGCATTCGTAAATAATTGAGGGGAATGGAAAATTTGATTTCCAGGCAATGCTACAAAAATATTTCCAAACAAATAAAAATTTCACGTCAACTTTTTAATTCTTTTACCTAACATTCAGTGTACCTTAAACGTAGTATCAATTTTCTCCTCTTATTTCGCAGAAAAAGTTTAATCATGCCCACTCGGCATGTAACATTGCGTAAACCTTTCAGAAAGCTCTGAAATGAAACTGTTTAAAGTTACATAAATCTTTTGATTTTATTTGAACGTTTCTGCAACGTTACAGATAACTTGCAACATTAAACAATTTAGATTTTATCAAAAAAATTCAGTAAACTTTAAGTCTGGAACCTTTCAGAAACACTTCAGAATGCTTGGATCTGAAACATTACATTTGAAATATATAAGAAAGATTTCTGTAACGGTCCGTTTGCAATATTTCAAATGAAGCATTTCTGGTACGTTGCGTAATGTTTCTGAAACTGTCTGAAACGTTACATCGCGAGTGGGTAGAAGATATTGACATTAACGCATAGGTATTTCGTAGTATGAAGTAAATCACATGAACATATCAAATAAATTTAATTAAATTAAAGCTATAGAGTTCATCTGGAGTTTTTGCTCATTCCCAAAAAATCTTCAACGACTGGCAATTGAAGAAAAGTTTCGAGGGAATATTTATTCATGAGTGATTAAATACATAAAATTGACAACAGCAGGTTTTGGCAGAAGTACCCATATATTTAGTGATGGGCATATATCCATTGGTTTTCTAAGCAACCACAAATTCACAAACTTTTTTTTCTTATTGCAACTATAACTTCCGACTTGAAAAACATTCAAGGAAATAAAGATTTGGTCAAACAGATTTTACACATTTTTTTTTGGCCTTTATTGAGCGATGCTATAAAATAAAGTAGTTAATCAAATAACGTGTGTTTAACTTAAGGAATAATTCGATCTTTATAATCTAATACGTGCAATTTAAACAAATTACAATGTTTTTCTGAATTCTCATTGTAATAGAAATTTTTAATTTGTTATTTCAAATACCTTTGAAACACTGAAAGTCAAATAATATATTTAAGTACTTTTCTTAACACTTAGTGCGAGTTAGTGTATTGTTAAATCTGTGCAATACACACACTATAACGAGTATACACACATACATGCATACGTATGTTAAAACGTGATCAAATTATGCGCATATTTTTATAACGTGTCATGTGACAGTGAAGCCTAATTTAGTAATACTTAAAACAAGTATTAATAAAATATATGTTAGCACTTAATTTTCACAAAAAATAATTAAAATACCCGCACAACATACACTTTGGCTCATAAAAAATATTCGTATGAATGCGTACAACAACAGCAGCGAACTCCACATTTCTCGAGCGACATTGCGTTGTGAGCAAAATTTTATGAAGATATTTAAATAGTCTTTGGTTGCATTCGGGCTTGTGGTGGAACAAGTGGCTTCAAGCGACGCTTTGGTATGCATTGCATACCAACTGTTGACAGTTGTTATGGTTGCTGTTGATTTTGTTGCTGTTGTTGTTTTTGTTGTTGTTGCTTATGTTGCCAATATAATGATGATTAGATTGAAAAATATGCTAGCAGTATTCCTTGACGTGAAGATTAATGGAAAATTTGCTGTTCATATTATGACTCTTGTAATAATTTATTTAAATTATTTTCTTAATAGAACTAATAAATGATAGTAAAAACATATTAAATTAACATAGAAAATATCAATTTTTGACCTTACTAAATATAAATTTGAAGGATCGAAGTTGACACACCAATGCGTTGCAATTTTCGAACCAATTTCCTCCCACTTATTTTTTTTTTTTTTTGCAAATGATAGTATAAGTATAGCTAATACTCGAAATAAGCGTCAGTCGCCAGAATCGTGGTGGGTCTGATTGTGTGTGAGAGGCCGACAGTAAAAATGTTGCTCAATAACTCGGAAAGTAAGCAACAACTAGAAAAATATGTCAGCACCAATGTTGTAGAGCAGAAAAAAACCATATCGATTTCATGTGCGAAAAATCCCCAAACAATAATATTTGACCCACTTTTCATTGTAATTTTGAGCAAGAATAATTATTTTGGGCGAAAAATGCGGTATTCATATTTGAACGAATGTCTCACAACCAGGCCCAACACGTCTCCGGTGACTGGCGCTTATTTCGAGTATCAGTTATACTTAAACTATCATTTGCAAAAAAAATTAAGTAGGAGGAAATGACTTCGAAAAATGCGACGCTGCCTTCCGGACTATTCGACTGAATGCAATTTTTTACCATGATCAAAGTTTGATTTTACATCACTAAAAACATAAAAATTTTAAAATTATGAAAAAAGTATACGAAAAAAAATTTTTTCTTTGAGTTTAACGAGCGATAATTCTGAATTGAAAACCCGACTAGTAATAATGGTACTAACGACTGTCCCAGAAAAAACTTAGGTTTTTTATTTTTTGTATTATGCTTTACCTGATAATCTTATAGGTCTAAAAAGACACAATATTTGTTCCATATAAAGTGACGTTTAATATGATGTATAACAATTGAAGACAGCACTTTTGACGACAAAGATGTCTAGCAAGCAACAAAAAGTCCGCAAACTGATTTTGTCCACATACCTGCAAAATCCAGATTTAAAATATTCCGCTATAGCAAGAATATTTGGTGCATCAGAAAAATCTGCCTTTGCGGTTGTTTTTAATTATAAGAAGGGTCTATCTGTTTCACGAAAAAGGTTCAGGCAGAAAACCAGAATTTTTTAACTTAAAGGTAGCGACGAAGGTGAAGCGCCTTTTTAAGCAAAATCCCAACACTTCAGTGCAAGACATGGTACTGCAAAAGCTACTGTACAAAAAATAAAGGAAAAAAGTTAGTACCAGACCGTTCTGATGAAAAGCAGTTGATGGCTCAGATGCGAGCCCGAAATTTGTATGAAAGATACCCGACAAAATTTGATTGCTGTGTTATGGACGACAAAACTTACGGCATCACCGAAGAAGGGGAATGTGCTTAGTGAATTCAAAGAAAAAAAAATTCGAAATTTCCGAAGCAATATATGGTTTGGCAGGCCATATGCACCTGTGGTCTCAGAAGCAGATTTTTTGTTACGCTAGGCACAATCAATTCCAAAGTTTATATAGACGAGTGCCTCGAAAAACTTCTTCTACCATTTATTCGTACACATAAGGGTACAGTGATGTTCTGGTCAGACTTAGCAACCTCTCATTACTCTAATGCAATGATGGAATGGTATGCAAGTAAAAAAATCAATTTTGTTTCAAAAATTGCAAATCCGCCCAAGTGCCCAGAGCTTCACCCAATTGAAAGATATGGGGCTTTAATGAAAACAGATCTTCAAAAGAGTGGTAAGACTGCAAAAAATTTACAAGACTTCAGACATAAGTGGAAAAGATCGTACCGTACTATCGATGAAACAACTGTGCAAAATTTAATGAAGGGCCTTACGAAAAAAGTAAGAAATTTTTATAGAAAAAAAAAATTGTTATTTAGTTTTAGTTATTTATATTCTGAACACTACCCATTATTAATAAAAAAACGAAAAAAGCCCAAAACAATTACTGCGTATTTTTTTATAACTAAAAAGCAAAACGTAAGTTTTATCTGGGACAGTATTTACTTAAAAAACATTTGATTTAATTACCTAATAAAAATCATTCATGTAAAGGGTGTTTTTTTTAGAGGTATAGAGCTTCGAATTGAAATAAAACACAATAAAATCGTTTTAATGTCCATCAATTTGGCTTTATTGGAAGGATAATTTTATGCCATTAATATTTAAATATGATTTCGGGCATGTGGCCGCCGCGGCTGGCTCGAATAAAGCCAATTCTACAGGTCCAATTTTGAACCACTTTTTCGAGCATATGGGGCCGTATGTCGGCAATAACGCCACGAATGTTGGCTTCCAAGTCCCCTAACGTTTCTGGTTTGTTGGCGTAGACGAGCGACTTCACATATCCCCAAAGAAAATAATCCAATGGTGTCAAATCACACGATCTTGGTGGCCAATTGACAGGTCCATTCCGCGAAATTATGCGCTCATCGAATGTTTCCTTCAATAAATCGATTGTGACGTGCGCTGTGTGGCATGTAGCGCCGTCTTGTTGGAACCACAACTCATCCACATTCATGCCATCCAATTCGGGAACAAAATAGTCGGTTATCATGGCTCTATACCGGTCTCCATTAACGGTAACTGACTCTCTAGCATTATTTCGGAAGAAGTATGGCCCAATGACTCCACCAGCCCATAGAGCACACCAAACAGTCAGTTTTTGTGGATGTAATGGCGTCTCAAGGGTCTCATGTGGATTCTCTTCACTCCAAATGCGGCAATTTTGCTTGTTGACGTAGCCATTCAACCAAAAATGAGCCTCATCACTGAACAAAATTTTGCGATGAAAATCAGCATCGAGATCAATCTCATTTTCGGCCCATACACCAAAATCACGACGCATTGCATGGTCTCGCGGCTTTAATTCTTGCACAAGCTGGATCTTGTAAGGTCGCAAGCCAAGATCTTTGCGCAAAATCTTCCATAAAGTTGATGGACAAAGCTCCAATTGCTGTGCACGGTGGCGAATCGATTCATTCGGGTCCTCTTCAACATTTTGCTCTACAGCGGCAATTGTTTCTTCGGTGCGCACTGTTCGACGTCTCTGCGGATGCGTATTATCACATAGAGTAAACGTAGTGCGAAAACGATCCATGGTTAACCGAATTAATTGCTCTGATGGACGATTATGTCGACCATAAAATGGACGGAGCTTGCGGTAAACTTCGCGAACTGAACCATTATTTTCGAAATAAATTTGCACGATTTGCAAGCGTTGTTCTTTTGTCAACCTGTTCATGATGAAATGGCAAACTAAACTGAACATAAATGACATTAGAGTTGCCAGATTTGACCATAAAATGCTAGTTTTATCTCTATTCGAAAAACAAACCCCTAAAAAAAACACCCTTTAGCTCATAGAGTGTTCAAGATAGACCCCCACTCTCCCATACAATTTTTTGCTCACAATTAACTAGGGAATCGAATTGTCTTGATGTTTCAAATTTATAAATAATTAAATCAGCCAGGAAAGTTTTTTTTTAAAGAATTAATGAATAAACGATGACTAACAAGTGTCTATCTTTGATCACTGTTTTAACGACTAAATAAGCGAAAACCTGATTATATCATACTGAATAGTGTGGTTTGGAATATAAAGAGTGCCCAAATATTTGGAAAATATTCAAAAGCTGTTTAAACGAATGACTAGCGTGGTATTCGGTCTTAAAATGAAACCGAGCTTAACACACAAGTGAGAAGATGGTTAATTGTTTAAATATATATATAAATAGGCAGAAGAGAGGAAGGGATATGAATACTTTTTTTTCAATAGTAATAGACTGATTTTAATAAAAATTGGTTTCGAGATAGATTGAAACCTAAAACAGATTTTAAGAAACTCTGAGTTCTTTAAGGAGGCGTGGCACTGCCCTTAATGGGAAAAATTGCTGCCTCGGCTGAGCCGCTTCATCGATTTTGATGAAATTTGGTATGAAGATAGATTGCATCTTAAGCAAATATCTTTAATTTCAGTGGGCGGTGCCACGCCTATAACAGGAAAACAAGTTTTTCTTGCTTAACTAATGCACCGATTTTGATGAAATTTGGTACAGGGATAGGTTGAACTCTAAAAAACATTTCTAAGCACTCATAGTTCTTTTATTGGGCGTGGCACCGTTCCTAACAGGAAAAATGCTTTTACTGCCAAACTAATGGACCAGTATTGATGGAACTTGGTACAGAAATATATTAAATACTGAGAAAAGATATCTTCTATGCATAAATAGGAATTTTCAAAACGGTTAGATCCCCTTTTTTTAAAGTCACTATACAATCGCTTAACTTTTTCTTTATTGGACATGTTGTGAGGAGGTGCAGTGCAGAATGTATGATTACAAATAAAAAATTTAGAGCTTTTCAGTTTTTGAGACTAAATTTACATCAACCATCAAAACTTACCAAGTTCACAGAGGTATAGGCGAAAAGGTTAACTTTACTATATATTTTTTCAGAATTTCAAAATTTTCAATAGCTACAATACACTGTTTCTAACTTTTTGTTGATGTAAAATTGAAGTTTGACCTTGTTGAGAAAAAAACGCAGTGCGCCATTTTAGTCCTTATATCATATACTTGAAATTGGCATGTTTATGGAAAACATATTTAAAACTTTTTAAAAGTTACAGTCAATTAAATTTAATCACCTCAGTAATTTTTTGATGCTTCTTCAAGACTAAGGACCCAATGTCTTGTTCAGTGTTCTAAATTTTTGCATGAAATTTAATATCAAAGTGTACACTGTTCCACGAAATTGGAATTTCATTTAGAGACGGTGAGGTTATCCGCTATGTTTGCTTCAAATGTTTTAACCCAGATTTATTGTGTTTGGGCTTTTTTTTCTGGAATTAATAGATTATAAACACGAAAAACTTTGGAAAACATATGACACATAATTTATAAGAAATTATCTAAGATTTCTCGTATATTACAAGCACTCTGCAATTTACAAGTTTATTTTTGCATAGTTAGTATGCACGCAAGAGACGTAACTCATAGGCGTGTAATCGCATGGCAGCGCAACGTAGTGCATTTGTGTCATCCATACAAAGTGAGAAATTCGCGAAAACATCAACAGAAAGTTCAATTAAATGAAACATAATTGACAGTCGCCGACATTGGTGAAATGTAAACTAAATTATAAAAGAGAAATATATAAACAATCCAAGCTGCTGAAAACTTAAGTCGCCAAACCACGTTTGAGATTTATCAAAGAGAAACTGCAAGGAAAGGAAAACTGCAAAGCATTAAAACAAAAATTAAGTCGATCGTTGCGACTTTCGTGCTGCCCTATAAAAGTTCATGAAATTATATTGACTGATGAAAAATATAAATTATGCGACGATTTTTAAAGCGCTAATGAGACATAGGAAGTATTTTTGATCAACATAGCTCCTTATATTCTATGTCCGGATCAAATTTATAACTTATTAAACCTCGTCATGGTTGACATATGCCAGATATAACGATTGCATTTTGTTTTCATTGACATTTCATATGTAAACAAAAAAAGTTCTCACAAGCTGATTGGAAATGCAACACGCCGACTATGAAAATAGAAATTAAATCTAAATCGAAAAGTAGCCGTCGGCAGGTTGTCAGTTGTCCGCCGCAATTTTGTTTTATTTTAAACGATCAAATATGTTATAATTTTGACAGCGAGTAATCTTTGACGATTTCCCGTAACCCGTCCGAATTCTGTTTAAGCCATAAGTCTTAGTCGACGGCAATCCATTTTCATTTCATAGTGTGTTATATATTTAACAGCGCGTACCCTTTGATGATTTTCCGTCGTCCGACCCAATTCCGCTTAACTTTTTAAGTTCGACACTACTTTTTGGAAATGGTGACTCAATTGGCCACCAAGATTGTGTACTTTGATACCTTGAACTTTTTCTTGTGATAAATAAAAAAACACCCTTTGCCTACTTTGAAGGATAGTTTTTAGCACTTTAGTTTTTATTGAGCAAGTAAGCTCGTGGGCTTTACAAAAAAGGCTCTAAAGGTCAAAATATGTCTCGTATCTCTATATAAATAGACAGTTGCAAAACGGTTTCATCCCTTCTTAGCTGCCATAGTAAAACATAATCGCTTAATTTTTTTTTGTTGGAAAGATTGAGAAGGCAACAGTGCAGAATGTAATTTTTCTTCTAATAGCACGCGGTGCCGACCAAACTAATGGACTGATTTTGATGAAATTTGATTTGGAGGTAGATTGAACCTAAGAAAGAATATAAAAACTTCAAGTTCTATAAGGAGGCCCACGCCTCCTTAAATGCGAAAACGCTGTCACCGCTGAGGCGCTTCACCGATTTTGATGAAATTTGGTATAGTGATATATTGAATCCTGATTAAGGATATATGTTTTGTGTGGATGGTGCCACGCCTCTAACAGAAAATAACATTTTCACAGCTAAACTAATAGACCGAATTTTATGAAATTTGGCACAGAAAGAGATTGCACCTTGAAGAAAGGTATTTATTTTAAAGTGGACGGTGCCGCGCCTCCAAATGGAAAATATGTTTTCACAGCTAAACTAGTTGACCGATTTTGATGAAATTCGGTGTGGGGAATTTGTTTTTAAGTGGGTGGCGCCACACCCCTGACAGGAAAATATGTTCTAATATTGAAATCTAAAGAAGGAATGATTTTTATTTTTGTAAGTGATGACGAAAAAATTGCGTTTTCAGTTTTTAATACCAATAGGTTTTTTTTTGTTTTGTTACTATAATGTTTGAATTTCAACCACTGGGCGAGCTCTTGTTATCTAAAATCTATAACTGTGACCAAATACAAAATAAAAATATCAGCAATACTTATCGTAAAAAATGTTTTTCTTAGGAGTGGCTTACGAGCCACCTTAGGCATCCTTGGACTTAAGGTAGTGCGGGAAATATTTTGACCTATGTATGCGGATTGTCACATATGTATCACCAAGTGGGTCACATGGTAAACAGAATAGTGCGCTTTTAATTGTATACAACATAATGAAATTCCAGACATTTTAAACTTGCATTTGGGCACTACAATGAGTTACAGGTAGTGCGGAACATATTTTGACATAGGGAGCATATTTGGATTACACACTATATAAGAACGGTAGTGCCAAAATTACCTTTCGAATAAGACACCTACGTATGGTATTCAAGTGGCAGTTCATATTTGGCAGTGATTGCAAGTTTAATATAAAATTGAAACAAATTAGAAACTTTAAAACTTATGAAATTAGTTGTTAAGCAAAATATACAATACCATCCGAGTGAGATTTATATTGTTAGTGCTGAATGCTTTAAGTTCAAAGGTTTAGTATTTAATATTTTTCAGTTTTTCGACTTTTATTCTTTTCGCAAAAACGGTGATTTAAAAAAGAATTTTATAAAGTAGAACAAAAAACAGTTGTTGTCCACCTTTTAATGATTTAAAAAATGTTTTCGAGAATCGGGGCGCAACAAATGAGTATTGCTTCAGCGGTTACAAAACAAGCTGCATGGCAATAATATACCACATTTTAGGAGTAGGGGAAAATGACATTTACACGCATTGAAAATACACATTACTTGTCTATTGTCTTACTGTAGACAATTACATTGCAAAAATGCTACACAAACACAACAGATAAGATACTCACATTAAATACAAATAACACAACTGGGTGTGTAAAATGACGAAAATTCAAAGGAAAAATGCAACAAAACTTAAGACTCTGAGTGAAAATGACAATTGGTGTTCATGAAGTGCAACTTTGCGCCATCAGAATAAAACAATGCTGGTGGAAATCTGATATCTTTTAACTTTGTTTATATGCAATAATGTAGAAGATGTTTGTTTAAATAAAAAATAAAACAACATATGACGTCAATCTTTGCACAAGCATAAAATTTATACTTAGGTCTGAGATAAAGTACATTAAGTTCAATCTTAATATATTATCTAACAATTAAAATTTAGATGAAAAAAAAATAATGTTGAGAGAAATGTTGCTGTTAATGTCACAAATATCTGATATAAAAAAATAATCACGCGCACATCATTCATGCCGCAAAGCTATGTTACTTGTGACATTTTTATACAGCAACAACCTGTTCAGTTATATTTTGGAGGCTTGTACTATATGGCATGATTTTACTTTCAATAAAGATAATTTTGTTGTAGATATATTATGTCCTTTTTTCCTTTTATGGCGTAAGCGGGAAGTGAAACTCATCATTTGTAATTGACTTAAAATGTTGGGGGATTTCTTATTGATATAAAGAACAGCAGATGAGCCGGAAACAAAAGAATTTTTCCCACAGTCTTTCTGACGTTGCAATCATATCTTTAGGTTTTCATTATTAATCACAGCGTAAGGGGTCATTAAACTCTTTTTACGCGTGCATATTCAACAACAACAAATAAGAGAATGTAAAGTAATTAGCATGATTATCAAGAATTTAAGATGATCACAACAGAATATTGCAAATTTGTATAGGTCAGTTATATATCGAACCGGAATAGTGGGATTTTTTTTTTTTTTAAATAAAATTTATACTGCAAAAAGCCATGAATAAATCGGAGCGAGGCAAAAGTAAACAAAGTTGTTGTCTAAATTAAAAGAATATTTTAATGTATTTATAAACAACTTGGCGTGTAGTTATAGAATTAACAACCTAGAATTAAGCTTGGCGACATCAACCGAAACTTGTTGCTAGCAGCAAGAGAGCTTATCTTAAATCAACACATTGTAATATAGCAAGTATATTAAGAGTTAAGAACGAAAAAGCCAAATTGCAGGGTGCAATGATTTGGCGAATATTTTTTTTTGTTGTTGTTTTTTTTTAAGTCACATTACATGTTTAAACACTTTTTGAAGTAAAAACTTATCTTTATTTGTTCTATTGGTGTGAAAACCATCCAAATTATGACATGTCTTATCAAATATTGAACATAACACATGAAACATCATTTTTCAATGGTGTATCTAAATCTGGTATCAGAATTATTCAATTTCATATTTTTGATTAAAAATTGTCTGTTATCTAAAGTCTTTTCACAATCCAAATAAATTTTATAATATTTTTTAGTGCTGAATCCAAATTTAATCGTAGAGTTTTTTTCAGCACGTCGGAGATTCATTTCATGCTAATCTCGCTGGCACATTACGGATCTTGCTTGTAATTTATAAAAGTTTAAATTTTACATTTTTTCCATTTTTGGATTAAATATCTTAAAATAATTACAAGACTCGAATATTTTAAATCCATATTTGAGCAAACGTATAGGAATCTTTTTATACTTAGAGTAGTAATCTCAAAAGAGGATGGTCTGTTGCAGGCGTCACTTCACCAAATTCTGGGGGGGGGGGGGGGAGTCGAGAATTGTAATTCCACCACTATTAGATGGGTTCATTGAATTAATGTTCTGAATAATAACTAGTATCAGACCAAGGGTCACAGGATAATGATATAATACTATATATTTATTATGTAAGGTTTAAAATTTACAACAAAGCTGCAAAAAAAATGCCACGCCTTTTTGTTAAAATGCCAATCTCCCCATTATTCCTTTCTCTAGGGAGGTGCGACGCCATCTTGTCGAAATTAGCCCAAATTTTGAAGCTAATTTAGAAGCTATATCTTATCTATTTACGAAATTTTGTAGCTTTACCTTATGAGTATGCGATTTTACTACATTTCAATCCGACGACGAGCTATATTTCGAGATATTGTATGTGTACTGTGTACATAATCGTGATTTTCACAAAAAGACGGACTTGGCTAAATCGACTCTAATCAATAATTAATGTATTTACTATTTAGTTCCTGCCGCAACGCATTGTATGAGTTACAAAAGGAATAAAAAAATTAATATTTAGGGTATAAACAGCGAAAAAATTCGATAATTTCGAATTGAATAGCTTGGTTAGTTATTGAATAAATTTATATATTTCCGGAAATATCAAACAACATCGAAAATTATCGAAAAACAACGAAAAAGTAATTAAAAGTCGGAAGTTATCGATCAGCATCGGTGAGGTCGATAATAACCGAAAAGTATCGAATGGTAACGAAAAAGTTCAAAAATTGTGAATATCATCGAATAATAGCTAAAAATCGATAAAACTTAGAAAGTATCGACACAGTAAAATTGTATGAAAAAGTTTCGGAATATATCGAAAAAGGCGATAAAAAACCGAAAAGTTTTGAGCTGTCTCGAAAAACATCGAATAAGAACGGAAAACTACCGAAAAAGGCAATAAAAGCTGAAAAATTTTGAAAAGCATCGAATAAAAACCGAAAACTGTCGAAAATTTTAATTAAAGCTAAATTGTATAGAAAAGCTTCGTAAAAGTCGAAATGATATGATAAACATCGAATGAGTTGATAAAAGTCAAGGTCGAGTCGCAAAAATAGATAGTACCAAAAAACTTCGGAAAATTCGAATAAGAAAAAATATGGAAAGGATCAACCTCGTATTTAATTTATTAAGGTACAATAGTTAACTACAAAGATATTGGCGCCACTTTTAGAAACAATTTGAAACTTTAATATAAATTGGCTCGGCAGTTTAGAAGCTATCACTTAGTAAATTATAGGTAATTGTTTTGCTAACTTATAGCATCTTTTTGGTGAGATTTTTAAAGCTATAACAACTCCATGTGAATATTTATTGATCCAACTGAAAAGTTGCTTAATTTTTTACAATTTATTCAGTAGCTAAGGACTCTTTTTTTGTTCATATCCCTATATCTATATATTTTTATTTAACTGTTTCCAGTTCCACTTATTCGGAGAACATATGCCCGAAAAATATTCTAAAGAACTTTAACCTCAAAACGTTCTGCTCGCGGGTCAACATTTGCAAGAAACTTTTGTGTGAAATCTTATTAATTAAAATGGTCGGTCATTTACCTTAAAGCTTATGTTTACTGAAGATTATTATTTATCGCTGTCTAATTGAGTGAATTAGTAATTGTACGTTGTTTCAATAAAGTGTCAATAGAGGTTGCATTTGTCGAAAATTTGTTAAATTGAATTTAACTGTTTACATTTCGAATTTTGCGAAAACAACGATGCCTTACCCATTAAAGTTAGCCACAAGTAACACTGTTTACATTTGTAATTTACTAATTGCCTTCTTTAAAGAAAAGCTTTACGAGTATGCATACTTAATTGCATATTTTATTGAAATACATTCAAAGTTTAGAAGATATGACAATGACATTTCACAGATATCCCTATATGCGATACAGATTTTCTACGGCCAACTTTTCCAAGCAAATTTCACAAATTCGATAAAGTGTTTCAAGAAAACGCAATTAGTTGTACGCTAAAAATTTCTTAGAATTTTTTTGAATATTTAGACTTCGCTATTGATAAAAAGTATAACAAAAATCTTCACAGAATAAATAGGCTGTAATTCACTTGACCAACTCTATGAGTTCGGGTTTATGGCAAGCGTTTATAAGGGGTGATTTTTTTGCTATTTGTTTTTTCAGTTTAAGTTTTTTGACACCTCACGCATGATTCGTAACATGTGTCAAGGCAAAAATGCTCAGTAAGGCTTGCCATTAAGGTTCATAGACTAACAAAAGCGCTTGCAAATCACTTTTTTTTATCAAAATTCGTGCTCTATGAGAAATGTGTTTTTTACCGAAAATTTTTCTTCAGCGACGAAGCTCATTTTTGGCTCAATAAGTACGTCAACAAACAGAATTCAGTTCTAGAGCTGCCAATGCATCCTGAAAAATGCATTGTTTGGTGCAGTTTGTGGGCCGGCGGCATCATTGGACCGTACTTTTTTAAAAATAATGAAAGTCGCAACGTTACAGTCAATGGAGCAAGGTACCGTGCGATGGGTGACTTTTTTTTGCCCAAAAAGGGAAGAATGGGACTTGGTTGACATGTGATTTCAACAAGACGGTGTCACACGGTACGCTATACCATGGACCTATTGAGTGGCGAGTATGGTAAGCAATTAATCTCACGTTTTGGAGATCATGCGATTTGACCTCACTAGACTACTTTTTATGGGGCTACGTGAAGTCTTTCGTATACAGGGGCAAACCAGTTACAATTGAAGCCCTGGAAGACAACATTACTGACCGCAAGACTGGAAAAAGTATGTCAATATTGGAGCTTACGGTTGAACTACGTCAGGCATTGCCGCGGGCAACATTTCCATGATATAATCTTTAAAAAATAAATGGAAGGAATTGATGTATCGCTTCAAACAAATATTTCAATCACTATTGCAAATTTTCTCTACTTTTTTCCATTTTCAAAAATCAAACGCTGTAAAAATCAACCTTTATTATTGAAAAAAGCATGCATTTTTAATATCTCACTTAATATTGGTGCGCTCTATATTTGTCTGAGATCAAATTTGTAGAGTAGCAGATGGGCTGAAAAGTTCGTAGGCTCACATAGTAAAACATAATTTTTTGATAAAATTCGGTTCAATATAAGTAGTTGAATTCGAGGGCGATACAACGATTATAGCGGTCATATAATTTTTCGATACCTTTTTATAGTAAGATTTCTCTTTAGCCTCAAATAGACCTCAGTTTCACGTGCATTTCACTCGGCTGACTGTCGATTGAATTTTGGAGTGTAGTGATGGAGCCATGTTTCATCCATTGTAATATATCGACGGAAAAATGCATCCTCATTACGTTTGAATATCGCTAAACATTGCTCCGAATCATCAGCACGTTGTTGCTTTTGATCGATCGTGAGCATGCGCGGCACCCATTTTGCACACAGCTTTCGCATGTCGAAATATTCATGTTCGATATGTCCAACACGTTTCCTTGATATCTTTAGAGTCTCAGCTATCTCGATCAACTTCACTTTACGACCATTAAAAATTATTTTGTGGACTTTTTTGATGTTTTCGTCGGTAACACAGCCTCTTAAGGGCGTCTTCGATGCTCATTTCGCTTCGTTAAAATTTAGCAAACTACTTCTCACCGGTTGATTTTCCTGGTGCAAAGTCCGAATAATGTTTACCAAGCAGGCCGTGGCTTCAACGGTATTTTTTTTCGCCAAAAAGCAATGCTTCATTAATACTCGAAATTCTTTTTTATCCATTTTTTTACAATAACAAAAGTCCGACAGCTGTGAAATTTATAGTGTCTTTTGAACTAAAAATCACATGGATTAAATTCTAATAACGCCATCTATGTGTCAGCCTATGAACTTTTCAGCACATCTGTTAGATTTATAAGTTTCTCCGATATTCAAGGTCTAAGGCTAAAAAAAAAAGATTTTTTGGAAATACCCCTCTTTTTTTTGGTCGGGTTGAAATTCGCGTTGCACATACAAGTTGACTTAAAAGTTTGATACAAAATGAGTTTACATGAATTTTTCAGAATAAGTTCATCATTTTTAGAATAAATAGAGTCAAGGGCCAGAGATTATTAACATTACAAAGGTGATAAAGTCAAACAACCCATAAAGTCATGACAGTACAAGCCAGATGATATGATATATTTATAGGACATAATACTTTGACATTAAATCCTTCCTTAAAGTGTTAATACCAAAAATAAAATACTGTTCAAATGAGGCATCACCAAGATTTTTCATTAAATTTGATCCGAACCTAATGTAGAGTATGTAAAGTACATGTAAAGTTTGTAAATATGTAAAGTTTGTAAGGATTTCAATTAATTTTTTTTCAATAAAGATTTTCTCTCATGGACGGCCAGTAAGGCACAACAGAGAATTTGAGTCGTTTGTTTCTAAAACGTTACCGGATTGATTCTTAATGAAATTAAGTTAACTACAAATTCTTTATCTAAACCACTCCTATCACAGCACAAATTCATTAAAAAGGGATTCTAAAACGCGAACTGAAAATTTTGTTTCAAAATGGCAAATTACCCCAAGCGTTGAGATCGCACTTTGGAAACAAACGTCTTAATTGTTAAACCAGATTTCACAACTTATTAAGACATGTTTTTTAAACCATTCAGCCCATTTTGCTCTTAAGTTAAAAAACACAACGACAGACAGAAATTGGCAAGTTTTCCTCATTGTTTATGCTTCGGCAGGAGATTCTGACGGCAAGTGCGCGCGTATTTGTTGTCATAGCCGGTCGATACAACCGATATGTTCTTTGTAGCAAGACAAACAGAACTCATCACATTTGCCGTCAGAATTTCGGCGGAGAAGGTTGTGCTAAAGTTGAAGAGTTTATTATTAAAGAGTTTCTTGTTGTTATTGTCTCAAATCTTAATAAATAAAACTGTAATTAATTCAGCTCAAGTTTAGTATTCAACAAAAGTGTAATAATGAATTATTTAATGGCAGTTGTCGTGAGCGCAAGTGTTTTCGGTATGTGTTTCACAACTTAGTTTTCGCGTGAAATAAATAAAATATAAAAACAGAAAAATCAAATAATAATGAATTCATATATATAATTATCATTTTAGTAACAACTAATGCGAAATTTGCTTACGAAAAGAATCACTGTGAAATTTCAACATTTAATACGTTGCAGGATATGTTAAATAGGGAATTTAGTGCGCTCATTAATCCCACTTTACGATATTCCGGTAACAAGGGATTACGTTACGATTTGTATACACCGTTAAATCCGAACCATCGGCAGGAATTATTCCCCGGAGATAGGAGTTCATTGCGAAAATCTAACTTTAATCCAAGTTGGCCTGTAAGGTAAGATATATTCTGATAAAGGGGACAATTTTGTATAAAACATTCAAACAATAGCTCATAGTCATGGCAGGTGACTCAGTTTACAGTAAGAAAAAATTAAAATGTTTTAAAGGTATTTCAACCATCTTATAGCCTTAGAGATATGTTCCTTTCAACAGGCGTAACGATTATGAATTTTATGATAGATATCCAGGAATAGTCGTTATAACTGGAGTTGTACTTTTTTCGATTCAAAGCCATCGTTACTACTTTGGATTTTTATTTATTTCGATCAGATATAATTGTTATTTCGGATTTTTATTTTTTTGATCAGAAATAGTTGAAATTCTGAGTTTTATGTTTTTAGATAAAAAATAATAGTTATAATAAATTTTTATATTTTTAGATCAAAATAATCGCATCTTCGAATTTCTATCGTTTTAGATCCAAAAAATTTGATTTTTTTTTTATTACTAACGATACTTTTTCGATGTTTTTTTATTGAGAGCTCTTGAGTTTTATCGATGTAAAGTTTTGGATTTTTTGTTGTTTTCAAAAGTTTGGGAACATTACAATTTTTTCGATGTTTTTCGGTATGTTTCACCTTTTTTTTTAATATTTCTCCACAATTTAAAACTTTTTCAATGTCTTCGATAGTTTTTGACTTGTCGATTTCTTCAATGTAATTTAAAAAGTTAGATTTTTTCGGTAAGTTCCGAAAGTACTCGATAGTTTTCGACAATTGTTAACATTTTTTATAAGGTTGGGTGGTTTCCGGTAGTTTTCAATGCATATCGAACTTTTCAAAAAGTTTTGGTGCTTTTCGATAGTTTTTGACTATATTCGATATATATTGATTTTTCCGATGGTTTCCGACAACTAAAAACTATTCGATAGGTTGAGTTTTTTATAATGTTTTTCGACAGCTTTCAACTTTTAGTCTTTCTCGATGTTTCAACAAGTTTCTACTTTTTTATGTGCATCGACTTTTTCAAAGTTTTTGAACTTTTAGAAAATCTCAAGTTTTAAGGATTATAAGTGTACTAGTTTTTGAGTAATAAAATAGGTATAAAAACAACATTACTACTGTGAAAAAACATAAATTACTTTAGGTATTCCTTTTTTTTTAACAAAAGTAAATAAGGAAGCTTGGAAAATACATCGTAAATAAACGATGATAGTACAATACTATAGAAAAAGTGGATAAGATCTTAACTTCCGAAAAAATCAAGTTAAGTCGAAACTTTTCTTAAATATTAAGAGAAAATATTATCAAAAAGTATGGAAAAATTCGATCATAGTCGAAAGCTATCAAGAAAGTTTAAATATATCAAACAACTTGGGAAAGTACCGAATAAGTCCAAAAATATTGAATTATAAAACAATAGAAAAGTCGCACAGTACCTTAAAACATCGCAAAGATCAAAGAGCAGTGCAGAATGTGTGCCAAACAAAATCAGTATAAAAATAGAAAAAATACAAATAGATAATGTTGAATATATTGGATCTAAAAATATAAAAATTTATTTTACGATATTTTGGATCCAAAAATGTAAATATCCATAACTATAATTACTTTAAATATTAAAAAAAAGCAAACCAAAACAACGAATATTTAATTTTGAACAAAAAAATAAAATCATAAAATAACGATTATTTTTGGATTTTTAAAATAAAAATCACAAAATTAAAAATCTGAGAAACTCATCTGCATACTTGAACTCACATTCAGTTTTTTTCTTTATGTTGGTTTTTTCAACTGAATTATTGAAAATAACGGTATAAGAACTGCAATACATAAAAAATTAAAGCTATGCATTTGTTTTAAAAATTTTGTAAGAATAAAAATCATGTTTTTTGTGTGTGATAAATGGCCGTCGACAAGTAGCACGACTTTTCTGTTTTTCCAAATTCCTGATTGACGGAATCAAGTGGTGAACAATACCGCTTTGCCCCTACCACTCTACCCCCATAACCTATGTAAACATATAGACACGTGAAGCAAAAACTTATCAACATAAACAAATCATTGTCAGCAGAAAGGAAGTCTTTTTTTTAATAATTCGTATGAAATGAATTTACTTAAGTCGAAAATTCTCGAACTTTGCGTTGACCGAAATCATTGGTGAGCCTCGTGATTCTCGATAACGGAAGGTCAAAATGTCGCTATAACCTGGCAGTTACATGAGCACAACCCAAACACAAATTACTAATAATTACATTAGATGGCCTTTTGTAATGCTTTGTACCGCCTTTCCCTATGTTTATAACAAAACGGGCACAGTAGTCAAATCCATTCTATAAATCTTATTCGATTTAATAAAAAAAATATTTTTTGTTTACAAAATTTTTTACAACTTTGATACTAAGAATAATTCGAATGCTCAGACCATAGTACCCAATTTTCTCCTATGTCTTTTGAAGAAGCCTAATTTTAATGAAATAAACATATTCTTTGTTTTTCGCAGATTTTCCATTCACGGCTGGGCCGGCAAGAGTACAACCTGTTCAAATGCTGCAATTAAGGATGCCTACCTTAATAGCGGTGCATTTAATGTTATAATTGTGGATTGGAGTGATTATTCTTACGATATCAGTTATGCTCGAATATCAAAGCAATTGCCATCGATAGCGGCAAGTTTAGCAAAGTTCCTACGGTTTCTACATCGTGAAACTGGTGTACCTTATGCTAATATCTATCTTGTTGGGCATAGTGCAGGCACGCATGTTTCCGGCTTAGCTGGTAAAATGTTGAAGCCAGATATGTTAGGCGCAATTATCGCACTTGATCCTGCTGGCCTCACACAACGTGGTTTGCCAGAGAACTTGCGCCTTGCTCCCAACGATGCACAATATGTAGAATCGATACACACCGATGTTAACTTATTGGGTAATCCCAGCGCCAAACTGAGTCAAGCATCAATCTTTGTTAATTGGGGCCAGGGACAGCCACATTGCCCAAACACAACTGCTGCAGAATTTGATTTCACTTGTGATCATTTTGCGGCCATGTACTACTTTGCTGAATCTGTTCGAAACACAAAAATGTTTGGCGCTATACAATGTGAAAATGGACGCAGCATTGAGAAGTTCAATTGCGGTTGCACCAATGGCATTGATACATGTGTTGCAGACACGTTTATGGGCGGAGAGCCACCGGTGCGCAAGCGCGGTGTCTTTTACTTGAGCACAAGCAGTCGCGCTCCATACGGTTATGGAGAAATGGTGCGCATTAAAAAAGCAACTGCATCAACATCAGCGTCTAAACAGAAAAACGTTAAACTACGAGAATTTATTAGCCGATTTTAAACTATCGGTAATAATAAGCTTGTAACTTTGTAAGTTGTGTAGCGTGTTTATGTTGTAAATGTATATAAAGAATTTATTTTTATGTGTATATATTATTTTAACTCTAAGCGGAATATTAAGATTTATATTTTTTTAATAAAATGTGCAATACAATAGAATTTAAAAAAAAGTGCATATTTCATATTCTGTAGGTATTTAAGATAATAAATTAAATCATCAACGTTGGAGTATTTAAGCTGACAAGTAAAGCTCACTGACGTATGGGGCATTTCATGTGAAGCGGATAATGGAAAAAAGTGAGATTTTGAAATTTGTTCATAGTCGGCTTAATTTTACTTCTAGAAGGTGTAAACACTTAATTTTTTTTATATAAGGCTTACTTGCTAAGTCATGGACTTCTAAAAATTGACGTAATATGAAGAATGGATTCTTCGGAAGCAGTTTTTCAAGCTTAACAAATTTTTAATAAAATATTAAACATTGTGGCTTCTATAGGAAAAGTACTGCTTTTTTCAGGTATGAATTTAGATTTGGATTTTTTTTCTTGTGGGAAACCGGAGTGAACTAAATCCGACATGTTTTAATTTTTATACCCTACACCGTGGGTATTTTCACTTTGTCATTCCGTTTGTAACGCATAAAAGGCGGCGTGGCAGGTATGGAAAAGTATATATATTGTTGATCAGCGTCACCACCTCAGTAAATATAGATATGTCCGTCTGTCTGTTGAAATCACGTTTACGGGAAAACTAAGCAAACTAATTCAATGAAGGCACACAGATCACACCTTGCAAGTTGCTACCATATAAAAATGGGCGGAATCGGTTCACGGCCACGCCTTCCGCCCATACTCTAAGAAAATATACTCTGTACATTTTGAAAAAAGTTGCTGCGATTTTGATGAAATTTGGTGATTTGGTGAAGATGAGAACAAAATTAAGGTTAGGCTAGTTTTCAAGTTTGCAAAGGTTCTTAAAGGGGCGTGGCACAGTCATAAATTTTAGCTTTAATAACGCCATAACTCGTTAACCGTGCAAGATATTGTGATGGAATTAAGTACACGGAGACAGATCATAAATATCTTGAATTGTGCTTAAAGTAAGCGGAATTGGAAAAGTGGACTAGGCACTTTTCAACAGTTGAAAATTTTGATTTCGTATAACTCAGAATTGGCACATACGATTGTCATGAAAATTTTAGGTAATTAATTTTCAATGTATTTTTAACATTTATTTAGAAAGTACTTTCACTGCAGTGTAGGGTATGTCAGTTTCGGTCAGGCCGAAGATAACACCTTTACTAGTTGTGATTTTCATTAGCTTACGAGATATATGAATTGATTGTGTGGGACCTGGGACACTTTCTTAAGTACTTTGATTTATATATCTCCTTAACTAATAATGATCACGTTAACATTTTTTTTGTGAAACATCTAGACACTTAAGGCTTTTTTTTTAAATAAAATATTTAAAAATATTATGTCGTCAGGCCGTCTGTTGAAATCACGATTACGGGAAAACAAAGTAAGCTAGTTCAATGGAATTTGGCACACAGGTCACACCTTCTTACAAGCTACTAGCTCATGAAAATGGACGAAATCAGTTCACGGACACGCCTACCGCCCATACTTTATGTATATAAGGCCAAGCCTATTTGGAAATAAAGTTCAGCGATTTTGATGAAATTTGGTGATTTAGTGCACATGTGAACAAAATTAGGATTGAATAGGTTTAAAATTTTCAGAGGCTCTTAAGAAGGCGCGACACAGCCCTAAATGTTAGCTTTTATAACGCCATAACTCGTAAACCGAGCAAGATATTGTGATAAGTTTTGGTACACGGAAACAGCTGATATCTTGAATTATGTTTTAACTGGGCGGAATTGGGAAAGTGGGCGTGTCACTTTTCAAAAATTGAAAATTATGATTATGTATAACTTAAAATTGGCACACACGATTTTCATAAAAATTTTAGAGATGATACCACTGAAAGCAGTCATGAGTAGAAACTGCGTTGGTATGCTAGAAAAACTCGTTAGATGGCGTGGCACAACCCACAATATTTATAAACGTTATAATAAGAGAACTAACAACGTAATCGTTACGAAATTTAATATGGCAGATATATTGCCAAAAGGTATCTTATTACAAAAATTTGGCAAAATGGTGTTGGTGGGAGTGGCATCTGCCATATAAGCACACAACGTTTAATGTTATAGAAGTGTGCAATGAGAGTAATTTTCATAAAATTTGGTGTATAGATGTCAGTTACTATAAGCTTTAAAATTAAATGGATTTCGACTGGTTTACATCAGTGGGTGTGGCACCTCCCATATTAACATTAAAATGTAAGAGCTATTTTAAGTGAACTATTGCAGCAACTAGTTTAAAATTTTATGTAAGTGGCTTACTTGCTACCTTCCATACAAGAAAAATACGATAAGCGGCATATCTATCGAAATATGTGAGCAATCATAATGAAATTTTGTGTAAGAGGTTTGTTTATGGAAAGCTATTTCTGGATCAACATCGGACTAGATTGTACTAGTGGGTGTGTCACCGCCCTAAATTTTAAGGCTAATTACGGCATGTATCGCAAACTATGCAAGCTGTTGTGCTAAAATTGTGTATGCGTATGTCAATCACGCATATAATTTTTGATCCCAAAATTGGCGGTACTGGAGAAGTGGGCAAGATATATTTTGACTTTTTCATTTCTATTCGATTTTTTTCTACATTTTCCATATTTTTTTTTTACATTTTCAACCTTTTAACTTTTTCCAATGCATCCCATATGTAATTGTTCGACTTTTTCAACCTCTTTCAACTTTCTTCGTCATTTTTTTTTATTTTCTCGACTTTGTTATCGATTGTGAATTGTTTCAAAATTTTGAACCTCTTCAACTTTTTTTGATTTTCTCAACCGCTTTCAATATTTTTCAACATTTTCCATATTATTTCTAATTTTTCCAAATTTTTCAGCATTTTCCATATGTTTTCGACTTTTTCAATTTCTTTCAACTTTCTTTAATGGTTTTTTATTTTTTAGACTTATGAGTTGTTTCAAAACTTTTCAACCTCTTCAACGTCTTTTTAGCATTTATTTGAAAGTCACTTTCAATGCAGTGCTGGATATGTGAGTTTCGGTCTGGCCGAAGATAACCACCAACCAGATACTTGTGCATTATATCTGCCGAACTTTTATTAAAAATGTCACTTACTGCACTTTTAAAATTAATTTTTAACAACAAAGATTGCTCTTCAATATTAAGCTTGGCCCAACAATCTCAGATTTGAAACAAATATTCCCCATAGTGAGTTTTACTTGTCAGCCAACGATATGTACAGGGTGTCAGCCTGGAAAGTATACTACGTTGTTTTGCCGCCATATTGGTAAATATTAGTTTTTACAGTCCATATTTGGCAGTGGTGGAGTATAGACATGAAAAATTTATTATAGTGGTCAACCAATGCGTTTTAATTGTTAAAACATTGGAAATTTTTCTAAATTCATTTAAATTTCAACCTGAAATTCACACATTTTTTTCAATAGTTAAGTTAATTGGCCGCCAAGATAGTTTGATTTAACACCCTTAGACTAATTTTTGTGGGGTATTCTAAGTCATTGGTTTATGCAAACAAACTAGAAACACTTGAGTAACTCAAACAAAATATTTGTGATGAAATTAATAAAATACTGGGTGTAATGTGTCAAAATATAATGAAAAATGTGCTCAAAAGTGCCCGCATTTATGAGGCTAGCAGAGGCGTACATTTAGCTGATAATGCCAACATTAAATAAATCATTTATGAACATTAGATCCATTCTCTTTCAATAAACAAAAATTTATAATCAAATAAAGTAGCATGTCTTTCAGGCGTGGTCCCGGTTCATAATATTTACGTCTAACAGATTCTTATCAGAGTTTCTTTTTGGGTTGAGAATTCAGCGCTCTTACTTTAAAAGAGTTTTGAACTAATTTTATATTTTGACTCATGGGTACATTAATATATTTAATTATCGATGTACATAAATTTGTAAGATGGGGGATTTTTGCATAGATATTTCAGTGCATTAATATTGGGTTCGGAGGGTCTGGCCGCATTTTGTTGTAAAAATGTGAAATTTGGCGCATTTGGTATCTCGTCGACCAAAAATTCAAGCTCTAATGAATTTATCAATCTGAAAATTGGTGCTTTTATACGAAATAAGTTCACTTTTTTTAAATTATTTTAAAAAAAATATCCCACTAAAAAAAAACTTTGTTTCATATTTATAACTCACTGAAACTAAGTAAAAAATCCCTATTGAAAACGGATCTGGAAAAGTTACAAACGTTTGAACATAAGACTTTGCAAGTTAAGTTCAAAAATTGTACCTCCTCCACCTCAGTCTATATTTATCCAAATAAATAATTTTTTGGTATGAGAAGAACCATCTAATAGAACAACAATTAGCCAATCTTCCAGCCCTATCGGACAACTTAGTTTTTTGACCTGGGACAAATTATGCACCATATATATATTTGTCGACTCCAATTCGAAGAATGCTAGGTCTGGTAATTTAGAAAACTGCAGATATCTTGGTTGGGAAATTAGATTATGATATGCGGTTCACGATATTCTTTTAAGCGGAAAAAAATGGGAAAGCGGATGATATTGCAATTTTAAAAAAGAAAACCGCAATTTTTCATTGTTCTCCGGTCAATTTTCAAATTTGTCATAAGAAAAAAAGAAGATTAAGAAAAAATAATCACGGAGTCGATTTTGTTGGAAAATTCGATAGCACCTATAACTTGCTAAATTTTTAAAGCAAATCTTTTTCTTTCAAATTTGGCAACTTCAAATGGGCAGCCCTAATCCAGAATTCAATATTAATGAAAATCCTTTTTTTTTATTAATTCGCAAAATGGCAACAGAAGGATAATTAAAAAGGTCATTAATAGTGTGGTATATGCATAGAGGAAATATTTGCGAGGAAGGCAATCCCAAATCAATGTGTGTAAAAGATTTATGAGTGCTGAAGTGTGTGGAGTTGAAATAAATGCTACAGAATTCGGTACAACAATTGGTGACACAAACTAGCAGGCGCTTTTTTTACAAAAAAAAGTTTCAAGACAATGTATTTGAAGAGCAGTTAAAATAGAGTCAGATATTAAATAAATTATTGCATTTGGTAAAATAAAAACCGCGAGTTAATTCCCATTTTATTAAAAAAAAAATTGAAACTCAACCGCGTTTTTACTGTTAATGCAATGCAGGTTATTTTGTTTTTGGAAAGGCCGAAATAACACCCTCATTAGTATTTGTTAACTTCAACGAAAAGTTCAATTGAAAAATCCTCTTGTTTATGTCCTTTATTTCCTAATTCCAACAATCCGCCAAATGTCCAATTTTTGGATGCGAACGTTATCAATTGTCGACTTTGAGATTCTATTGCAAGTTTAGTGTTGTTTTTATGTTTCCGTTATGATAACGATTACTAATAAATCATTAATTTTTCATTGTTCTTATTATAGTAATGCCCACACTTTTTAAAATCGACAGCTTTAAGTCCATATATCTCTTATGACAAAAAAAAAATTAATCTCCTTAGTTATCATCTATAACTTACTTGACTTGGACCCACGCGATATGTTGCTGTGTCAATCTCATTTGCAGTTAAAATATCTTCAACACTGATATCTTTAGAAACAGCATCACCAGCTAATAAGCCAAAGCGACGTACAAACTCAGTCAATGGTACACACTCAGGAAAACCCATACGATGCAAGCGCGCAGCATCTAAAATTTGTGAGCCACGTAACTAAAACAATAAAAGAAAACAATAACTGAGTTGAATTCATTGACCTTAAACTTAGAGCTGTTAATAAGCTTACCTGGCTCCTAAGCAAAGGAATGTTTACAATATCGTCACAGCCCAAATTCATCGACACAACATGCGGTGAGCCACCACCAGGAGTAGTTGATATTTGACCAGCATTATGCTGCAGCAAAAAACAGTGTACAAAATGTGTTCCAGTTCTGCGAAGTGTATCAACAATTCCATCAACAATAAACTTCATTTGCAACATTATTGAATTCCGTTTAACACCAGCTGAAGTAAAAGACCGTCTTATGCTAGATACTCTACGTAATGATTGGGTACCATCTAAACCAGCTATAGAGCCACTGAAAACTATGCCACCAGTGCCTCTAGTTAAAGTACCAATGTATAGACGGTTAATATCATCTTTCGAACTGTCTTGTAACAACGTCACAGCATTGCGTGTAGAGGAATGTTCACGACTATTTCGTACCCAACCATCTGCAGAATATAGCACCGGATTGGTGCCTTGCAAATGCTGCAGCACAAATTGTTTTGGGCCGGTACACTTTCTTAATAAACTTTGATGCTCACGGTCACCATAATGAGAAAACAGACGCTCCAAAAATGTGTCATCATTGGAATTAGGATACATGGATTCTTCGTCGAGCAACCTGTAGAATATAAAGAATTATATCTATTTAGTATATATCCAAAAACGAAAAAGTTACCATAGCAGCCCTCTTCTATCCTGATCACGTAAGTCTCGCTGTGATGTGCGTACAACATGATTTTGAGGTGCTTTATCTATTAACGAAATCATTGGGCCTGGACTAGACTCAGGCATGTCTTCAGTATCAATTTCAATTAGTTCCTGTGCATACCGATCTCTAGGTGCAACCAATGTATTATGATGGAAGAGTAGCTGCAGACGCTCCTGCAAATAGTTGTGTCGCAAATCAGAAAGCGTGGCACCTCCAACTTGTGCCCCACAACTTGCTGGATTTTGAAAACCAGGTGTGTCCAGCAGCAAAATGGAAGCAATAGCATGCGCTGACGTGCAAATAGATTTATTTATGAGTGCAACAACTGCTGCCAGCGCCTCTGAGTACAACCCAATAACAAGAGCTTCCAAACTATCCCATGCAGTGTCTATTGTATCTACAGGTGCCTTAGATGGACTAGAACCACCAGGTGAGTTAGTATTAAACGTTGCTGCAAGAAGATCTTCGAATGAAACACCAAGCAGTCCTGCGACTTTTCGCGCTGCCGATGGATTAGCGAATTGAATACGTGAAGTGGGGCTGGTGCCAACTGAAGAAAGAAAATTAATAAAATATATTAAAACAGAATAATTCGAAAGAAATTATCAATTATTTACCTTTTGTTACGCCAGCAATGCCTAAATGATAAATAGAAGCCAAAATATTCCACACACCCCGCACTGCTTTAGGATCAATATTTAAAGTTTCAAATGCCTTTAAGGTGCGACTAAACTCAGCTGCAGCTCGGTGTCGCTCTTCTAATTTGTTTGGTAAGGAAATAAATGGATGATTATCTTCTGATGATATATTATCTAAGTGTAGTTCTTTTTGAAGTAGTCCTTCAGCGCCAGCTACTAGTCGTGTCATTATAAGAAAACTATGTTCGCCAATGCGACGTTTGCCACAACGTTGACGTTCTGGAAGAAGTACCTGTTTACAGAAAAATAAATTTAATGAATCATAATAAAAAATTTTAGTAATAACTTACCTGTACCGATGCTGAGGCTATCTGCCCTGTTTGGTCGAAATCTAAGCTAAAGATCTGAGTAAATCGTGTAGCATTCGAATTTAAAGGAGTCTTTGTGTTTCCAAATGCTTCAAGAATTGTATTAACTGAGCTTACTTTTTCAGCAGTAAATGAATGATTGTAGGATCCTAAAGAGAAACAATAACACAAAACAATTTAATTAATGAGGCAAACAAAAGTTTAAAAAAATGTTTTGCACATTACCGCAAATTCAGAGTTTATATTTTCGAGAAATGTCTTACAATTGTAAGCATTTACGAGTACAGCAGTTTACTGTCGCACTTGTATGTTTGTAAAAACTTGTTAATTTAATTTTCAACTTTCAAAAAAAAATAACGAACTATAAACAATGTCTTTTGTATAGAAATCTAAGAATAGTCAAGTCACGCTAGTTAATTAATTTTCAGTAATCTTTTTACACTTCAAGCGATTGGGTAACCATTACAAATCTTATTGTTACAAATTAGTTTTGTTTTATTTTATCATAACGAAAAGTGCAACTCTACTGGTAATACATTTTACATAAAAATACAATTTGTTTTCTAAGATATGTATGTTATTCAAGTGCAATATTTTGCCGAATAAAAGTTCTTAAATTAAAATAGAATATATATATATCAAAGCAACTATGGAAAAAGTACGAATTGCATCATCATGTTTTTCATCTAGTCAGTGAAGTTATATCACAATTACAATAAATAATTGTTACAGTTCGAGATATCGTCCATTTAAATAAAGCGTTACTAATATAACACAGGCGACTTAGCTTTCAGGTAGCTTTTATTTTGTATGGAGCTCATATCTATGCTTTAGATTTTTTCAGCCGCCCAAAAATGTGAACCTAAAGACTATATCAGTCCGAGTTTCAGTTTATATATTTTAGAAAGCGTGAGCTCAATGCAAAAACGCGATTTTGCAGAGAGTTTTCGAAAGGTTTTCGTAAAGTATATTTATTAATCGAAAATTACTATTATGCAAAATAGGCTCCTTCATCAAATGTCGCTTCTAGTTTTTGAGAAAATTCAATAGGTGGACTTTTCATGTTTTTTAAACATTTTTCTTAATCAATTTAGTTAAAGAAATGTAGAATTAATTTGTCAAATATAAGAAACCAAAAATTCTGAGAAGTGCTATAATGCTGCTCGATGTGCTTTTATCTCCTCTATAGCATTGGTCTTAACATATTTTTCTACTTGTAGCTTACTTTCCGAGGTATTGAGTACATTTTTTTTGTCGGCCTGTCACAAACAGGGACGCTGATTTAGATTATCAGCTATACTTTGACTATCATTTACGAAAAAAATTAAGTGGGAAGAAATGACTTCGAAAAATGCAACGCTACCTCCCGCACTATTATGTCACAAAGTGCCTACCCCTTTATAGTGACTAACGTCTCGTACATTTCTACTTTTAGTTTTGACAGATATGCTTTAAGGAAAAAAATAATTAAATAAATCTTTGTTTTATTAACTGAAATGAAGATATTTGAAAATTGGTTATTCAAATTAGTGAACCAAACATCATCAAAATTGATTGTAAGCTATGAAAATGCCATTTTGATTTTCCGATTAAAACGGAAACTTATAATTGCAAAAAGAGTTTGTGAACATTGAACTCTTCCAATCTGATATCGTCCTATTAAATAAGGTCTTAATAAGTTGAAACTTTATTTGGTATGAAAGAGACAAACGATTAGTATTGTAAAATAGGTTTCTTCATCAAATGCTGACTTCAGTTTTTTAGAAAAGTTAAATCAAACTCCTTACCGCAACCAACAAGTGGATATTTTTTCTACATATATTTCTTAATCCCACAAATATATTCAATACCGACAAGTGTTTATACATAAGTATACAAAATTAAATAAAATTTTGGAAAATTGTATTTAGATATATGTGAATATTTAGAAAAATATGGTTATCAGAGAGTACTTTTCTTGCTTAAGAAAATTAACTTTTACTGAAGGTCAATTTTATATCCAATATGTGTAGTTATTAATTTTAATGTCCTTATATCTCACATTTTAATGTACTTTTAGTAACTTGATCACAGCTTGGCTATATTAACAGCGACATGGCCAGTTCAGAACCCCAAAATTTGTTTAAAAAAATCGGTATCAGCTGGAATCATATGATTATATGTTTGTACATGTGTATAAAGGTACAATTTGAGGTTTTTGACACGTCATCGACCCCGGATTAAAGATTCGAGCACAGTGCTTTCAAAATTTCGCAAATAAAAATATTTTCAAACAAAACTCTCATAAACTAAGAAAGTTCTACTCAATTATTCCCTGCAGTCAAGTTAGGACGCTATTTTTCGGATACCATTTTTCTATTCAGTTTTTAGAAAAGGATTGATATATATGGTAAGTCCTCATATGCTCTATTCTTACTAGCAAATTAGCAGCGTTATCTTTGATTTTCAGCAAAACTTTTAGACACTTGAACTACTCAACTAAAATTATTATATATTTTAAACCTGTGGTAGTAACAAAATTTTAGCTAAACCTTGTGTTTTGGGTAGGACAAGATTTTTTACTTGTTTTGTAGGAGGGGGAAGTTATTTTTTAGTAATTTTTTTTTCTTGAATATATAGTGGAACAAGATACTAAATCTTATAATTACACCACTAGTAACTCACATAGCCAACATTATCATATACAATCAAAACTTAAACTGTAGTTATTAGTTCTATAAACATAAATTTAAATATAAACATGAAAAAAAAACCACATAAAAAACATAAAAAAAACATAAAAAATCATAACTCTAACGAGATTTTAATTATAATAAGTCCATGAAGATTTTAAATTTAATTACAGTCTATAGTAATATTATTTAATTAATTAAATTAAGCCTTATTGCATCAAAGAAAAGTGAGTGAGTGGAAGTGTGATTATAAAATTCAGTTTTCGGGGTTAAAAGCCCCTCATTTGCCTACCATCTTGAAAAATAGGTGTAAATAGTTTTCCTGCTATATTGTAAGTCTCACAACAAGGCTTTTTTTTGTAGAAAATTGATCTTGCTACTTTATACTGTAAAATTGCAACTAGAAATTGTATGATTTAAAATGGACTAAAGGTATCGAGGAAAATATCATTTATATAATTTTTTTCATATTGATTGCATTGAACAAATACTCCAGTGCTACTCAAGTAATGGTGAGTGTCCGAGATGATAAACGGTTAGACTGATTTTCATATCTCTATATATATATGGTTTTTGTACCGCTGATTACGAAAATCGAGGCTCCAAAATCCTAAGATATTTACAACACCCCCCAAAAAAGAAATCATTCTTTTTAAAGGTTTTCTGCAAGATAATTTCAAAAATATTCAAACAATATCCGATGAAATTTCTTTTTTTTTTAATATTAACTTGCATATGTGTTTTGTTTATGCCAAAGCAAACCAAATTTTATGATAATAGGATATGTAAGAGGGTTAAAACCACTTCTATAGCAACTTGAAATAAATAAAAAAATTGACAAAATTTTTTTCTTCTACTTTTTGTTTCAAATTTGATTGAATAGGGATTGTCAGACAAGAATAAATAATCTTAAACTCTTAAGGGGGTCAGTCTACCCACTACCTACCTTAGTCTTAGGAAATTTTTATGAGTCTTACGTCTCTCAAAATATAGCGGAAAAGCTATTAACACCAGCTTTTTAAGATTGTGGCCAAATGGGGGGCTTAAAACCTCGAAACCAGAGTTTTATACTCACTGCCTTTCTCTAGACAAAAAAAAAATAAAATAAATTTTGTCCGACCCAAAATGCAAGATCAATGTAACTTTGCAATAGGCTAGTTGTAAAATTTAATTTTTTACGGTCAACTTTTCTGCACATACCAAATCAAAGATGTAAAGTCATCACACAAACTCATTGCAACTTGGATTCTAAGCCAAAGGCGCTAACATGAACACAAAGCGTTCCGAAAGTTATTAGGCACTTTTTTAAATTCCAGTAAAATTTAATTTTTAACACATTCTTTGCCTTATAATTTTAGTTGATTTAAAAACACGATTTTATGCAATCATATTTTTCCCCAGCTGCGATATAAATGCCCTTAAGATTGATAGCATATAACAACATAACCAAATATATCGTATGTACAGTGTTTAAATGAATACTAAATAATTATACCTGCTGCCAACGCCAAAAAATACAGTGCATGTTTAAAGCTCGTTGTTTTGCCAGAGCCAGAACGTCCCATGAAGATAAGGCTTTGATCGCGTCGTGTTTCCAAAAGAGTCCTGTAGGCGGTTTGCGCTAAAGAATAAATATGCGGAGGCATGTCTTCAGCTTTACAACCACGAAACATGGAAACTACCTGCGTTAATAAATATTTTATTGATCATTTACATATAAACACAGATATTTATTTATGCAATAAAGACAAATGAAAATACCTTTTCAGAGTAAAGCGAAAGTGGTGCCATTGGATTAACTACAATCAATATAGGACCCGCCTTTGTGTGAATAAGATTGCTGCCAAAACGTTGACGCAAACAGTGCAGTACAGAAGATTCATTTAGGTGTTTTAGATCACAAATATCTTCTACTTGATTCATTGCAATTGGATTTTGTTTTTCGATATCATCTTCATCCACAGTTAGTTTTTCACCATTATGCAGCAGTTGTACAACAACCTTATGATTTTCCAAGTGGGCTTTCTGCTGCGATTGCGAACGTAAAGCAGCACAAAAACCTCCACGATGAACCAGCCACACAAAATCATCTGATGAGGAGGTTGATTCGATGCCATCGTGGTTTTCATCACCATCATCATGAGACTATTTATAGAATAAAAAAAATTTACTTTAGATAGACAAGTTAATTTATATGATTTATTTTTATCTAATATTGATATCAATAAAATTAAGTTTAGGTTCAAATTTTAAGCTTTCAACCCAGGTAGAAACGTGAAAATGAAGTATACCAAATTTTTGAGCTTCACAATAGGCCTTTAAAGCTTCTGAGTGTTCTTACTGTTCGATCAGTAATCTACCTATTTAACCTAACTTAGGTTACGCCACAAGGTTTCTGAGGCATTCGCTTGGTATCCTATAGTTCTGCAGAGGTATAGAGCATAAGCGTGTGAGCGTTTGAATGAGTCTTTATATGGAGGTAGACTCAGAAAACATGTGCCATTTTCGCACTTTTTAGTATGCCTATTTAATTAGTTAATGATTGTCTGAACACAATGCTACCGGACTGCTGCTCAGTTGGTAGAGCAGAAGCACATAGTGGGACCGAATTCATGTCTCAGCTCAAAATAACATTTATATAGCTAGCTGAACATTTATAAATTGGTCCAATTACAAGATTTGTGTCACAGTTCATCGTTTTCATTTATGTTATCGACACCGCGTCAACCCATAACGCGCTTGAGGTTATTGTTGTCGCTTCCTACTGGAGCGGTGAAATCACCCACAGCCATTGCCATTAATTTGCTATAAAGCACTTCTTTCATTTTAATATCAGCGGCCTTACTTGTAACATATATTTGTAGAATTGTCGTATTAAGCTACCTGAAAATGTAAGATTTTCTAGCCTTACCTCTAGCACTTGCGTGCTAAGACATTTAGGGAATGTTCGTTACGCTATTGAATTGATAGTTGTTTCTCATTGTGAGTGAATTTAAGCTTACTACCTTACCATTAAAACCAACCTTTAGTGCTACCGCTGTGTCATAGTTTTTATAAACTCCTGATTTGACGCCATAGCCCCGTAACATTAATGACCTTTCCCAAACTGTTTGCCAATTAACAGCTTCTTTGTGTCTTAGTGAACTTCTAAATTGTCGATTAGCAAAAGCTTGATCCCTGGGAGGTGCAGTTACTGGTTTAAATACACCGCTAATCCATGGAGGTTTAACGTCAGAGACAACTGGGTTAGAGTTGCTATGACCTTTTGTAACACGTACATTGGGACACTTTTGAGACTTGTTATTCTGAGTCTTCTGAATAAGAGAACCTGTAGTCTTTTTTGGCTCCATAAAAAATTTATCAATTTTTCGATGTTTATTGACTTTTGAAATATCACCGTCAACAACTGATTGTTCACTACATTTTGAGCCAATACCATTGGTAGTGAATAATTTTATTTGATTAAATGAAGTCTTAGAGACTTTGGCACTGGTAGAGACTAATTGATCTGCTTGTTCAAATTCACTGTCATTATCACTAATGATCTCTGAATTAATGCTATTTTTTCGTTTTAGTACTTCGTCAATGTTGTTTTCTGGTATTTGTGTTTGATAATTATTAGCATGTGCTGTTGGCAATTTCGCTTTTGTTGTTCCACCTGCATGCGCTTTTCCAGTACATCCTTTGTGTAACTCTGGCTTGAGACTAGCAGTGCATGTTTGATCAAGTGTTACTGTAACTGGTTGTAATGGTAGCGGTGGCGGCATGCTTTTTGTATGGAGCGTTTGCTCAAATGTTTTTGTTTTGTGGAGCATTATTAAAATTTTTCAAATTTCACATGTGATGTAGGTTTAGTATGTCACAAGATTCTGCTAATGCATAAATTTCACAGTAAAACCGATCTGAACTTTTGTTGTTTCTTAGAAACAAACTTTATAATTGTCATGGTAGAAACTTGTCTATGCGAAATATTTCAAGCGTGTCCATGCATTACAAGTCCAAGGTAGAAATTCGAAAAATGATAGCTCAAACAATGTTAGATTCTGTCCTAGAAGACTGTTGACTTTTTTTAACCATAAACGATTAGTTTTATTAATTCTTCTGAGCGTATTTATTTTAATTTTTTTTTTTGATTAACGCGTAATTAAATAATTACTTTATCAATTGCAAATGATAAACAATTATTTGCAGAACAAATTAATTACACAGGGTGTTACATGGGAACTTGAACATTTTGGTTTATTTAATAAATTGTTGTGGGCCGAAGTTAACGGCCTGATGATAACTTTATATTGTTCATTGTTGTCGAGTAAGCGACACAAACGAAACATTTCCAAATCTTCACTTTTTATAGATGATGATAAATAAATTAACTACGTGTCGGGTGATAAGTATTTCGATTGAGGCAGCTGTTATTTGGCAAATGACATCGTTGACATGGAATTCCATACACCACAAAAACGCACTGAATAAGTTAAAGCTAACTAAATTCACAGATATTTCAACTCTAAATTCTTGCTTAAGATTTGATTTTTTAAAATGATGTGGTTCTACACCTCTCGATTATATTTCGTGGAAATATCTGAATACCTTAGGTTATGTTGATAAAACGTAACAATAATGGCTTTGGAAATCAATACAACTCGTGGTATTTCGGAAATATGGCCCAATTTTTTGAAAATGTAGAATTTCGGAAATATAGACCAATTATTTGAAAATGTAGTTTAAAATTGAACTAATCGAATGCAATTCATTATACAACCGTGGTGTGCATATGAAAAATTCTTTAAAAAAAAAAATTTTTTATTCAAACTTAGTTTCTATAAGTTTTATTGCAATTATCTCTGTAGTATTTATCTATCATGACTGGCAAATTATAAAATTATTTTTGCAGACATAGCGATGCACCATGGTATAATATTTTAAGAGCTTCAAATGATACATGTACAGACTTTTAAAGAATATTTTTTTTATTTATCATAATTGTGGCTAAATAGTTAGCGAAAGTTGTAGTACTTCAGAAAATCCTTTAATAGAGATACATGGCATAAGGTCAAAAGCATGATTTTTACTTGTCAAAGTCAAAAGTATAGCATTGAAGTTCTGTTCAAATATATTTATGCTGATTTAAGCATTTCAAGCATGGAAAAATTTGATCCACCCCAAAAATATATTCCAAACAAGATGCATATCACGGATATCATGTCAAATATCTTAAGCCAAAAACTCGAACAAAATCGATTCACCTCAAACCTAAGCAAAGTGTTGTCCTATTGAATGGTAGTTATATCCTAAAATATGTGTTTATCTGTTTCTTCAAAAACTGGCTGAAGTAGGGTGATAATAATTTGAGATTTTTGGTTGGCATCCTCTGTTTCGTGCGGATATGTAATTTGTTCCTTGAATTACTGTAAAAATTTTAGTTCAAGTGCTTTCGATATATTTTTTTTAACTGGTCTTTCGAATGGTCGAAATACTTTTTCAAAAATATTAAAATTTCACCTTAATTTATCAAAATTAAAAATAATTTAGCTTTTAACTTTTTTTTTTATGTTTTAGAAAGAAAGCCGAGAGCCTTCCAATTCTTTGTATCAATTAAAAGTTTTCAAAGAAATATGCAACGTTTAACTGACGTTTGTTTAACATGGGAATGCAGTAACTGTTATTAACAAATTGTTTCAAAAGACCTGAAGCCAATTTAATTTTATACATTTCTTTGCTATCTATGACTATATAGAACAAAAAACTAGTATCCTTTATCACTAATAGAAAAACCGAAAAAAACCCTCTATTCCACCTTGTATTATATTAAAAACCAAAAATCTTAATAAAAAAAAGTTTTTGATTTTGTTTTCAAGCTCCCATGAAACACCCTGTCTATAAGGCTTGGCCATGAATAATTACCACAATAACATTTTATCGCAAGTACAATATTTTGTCAATTGCTTAGTACTTAGACCTGTTTGAGCATAAGTGCGCTTAGCCTTTATAAAGTTGATTAGACAACAATTTCATATTTCAAAGAAGCAAATTCATTACATGCGAGTACTTGTCATTTGCCAAAGAAAGCATGATACTGTATTATCATTTGCATTGTATAAACATTAGAGTGTTCAAAAAAGTTACGGTTTTTTTTTCTTCCATAAGATCAGTTTACACGTGATAAAAAAACATATTTAAACTTGGTTTAGGATCACTTCACAATTGACATATGTTGCATAAATATCATTGGAAAGAGTGAAAACTTTCAACATAACTAGCAGAATGCGTGACACAAAAACTTAACCAGTTTTTTTTTTTTTTTTATAAAATCTAAACGATACGACGTCGACGTATGTAAACAAAAATCAATACAAAATAAACAACAAACAGAAATGTATTGAATTAGAAACGAAAACTTCCGTCAAGTTTGCCGCAATGGTACGATCATATTAACGCTTTCGAGTAAACTGATCGCTACTCTCTACACAAGCACAGTTAGATCGGTTGTGCATACTAGACATATCAGAGAGACACAAACGCACACACACACTCAAACATACACCTTAGGTTTCAATTAACGAATGGGGTCTTTAAATAACGAAGACAAACTGCATCAACATATCGTGCGTGGTATCTGTAAGCTCAGACTGTTCTACGACATAACAGCGACAGTCTGCTGTGGTAGTGACAATGCATTCATTATTCATTCAAACTATAGAAAATATTTTTTGATTTCTATTATTTGTTTCTTTCTTTGGCTCGAAACATGTGGCAGAGTTAAGCTCTACATAAAATGGGATTTAAATGTTCTAGTTTCGTATTGTAAATCTGTTAATATTTTATGGAATTCTGCTATATTGATGTTTGTTAACACCTACTTTCGTAATAGTAAGATTAAACAGTATGCAGCATATTCTTCATACTGCAACTGTCTAGCATTTGCATTTTAGCAACCTACGCTCGTCCTATGTATTGACGTTGGTTTTATTCATTTATATCGGTGACTTTATTAGAAGCACTTGGAAGTTATAAAAAAAAATATATTATTAATTAGCGTACGAAACAAATTTTGAAAAAAAAAGGTAAGAATATTTTAGCTTCTTTCTAAGCGTAGCTGGTTCAGCTTCTTTCATTCACGTTACTGTAAGCACAAACAAGTGTTTTAAGCATTTTTTACATAAAAGTAAGAAATAACCAGCGTCAAAAGAAAAGTTCGACCTTTCTTTTAATTGAGTTGAACAGTAAATTAAGACAGACTTAGGTTTTATGTTGTAATTTCACTTTTATATGAATATAGATACAGGTAGTCCCCGACTTACGACCGTTCGACCTACGACTATTCGCACTTACGACCAATTTTTTTTTCAATTTTTTTCATAGAAAATGCTTAAAATAGTTTCGGGGAGTCCCTAAAATATGTATATGAGAAAAAATTTAAAAAAAAACAGTAGTATGTACAAGGATTTGATTTATTTCAGTACAAATAATACGTTTGTTTAAGTGAATAATTTTATATCATCCCAAAAATGGCTGGAACTAGTAGTACAGTATGTATGTAATATTTTTCTTTAGTTATTTTTTATGAAACTCGACTTACGACTTAATCAACTTACGACCGATAACTAGGAACCTATCTCGGTCGTAAGTCGGGGACTACCTGTATATGCAAATCCACCGAACCGTAAGGTTTTGTGATACCCATGTTTTAAACTATTTTCATAATACATATTATATAAATGTGTCCAGGAATCAGTATCTTTTTGAGGACATATTAAATAAAGAAGATTATCAAATTATAAGATATTAGGACTAGTTTAGGTAAGGTTGAAAAAGTCGCGTACATATAGCAAGTTTCACTCGGACACAGTTTGCTCATTGTTGTACTCTACATATATATAATATTCCCCTCCTTCTCTTCAAATTATCTTATTGAATGGGGGCGAACCACCCAGAAGCTTTGGTAAAGTTAAGGATGCTGGTGAGTTCCAACTCGGCTAGTTCCTTTAATACCAACAAAGAATGCAGAACCAAAATATTTGGCTCGTTTCCTTATTAGCCCCGGGCATTCGCAGAGCAGGTGTTTAGCCGTCTCATCCTTTTCTTCATTTCTACAACTCCTGCAGAAATCTTTGAAAGAGGTACCATATTTGTGCGGCCATAGGGCCAATAACACAGTGTCCCGTCAGCACTACTACAACAGTTCTTAACTCTTCTCTGCTGAGTCTTAAGAGTTTGTGTTCTTCCTAGATTCAGTTTAGGCCTCGTATTTCGAGACGTTATGCATTCGGCCTGCAAATTTGTTTCATGACGTCTATCCGATAATTTAGTTCCGCCAGCAGTATCTTAAGGTCTACCACTTGTTGACTCTTTAGTCCTATTTTGGTCAGCTTTCTCATTTCCGGAAATACCCTTATGACCGGGCAACAAGCAGAATGCTATAGTATGCTGTCGGATTGAATGTAATGACTCCCTGCAGTATTCTATACACTTAGACTTCACGATTTTAAGTTCAATGCTTTGATGGCTGCCTGACAGTCCACATATATGGCTAAGAAAGATGGAGTACGCTCTCTGTTCCGTATCACCTGTGCGGTGGTCTATAAGATAGATTTCAGCTTGAAGTACGCTGCAGTAATTGGGTAGTCTGAAAGACATCTCCATGCCCATATTATCCGAGTAAACAACCGCTCCTGCGCCGAATTCCATCTTGGATCCATCTGTGAAGATGGTTAGATCTCTTTTTTCCAGAACGGTGACAGAGCTACACTCTCCTCTTGTTGGAAAGTTAATGTGGTAGGCAGTGTCGAAGTCAAGTATTGGTACTCGGTAATCACTTGCGGTAAGGCAAAGTTCAGGCTGCATATCCTGCAAAATAGACGCGTGACCCTCAGAAATTAGAAGCTTGTTACATTCTTTTAACCTAAGTATCATTTTGTCGCCATTTCCTGACGTACAGGTCAATGGATGCATTAAAATTTCTAGGCCCGCCTGTGCTGTCGATCTTACTGCTCTTGTTATACCAAGATAGGCCAGTCTCTCAGTAATGACTTGGTGTTGGCGCCCTTCCACCACACCAGCGCCCCGTGAGTTAAAAAAGGTCTGATGGTCGCTGTGTACATCCAATGTACTATGTACGGTTTTGCACCCCATTTTCTTCTAAATGTTCTATTAACATGTAGAAAGCGCTCAACGACTTTCTAGCTCTTTCATCCACGTTCTCCTTCCATGATAGCTTGGAATCCGAGATATTTCACTTCTTTGGCAAGAGCCAGTGTGGTACCATTCCAAGTTGGCAATTTAAACACAAGTATTTTATATTTTCTTGTGAACAAAACGAATTTGGTTTTGATTGGAGTGACATCAAGTCTGTTACTACTTGCCCAAACTAGCAGTTTCCCTAATGCTGATTCCATCAGTTCACTGATCGTAGAAATAAACTTTCCTTTCATCAGTATGACAACATTATCCGCGTAGGCAACCACCTTGATCTCCAATCTTTCCAGCGAGCATAAAATTTCGTTTAGGACAAGATTCCACAGGATTAGTGAAATAACACTTCCCTGAGGAGTACCTCTCATAAGTGCTTCCCTGCCCATTGATGTCCTCAGGGTGAAATGAATAACCTTGTGACTCGACATTTTTTTTTTGTGTTTAATAAATGAATAAATGTAGACTTTATTAGGCCATGTGCTTTTGAAAATAAATAGGATATAACAATAATTGCCTTTAAATTTTGCCGTCCTTTAATGATCGAGGAATAATGGGTTGACAACTTGCGTAAACGGTAGTTAATATTACTAATATTTCTTCAATTAAAGTTAAAAAAATAAGCTACTGACAAAACACAATGTTTAAAGTATTTTAATAATTTTTCCAAGCAAATTAATATATAAATAAAATGTATGCTTGCAGCCTTTGCCTTTTAATAGAACTTTTAAAATAATATTTCATTATTTGACTTAGAGGCGTACGATTGCGAACGGGATCTTTGATTTAATCACCCGCCCAGTCACACGAGAGCTGCAATGCGCGTAACACACGGATCGGTAAAAAATGGGAGATGAGCGTTACCTACAGCTGATGATCAATTTTTATCTTCAGTTGTTAGTAATAAGTTTAAACAAAACTCATTAACAATAATAAATTGTTAAAAAAGAAATTAAGTTGTTTTTAGCTACCGACTGCTTTATTAAATGCATATAAATTACAAAAATCATTACAATTGCTTCGGAAAGTGCTAGATTGTACATAAATGAGGAAGGCCCATTTTTGACCGATTTCCAGAAATTCCGAAAATTAAACTGAACATCAATTGGGGTGACCCCGGATTCTGATACGGACCGTTTTGGGCTTATTCGGCAAAAATTATTTTTGCATCAACCGATGAGGAAATGCAGCAAATGGATTTTGGATGGAAGAGTACTCTAAAGGAATATTTAAACATCATTTGAGGGGAAAAATGTATGACACCATCGATGAGAAAAGGTAAAAAAAGGGCTTTGGACTGCGGCGGAGATTATCCTCTCTTCGGTAGTTTTGGCTCCATTAAAAAAAAACATTTACTACCACAGTCAATAGGAAAATGTAGAAAGCGGACAATGCCAACGGAGACGCTTCCTACATCTAAAATTTATTTTCAAATTTTTTCCATCGATTTGTGAACATTTTTTTTTTAAATGGGGTGAAAACCACCAGAGGGGAATATACTCTCCTTCATTCCAAAATTCATCTTCGACCATTTCACACTAATGGGTGCAATGAAATGTGTTTCATTTATGTATATGTAACAAAAACTACTGGAGGTATGAGCTTTTATATGTAGGAAAACAATATAATTGATTTTGAGAAAATTGTGTTTAGAGTTAATAAACATTTTATACATTGTCGTATGAAAACGATGCAACTGAATATTTTCCGCACCGCTGAAATTGTTGTTCTAGCAAGATAAGATAGCTTTCCACAGAACCCGCCACAAATAACGATACGGAACGTAATGTATGTACTTTAATATATATAAGTAATTAATTTGTTTTGTGGATAGCGTTTTGGAAAAGTCCGGAAACACGTTAGGGGAACAGTTTTCGAAAGAAATTTCATAATGCAATTTGTGGCCTTGAATATTATAATAAATTTATATATTTGTTGTAACAAATCCGTTCTAAAACCAAAAGCATTGAATTAGGACAATTATTTGCAGGATCAACTTATATACCATAATTCATTTATATTTTTCAATAACTGACACAACTCAATTAGTTTTCGTATGAATTGGTACAAACAAAAAAACCGCAAAGATCACCTTAAAACATTTATCGAATTGAAACACCTATGTATGTTTATCTGAATTTGTGAAAGTTGAAAAAAAATGAATGTTGAATGAATGAATGAATGACTAAGCATCGCTTTCAAATAATAACTTTGGAAATCAGCCATTATTTTTTTTTTAAATATCTGTAATTTTTTTTTAAATATACTTGCCTGACGTTTAAAACGTTTGCTTGCGCTTCTCTTTAGAGTGTTGCAGTTCACCTTAACTCCTTTATCTATTTCATCACTAGATTCATCACTAGTGCTGCTTTGAATCATACAACGACGACTTAATTCAACCAATTCAAACACTGGTTGCACCTTAAATACAAAAAATATACATAAAGCAGAAGCAATTATTATATTTAATATCTACGTACCTCAACAGTTACGAGATCTCCACTTCCTCTAATCATTTCAATTATAACCTCTCGAGAAAGTTCGCATACTTCTGAGCCATTAACTTTTAAAAGGCGGTCTCCTGGTAGCAGACCAGTAGTATTACCACCAGCTCCAGGCTCCGCGAATATAACCGGCTTGAGTGTTGGTGATACCAATGATTCTGAGCGATCTAAGCAAATAGCTTTACGTAGGCTAAAACCAAAATCATTGCGTGGTGCTTTCTGTCGTCGTATCACAAGTTCACGCGGCGGTGGAAGTCTTGCCAATTTAATGGAAGGCAGTGGCAGATGTACATCTTCGAATGAATGTACACGCGACCAGCGTTCACAACCCTGAGATTCGCCTACCGGACTGAGTGAGAAAAGTGGTGTGGCAAATGATGAATTCGTTGTATCTGTGAGACTCTCTGCACTTGGAGATGGTGATGTCAGTATGTGAAAATTACCAAGCGGTGATTGCGCAACACGACCACCTTCGTCACTTCGCAAGCTTTCCACCGATGTAAAGGAAGTTCCACGTGGACTAATGCTTGAACCAACGGATCCCCCTTCGAAAAGTAATTCATTCTGCATAGTGTTACGCAAAAGTAATATTTGAGGATCGGGTGTAGTTATTATCACCTCTTCGTTGATATTGGCAATATTGCTTCGTGAACCTTTCAGAATACCACGTTTTGGCGGTTTTGGAGGAACTTGTGGCAAGGAACGGTACTGAAATAACATATTTATATAAAATTAATCTGTCAAAACGCTTTGTATTTATTTAAAATTTTCTTAAACTAAACTAAACTAAACTAACTCAATCAATTAAAAGATTGATAAGAAAAAAGTTATAACTATAAACAAATTGGTTGCATAAAATTTTGCGTCGACACGTTTTATCTGTACTTCCTGTACAATACTGCAGAGCCTAGCAATCTTTTAGGAGCTCTAAATCCGAAACGTCGGCGTAACCCTTTTTCAATGATATTACAATTAGTTATACCCTAGAAAACTATGGCATCAATTTGGATATTCTCTTGTGGCACTTGGATGACTTATTAGACCCAATGGAACATATCGAAATAAATTGTTCTTTAGTGAGATGATTAAGTTTGTGAGCTAAACAATGTATATCTGTATATTACAGATCTTGTATGTGATCTATATTTCTAAAGGTTTCACTTCTACCACCTGTGAACTGCACACATGCTTTTTTTTATTATGTTAAAGCAATTTTAAATAAAAAAGATATTTAGAATTTTTCTATTCCCCAAAGTTTTTGAGATAATTCATTTCGAAAAATGTTCAAAGTTTTTCGGCAGGCATTTGAGTGGAACCCTCAGGGTAGAAGAAAAAGCAGTCGTACTAAATTATCGTGGAAACAATCGCTAGAACAGGAAACACGTAAGTCGGAGAAATGTTGGAGAGAATTGAAGGCACTCACTACTGATCGTGTACGTTGGAAGAGTTTTGTGCCCAATGCTCACAATAACACAAGAATAGAAAAAATATTAGTATACTATTGACGCTTGAACTAAATTCTGGTGCAAGCGATCACTTAGTCAACGTTAAGTGAAGATTCATATAGATATAGGTTGATGTTGAAATGTTTGTTGCTAAGAATAATTAATCGAACGGATTATGCTGGGCAGATCTGCGGCACTAGCAACAAAGGCGTTCAGATGAATATGAAAGATGGGCTTTACATTTGACGACTGCAAAACAATTTGCTGTCGTTCTCCAAACTAGCGAACGCTGGAACCGAAGTCAAATTTTGTCGGGACGATAAAGTAATAGTGATACATTGTGTGCGATGGCATTTTGGCGTCGAAGTCTATAAGAGGTTGAAAAGGAGGTCAGCAAGTTTGAACCGAATCTGTGCGATTCTAGAAGCGCAAGAACGAATTGATTACTGGCCAGGATTTGAACAAAGCGAAAATTAAATTTTGTCGCGATTGCGTTGATGATAAGCAAAGTCGTGGTTCATTGGGAATAATACATTCTAATGTATATGAACCCTTGTAATGTGGCTTGGAATGCATCAACATACATTTATTTGGCAGATATTTGCGACCAAGAAAAAAATAGAGATCTTCGAAATTTTCACGAAGAATGAGACTTTAAATTGCTTTGAAACTTCGAACCAACCAGCTATTGCCAACTTGCCTCAACAGAATGAAGTAGCCGAAAGATGCAATTCAACGTTATATGAAAAAGCGGGATCCATGTTGATTGAAGCTAGAATGCCGGGAAAAATATGAAATGAGGCTTCAGTTTTAATAATCAATTGAGTTCTGAAAGGATCACTGGATAGTTTCGCGTGTTTGGATGCTTAGCACATGTCCATAGAAGTAGGCAGTAATGCTGTGCAATGCGCCAAATGGTTAAAGGCTTTGAGATATGCAGAAAAAAAAGGTATTCATTGTTAAAGATGTGAAATGAGTCATGCTTTCTATATAAAAGCGATGATAGCAAAAATTATTATCCGATCTCGAATACTGAGTCTTATGATCAAATATTTGAAAGAAGGACACGAATCATTGGGAAAGAGCAGTAACAGAACAAAAGCTCTGGAAGCTAATAAGGTATGATAAGTAGTCAAACTGGATTCTAATGTGAAGTTGTTGAAGCCCAATAGGATGTTAAAAATTTAAGAAAATGAACAAGGAAACAAGCAAGGTATATACCAAGACTTGTTAAAGAATGTCTACAGAAGTAGGGACATATCGTAACACACGAACCCATGAATAAGTTAACTACTGTAAGTGTAGTTCTAGCAGTATACTCAGGAAGTCCTTAAGAAGATATTTACAAGTAAATACAAGAGAGATTTTGCGCTGATAATGGGATGACATGTACGCTAACGAATCATTCTATGGGCTAAAGCAGTGGTCACGATGTTGGAATGAAAAATTCAACGACTCTTGTTATCTTTTGGGTTATTGAGATCAAGGCACTAATAATTTCTGTATATCAAGAGTGAGTACGATTATAATCTTTATTATTGATTACAATTTTATGGATGACTTCTTAATCATTACAAGTAAGTTAACAACAATGGAAAAGCAAGAACAAAAACTTTTTGTAGTGTCAGATTGCTGAGTTGTAAAGTATTCGCTATGATTTACACTTGACTGTGTCAATGGTATGATTATGACTTCTCAAGAAACATTAGGAATAATGCTAGAGCAGATATTTTCTACACGGGCTCTTCTTGACGACTATCAACATAACAAATTCTATGCTCACTGACAACGTCTTAAATCTATAGCGCGTTATCTCAGACGAACGAAACATTTAATATTAAAGTTCGAAGCGAGCTGTGAGGAGCCAATAATTGGTTCTACTAATGCAGATTAGATCTTGTGAAACGTAAGACAGTAAGCGGTTATTATATCTTTAAAACATTAAAATGGCTAAGTAAGAGCTGCTGTTGCATTATCATCAAGCCAAGCTGAATATATGGGCTTAAATGCAGCCACTGAGGCCATATGTTTGTGTGGAATAATGTAGGACTTGAAGACGATAAAGAACAGTTGTTAAAGTTTACGAAGACAATCGAAATTTCTTCACTTATCATAAAACTTTATGCAAATAAAAAATAATAAGCTTCCGCTTCATATATATAACTTAAAAAACGCGTTCGAGTTTTACTTTAAAAGCAAATAACCGACTATGTGTCGCCTTATCTTTCAGGCCAGCACTGGTGGTAAAGTTCAGATTTACTCGATTTGTCTACAAAGTAAAACTACTTCAATACTCGAATAAACTTATTTTAAACAATTGGCATTTTTGCAATAGATTGCATACCTTGGCAGCAAGAGCTGCATCCTGCAAATTGGCAACCATTCGCACATTCGTGCTTGGCCCCATTGTGCGATGACTTCTTGCATCAATAGTTGTATGAACTCTGGCAATTATCTCATCACTACCACGATCCAGCTCAACACCCCCACTGCCACTGCTGACATTACCACCATAAATGCTTTCATCACCACTTGCCAACGTGGATCGATCGATATCTAAAGCGGCGAAGAATTCAGCGCTGTAATCGGCGGTGATGCCACTGGGTAGTTTCTCTTTCTCTTTGCGGCGTCCGCGAATTTTTAAAGATTTTCGAACCTACAAACATAAATCCAAAATATTACAATCCTTAATATTGTAACAATACGGACCTCATCTAGACGTAGCAACTCCTCAGTACTCATACTGCCTGAGACAGCCCCGGATGAAGCGAGAAAGTTTTTAGCCTCTTTTCGCAATTTCTTTTCTCGCTTACGTCGCTCCTTTTCTTCACGATCTTCAACTGTATTATTGCCACTCCCACCTTTTTTCATGAAGTTGAACATTTTTCTTTTTTTCTACTCCCAAGAAGTTCCCAGACACAAAAACAACAACAGTGCCGCACCTATAGCTTGCAACTGCAATATTTCGTTCCGCACGACCCTTCCACGATAACAAAAACCGTCAACCAACAACGATTTCTTTTTTCGTTTTATTTTTTTTATCAAAAATAATTGATTTTATTTTTATCAAGTCGATTTACGCGTTTATTGGAGATTATTAATCACAAACAAAGAACAACTTGCTACTGCTAACGATAAACTTTCTTTTCTTTTTGGCCAATTTTCATTTCAATTGCACGAAAGATAACATGAAAACCAACAAGAGCTTCCAACATTTCCAAGTACAAGATAAAAATTTCACTAACTCGGTTGTTTTGAATAATTTAATTTTTCAACACTTTTTCTTTAACTAATTTATTGATATTTTCCACCTCGCACTTTTTGTTTCACTTTGCTTCGCGAATTGGGCAGAAAATCAAAGAAATATCAATCAATCCAATTTTCCCGTTTTGTCTACTAGTGATGGGAAAAGTTATTCGTTATCGTGGTAAGCGTTCGACTTTTTGTGTAATATTAGTTGGCCGGACTAAAATCGGATTTAATGAAATTAATTAAATTTGAGTTTCGGGACACATATATTTCCAGGAGTCCAATTTCTTTTAAATTTTATCCCATTTTGTGGTGTGGAAGAAGTGAGATTTAGAGACGGATGCACTTTGTAAAGTTTTACATGTGTGAGCCTCTCCATAGTATAAAGAATCCTTGTACTGAGAGTCGTTTCTGACTTCGTCAATGAGTGAAGTGAACTTTTTTTTTTTATTTTAGGTAAAATTTGTGTGGTGAAGTGGATGTGCAAACCGTTCCCCGCATGTGACTGCGTTATTCGTAAGGGCCGTGCTAGGATGGCAATAGTCTTATACATAGGAACAACACATTAAGAACTTTGTATTTTGCTGGTAGATAGCTTATATATTTTCGGTAAAGTTTCTCATTAATTTGATGGAATGTACATATATATTGCATTGTAAGTGCCAACCCCACTTAATTAAATACACTCATATATTGCACATTAGGGCTCATCACTTGCTTTGATGTTAAAGTGCTATATTACTCGTTTATTAGGTATTGTAGATGAAACATTTAGCAAGCTGTGTTGTTTTACGAAGACAGTAGAGCCTGTGAAAATTTAATGTACTTAATCAAGTAATATTGATCAAATCGCTTAGCTTGGCTGAATGGGCCCATTGGTTATATGCTCTACGATTTTCGAACGCACTTATAATGAATTACGAACAGCTGTCAACAAATGACGTCTTCAGCCAATTGAAAAATAAGCAAACAAAAGTGGCAACCAGTAAGAAAAATTAAATTAAATTTATACAAAGACTACCTTTTAAATCTCCAAAGTATTCAATATCATATTAAAAAAGGAATATAAAAGAGACAATAAATAAATACTATAGGAAGAGTTTTGCTACTTAAAAGTGAACTAACAAAAAATGTCATTAATCGATAAACTTCAAGAGCCTGATGACAACATCCCTCTGGCTGATGATGACCCACAGGGTGTGTAAAATAACTTATATTATGTTTGATAAATTGTAATAGGCTCATATTGACAGTGATAATAACTGATGATGATTCGAGGCACAATATTCCAAATGGACACTCGATGGACTCATTGCGTTCGTCATTCACAAATCGAAGCTCCACCCCAGATTCATCTCATAATTCGATGGAACCCGATATAAATCCAGACGAAAAAGAAGAAAAAGCTCGACTTATTACTCAGGTGTTGGAACTGCAAAATACGTTAGATGATCTGTCACAACGTGTAGATTCGGTAAAAGAAGAAAATTTAAAATTGCGCTCGGAGAATCAAGTGCTCGGACAATATATTGAAAATTTAATGTCCGCCTCTTCAGTATTTCAGTCAACAAGTCCCACCACCAAAAAAAAGTAAAATGGTTGCAACTTACGGTGTTCAATTTTTGGTACGCTAAGTAGTTTTTTTTTTTAAATAATACATTAGGAACGACAATTTTTTTACTCAAATGTCTTGATATCTAACGAATCTATAAAGTTTGTAAAGATACAATTAATTAAAGCGGCTTTTTCTGTATGTAGTTCAATTTAAAGTTATTTTACATTTACATATAGAATTATTACATGGGAACTCGCATGTTTTTTAAAACTACTTAATTGCATGCGTCGTAGTATTACTACACTACGTTTTAAGTATGGGCTATCTCGAAAAGAAAATATTTAAAAGAAGGCCAAAAATCAAAATTTTAGGAAAAGACTGTTACCCAAAATCAAAATGAATAAATTGAGTTAAATGTAGAATATCTTTAAAATAATCTTAAAACCCTGAAAAAAAGATGGCAACGGGCTTGTGTTTATCAAATGAAAATTCTTCGGACGTAATGTACATTTGAAATTGAGTTTGATTAAATGCTGTTTGAGACTTAAAAGTCTTAATGCTCTAAACTTTAAAATCATTTTATAAAGATAGTAGTCTTAAATATTGTTAAAATCAGCTACTTAGTATATTGAAAACTTAACTCTTTAAATTTGATAATGATTTTATTTAAAGTTTCGCTATTGCTGCTGCTGCGGCGGCTCATTTTCAATTGTAGCTTTTGAGTATTGCGTTAAAAAAAATATTATTAAACCATTGATAATTATTTACATCTATAAAATATCATATTTTTTGTGCTTGAATAATTAGCTAAATATTTCACACCTCACGAATATTGTTAAATGTATACATTTATTTATAATTCAAATTTTATTTAAATACTGTACTATAAACCAAAACAAGAAAAAGTTGAAAAAATGGGTCAGCGGCAATAAGCAGAGTACTTCATCGATGAAAAGTGACTTATTTGTATGATGCGTTTTTTCGATTCGAATTATTTTTGTTTTCAACAGATTTCCAATTTCTTTTTAACATCAGTTTTGTGTAATCAAATATCAATATTCGGTAGGCGAGCTAGCTAAGGAACGAGGTCGCATTCAATCTATTCTAGAAACTTAGCAGCTTGAAATCTCAGCCGAATCAAATTGTTATTCAAATCATTTTATAAATAAAAATTGTAAGTAAATTTACATCAAAACTAAGTATTTGTTCCTGGATTTGAACCCGTAAATGCTGCTTCCCAGGAAAACGTTCTTACAACCGACATACATAAATATACATTATTTTCATAATCGTTAAAATTAAATATAAATAAATCGGCCACCGCTTTGTAAAAATAAATTTGAGCCGTAGCTAGAGTTCTGAGTATTACTGCATACAATACAAGGAGTGTTACTCTTCATCGGTGTTGATTATAACATACTTGCTGCTATGGCCTTTTTGTAAATGAAATTACCAATTAAATATATTTTAATACATAGTTTTCTATATATTACATGCATGCATTTATATGTACTTTTGCTAAATTGAGCATAATCGAACAAAGTTTTTATATACTAAATAATTACTTAAAATACACATTAGCTTCATTAAATACTAAAAATGATTTTTATACATTAAGAGAAAAAACTTATTAATTTCAATACATTGTCTTTAATAATAAAAAAATATTTACTAACAGCAACTAATAGAATGGTACATATTCGCACTATATAAGACTCAACTCATTCGTGTCGATCTGTACTTCTGCAATCGATTCGTACTGATCTTTATTTGCTAAGCCTGTCTCTAAACGAACAGAACAGACAGAACTCTGCAAGAAAAAGATGTAACGATGTAATGTAAATTGAAACAAATGTTTTAAACAAATATCGTTTGCCCTGGAAAACTCTTATAAAACTCGAAAATTATGAATTTATTTTTTTTTCGCCCGAAACTCATGGTAGAAGGAAATCTTGGTAAGGTTAAGTAGGAATGCCAGTCAGTTTAATAGGCGACTAACTGAAACCAAATGATTCATTGTGATACTACGGGATGTTAAGCTAAGCCTTCCCAACCAGATTTCGTAATGAAACTAAGTACCTGACTTATATTAACATGTCGAAAGATATCATATAAGACCGAACATAATTTTTATTTTCGTCTCCGGTTTTGAACAGCTTTTACACGTTACGCTCATGACTTCAATTTTCTGATGTTGGTGAAACCTCATATATTAGTAACATCTATGTGTAAAGAGTATACGAAATAGGTTTTTTTATCGGCTCTTTTTTTTAATTGAATTCAGAAACAAACAAAAAGTAATAACTGAGAATTCGCAGTGAGAATTCTTGAATCCTTAGCTAAAATAGATTATCTGTGTTTGTTGATTAACACTTGTTGATCTTGTGATGGCTGGATCATCAAACCGAAATCACCTGGACGTATTCTAGTCAAAGGTCACCAACACCAATTTGATCACCCATGCTTATACGCTCTCCAATTTTGTTCGACTGCGGAGCAGTATTTTTCGGACATACCGCTACGGATTTCTTATCATGGCATTACTAGGTCTGCAGACAGAAGATTTATTCAAATTCTGAAGGTTGATTGTGTATGATATGTACAATAGCATTTCGCCATGAATTATATGGGTAACTTGGTGTAAGTTTTATAACACAATTAGAAAACTCGAAATATTTTTGGAGGTTTTGCATAAGAATGTTGTGGTCTATCATATCAAAAGCTTTTGCAAAGTCTAACAAATTTAAAATTAGTCTATGGTTCAAATGTCACTAATCTCTGTGGCTGATAATTATTCACTCAAATGTGTGTTTTTCTTTCAATGTCAGTTAACTGGAAAGCTTAAGTAACCGCTATTTTTTACAGCTTTCGTAAGTCATAATGTGGAAAATCGTCCTTCGTCACTTTTTTATTATACTTTGTCCTGCTACTCATTATGTTATTTGGCCAGGCACACTTTATTACGAGAAGACATCAAACGAGTTTTCTAAAGAATAGAACATGAAATATATTTCAAAACATTTGTAGGGGTGACAACACAAAGTACGCTCGTTACTTTTGTGCTTTTAACAATTAGATGTGAAATTTTGTAAACTGCCTGTAGTTATAATATCATTGTGAATAGCATCTCGATGCTGCCAACACAAAGCAAAGAGACTAAATATATATTTAGTCTCTTTGCACAAAGCAGTCGAATCTTACAAAAGGAATAAACAAGAGCATAAAAGAAATACAAAAGATTTTTTCATCCATTGTTGATTACAAAATCAGTAAAGTTCTTTAGTTTGTTTATAAAAATTAAAAAACTTAAACGTAAATAGACCGAAGTTCTGTGTTTGTTAAAAACTATATTTTTTTCAAGTGATAATACTTATGCTAGATATAAGCAAAGGTATATTTTGCCTAATTGTGAAAATTGAGAAGAATATTAAAAGTAAATGATTGACGTAGCTGCAGCTCACGTTAATGTGATGAAGACGGAAGCAAATTATGCTAATACGATTCAATAATAACGAGCCATAAAATTAAAAAAAAGGAAACATTAAATAAATAAAAAAAATTGCAATATTGGATAAAGGTGAAAAAATGCAAGACGCAAATTAATTTCGATTTATTCTTCTCCACTTTCGCTCATGCGTCTGCTATCTTAAATTGAGCATGAAAATTTGCGTTCGCCTGCATTGAAATAAAACACTAACAACAGCTGTGCGGTTTAGTATTGCCATCCCTTAGTACTTAGACCAGCAGATAGCGATAGAAATTTAGTGCTGATCAACCACGTATGCCTTTCAGGATTCTGAACATGATATGGGTGTCTGGAGCATTTGAAGAAATGCGATTAGGGCTTAAGTTTACTTTGGCTCCCATTCGCCAATTTTTATTAAACCGAACTTTTCTTAAGTGCTCTTAATTTAAAGAATAAATATATAATCAAAAAGTGTCGGTCGGATCTAGTTTCGAAAATATAGAAATCGGAAGTTACGACAAAAACTTTTGAGAAAAGTCAATATACATAGGTTGGAAACCCCTAGTTTAGATATAAATTATCCTAAGAAAGATTATTTAATATGCTACAATAGTGGGAAATATATATTTTAAATTAAATCTATAGTTTTGGAGATATGACAATTTTTCTGTATCATGGCGATTTTTTTTTAAATCTGTTTTTTCCAAAAAAGCTGTTAATATCCTGTAACGTATCTTACCTAAGCCTAATTTTTCTCCTAAATCGTCATAATACGCAATCCATAGGTTAAAACACATGGTAGCTCATTAAATTATCTTTCTTATGGCACTCATATTTTTTATATCAATCTAGGGGCTCCCAAATTATATTGATTTAAACGTAAGCTATATCCGGAGTTTCTAATGGCAATGTCTCTGAAATTAGAAGCTAAAGTAAACCTTTTCCCGAATTCGTAATTTATTTATTTATAATAGATATTTTTAGCTAATTGAAGTGCGTGTGCTACTCGCATGAAAATTTTAAGAAAAAATAATCCATCGAAAACTCTTGGCATTCATCAAGAGCAGGGTATAAGAGCCAATGTCTACTCTTACATGTGTTAAAAATAATTTTAAGTCAGTCGAGCTGTCTACATATGTATACTACACCAAATGTTTATAAAAATATTTTACTATATTCAGAACAAAGGTCTGCATGAGTACACTCGAAACGATCATCATTTAAGCTTTCGAATGCAATATATGTAGAACATTTTATTTGCGATATATTTGCAAGTGAAGTACTCACCTCTTCTGCTTGGAGTTTCGATTTGTTTGGATTGATTTGTGGTTTTTGTGCACAAGGGCTCGATGGAGTCACAACGTGGCAAGTGGCTTTATACGCGTTTCGAGCGGACTCGTGCAGAACTTTAGTTCAGAATCCATGAGGTCAAACGATCAGCTCCAAATTTAAGTCACTAACTGCAGGTCTAACTGTACATAATATCTAATTCACACGAGCCAATTTTGCGCTTAAAATACACTTTCAGAATGCTTTTTTTATTTTCACATGTCACATTTTTGATATTATATTTTTACAAATCGCTTCCAGATGCGATTTTTTATTAAAATATTGTAATTACCCTTACATAAAAATTTCTATATTACATCCAATTTGTCCGAATTGGTGCGAGGGATACATTAAAACAATATTATGAAAAGATGTATGATGTCCGATGGCTATATCTTAGAAGCCAGCATCTTTTATTATATATTTTTAATTTTAAAATCCAACCCTATTTTTTAAATAATATAAAAAATTAAAAATATACCAGAAACAGTATCAAATTATAAACAAACAGCTGCTAAAAACTTTATAAAAAAGATTGTTATAAAATTTTTCATTAATTGGCGACTAAAATGGCAATTTTGGCATGATTTAGTGACGGAGCCAAGCACCTCTCATACAACAAAACCACTTAAACGCTGTATATTGCTAGATGGAAGTTTGTTGTTTGCATCAAGAACCTTACAAATTCCATGCGGATTGGACAATTGAGTGTCGCACTTCCCATCCCCTATTATCAATTCACGCCCACATTTTTCGTATTGCTGAAAATGCGAAGAATATACATCCGAAGTGACCTAAATTAGTGAATTGGGCTTAAGGAAAATTCTTCCAAAATTTCAGCTTCCTAGATCAAAACTGTGAACCACGCAAACAGTTTCTTTCCTATTACAATTCATATGGAGAAAACGACGATATCACTTTCGGTTTATTTGATGACCTGGATAACCTTAGACACGTTAGTATAGAAGAGATACTTAGTTTTATTACGAAATCTGGTTGGTTCAATCAAGGTTATAATCAACTACCCTGTTGTATCACAACAGATCAACTTTTGATGTACGTGAGTCGGTTCTGAAACTAACTGCCACTCCTATCTAACCTTAAAAAACATACAGTATGGAATCTCATCTTTCAACTTCAAAATATTTTTTTTTTTGTCTGTTATTAAAGTGGCACTTCGTCGCGCAATTATTTAGTTGTATGTGTGGGCAGTTTCTAAAAATTGAAAATTAAGCACTTTACTTGGGTGTCAGTTATTTTCATGAATGGCAACACTACTCAGCAACTATGCTATTATAATTCACAATAGTCGTATTTTTATTTTTTTTTTTTTATTTTTATTTTTTTTGACATGTGGATTCACCTGACCCCGCTGGCTGGCTGCATAACTTTAGTGTAAGACAAATTTTTCTTATTTTTTTCTCGTAAAACTGAATTTTTTTTATTAATTTTGATAAAATATTTTAATTTTATCGACTCTCTTGCTATGTGTGTTTCGCATATTTGTTATCAAAAAGTCAAGGGAATTGCATGCAAGCGAATAAGAGTAAAAGAAATTGCAACAAAGGACGGCCTAATTTTCAATTTTAATACAAAATAAAGAGAACTGAAAGTTAAAAAGGACAAAAAAATTATAAAAATGTGTACAAAGTTAATAACATTTTGTTAAATTGACGAGAACGCGTCTATGAAACAAAAAAATTGTAAAAAGATTTCACAACAAAAAAGAAACAAAATATCTGATTAAAAATTAAATGGCTGATTTTGATGCGATTTACGAGGATGAACCGTTGGAGGAGCATTTTGAGGATCAGACTATGGTTCTAGTACCGGAACCTATTGTTATACGCGGAGCGGGGAATATGACAGTGTAAGTTTTGTTTTTGTACTTAAATATTTGTTTTAATATATATGCTAAAAATTCGAAAAATGATATGCAACTGGCACTGCATTGTTTTTAGTTCAAGGTGAAAATTAGTGCAGCTGCAGCGGATACAAAAAAGAAAACCAATACCAACGTCAATATCAAAAACGAACGCGGGTAAATCCAACAAAATGACTGCAAACTCAAACATATGCAACATACGGTTGTCAATCAACATAAATTGAAATCAAAAGCCTATTCTGTTTGCTTCCAACAGCTAGAATATTTTTTGGAAGTAGGTGAAGGGACTTTGAAAACCTAACATTGTGCTATTGTAATTATTTTAGATTATCTTGAATTGAAGGATTCTCACTGTTTGATAATTTGATATTTAAACAAGCTTCCTGATAGAAAAGTGTCGTCAAATATCATATTTTGTGAAGGTTTAGTTCAATATAGGTATATTTGAACCATTTTAAAAGAATTGAACCCTATTAGGGGGCGTCCAAAAGTTATGTGTCTCAATTTCAGCCTTTTTTGAAACCTCACTTCCCATACGTAGCTCAATGCTAATTGCAGAACCTCCCCCAAGGACGTAATGTGGATGGGGTGACTCGCCTCAGACCTTTAAAATATAAGATATTTTGTATTGATGCACGCCACTTTGAACAGTTTGGCAAAGAGAGAGGCTCGAGTTCGGAAAGTTTGGACTTAATTTTCTCTTTTGAAAATACTCAACAGAGATTTGTGGTATCACTGGTGTGGACACCAAAGTGTCTATGTGGGTCGTCCAATTTACCCCTATAACCTAACGTTCTGTACAGAAATCATTCTTGTCAAATTCAAATATAGAATAAATGAAGTTCGTAAGATGCACTCCCCGCACCCACTATCCTCGCGAATGTTTCGTAGTGTTTCTCCGATTGGTACCGTAAGATTGGTATGCGATAAAACTAAAAAAATTATTGCAAATATGTTCTTAAAAAGGCACCGATATTGTCTTACAACAATAGATTTAAAACATAGATTTTTAGAATTATTTAAGTCATGAATAACAAGCCGTTCTACCGGGATTTGCTCTGTTGTTTATCAGCACTTTCAGTCATTACGCTTCGAAGGTCACGGCCTTATCTCAGAAAATACGAAAGTTCTCTGCTAGGCTGCAATGCTATTCAATGTAAAAGCCTTACTACGCGCTCTTATTGTGTAGTCTGCTGCCGAGTAAAAATATGTGATATGGAGATGTGTGTGACTACTAAGTCGTATTGTAACGTTTCTTGGTGTAGACATCTATTCTCAATATAATTTTTCATTATGTTAGTTAAGCCAACATCTTCGAATTAGCTGTTGCCGCTAAGGAATGGGGTCGAATTCAAATTATAAATCTCAGTCGAATCATGTAGATTTACTTAAATGATTTAATAAATAAAATAAAATCAAAAATAAATATCTATTCTAGGATTTGAACCCGTGCGTGTTGCGTCCTAAGCAAACGTAACGACTGACATAAATCTAAATTTTTTTTCACTATCGTCGGAACTTTAAGAATATTTGCCTAACATCTTGCATACTTTTTATATAGAAATGTAGACAGTCTGTCTGCTGTCTGCCAACTTTGTGCATGGAGATGTAGGCAACTCATTAAACTATACAGTCACTTTTCAAGCAATGAAACATTGTGTATAAAGATGTAGGCAAACTGCCTATGAAGCGGAAGTTGTTGGCTACAGGAAGGATGTTGATGTTTAATTAGACAAAACTCAACAGTTAAAATAAAATCGGGAAATAGATGAAAAAAAAAATAAATCACATCGCTGAAACGTACTATACAAAGAAGTTACTTTTCATCGATGAATTTTTCGAGTACTCTGCTTATTTGCCGCTGGGGTATTCACACTATGAAAGTTGTCATATATGACGGCTTATGTGATTTTTTATATGACTTCCCACATAGTCTGAAGGGGCTTTTAGAGTAATTGGTATAACGGCTTCGATATGCCACTAACCATCCGAACAATACGACACTACACGATTCGAACGCATAATCAAGTCTTAAAGATGGATCATAAATTTATTTTCCAAATGGGTGTATACTAGGGCGTATCATCCCCCATACAAATAAAAACTGTTCAACGGTGAACAGCCAGTTTGCCTTGATGTCCGATCGTGACGTATAGTACAGCTTTGTAAAACTTTCGACGAGCAAAAGATTTAGTGCTAAAAAATATCTTCCACATAAGGTAGACTTATGTGCATTGAATAAAATTTTTGTGTAAGGAATTTTATTGCATATCAATTTTGATGCTGAGCTTATTTAGTTATCCATTTGAATTCTGCTACTCCTAAAAAAATTAGAATGAAAAATGCCTTTATACTATAACTATTTTAGTGTAGAATAAATAACACATAGAAATTCAAAATGAATTGGATGGGGAAGAGGGTTTTAAAATGAAAATTACTCATGAAATGTACTTTAATTATTCATTATAACACTAAATGTAATGTCAAATTCTAAACATTCAACTCTGACCCTTAAAAACGTAGCAATAAATGTTTAAGATTTTAAATATTCACAACTAAACGATTTCAAATCAAGTACACAGATCTACGTAAAAAATTACTCTATTAATTACTTTTTATATTCTTCATTTAAGAAGTTAACTATGTAATTTAAACTTACTTAAATTATATTCCTATATTTCAGTTTTGGACTTAGTAATCGATTTAATACGGAGTTTCCTTCGGGTCTGGTTTCACGAGTAGCGCCTGAAGAATTTAAGGCCACAATTGGACGCATTAATGGCATTCTAAAAAAAACATTACCAGTGAATGTTAAATGGCTCTTTTGTGGATGCGTCTGTTGCTGTTGTACGTTGGGTTGCTCATTGTGGCCAGTGATATGCCTTAGTAAAAGGGTAAATATATATATAACTTATAAATTAATTGGATAATATTAGTTAACACATATTTTCATGTGTATATTTGCAGACACAAATTATGCTCGACAAACTACTGGAATGGGAAAATAGTCATTTGTATCATAAATTGGGTCTACATTGGCGACTGCATAAGCAACAATGCGATTCCAATTCAATGATGGAGTACGTTATACAAATTGAATTTATACCTAAAGCGCCAATCTATCGTCCGGATTAGAGTAGCGTTTTGTGTGGATTGCTATCAACTGCCGCTGCAATGCAGCGCAGTGTACAGTCGAGATTTTAGAGGAAAAAGTTGTGTGTTTTTTTTTTAGGTATAACTTTTTTTAGTTTGCAATTAAATTGATGAGGAGTGATATACACACGTGAAAATGTGTTATCTTTTAAAACCTACTGCAATTGAAATAAAAGTTGCATGAACATAAAAGTATAAATTGAAAATAATTACAATATCAAATCTGAAATACACTATTTATTTAGTTACTATTTAAGAGATGCATTGTGTTAAGAATTAAAATTCTAAGTTTTAATAAAACTAAAAAAACATTGCGTTAGTTTCAAATACTGGGAGTATCTGTTTTAATTTGTCAAATGTATACTGTGCAAGTAGGAAAACGTTGTTCATAATAATTTATATTGCTAACTGCGGAAGTTGATTAATATAATAAACTAATACATTTCATGTGTTAATAATTGGAATTGCGTTTTAGATAGTCTATTTGATTAAAAAATTTGTTTGCAATAATTAAAAACAAGAACTTCGTAAAAGTTCGTGTAACTATTTCAAATAACTTATCTCTTATATTTTTTACATGCTGTAACATTTATTTATAAGTTTTATAATATATTGTTTTTTACTAAACACCGTCTAAGAGATTCTTGCCTTTAAATTTGCCTGTCAATGTATCTTTATAAATATTTTGTAAATTTAAATAATTTAAAAGCAACCATATTTTTAAAGTAAAATATATTTTGTATTGAATTGTTCATAAATTTATTTAAAAGTCTATATTGAAAAGATTAACATTATGGCTTGCGGCAACGATTTACTGGAATTTCAGGAACAAATGTGTGATTCTATTTAGTTTCGAAACAATGCTATACTAAACTTTTGTAGTTAGCTAAAAACTAAACTATGAAAAACAAAATATATTGATCACAAAACCAATAGTACTATACTCTGAAGTTTCAAGAAAATTGTTGTTACATGCCAACTTTCTTTGATACTCGTATGGTGTGAAGTACATATATCAACTATTATAATGCTTTGTATCATGCATATATTCATTGTACCTTCATTTAGCTATTCATAAAATTTTAACCCAAATTGTATTAAATCCAATATAGTTTTGTATACTTAGTTAGCTTAAAATATTTAGTTTAGTTTAAAATTTTAAAGAATTTAAAAAATGATACTGTACATATTTAAAACAAATAATACATATACATACATACTTACATTTAATATGAAAAGAACTTCAAAATAATTGCATATACACAATTTTACGCAACTCATTTTATATTTAGTTTATTTGATCAAATAAAGCATGTTTGAAAATTTTTATAGATTACCAACATACTCGTATACATACATACATTTTCTCGCCGTTGTAGTTAATTAATTTTAAGGCTGGTCACGTGTAGGAAAATAAAAAAATTTTATTTTTGTAGCGCGCGTTATTTAATTCATAAACAATACACGGAAAAAATTTGCAGTATTAGCAACAACAAAATAAATACAAATTGGTTTTGCTTTCCGCAATATAGTGCAACAAACTTCCAAAGGAAAAAGCAAAAAAAAAAAATTGTTTCAAAATTTAAAATTTCAAATGTAGTTGATTAATTTTCTATAGTTTTCCAAAAATTATCAAAATAACAAAACAAACTTTATTTTTTAAAATAAAAAGGGGAAATCTAACCAATATCTTGTAAATAATGCAATAAGAAAAGTTGTAGTAAATATACAATAAATATTTTAAAAATATTAACAGAAATGAAATATAAATCGTCTGAGAATTCAATGTAAATTGCAAAATAAATAAAACTACTAAAAAATCTTAAATTGTATTAGTTAATAAGATTTAAAATTAATAAAAAACCAAACTTCGAAAATGTGAACTAAATTTGTTTCAATTATGTATGTACGTGTCAGTACATATTCATTGAACTATAACCGATTATCAATCTTCTGAAGATGACAGTCTCAAATTGTAAATATTAAATTCTGACTGGTGAATCTCGATGCGTTTGTCTCGGAGGGTCAAATTCTGAAACCTTCAAAAAATTATATTTTTTTCTTCCAACGATATATACATACTTTATGTATACAGCTATGAATATATAAATGGAACATTTTTTTATATTTTCTTTCATATGCTACAGAATCGTTAATGTTTTTAACAAAAAAAAAAGTGTTTTGTTTTTTGCAAAGGTATATCCTTGATATTTAATTCATATTTCAGCTATAATCCATTAACAAAAATAAAAAAAATTATCAAAATGTAGAATACCCGATGAAATGAGCTAGACACATAAATGGCACAATCTGTAAGAAAAGATGCAATTTTAGCACGATACTATTATAGTGCTAAAATTGCATTTTTTGACTTTGGTAAGCACAAAAATTTAAATTATTGATATCTTTTGACAAAATGAACCATTTTCAGTATTTGGACACATTGAACAATCATACGGAATCATATGCATTCCATTCCATGCCAATTAAGTGGACATTTTTGCAATATAATGACACTAAACACTCCTTCAAAGTAGTAAGTAATTGGTTTTGTGATGAAAAGATCGACGTTTTGGATTGGCCAGCCCGGAGCTCTTACTTAAATCCAATAGAGAACCTTTAGAACGGAGTCAAGGTTGAAATCGTAAAAAAAAATTATACAAATATGGACGATCTTTAGTCTGCCGCACAGAACGATTGTTATGCCTTATCCAAAACGAAATGCGTAAAAGTGTGCAGAGTGTGTGTCGCACGTATGGAGCTGTGGTTAATCATTGGGATTCTAGAAGAATGCCTTTTGGGATTCTACTGAAAATATCTTCAAAATGGTTAGAGTAATTGATTAACCACATGATACCTTTTTTGTAGAGCGTTCAATTTTCTATAGAAATAATTGAAGCTCATTTGAGAATAATTATTTTTTAGTAAGTTACAAAATTCAAAACAAAAAAATAATTTTCCTTAAAATACTTCAATCTTTGACCTTGAATATCTTTCAAATGGGAAGATTAATGAAAAAAGTGTGTGAGATCATTTTTGTAGAGCGTTTAATTTCCTACAAATATTGACAATGCAACTGGTTTAACAATCTATTGGTGATAAGATATGACCATTTTTATATGAGACTAAATTAAAAATGGAAAACTATGATGAGCATAATCTTCCCGTTAATATTAAGAGCTCAGATTTGGAAAGTATTTTCTAGAGGTACCTAGGAACTGGTTTTCGTGTGTCGGATCCAAAAAAAAAATATTTGATGCATTCTTTTAAGAAAGTATTTTGAGTGAACCATAAATTTTTTTGAGCAAAAATATTTGGTTTTCAAACTAAGTTTTCCTTAAACATACCTACAGTAAGCAAAAGTTAAATGAACCCTTAGATGAAAACTAATGCTCTGACGGACGACCTTTAAGGATATTATTTGTTCAAAACGATAAATTTAAGTAATCGAAATGTATAAAATTGTTTGGAATAAACTACCCAGCAAAACCTATAACCGTTACAAAATTTATCATTCGAGCGCTAAGATTCTGGTATTTAAGCGGCTAATTTTGTTAAAGAATCGGGGGGAAAATTTACCACATCTTCCCTTTTTGTATGAGAATGCTTGTGATCCTGCTTTCTGGTCTTCCCATTTAAATTTCTACTATGTTGGAATACTTTCAATATTAAAGTTGAGGGAACTTTATTGTAAATATAGTGGGGTGAAGTTGATTAATGCACGGACACTTATTCCAAAGAGGGCTGGTAACATCGATCACCAAAGTTGCCATTAAGAGTTACATCTGACGCATCAGAACGATTCTAGATATACATACATACGTGTACTTACAAAATAGCGAAATATTGTTATATGCAGTTCTAATCTTTGCGAATTATAACCCTGAGCAGTTGGCTCTTCGGGTCTTATCGTTTGCCACACATCTCAAGCATTAATATATATTCATAACAAATTACCCAAAAATCGGAGGAAACCTATGTTTGGGACAGCATTCAATAATGTAACCATGGATATTATGTTTAGGCCTCTTCGAGCTCTATCATTTGGCATACATTTTGAGGTGTAATATTATGCAGTTTTAATTAAAACAACGAAATTGGGCGAAATTCGGTAATTTTTGGGCATCAGGAATGGCTTTGGCAAGGCAACCGTGGTTGATTAGTTTCACCAAAATGCATTACTATCTTTTCCGTATATCTTATCCTGTAATTTTATACACTCGGCTTTTCTACAGCGGTTTCCTCGAGATATTCAAAATGTCGTGCCTGTCTTAGAGGTTAGAACTTCATGCAGTTTCAATAATGGCTTGTAAACAGTGGCTATCCTGAATTTTTATCGATGTGTGGAAAAAAGACAGGCATGAAAATATCCTGATCCTATATATTGTACATATAGATGCAGTACATAAATGCGTATTTCGTTATTAAGACTACTTCTGAAAATGAGCTCTTGGTGAATTCTGCAAACTGCAACTTTCAGTTGTCTTCTGTTAGTGAGTCGAATGTTGCTCTTCGAATGAGTTTAAGCCATCATTTCATCAAATTTATTTGCGTGTAAAAATCATCATCTCTCACCACTGCAGCCTAGTTTTCGCACAGAAATTAGCTTGCTCTTCGGGATAATATTAGATATCTTATGATATGGCTTATGAGAGTGTTAAACACTTCTTAGTGTGTTACAAATTAAAACTTAAGTTATTGCGTTTTCAGATATTGCTGTTCACTTTATGAAAAGGTACCTTGAGGACGTGTCTCAAAGAGTTGGCAATAAGTACTCTAAAGCTCCAATAATCACCTGTGCTGTTCATTTTGTAAGTAACATTTTATACATTTCTATGCGTGCGTATGCTGATGAGCTGCAGCTATATTCATCTAAACATTCTGCCGCCCGCGGGTAACTGCGGCAGAACTCAAGCAGAGGCTACGTATACTTAAACTCGTTCCCTAATTTCCCCTGATATAGTTCACGCACATATTGATATGCGTTGGTGTAGGTTTAGGCTTAGATGGCTTAGGTTTTCCAGATTAATTTCCTTTTTTATGAGGTTTACAGTCTTTGAAGAGTTTCTTATCGGAAACTGAATTTGAATTGTTTGTATGACCACCAACGAACAAACCCTGGACCGATTGGCGATTGTGATCCTCAAAATCCGCAAATGAAATATCATTCAGACACAGAATAGAATTGAAGATTCTGTGTTCCTCAGGGCTTCAAGGTCAGAAGCGATTAGTTTTTCGGTTGTTGTGGTCGAAAAAAAAATTATAAGCTTCAATTTAAGACTAGAAGGAAGGCTCTATGGTACCAGATTTAGTACCCACGGGTATTCAAAAAATGACCAAAAACACCGATTTTCAAACTACTATTTTCTCAAAAAACTATGCTGATGGACAACTTTTGAGCCTAGATTGGTTTTGAGCGTGGAAAAATCTATCGAAAACATCCAGTCGCTAGCCATTGGCAAAACTGTTATATACCAAAAATATCTAGGCTGTGCTTAATGAATAAATAATTACAAATATAAAAATTGCATTAGCATATTTTTAGGTTTGCAAATTAGAGACGGATGTAAATCCTGAGCAGCGACCCAAGGCCGCCCACTTCTCCTGACTAACCATTTGCCAAGCATTCAATGAAATTGATTGAATTTTACTGTCTTTGCTTTGTCTTAGTCTTCGCTAGCCAGTCTTTTTTCGTTAATACTACATTGCCTATTTTTAGGCTCAACGGTGTAACCAGTTTAGCCTAAAACTAGTTTAGCCGGTAATATATATATCTCGATTCGTCTCTACTTTGCAAGCCTAAAAATATGTTAGTACATTCTTTATATTTGTAATTAATTGCTCATTAAAGCGACAAAATATGGAAAATATTGTGTTCTATCTCGTGTGTATCTGACATCATGTCTTTCAAGTGATTTATACATCGCTCTACAGTAGGTATTAAGGCATAAGAGACATGCGGTGTCTTTACCATGATTTTATATCTTGTTCTAGCAAGGTATTTTAAATCGAAAACTTTGTTATAAAGGCAAAGTATCTAATTAATCACGACACAAAGCTATTTTAGAGATATCACTGTTTTGTAAGCTGGATTTTTTTCTTCAAAACTTCCCCTGATGCTAGTAGAAATTTTTCTGTAACTATCCACTTCCGCACCCAGCACGTGAATATAAAATCATTTGGGAGGTTATTCTGTATACGAAAAACTTACATATTATGGTGTATTTTTAGAAAATTTTTTGTTTGGATTTTATTTATTTTTTGCCTATATCTTAGCTTGAGGCTTGAAAATAATTGTCCCAATATTTGAGCATCCTATGGAAGCAACGACTCTTGCCGAAACGCAAAAAAAGAATCGGACTTTGGCTTTTCTGTATTTTCGTTTCTTCCATATGAATTGTAATAGGAAACAAACTGTAGAAAGCTGAAATTTTGGGAAAATTTTCTTCAAACCCGATTCTATAATATAGGACTATGAGACCGCCCTTCGGGTGTATTTTGTCCGCATTTTTAGCCTCACGAAAAATGTGGGCTTGACAATGAGGGGTGGCCTCTCCCATACAAAAAAAAAAGTACCCAAAAAGCCATATCTAGAGTAGATTTTTTCTATGTTTTTGTTAAATCTCAACGGAATCGGAAACAAGCTCTGTTCGCGCCGTTTACAGGTTTAAGCTAGGAAGCTAATGTAAAGGTAAAAAAATAAATAAAATCCATTTAAAAAATTTCTAAAAAGCACACCCTTGTAATTTTGTATGTTTATTTTAAAGAAATCAGTTATGGTGTACACTTTTTGTATGATGAATTATCAAAAATTTTAATCTACTGAGTTTGCATTAACTTAAGAAAATTAACTTTAAGATTCTCTTTTTAATGAAGTGTTAAAAATTAAATTAAATAAATAACATTATTAAGTTCTTACTTTTCATTATTTATTTTACCATTTATTTAGCATGCATCCCCTATTATACGAGTAGATACATATGCTAAATGCCTAATGGTCATGCTGATGTCTCGTTATTTGCACTAGACATCACGAGTGCAGAGTTAATGGCAAATGTTAGCACACTGCTCTCATTCACTTAATTGTTGGTTTAGGTCCTTCGTGATTGTCGATGTAGCGCACCTGGCAGCAGATCACGTACATGACAAATTCACTGTTAAGTGTTTGCTCTTTGCACACTTGGCACATCGCAGAGTGATTCCTTAATGGACAAAAGCTAACAGCTTCATTGAAGCTAAACTAGCAAAATGTAACACTCCAAAATAATGGTCAAATTCCAGTCTACTCAAAATGCAATGTCACATCTGACTTATGGCAAGAATAAAATGGTTGCATTTGGAGCTTTTGTTCAGCTACTATATTTCACCGAATAACTGTGTGTTGACTGCTTTAGGGAACCATTCTGACAAATCTAATTAAATAAAAATAAACAAATAGTACCACGTGCCATAGTGCATCTTCATGGATAAGATTTTGTTCGTGCAAAGGTTCTAGGGTCTTAATGTCTCGTTATGTTAGAACAATAGTTTTCTTTTTTTCCTGTGATATTTATCGACGGTTAAGCGCACAAATGTGAGTACATATTATTAGAAAACTGCGTTAAGTGCAGAAGAATATTCATTGATGAATTATACGTGTCCTGCACACTATCAGCAAATGGTTCTTCTAATAGACTGGTTTCCTATTCCTTATAAAATAACGAGATACTAATTTTCTGCTCCTATGACATAAAACAAATAAAAGTGGTTGGTAAGATAATAAATAAGAGTTACGACTACTCCGATTAGTAATAAAATAAATGCATTGATGTTGATAGAGTACATCTAGGAACGTATTTAGAAATTTGCCGCACCTTTCCTCAAAAGAAATGTTTCCATGAATAAGAAAATATGGAGTGAGAAATCCTTACCAATAGACTGGAAAATTAAATGCAATCGTCCATAACCGATTTTGTAGGCATATGTAAGAAATACTTCTAAGTCTTTTAGACAGATTGTATTTTTTTACCCTATGTCTTAGCTTGAAGCTTAAAAATAATTGTTCTAAGACTTGAGCTTCCTAGCTCCAAACTGTAAGCGACGCGAACAAAGTTTCTGTCTGATTTCGTTGAAATTTTAGGAAAAACGGACTTACTAAAACATGCAAAAAGTCTATCTAGAGTGCCAAGATTTTTTATTGTATGGGAGCAGCCAGCCTCTGTTGAAAAACCACGCCCATATTTTTTGTGGGCAAAACGCCCACTGTCTTTGGTTTTTTTGCTTTTTTGTTTTTCCATATGAATTGTTGTTGGAAACAAACGGTTTGTGCCGTCCGCAGATTTGACCTAGAAAGTTGATATTTTAGGAGAATTTTCTTCAAAACCGATTCTATATTATAGCGCTATGGGAACGCAAATTAAAAAAAAAATCCCTTTGGGTGTATTTTGTTAACAGTTGGTGTCCTCTCCCATACAATAAAAAACACCTAGCACGCTCTATCTTGCCACCTAAGGTAGATTATTTCTACGTAGGAAGTCCACTTTTCGTAAAATTTCAACGAAATCGGAGAAAAACTCTGTCCGCGCCGTTTACAGGTTTGAGCTAGGAAGCTCTAATTTTGGGACAATTATTTTTAAACCTCAAGCTAAAATGTAGAAAATAAAATATACAAAATAAAGTCCATCTGCAAAACTTTGAGAAATATCACCCTAATTAACGTACCTTACATTTTTGTGAAATGCTTCATATACCCGAATTTATTGTTAATTTTATTTATTTTATCTTAAGTTGAATTGTAATTCCTTTATTTAAAAAGTTAATTTATATTTTAATGTGCGTATATGAAAAAAAAAAAAAATAAATTATTTTAAATAAAACTGAAAAATATTTATTCAATTTTTTCTGGTTCTTATTTTGTTCTCTTGGGGTAAGGTCAGAAAAATACATATCTTCTTTTTTCCTCGCTTTTAATTGATCTGTTGAATCAAATAAGTTGGGCCCGCTTTATTGATTTCCCGGTTAATAGATCCAAGCTTTTGCGCCGTTAAAGGATCAATTAAGCGGAGTCTACTGTATAACCAAACATTTTTTATAATAAATGGGTCAATATAATAATTTAAACTATGAGACTTGCTTCATATCACTGGGGGAGTCTATATCGAGTTTTTCTTTTATTGATCACGATATGTCTGCATGTCACCACTGTGCAATGGTATTCTTTTCAAATTTAGATTACAGAATTTTCATGAAATACTTCTGCACGTGTTTCTCAACTGTATAAATCTAATGTCCACTTAACTTTATTTGAAAAAAAGTGGAAGAGATAGCAGTAATCCACAAAAGAAAAAGGTTCTCGAGTTCACTTACGTGGAAATGATAAAAAAAATGTATGTTGAAAAAAAGTCCACGACCGTATGCGATCACTCACTTCTACAGCTTATGAAATATTTTAGCTCTCGAACTAGAAAATGAATTCTGGAAAAGAGCTGTGATGCTTCCATTTCTTAAATTTTGAAAGTATATATAGATATGTAGGTACTGAAGGTACAGAAAATTCCCCATAGTTTTTTTAATATAAAGGATGTAGAAGTAACTCCTGTACTTCATAATTGTAAAAAATTATGTTGGTTTTGAGTCAATTTCAAGTTTAAATTTTAGTGAATTTTGTAAATTTCCACAATTAGTAAAAGCTGTTCATTTTTATCTATTGCGATCCGTAATGAAGAAAAATAAACACTTTGTGCAGGGTGACGCAGAAGGACATTTTCGTTTTAGCAATTCAATAATTTTTGATTATTTTTGTAAATTTCGCAAAAAAAGATTTGGAGAGAGCGATATACAATTGAATTAAAAAGTCAACTGTGCATTTTTTTGAGGCAGTGTGTATATAGTCGATAAGCAATGGAGCTGAATTCCAAACAAATGGCATTGTTAATAAGCAAAACTTCATAACATGAACTACGAAGAAACTAAGAGCAGTTCATCAGCGACAATTACACTCACTTTAGGGTTTTGTGCTATATGTCATCTGAAAGGATTACTGGGCTATATTTTTTTAGAAAATAAAGCCGTTGGTGCAGTTACCAATTAATTACCAACCATTAGCAATAGGTTGGATCCAAAATGCAAACTCTTAGGGACACAATTTCTCTGTTACGAGACATTTTCAACGAGAGCATTATTTCGCGCAGTAAAGACTTTAATGTGTAACCGTCTTCAGCGGACTTATCCGCTGCTTACTGTTATCTTTGGGCCTTCTTAAAAGTACACCCACATCAATAAGCAAATCTCTCAAACCAAAATCAAGATTCACACTGAAATCAGTGCCGGACTATCTGAAATTTTACGAAAGATCATGGAATATTTATTGGAAAGAACACAAATATGCGAAGGAGAAAACGACTACCATTTGGAAGACGTAATCTATTCATTTAAGTCAATAACATTGTACATTTTACTGTGTAAAAATAAATATTTTTTCATTTCATCAAAAAATAAGAAATTTTGAAGGTCGTACAAAACTATTTCACTTCCGAGTGAATTTCATATGAATTTCATATGAAATCATGTGATTTTATTTCACTTTCATTTGGGAGTGAGTTGTAGAACATACCTGTATATATCATTAATTGATTCAAAATGATTTAATTGATTTCACACCGTTTTTGTCACCAGCCATAATTTTTCAATTCCCAATATCATTTCAAAATAGCCTTAAGTGATACTGTACCCATGCTTAAAATTCACCACTCTATATTGCATACTCGTCATTAAAGTGGTGTCGCAAGCAAGAATAATTTTTAAAAGAGCTTTTGATATTATAAGTTTTTGTTTTTTAAATAAAAATTAAATTAAATGAGTTCCAGTTGAAGTGGCACTTGCCGCAAATTGATAATATTGAAGTACGATTATTATTTACGTCCGAATATAAATAGAGGTCTTTTAATAAGCGAATCACATCATAAGTCACAAGCATAACGACAAGATGAAAGCAATAATTTTACTATCCGTACTTTTGGGCGTGGCGTTGGCTAACGAGGTTCGTCTTAGAAACAACTGTCCATTCACTGTATGGCCTGGTATTCAGGGTAATCCTGGCAAAGGTCAACCAGAAAATGGAGGTTTTGCTTTAGGAAAGCATGAGACCAAGACAATAAATTTCGCTAATAGCTGGGCTGGTCGTGTGTGGGCCCGAACTGATTGCAATGGTGCTGGACATTGTGAGACTGGTGATTGCGGCAACAAGATTCAATGTAATGGCGCTGGTGGTGTGCCACCAGTATCATTGGCTGAAGTCACTTTCCATGGAAATTCAGATCTTGATTATTATGATATCTCACTTGTCGATGGTTATAATTTGCCAATTAAGATGGTACCTACTGGTAAGTACTGTACAAATTTAAATGAATTCGAAGTATTTCAATTGGATTAAATAAATGGGTGTAACAAGTAGAGATTTATGATGCAATTTTGAGTCGGCTTTTAAAGCTTACATAATAAAACTTTCCGGTGTTCGGTTGTAGATGGTGAGGTTGTAGAGCTATAACTTTTGAGCCAACTACACCCAGTAGCTTATTGAGGGGTAGGGGAGGCAGAGGGGGCCGTGAGAACCTCTTTTTGTTTTTGGTGTGGTAAATAAAGTTTTTGTTAAAAATCACGAAAATTTGTTTCGGCGAATAATTTTTTTGTTCCGGGCGCCCGATATGCACGGTACGCCTCTGAGTAGACCGATCTCGCAACACGAGACTTTCTCGGTAGTGGGCTTAGATCCTCTGAAAACTTGAAATATAGGTCCGGAGTTTTCAAACCCTGCTAAGTTTTCAAAGTTAGAATTGGGAGAATCATCATTCTTCTGATGATGAAGCATCGCATCGCCATTTGCGAGAGGAGGTATTGCAAAGATAAAACTTTCGCTGCTTTAATGTACCAAAACGAAATAAGGATGTTGTTATAGTAGTTAGACTCTTCAAAGGCGAGGTATTTGGATTAGAGTGTAGGCGTACTTTCAGGGATAGGGATTGGAAAAGAGGACAAATTATACAGAAAACACCAACACAAGAGAGCTAAGTTCATTAGAAGCACAAATCATTATATCTAGTCATCATTACCTCCGATGAAAACAATATAACACTGAGTATCTTTCGAAAACATAAATGAAAAACAATATGCATTACTAAATCTATTTATTATTATACAGGTGGATACAGAAAGACCAGCAATAGTCGTTATGATTGTGCCTCAGCCGGTTGTCACTCTGACCTGAATGATAAGTGCCCCAGTGTACTGGCCGTAAAGAATTCATCTGGTGTGACCGTTGCCTGTAAGTCTGCCTGCTTGAGATTCAACACTGATGAATATTGCTGTCGTGGCGCATATGGTACTTCTGAGACATGTAAGGCCAGTCGTTGGCCCGTTGACTATCCAGCCATCTTCAAGAGTGCTTGTCCCGATGCCTACTCATATGCCTACGATGACACCAGCTCCACCTACACTTGCAAGGGTAATCCAAATGCCAGTTACGAAATTGTATTCTGCCCTTAAAAATCTGTTGCATTTATAATGATATGTATAAATATTGGAATGCAGATCTAAATCGAACTAAGATTCCAATTATTACTTTTTTATTTTGTTTAAAATTTATTATTTTTAACAAGTTTTAATAAACAAATATTGGTTTTTAGAGTAACAATGTATTTATGTATTTACTTAAGTGATCGTAGGTTTTATATACTCGTACTTTTTACTTAAATTGGACAAATACGATGTTATATAAAAATAACATCAATAGGAGAAAATAATATTACTTTCACGAGGGCGGATCGAAAAGTCTGTCAAAAATGGCACTAGCAATTATTTTATTTTTTTGATTAAGCTTGGGTTCAGCTTCTCTCTCTAAGGCTTTTAAAAAAAAGAAGAAATAAGATTTCTCAATCTCTAAAACTAAGCTATTTTACATAAATTTTATCGAAGTTTGAAGAATCTTTGTTTTCAGACATAGAATAGGGTAAATAAGTTATCAATTTCAGTGACTGCCCGCACTATCCAGTTAACCTTGCAGTCTGCATGAGTGCACTGGAAACGATCATCCTTTAAACTTTCCAATGCAATAAACTTCGAATGCTTGAACTTGTGTAACATTTTATTTGCAAGTGCAGCACTCACGTCTTCTGCTTGGTGTTTCTATTTGTTTTGGTCTATGGTTTTTGTGCACAAAAACTCGATTGACTCGCAACGTGGAGAGTGGCTTGATAGTCGTTTCGAGTGCAGTCATGAAGACCACTATTATCTACGGTAACTGACACTATTTACAAATGAATATGTATGTTTTCTTCATGCAGCGTATGGAGAATTGTACCTTTACTTTAACGTTTGAATTTGGATAGGTGATAACAGGAAGCCTTGTCAGAAACGTTATGGTTGTGGTCGTTTTGGGGGAACCTAGAACTTAGTTGCTGCATTTTTAGGTAATTTTTTTGAAATTGCGAAGCAGAAGTGAGCTTTGTGACTCTGTTGGTACAGTATGGGCTACAGGTAGTCCCCGACTTGCGACCGAGATAGGTTCCTAGTCATCGGTCGTAAGTCGATTAAGTCGTAAGTCGAGTTTGTACATATTTTTGGGACTCCCCGAAACTATTTTAAGCGTTTTCTATGAAAAAAATTGAAAAAAAAATTGGTCGTAAGTGCGAATAGTCGTAAGTCGAACGGTCGTAAGTCGGGGACTACCTGTATTTATAAACGCCGAAGAACTGTACGCAAGGTAATAAGGAAACTGCACTATGTTGCCAATATGGATGCCCATGAGGTGTAAATAGAAACAAAGATAACCGAAGGTGATATGTCTGACGAAGATGGGATGTTGTATTAGATGGAAGGAGATGATAAGAAAGCCTCTGTTCGAGAAAATAAAATATATTTTAAAAAGCTAGAGCTTGGGGGGACTCTGTAGTAGTTTGAAGATGAACCCGTGGAAGTAGAAGAGCAAGAGCTGCATAGTCCGAAGAGGAGAAAGTAAATTTTTTTGTATGCATGGTTCAAGACGGAACAAAATTTAGAAAAACTCTACCTGTATTGCAAGACATGCGGAAACTGAATATATTCCGTGAGACCCGTTTCGTTGATCTATGTCTATGTATATCTAACTAACATGCATATATAAAACAAAGTCGTGTTAGTTACAACATTTACAACTCAAGAACGGCTGCATAAATGGCATAGCTTAGGCTATAAAGCTTTTAGTAAGGGTGCATACTTATGGTGGCCCTCACAAAGTATTTGTTAAATTGAATTTTTAAAAAGATTTTTTGATTCTTTTTTAAATGTTTCTTATGGTCTATGGAAGGTTTTTGCATAGTCTACAAAAATTGTTGATGAAACGCCCTTAAAAATCAAGTTCATCCAGGGGCACCGGAAGATCTCGTGCGTGTGTTTAGTACTCCACACGCGTGAGACTTCTTCATGTGGAGTTCAATACGGGAATCTTTGATTCAACACAGAAATTCGTGCATATGTTCATCGTGCACACACTCGCTTTGATTCTGTTCCGAATTTGGGGTAACTATTCGATACATTTTTTTTTCAAATTAGCGCTGCACTTATCATCGTGGCTGCCCTGATTTAATTTGATGGCAAGATTGGTTCTTGCAATTAAGGCTGTCACGACTATTACCAATACGACAACTTGACCTAAATTCAGAACCTAAATTTGGAACAGAATTGGGTGAGTGTAAGTTAAAAGCTTCACTCGTTGATATAGGTATCAACCTATCGGCTCGTGAGCCGTCAATCAGATCGAGCGCTGATTGGTTGATACAGAGCTGTAGCCGGACTGTTACTATGCAACTGCTAAAGCTAGTTAAATATAAGGGCCTAAGGACAAATGCGTTTGCCTCAACAAAAGATGTACTTCTGACGAAATAAACTTTCTTTTATGCACACAATAATCACTGAGAACTTTAATGCAGATATCTTTAATTTTTTCACTGATTTCTCAACCCTTCCTCGATATCTACAAATATCGAGTCTCGTTATAACAAGTACAGAATTCTTCTGCTCTTCACAAGGCTCTTTCTATGTTCACGGTCATTAAACATTTCCCTGTTTTACGGATTTCGAGTACCAGCTACCGTTTCCAAGATGATTGATGAAGGTAGCGCATCCTATAACCCTGAGAGTTTCATTTTATAGGACCAAATGTGGCGTAACTGCTTTTCGTTTTGTTATTTGAAGCATGAGACTGACGTCTTTATTTAAACAGGTGATAGGTATAATGCTGTCGAAATGAATAAAGTTATCCCTTTCTCCTTTTTTTCCATATCTCTAAAACTTATCATTGAATTTTAATAAAAGTGTTTAAGTGTAGATTTCATATAATTCATTAATATTGCAGCTAAAAAAATTTAAAATTTGACGTTCGTACTGAGAATTTCTTAAATTTTAACATATTTCATTTCATCTCAACGCGGGAAGTTTGATTTTCAACATTCTTTCTCTGTTAGCATTTTCAGACTTTTTTCGATTATTTTCGATACCATTTTACACTTCCACAACTATTTGATACACCTTTTTCAATAATATATAATATAGGGCTTTTCAATACATTCTAACTTTCGAATTTTTCTCAGCTATTTTGGCTTATTCAGCTTTTTTCAATCTCTTTTATCGGTTTTTTCAAAATTTTTAGGCATTATCCAAAGTTAAACGCTTTCAGCTTTTTTTAACATTTGAAAATTTTTTAGACTTCTACATTTTTCGACTTTTTCAAAATTTTTTGAAAAATACAACAAAACATCATTAAGTTGACATGTCATGCCGCTACTGCTTGCATTCTCTTGTATTTATTATAATGATATTTTAGAATGGACAAGATAGAGGTATTCCATTGTGGAGCATGTAAAAGTCTCCAGTACTTTTTTGTTTTACTAAATCTTCCAGTATCGTATTTTAATAGCTCATCGTATACATAGTATTGAAATCTTGCATTTATAAAAAGTGCCATGTCCACAAGTCTAAATGGACCCACTTTTTTTCTATCGTATTGAGTTTGGTAGCATTTACTTTAATATATAGCTTTCTAAAGATGTATCATTTGTTCGGGCTAGTTTACTTTTGTTTATTTACCTAAATAGCACTGTTAGGAATATATTTTTTGTATGAAAGGTTTCACGCTCTTTTGGAAAAATCTGCAAACTTTTTGTCTAGTGCTTGTTCTTAGTATTTCTGTGCAGATTTGCTGACTTATGTAGTTCGAACACGAAAGTCAACGACATTGAGAGCAGAATAGTTCGAGAGAACGGAAATTAATTTAAGATTTAACTCAAAAAAAAAAAAGGCAGCAAATTTAACTACTGCCCCCCCCCCCCCCCCACGTACGTCCGAATGACTAGCTACACTCCTGGATGATATATGTATGTAACTTGTATACTAAATTTCGTTTAATTTCTTACGTATTTACAGACAAATAGATGACAGACATGGCTTTTTTGATGAATGAGGTGATGCCAGTCATTTCATTTGATACAATTTTGTATGAGAAGCAAATCTCTGGGTTGCAAAGACGCAGTTTAATTTACACAACTGTGTACATATGTAATTTATTGCAATTTTTATTTTTTTACAATAAACAATTAAATATATAGATTTCCAAGAAATGATACAGAAACTAGCAAAAACAAATATGCTATCCAGATGTTAATGAATTAACGCAAACTCAACTGGTAATATGTGGGTGCTTGGTTAACATTAGCGTATAAATAGAAGTTTGCTATCAATGCACCACATCATAAGTCAAAAGCACAAGCTCAAGATGAAAACAATAATTTTGATATCAGCACTACTGGCTGTTACTGTTGCGAACGAGATCCGGTTGCGAAACAACTGTCCCTTTACAGTATGGCCGGGTATACTTGGCAATCCCGGACAAGGACAACCGGAAAATGGCGGTTTTGAATTGGGTCGCTATGAGACCAAGTCCATTAATGTGGGTAACTATTGGGCTGGACGCGTGTGGGCTAGAACTAATTGTGACGACGCTGGACGTTGTGAGACCGGTGATTGCGGTGGCCGGATTCAATGTGATGGTGCTGGCGGTGTGCCACCCGTATCATTGGCGGAAATTACACTTAAGGGATATAAAGGCTATGATTACTATGATATCTCACTAGTTGATGGATATAATTTGCCAATTAAGATGGTGCCCATCAGTAAGTTTCTTTCGCATTTATATAAAATCGAATAATTACTAAAGTTATGACACATCTCATAGGTGGCTATACTAAAACTACATACAATAAATATGATTGCAATGCAGTCGGTTGTCACTCCGACTTGAATGCCCGATGTCATAATGTGTTGGCCGTGAGGAATTCAGACGGTTATACTGTTGCATGTAAGTCAGCGTGCTTGAGATTCAACACTGATCAGTATTGTTGTCGTGGTGATCATGACACCCCACAGACTTGCAAGTCCAGTCATTGGCCAAAAAATTACGCAGCTATCTTCAAGCGCGCTTGCCCCGATGCATACTCTTACGTTTATGACGAATCGACTTCAACTTTCACTTGTAAGGGTAATCCTAACTCTAACTACGAAATTGTTTTCTGCCCTTAGGCGTTTGTTAATCGCGCTCTAAGTGAGATATGAAACATTGGTATAAGTGTAATTTAAAATTATTTCGTTATTAACAAGTTCCTCGATATGTTTCAATCGTTAAAAGTTTCTTAAATAAATAGTTACATTTGGTGAAAGCTTAATTACTGAAGTTATTTTTGCTAAGTGCCAATACCAACAAAGCCGCATCTGTGCCATTTATAGGTCGTACATAAACGCGTGTAGATCAATTTTCCGGTGTACAATTTTGCTTACTTTTTGGCGTAAAATTCGATCTGGAAGCCAATTTTCGAGATAAAATTGTAAACTGCAAGCAAAAATATAAAAAAAAACATAAAATAAAAGATTTTTAAATACCAAAATGGAATGTGGTGTTGAATATGACAGTATTTGCGTTTGGGCGATATTTATTTGTTTGCTTGAACGATTTATCAATGCTTTCAGCATATAAGCGACTCAAATAGCGTTTGTTGCAATAGAAGGTTCTGCAGTTTCTGCGAAAGTAAATGTCCTTACATTTATTTGCTGTTATCAAGTTGTTTCAGTGGCACACCAGGAGACTCATGCTAACAACAGTACTGCTGTTTAGAATACTGTCGTGGAAAAGCTCATTGATGTACAAAGTGAATCTAATTATTATGATGAGATTAACGTCATCATGAGAAAATATTCTGAGAGCGAGGACGCGATGCTTTATTACTGAAAGTGCCTTAAACAATAAAGAATAAGAAGAGGAATAGTATGAAAATTATTTAGAAGGTATGACATCATATATGGAAGATCAGCTTAGAAGGCAGTTCGCATTATCAAAGGATTAAACACAAGCTTATCAAATAGATTTAATGGAAGTGACACTATCAGCCGTGCTCCCATTTACAGTTAGTTTTGCGATTTGCGTTTTAATACAAATCGTACGATTTCATTTTTAGATGCTCCGGAATTCGTTGATTTTAGTTATCGATATGTTTCATTTTCACTTTGTTTTTGGCAATGTATAACAGCTGTTCCTTCATTTACAAACGCAACTCTGTCAGACATATCGATAATTGTATTTATCAAATCACATATCGCTCAAAAGCAAATCGCAACTTATTGTTGTTTTGACAAATTTTTTAACATTAAAATTTGAGGTGTGGCCAGTAAATATTTACTTAAACAATGAAATCAACCTGAATGAATTTTGTTTTTAAGTACGCCAAAATTATTTTAAGACATTACAGAAGAACATAAAAAAAAATTTTGATTTTAGTCTGTTGTTTATTTATACGAAAACGGTAATTTACTTTTCATTTCACCGACCCAACAGCTTCCGATTTGAAACCAGAAACATTTTGTGATTTACGAAAATCGGAGCACGTACATTTGCTATTTGGAAAGAAAATCGCAATATTTTTGCGTTTCCGAAAATGGGAGCATGGCATCTTCGCGTTGATTAGCGCTTGCCAGGAACGACTTACTTGGCTATTTTCCTATTGCTTGCTGGACATGTCCAGATTATTTAGATTATATTGATGAGACGCATATCATTATAGATCCCCCTGCCGAATGCAAAGTTGACAATAGGTTTGTGCAAAATATATCGATTATCGGTATCCGCGATATTTTTTTCGATAGTTATTGGCGATATTTTTTATTTTGATACATCGAAATTCGATTTTATTTTTCGACTTTCGAATTTCAATAATTTTGTTTAAAGGTAGCTTCGAATCCAATAGAAGAAAAACTCGTGTAGTCCTAGCCTAACAAGGTAATTATCTGACGAAAGTTGCTTGTGGGCAACCTTGGGCAATAGTGGCAACAAAAAACGTTTGTCACAGGAAAAGTTATAGTATATCTAAGGAAGCAATTTAACAAAATTTGGAGTTCGATTGGGGTGTTTCGGCAGATGAGGAAAGTGGAAAATGAGTCGGGAATATTTTATAGGCAGATGAGGGAAGTGGAAAATGAGTCGGGAATATTTTATAGTAGCTTACGAGATATTGCGGGAAAAGGAGAAAGCAAAGAAATCGACATTTTGGAAAATATTATTGAGGAGAAAAGCGATCAAAAGTCTCTAAGATTAACATCCAGAATATTCGAGACACCAGGCGGTGTTTGAGATCTCTCCGCATATGGGCGTGGTGTACGATTTCATATTATATGTTAGCGAAGGTACCTTACCATTATATGGGCTGGATATAGCTTTGGACGTAAACCTTTTTAAAGCTGAAAATCTTCCGAAACATCACAATTTTCAACTGTAATTCAACAACTAAGTAGTTCACACCAGTAAGTCTTCTTATAATTTTAAAGGAAATTTTGTTATTGGCAACTGGAACTACGAGAAACTTTCAGATTCTGAATTGAAAAAGATAGGAAAATGATTTTACAACAGCAAATAGAAATCAATCAATTTTTGGATTTTAATTTTTTCAGCAAAAATATCAACTATATTCGATATTCGATATTTCTTACTCGATATATTTTGATTTTGTTTGGAAATATCGATCGATATTTCGATAATATTTTTTATTTGCCAAACCCTACGTCATGAGAAACGCTTGAGAGCGTTCTAAGCGAAAAGAATAAAATAGAAAATAAAAATATTTACAAATCACTTTTCATGAGCTTACCAGCAAAAGTTCTTCTGACTAAAGCCTGTTACTCCGTACGAGAACATAGATAGCCCTCTCATTTTTGATCTCACTTACGAGTTTTTTGAGTACAGGAATGCTTTTTGGATAAAATCTGACTAAAAAATGTAAATTGGACTAATGCATTACGCAAATTATGAACTGTACGAATTGATGTCAAGGCTTGATGCAAAAATGCAAGTGACGCGAAATTCCAGCAAATATCACCTAATTAGCAAAGGACAATATGGTGACACAGACAAGCACAGGACCAAATTTGGAAATATATTGGCCAGTAAGCATAAAAGCAAATACTTTCAAACATTATGCTAAGAAGAGCACTGAGATCAAACTTAGCATGGGAGGACTTAGTATCGCAACCAAGCACCAAAAATGTGAGTGGACTTTGACAAAAGGGCGATACTTCCCTAACATGATAATATTCATTCGAATCTGATAAGGCTACAATATTAATCTCTTAACTCAATTATCGCCAGCCGTGCGAAGCCCGAACGGTGAGCTACATACATATATATTTTTAAGCATACCTAAATTCATTTTATAATTTCTGTTTCACTGTAAAAGCTTACGAGTTACTTGCACAAAGCAAAAAGATCAATCCCTACTGAAATGTGCATTTTTGAATTAAAATATCTTCGTATCTTTACACACTGTTCTAGATATTATCTGCCTTAATCAATTCATGTGAATGCTTTTTAATTTAAGCTTCACTGCTATTAATCTTTACCATTAAATCGCATCCGCAGTTAAATAATTTGCTGAACATTTCAACCGTTTCTTTCTCTTCATCTACATATCTCACTTACCGCTGACTAACATCTCTTTTACTCAGGCAGACAGACAGACAAAAATTGCACAATAAATAACTCACTGCGCGACTCAGCTTATGGCAATAAAAAAGTGCAAAATCCTGCATGATTTATTGAAATCACTTTAAAATTGTGTACGAGTCCGTGTGTGGATTTTTGTGTTTCAGTTTCTGTTTTGGCGTTTGAATTCGGATATCCGTTTTCCGTCGCTCGCCATCCGCCATTCGTTGTAGTGAGCCGCGCGAGTTTAACGCATCACAATTTAGGAATGAAGGATGGTTGGGTAGTTGGAAGGGAGTTAGAAAAGCGCCATAGTTCTTCATAATATGCAATGTCAGCAAATGCGCGGTTAACATCACAACATGGTTAACATGTTATGTTGTTGTAATGTAATTTCCTACCCTCACACTCCATCGGCATATCAAGTTGCTGTTGTTTTTGTGTCAAAATGTCCTTTGTAGCCTATCGTTGTTGTGTTATACAGCAAATGTTATTAAACGTCCTTTTTGTGTTTCCCTGGTTATTTTTATGTCTGTTTGCAGATTTTTGTTTGTCTATGGTGGATGTTTAACATACACAGAGAAAATAATTCTTTAGAAATTATAAATTCATTTTAACAGTGACTATAATGCTCTAGCTAGAACCAACACTGAGACATGAGAGATAGTTGACCCATATTTCGATATTTATTAAGGTTTGCGACGTAAGCAAAATGGGGATCAGATCTTTTCAACTCAAAGCGGGAAGCTCATGGGTGAGAAAAATGCCATATGAATGAGAATCACAACATCGTACCCCATGGTTTCTAGTTTTAAAGATATAACTCATAATAACAACACTATACCATTATCTAATGAGGCAAAATGTTTGGGCACTACTCTAGATCGAAAACTATACTATGGCTATCGAACATTAAGGATCGCCTTAAGAAGGCACATAATGCTTTCTATGCGAGTAAAAAATTCTATGGAGTAATCTGGGGCTTCGACCCCAAAATCAGAATCCGGATCTATTCGCGATAGTAAGACCACTTCTAATTTACGAAGTTCATGTCTGGTGGACAGCTATTAAAGTAAAATCAACACTTACACTTTTAGAACGATTACAGCGTCTCATGTATATTGGTCTATCAGTGGCGCTGAGCACCACTTCAGCAGAATCTTTAAACGTTATACTTCATTTGCTATCTGTTGATCTTTTTGCTAAAGGAGTAACGAAGATGCTATCCTAAATATTACGACTGACTCCATGGTCCCCACTTTATTCAGTGATAGAAAATTTTTGGTTACGTTTTCTTCAAGAGAAAGCTGGAAATCAAAAGGCGAGGATCCTACAGATGTAATAGTCATCTACACAGATGGCTCCAAAATGAATGAAGAAGTAGGAGCAGGTCATTATGTCTCAAACTGCAACACAATCATTCAAACTACCGGAAGAGTGCTGCATTTTTCAGGCTGAAATAGCTGCAATTTATAAAGCCGCAGTCAACTTTAAAGAAAGTGCATTTAACAAAAAACTGTACTTCTTTTTAGACAGTCAGGCCGCTTTAAAAGCCCTAAAATCGAATTACATCATATCAGAAATAGTCCTATAATGTTACAATGCATTGTGTACACTAAGCGAAGAGAGTTTATTATTCCTACAGTGGTCACCTGGGCATTGCGAAATTGTAGGAAATGTAAAGGCAGATTTACTAGCAAAGTAAGGTGCTCAGTCAGGTTCACAACTCATGAAAATCTCTGTACTTTTTCAGCACTAGTACCTATTAAAAAACAGAGAACTTCCCTTAGAAGCCGAAAAGAGGTGGTCTTGTTCTTCCACTAGCAATATGACATAACATTTTTAGCCCGTTTTCCATAAAAGGGACACAAAATATTTATTATGTTTACCTCGGAGTGAATGTAGGCTATTGACCAGGGTTGTGACTGATCACTGCCTTATTGGGGATCATGCTTTAAGGTTGGGCATAGTATCCAACGACTGTTCTAGAAATTGGCAATAGGCCGATGAAGAGGAAGCCATGTACTATCTAGCCCCATTTTGGCAAGTAATAGACTAAAATACTTCGTGCAGCCATTCTTTATATCCCTGAATGATCTTAATAAAGTCCACCTGAGTAAAATCAAAAGATACATGTGGGGCGTGCACCACAATAAAAGGACCAGAGTTTACTAGTTAGACTGTGGAGGATAGCTTTTGGTGGCGCTATGGATCCCTGTAAGCTGTGTGAGGCTGTGGCCGCCTCCGAAACATAACCTGGTTACGCCACTGATCAAAGGTATTCATATACTTATTTGAGATAAGTTTTTATTTAACAAAAATATATTTTGAACAATTAAATTGCATAATTTCGACTTCGGTCTAAAGTGGCTTAACACGAATTTGGGCACAAAAGTTGTCAGTTGCGTATAGTTTTTGAGAAAATAGGTGTTGAAACCACCCAAAAAGGGTTATTAGCTATTTTTGGATGATTATGGGCACTATGCCTGTAGTCCTTAAACCTTCCAGAATTACTCAAATTCAAGCTTGTCATTTCTCCATTCAACACCCATAAAATGAACGAAAATTTAATCTGATCTAACCTTGAGGCCCTGTTAGTTGTCACTTGGCCGTTACTCTGAGTGAAAGAAAACGGTAAACTTATCCGTTTTCACTCATGAATTTTATATTGATCGAATCCAAAGTCACTCTGTACTTTTCGTAATGAAACATACACACCCTCTGAAAAGTACCCTGTTGTTGATTAATGTACTCTAACTCCTTTGTGATGGTTACAATTTTTGAAGAATTCCAATTCGGAAATTGAATCGGAAATAGTTTATACCAAAAAGTTTGCTGATCACATTTCTCCTTGGAATGTTCAAAGCCACATTTATTAGGTTCCTTTTATTGAAAATTTGCTACCATACCTAATTTTTTGAACGATCTGTCGACGATGTTGCAATGACGATTTGACGTTGTGAAGCGTATGCCAATCGCCGGAGAAGTGATGCAGCGATTCTACTAATTCCGCATCTTCGTAGCTACTACGGTAGTCCAAGTGGGTTAAGTCTCCCATAAGTATGCAAATCAACCACTTGTTGAACCCTAAACGAGTCATTGTACTCTTCTGTTTTCAAAGTCGGCCAAAATGATTCGATGACCCTGCATCCAGACATAGTGGGTCACATTTTGGAGATGATACCCCTTCAGTTCGGTTATCCAGCTTTGCATATAATTAATGTAGTGACAATCTTTCGTTCGTTATTAGGCTTTCTAGTAACATCTCTCCGAGCGAGTTTAACGGCTCGGTCGTTCCCTGAATGTCATAACGAAAGGAATAGAATAATTTTAAATTTGAGTCAGCTTTTAATAGCTTTCTTATAGACAATTAAACTGCCAAGCTTTCTAGGTTTTGCCGAAGCTGGGATTTGTTGTGTGATCTTTGTCTCACGTGAGTTTCATATTCTTACTATCCTTCAAATTAAGGTTCAGCTCTAACAGTGTTGGTCTAGTAGGTATATTTGAGGCCTCTACAATTCATGCGTCGGTCATTGGATGAATTCTTACAATGGTGGTTTTACCCCATAAAATATAATTTTTGGGTTGTTATCAAAATAGCACACCATTGTTAAATTATGTCTCTTTTTTTATAAATTGAGATTGTCTCCTAAACTAACCAACCCCGCTTAAGTTTATTCTTATTATTTGTAGCTAAGTGCACTTGTATTTCTCTAAGTGCACAACATGTACCATATGATTGTTTCCCAATGTTTAGCTACAAGTGATGAGCTTCATGTTCGAAATTGTGATTTGTTGGCTTAGTCGACTGATGTTGATGAGGTTCACTAAATTGCCTAATGGCCCAACAATTGCCTTTGAAATCCTCACTTATTAGCTTGGTTGCGACAATGTTATTTATGTACCTAGGGTTAACTCGTTTTAAATATATTAATGGCAATTTGGGTCTGCCATTAGGGGCTGAAAAATAAAATAAGCAAATAAAAACAAACTGCCTACTTGGTGTTCGTTTGTTGTGTTAACATTAACTTAAATTTGATTTACTATAAAAGCGTCATAAATAATGCTGATGAGAGAGTTTGGGGTTGGATCTAAATATAATCCATAACTAAATTGAAATTCACATTTAACTAAAATATGTCCAAAGGATGAAATAATGCTATATTTGTAAAGTAGTAGTAAATGACATTTTTACGTGTGACTTACTCGTTTAATCTAAGTGAGTTAAAATACAAGTGGAAGAAAAGCCACACTGCTATTTATGTCAGTATCATTAATCTTAGTTTTGAGATAACATGCTAATACTTTTCATAATATAACTCTCACTCTGTTTTTAATATACAGTTTACTGGACTCCACTATCTGAAGCCTTAGCCTAATGTCCACTGATAACGCTTCCAAAGTAAAGGCACTGCTGGAATTGATAAACATTCTAAATACCCGAAACTTTTCAAAGAAATATCCTAACGAAATAAAACTTCTTACACCCAGAGATTAATCTAAGATTTATTGTTAAGCAGGCTGATGCTTCAATACATACGTTGTTCAATATCTCAAAGAGGACACAAATTTCTTCCAAACATGCAGAACAAGTTCGAGGGCTATGACACGAAGAGAAAATGTGTATACCTTAAGGCAGAATTCAGGAATAAAAGAATCAGACCCAGAAGTGGCACTGAAATGAAAAATAAGACCTCGAGAGAATTCATAACTCAGAGTCTTGTGAAAGAAATAACCCCCTTTTCTTGCTTCTATAAGAAAGAAAACCAACTGTTTGTTCAAAAGAAACAAGCAGAACAATATATTTGAGATAATATAGAAAATCAGGCCGCATATCGGCAGAGAGTTGAAGGTGTATTTAAGCAATTATAAAACACATTTTGAGCTAAGTTCCGAGGCACAAGAAAACACCAGTTACTCATGAAATACAAGAGCTTCACCACGGTAATGACAATCTCGCTGAAAATATAATTACAAAAGAAAAATTAACGTCGTGGAATATAAAATAATGAAAACCATTCAGATATATCCAGAATCTTAAAAACAAATTAGGTATAAAATGCATTTTATACATAAAAAAAGATTGAATCTCTTATCTTCGAATAACTACTTACAAGCTGATTGGATAATAATGGTTTTTTTTTTAGGAGCTCTCGAAATGCTAGTCGGTCGGTGAAGCAAAGTTAGGTCCACCGTTGCATTAGGTGGTTGACACAATAAAGAAGTTTTTTACCATACGGATTTTTTACTAGACAACTTCAAAAACTTAGAGAGAATGCAATGGTGAAACAAAATGTTAAGTTTTAAAGTCAGCAACTTAACCCTCAAAACCTCTTTAGTTGGGAAACGAGTGAACATAAGTATCCTTCATGAATAATTTATATTCCCTCTGCCGTGGAGTTTGCTCATAAATCACAACCTGACTTTGATGATGATAATCACATGGAAAATTGTTTTCAACGATCATCGATCCTATGAAATTGGCGTTCTCTGAACTGCGAAAGTAGATAGCAACAAAAGGTCTGGTGGCAAACTCAAATAATAAAGAACAGGCTCTGCTGGGTTGCTGCCACTTAGAGTAGTAACAAAGCTGACTATTAGAAAAGCTTGCCAGATTCATTCGAAGTTCGTGGTGATTTCGTTCAACCCAGGAGGGAACGTGTCAATGGGGCATCGCAATAAGCCTTTAAGACAACTCACTCTCTGACCGCTTGATCTGCTAGATAAGAGTTACCCAAAATAAGTACTTAATATTAACAATTGTTGTCTAACTAATAACAGACAAACAAAATAGGGCGATATATTGTCCTACGAGCAGCTTCACGCAGCGTCAACAAAGAGTTCTATAATCTAGAAAATACCCATGAGTTTTGAATCGAAACTTAGGCTGCTGTGGTTTGAGGTTCCGACACAATCAGTCAACTTAAGTCGCGCAACGTAGTTGGAAATGAGTAACTCATCATCTGAACTATTTCAAATCTGCACCGAATTTCGGCATGATGCTAAAAACTAATGATGAACTGCTATCGATATTATCGCTCACTCCTTGTTATTTTTCTGCGAAACTTTAATTGAGATAAAAAAGATGAGGATAAAGAACTTAAGCTGGCGATTAACGAGCTCAAAGACTAACATATGATGTTCATTAATAGATTTAAATCCTTTGAGAATGGGGCATCAACCTCGTAGCAAACTTCTCGAACTTATCTTTGTTGAAGTCCGACGTAGGATTATCCAGCACATCCGATATTTTTAGAAGTTGAGCGTTGCACATTAAGAAGCGTCACCGAGTAAGTATTTGGGTCATTTGAGACGAAAATTATGTCCTGCGAAGACTGTTTATACCGAAAAAAGGGCTTATCTGAATGATTTATTATAATAATGCTGAAAAGATCTAAGTATATCGACTGTATTATCTCGGACGCACTAAGCGAACAGTAGACAAGCCTCCGTTTCAGGTCTAGCGAAATGAAAAGATAACGTTTGTGGTCGAGGAAAATGGTATACTGAGATATATCAGTGCGTGACCATCCATGGTAAGAATTTAAATAAGTCATGAGTATATCGTGGTAATATTAAGTTTCTATAAATTGAGTTATTTTTAGAGCACTTTAACATATGGGTCAATCCATCTATAATGGGCCTATCATTACCCTCATGTTTTTTAAATTGGCTGAAACTTTTTTCAGTGATTGGTCTATCATGAAGAAGATATAAAAAAATTCGATAAAATTTTTTTGACCAATATTATTGCTTAAAAAAAAAGTTTTAAATTGTGTTGAAAAAAGCTCGTAAGTAAAACAAAAAAATTCATTGAACCTAAAAAGACTGTAATCAATTCAAATTTTATTCTCTCGCTCTCATTCTCAATGTTTCAATTTACATTGCAAATCATAAATCTTAACTTTAAATGCTTGTAAAATGAAATAGGGTGAAAAAACATGTATAAAATTTTCAGAGATGGTACTCCTATATGTTTTGAAAATTTTTAGCCTAAAAAATCTGAAATCGATGATGGAGTATTTGGGAAATTGGTGTTTTTTTTATTTTTTACCACATAGAAACCGTTCAGGCCTTCATTTATTCAGATTTGCAGTTTTTTTGACATCTACTAGTGCACAACTACCTAAAAATAATATAAAAGCTAGTTTGGATTGTGTTGGTTTGTTTATATTCATCAATAATTTTTTTTGTTTTACTTACGAGTTTTTTTTAACACAATTTGAAACTTTTTTTTTAAGCAATAATACTGGTTAAAGAAATTTTATCGAATTTTTTTATATCTTCTACATGATAGACCAATCACTGAAGAAAGTTTCAGCCTATTTGAAAAACATGAGGGTAATTATAGGTCCATTATAGATGGAATGACCCATATGTCATTGATGGAATTCGGAATGTACATATAAAGAAACCTAAGACAATGTTATCTAACATAACTCGATTATTATGAAAAACTACTTTATAACAAAAGTTTTTGGTCAAAAGCTAAAATTTATTTTATAACTTTAACCATGCAAATATTTTTATAAAAAATAAGAAAGCAGAAATTTTGATTAAACTAATGGAATACCAAAAGTTCTTTACAAAAAAGTCACGTACGCAGCTTTAACGCTTTGTAGCCATTTAGATTTCATATACTTTTTACCAAGTTATTGGCTGATTTTCGCAAATAAAGAGACTATCTGTTACAATAACAAAACATAACAACAACAACAAAAAGTAGAATGACCATTTCGTACAGCAGATTCCGATGGAATTTGAACATAAAACTTTTTTTTTCTCTTCAACTGAGTGACAAAATCAACAGCAGCAACAGCAACAACAACAACAATCGTAAATGCCATTGAATCGTGATAATTTCATCTGATTACACATCATCAGGATATACGTTAAATTTTTCCATAAGGTAAAGGACCAAATACAAGTACGTGCTCGGATCGCATTTCAAAGGGCGGACGTGAACTCATAATGGGATAAGAAAGAGTGGCACGTTTCACACATACGCACAGTCCACTACAATTACACATACATACATACATGTACTTATGGACATGTATGCATTAACCAATTTTATGCTGAAGTTACTCCAGGCAGAGCGTCATTGTGAATTTGTTCTTTGAAAGATAAAAGCTTAATATGTAGTAAAACATATAGTTTTGAGTCCAGAAAGATTACAAGACGAAAGGTGCATAAAACGAAGGCAAACCACTCAAGAGACCTATGGACAAAAGTCACTAAAGTTTGGAGACTTAATCGACATGAAGAAAAATGATTTGTATAATCCCAATCTATGAATCTTTATGTGTGCATTTCCTCGACCAGAGCCGTCAAGACCAAATTCGGGGCCGAAGGTAGCCCATAACCTCCTTCCCCTCCCCCTAACAATTGTAAAATTAAAAATAATGTAGGATGGTGAAAGTAACATTTCTACGGGAACTTGATTTATCATGCAATTTTATTTTATCGATATATAGAATGTATGTATGTATATGTATGCAGCATTATGATATCTTCTGTACTTACATATTCTTTGGAACACAATTAATTTTTCCCCAAACCAAGCTTTCTGTAGTACCTGTTTTGTTTGCAGGCTACATCAAGTCTTAATGATTAACCCTTAAAGACCTGAAATTTTTTTTGAGTTGAAAAAATATATGTTGTAGATTCTGCGATTCTTGATAACGTTTGTTCTGAAATTTTTTTTTTTAAGTGACAGACACGCCCGTAAGTACAAATAACCTGGCTGGTCCCTGGAGGAACCACCAGGACCCCGAACTTCAAAATTAATTTTGCAGGATAAAATTTGTATCCATTTTACTTTGTATATTATATTGAAGAAATACAGAAAAATGACACAAGACTTCGATTATCACCTTCTAGAGCAACTTCCTGGGCAACATCCAGGCAGTTCGCCCCACATAAACTTGAGGACAGGTTTCCTTGGGAAAATTCCGTCGACGAAGTGGAAAGGCTCATCGACACAAACTCTCGGAGCTCATTCGAGTTCAGAACATTTTTCGGAGGTCATCAACCGTTCAACTCTACCCTTAAGCGCTTTCAATTTTTCTCTCCCTGCGGGAAGGCCAAAACGAATGGCCTCGAGCCCGTCTTCACTGACGGAGATAATAAAGGCCATGACGGGACACTTTCTGACCCTTTTGAGGTGGTCAAAACCCGATTTTCAATCCGATGGATTGAGTACGTCCCTACAGGGACCAGTTGATTTTTTTCAAAAAATTTTCTAAAAATAAATATTTTTTTTAGTACATATCTCCACACAATAACTATTACGAATATTATTTTTTCGGGTGTTCAGAATCACAAAATTTACCGAGAAACTAATATTTTCAAAATGCGTTACTTCACAAAAATGCCCTATGGCGAGGTGCCATCACTCAATTGAAAAAAACACGCGACACCTGAAGTAAATAAAAAGCGAAATCCGAACTGATTTTCGGCGCTTGGAGCTGAGTGCATACGTCTGTATGTTAGCAAGATTCTAAAAAATTTAACGTTAAATGCGTTGAGAAATATTTTGAGGTGGCTGGTTCCTTGCGATACCACGAGGAGCTTAAGGTTGCATGTTCTGGAAAGTATCGACGAAAAAATGCAAAGGCCCTGAATATTTCGACAGTGATAATTTATTTTCAAGAATAAGTGAATTTTGAATAGCGAATTTAAGAATTTACGGGCTCCTTAGAAGAACTGCGAGCCCGGAGGAATACTCATGTTAACTGCACCCCTACCCCCCCTGTCGTCGGCCCAGTCCTGAGCTGTTTCCGAAATATATACATACTTTAAAATATTTTCTTGATTAAAGAGTTTGAGACATCGTTCAATTTAATTTTTGCCTGAATTTGGAAAAGATGGCCCAACTTTATGTTACAGTTAACGAATTTCAATAACTTAGTTTAATAATAGATCTCTGGGCTATGGAAAACGCGCAACACGCTCAAAAAATAGGAGTTTTTGTTTCTAAAAGTAAAAAGTACACTCTTATTGGGAAACCCTATATAACACCCTACCTTAACAATATTTATTTTTTATTTGCCGACACATAATTAATTCTTGCAAAAAAGAAAATTTTAGCCAAAACGTTGAGCTAAAATGAATCTGGCATTTGTTCTTTATCAACGTTTTGAAAAAATAAACTGTAAAATATTTGGATCTAAGTATTTTCCACACTCTAGCTAAAAGATGTAACTATCGTATTGAAAGACATATTCATAAAAATAATAATTATCTTACAAACTATAACTAATTTTCCAAAAAGAGTTAAGACCAGCCCCACCCTCCCCTAATAGTGCGAGTATAGTACATCCCTGTGTACAATCTATTGTAGTGAGCATCTTAACTTTTCGGTATGTCTGAGCCTAAGGATCAGAAGCACCCTCGAGAAAGTGTTTCATTGCCCTCGTTATGAGATTCTGAGGAACATTGGTTGCATATGTGAATGAAGCGATCTCGCCAAGAGTATTACTTCTGTTATATGCCAGTTAAGGAATTTTTAAATGTCATTGAACTTCGTCATAAAAAATAATAATTGCGATCAAAAATGGTTAAACATAAGAAAACCATAAATTGTCGATGTAAATAAAATACGACACTGACGAATACCAAAAATTAAAAAAAAAAAACGTTATCATCCTGCGGGGCAAACAAATTTTAGCATCTCACGCATAGTTTTGGTTTACTGTTGGTTTTTATAGATGGCGGTTCGCCAAAAGGATGCTAACGTAAAAAAAGCATTCCGCACCATTTCGCCAGTTTAACTGCAAATTTTTTATCATATAAAATTTTTTCAATTCATTTTTTTCTTCAACGAATTTTTATTTGAATTCTTGATTTCCACATAGAATGTCATAAATTAGACCAAGGTAGAGGGGTAAAAAATCCACTACGACAACAACACTCGCACTGGCATAGGGGTCGACAAAAATTTATTCACGTTTGCTGAATTATAAATCAAAAATTCAATTCAAACACTCGTTCGTTCGCTCATTCGTTGGGAAATTATTGGAAAAATTCAATTTAAATATTTTATCTGCTGCAATAAGGAAGTCATTCTGAACTGAACTATTTGTCAGGTGACAGTGGGTTGCAATTTCAGTTATTCGAAAGTAATTGAAGCCAATATTTAATCAGGTGTAAAATTTAAGTAAAAGTGCCTTAAGAGTAAAATGTAGTTGAATTTAAAAGTATGGGTATCCTTTTAAGGATTCAATGCGCTCATAATATTGACAGATATGAAGTGAATGAATAATTTTTTTTTGCGGTTCTTGTTGAGAATACCATAATTTGAATGTAAGGAAACGCTGTCCACACAGTAGTAGCTAGGGATGAATACTTGTGTTTGATTCCTCCAAAATTGGTGTTGGGTTGAGAGTGAATATTAATTCGATAAACCCTACTGGCTGGTTTATATATAAAGGGTGTTTTTTTTAGAGGTTTGTTTTTCGAATAGAAATAAAACTAGCATTTTATGGTCAAATCTGGCAACTCTAATGTCATTTATGTTCAGTTTGGTTTGCCATTTCATCATGAACAGGTTGACAAAAGAACAACGCTTGCAAATCGTGCAAATTTATTTCGAAAATAATGGTTCAGTTCGCGAAGTTTACCGCAAGCTCCGTCCATTTTATGGTCGACATAATCGTCCATCAGAGCAATTAATTCGGTTAACCATGGATCGTTTTCGCACTACGTTTACTCTATGTGATAATACGCATCCGCAGAGACGTCGAACAGTGCGCACCGAAGAAACAATTGCCGCTGTAGAGCAAAATGTTGAAGAGGACCCGAATGAATCGATTCGCCACCGTGCACAGCAATTGGAGCTTTGTCCATCAACTTTATGGAAGATTTTGCGCAAAGATCTTGGCTTGCGACCTTACAAGATCCAGCTTGTGCAAGAATTAAAGCCGCGAGACCATGCAATGCGTCGTGATTTTGGTGTATGGGCCGAAAATGAGATTGATCTCGATGCTGATTTTCATCGCAAAATTTTGTTCAGTGATGAGGCTCATTTTTGGTTGAATGGCTACGTCAACAAGCAAAATTGCCGCATTTGGAGTGAAGAGAATCCACATGAGACCCTTGAGACGCCATTACATCCACAAAAACTGACTGTTTGGTGTGCTCTATGGGCTGGTGGAGTCATTGGGCCATACTTCTTCCGAAATAATGCTGGAGAGTCAGTTACCGTTAATGGAGACCGGTATAGAGCCATGATAACCGACTATTTTGTTCCCGAATTGGATGGCATGAATGTGGATGAGTTGTGGTTCCAACAAGACGGCGCTACATGCCACACAGCGCACGTCACAATCGATTTATTGAAGGAAACATTCGATGAGCGCATAATTTCGCGGAATGGACCTGTCAATTGGCCACCAAGATCGTGTAGTTGGATTATTTTCTTTGGGGATATGTGAAGTCGCTCGTCTACGCCAACAAACCAGAAACGTTAGGGGACTTGGAAGCCAATATTCGTGGCGTTATTGCCGACATACGGCCCCATATGCTCGAAAAAGTGGTTCAAAATTGGACCTGTAGAATTGGCTTTATTCGAGCCAGCCGCGGCGGCCACATGCTCGAAATCATATTTAAACATTAATGGCATAAAATTATCCTTCCAATAAACCCAAATTAATGGACATTAAAACGATTTTCTTGTGTTTTATTTCAATTCAAAGCTCTATACCTCTAAAAAAAACACCGTTTATATAGCACCGTATCTTTTGAAAAAGCAGAGACCTACACGTCTGCCTCTTTTACTTACAGCTTCTAAGAGCATTACTGAAGACAACGAAATTCTGGAAGAAAACGATAAAATTATTAAATAGAGATTTTTTTACAAATTAATAATTGCTGTTAACGAAAATGAGGCAGTGCAGACGTCTGCCTTTAATATTTACGTTATCTATGCTATGCCTTCACACAAAATATCAGAGGCAGACGCGATAAGATAATATAATATAATTTTTTCAACAAAATTAATTTAAAAAAAAAACTTCTTCTTCTTCGCTATCTTCACTTTACTCTAAGGTTTTCTAATTCGCATGATCAACGATGATAAAATCATAAACCTAAAATGCTCACCGGCTGCCAAGATAATATATTTATATAAATCGCTGAAGCTTCATAATAACCTCTTAATGTAATTATTGAAAAGCAAACGTAATTTTATTGGACTTTCTCTGTGACGTACTGTAACTTAATTTGATAATATGATTTTCTCAAAAAAAAAAAAAAGTGAGTTAAAATTTCATCTTAAATCCCTTAAGTGGCTAAAGCGAGCAGCAATTATCATAATAAAATTCAATAAAACTGAATGACTCTTCATATCATTTGCCAGCAGTTTTAATAACCAAAAAGTGGACATCTTTCAGTTGCATTTTAATTATGTTAATTAAAGGATAAAAAAGGAAAAGGAGAGATAATTAACTGTTTTAATTGGTACCGAAGAGTCATTAAGCAATCTGAATATGAGCATACCTATGAACAGAAATTTTTATTAAACTTTTAATAAGGGGCGATTTTTTTTAGAGTGATGAACTTTAATTTGAATTGTGAATTTAATCATTTTATTGCTTAAGTACACTTAATGACATACGAGTACAGGTAGTCCCCGGCTTACGACCGAGATAGGTTCCTAGTCATCGGTCGTAAGTCGATTAAGTCGTAAGTCGAGTTTCATAAAAAATAACTAAAGAAAAATATTACATACATACTGTACTACTAGTTCCAGCCATTTTTGGGATGATATAAAATTATTCACTTAAACAAACGTATTATTTGTACTGAAATAAATCGAATCCTTGTACATACTACTGTTTTTTTTAAAATTTTTTCTCATATACATATTTTAGGGACTCCCCGAAACTATTTTAAGCATTTTCTATGAAAAAAATTAAAAAAAAAAATGGTCGTAAGTGCGAATAGTCGTAAGTCGAACGGTCGTAAGTCGGGGACTACCTGTATATCCACAACGATTAGTTGCAATAAGATATTGAGTATATGGAGAACTTGGGTTGGTTTTTCGTTATGACCGCATTATTTAGGTCGAGATTTATTACGATGCATTTTATTTTACTTAAGCCATTCCACAAAATATTGGTTCAGGTACCGAATTCTATAAAAATTGCACACATATAGTGAAATTTTTTATATATTATATATATATAATACTTCAACTTGTCAACTTTTTTTCATTTTATCGATAAGTGGCCCAGGCATCGATTAATTAGTAATCTGAACATTTGTGCCCAATTTTTCGCGGTTCATTTATTTTTGACCAGTCTAGGGCTAATTTTATTTTCTTTAATTATAATTATTAGAGCATCAAAAAGAAACCCGTAAGTAAATATCTGCATTAGTCTTAGACCACTCAAGTAGGAAAGTAGGAAAGAAAGCCGAAGACGATTTCAACATGTTATGAGTGTTAAGACCGTGACGTCAAAACAGCTTAGATGAAAGTTTTTTACAAAAAAAAGAAAAAAAAAAAAGCCACACATAAACAAATAAAAGCGATTTTGTTCTCAATCTTTGAAATATTCCTAACTTTGATAGCTATTAAACAGACGAAATGTTATCTTCACGAAAAAAGCTACTTGATACTTTTTATGTTCCTTCCAATGCACATACACTGAAAAAAAAATCAACTAGGACCTGGTTAATTCAACTAGAAGACGTAATATTTTGGCGCCAAGGTAAAATCTAAGTAAGTTTTACCAGAAAAATGATTGAAAGTAACAAAATTCAATCTAGTTAATTCAAAGCTATTTATGGTTAAACTTAATTGAGGCCATGTGATCCAATGATTGATTGACTCCTGTCTTCCTTGTCCAGATAGGACCAACTTCAGTTTCCATATTTTCATATGGAATATTCTCTTTTCTTTGGACAGCTCGGATTCCAAGCCGCTACACATTTTTTATTGGCTGTTCCTATGAACATTACATGGACCCAACGGATTGACACCACTTTGAACCAACTATTTTGCAATTTTTTTTTTCCACAAGATATAGACGAAAATGTCTAAACATTCTTTCCCACATAAATCGTTGGAAAAATTTTAAAGCTCGATAAGCCACCACTTGGTTATGAAATAAGATTATGATATGCAGTTTACGGCATTATTTTATCGGCGGAGATAAAAGGCGCGATTTTGCAACTTTAAAGTAGAAAATCGGTATTTTTTCGTTGTTTTCCGTTTAATTTTCAAAGTTTTCATAAGAAAAAAAGAAGATGAAGAAAAACTAAACGGACTTAAATTTTTCGATCGATAATAGTTCGAAAACCATACCCACTTTGTTGAAAAACCTGATAACCTCTTTGACTCGAACCATTTCTTCAAACAATATTTTTTAAAAAAGTGTTTTCAATATTCAAGAAAATCCTTTTGAAAGGCTTTGTCTAGACATATAACGCTATTGTAATCCTCAGCGGATTGTAGAAAAAAAAACAGGAACTTTTTTTTTGATCCGCTCTAATGTCATATCATAAGAACTCAGAACTTGTTTTTATGAATAATTGTCTTGACTGATGTTTTAGAATAGTGTTATTTTGATCATACTGATCAATAGCTTATATTGTCATAATAGAGTTATGAGATATCAAGGATATACATACTTATGTATGGGTTTCATTGACATTTGATTGACCATATCTCCAAAAGTGCCAAAAACTTAGACAAGCACTCCATAAATTTTTGATCAGGAACAACTGGTTTTCGTAATAATTGATCTGAAATTAAAAATTATATCATATGAATATATGTATTCTTGATTTCAGTTAAAATATTTAATGCACTAAATAAAAGAAAAACCGATAAGCAAACATAGTCCGGGAGGCAGCGTTGCATTTTTCATATTCATTCCCTCCAGCTAAACTCTTTTTTCGCAATATATACAGTAGGGTGAATATAGTGCAATTTTGGGGCACTCGCGCTAACTCTATGATCGTTTTAAAAAGTGTTAGCTACATAGTTACGTTCAGAATGACGCTATCCACGATTTAAGACCAATCCGATTAAAAAAAATTCGATCCACCCTAATATAAAGTGTTGCCAGAAGGTTTCGCTTCTAACATTTTACGTAAGTTTTTATAATTACATGTAACTTTTATGTAAAAAAAACTTTATGCACGTCTATGTAACTTTTTGGCCGGATATATTGCTATGCGACTATATAGTATCATACCTGACGGGGAACGCAGCATTGCTGTTTCAAATAAAATTTCGCTACGATTAATATAATACTAATTGAGTAGTGGACGAACAGAACGGCACATGTCCATGGTAGGGCGCTTTGAGTTTTTTTGTATGAAACTTCATCCACAAGCACTTCAAAAGGACACTAGATGTCAAACTTTTTCGATAGCAAAATGAAAATTTTCCTGTGATCAGTTCAAAGACAAACATTTTTGTTATTTCTGAAAGCCTTTAGCAACTGGACATGTACCATTCCGTTCGCCCACTCCTCAATTTTTCAGTACATTAGCATATTTGACGTTTCGCCAAATTTTACTTTTGGCAGCCTCCAGTCCAGCCAGCTCGTGAATCTAATTGAAAGTTAATAAAACCTGTCTAAACTTATTAAAACGCAGAGGCGTAACGTGCATATTGGGCGCCCGGAGAAAAAAAAATTATTTGCCGCCCCTACCGAAAAAAGTGTTAGTTTTTTTTAACAAAAATTTCATTTAAGTACCTCACTAAAACAAAAAAAGGCACCTAATTTTTGACTTTCAAAAACCATAAAAAAATGACATGTGTTTTACGACCATTTTGCCGCATCCTCAAGCTTTGCGCCCGGGGCGCCTGCCTGACTCAACTTTCGCCGTTTTAAAGCATTCAATAAATACTGTATTTTTGATCAAAATTCGTTATTTTTGCTGAAAATGCAGTTTTAATACAAACTGTATTTTTTCGAAAATGAAGATGGTCATTAGTAGTTTTGAAACAATGAAATATGAAATTTTACGTGCACGAAATTGATGTTTTTCCATCTCCTTTACAACATTGGTCTGAATATATTTTTCTACTAATGGCTTACTTAACGAGTTATTGAGCGAAATTTTTCTTGTTGACCACTCTCAACCAGGCCCACCTCTATTCTGACTACTGATGCTTATTTCGATTATTAGTTATTCTCAAACTATATATTGTAAGAAAAATTAAGCGGAACGATATGACCATGATAAATGCAACGCTACCTCCCGGACTAATTGGGGTGATAAAAAATAACAATTTAAATATTTAGTTTTATTAATTATTTTTGTCGCTATGTTAGCCACACGCGTGCCAGAAATGTGTTTTTTCGAGCTTGATATCTTAGAAACCATTCGATATACCATGCTGTAATATTTTATTTGAAAGGTGGACGGATTCAGACGACGGGTCGTCGCACCCACTTTACAGCAAGAACACTTAAATTGATATTGCTGGTACTGCAACCAAGTTGTGACATTTGGTACATGGACCCAATTGTCTGCAGTAAGAGAGACTTACCAGTGACCGAAGGCGTTATGGTAAGCTCAAACTGGAAGTAAATAGATAGTTAACTGTATTGTAACTTTGAGCTTAGTACCAAGTGCACTTTTAATAAACTACTAAACCTGACCAAAGGTGAAGATCTCACAAATCTGGTATCACGTCTGAAGCCCTTTGGGGTGGTTCGCATGCAGTAGGCCACTCCGGTGGTGCATCGTGATGACTGTAGTTGAAACTCAAATCGCGGGGAGAATAAAGATCAGTACACATTGAAGCGTGGCATTTTCTCAACCTGGTGGAAGTTCCAAAGGCGCCAAGAGATGAAGATAGATCTCGACTGAAACCAATACATATTGAAGTTATGCCCATAAGCTTAGTAACTGTTTCAATAGCAGTCGTCCTTTAATAAGCGACGTATATAAAGTAATTCTAGTGTGGCACGGCACACCGTGACCTTAAGCCTATCGAGGCTGGAAGTCACGTTAAAACCCAAGGCAGTTGTGATTTAGTACAGTTGTCTGCAGTAAGGACTGCGTAAAATATAGGTGGGGTTGTATAACGAGAATTGCGTGGACATAGCCGTGGATACAACGAGCCGCTTATATATCAAGGACCTATATGAACAAATGTATATATATATATAATCGAGAGTCTACTGTATATACAAATTTTACAAAGGAATTGAAAATGTGCTGAAAGTTCCCTGGATGTACTTAAAATCCGTCAATTGTACTTTTTTTGAATTACAACAATTTCAAAGGAGGTCAAATTTAGTCAATTTTAATTAGCAAACGGAAGCAATGGCCTCAATATTTCTTTTCTCAAACATGCCTCAACATTTGTTTATCTTTTTGGTAATATACAATATGACTTTGCTTTAAATTTTGATTTTGAAGTATATTTTGGTCAAATTTCAGTCTCAAGTGCAGACGGTAAACGTAACCCTATAAAATATAATTTAAATTTTACTTTAATAAAATAAAACCAATTTCACTTGTAAATACAAAAAGATTTAATTTTTTTTAGAGATAAAGAAAAAATGAATAGCATTCCTTTACGGCTCATTAGGATGGAATTTTTCCGTGCGCTGCAGTAAAAAAAGGCACAAATTATTTAATGTACTAAGCCAAATCTTGAGCCCAATAAAATTAACTGAAATTAATGGATATACTTATATTGTATGTACATATGTACACAGGCTAAGTACAGAGCGAGTTCATCACAATAAAACGAAATGATCCATAAAAATGTTTAAAGGAATTTTGTGAATTAATTAGCTGTAGAAAAATACGAGTTGGATTTTTGCTTGTACGCTTCGATGGCCCAAGGGCCTGAGTAGAAAAATTGACTTGAAAAAAAGCATTCAACAAAATTCTAAAAAGGAATGCGTTAATTAGAGAAAAATACTCGTATATGAGCAATAAAGGCAAAGGCGAAAAAGCAACTTTATTTAGTTTAGATTTATTTTTTTGTCTGGCCTTGAAGTGTGCACACAGCAACCCCTATTAGGAATGGCGTTGGATGCTATACTTGCAAGAATTAAGATCAAAAAATGCTGCTGTAAGGTTAAGTGTTTTATTTAAATATGGGTAACTTCCTTACAAAAAAGGAAAAGTGAGAGTTAAAGTGAAAGTGGTAAGACTTAATTTCTGATGCGATGAGTGTTTTGCTGAACCATTTAAGTAGTTTTTTGCTGCAAATTTTTGTGCCCAATTGCAAAATCTGAGCTATGTAAAAATTATTGCAAATGCCAAATTAATAGTTAGAAAATGAAATAATTCACCATGAGCGTATTGATCTTAAATATTTATGTTTTCAGTATTGGAGACTAACACAATTCTTTTGCCGATTCCGCATCCAGGATTCAAAATATCGAATTGAAAATTTTTAAATCCATTCCAAGAAATTGTAAAAATTAATTTGATAGGAAACAAACAGAACCATAAGAAAATTATCTGCGTAATAAAAGCTAGAGTTCGAGTATTATATATATATTATATATATGTATATAGACCAGCCAACAGTTCAGTATCTGATAAAATGTCTTCACTCCCAAAAATAACTAGTAAATATGGTATCTTCGGCCAGGCCGAAACTCACATACCCCACACTGCATTGAAAGTACTTTCTAAATAAATGTTAAAAATACATTGATAATTAATTACCTAAAATGTTCATGAAAAGCGTATTGTGAGCTATACAAAACCCAAATTTTCAATTGTTGAAAAGTGCCACGCCCACTTTTTAAATTCCGCCCATTTTAAACACAATTCAAGATATTTATGATCTGTATCCGTGTACTTAATTTCATCACAATATCTTGCACAGTTTTCGGGTTATGGCGTTATAAATGTTAAAATTTAGGGTTGTGCGACGCCTCCTTAAAAGCTTTTGCAAACTTGAAACCTAGCCCAATCTTAATTTTGTTGACATATTCACCAAATTACCAAGTTTCATTAAAATCGCAGCAACTTTTTTCAAAATGTGCAGGGGTATATTTACATAGAGGATGGGCCGTGGGCGTGGCCGTAAACCAATTTTGCCCAATTTTACATGCCAGCAGCTTGTACGAAGGTGTGAACTGTGTGCCGAATTTCATTGAATTAGCTTGCTTAGTTTTCCCATAAACTTGATTTCAACAGGCAAACACACAGACAGACAGACAGACAAACGGATAGAGCTATATCGACTCAGATAATGACGCTTCTATGCGTTACAAACGGATTGACAAAGTACACACCCTATGTAGGGTGCAAAAATTTTGGTATTATGTTGTTACATCGCTTCTCTGTGATTCAATCTATCTCTACATCAAATTTCATCAAAGTTGGTCCATTAGTTTAGCGGCGATAGTATTTTGCCTGTTAGGGGCGTGACATTTCTCATTTCAAAAAAAAAAAAACATTTTTGAGCCTTATCTTTCTCCATACCAAATATCATGAAAATCGGTTCATTCGCTTAGCTATGAAAACATATCTTTTGGCAAGGGGTGTAGCACAAGCACCTCCTCTATACAGATCTGGCTGGGATATGAAGTTACGGAGAGTTGAATTTTTTTTTTTAATATATCGCATTCAAACTTTTGTTTTTTCTTGAAATAAAGTTTTTTTTGTAATAACTAAAATGTAAGGAATAGTTCTTAGTGATTTTATTGAAAAGTTCATGAAAATACCTTAGAAATATAGTAAGTACTTCTGCGGTTATGTATGTGTGTACATTCAAAGATATTAATTTGAGTCAAATTTTTAAAATTTGTCAGAAAAACAGGTGCCATAGTTCGTAGTTTGCACAGTTAGTGGATTCTCATTAAATATGTATTATTTTTTTATCAAGGAAAATCATTTATTGGAATTTCAAGCAACTTGAAGAACATGCTGTCATAAAGTTCGTGAATTGACCTGATATGGTTGCACAACAAATTAACATTTCTTTCAGTCATATGTACATAAATCTACTTAGTGGTTGACATGACTTACACATACACATGGATATGTATGTACATATCTAGGCATAAAGGAGTAACTTTTTCATTCGAAAATATTTAATGCAATGAATGCAACTTGCGAAAATTGAGAAGGCAATTCAAAAAAAAAAAAAAAAAATCAGATAAACCTCAGTAAATGCAAAAGCGAAGTGTTTGTACATCTGTTCACAGAATGACGTAACACCGATAAATTTTTAATATCAACTTACGGCGTAGGATTCAGGATGCTGCACTCGACTTTTCAAAAACAATTGAGCAAAATAAGAAAGAAATTCCGAATTACTATGCAGTTGTCACTTTTATTTTACTTTGTCATTTTAACGAGGTCGTCCTTTTTGCATAAAATCATTATCTTTTTTAATGTTAACAGCAGCTTACCGCGTTCCCTCCCACTTTCTGTTTGTTTTCAGCCCAATGAATTATAAAAACGAAAAACGATTAATAAACGCTTCGTTGACGCTGGTAATGATAAACAATAAAATGCCGTACTACTGGCATCATTTGCAATTTCATTTTGAGTAAACAGAAAAAGAAATTTAATTTTCTTTGAATTGAAAAGCCGAGCATATTCAATCATCACCAGCTATCCATTTGCTCTGACTACTCATTTCTCAAAGGAAAATGTTTTTTTTTTGGAGGATTGTAAGGTGTGCGTCGAATTGTAAGCAATTGTTATTTTTGTTCCAAATTAAAGCTTATGATTTAGTGTCTGTCTTTAGAAAATTTAAACAGTACACAACCTTGTGGATTGGACCCTGCTTACCCGACCGTTTTAAAGTTTTTCTGTCATTAACGTCCTTGTGATATTTTATTTAATGCCTATTTACACAAGGCATCACTTATTCTTAATTTATGTTTATTCTCATCAATGTGTTTAATAAAATAAAATTAAATTAAGAGTATGGAATGGTATCGATAAAATTGATTAAGGCTGGGAATCATCAATGAAGTAAATATTTAGTGAGAAATCATCGGAAAATCGATTAAATCGATATTAATCGTTAGGTATCAAGAAAACTGAAAACATCAAGAATTAGAAGAATATCAAAATTCATTGCACAAGTCGAACAGAACAGAATAGTATCAGAGTATATCGAAAGATTCGGATTGTATCGAATGGTATTGAATAACATCTAAGATGTCGAAATAAATTAAGTTGTATAAAAAATCATCAAAAAAGTTGAGACGTTAGTATGATAAACACAAAAAAAGCAAAAGAGTAGGAAAACATCGAAATGTTTGAAAAAAGCTCAAGAGTCTCGAAAAAACATTGAAAAACTATATAAATTACACATTAAAATTGCATTGACAGTGTTTCTACAGCTGAGTCAGCTCCAATTTTGCCTATTGCGCCACCTATGATAAATTTTAGTAGCCCTAATATACATACTAGGGTGTGCCATTTTTGAGCAACTTCATTTTTTCAACTAAAAAACAGGCTTAAAACTTTCAGAAAAATGAAAAATGAAGCCTCTTAAAATTTGAGCTCTTAATATTAACATTTAGAGGTGCCTGTTTCTAACTTTCCATTTTCCATATAAATTACATGGAAAAAAAATGATTTTTTTTTTCTTATTGTTGTAGCTTGACATGAGAGCATTGTAGAAATGAACTGAAACATTATTTTAGTAGGAAATTGAATGGTCTACAAAAAAAAAAAAAAAAACTAGACTAATTTTTGTGGGGCTAAGTGAAGTTTCTCGTGTACAGAGACAAACCATCCACAATTGTAGCCCTGGAAGACAACATTACAGCTACCATTGATGAGATACCAGCCGAAATGCTGGAAAAAGTATGCCAAAATTTGAGCTTAAAAAATTACCCTTTATATAAAACATCACTAAATATGTGTCTAAGTGCCTCAGAATATATTTCTCCATCGCTCCCTTACCCACACCCACTCAATATATATATTTAAACATAGTACCAAAAAACACGAACAAATTGCGTGGAAGTTCCTAAGAGGTCCCTGCATACCTTGTTGGTTAACGACCTTACAATTGTCTTCGAGCTGACGAATATGATAAAAAATGTCACGGAATCGTGTCCTAACCGATAATAATAAACTTTACATATCTTATTTGTAGAAGTCATGGAGGCTCGAGCTAGTCGGTTGAACCGTTTTGATATACCGCATCGTTAAAAACGTCATAGGCCACTAGGAACATTGTTGGTCATTGGAGTGTTAATGTAAAATTGCACGCTTACTTGTTCAATTTTATCGACTTTTCCTCTGTGCCGTGACAATGTCATCTTGTTTCCTTGCAAAAGTATAAATTAAAAATTATATGTGTATCAAAATTAAAAATTTTTGATTCCTCGGAAGATTCCACGCCTGCATGTTAAATTTCACCCATTTTGTGCCTCACTTTCTGTCATTCTATAGCCTATTACAAGGTTTTGATACTTTCAGATAGAAAATTGTCTAGGTAAGATAAGTTCCTATTTTTATACCCTACACAGAGGGTATATTCACTTTGTCATTCCGTTAGTAACGCATAGAAGGGGGCGTGGCAGGTATGGAAAAGTATATATATTCTTGATCAGCGTCACCACCTGAGTCGATATAGCTATGTCCGTTTGTCTGTCTGTCTGTCTGTCTGTGTGTCTGTCTGTTGAAATCAGGTTTACGAGAAAACTAAGCAAGCTAACTTAATGAAATTTTTCACTTAGGTCAAACCTTCTTGCAAGCTGCTAGCATATAAAAATTGGCGAAATCGGTTAACGGCCACGCCTTCCGCCCATACTCTATGTAAATATACCCAAGTCCATTGTGAAAAAAAGTTGCTGCGATTTTGATGAAAATTGGTGATTTGGTGAAAATGAGAACAAAATTAAGATAAGGCTAGGTTATAAGTTTGCAAAGGCTCTTAAAGGGGCGTGGCACAGCCCTAAATTTTAACTTTTATAACGCCATAGCTCGTAAACCGTGCAAGATATTGTGATGAAATTTGGTACACGAATACAGATCTTATAAATCTTGAATTGCGCATAAAGTGGGCGGAATTGAAAAAGTGGGCATGGCCCTTTTTAGCAATTGAAAATTTGTATTTCGTATAACTCTAAATTCTCAAATACGATTTTCATTAAAATTTTAGGGATGCTACCACTGAAAGTAGTCAACAATACCAGCTACGTCAATATACTGAAAAGTTTCTTTTAAGGGCGTGGCACAGCCTACAATATTTATAAACGTTATAAAAAGAGAACTAACAACGCAATCGTTATGAAATTTAATAAGGCGGATATACTTGCTAAAAGGTGTCTTCTTGCAAAATTTTGGCACAATTGTGCTGGTGGGTATGGCAAGATAAGACAAGATTGCATCAGTGGGCATGGCACCACCCTCATTAACATAAAGTTGTAAGTGCTATTTTAAGTGAACTATTGGAGCAATTGATCTGAAATTTGATGTAAGTGAAACCACTTGGTATTAGGTACATACGAATCAAAAGCTGGCGAAATAGCAAAAGTGGGCGTGGCACCTCACATTCAATTAAAATACCTTAAGTGGCATAACTATCGAAATATATGAGCAATCATACTGAAATTTGGTGTAAGAAGTTTGTTTATCGAAGGCTATTTTTGGATCAAAATCGGACTTGATTCTACGAGTGGGCGTGTCACCGCCCTAAATTTTAAGAATAATTACGGCACATATCGCAAACTATACAAGCTATTGTGCTAAAATTTGGTTTGTGCATGTCAATCACGATTGTCATTAATTGAAACAAAAGTGGGCGGAATTGGAGAAGTGGGCGTGACATATTTCATATTTTTCATTGCTATTCTATTTTTTTCAACATTTCGCATATTCTTTTGACATTTTCAGTTTTTTTCAACACTTTTCATCATTTTTGAACCTTTTTACATTATTTTCGACTTATCCAAACTCCTCAACATTTTTTTAACATTTATTTAAGAAGTACTTTTAATGCAGTGTAGGGTATGTGAGTTACTTTTATGGAAGTTGCATCGATCATTTTTGTTACTTTGGATTTTTATACAAAATCTAATTAAATCAATGTACTCTATTCGTAAATACTAAAGCTTTTGGATCTTTAAGACTTTGTATGCCCACTTGTCCAATCCCTTATGCACTATTTTTACTCTTGTGCATAGTTTCGTATATACCATTGGAAATCGTTCTTGATATAGTAACTTTAAGATTTTGATTCTATAGGAGGTTCCACGTTCACTTTTCTAATTGCTTCCACTTATCGTCTGACTCGTGGTTTGTCATTTTGTACAAAATAGTATCACATCCTATTGGAAGTAATCTCTATATATTTCAACTAAGAGTTTTTATTTAAATAGGATGCTCACTGATTACTCCTCCAGTTCAGGTGAGCACGAGATTTTTCGTCTAGGGTTGCTGCGAGCTTTGATTTCTTGGCATAATATAAAAGTCGAAGCGCGCTTGATATATAGCAACTTGTCAATATCCTTCATCTTTTCTTAGTTAGAAGTATGCAATGAGAGTCAATATTTGATTTGACAGCAACAATTTGTTTCTTTTGTTGAACAGTCTGTTAAGTTATAATCTAAATATGAACCATTCCATGCTAGTGCGTCTGCAGTTTCGATGCCAATGAAACCTGTGAACTGAAAACGTATTCTTTCGAAGCGCGTTAGGCGGTGCTAGACATATTAACGGGTGCAGACAGTAAGCTTAAAAGGTTAATTTTATTAACATTTAAAGCCTAAAAATTTAGGGGATAAAAACTCTGACGTGCACACAAAAGTCTGTCGGAGCTAAAAGGTCTAATTTGGGAGTCTGCATTTTTGTTTTGATTTATAATTTGATTGTTCCAATTACACACTCTTTTGAATTTATGAATTCAAGCTATAGTTACAATAAAAAATATGATTCTTCATTATGAGGAACGACGTCTTACAACTCTCTGAACTTCTCCGCAACTAATTTGCCTTTCGCTACTTAAGCTCATATTAAACTTTCATAGCTCAAATTGTGATTAAAGTTTTTGGTAAATCGCAATGCTAAGTAATTTGATCTCTCTTGCAACAAGTTGTCAGCACCCATCTATTAATAGCCATATTTTCCCTTATTTGTGTTGTCATATTTAAAAAATGCAAATTGCAGGTTTGGTTAGCTCTTTGATCCCATAACATTTTGTCTGTTGTCACTTATGCTTTCTGACGTTGCCTTGGGATTAAGTTATGTTTTGTTACACCACAAAAAAAAAAAATAAGTGTCCTTGTTTTCAAAGTCAAATGTTCCAAAAATAAATACAATACAATTTCTGTCCTGAATAAATAATTCTATTATCCTTATAAATATTTGACAAGAAAGCCATAAGTTTTAGGTAGAGAACAAGAATATGATACCTTTTGGTAAGGATGTCCTCAACTTTCAGTCTCTTGATAGGGGCTGGCTGGCTGTTTTTCTGTTCACATCTCATCTATTTGCATAAGAATCTGAATGTATAATTTTTGGAATTTATTCTACGATTGTTCTTTTTGCTGTGGCTTTTTTAAGGGCGGTAGACCTGTATTTTTTTCGGTAACATTTATATATATTTATTCATTTCTACTTCTATATATATAAAGCGGTTTGTTTTTGTGTACATGCAGATTTGCATAATGTTCTAATATCATGTTAACAGATAGTAAAACTAATTATAAAAACATTACAAAAGATTTGTCTTGTTACGTGTATTTAAGCTAATTCCAGTAAATATAACTTAATTTTGATACTTAAGTTGAAATGCTTCAAGGTAATCAAAATGGATATAGCTTCAAGTGTTTTCTATTTCGGTTTTATAAAAATCATAAGATTAAACTAAAGATTTTGGCTTTTCACTGAAAACAGGCGACAGGCTTAGAGAGGCTTAAATAAACTTTGAACTTTTCGCCAAGCCATAATGAAATCAAAGCACACATATTTAAATCAAACATGGATTCCGTTCTGCTTAATGACCTTTGTAAATTCTTTCCTGGTTTTGGTGTCGCTGTACACCAGAGAAGTTTGTTGATCAGACAAGAAGGCGTATGCATTGGATGTTTCAGAAGAATGTAGAGAAAAATGATGAAAAATGATATGTCAATAATGGGAATGGATTATCAACGCATTAAACAACGATCTAAGGATCGAAATAGTTTTAAGAGTTTTATTCATATGCCAACTTATAAGACAGGTATGGGACAGTAATAGTAGCAGTGGCAGTAATAGGGCCTTATATGCATTCAAGATTGAAGCCGGAGACAACTTAAATAAAAAACAAACGAATTTGGGGGTTTCAAAGTTCTACTAAGGTCTATTAAGTCCTTTACTTAGCTTTAAGTGAAGTTACTTTATTTGGGGCAATATACATGTGTCGTACGAATGGCCAGAATTTTAACCCTTTGCGGTTTTTCTCCTTAAATTAAATGTAGTTTTATTTTTAGCCAAAGTTAGCCGAAGTCGATTAAAAAATTATGTATACATAATTGGGTCATTCCATCTATAACACGGTCCGACAAAGTCAAACTTTTTGTTGCACACATGAGAAATTTCAATATATTCTTAAATTAGACACTAAAAAAATATATACGTATCTAGTGATTTTTCTCCAGCACGTCAGATTTTTTTTTAATCTATGCCACACCCCTCCGATGTGAAAGAAAATTAAAATTCATCATATCTTGTCAACTGTTTGACGCAAATGAACAAAACTTGGTATATATTTAAAAGGTAGAGCCAAAAGTAAGACTCAATGAAAAAATGGGCGGTGACCGCATCCAATATGAAAAAAAAATCAAATATCTTAGCAACCATTTGAAGCAGATGGATAAGATTTTGTACATATATTTCTTATAGTAAAAATGATGGTCTTTCTGATTTTGGAGGCGTGGCACTACCCATTTTTTCATTGAATCTTACTTTTGCATCTCTTTTGAATATATACGTAACAAGTTTCATACATATGCGTCAAATAGCTTATGAGATATAATGAATTTAATTCTTCTCTTATATGTGAGGGCGTGGCATTGCACATTTTTTCTAAACCTAAGAAAGCTTGGAACCTTACACAAACTACAAGCAACATATATTTGGTACATATCTTATCCAACTGAGTACCAGTTGCTGAGATATAAAATATTTGATTTTGTAATATATATAGCAAGCCGTGCCGTAACCAGTCGATCCTTGAGAAGATCTTTTATAAATGGATAAACCTGAGATTTGCGAAGCGATTGTCTGACAATTATCCAGATCACTTCCAACATTTTCAGGCTCACAGTATCGATGAATGTGTGTCCGAAAATTAGCACAGAGATTTTTTTTCTCTCAAATATCAGAAAACGATGAAGAAAAAAATAGATCGAATTTCTCGTTGGTGGTCCATAGATATGTTTTAATTGGATTTTTGTGACGTCCAAGTGGGTCACAACAAGTTGCTTGTTAATGTAAGGAATTGCCTTTCATGATTTGAACATATTGTTTGTATCTTTTGTTTAAATTTACTTGGACGTTGAACCAGACACAGATTCCTTTCCGTGAAAACGCTGGCAGGTTTAAGCTTTCCATCATCAGAACATTTAAATGCGGTATTTTTCAGTGAACATCATGATAGCTCCATGATCAGTGCGTTGTGACTTCATCAACCAATATAGGCTTGTGCAAAATATATCCATTATCGATTTTCGCGATATTTTTTTCGATAGTTATTGGTGATATTTTTTATTTTGATATATCAATCCAATTGAAAATGCACTCGTGTGGTCCTAGCCAAATTCTGTTGCTTCTTTTTCGGAAGCATTTAGGATTGCTTGTCAACATGCGACGTATAACATAACAACATGATGTTCGTCGGGGGCAATCTGGCCATATTATGATGCTAATTGAAGATGAGATATTTCAACCTTTTTAAGCGGCCATCAGTGGCAATTTTCCAAATCGAATGTGGCGCTGTTGTTTTGACGCTGTGAGCTATTCTTTTCCGGAGAACGTTCAATGGAATGGTGGCACTATCGACCTAAATTTTGAAACCATTATACACATCGATGGGTCAAAGATAGACTGCGGTGTGAAGCAACGGTCTACTCAAAAGATCCAGAAATTTTCCAATCTTTTCGCTTACTCAACAACTCGGCTAGCGTTTTCCAAGCAGTAGACTTTGCTATTTTAGTAGCTTGTAGGTTATTGGGCGATACTATATAGTAGTGACATGCAAAAAGTAACTAAATAGGCTGTGGCATCAGCTCAAAATAACCCTCATATGGATTCAAGACCACAGAAACATTAATGAAACCCGGGCCCTCGATTTAGTGCATACTCCGATTAGTATAGTTAAGAAAAAAATCTCCTCGATCTCTCTTTGTGAAGCAGCAAAGAATTGATGAACATCCAGAACAACATGGCCATCATGTAACAATTCAAAAACGACTGACCATTGTCCAAGAGCCGTAAAGACATCCCGAGAATCATAGCGACTTGCACTAAACACTGGAATATCGGCAAGCGTGCTGAAAAATGAGATATCCCATTCAACCTTTATTGCCGTCGCTGTTTGAATCTAAACGAGAAGGGCACTTTTTCTGCATCTGTCCAGCTTTCTTTAACAACCTTAGCGAATTGGTCGAAACTGAAATCGTACTGCTGCCTAATTACCTCAACAGGACTATCTAGGGACCTTATTAAATTCTCATGACAATCTCTCATCAGTTTTGTAGGATCACGAATGTGGTTTTAAAACGGAACTTTAGTGCTACTTAATGGCTTCTAGCTTGGTTACTAAGCCGCCACTCTTACCTTTTTTTCCCTTAAATAAAAATATTTCCTAACATTTTAAGTTCTCCGAACTTTCTTCGTAGAACGGAGAAATATTTTAAAAATAATTTCTCTTTATCATAAATTTTGAAAAAAAATATAGCGCAACAATGGTCCGACCGTATGTCGAAATGATTCATGGTAAATCGACGACTACCCACCCACTAAATAAAAAATGAAAATTATTACTACACTCATTTTCTCACACCAAAATAATTTAGCGATGCCACATCGCTCACTCCCACTAATTTATTGTAAATTCTATGAAATGAGAAGAAAAAATATTTGCGAAGCTCTTACCTGAAAGTCATTTGGCAATTTTGGTTTTAAAATATTTATGAGACTGTTGGGAGACCACAGTAAACACAACACGTCGTATAGTGTTAAGAGACTAATTAAATGTTGTACTCATAATTACATTACTACAGGGGTGGAACGTAAAGTATATTCATGTCCTGGTGTTAAAGTTAACCCACTTCACCTCTGTGTGGTTTGGTGTCGACAAAGACAGAGCGACGACCCGGCAATGCCCTTGGGACTCAAACCCAGGCATAACAAATTCATTAAATAAACTCAGCTGGGATGATGATGGCACATGGCAGATACTGAAAACGACACGTTTTACTTTTGAGCAAATGCTTCAAATTTTCGCTGGCATGTGTCAACGAAAATTTAATTTTCTAAGATGTTGGCTGCCACAACGTCATGACAAGGTATTTCATCACCGATACAGGCGGCGGATGACATGGCAAGTTTGTTGTAATTCTCAGAAATTGTTGGTGATGGTGGCCATATGTTGAGGTGATTACATTAATAAAACCATTCAAGGTGGATGACAAATAAAAGCTCCGACAAAATACTATAATACTTCAAAGCTATTGAAGCGTTGCTGTCGATTGATGTGTTTGTCGTCGTATTTACAGTGCAAGAAGAAAACTTAAAGCCATTAACATATGGTTCATTAGGCTTTAAGGGATTTCAAGCAACCAACTAACTAAAATAGCTTTTATTGTATTATTTTTTCTTTCAATATTTGTCAAAGTTCCATGCATGAAGCCAATAAATATTTTACGAGCATTTTTTCCTTGATCACTCAAATGGTTTTCCCATAGCAAAACCATAAAGGGCGACAGACACGACGACAGACTTAAAAGCCAAAGTAGCGGACTATGGTAAGGAAACTTAAAAAATGTGGCAGCATTTTTTTCGATTTCGATATGAACGATTAAGGTGTCCTTCTTCCTTAGTGCAGTAATTGCACCTATTAATCTTTTTAGGAAAGTGTTTCAAAATTGGTGTCTGCGGCATAAATGCGTCTTCAAGGCAATTGGTGCAGCATCGAAAATAAACGTGAGAAGAAATGTATTGAGATGGTAGTGATGTCTTTCAAGGAGTCTCATAGGTTGGCGCATTAGCCAGGCATTGATTTGAATAATTTAAAACTTTTTTTTCTAATATTTTCTTTTTTGTTTTTAGTACTTTTAGAAGACACATTGATTATTTGTGTTGCAAAAGTTCAATACAGCAAAGCGCAATAAATCCTTGAAAATTATCTGTCGATTGCTTTGACACAACGAGCTTGACGTCAGCGTTTTAATGTTAGACCATCGCCTTAGTCAGATCAAGATTACTCATCTTGTGGCAAATAATGGCAACAAGGTTTAGTCAGTGATGTTCCACGAGTTGATAGATCATGATCAGCTCATTCAAACTGGTGAAAATATTAAAGTCTGATGACCTGGTGGTAACTTCCAATCAAATGACTTGTTATTGATTCCATTCAAAGCCCAATTACCAATGGCAATGTAACGTAAAGATTTTCAATCGTACCTCGCTTATGTAGCTTGAATCTAAGAGTTAGTAAGAGAACAAAATGAAGCTGTTGCTCAAGTTCATCCACAGTACTGCATAATATAAGCCAGTGAAAATCCAAGAGGTATCGAAAGATAACGAAGTCTTTTAGTAGTTTCAGCAAGATAGGGCCACTTATCATGCAGCGCGAGAAGGTACTGCACTCTTGGTGCATTTCTGGTGTAAATTTAATGGACAAATTAATTGCTTAATGACTTCAGTGCTCTGAATTTGAACTTAAATAATTGACGCCAACGTTCTGAGGTATATTGATTCACAGTGAAAAAAATGCTGCATTGATGCTGATTGGAAGTCATTCCTTAGAAGATAGTGTAAGGTTGATTTTTGGTTATGACATCATTTAGAAATAGTTTATTCATGAAAATTTCACAATTTAGTGATGAATTGGCTTTTCCGAATTCTAAAAATGTTCATTTTCAATATCAAATTGCACACCAGATGCCATAAGATCCGATTTTCATTCAAATCAATAGACGAAACTGGAAAGGGATTGGGCACACGTGTCTTAAACCACCGACCGATTGCTGCCTGCAAGAGTTGGAGTGGAACTTTCAGGGTAGCACAAAACATGGTTATACTAGATCATTGAGGAAACGGCTGCATTGTGCAGGATATACGTAAATCGGGGAAATGCTGAAAAGAATCGAAGACACTCGTTACTGATGGTGTGCGTGGGTAATGTTTTGTAGAGGTCCTAAGCTTCGTGAGGAGATAAAGGACACAAGATGAATAATGTTATGGAATTTATCTAAAATACTTTGATTTTCAATCAATTCAAGAAGGGTTCCTTTCATTAGTATCACCCGCATGTAAATAGTTTTATTCGATGCTACAAAACTACGCATGAGCTACAGTCGATAAAATTAAAATCAGCAACATACCTAGGCTTTAAATTTTGCACATAACTTAGCATCAAGATCATGGTTCTATTACGATGCCTTCGCTTTTTCATATATATTAACCGTTCAAAGTCGAAATTAGTTGATAAATCAAAACAAAAGAGGTTGTTTTGACAAAAATTGTCACTTTAAGGCATGAATTTGACAACTTGATCATTTATCATATGTAGTTGAGATACATCGAGCCCATATTTTGAGCTTTATAAAGGTTGTCGCTATTATATATCTATGCTTCTTCTTCCTTTATTTTCTTTAAGCATAAAATCGATCAAAACGAAATGAAACGATAATTTTACAATAATTGGGCTACATTCATGAATGAGTTTAGCAACTTTATTAGTTGAATCATGAGTTCTTCAGAGATCAACTTCAAGTGTAGTTGTCAAGATAAACAAGAAAGCTTAGTTTAAGGATTGTCAAGCATAATTTATCTCTCACAGTACTCTGAAGCAGCTTTGAAAAATTTAAAGCTTGGAAATAGGTCAGTAATTGCATACGGAAATAATAGAGCTATAGACGAAATTTTCTATTTAGACTTAATCTAGATACAGTAGCGAGCAGAAGTGAGCAAATGTTCGTCACTTTACCACTCTTAGCTTCGTAGCTGCCATAATACGCAATCAAATTAGAAGAAAGTTTTATGTCAGCTTCTTCATTTATTTATTAACAAAATGTAAAAAAAAATTTCAAAAAAACGAAAACAAAAAGATAAAAATCAGTAAAAACAAAATACATCTTCATTTGCTCAGTTTTGCACGTTTCAGATATTCTATAAAGTCGATATGACATAGGTACTCGTATATTTTTAGTATTTAGTCCACATATACTTATTTTTTTTAAGGTTTCTTAAACGTTTGGGCATACTCTCAACTAGATTTTGAATAGTTTCAGGTGGAATCTGTTGCCATTCCTGCTGTACCCGGTGCCAAAGATCATCGATGCTTTTGGGTGCTCTTTTGTACTTTCCTAAACGCCTCTTGCCTATTGCCCACAGATTTGCGATGGGGTTGAGATCCGTGCTTTGCAGGGCTGCCAAGTGGCCGTTAATTGGATAAGAAAGCCGTAGGCCGTTAAGCCGTTAAGTAATGGCTTACCTCCAATTACTTGTATAACTGGCGGCTTATGGGAATTACAAATATGTTTTATGGATTCTTTTTATTTCTATAAAACTGTCGTAATTTTTTTCATCAAACTAAAATTTTTTTTATATATTTTGGAAGGCCGTTAATTCGCCATTTTCAACTTTGCAACCCTGAGCGCATGTCTTAAAGCCGATTTATTACAGCAATGTAAATGTTTCCAACGTTGTATCATATAGTTGTTATATAACTCATAATCAGTGTTGCCCGGAGCACGAGCAGGCGCTCAAGGGGAGTAAAAAATCGTTAAATATCGCAAAAAGCGTATACATTTACAGCAGCGATGGGCACGTAGTAGCACTTTCCGACGTATTCGACGTACTAACAAGCAAAAATCAATACGCGGAATTTCAACGCTCTTGACGCACAGCGTTGAGTTGAGTTCAAATAAAAAAAAATAAAAACAAGACACAAAGGCGGTAGTGACGGTGCCGCATTGTGTCTCGACAAATCTAGCAATTGTTTCTGTTTTTTTTGTGCTGTTTGCGAACTTGGAAATGAATGCAAAAAAAAATCATAAAATTTCAATTTGCTGCTTGATTTTGTTGTTAGCCCCTTTTGCTAGATTTCCATGCCCACCGCTGGTTTACAGAATAATCTTAACGGCGAGAGCGCGTTTGCTTGTGGTTGTGGGCACCACAGCACATAATGTTTGATGCAGGTTAAGACAATTTTTGGGAAGAATGATAATAAGTTCAAAACACTATTAAAGTCCTTTAGATAAAAAATTAAAAAGGTCAGAATATTTTTTAATAAAAATCCATAAAAATAATTCTATTATCAGATTAGACAACTGGACGTGGAACCTTCCAAGCAAGAAAAACATTTTAAACGCTATATCTTGCCATCTACATATGACAGCAGTTTTTGTGATGCAACTGGCAAAATGTGAATGGGATTGAGCGTTGGGGCGTGGCACCTCTCAAACAAACAAAAACACTTAAATTACTATGGTATGGTATAATTATACCAAGTTGTGAAACTTGGTGCATGGACCCAATTGTCTGCAGTAAAGACAAAAAAAAAATAATAAATTCATATTGTTTTTTGTTATATTTTAGAAACATGAGTTTGAATTAAAAATTAAATTAAAGTAAAAAATAGTAAGTTCTTTTAACATATTTTGCATTTTTTTTTAAATTTAATACCACTGTGCGAAGAACAATCATTGACATCCTTCTTCGATTATGATGTTTTTTTTTTTTATTTCACTCCAAGGAATAAGCAATTTCCTGCACAACTCCAAGTGCACAAAAGAAAGCGGAAAAAACTGAAAGGGTGGCAGAAGCAGCAACGATGACTGACGAAATCCTGCGTTCTGCGAGTCGTGTGAAATGACGCTTGATTAAATTCGAGCATTTCAACATTCGAACACGATGATAACTCTACGCGACGCAAAAGATTTGTGTCGTCTGATGTAATGAAATATTAGTGCGACCCTGGAGACTGACCCTAAAAATTTCTTACAAATACGACAGCATCACAACGGTGATAAACCCAGCTAAAATAGAAGACCATGAACAAAAAGCGATTTAGGAAACTTGGCGTATAAAACCACAATGGTGCAGGCACAAGATGATGATCCCGTAGAAGTGGTAAAAAAGTGAAAGAAGCAGTACAACTGATTTTATACCATATCGTATAAAAAACTTTGTCCTTTCAAAAGGTCCTTAAGTTTGTTTGGTTTCCTTTCTTATTTTAGTTGTTTTATTTGTGACTTTTGTATGCCTGCCCTTTGCTTAATTTCGACAACTTCATTGTATTGGTCCCCAGTTGATATTTAGTTGGTAGCCCAAACATTATGCTGTTGTTGCTGTTGTTGTTGTAATCAAATTTGTAGAAATCCCATTACACTCTTGTAAACAACAGCACTGGCGTTGCCAGTTTTTAAGGTACTCGATACATCAAAGGAATTTTCATAAGAAGAAAAAAAAAAGCCACAAGTATTTTAACTCCTTGCAAGTTTTAAGCATCCTTTTTTTATTCAATTTTGTATTTTGGTTTATTTGCTGCATCTATAAATAAAGCTATTTCAGTCCTTAAACATTGAAAATTTAAGGCAACTTAAATGAACTTTCACAGCTGTGATGAAGACCATTTTGCTTAAACTAAATTAAAGAACTTAGTCCATTGGAAAATTGTGTTACTCAGATAAATACTCTCATTTTGTTCAGTGAATAAAGGGGTTACCTCATATATGTTCACAAGTCAGCTATTTTTAAATTTATAGAACAGTTTTAAATTGAGGATCCCATGCTGGTTGAGTTATTTCTTTATCTATTTGTGGTTATCTTTGTTTATTAATTTGAATACGTTTGGAAACAATATGTAGTATCAAATGAGTTACAAAAGCAATTGCATGTGAAGGGGGGAAGAATGTAGAGTTTTTAACGCACTGTGTTTATGTTTTTTGCTATGATTCTTAACTGGTCAATGCAGGAAATAAATGTGCTTGCAGACTCTTAAGCTTCGGCTAACAAAGCTCGCTGATGATATGACGTAGCTGTCATTGAAACTAGTATATGCAGCTGGTTGTCCATTTTTTGTTCCTTCACAATTGTTGGAGTTATTCTTTAACAATTAATGCGCTTTGCGTTTGTAATTTTTTTGTTGTTTTGCACTAAAAGTACTGAACATAAAGCTCTGTGAAATACATATTAAATTTTACTTTGTGCCAAAAACTCAAATCAAGAAGAGATTTTTCTGTCAAAAAGAAGAAATGCTTGATTTTATCGATTTGAAACTCGTTGAAGCGATTTTTGTTTTTGGAGCAAGTTCAGACTCTAATGAAAATGAAAACTTTGGCCTGTTTATATTTAAGTGATAGTTTGATGTATGTTTTCTACCAAATTAGCGATAAGTGCTTCACCGAGACCAAGGCGAGGCGAGGCGAGTCGAGTCGAGGCGAGTCGAAGCGAGGTGAGAATTCAGTTGTTCTCGCTCTCACATCGTTTTTGAAATTTGAGTCTCGCCTCGTTCTCGGACGAGAACTTGCCATCACATATTTCGCCTCACCTCGCCGAAACCTCAATAAAAAGTGAGGATTTGACTATCTGCAAACAAATAATAAATGGGTGACGCTAATTAATCTTTCAATTATGTTTACATCCTCTTAACTTTGTGACAGGCTAACTATTTAAAAAAAATGTATACATTACCTGATAAGGTGTTTCTTAAAAGAGTATATTCTTACATTAGTAACTAAAGTTTATGTACTTAACATCAAAAACACAAAATTTTATTTATTGTAGATGGTCAATTTTGAATGTATGCCAACGATATATTCAACTAGCAAAGCCGGAACGCGTTGCGCAACACACAAAATGCGATTTAAGAGTGAAAGAAAGCATGAAGAACGTGACGTCATACGATCGCTTGAATTTGTAGAAAATTTCATTTACGGCATGATTTAACTAACGGTGGTCCGAACGCTGTGGCCAGGACTTCTTGCCGTGTTTACCAAAAGCATTTCGACCAAGTTGATATCATCAATCCTCCTGATGTAAACTACAGCAGTACTATATACCCGCTGTATTTGCGTTTATTTTATATAATTCTACCATGGTTTGCACTTGCTTTGTGTTTTCTTTTCTTTTGATTTGATTTCTGGTTGTAGCACTCACCTCGCTTCCTTTGTTTTGTTTTGATTGGATTTCTAATTTGCGTACACAAAAGCTTAGTAGACTTTGCAATATGGCAAGTGACTTGATGGCCGTTTCAAGTGCGCTTCCGCAGACCTCTATTACCCATGGTGCAATTATCATGGTAGGCAAGTGACTCTTTATTTTTATGCCTATATTTTCTGTCAAAACAGCTTGTTTAGTTTTTGTTTATTGTTGATATTTTTTCAGTATTTTTCTTATGTTTTGGCTCTGTTTGTTTTTGACACATATGATAGGTACTTTCACGGTTACATAATATGAGTTTGACAAGATAGGGCTACCATATATAATTGTACCATGGGTTTTACAAGCGCTGGAGTTACGCTGGATTTTCTTGGATACAGCGTATAAAAATTACCATGTCGATATCTCTGAATATATATTTCATTTTCTTTTTTTATGTTTATGCTTCAAGCATTTAAGGACAAGTTAATAATGTATAGTACTCGCAACTTCAATATAGTGTTTCACTGAGACTCGGAGGCATATATATACATACTAGGCATCCCGGCAGACGTTGCTTTGCTTTTTCCGGTAGTTGGCGCGTTGTTGTATGAACTCACTTTTCAGTGAAACTAACTTCTGTCCCAACTCTTTTACATACATATAGCAGCCCTGGCTTTTGCCCGTTCATTTTATATACATATCTATATATCAAGTCCCATTGTCTGCGTCCAGTAATTAATGAGATATGATGATTTCAATTTCAGAGGGAGCGTCATTGCCCATATTCCTAAACCAAACTTTGCAAAAACTTTCCATCGACTATAATAAGCATTTAAAAAGCAGCTTCGTGAAAGTTCTAACAAAAAAATTCGTTTGTATGAGGGTCACCCTAATTATGAGTTTTAAAAAAAATGTTTACGACTTAAGCTGTGCCTCTTTATATAAAAGCCACGTAGTGTAGATCTCATGAGAATTAATTAAGCAGCCTTCGAGAAACAGAAATTTTAAAAAATGTTTTTGTATGAGGGCCGCTCTATATATGGACCCTAAAGCATACTTCTTAATGTGAAAGCTACGTGTCGTGAATTTGGTGTGAATCGATAAACCGGTCTTCGTTAAAATGGTATTTAAAAAATATTTTTGTATGAGGGCCACCCTAAATATGCACTCTAAATAAAAGACACTTGGAGTAAATTCCATGTGTTTCGATTAAGTGGTCTTTGTGGAAATGCTATTTTAAAAATATTTTTATATGAGGGCCACCCTAAATATGCACTCAATCGAAAAAAAAAACTTTCCTATTTTTTAAAAAAATAGTTTGCGTAAAGTATTCTCAAACCTACTGAATATACACACAAAATTTCATAAGAATCGGTCCCGTCGTTTCGGAGAAGTTTTGTTACAAACACTGTGACACGAGAATTTTATATATTAGATATATATGTCCAGATCCAAGTCACATTTTAGGAAAAAATTGTCATTTTTAACAAATATAATTCGAATCAAATTTAAAAAAAATGTATCAAAATAAGAAATACTTCACTTACTTCCGGTACGAGCTAGTATTAAAGCGAGGCAACCTCGTTCTCGGAACCGAGATAAATAAAAAACTAATAAAAATTTCTTCGAAACACACTTTGGATTTAAAGTCGCTTCATCCGATTCTATTGCCTATTTTGCATATTCAATTTTTAATTCAGATTTTGCATGATTTATCGATCGTAGCATAATTTTCTGATCCATTTGAAATCCATTAAGAAAATAGTAATAATCCAAAAAATATTTAATTGACAGTGAAAAATAGAAGCACTATCAGTAACCCCAGCCTCGAAACATATTTTCACTGAAAACTCTTAAAGATAAACGTCAAAAGAGCCGAAATTGATAATTTCTATTGACATGCGCTGACCCGGCACATATCTCTAAGGACTCATATATGAAATATTAACCATATTTTTGTCTATACATTCGAATAGGGGAGTAGCTCTATAATTTTTTTCGGATTGCTCCACCCTAAGCTATATGTACATGAACTTTTACGAAAGTTCAGTTAATTACTCGAATCCTATAAACCAATAAAGATATATTTTAATCTACATATGTATGTCTAGGGAATCTCTAAAAAGATGACATGTAAAATCTCACTTCGAGTGCTTAGAAAATGAAAACGTATTACAAAGTAACAATCAAAATTGATTAACAACCACAGGCAAAAGTAAATTTCCCTTTTTTAATAGCATAAGTGTGCGAATTTTCAAAGATATAAAAATTGCTAATATTGTTATGGTAGGAAGCCAAAATAATTTTATAAATCTATAGAATAAATTTTCAATGAAATTGATTTTCTCAGAGATTGTTAGAAAAGGTTCAATACCATTTCTACATAACAATAGTCGTATATTTGGCAATGCGAAATTTATGATAAAAACCCTGACAACAGACATTTAAATCTTTCTCCTTTTGCTATTTGACATCCGCTTGATAATTTTCGTTTCCCGTCCGTCCGTCCGTCCACACAGCTAAACTATTAAAAAACTTTGCAAAATGAAATCAATTTGTCTGCGTTTCTCTGTTACCACCATAGGTACGATATCTTCCATTTATTTGCATTGAAAGACCCTTCGAATAAAGTTCTTCTTATCAGCGCAAAAGAACGTTTTGCAGAAGTTTTGCTCAAAGCATTCGCAGTCAAATAGGACATCCCAAGAGAGAAACCTTTTCTTTTTTAGTGGTGGCAACAACAACAACAACAACATATTTATTCTATTGACACACGAAAAAGAAGAAGAAACACATTGTAAATAATAGAATGCAAAGTTGATGGCAAAACTTTGAATGAATTTTTTTATGATTTGGGTTTTTTTTTTTGCCATCACTTTTTGCATTTTTCATATATTGGCAAGGATTCGGCACATAAAAATCCCAATGGAACATTCAGATGGACGCCTTGTGACTGACTAAATAAAATTAATGATTGACAAACAAACTCTTGTCAACATCAGCGCACATCAGGCAACTGCGGCAAAATGTGCCACAACACACACACACACACACACACACACACACACACAATACACACATGCACACAATCAATTGACTTGAAATAATCTGTGTGATCCAACAACCACGTTGACTTACCGCTATATAAAAAAAAAGGTTGGTTGGAAAAACGTGGTTTGTATGCCACAAACGCGAGTGGAATGATGAATGCGCTAAGCCAGAGCAAAGCAGTTAAAAGGACACAAGTGACATTTGATAAACTCTAAGTGGCAAAGTGTGACGCCACAGGAGGTGTTTCAGGGATTGCTTGTTCGTTGTTAAGGACCTCTTTTTTATCGCGCTACTTGACATACATTTGTGGGGGATTAAATTGGTTTATAAAATTTGATCTGAAAAAAGGACTACCATTCTGCAAGTGCGTCTATTATATCGCAACTTTGGTGCTAGTCTGCAATTAGTCTTATGCTGATTTCGTGCTATGAAAGACGTTCCTCTCAAAGGACTGCATATTTTAATAGCATTAATTAACAAAATCACCTACTTTTAATATAAAGAAAATGCCTGTTAAGAAGCCTGAGAAACAAATGCCTATATTGTTAATGTTATGTGTCATTGAATATCAAAAGTTATTCCATAGTCAAAATAAGCTAAGCAAATAAATCATTCTCAAAATTGATATTTGCCATAGGACATTTTGCATTAGAAATTATATTTTTGGTTTCTTTTTAGAACTGACTAAATCCTATTGCTGGTACAGTGTGGACCAGTGATGGCATTTGTGTTTTGTGAAAATATATTGAATCGAGATTTTAAATGTACTTTTTAGAGGCCGAATGTACTTTTTTGTCTTGAAAACTTAATTTTACTAAAATATGCAAAATATTTCTAAAAATTACTAAAAAAAATGTTCTCACTTTTGCCATCTCAAAAACCCTAGCAAAATGAGATAAGTATCACATATTGTCCAAATGTACCGAAAATGTACTGAGAATGTGCTGATGATCAATTTTGTTTTCCAATCAGACAGAGTCAGATAGCTGCTCAGACAGAGGCAGGAAAATTATTGAAGCAATCATTTAGAGACATCAGTAAAAATTGAGTGAAAAATTGAGGAATATTGATAGAAATTTTGATTGAAAGTTAATGTCTTATTTTCATGAAGATTGACTGATTAGGAGATTAGCGTTTACAGAACGTACCTTGCAGTTTTTGAAATTGCATATAAGGACTGTCCCAGAAAAAACTTGCGTTTTTTATTTATTTTTTATTCTACTCTACCTGATAGTCTTATAGGTCTAAAAAGATACAATATTTGTTATAAAGGGTGTTTTTTTTAGAGGTTTGTTTTTCGAATAGAGATACCAGATTGCCAGATATGACCATTTTATGGTCAAATCTGGCAATTCTAATGTCATTTATGTTCAGTTTGGTTTGCCATTTCATCATGAACAGGTTGACAAAAGAACAACGCTTGCAAATCGTGCAAATTTATTTCGAAAATAATGGTTCAGTTCGCGAAGTTTACCGCAAGCTCCGTCCATTTTATGGTCGACATAATCGTCCATCAGAGCAATTAATTCGGTTAACCATGGATCGTTTTCGCACTACGTTTACTCTATGTGATAATTCGCATCCGCAGAGACGTCGAACAGTGCGCACCGAAGAAACAATTGCCGCTGTAGAGCAAAATGTTGAAGAGGACCCGAATGAATCGATTTGCCACCGTGCACAGCAATTGGAGCTTTGTCCATCAACTTTATGGAAGATTTTGCGCAAAGATCTTGGCTTGCGACCTTACAAGATCCAGCTTGTGCAAGAATTAAAGCCGCGAGACCATGCAATGCGTCATGATTTTGGTGTATGGGCCGAAAATGAGATTGATCTCGATGCTGATTTTCATCGCAAAATTTTGTTCAGTGATGAGGCTCATTTTTGGTTGAATGGCTACGTCAACAAGCAAAATTGCCGCATTTGGAGTGAAGAGAATCCACATGAGACCCTTGAGACGCCATTACATCCACAAAAACTGACTGTTTGGTGTGCTCTATGGGCTGGTGGAGTCATTGGGCCATACTTCTTCCGAAATAATGCTGGAGAGTCAGTTACCGTTAATGGAGACCGGTATAGAGCCATGATAACCGACTATTTTGTTCCCGAATTGGATGGCATGAATGTGGATGAGTTGTGGTTCCAACAAGACGGCGCTACATGCCACACAGCGCACGTCACAATCGATTTATTGAAGGAAGCATTCGTTAGCGCATAATTTCGCGGAATGGACCTGTCAATTGGCCACCAAGATCGTGTGATTTGACACCATTGGATTATTTTCTTTGGGGATATGTGAAGTCGCTCGTCTACGCCAACAAACCAGAAACGTTAGGGGACTTGGAAGCCAATATTCGTGGCGTTATTGCCGACATACGGCTCCATATGCTCGAAAAAGTGGTTCAAAATTGGACCTGTAGAATTGGCTTTATTCGAGCCAGCCGCGGCGGCCACATGCCCGAAATCATATTCAAACATTAATGGCATAAAATTATCCTTCCAATAAAGCCAAATTGATGGACATTAAAACGATTTTCTTGTGTTTTATTTCAATTCAAAGCTCTATACCTCTAAAAAAAACACCCATTATATAACGTGACATTTAATGTGATGTATAACACTTGAGGATAGCACTTCTAACGACAAAGATGTCTAGCAAGCAACAAAAAGTCCACGAACTGATTTTGTCCACATACCTGCAAAATCCAGATTTAAAATATTCCGCTATAGCAAAAATAGTTGGTACATCTGAAAGAACTGTCTTCACGGTTATTTCTATTTATAAGAAGAGTCTACATGTTTCCTGAAAAAAGATTCGGGCAGAAAACCAAAAATTTTCTTATCCAAAGACTGCGGCGATGGTGAAGCGCCTTTTTAAGCAGAATCTTAACACCTCAGTGCGAGATATGGCGGCTAGAGCAGGTACATCAAAATCTACTGTACAAAAGATCAAGAAGAAAAGTGAGCTAAAGACATGAAGAGTTCAAAAAGTACCAGACCGTTCTGATGAAAAGCAGTTAATGGCTCAGATGCGAGCCCGAAAATTGTATGAAAGGTACCTGACTAAATTTTATTACTGTGTAATAGACGACGAAACTTACGTTAAAGCAGATTTTAATCAGCTACCTGGTCACGAATATTATAAATACATCACCGAAGAAGGGGCATGTGTCTAGTAAGTTTAAAGAAAAAAAGTTTCAAAATTTCGGATATATGGTTTTGCAGGCCACATGCACCTGTGATCTCAGAAGCAGCTTCTTTGTTACGCAACGCACAATCAATTCCAAAGTTTATACAGACGAGTGCCTCGAAAAACGTCCTTTACCATTTATTCGTACACATGAGGATACCGTGATGTTCTGGCCAGGTTTCACAACCTCTCATCACTCTTAAGCTACGATGTTATGGTATATAAGTAAAAAGATCAATTTTGTACCAAAAATAGCAAATCCGCTCAACTACCCAGAGCTTCGCCTAATTGAAAGATATTGGGCTTTAATGAAAAGAGATCTTCGAAAGAGTGGTTAGATTGCAAAAAATGTACAAGACTTCAGACATAAGTGGAAAAGATCGTACAGTACTGTCGATGAAACAACTATGCAAAATTTAATGAAGGGCCTTACGAAAGAAATAAGAAACTTTTATAAAAAAAAAATTGATACTTGGTTTTTAGATATTTATATTCTGAGCACTAGCCATTATTAATAGAAAAGAAAACAAGGCCAAAAAAATTACTGAGTATTTTTTATAACTAAAAAGCATAACGGGAATTTTTGTCAGGGACGGTCCTTATTACATTTATCGAAAATCTCTTAATTTCTTATAGTTTGAAGTGGCTGTGTTATAATAATCACACCCACCACATGAATGAAATTTATAACGTTTACTTTCAAAAAAAAAAAACCTCTAAAAACTTATTATATGCTTTTATTAAACCTTGTATTTAATTTTGTTTTATCGTAAAGCTTAAGGATCAATACAAGCTTTTTACAAAAAGAACATAAATGCTTACAATTCGTACAAACTACTAAGCATGAACTTAAAAATGATGTACAAAGCATCCACAATCGTTCATTTTTCGTCTTATGATTTTTTCAAATGTTAACAAAACAAAACATGATAATACTTGAAATGAACTCAAACTAAAAACATGTGAATGAAATGAAATTTCAGAAAGCTTGCTAAGAACCTCGAAATATTTGAATTTTACATTTTCAATGGTGGCTTGTAAAAAGAACCGAAACATGCAATGAATTCGGTGCATGACCTGCATATCCTTTCGGAAATTCTTAGTACGAGTAGTTTAACATTCTGACAAACCAACAGAGGCGAAAAATTGCAAACAACATTAAAAATTTGAAACAAAACTGCGAGTGAAATGAACGAACGCAGTCTAAATTCCCTTTAGCTCCTTGACGGCGCTTTTTCGCTGGGTTGCTGCTGCTGCTGGATGTAAGCCACAGTTGCAAAACTTAAATCAAAGTCATGACTTAAATTCTCGCAGAACAATAGTTTTGTGTTCATGGAAGTCTCATGCAAACACACAAGCACACACACACTCACACACATACACTACATACACATATACATACGCAGCTACTGCAGCACAAGTATCTTGCCAACATTTGTTGTTATTTTCTTTTTAAATCCCGCGCGCATCTTTCGTTTCTGTCAGTTGTGTCGCAACGGTTGTCAGTTGTCTAACAAACAAGGCGTACTGTAATAATGCAAAAGTGGGCGTTACTGCAAATGCTATAAGCACTAAATGAGTGAGAGCGGGGAAGTAGCAGGAAGGTGAAACAAAGAACCTCATTACACGGTAGCGCGTAAATTTCAAAACAGATTCTGGCGATAGAGTTCGTTGCAGAGTTATCATCAGGCATCAGTAATGTCAAGAGAATGAAGTCTGGATTAATTAAAAATGTTGGTTGCAAGCGCCGCTACAGTAGTTAGTTTTCAGAGAAATATCGCAGGGACACGAGACTTTCAAATGTTAGATCTTAGAATAGAAGTTTGATTTCTTATCATCAACAAGAACTTAATATCTAAGAGTAAATAGGATAAGTTAAGTTTCTTAACATCGCTGGTGCACGGATGACATTACTTTTACCTCCAGCAGAACAGACATGCTGTGCTCCATACAGAAAACCTAGAACTTGCAAGATGGCACTTGTAGGACTGTTGTAAAGGGTGTTTTTTTTAGAGATTTGTTTTTCGAATAGAGATAAAACTGACATTTTATGGTCAAATCTGGCAACTCTAATGTCATTTATGTTCAGTTTGGTTTGCCATTTCATCATGAACAGGTTGACAAAAGAACAACGCTTGCAAATCGTGCAAATTTATTTCGAAAATAATGGTTCAGTTCGCGAAGTTTACCGCAAGCTCCGTCCATTTTATGGTCGACATAATCGTCCATCAGAGCAATTAATTCGGTTAACCATGGATCGTTTTCGCACTACGTTTACTCTATGTGATAATACGCATCCGCAGAGACGTCGAACAGTGCGCACCGAAGAAACAATTGCCGCTGTAGAGCAAAATGTTGAAGAGGACCCGAATGAATCGATTCGCCACCGTGCACAGCAATTGGAGCTTTGTCCATCAACTTTATGGAAGATTTTGCGCAAAGATCTTGGCTTGTGACCTTACAAGATCCAGCTTGTGCAAGAATTAAAGCCGCGAGACCATGCAATGCGTCATGATTTTGGTGTATGGGCCGAAAATGAGATTGATCTCGATGCTGATTTTCATCGCAAAATTTTGTTCAGTGATGAGGCTCATTTTTGGTTGAATGGCTACGTCAACAAGCAAAATTGCCGCATTTGGAATGAGACCCTTGAGACGCCATTACATCCACAAAAAATTAATGTTTGGTGTGCTCTATGGGCTGGTGGAGTCATTGGGCCATACTTCTTCCGAAATAATGCTGGAGAGTCAGTTACCGTTAATGGAGACCGGTATAGAGCCATGATAACCGACTATTTTGTTCCCGAATTGGATGGCATGAATGTGGATGAGTTGTGGTTCCAACAAGACGGCGCTACATGCCACACAGCGCACGTCACAATCGATTTATTGAAGGAAACATTCGATGAGCGCATAATTTCGCGGAATGGACCTGTCAATTGGCCACCAAGACCGTGTGATTTGACACCATTGGATTATTTTCTTTGGGGATATGTGAAGTCGCTCGTCTACGCCAACAAACCAGAAACGTTAGGGGACTTGGAAGCCAACATTCGTGGCGTTATTGCCGACATACGGCCCCATATGCTCGAAAAAGTGGTTCAAAATTGGACCTGTAGAATTGGCTTTATTCGAGCCAGCCGCGGCGGCCACATGCCCGAAATCATATTTAAACATTAATGGCATAAAATTATCCTTTCAATAAAGCCAAATTGATGGACATTAAAACGATTTTCTTGTGTTTTATTTCAATTCGAAGCTCTATACCTCTAAAAAAAACACCCTTTATATTATTTGCGATTTGATCTGCATATTATAATTATTGCCAGCGAAATTTTGACTTTATGCCGAACAATTCGACGAAAATTGGATCGGTCCCATAATATTTCCATATATTTAAGAAACATTTTTGAGCATCAGATTTTCTTCGCGAAATTTTCAATTTAATGGGGAATAAAATATTAAAAAAGTTTTTAAATATTATATGGCTACAATCTCATTACTTTCAAACTAATGACAATATAGAAAATATGTCGAAAAATAGTTTTCGATTTTGAAAATTCCCTAGCGAAATTAAATAACTTTGTATCAATCGGATTTCACCCGTATCGGACTGGTTATCATAGCGAAACTTTTGAATCTTGAGATGCTATAAAGCTGTGGTTACGCATAGCACCGTGGAAAATTCATCAGCCTAATCCATTACCAGTTCCTTGTGTTTTTCAGAATTTACATGTTTTTCACCATTCCAAAACCTGATAATTTAATTAAAAATATATGCTTGTATGTATTTTAATTTGTCGTTTTTTATTTTCCAGAATCTTTATTCGATCTAATATTCATAGATCTTCCTATATCCATGGGTCTTCAGCTATAAGAAGTTCTGAAGGTCTCGAGTTGTTTGAAGTAGTTGTTCGGGATTTAAAAGACAAATATTTAAGGCACCTCCACACAAAATAAAAGTAAAATAAACTTAAAATGGTGTACCTTGGATCTAAATAGCTTGTGCAAAGCGGTCATCCATAAAAAAAATCCCCAAAAACTATGGAACTTTAACCCTCTCTCCGTGGTCATGCGCTTTTGTTGAATTTCGGTACTAACCACGCCACTAAAAGACACCCACAAAGAATCGTGCTATCCACCTGTCATTTCTTATGAACAAAAAAAAGAGACGACAAAAGGAAAGAGTGATTTTTTAAAAAATAGACTTCCGTTTTTTTCGTTTTAGCGAACTTCCCCTCTGCTTGCTGTGGACGCCTTTTATTGTACAAACCTCAGCACCTTGAAAAATGTGGGCGATACTGAATGATGGGGAGTAGCACCTTTCATATAACAAATCCATGTACGACGCTGTATCTTTGGATCTTTCCAATGCATATTGTTCATATTTAGCATCTCAAGAAACGTGAGCGTGGCTTGAAACAGGGTGTGGCATCTCCTATGCAACTTTAGCAACCAATACGCCATATCTTGGTGCCTTTAACAGCAACAGTTTTGAAACTTAGTACTTGGACATTTACGGTCTGTGTGAAGCACCTCGCAAAATGTGGTTGGGATTTAAAAACGGAGCGTGGCACCTCCCTTATAACAAAATTACATAAAACGTATCTTGGAAGCAATGGTTAGTGTATATTGTGGGCTTTGTTTTACTATAGGGTGTGGCACCTCCCCTACATCTTTGCACCTATGGCAACTAATGTAGGGAACTTTTAAAACCTGACTGCATATTGTTAGTACTAAATCCTTTGCAGAAAAATCTAGTAGATCTATGATTTTAAAAGTGGACAAGGCTTATTTTAATTAATATCTCCAGTTCAGAATGGTCTGTAGAGTAGGGTTGTATTTTCACAGTTTTCAGTTCAGTTTTTAGTATGGGTGGTAATCGAAATAAGCGTTAGCAGGGTTGCCAGAATTGGTGACTTGTCGCCATACAAGCGATTTGATGAGCTGTTTTTTAGCTGGAAAACAGCCCTAGGCACTAGTCGACAACATGGTGATTTCCCTAGCTATGATCCATCAAATACAAAAAGTGCTACTTCTACATCGTATGGCAAATTAACATTGCGAGTTCAGTTTGGAAGACGCTATCAACTTTTTTGATAATGGCAGTTTTGAAACAACAAATTTTAGTTTTGTGTAATGCTGAATGCATCTAATGCATATTTGATTTTCTGAAATAATATCTGTAAAATATTCCCATTGTGTTCAATGCATTACACTTATTATTTCTTCTCAAAAAATCTTCTTTCTTTTATTTCAGCTGTACATAATGACTTAGTATTGTCAATTATTTTGTAGAAGCCGGACAGTACAAGCGATTTTGCATAGTTACAAAAATCGAACCTAACAATAAATTTAACTTACCAAACCTGAAGATTTTTTTTTTTTTTTTTCAATATAGAAACTGAAATCTAACGATTCATCTCATCTAGGTTAACCTAAGTTAAATTGTTTGCTAGGTTTTAATTTAAAAATTGAAAAGGTAAAACCCAAGGTTAGCTACGTTAGATTAACAAATGCTAGATATGAATTTAAGAGTTAGGAATTTTAATTTCAAATCCTCAGGTTCACTACGTTACATCAATTGCTAGGTTTCAATTTGCTAATTCGAAATGAGAAACTGTTGTTTGTCTATTTTCTTATGAGTTTTTATTTGGTGATTATTTTGGCGACTTCAAATTTAAGCGTGAAGATTTGTGGCGACCTTGGCGCAACGTATCGGCGACTTCGCAACCAAGACATCTGGCATACCTGAGCGTCAGTCACCAGAATTGTGGTGTGCCTGGTTGTGAGAGAGCGGCGAAAAAGTTTTGCTCAATAACTCAGAAAGTAAACCACAATTAGGATACTAAGACCAAAGTTGTAGAGGAGATGAAGATTTGACCCACTCTGTAAATGGTGCTGCAAGACGCTTTTGTGTTTGATATCTTCTGAAAGCAAGCGAAGTGAAACAGTTTTGAAAGAAATTTTTCATCAAACCGTTTCTTAAACCATTCCGACAACTAAATAGTTTCTACCATCAAATACAGCTATTGCAGTTGAGCAATGGTAGTACATAAATGGATAAGAACAGTTCAGGAAAGAAGTCAGTTATAAAAATAACATTGTTCAAGGTTGAATACGACTGAACAAAAGGCGTCTCTTTTGTAGTATCACCGGGAGGTGGGGTTTTAAGCTCGAAAACTGGTCAGCCTAGATGAAAGCATTCAGTACTGCGCTAAGTCCCACTGATAGACAGCTGACCTAAGATGCAAACATTGGTGTCGAGCATCCAGTGAAGTATCAGTTAGTTAACTTATGTACATATATTCACAGGAGTATGAACTAAAATATGAGTCATTTTATACCAGAGAATGAAAAAAAACCGCACCTTATTGTAGCGTTTAAACCGCACAACGCAATCTTTACCTCTAAAATTCTTTGTTTCACTCTTTGATTCGAACACCAACCCGTACTATAACAAGCAGAAATAAATGAAAGGAATAGAATGGAAACGTTCTGATCTGCGTACAAAAAACTAGTGCTCGTATTTTGTCATTGAATTCGTATTAGTGATGCCATGTTTTGGAAGTCAAAAACGGGTACCATGGTAAGGGAACCCATTTTCGGGTCAAAAAAGGTTCTTTCCAGGGTCCCGAACCTTCATCAGTGATGTTCAATTTTATTTTTGAATTATCTGTTGTTTGAAAAAACAAAATTTTTAGACGAAAATGGGTCAAAAAACGAGAGCCATAGTCCGGGGACCCATTTTCAGGTCAAAAACGGTTCTTTTCAGGGTCCCGAGCCTCCCTTAGTACGGTCCAAAAATTTTTTTGAGCTATCTTTATTTTGAAAAAAAAAAAAATTTTTCCCTCATACGAATCCAATGACAAAAACGGTCACTACATTTGGTACGGGTTCGGATAGCAATCGCGAGTTAAAACCACAACAAATTTAATTAAGTTTTGTGTACGTAGAGCAGAACGTTACCATTCTGTTGCGCTCTCTCATGTCGCTTGCTATTGTTTGTGTTAGTGTTTCAATCAATGAGTGAAGTACGGAATGCAGAGGGAAAAAGTTAACGCTCATAGAACAGAACGAAATCGAACCATACGATAGAGTTTTTTTTTTCATTCTCTGTTTTATACACTCTGAGCATCGGTGTCTCGATATTTGTTGAAGGTCTGCTCCAACTGACAGTCCGGAATAATTCTTCTGTAGATTCCTGTTGAAAAATCAAAATTTGTAAATAGGTATTTACAGAATTTGATTCCTTAAGTAATTGAAAAATTGCTCAACTTTTCATAACAAAGGCTAACGCCATTTGATGATGAAAGTTCAGGAAACAATTCTTTTGTCATGGAGTTCTAAAAGCTGATCCCAATTTCTGATTCCCTGGAGATGAAATCGGAAAGCATTTATTCCTAGTTCGCTCTAGCTGTGATAACTAGCCACAGCTATAAAATTTATTCTTTTGTCAAATAACCTAAAATATCGAAAATCATCGATAACCAACAATCCAGCAATAGAATACACTGTAAACATTAACAATTACAGTTACAGCTACAGCTGATAAAGCGTTGTGATGACTGTGGATTTAAAATGGCCCAGAATATAGCCAACTTACTTCCGGCGTGCATTTCCATTCATTGACTTAATATTTTGCGTTCTGCGCCTTGAGTTGGCTTCCTTTTGTCCTTTTATGAGTTCATTTGTGTGTGAGTGTTTGAGTGTGTTTACTTCTGATTGTGTATGTATGGCTTACAGATACTAGTACATATTTGCATATTTTTGCAATTGCTTTGTTTTTCGCTACATTATTTTTATATATTTTTTGTTTTTATTTTATTTTCAAGATTATTTTACTCTCCGTAATGGGATTAAGTGAAATCGTCTTATTTATTTAGTTGCTTCGCTATTTTTTCTATCTTGTTTTCAAATTAAAGTTACGCTCGTGTTGTGTCTTGTAGTCAACAGTTTAATTTGGAGTTCCTAATGACTTCAACAAAAATACTTTAGTTTGAATAAAGTCGAAAACCAGTCAAATATTTTTCTCTTCTCTATTAAGTTGGCATTTTGGAAAGAAGTGTATTTTTCAAACCATTTTTTAAGACATTCGTGTTGAGTTTGTAACTAAATATCTTGGATTACTGAGGTTATTTAGATGAAGAGTATTAAGTCAACTCAATTTCACTCACAATCGATTAGTACCTCTAACAGCATTAGATTACCTCAGAAGGTCTATTATGACATTCTCGTATATTCAACAAACTCTAAGCTTCGAGTTCAATATGATTAAAACTGTGCTCCCAGGATCCACTTGAAATACTTGCTATGAAATTATGGAATCCTTAACGTACAAGATCTGGTTCTTGACAGGATAGGACAATAACATAGTACGTGCTACGTTGTTTCTATGCTTTTGTCATATCTTGCACCACTCATTCTATACCAATCCCATGGTAAGTGATTTGAACTCCGTAGTGTGCAGATTGGAATCCAGTAAGAACTCGATTTCAATTACTTTTAAGGCCAAACTATGAGAATAAGAGTGATCTGAAGCAATGCCATAGCTACTTTTTAAGCAATTTTAATAAATTTACAATAATTGCTTTCAGTTTACAAAAATTGACTTGATCTCTTGAAATAGCGACTACCAAGATCGTGATATTAACGCTTTTACATTTTGGTTTGAGGCTACGTTAAGAACATGGTCCATGCAAATTAGTCAGCATCAATTAACGACCTGTAAAATTACATAGTTCGAACCATTGTTGAGATTGAAATCAAACTCAAACTTTTGAAAAAGTCTGTCTTCGAACTAGGGATGCAACAAATACCAATACGATTACCGATATATCGGTATTTTCCGATATATTGATATCGGCGATATTTTTTTGCCGATATACCGTTACACCGATATATACAAAAAATATGTTTCTGTGCTTCAAAGAGCTTTTTTAATCAGGAAAACTGAATGACAATATCACCAAAGCATTTGGACACTTAAGTCATTCCGCTAGTGGCAATAAGATTTTGAATCGGTTCTAATACAAGGCATATCTACTCGTTGGGACTCGACACTAGAAGCATTAAGGCGACTACCAGAGCAACGAGTTGCAGTACTTGCTTGTTTGCCACACATAAAATACAAGGTAAAACTTTTAACTGACAAATGGATCAAGATGTAGGAGGTGGTATACATCTTGAAATATTTTGAAGATATTACAAAATCAATAAGCAAAGCCACTGCTGTATTATGCGACGCTATTCCGTTAGTTAACAGTCTTCGAAAAGTACTGGAAGACATCGAAGACAAAGAAAACCAGCTGGTACTGCAGCAAATAGCCGCCGATCTGTTATTGGCTTTTGAAAAAAGATTTAGTTTGGAAAGTGAAGAGTCTTATTATTTAGCAACGGCACTTGATCCTCGATATAAACTACGAACATTCCAACTGTGGTCTACTATTTCTACGGCAAAAAAGCGGCTTGCAAATTAAATTAATTTACCTAGTACGAGTTCTGAGCCAATTACGAGATGGGGGATATGGAGTGTTTGTTAAAATATTATTAAGGAATCTGAAGAAGAAGAAGAACCATTGTCCTCTTTGTGCTGCGTTACTTTCAAAGAAGATATTGAAAGATATTTTCGATTTCCCAATATTGCAACAGATGCAGATTTTCTCGGAGGTCAGTCTCTGCGACAACTTTTTATAGATATCAGTATCGATAGAGGCGATAAATTTTTAAGAATATCGGTATTGGTATCGTATCGGCCAAAACGCATATCGTAGCATCCCTAATACCAACTTTGGTGATTTTCTTAAGCAATTTTTTTTTTGCAAATTGTGCCTTTGTGAGATTAAAACTTTTGAATAGTGAGTAAATTTGCATCTGGTTAGATAATTATGTTAAAACTTTTGAGATTTACATCTAACACTGTCTCCAAACACTTTCCAGCCTTAACTGCTAAGCTTTTCTGAAAGCGATATGAGAGAGACGTTTTTTCATATATACCAGCGATAAGAATGGCTACATTAGCCTCAAAGCCATGTACTACGAATCCTTCAGAGCATATAAACTCAAGCAGTTCGGATTAAGTTGGGGTTAAGTTACATATATCTGACCCTGATATCCAAAAACATAATGGGTCTTTAACATTAAGGAAAGTCAGTAAGCTTATTATAGCGTCTTATTATGGCGTCATTCCAATTAATGCGTGTAGCTCCCCAACGGAATTTGGAAAGATTGTCAACAGTGGTAAGGTGATGTGTAAAACTTCGTGAATTAATGTTGAAAATGTTTCATTTCCTGCCAGCGACTTAAAAGATTGAAATTGATACTCTATTACACTCGCCTCCAAAGTATATTGTTGAAAAAACTAAGTTTCGCTGGTTATCCTTGATCCAGGAAAGTGTGTCTCATCAATCATATAGATTCATATAATGTCTCCTTGCAATTTGACGTGCTACCGTTAAAGCTTTTTTAATGTCACTACCATTCCACCGGAGAGTAATAAATATTGCACTTAAGCGTGTTCGGAGAGGCATAAAGGTATCAATTTATTAATTTACTTGCAAAGTAGTGGTCTAATTTTATGGCAAACATAGATTTTACTTAAATTTCTACCTTCTGATTGTCCGTCTGACTTACAATCACTGCCCAAACTAAACTGTTCACCTTAGAAACACAAAATTTCGATAAAAAATTTATTTTATGCTGTAGACGTCATAAAGGAAATAGTTTATACAAATTCGAGTCATGACGGGGCATGCCATGTACCAAAAGTTAAAATTTGGTTTTTCCATTCAAATCGATATAATCCTTTTTAACTGAATTCAATTTGTGCAACAGCTCCAACCAAATTGAGAGTAATAAAAACATTCAATTTTAAGCATTAGATCCTGACACTATGCAGGCATCATTTAAGAAAAAGTTTTTGAAAATTCTTATAAAAAGGGGATATACGCACTTATTCTATTACATATTTATATTTTCCTAACTAATAAAATTTGTGCAATCGTCTGGACCGAATTGACGATAGCTAAAACATGATACTTGGAGCACAGAATCAAAACACAATTTAGCTTTCATTTATGAAAAAATTTTTTGAAACCTCCAAGATATTTAAAATTTCGCTTTTTCAAGAAACCATCACAAGACAAAACTGACAGTCCCACAGTGCTAATTGGGAATGGATTTTTCGAATTTTAAGGGGGTATGATTTCAGTGCAACTTGGCACATACATAGTTATACATGCACTGGCAAAAAAGTAAAGGGATGCGGCAGAGAGTTTTCCAACAAACCATAATTCAATTTTGTTCAAGGGTAAAGAAAGAATGAATTTGGCAAATTTGGAAAAGTGGTCGTATCACCTCTCATTGAAGCAAAAAACTTAAGTTGTCATATCTGCCGCATTTTGCAATAGAACTAAATAAAACTTTGTACTAAAATGCAAATTATGTAAAAGACATTGTCCACACAAAAAGTGAAATTGACAAAGTCATCACTTAGACTACAAGTTGAATAAGTGGGTGTGGCACCAACCAGCATTATGTTATTGTATCTAGAAAATTTTCTAACTAATTGTAATGACATTTTGTGCAAAGGTGCAAAGTAACAAATAAGCTTGCTTGGGAATATCCGCCGAAAACAGTCAGGTTTTTGCAAAGGCAACTCATGGAATTTGCACCACAACAATGCACCATCGCATGCAGCCTTCATTGTACAACATTTTTTTGCCAAAAATTCAATGAATGTCATCGTATTGGCATGATATGGTCCCGTCTGACTTTTTCCTGTTCTCGAAGCTAAAATTACCACTTCCAGGAGGGTGCCTTTAGTCGGTTGAAGCCATAAATGCAAATTCGCTGACAAGCTGAAGGCTGTACCTAAACCAGTCAAAGAAAAATGTATGTTGGACTGAATCAAGCGTTGGCCTAATTCTATCACAAGACAAAATAAGTTTTGCTTTATTCTTGGAGTACGTCTCAAAGCAGAGTGTTTAACATCTGAAGTGTTTTTCTCCATTTCATCAACGCTTGTTCGAAGAGGCAGAACAGCATTACTTTTTCCAACCAACATAAGACTAAAACTCTCCCAGTCCGTCTTTAGTTCACTCTGTTATTTGTCGCATAAGCAACATTTTAGTTGGTTTCCTCAAATAAATAAATGATTTATTAATATTTGATTACATCGTCAACCGCAGCAATAAAATTAATGAATACTAAATTATAATATTTTTCCATTTAAAATGATAAACAGCACCACTCATCTCTTTCAAATCGAAATGTTATTAATCCAATCAAATGGCATATTAATCCAAGAATTTAAATTTATTTGTGCCCCCATGCCAGCTACCTACTCGTGCTACATATCAATGTCATAAATCTCCATATTCCATTCATAAAGTTTTAGCGCAACCAGCGCCACCACACCAAGTTCCATTGTATATGGTGCCGCTGGTTTTACTGTAAGCCAGACAAAGTCATCGATTACCATTAATTTGAGTTATGCGCCAGTGTTGGCTACAAAACTAAGTCACATTAACACTAGACGATAGCAGTTTTTATATTGGATAAAAACAAATAAAAAACTATATACTTTTTTAGTGCTAAAAACTGTTTTGGTACATACAGAGTCGCATAATGGGAGTTCCAAAACTAAAGTTCACCTGCACATACTGCGACGCGATAAAGTTCAGCATCTGCATTTGCACCAATTTTTAGTGAACGGAAAGCAGCACTAACTCTCAAACTAACAATCAGCAAAAGTGCGATAAAAAATACATGCAAAGCGACACCCTCGAGCAGCACAAAAAACGCAGCAACTGCAAGCAAAGTTGGTCATGTTCGGTATCCTTTAATGCCACCCACTGCCAGCGTCACAGCATGAAAATGTTTTCGGCCTTAATAACTTGGTCAGTAAGCGGGTTATGCTTCATTCTGCTTTAGGTGGTTTCTCCTTGAACAAACTGTTAAATTGCGCAGCCTGTAATTTATGTAAAATTTATAATGGAAAAGTTAAAAAAAAAAACTGAAATTTTATCCATGATAACAAAGGAGGGCGGCAAAAAAGCGGCAGTGATGATATATGCGACCAAAAAGTTTCCTATAAATGGATAAGCATATGAAGGTGCTCCACCAAATGTTTGTGTCTACACGCATACGGCGCTTAATTAAGATATTCCACGGAAGTTAACTTTTAGACAAACATACAAGCAAATTGTTCATTTACAAATAAAATAGTGAACAAACTAAATACTAAGTCGTCTGACTATGCATGCACTGTTAATGCCACTTCCTTCCACTTATGGCGTATATGTAGGTACAGGGATTAAACATTCCAGTGTTGCAATTCTACAATTCCTATTGCTATAAAATATGTTCTACGTGTTATACATACAGTGTTGAGCAAAATTGGCCACATGTTGTCCACTTTTCTACATTTTATGCGTCCAGCTACTGCCATTCTAGAAATTAATATATCATCCAGGGTCCCTGATTTTTTTCACTTTCTTAAAACGTTTTGTCATACGTTTTTCTGTCAGATTCTCATAGACTTGTGCAAAATATATCGATTATTAATTTTCGCGATATTTTTTTCGATTGTTATCGGTGATAGTTTTTATTTTGATGCATCAAACTTCGATATTTTTGTTTGAAGGTAGCTCCGTATCCAATTGAAAATGCACTCGTGTGGTCCTAGCTTAAGAAGGTACTTTCTTCTTCGGAAGCATTTGGAATTGCTTGAGCCAAACGGAAATCATATGCCTCTTAATATATTTCAACTTGAAATCGCTAATGCACTTTTACTATTTTCGCCATATTGCTCGGCTAGTATTCAAAAATAAAGAGGGCAACAGCATGGCTCCCTGCTGTTGTTGAAGGTCCTGACTTCAGGCTCTAGAACTCCAAAAATTTCTTTCCCATGGTGGGTGTAAAAGCATAAGTTTATATCGACATCCTAAAGTACAAAGTCTTATGATCAAAATAGGTTTTGGGTTGTGCTTGGTGAGAAGGGGCGTTGTAGGATGTGTGAGACTCAAATTTCATTTTCCAAATGCCTTAAATGTGGCGTTTATCTATGCTGCAACAACTGCAAAGCAAGTTGAATCTTATGATTACATTTACAGAATTTCAATGCTATATGTATGCGCATAGTAGAGGTTGGGACAACATTTTTTGCATTTAAATTTTTTCAAAAAAAATATCGAAATTCGATTATCGATATATCTGAAAATTCTTTCTCGATATGTTTCAATACTGTTTGAAAATATCGATCATCGATATTTCGATAATATTTTTTATTTGAGCAACTCTAGTTTCTCAATGGCTTCTTTGGAACATCGTTACACCCATGGGCGTCATAACGTTCTAAAAGCGGGTGTGGAATTCGTTGAGTCGCGGGTGGGGGAGGGTGGTTCGAAAATGATAATATTTTTAAATTGACGATTGATAGTCTTACAAAATCATGATTATGAAAAAGAATTTTAGGATATCTGCAGTAAAGTTCTCAGTGATTATTGTATACCTACAAAAACGTTTATTTCGTCAGAATTACATTTTTTGTTAAAGCAAACAGATTTGTCCTCAAGCTCTTATAGCTAACTGGAGCAGTTAGTTACCGTCCGGCTAGGGTTTTATATCAAGCAATCAACGTTCGAATCAAGGTTGATACATATACCAACGCGTGAAGCCTTTAACTTACACTCACCCGCATCGATTCTGCTCCGAATTTAGGGTCTCTATTCGATACACGTTTTTGTCAAGTTCTCCTAAGGTAACCTTGATTGCGAAATCCAATTGAAACGTCAAGTTCAATCAGGGTAGCTACGACGATAACTGTAGCGCCAACTTGACAAAAAATGTAACGAATAGGGACCCCAAACTCGGAACAGAATCGACGCGGATGAGTCAACAATGAAAAAATACCTGATAAAGTGTCTAAGTTTTCTCATTGTTTTTAAATAATTTGGTAACATTACACCAAATAACTCTCTCAATATAGCGTTTTAAATGCAATATTTGTAGGTGCGGTAGGCGTGTCCGTGTACGGAATTCACACATTTTTACGTTCAATAAGCTTGTTGGTAGATCTAGGAGCGGCCTGTGGGCGAAATTTTATTCAATTATCTCGCTTACTCTAGCCGTACTCGTCATTTCCACAGACAAATGGACATGGCTAAATCGATTTAGGTTGTGATGCTGATCAACGCTTTTTTATACCTTGTAAGCGTCACAAACTGAATGACATAGTGAACGTACCCTCCATGTAGGGTATAATCATGACGTGATGGTATCAATCAATTCTGAATTTGGAATGAGGAACCAAAAATTCGTTAGGATCACGGAACATATGGGTTTGGGCGAAAAACAAATGTGTTTTTTATGTTTAAGATATATAAAGTGACACGGAGGAAGTTCCTGAGCTTTTATTTGCAAATCTTATGGAGCTCATTAAAATGTAAATTTTAGAGTCGTAGAGTCATTGTGGAATATACTTTTATCTATATATTTTATTTTAATTCAAAGAAAACTGGTACATCGCATATAGTACCTGCTCCTTAGGTTGTCACGGTCTACATCTTAAAACACTTAAATTAAACTTTCAAGTTACTGCAGATACGTAACTAAGGACTGTCCCAGAAAAAACTTAGGTTTTTTATTTTTTTGTATTATGCTCTACCTGATAATCTTATTGGTCTAAAAAGACATAATATTTGTTCAATTTGTTCTATATAAAGTGACGTTTAATATGATGTATACCACTTGAAGATAGCACTTTTGACGACAAAGATGTCTAGCAAGCAACAAAAAGTCCGCAAACTGATTTTGTTCACATACCTGCAACATCCAAAATTAAAATATTCAGCTATAGCAAAAATAGTTGGTGCATCAGAAAAATCTATCTTTGCGGTTATTTCTAATTATAAAAGGTCGACCTGTATCACGAAAAAAGGGATCAGGCAGAAAACGAGAATTTTCTAACCTAAAGGTAGCGGCGAAGGTGAAGAGCTTTTTTAATCAGAATCCCAACACGTCAGTGCGAGATATGGCGTCTAGAGCAGGTACATCAGAATATACTGTACAGAGGATAAAGGATAAAAATAAGCTAGAGGCATATGGAGTTCAAAAAGACCGTTCTGATGAAAAGCAGTTGATGGCTCAGATGCGAGCCCGAAAATTGTATCACGTTATATGTTATGGATTATATGTTATGGACGACAAAACTTACGTCAAAGCAGATTTTAAGCAGCTCAGAAGCAGATTTTTTGTTACGCAACGCACAATCAATTCCAAAGTTTATATAGACGGGTGCCTCGAAACACGTCTTCTACCATTTATTCGTGCACATGAGGGTACCGTGATGTTTTGGTCAGATTTAGCAGCCCCTCATTACTCTAAAGCTACGATAGAATAGTATGCAAGTAAAAAGTTCAATTATCTAATCCGCCCAACTGCCCAGAGCTTCGCCCAATTGAAAGATATCGGGCTCTAATGAAAAGAGATTTTTGAAAGAGTGGTAAGAATGCAAAAAATTCACAAGACTTCAGACTTAAGTGGAAAAAATCGTACCATGCTGTTGATGAAACGACTGGACAAAATTTAATTAAGGGTCTTACGAAAAAAGTAAAAAATTTTTATAAAAAAAAAATTGTTACTTAGTTTTTAGTTATTTATATTCTGAACACTATCCATTATTGATAAAAAACGAAAAAAGACCAAAACTAAAAAGCGAAACGTAAGTTTTTTCTGGGACAGTCCTTAATTATAATATATATTGTATACTATAAAGGTTAAATTAAAATTATTTCTTCTGCTTAATGCACAAAGTTTTTTTTTTTAACTTTGAGATGAATTTAATCAGTTGTTGTGTGAGTCTTTTTCTTTTTGTTGTTTTTTTGTGAAACTTCAAAGCCATTTAGTATATAATAATGGCTTCAAAAAAAAAAGAAGACGCCAACAATTTTTTGTCACATCAATCGCCTGTTGCGCCAGGGCTACCGCTACCTACGGGACTTCGCTGTGGTTATGTCTGCCCATTGCAGATACAACAAAGGTCGTTAAAGTCATTTAAAGCGTTTCACATAAAACAGTTGAATGCTTTTTGGACTATTTATACAATAGCCAGCTTTTAGTGTCCTCTTGTCCAATTTTCATTGTTATAACTTTTGCGTTTTGTTTAGCGTGCGCCATGGTGCGAGCTGAAATTTGTTCTATCACAGTGTCAGTCACATTGCCAGTGTGGACACATTAGTTAAACGGATGAATGGTGAAATCGTGGTAACATAAAAAACCACATTTTGCTCATCGCTTTGAGCAAAGTTGATTAAATAATAAATAAATTTTGAGAAAATTTAAAAAAATGCAAGAAATTTTTTAGACATTGGTAACTTCCGCATTATTTTGTATTTAATCTCCATGATATCGAAATCTCGCCTGAATCATAGATATTGTTGTCTTTTGAGTAGAAATTCAAAGCTTGAACTTAGCAAGTTTTCCAGTTTAACTGTACATTTGAAGTAGTTCTGAATTACAATTTGTCTCATATTCAGCGCTGGACTCACTTTTCTGAACAGTTACCAAGTCGAGCAAAAGGAGTTCTTGGCCCTCTAAAAAAAAATTGATTTTCCTGAAATGGTAAAAAAGCTTAATTGTTTTGCGGAAAGCTTATGACTTTTTAAAGTCCTTGTCACAAAAATCATCCAATCCCCAGTTATCTCAGATATTTTGAAAAACCTGCCAGGCCTTCAGTTTTGACATAACATTCCAATTTCGAACTAGGCCGACAAACCCCGGGCACTTGATAAGCCTGTCGCTGAACAGACCAATCGTAGTCTTTCATTATATCTTCCTGCATATCGCTGCTTCATAGTCTACTTTTTATAATGCATTTTTTGCCATGCTCATCGTTTTCTCTCTTGTGTCCTTTATGTCCTCATGAAACATATGGCTTCTCTCAAACACTTATGCGATTTATATATATCTTGCTCTAGCAAATATTTCCACGATGACTTGAAAACGTTGTATTTTCTGCTACGCTGAGGGTTTCACTTCAATGCTTGCGGGGACTCAATTCATTTACAATATCTCTGTTTGGTTTGAATGAACATCGGATCTTGACAGCATGTGATGAGCAAAATTTGACATTTGAAATGACCCTAAGCCATCGGAAGGCAATTGTTGGCTAATGTTAGTAAATTGTGATATAGAGTGCTGTTGATTAACCGGGTCTCACAGCCTCACAAAGCGGGTCACTAAGGATTGCCCAAAAAAAAAAAACAGTTATTGTTGGACGACTCTTCATTGGGTGATTAGTCACTATGCACAATTGCCTAAATAGGTAGGTATTTTGTAGCGGTGTTCATTATGCACAATAACCCAGAACCACTGAGCGTTATGTAGCATTAGGCTTATGAGTACAGCCCAAATTAATGCATTCCAAAAAAGAAAGAGTAATTGCATATCAATCCAAAACAAATATTCAGTAAGAACTGCCCTTGTTTTTGCAAAGAAGCCCAGATGTTATCAATCTGAATCAAGGGAAAGAGGGGGCTAATAGCCTCGGACCCCGAGCTCAAGGGGGCCCTCAGCAAAGCTTTCATGTTTTGTGCAAAATGGCAAATGAAGGTATTTTTTTTAAATTTTTTGTCGCACCGTCATTTTATATCAGAAAAGCCTATTGGGGCTCCTTTGACACCGCCTTTTTTTTAGATCATCAAAATAGTTTTTAAGGTAGGTGCCCTTTTTTTGATAATCAATGTAATTATATATATGTTATTTTATAATTTTTTTATTTTCAAATGTCAGTCTTAGTCCGGGGTTATTGGGCTAATGACAACTTTTCAAACTAAATCCCTATTTTCTACAGAGATGTCTTTTTTAATTTAAACTTTCAAAAATTTAAAACAGTTGCGCTTAAATTGAAATGAAATGAAAGCCCCGAAATTTATGTATAGGGGTAGAATAATAATGTTTTCTTTTTTGATAAGTGGAGTTAATCTGCGAACATATGCTTTAATGGCAAAAAAGGAAGGGTTTTTTCATCGTATTCTGACTGGCGATCAAAAGTAGATCCGTTATGATAATCCAAAGCGAAAATAATTGGGATGATGTGGCCAAGCATTAACATCGACGGACAAGCCATGGCTCAAAGCTCATACTATGGATTTGGTATATTATGAGCTATTGCAACCGCATGAAACTATAATCGGAGGTCGATATCGAATACAACTAATGTGTTTGAGCCGGACATTGGAGGAAAAATGGCCACAATATGAGCAAAGACATCGATAACGCTTGACCACATGTTGCTCAGGTTGTTAAAACCATTGCAGTAAATACTGAAATGAGACGTCTTACCTCACCCGCAGTATTTTCCAAACATCGCTTCTTCCGTCTATCAACTGTGCCGATCGATGACGCATGGTTCGACTGAGCAGCACTTCGGCTCTTGCGAAAAGGTAAAAAAATAAGTCGATTTTGGGTCGTCTCAAAAGGCGAAGAGAATTTTCAAAGCGGAATTCCTCTGCTGCTACAGAAAGATGGGAAATGTTTGCGGCTACAACAAAGCCTCTAACTCTGAAAGAATATGGCGTTTTTCTGTTTGTGCTCCCAATATAAAGAATGGCTTAGGCTGCTTTGAACAGGAGGACGTATCACCTCTTCAATAAACAAAAACTTTTTTTCAAACTTGAATTTTTTACCAACTGTGCCAACTTAACTGGGGACTAACAATAACAATAGTAGTACGATTTTTAAAAGATTTCAATTGACAGACACAAAGTTTATATTTTTTGAAAGAAAACTTTTAGCTGATTAACTTTTGTAAACAAAATATTTATGTTCATCACATCACATTTTCTTCTCAAAGTTTCGGATTTTTTTGTACTAAAACCTAAGAATATCAACATATTTGATTAAAAAATGTTTAATGTGAAGGGAATAAGTTTCAAAACATACGACATTGGGTGTTTCTAAAAAATGTTGCTTAACTTATTTCACAACTGGCCTTAGATTTGTTCAGTTATGATTTGTATTTAAATATCCGCATCTTTAATTTTGAGTGCATTTTCAAAAACACAAGACAAAATGTAACATGATAGGGGATTAAACTGACTTGACTTCTCCAAACCATTGTTTGAAAAAGTTCTTTAAAAGTTCTGTACAATAAGCTAGTAGCTTATACCTGACATCGTGAGTTTAAGGAAGCTATTAAAGCAAATGTAGTTAAATTCAGTATTATGAGATTTAGTCAATCAAGATAGCACTTAAAAGCAGTATGGATACAAATACTGGATGGTTTTTCAAACAAACAAAGCCGCTTTTTCGCGTCCTCCCACGAAACTTTTCATTTAATGAAGAGTTTCGTGCAAAGTTTAATTACTAATTAAATACTAGCTACTAAATTTTTCGTCTCGCAAAGGCAACACTTCTACTATGTAGTTATTATTTAATTTTTTGATGTACTTGTTGTTTTAACATTGTTCTGCTCATTACCTAAATTTCTGCCCTTGTAAATATGCAATAAAACAATTAATAGCATTTTTATTAAGATCTTTTCGTAATCGAATTAAATAGCATTAACTAATTATTTCATTGTCTTTCTCCTTTTAATAATGCTTACAGTTTGACAATTTTAAAATAATTGGTAAGTAATCCCGGATATTATCCTTGCAGTTATTTATCAATTTGAAAGCAAAAAAAAAAAACGATTTTTACCTTATACTCGTACTCTCATGTGCAAGGCAAGACACTTAATAGCTATTGACAAAAATTGCTTCTTCAACGGCAGCTATGGCAACTTAATATAGCAATCGTATCAGCAGCATAAGATGCTGCAAGACTTGAAAAAGTTTAATTTTCGAGCGGAAATTTCATTATCGTTTATTGTCGTCACACCAGGAGTGAGACTGGCTGACGCGTCCTGCAGAGCATTCCATGTGATATTAAAGAAGAAAAAAATTTGGAATAAAAATGTGTTCGAGAAGCTATGCAGTTATGGTCGGTTAGAGCTATAGACAAAGTACGTTTCACTTTCTTTTGAAGTATATCTTGCTAGATGGATGCCAAAGGGACTGATACGCCCAACTTTCCTAAGACCAAAAGTTTTATTAAGAGTTGCACACACACATAAATACGTTATGGAATTGGAGGGATCAAAAAAAAAAAGGTCAGACAGCTTGCATTACATATTGCCAACGAAAAAACTTGAAACTAATTTTGACTTGGATGTTATTACCGGAGAACTGAACTTTTGACAAAATTTGTGGATGAAGTAGAATTTACCTAAAGATAAGGTATGAGGCAGTCGTTGATTTGTGCAACCAATCCAATATTTTTGTCTCGCCAAAAGAAAAGCACTCCTGAATTTTAGCAATTTTTTGAAAGAAAATCGTGAGATGGCGAAAAATATTGCACCAACTGAAACGTTTGAATTATCAGGCCTTTATCTATAAACTCTTTCTATTACAAGACCATCGCATCGGGTATGCTCTTCCGAGAGTTCCATTACTTTCGAAATTTGGTTTTTCTTTTGGTGCATAACTAAAAAAGTCATCAGGTGGAACGAGTACAGTACTTTTGAAAATTTGAAAATATATAGTAAAAGTAGGTAAGGCTTTCTCTTTTACAAATTAACTTGACAATCTTCTGAAACATAACTTCCTTTAAGTTACTTGAGCGTTTCAAATGCGACACTTTAAGCCTTCGTAAATACGGCCTTGCACCTTGTATCTCTAACACTTTAAACAACTAGCCTCATCATAGAAGGCTTCACTACAACATGCCTACGTATTCTGCCCAGCTCATAAATGAGCTTAAGGAAAGTTAGCACGCACTTAAGACTACATTCATCTTGTGCAACATAATCCTTTTAGAAAAGTTTAAAATATCCGTAATCGCAGAATCGATTGGAATAAAAAAATAGCATCAAAACGTTTCAAAGGTTAGAAACGCTGTACTTGAAACCTTAAATGAAATGAGTAGCTGAAAAATTTACATCAATGATTTTTTTTTTTGGATTACCTCTAATAGTTAGGGAGCTGCTGAATATTTAAGGCACATAAAAGAACTTATCTTCGTTGGTATGTACATCGTTTATATTTTTGCGAACTAGAAAAAATAAGAGTAACGTGAAGATACAACGCTCTTCTTTAAATAAATTTTGCAAAAAGCTGCAAGAAAAAGAAAACTTTGTAACAAAAATTATTTTATTGCGTCTGCCTCGGTTATATTGAGTTAAGCGCACACTATAGATAACGACAAAATAAAAGGCAGACGTCTGCCGCATTTTTAATAACAATAAGTTTTAAAATGTAGAAAAACACAATCTATTAAATAATTTTATGGTTTTCTTATAGAATTTCATTACCTTTGACTTTTAGAAGCTGAAAATTCAAGTAGCAGACGTTCAGGTCTCTGGCTATTCAAAATATGTGGGATTGTATAATTTAGAATCATCGATTTTGATCAAATTTGTACATTAATTTAAGAGGCACCAGATTTTTCCGAATAAAGTTAATTCTATAGTTGAAAAGCATAACACAACACGTTGACATATTTTTTTTTTCTCCGAAATATCGTAAATTTTAATTTTCTAGCTAACCTGCCGTACTGGTACTTACGTAAGCCTCTATGTAGACCTGAGTTAAAAATTTAAATTAACGACAATTTAAATATAAAAAAATAATAATAAAATTATGGTGGCTAGTTTCAACAAGTGCTAAAAAAAAAGTTACGTGGAATCATCTGCCTTCTCTATTTATGTGCTTTTTATAAGTAAAGAAACCTGTCTGCAAAGTGGCAGACGCGATAAAATGATTTAGTACTCAAGTTTCTTTTACAAGTTTGTAATATTTCGGTATTTAAATGCAGCAATGACTAAGTGGCAGATGTTGTTTTTCTCGTTTATTATGACATCATCTTTATAATAACCGCAATCTGCGTGACGATAAAGTCACTTAAGCTTTTACATGTAATAAATTCTTGAAAAAAGTTGAGCTACTTTTAAACGTAGCAATAAAACGTCTGCCTCTTGCATTTTTTGTGTATAGCGGTCATTCTTTTACAAATCGCATGGATTTCACGAAAAAAAAACTCGACTTCTCCAAAACCGATGAAAACTTTTTCCTGCATCTTTTAACAAATTCAGTTGACAAATATATCAGGATTTTGCTAAAAAAATTTTTTTTCGAAAATATCCACATATGAATTCTCGACAATTGGCTGGATTCTGTCACAGCTACTTAAAATTGAAATCAATTAGCACCAGTTATATTGATCCGATCAATATCAGATCAAAGATAAAGCGTGTCAGAGACTACCTCTTCTTTGTTTTGACTAATCGCGATTCTAAAATATCAAATCAAATGGTGTGCGGTTTTTAAAAGAATGACCGATGGACATATTTTTTAATATACAAGGCAGACGCGATTACATTTTTTACAGTATCAAAGTGCTTTAAATTAATAACGCAAGAACAACGCACATTAGAGCTTTATGATTTTCAACCTCTGTCGTACTATAAAATCATATAGGTAGATAGATTAGTCATCGGCTCCCTAACTATAAGAGATATTCAAGAGTACCTACTGTACTTTATGGCTTAAACCAAAGCTGGACTTTTTGTAGGAATATATAAATTTTTTAATGTGTTAACTAGAAAGAAAAGCTCTGAATGGACATCGAAAAAGCTTAAGCAAGTTCTACTTTCTTAAAAGCCCTACATAAAGAACCCTATGCCTATATCAATATTTTTGTCCTAAAAACATGAATTTGTAATATATTTACTATGTATGCTCTTTTAAGGATACATATTATTTTTTCATTAGTTGTTTATGTAACCTTCTACAAAATATCTGCATCATTTAAGGATAAATACTTTGAATTTTAAGTTCAAAGAATGTACGACCTAACAGAAATGCAAAATTTTACTTTATCCATATACTAAATTTTTGTTTTCCGTCCAAACTGATAATATCAATATACATACGTACATACATAGTTTTACAAAAAAGTCCCCCTGATACAAGGACACGAATTTGACAAGTAAAACAAATTTCCAATGTAATGTTTCAAAAAAGCAAAGTGTCATCTACATCTTTAACAATTGATTCCGATTTTGCATCTTCACGTTAATTAATTAAAAAATTATTTATTTATTTAATTCACTTTTTCTGCAGGACGAATGTGACGTTGACGTTACAAAACTTTGGAGGTGGAGTCTTAGAATTTTGTGGCATATTGTGATAAGAGAGAAGCGATGATATGTACCTCACCATATACTACAAATTTGACTAAAGAAATTAAAGTGAGTTTAATTTCTTTAGGTGTATTAAATTTCCAATTAAAGTGAAGAACATCCACTCCAATAGTAAAAAAAAGATGAACAACAGAGGTAGTGGAAAATATAAGACCGTAAAAGTAACAGACTTATTAAGAAAAATATAGTGCGTCGAAAAGTTCCTTTGTTGCAACGTCGAAGAGAACGTTTTCGAAATTGAATTCAATTGAATTGAAAGCGCGCGATAGCATGGACAGCAGCACGAAATCCACTTACGGTGCGTGGCGGATTTCAGCAGCCCAATGCCTTTAATGTCCTTATTGCGACAATGGCTGTCTTACACTTTCTCCTTCCGCTTTTTTTCTTTCTGCAAGTCAGTTTATTCGTTTCCTTTATCTCTTTACGCTTTTTGTTGTTTGTTTCAATGCGACGCGTACATTTAAAGAGGACAATAATGTTTGGAAGATGCTTGTTAAGTTGTCACTTTGACGTTAATAGAAAAAAAGTGAAAAGGGTATATGAAAAAGGAAATGGACAACACAGTCGATACTTGATATTTTTTACAGCGTTGACTTTACATTAAAAAGAAGCCATCTTGGTGCTTCTTTACAGAAAAAAGAAACGACAGCCCTATTTACATATAGTGTTATATATCTGGTGTCGATAAATTCGAAGTCACTGACCGTCTTGAATCATCAGCTTGATTTTTCAACACTCTATTTCGAATAAAGCTGGAAATGGAGAGAGCTTTAGTATTCCAAAATAAAGTTTCAGTTCGAATACAAGTACTGTTGCTTTGAGCAGGTGGTATATTGTTACTTGAAACTATTGAGTTATTAAAGCACCAGCATTTTTTTGGGTTGCGAAGATTTGTTATGCGCAATAAACCATCTATCAGGCTTAGTTTCTACTCACAGTCACCCTGGAACTTAAAAAAAATTTACTCACTTAGCTCAAAAGCGGTCCATTCTGCTTATTCATTCCGAGATGGAGTTAAAGTTTTAAAATACCCTCTATAAGATATCATCTTGGAAAGTTCAAAATTTAGATACCTTAGCATTCTAAGGTGGCTTCTGAAAGTACACCCAAACGTTTCTCTTAGTGACAGAGGTAGTAGTCGCCAGTTGTTTACCAAAGAACCTTTACGAAAGCACATTAAAGAAAACTTTCAGCGCATTGTAGGTGTGGCATGAAGGAATTACGTCAGTGCATGCAAGTTTTTTTCCCTGCACTATTGAAGTTACTTATATAGTAGTAAGAAAGTTTAAGGAACATCGTATTTTGCATTTGGCAAAAATTCTCATTTACTGCCTACCGTTTTTTTACAATTGCACCATTGTAGCATACTTTGAATATACTGAGCTAAATTTTCTATCAATAATTCCCAATGACCCCAAGGAAAGGTTCGTTTCAATTTGGACCTTGTGATTTTGAAAAAGCTCTTTTGGGAATTAACTCTTTAACCATATCTATTCGCACACAAAGTCAGCTTGTTCGAAACCATATACAGGATGTCTCACAAGGATGCAGACAATTTTTTATAAGCAGCCAGTGTAACATCATCCGTTTAAGACATGTCCTTGCAATAATGCCTTTCATCACCCATTTGAGCTCTGAGGCAACAATCTTACATGTCGATCAATGGCATAAATGTTCACAGCTACAATGGAAGTTGACGATGTTCGGAAGCGGATGGCAGATGTGGTGCCATGATACTGCGCTGATATACAATATAAAACGTTTTCCATAGTCTTAAAATGGAAAGAAGTTCACCTTATGGGTCTGACATCGTTTGGCGGTACATGAGATATATTTCATCTGTTAGAATGAAGAAGCTTTTAGAGTTTCTCCAAAATAAAGAAACGTAGTTTATGAATAGAAATCTTGAAAATATGACTTTTGAATGGCGTACATTGAGTATTGCTAGGTAGGTGCCATAGTGTGGCAAATTCGGTGGAAGAATATTTTAGAAGCTTTGTTTTCAGAAAATTTATGAGAAAACGATCCTTTTGCTGATGATAATATGCAACGGCCAAAGGATATGTTTTGGAAAATAGAATATACAGACAATATACAAGCTGAAGAGCTAGCCTGAAGAACTTTGACCAATCTTTTCATTATCTAAGGAATAAATATGAACAAAGAATAATAATTGTTTTCCATTAATGACAAATAGAGATAAGTAGTTGCGATAGCCTATTGAAAATATCTGCATTCTATAGTGTCGATATTTTTAAATATCAATTTTGAAATAAAATATCAAATTTCCACATGTTGATTTCTCATAAAAATACCATATTCTTTTCCATTGAAAAATCTTCAAAGTCTTTTGATATCCTTTCCAAGGAAGACCAATTTCATTTCTTTTACGGAACACGTATTTTGATCTCTTATTATTTTTTCGGCATTTTCACACAAGAAAGAAGGTAAGTTTAAAAGGAGCAATAGAGGCATTCCATTTACAAAAAAAAGCTTTCTAATAAAGATTCTTGCACCAACTTTTGCGTACTAGGTCCATTGGGAGCGTAAGATCTAAGCAAAATATGTATAGCTATTTCGATACCTGGCTGTTTGTTCCGATTTTTGACGTATATATAACCAGTTCTTACAAAACTCACCTCATGTGATTTATGCAGCGATGGGTGAAATATGAAAAATGAGCCAATTGTGGCTCTTACAACAAACACGCAACTTCTCTTAAGAAAAATAACCAAAACAACAAAAACCAGCACTACAAAGGTTTTTTTTTGTTTTTAAACGCGCAATATTCACATTGAATTTACATCGGGATTTGCAGTGTTGTTACATCATTCAAAACACAAAAAAAAAAGGAAGCGAGCGAACAAGGAAACAACAATGCTCACGTTGAAGACAGCCTCTCTCTTGTTCTTGTTTGATTCTTGGAATTGACTTTTGGTTAATTTGGTAACTTTTTTTTTTTTTGCTATCGAGATCCAATTTATGGTGGGGTTTTTTCTGTTGTAGTAATTTTTGTTTTTGTTGCATTTGTATTGAGTGGCTCTTGCTTCAAAAAGTTTGTTATGGAAGTGCAAACACTAATACATGTAAACTTTATTTAAAAAACCAATTTTTCCAAGTGCTTCTCAATTCACAGCTGCAAACTTTTTTTAAACGAAATCAATCGATAGACAACAACAAAATCTGCGTTGAAGAATACTGTAGTCAATACACTTTGGTCCAGGTAAAGAAGAAATATAAGAAACGAAATAACAACATTTTTTGCTAAGTACGGGGTGCTGTGTTTGTGTATCAGAATTCACAGCCTATGTCTATTGGCTTTTAGAGAACCAAATGTGCACCAAGTGCATTGGGGGCTTGGGCACCTCTGCTTTATAGCATAGCATTTTACATTTGTTAGGTGCCGCACACCATTATCCAGTGCCGTCGACATTTTGCAAGGTGCTTGGATCAAGCTACATATAGCCATGTTTCAAATTTCACAATTGTAGTTGTCTAAGTGCCACGCCTTCTTTTCAAATCCCAACAAGAGTTACCAAGAAGCTCGATACAGACATTGAACATTTATATTCAAATCTGTAGCTGCCATAGATGACCCTTTTTGTATGGCGGATGCCTGACCTATTTGTCCCTTAATTTTAAACTCCTGCCCCGCACTCCTGCCTACAGCGCTTCTGACCTCCACTGAAGATCCTTGAGTGCACCAAAATTCGTGAGTGTAAGATTCAATAAAGATTCTTGAAATGTATTAAGCACATACAGGAAATAATACAATCAATTTAATAAAGTAAATGCGTTATTATTTAAAATGAATGGCGATGGTGTGATACGAATAATCTTGTTATTGAAAAAATCTGTAAATTGTGGAATAAATTCAAAAAAAAAAAATAAAAGCAAAATGTTGAGATACAAAAACATTGTTGAGTTACAACTGTGTTTGTATAATATGTATAAAAAAATGACTCTACAGCACGAATTTTCAATATGCTCGGCTATAAATATAGGATGCACCTTAATAAAAAAAAAGCCAACCAACCGTCCATAACTGCCTCGAACTCATATTCTGTTTTTAAGTATTGTTGCTGTCCAGTTAGTTCTCTGCTTGGATGCTGGCACCCATTTTAATGAAGAAAATAAAGAAGCCGTGGCCTGCAGGATACGGAATATTTTATAAAATCAAGCACAAACACGTATTGCAATAGAAACATGATTTTGACACCATCACGTTTTTGATTATGTTTACGTCAAGGCCCAATTTAAGTTTTTTTTTTATTTGTTCTCTTGTCGTATGTTGAGAAAAAAAAATCCTTTTTCTGTTTAAATAAATAAAGAAAAAAATTTTTAGTTAGCCTGAATTGAGACTTAAATAAATAATTTGTTTGAACGAAGAAAATATTTCATTTGATAAAAATGGTATGGACTACATATTTAATAGGATGAATCTCTTAATTTCTTTCTACGAAATGAAATATATTTGTGATGAATATGCAAAGATGCTACGAAAATAAAGTTGAATTCAAGTAAAACGATATGTTAGACGCTGCAAGCGTTATTTTAACGACAAGTTGGAATGGCAAACACCATAAGGCTTATACACATACCATGCTATATCTTTAACTTTGCTAGAATTGAGAAATTTCTATCTAAAACGAATCGGAAAATGTTTTTCTTCCACAAATTCTAGACACACTCCTAGGTGGCATTTATAGAAATACGAATCGGTGAGAAGAGTTAGAGACTATAGGATTTTATTTCAAAAATGGTTTGTTTTTTTTTTGTCATAGGACCACATGTTAATGTTTTAAGGTTGAGATTGCGACATTTGATACAATATCGCAGAATCTATTAGACATCATAAATATCATTCAATTGATAACAATTTAAGTTTTCTGAACTCTTTCTCACAAAATTTTGGTGTCAAAAAACCTGAAAATGACCGCTTGAACTTCAACAAAATCAGCATTCATCAAATTTATTTATACATTGTACTTGAAAAGTAAGTCTTCAATCGAAAAACGAATTGAAATAAAAACTAGTAAAGGTGTTATCTTCGGCCAGGCCGAAACTCACATACCTTACACTGCATTGAAAGTACTTTTTGAATAAATGTTAAAAAATGTTTACGAGGTTGAATAAGTCGAAAATAATGTAAAAACTTTCAATAATGTTAAAAAGTGTTGGGAGAAACTGAAAATGTTGAAAAAATATGAAATCCATTGTAGAAAGTTGAAAGAAATTAAATAACTCGGAAAATATGAAAAATGCTCAAAAATTGATGAAAAAGTCGAAAGAATAAAGAAAATGTCGAATAAAATTGAAGAGGAAAGTGTTAAAAATGTCAATAGAATATGGGAAATGTTGAAAAAATAGAATAGAATTGCAAAACACGAAATATGGCACGCCCACTTCTCCCATTCCGCTCACTTTTGATTCAATAAATGATATTCGTGATTGACATGCATAAACCAATTTTTAGCACAATAGCTTGTATAGTTTGCGATATATGCCGTAATTACTCTTAAAATTTAGGGCGGTGACACACCCACTGGTACAATCCAGTCCGATTTTGATCCAAAAACAGCCTTCCATAAACAAACCTCTTACACCAAATTTCAGTATGATTGCTCATATATTTCGATAGTTGTGCGATTTAAGGTATTTTAATTGTATGGGAGGTGCCACGCCTACCGCTGCTATTTCGACAGCTTTTAACTTATATATACCTAATACCCAGTAAACCACTTACATTAAATTTCAGATCAATTGCTGCAATAGTTCACTTAAAATAGCACATACAACTTTATATTATTGAGGGTGGTGCCACGCCCACTGATGCAATCTTTTCAAGTTTCATTTAATTTCAAAGCTTATAATAACCCACACTTATACACAAAATTTTATGAAGATTACTCTCATAGCACACTATCTATAGCATTAAACGTATTTTGCTTATATGGGAGGTGTCACGCCCACCGACACCATTGTGCCAAAATTTTGAAAGGAGACACCTTTTAGCAAGTATATCGGCCATATTAAATTTCATAGTGATTGCGTTGTTAGTTCTCTTTTTATATGGTTTATAAATACTGTAGGCTGTGCCACGCCCTTCAACGAAATTTGATGACTACTTTCAGTGGCATCATAACTAAAATTAAACTTTTTGTGAAAATCGTATGTGCCAATTTGGAGTTGTACGAAAACCAAATTTTCATTTGCTTAAATGTGCTACGCCCACTTTGCAATTCCGCCCACTTTATGCACAATTTAAGATATATAAGATTTGTATTTGTGTATTAAATTTCATCACAATATCTTGCACGGTTTACGAGCTATGGCTTTGTAAAGTTAAAATTTAGGGCTGTGACACGCCCATTTAAGAGCCTTTGCGAACTTAAAACCTAGCTCTATACATATATATTTATATATTTAACGTTTTTAAGTCAAAAGCCGAACATATTTTAATAGGACTGTCGATGAAAGACAATCTGAGATACAATCAAAATTTTCTTAATCTGCGTTATTAAAGTTGAAATACGGAATTTTTTTTCCTAAAATAAACAAACTAAGTACTTTTACAAATATATATTTTCATAAATAAATAAATTGGTACAAAGCTTATATAAAATATGCATTTTGAAAGATTTTCATTTAAGTCAAATTCCGAAACTTTTGCATAAGTAAAAAGGTCATATTTCGGTAAATTTCACTCTCTGTATTGTGCAGTTCGCATATTCACTACTCCATACTACCACTCAGATGCAACTTGATCCTAAATATAATAAAGTGGATATATTTTTCTAAAAAGCACATTTATTATGACAAACTAACAATAAAAAGAGACAATTTCAATCGCATTAAATTTAATTATTCCCCAAAGTATCCTCTAAATGCTGGTACATTTTTAGTGTACACTTACAGAATGCTCGACTCGAAGCCTTTTGTAACTGAAACTGCTCAAAAGTTGTCCCATGCAAAGCTTACAGATGACTCGCTTCCAAAATAACCAATTCCATCGATAGCTGCTGTTGAAAATTATAAGCTGCCGTTTGCAATTAATCTCTGATGACACCAACATCATATACAGGTCATGTTTGGCTTGATTCAATGCAATTTTTTTGGTTGAATATTCATTGCTACTGCTGCAGTAAAATCAACAGCAACTGTTGTTAACTAAAATTTGCAATAAAAACGTCTGCAAGATCGCATCCGTAATGCGAAAAATCCGTTTGCAAAATGAAACTCAGGCCAATGGGTTACTGTCTCGTATGGGTGAAGGCAGTGGCAACGACGTGAGCTGCATTAAATGACGACGTGTGCAACATTTGAACAGCAACAGCAGCCAAAGTTGCAACAGATAAATATGACATCGGTTGCCATAAAGCGCACAACAATAACAACCAACAGAAACATGCGAATTCTTTATCGGTAGCGAAATAGGAAACAAAAAAAAAAAAAAAACTTCACATGTTCAAGAATACACTGAAAAAAAAGAAGGTTTTATAGCCTTAAGGGAAACAACAAACAATAAAAAGCACTCTGACGACATGTAGGATTGCGAAGCACATACAAAAGGAAACATTAAAAAAAGCGCAACAAAAAACAAGTGGTATCGCTTCGATACAGGAGATTACAACAATGACAAAAACAATAACAAAAAAATATTCCCAGCATACCTCCACAACAAGCGATAAAGCACAAAGTTGATGGCGCCCCGGTCTTTGCTGTTTAGGTGAAGGAATATACCTGCAGGGCTGCATCATAGGCAGCATTGGCATAGGCGTAGTTGAGAAAATTATTCAGGGAGTTATGCCAGACAAATTTTTTATCCTACGGAAAGAAATGGTTAATAAATAAAAATAGCGAAAAAGTTGCACATAAAATGGGGGAAAAATTGAGATTCTGGGTGAAAGATCGGTAGATATCTGTCATCTAATTGATTTAAAAAATGTAAGCCCCACAACTGAAATAAAGGGTATGAAGTATTCAAATTTCAAATTCTTAATATTAAAATTTCATGCACTGAAATATCTTTTTAACAAATAAAAAGAAAAAATTTTTACCTACGCCTCTGGTTTAAAAATGATTAGTGTAACAAAAGCTGCACCAGCAAAGTATCACAATAAAAATTTCACATACGATAGCACCGTAGATTAAAATTTCTCACCAGTGCGACAGCAGTTTGATTGGCGCACACTTCCGGTGCTTGTCTGTGTGTGTGTGTGTGTGTGTGTGTGTGTGTGTGTGTGTGTATGTGAAAGTGCACATACTACAGCGATCAACATAAGGTTGCAATGGCGGTGCATCCGTTGCCACCGGCTGCAAAGTCAAAGTTGACTTTTATGAAGGAAACACGAAATAAGGAAGAGGGCGAGCGCAGACGTTGATCACATTGAAGACAATGACACTCACATGATTTATGGTGTTCAATCTGTATACAGGAAAGCTGAAGATACGCTAAGGTGCAGCTGAGAAGTGTAGCCTTAAGCAAGATAAGGATACCGATACTTAAATCGCCAATTTCTTTGGCTCCAGCTTATCGCAATCGCAGGCGGATTTTGAATACAAAGCGCAATAAGCGAGCTTAATAGAAGCGCAACGCAAATGAAGCTATGTCGCTGTAATTTCTCTGCCACAGTGACGTCTGTGCAAGGAGGTCGATAGCCTAAGAATTTTATTTGCAAGTGGTTGGTAAAAAGAAACACGAGATAAATGTAGTTGCTTTGTAAGAGCAAATCAATCAGTGTTGGGCTTCATCATATTCCATATTTCTAGAAATATCTAAGTGGAAAATTGATTTCAGAATAGTTGAAAGATAGAACGAATTAAATAAAGTGTAGGTTACTGACTTATTGTTTTCAAAAAGAATTTATCAGCGAATGGCCAAGTTGATTTTTGAGAAATGCCACTTTCAAAGGGAACTGAACTGACGTAGCAAAGATATTGCAAAACATTGCAACAGTGACGTATAGATCCTTCCAATTTATAACAATCCTTCTGAAAATTTGGAAATCTACCATATAGCACTATAAAGATTGCGTTTAAGAAGCACAGCATACCTACAGCAGCACTGAAAGCCAACCCTGTTCGCAAAGTTTTTACTGGCCGTATTCCTTCTTGAATGAATGGTTTTTCACACTGATAAACTTCTGCGAACAGATTAGTTTTAGAGTTGAGAAATTTTGTGTGATCGAATAAATTACTTGCGACCCATAACCGAGTTAATAGCAATCTTACTCTAGATACTGTTCGCGAATGACGAAAAAGCTTACAATATCTATTTTCTGAAGCAGCAACTTTAATTTCTAGTGGTTCGAATTCGACAGGCGCGAATTGGATCTTTCATCCGGATCAGATACGGCTGGCCCCATCTGGTGCGGGCTATGGTATTTGGATTGGTTGGTAATGCATGCAGCCAGACTTACCGGATTAGAAAAAAATTATATGATGCTGATCATTGTGCCTGATCTGAGTGTGTAAAAGTTTTAGTCCGTAACGTACACGATTGGCTCTATTACAGATCTGGCCCCGACTTCGATAATCGAATCACGCCATGACTTCGGTATTCGGATCAGGTCTAGATAAGGTTTTATAATGCATGGAATTGAGCCAGGCTAACTGCACCAGACAAACCCTGCATGGCTCATGCCGCGGCGTTTTCCAGTATGCCTCATTCGACTAACATAAACCACATTTTTTTTTGCAATTTTTACAATATCTTTTCTCCACTGCTGCTTATTTAGTTGTAACTTATAGCTAATTTATTTGTGTTCTGCTTTTAAAATATATAGGGAGATTAAATTTTTACCTGTCATCTTAACCAACTGCGCTACTGTCATTATGCCAAAAAAATAACAAGAGGTTGGCTGATTTCGTTAAACTGCATATAAATGTGGTAACAGGTTGTGTGTCCAGGTTCAATCCCCAGTGAATATCACATATTTGTTTTGAAGGTAAATAGAATTCTATAGAATAGTTTCTCAGGTTAACATGTGACTTGACGCACATTAGAGAAAAATACATGAATCCTAATATATGACTCTAATTTTACCAAAATATCTGATTTGGCTAAGATGACCAGTTGAAAAAAGGTTCAACCACACCCCCAACCACAATGAAGCTAGCCAGCTCCGGTCCGGTATCAGAATGGAAGTTTCACAGAGCTATGCAAGGTAGGGCTACAGTATGGCTAGTCTTTCCCATACCTGATGCGGAATTCCATTATATGTTTTCACCTTTTAGATCCTAATAAGCTTCACACATTGCTGTCTGTAACAGAGTACGCCATTCCTAGCCTGATCCGGAGCTGGCTATGGTAGAGCTTGGAATAGGAACTCCTACTCGGGAGAATGTTTACTTGCAGCATTGCTTCTCCTAGTACGTCTCTTTGTACTGCTGTACGCATGAGAAGCGTTGCTTTGACTTCATTCTTCGAATATTTTGCCCGAACACCATAATCTCGAACAAATTAGAGCCTAATTCGCTCAATACAAAAATGGAATCCAGAAAAAAATTCGGTTGGTTGGAATTAAATCTACAAAGAGATTAAAAACGAGATTTGCTACTTGGTTGGGAGAAATTTGGAATACTGTAGACATTAAGTCACTTGAAAAGCATTGCGTCTCATGTTTTCAGAGATACACGAGATAGGGCACATTATTTTCCATTTTTTGTCGCCTTACCCAAACAAATGTGAGAAAGATATGATTCGCATTTGACATATGATAGAAGATATGACAGGTAGCCTAGTATGTAGCCCGCAGGACTATTAATCGCTGGGACATGGGTTCTTGACAGACTTTGAAAATTTCTAAATCGTAAGTAAAAATTAAATTTGAATTTAAAATAATATTCAATTTATTTAGGATTTTTCATTCGCTAATAAAATAAAACTATACATAATTAAATTCTTTTTTAAGTGTTTTTGTGGTGTCTTTCAAACAGCTCAGAAAGAGACTTTAACGAGTCTCTGGAAAGATAACAAAGAGGGAAATAAAGGGTGTTTTTTTTAGAGGTTTTTTTTTCGAATAGAGATGAAACTGGCATTTTATGGTCAAATCTGGCAACTCTAATGTCATTTATGTTCAATTTGGTTTGCCATTTCATCATGAATAGGTTGACAAAAGAACAACGCTTGCAAATTGTGCAAATTTATTTCGAAAATAATTGTTCAGTTCGCGAAGTTTACCGCAAGCTCCGTCCATTTTATGGTCGACATAATCGTCCATCAGAGCAATTAATTCGGTTAACCATGGATCGTTTTCGCACTACGTTTACTCTATGTGATAATACGCATCCGCAGAGACGTCGAACAGTGCGCACCGAAGAAACAATTGCCGCTGTATAGCAAAATGTTGAAGAGGACCCGAATGAATCGATTCGCCACCGTGCACAGCAATTGGAGCTTTGTCCATCAACTTTATGGAAGATTTTGCGCAAAGATCTTGGCTTGTGACCTTACAAGATCCAGCTTGTGCAAGAATTAAAGCCGCGAGACCATGCAATGCGTCGTGATTTTGGTGTATGGGCCGAAAATGAGATTGATCTCGATGCTGATTTTCATCGCAAAATTTTGTTCAGTGATGAGGCTCATTTTTGGTTGAATGGCTACGTCAACAAGCAAAATTGCCGCATTTGGAGTGAAGAGAATCCACATGAGACCCTTGAGACGCCATTACATCCACAAAAACTGACTGTTTGGTGTGCTCTATGGGCTGGTGGAGTCATTGGGCCATACTTCTTCTGAAATAATGCTGGAGAGTCAGTTACCGTTAATGGAGACCGGTATAGAGCCATGATAACCGACTATTTTGTTCCCGAATTGGATGGCATGAATGTGGATGAGTTGTGGTTCCAACAAGACGGCGCTACATGCCACACAGCGCACGTCACAATCGATTTATTGAAGGAAACATTCGATGAGCGCATAATTTCGCGGAATGGACCTGTCAATTGGCCACCAAGATCGTGTGATTTGACACCATTGGATTATTTTCTTTGGGGATATGTTAAGTCGCTCGTCTACGCCAACAAACCAGAAACGTTAGGGGACTTGGAAGCCAACATTCGTGGCGTTATTGCCGACATACGGCCCCATATGCTCGAAAAAGTGGTTCAAAATTGGACCTGTAGAATTGGCTTTATTCGAGCCAGCCGCGGCGGCCACATGCCCGAAATCATATTCAAACATTAATGGCATAAAATTATCCTTCCAATAAAGCCAAATTGATGGACATTAAAACGATTTTCGTGTGTTTTATTTCAATTCGAAGCTCTATACCTCTAAAAAAAACACCCTTTATGTCTTTATACGTCATATGTCAAATGGCTCTTATAGGCCCACATAAAGAGATTATAAATAAAGTTTGTCGTCATAGGAACCGTTATTTGTTACTATGGTAATATATCAACTGTTGTTCACAAAATAAAAAATACATTAACTTTGTAACAGCTCGCGCCAAACGATCGATCTATTGGAAATATTTTAAGGAATCCCAAGAAAAGCGGAGTGTAATTCGTCATATCTCTGGTTGCAAAAAAACGTTACTAGCAATGGGAATATAAGCAATTTGAGCGATCACCTTAAAAGGCAGCATCCAGTCGAGTACGTTGTTGTCAACTTCCGATGGCTATATCTCCGAAACTAGATCCGAGCGACACTTTTTTATTTTATTTTTTGTATACTTTTAACTCCCAGAAAAAAAAAAAAAATGAATTGGAGAATGTTTGTCAAAGAAAACTTAAGCCATTAATACTTGTTGTTTATTTTTTATCGATATTTCCCAGTTCTGAAATATAGCTTATGTTGGACATATCAGAAAGTTATACTGTTAAATTTAACAAAAAAAAAAATGGAACATAAATAGCGCGAGCTATGCTTTTCAAAAATCCTATCTTGCGAAAGACGCGTTTGAAGTTTCAAATGCGGAACCCTGTGCCAAAGAATGATGAGAGCAAAATGCTTTATATAAATTATGAAAGCAATTCAACACAAATCTGTTGCTAACATTTTAAGTCATGATGACAAAATATCTCGCCCAACAGCATCGATGATACATGGGATAAATTTGATTTTGTTCGCGTGTAAATATTGATCAACGTGTGTACGTGCGCATAGACTTTAGCAGGATATGCTGGATGTACACCTGATATTTTATGGTAAGCAGATAAAACGAAGCAAAGTACAAGAAGCCGCATATTGCTGATTAAGATAAAAAATAATACTAGCGTCTATATAAACATATAGTAAAATAAAACAAAATAAAATAAAAACAATCATAAGGAGTGGAAGTTTATTCAGCAAAATGAGCGAATCAATCATTTTGCCAGAATGCTAACTTTTGTTCAAATATGTGAATAAATATCTATTTCACAGTAATTTCTTACACATTTACCATTTTACTCGCTCTATGTAACTTCCCAGCAGGCAATTGAACAAGGCCTTCCCCGGAGAAGGCCTGCTAGCACTGCTCCGATTGTAAGAGGCCTTCTCAAAACAAAATTTTCATGCAAATAACAAAAAAATTTTTTTTTTTTTACTATGATTTTTGTTTTTATTTGCAATCTGTCAATATTAAAAATAAGTTAATTTGATAAGTAATGAAATTTTAATTAGCAGAATAGTTACACTCCATTGAGTGTATACTCATGAAATGCTATTATGCCTTACCACGGCAGGCGTGCTATTATGCCTTCCCACAGCAGCAGTGCTATAAGGCCTTCCCACAGCAGCAGTGCTATAAGGCCTTATATTAGAAGGCAAAGAAGAAGGACTTCATGTATTTTTTTATTTCATGTATTGCAATGTTTTATGATTCGACATTACTTTTTTGTCATTTGATTGTACTTATACGACATCAAAAGCAGATAAATAAATGGTTAGAAGTAAGGAACGGTGTGCATGTTGCTGGGTTGGTCTTCTGTTTCATGTTATGTTAAAGTGGTAGCGTGTTGTGGTCCTGCCCTTGCCTACTGGGTTATTAAGGATGTTCTTTCATTTGTACGCTACACACAAGAAATATTTATTGTGTCATTTCGCTTGTATTGCAAGAAAAGGAAGTGTTAGGTATAGAAATGTACCGTCACCTCCCTAAGTCAGTTTGGCATATTCGTTTGTTTGTATGTTTGCTTATCTGTATGTACTAGCGCTGGATTAAAATAAGGCTTGATCTGGGCTATATCATCAGGCCTTGAGCTCTAGGGGGACCTCAACAAGCCGAGATGTTTTGTGGGAATCGAAAGGGTAGTAAATTTTTGCCTTTTAATCACACCGTCTGTCTATATAAATGACAAAAACCTACTGCTGCATCCTTTCGAAAATTCAAGGATTTTTATAAGTTGCTGATACAAAAACAATTTTATTTTATGAATGATCGTGCTTAATTTTTTTCGCATCAATATGAAATTTAGTGAATTTTTACACAAGAGTCCCTGGAACTTCCTTTATTTTGATCATTAAATTTTCTGTATTTATTTATTTACCCCTAGGTATACTTTAGATTTTTAATCCAGGACCTCGAAAATTCTTATTCCGTCAGTGGTCTTCCTGTGGAAATCACAATTGCGCGAAATCCAAACTTGAAAATAATAATAAAATGAAATTCGGAACACTCGCTACGAAGTTTGTATTCTGACGGACTTATCGCAAAATTTGTCATTCTATACTCTGTACGTACGTTAGAAATTCATCGCGAATCGAAAAATTAAATGAAATCGTGAGAATTTTTGCGCTTTGATTTGATATAACTTTCGACGTAACTTATCACAACGACAGCGCATCGATCAATTCACTACGTTTTTTTGGCAATAAAGCACCTTCAAAAACTGATTTAATAAATTCAGACGTGTCCGAATTTCGGTCGCAGATGAATTTAAAGAAATTCGTCCAAATCGGTTGTTGTACCGTGAGAAAGAGGTAACAATGGCATTTGTATAACGAGCAAGATTTGTCTTGGACATTTATCTGTGACAAAGAATTGTGCGATTTGGACACTGCATAGTTTGACAATTGTCTGATTAAAAAGCCCGTGTTGATTGGAGCAAGAAAATTTTCAACAAATACAATTGTGGTGTATTAAAAGCCATCCACAAGCTACATGGGTGGCGAATCCTGGATACATGCATATGAACTAGAATTTAAGAAACAGTCGTCTGTGTGGGTCTTCCAAGACGAGCTAAGTAAAATTTACAACGAAGTAAATGATGTTCTGTTTTGTTGGTATTAATGTGGCAACATGCCCGCTAAAAACTCGTTGAGCAGTCAATTTCATTTGTTTGTTAGATGTCTTCAATGATATAAGAAAATCGGACAAGTGGCTCAGATCCATCGTTCACCATGACAGCACAAGCTCTCACACATCTGCCGAAAGAACTTTGAAAATGACTGGTCAAAGCATGGAATTATTGGGTCATCCTCCATTTAGTGCTGATTTCAAACCTTATGATTTCTTTTTGTTTCCGACCGTCAAAAATAAAAATTACGTGGTCAGCGATTTTCAACGCCAGAAGAAGCGGTTGATTCGTTCAAAGACCATGTTTTGGAGATATCTTGATTGGAATAGCAAAAGTGCTACAAAAATTAACTCAACCTTATGCAGAAAGTGTATCGGCTATCGTGAAGAATACTTTGAAAGACAATAAAGCCGCTTGCTTTGTGAATCCGCATACATAAATAGTAACCTACATAGATTAACAATTAACGCTCGTGGGATCGAAAATTCAATTTGCGGACACGCTTACCACCAATGTAAAGAAAAAAAACTCTCGCTATACTTGGAGAATTATTTAAGCCAAAAAGTGAGTTAATTTTGGCAAGGGGACATGGCACCTCTTTTACAAGCCAAAGCTTTAAAGCTTTATATTGTCTGAGTTGGTTCAGGTAATTTAACCAAATTTTACAAAAACAAAAATTTAGGTGAACAAACTATAATTCTGTTGTAATTTTTCTTCCTCGAGTTTAAGAGTTTAATCTAGGCTTTTCAGAATCAATTCGTTTATTTCCATTTCAGGCTGGCCTGAAATGTTTTGTATGTTGGCCAGTGCTAAAAAAGTTAAAATGCTATCAAAAACAAAAACAAACCAAATTTATAAAAACTTTATGCATTACATTTAAAATACCCAAGAGTTACAGATGAAAAATAAATAGCACCAATTAATTGCAAAAGCCTTCAAATTTGTTAATTTAAAATATAAAACAGCTCGTTAACCTTCATAGTTGGTATTTGAAAAGGATGCGGCTAATTAAGTTTACTTTTTCAAATCCTTCATTAGCTTCATTCATGCTGTCTAAGTAAATAATCAATTTAAGGAAAGAGCGAAAAAACCTTAACTTACGTAAGCTTTTTCAATTAGAAAATACGTTAATTAACGTGAGTTTTCGCGGTGTTTATTTGCTGCATTTTAACATTTAACATTCGGTTAAGTAAAAGTGAAACAGGTAGGTTTGAAAATATTTTAGATCTAATTTGATCAGATTATCTCAATTTTATAAGCAGAGTCTAACAAAATATATTTTAAGTCATAATAGGTAAATTATAAAGATATTATGTGGTATGTCTCGTATGTGTCTTTATACTGTACATAACAAAGTGCTTATACATTAGATGTCACGTGCGTGTCTTTATACTCTGCATAACAAAGTTATAAATACATTAGGGGCATATTATATCTCTGTATAATTCACCACATAAAATACTTACATAGACATTATTCATGGTTCTCTTTATACTGTATACAAAAAAGTCACTTAAAAGACATGTCGCCTTATGTCTTTATTTTGTCCATTTTTGCCTTTTTATAGCGCTTTAGCAACACAAATGTGAGCAAAATATTATTCGCTAATATCGCAGATACCTTAGCGTAGCAGAGGTATGGATCGTTGGAATATGGGTTCGAAGCCGGCGTACAAAACGTAAGTAAAAATGAAATATGATAATAAAATAAAATTAGATATTCTTAATTATTTTATACTTTCATAAATCTTTAAAATACATGTTGAAGCTACTAAGGTTCTTCAAAAGAAATCTACGCAAGGCACTTGCCTGGGAACGCACTCTTTTAAAAGTCTTTGTAAAGTGACTTTTAAATACATCAGAAAAATATTTTATGGAGTCTCTTCAGAGATAGCACAAAGGGAAACATATCTTTATATTTCATACGCCAAGTGGCTCTTATATGCCGCTATAGATACTTCACAAGTGTCTCTTTACTTATATTGGAAAGACCCGTAAAAAGAGCTATTAAAATTTTTTTGCTACTAGAGGAGCTTGATAATATCCTATGCTAACATTAAAATGGATCATTAGATTCAGCTCTAACTTGGATTAAGAGCCTCTGTGCACTCTAACCTATGCTGATGGAAAAACTGGATGTATGTAAGCATGAAGTTTGACACAAAATTTTACACTGATTTAAAATATAAAAATTACTGCCATGAAGGAACGAACATAATGAATATACCCGATGCATGAAATATGAAATATTTTTTCTTAATTTAATAAAGTTGACAATTTCTAATTAAACTTCATTTCATAATTCTAAATTAGACGAATTTTTTGAATCTCCCTTAGGGAGATTAACAAAAAAAAAAAAAAACATTTAAGTACGAGTACATAGCAGGTATGTCAATGTTTTATTGCGGAATTTTTAATTTCTTTAATAAATACAAGCGATTAGAGAAGAATGTTGGTCTTGATTTTCGCTTTGTTTTTGATAACAAAGGAAAAACAAAAATTTAATTTAATTTAAAATTCATATAAAAACAATAATAATAAAGTTTACACATTCACGTGTTTACGCTGTGGCACACCAAGGTTTAAGGAATTTTTTTTTTATTTTAAATTTTCTGTCCCCATCATTCAGCAGCTCTAAAAAACATACAAAGGATCAGTCACGGTTCCAACGCTCAACGCTCAGCTGTCGAAATTGAATTTATGTGCGTGCAGAACGCTACAAATGGTAGTTTGTTGCGATTGTTTTTTGACATTTGCTGCACAACAACGCAGAGTTTATGTCTACTGGTATGTTATAAAAATGAATACATATACAAAACATACCCATACATATGTATAACATAACTCAACAAACCCGTTGAACAAATATGCACAACACATCTGTGTGTATGTAGTTGGGTGGTAAGAAAGCTGGTTAGCGCTAACAACTAAGCTCCATTCAAATATCGCTACTGCTTTTTTTTTGGTGCACAAAAGTTATTGCGCCGCGAAATGCCAGATGTGGGATTTGCTTGGTTGGCAGGCAACTTAAACCATGAAAAAATCCGTCTTTGTCAAAATTTTATGACGCGATAAAATTATTGCTTGGTAACGTTGTTGTTCTTTATTCACAGCGCGCTGTCGTCACATGATGAAAATTGCTGCAATGATTTTAAAATTTGGTATCTAACTTTGCGAAATTGAGTTTTCAGAACTTTAGCAAAACGACAGGTCTCAAGCTTTAGTAAATTGATTTTATTGAACGCTCCATAAAAAATGACTTCAAATTGCACTGTGTTCTGTTATAAATTACATTTTGTCTGCGTTCAAAATAAATTTTGTGAAATTGTACTTTTTGTAAAGCTTAGACATAATAGGAAAGCAAATAATTGGCCTAGCACTTAAGGGTGGCATGTGTAAAAGTACATCCGGCTACTGAAGGTAGCATCAACTACCTAATATTGACGCGCTGCATTTGGCAGTTCATCAAAGTTGAATTAATGTATCTATATTATTGCGGGTCGGTTTTTTTTTTCTTCAAAAAGTTTATGGCTAGAAAGTGTTATATGGATAATTCTGAGCAACTTTCACAAAGAAACTATGGGTCGAAAATCACTTTCGAGCCTCCGCATTTTCAGTGTATGTCATTCTGCCTACCGCGGGCAACTGCTGCAAAGCCTAAGCAGAGGCTGCGTGTGTGTATACTTGTAGTGTACGCTGCGATATACCCCAGCAGGCAATTGAGCGAGGCCTTCCCCGGAGAAGGCCTGCTAGCACTACTCCGATTGTAAGAGGCCTTCTCAAAACTAAATTTTCATGCAAATAACAAAAAAAATTATTTTTTTTTTTTACTATGATTTTTGTTTTTATTTGCAATCTGTCAATATTAAAAATAAGTTAATTTGATAAGTAATGAAATTTTAATTAGCAGAATAGTTATACTCCATTGAGTGTATACTCATGAAATGCTATTACGCCTTACCACGGCAGGTGTGCTATTATGCCTTCCCACAGCAGCAGTGCTATAAGACCTTATATTAGAAGGCAAAGTAGAAGGACTTCATGTATTTTTTTATTTCATGTATTGCAATGTTTTATGATTCGACATTACTTTTTTGTCATTGCATTGTACTTATACGACATCAAAAGTAGATAAATGGTTAGAAGTAAGGAACGGTATGCATGTTGTTAGGTTGGTCTTCTGTTTCATGTTATGCTAAAGTGGTAGAGTGTTATGTATTCAATGTGAAATTATAAATTAAGAAATCGTCACAAAAAAAAAACATTAAAAATATGAACGTAATGGAGGCTACGCAGTTAAAAAAAAAAACATTTAACTAAGAGTCTCACGACGTATTAAAATTTAATTTTTTCAAAGTACTTCTGTGACCCCTTCTACGGTAAGCGCTCTTAGAAGGGCTCTTGACACAAGCGAGGCCTTCTAAAGAAGGCCTGTTTTTTCGGGACGTTTCAAATTAAAAAAAAAGTAAGTTTGAAAGAAGGTGGCAAGGCCTTAATCTTACCAAGGAAGGCCTGCTAGAAGGCCTGCCTTGGTCCTGCCCTTGCCTACTGGGAAATGTTTCACATGCAATCATTCTGACACGTTATAACATCTGTGAAACTAGAGAAGAAAAAATGATACTACGCTTAAGATACTCTATAAGGAATTCAATTGAATTTGTAAAGTAAAAAAAGGACTGCGATATCAGCTTCCCTAATTCTACACTAACTGTATGCGGATTAATGTGCTTCCTCTATTGTATGATTGCACACATGACATCCATGTCTTTTGGTGGTAAAGGAAAGCAGTCATTAAGTGTATGTATCTACATCCTCTCCGTGTAGCCACTCCAGCCTAACGCCCAGCGGTGCACAGCACATCGCAACAGCTCTTACAATACGTATGTTAAGCGGCATGCCGACAAGTCGAAACAAACGTGCCAGCAAGGATTGATTTTGTGATGGACAGAATAATATTATTATACATATTATTTTTATATCCTTGGACCATTAGAAAGTACATATTAGTAATCTGCAAGTAATGTGCCAAACTCAGCTTAGAACACCGGCTCCTAGTAGCTTCTATCCGATCAAAGATAGTTTATATTCAACATATCCGCGCATCAAACGATAAGTTTGCAAATTCCAGGATGGCTGCCATCGGGAAAAAATATTCAAAAAGGTAAAACGGCAACGCAGCAATATTACTGACGAAGTATCAATACTTTCCTATTTGGCTTTGTATCACGAAACAATAAGTCCTAAGCTAATGAGACAATTCGGGAAATCGTACATATATATAGTATATATACCATAAGCTAGCAAATAAAGATGTAAAAACCAAAATAATGCAACACGGTGTATAAAAAAACTCGCAAGACGGCAAGGAACATGTTTAAGCATTGTTGGCTAGTCGATCAACTAGATTAAATAGATGGCCATCTAATCAATTGGAAAGAATATTATATTTTTATTAAATTTTTTACTGTTCACTACTTGGGCCTACCAGTGCCTTTGGCTTGGGCTTGGGATTGGATTTCCTTGTATAGTCCTTTTTCAAACTACTAAGCTTGACCAGAGGTGAAGATGCAAACCAATCTGGTACCACGGGTTGTTGGTAGCACCTAGGACTTCGATCCTAGCCCAATTGGGCAGATCGCATGGGAAGGATTCGTGTTGGCTGTGGTTGAAACCTAACTCGTAGGAAGAGTAAGATACTAACGTTAATTACCTGATGTGGAGTTGCATTCTCAACCAAGTGGCCGTTCTTAGAATTGCAAGAGATCCTAGATAGGTCTCGGCTCAAACCAAGGGCAAAGTTATGTTCATAAACATAGCTTTACTTGGTAACTGTATCAAATGCAGTCGTCCCTAGGTTAGGGACATATATAAATTAATTCATGTGTGTGAAAATCACATTGTGACATTAAGCCATCAAGGCAGGTGGTCACATTAAACTCTATCGGAATCTGTTCAGTACTGTAAGTACAAAAAACCCAGTAAATTGTCGGAGACCACAAACGGTTCAAATCCACTCGAAGAGCGTCACGGGTATTTGCGAGGCTTGGAGGTAATGATTTTATGTTTTTACGAGATTTGAAAGTAAAAGGTCACCATTTTTCAATATATACAAAACTGATAGACAGATAAGAAATGTTGACCCTAGGTGATTTTCTACAATTGCTATCCCTTGATATAGCCTAGTTCACCCATTATTACTCACAATGATCCGCTTTTCTTAGGGATAGTAGCTGATACAAAGGTCACTTGAAACAAGAAACGGTTGGTTGCAAATCACTTAGTTACGAAAATATTGATAGCCTCTCAAGAGTTAGCCGCTCAGTGTGTGAACTTATGATCTCCATTGTCATCAAAATTTACGAGGACCAAATGAACCTACTTTAAGGTCCCAAAAACTATTGTTTTATCGCTATGCCGGATAAATCACATGAATAATTGTTATTATTATTATCCGTCCAATGTTACCAAATAGATCCTTTTCATCAGAGCTAGTTAGATATTAAAATCACGGCAGATTTCCGCCGTAATATTGTGAAGCAGTTAAAACTGTGGCATTACAATCTCGCTTTTGATAACATTGTCCCCAATTATATCTGGTATGAATTGAACGAGTTCATGAGCATAATCATTATCAGCGCTAAATATATATATATTTTTATGGCTATATCTTAGAGCAAATACAATAAAATAAGACTTCCTGCCGACCAGTTATTACTCCTACTAATGCAGCATCTCAATGTCTCAATTTCTCTTTTAATGCATGTTCAACAATGGGATTTCTTAAAATATAGCAACAGTAGATTTGTAAATCGGATTTTAAAAATATATACTATATACATAATAGAACAACAAGAAAATCCCTTAAGTAAAAACAACAAGCACCAACTGCTTTCCATAAATTTTCCTTTTGAAAAATTTTATTTAAAATCTTAACAAATCGTGATAAACCGAAAGTAAATCAAATACGTGTCTTCTACAAATGCAACCACAATAAAAATCACAAAATCAGCCGCAACCACAGTTCGCCCTACCCCAGACACAAATAACTTCTATTCCAGACAGTAAAATTTATTACTTTTGCGCTCGAATCACAATGAAATTCGGAGCAAAAGTTTACAGCTGGTTGCGGTTTGTAGCTGCAAATGCGACCCTTTCGCTTTCCTTAAGCAGTAGCACGAAAAAAAACCCTATCAATGTCATCGAAGAGTGACAGTTATAGCCCACAGGGTCAGTGCTATTGTAAAAAATGTGAAAGTGGAGGCGTCAAAAGGGACCGACAGGCCAACGTGGGAAAAATTTCTTATTTAGTTTGGTGAAACTCCATTAAAAGCAGATAATTGTGTTTATGTTTTCCTTTTCTTTCTCTAACGTTTTTGTGTGTTTTTTTTTTTCATTCTCTAAGAAACAGCTTTTGCCTTTTCTGCAAAGCCTTAAGGACACTCAAAGTTCTGTTTATATTTAAGGTTTTAAAATTATAAGTGAAAATTAAAAATTGAAATGTATTCGTAGAGTCGTAGTTTTTTGTGCATCGGTCTTATAAAATCAAAGTTAAGCAAAAACTACAAACAAACACTGAACAGCATTTGTGATTGTGATATCCTTTGTTCTTTATCAGGATAAAAGAAAAGTGTAATAACAGCTTTAAACGTTTTTTTTTCACTTCAATTCTTTTTTTCATTTCGTGACCAATTGAAGATTGTTGGCCATAACAATTGAAAAAACAATAGCCAATTTTATGCTCAGCATCTAAGTAAACGTCATAATATTTCACTTTGTTATCCTGCGGCACGTTGAAACCTAACCTCAAGTTTCATTGTGCGTGTCCGTCCACTTCAATGCCGCCTTAAAAGAGGCGTTAAGTGGCTACGGAAATGTGTTGCTTCCAGAAAAACACTACAAAACTTTTTTAACCACATCCTGCTAATGTTGCCAACAGATGAGATACGGAATGATGGTTTCCCACTAAGTAGATGGGTTGTGTAAGCGTTTCCTTGTAACAGACACTCGTAGCTGGCCATAGCGGCTGAACAATAGAACAAATACGTAACCTACAGCAAGATGGTTAATTGAAATGCCAATATTTTGTCGTAAATAATATCCGTCTCTTGATAATTTATTGATTTACCCAGCACTCTACCTGCACCATAGTGATTTGCCTTATTATGAAATCAATGAAACCAATCAAAATACCATTGGTCTAACGATTCACGTGTAGAAGGTGATTTTTTTTTGGTGATTTTAGAGAAAATTTATTTATTTGTTAAATGTCTTTGGATAACAATATCCTTACAGACTACTTAAAAATAAAATATACAAGTTGATATAAAACTATTAATCAACTAACAACTAAATGTAACTTAAAAAAAAAATTCAATAACTTAAACAATATATAAGCTATTTAGCACTTTCTTAAAGGACAATTTTGAAAGCGAAAGATTTAAATTACCGTTAGCAGAAAGTTCATTATATAATGCTAAAGCACGAGTTATAGGCTCATTAAGTGCATATTGAGTTCTGTGGAATTGAGAATGAAATAATACATAGTGGCGCAACGTTCTTGTAGGAATATTAAAATTAACACATCGAAATATATGAGCACAGTCAATATTACCTGAAATGAGATCGTGAATAAAAACTAAGGATTGAATCTTTCTTCTTGTTTCAAGAGATTTTAAGCCCAGTAACATGATACGTGCATTGTAGGAAGGCACATATTCTTCAAAATGCAAGGAACGCAAGGCGAATCTTGAAAACGATTTTTGAATTTTTTCCAACCGAAAGCAATGAATCATATAGAAAGGACTCCAAATAAAGGAAGCATACTCTAACCTTGACCGTACAAATGAGTTGTAGAGACAAGTCAGAGAATAAGTGTCTAAAAATTCAGAACTATTCCTACGAATGAAAGCAAGTAAGGAATATGATTTTGGAACAACATAATTTATGTGGTCAACAAAGGTGAACTTAGAGTCAAATATAACACCAAGGTCTCTAATTGAATTAGCAAACTGTAAAGGAATGCCAGAGAGATAATACGTATAGATGGAAACAATTTTGGACTTCGAGTATGACACATAAAGGCATTTATTGATATTTAATGGTAAACAATTTGACAAACTCCAAGAAAGCAAATTATTAAGATCCCTCTGTAGAAGAGCAGCATCATTCAAGTCGGTTACTTTACTAAATAACTTTAAATCATCAGCGTACAGCAAAGCTTTTGCTGAATGGAAACATTGAATGACATCATTGATAAATAGGATGAAAAGCAAGGGGCCAAGAATACTACCATGTGGTACTCCTGAGGAAGCAATGAAATAGTATGACATAACACGATTTATCTCCACAAAACATACTCTAGACTGAAGATAGGAATGGATCCACTTTAAAAAAGTAGAATGGAAACCCATTTTAGAAAGTTTAGCTAATAAAACATTATGAGGGACTTTATCAAAAGCCTTAGAAAAATCCGTATAGAGAACATCAACTTGATGTCCTTGTTCAAAAGATGAAATGCAAAATTTCGAGAAAACTGCTAAGTTTGTTATAGTTGACCGATCAGCAAAAAAACCATGCTGTTCAGGGCAAATATGACGCTTAACTAAGAAAAATAAATTATCTTTAATAACGCTTTCAAAGAGCTTAGACACATTTGAAAGCTTCGAAATAGGTCTGTAGTTGGTGATATCATTTTTACAGCCACTTTTAAATACCGGAGTAATTGATGCAATTTTCCAACAATCAATAAAATTACCCAACATTAAATTAAATTATATAAATTAAGTTTGAAATTAATTTTTTCTTAATTTTACAAAAAAAATTCGGCATATATATCTATTGACATTTGACAAAACAGCTTTTTTTGATCTTTATTATTTTATTATTAAGTCAAATTTAGTATTTGCTAATGATGATGTCATAAGGAAATCTCTTAAATAAATAAAACTGCATAAAAACTTAGAATGTTTTTGATTTCAATTCAAAGTTCAATCACTCTAAAAAACCACCCTTTATGAGTGGCCTTATTTCATCTTAATTTAGCGTTAGCATTCACTTCATAATAAACGTTAATTATTTCACTGGAGAGGGGCAGTGGTAGTGAACTTAATATATTATATTTTTATGCAAGGAAAACTTTTCGTAATTGATTACAAAGCAACTGTTGATTACAGTTGATTTCTATGAAAGCGGCCTTTGCTTACAAAGCGTAGTTTGGCAGCTGTCTACGCAACGTTATTTTCAGCTACATAACGTGATATTCCTTTGTATCAAATATTTGTGGAATTCCAGTAAATTTAATATTGCATTCATTTTTAAAACAGATTACAATTTAACAAGGATTTATAAACGGATCCGCGGAGCAACAAAGAGAGCCCATGACCACTACACTTACGCTATTTCAACTAGATTGACGGATACCTATCATTTGCTCAACCGTTCAAACTTTGATTAAATTATTGATGATGATTACCGAATGTTACCAAAACACAAACTAAGTAGTTGCATATAACTCTATATTTTTTTATTTAATTCGGTATCTGGAAGCAGATCTCAGTGTTAGCTGCGTTGTCGTATAATAATGGTTTAGCCCAATTTTCCAGATTATGCCAGGATTAGTTCAAAATTTTTTTTTGTAAAGATTTTTCGATAGATTATTGTATCGGAATGTAGTTACAGTAGACTTTCAATATAACGTATAACGATATAACAAATTTCCATTTTAATCAACAGATTTTCAAATTGGAATTCTTCCATTGATGTCTCTAAATTAGGAACGCTAGAAATTTTCACTATTACAAATAACGAACATTGTTTAATTCAAAAATATTTGTTGAACTGAAATAACTTTTTTTACCAAAGGAGAGTACATATGATCGGAAGTAAATATAGCATTCCAAAGTCCAACTCAGCAAACAAATTTCGATATAACGAATTTTACGATATTACGACTGATCCGTGCATTAATTAGTTCGTTATATTGGACGACTACTGTATTTTATACGTCACATTTTTTCACCGACTCACAATTTTGCGAAATTAGAAACATGCGGTAAATAGTTAGTCTATTCCTTTACATATATTTATCTTCATTGAAAAATTAGAGCGTATTTCCCAGATAAAAGCTTATAAAATTTCTTACTCAAAACCAGATTGTTCGAGTTTCATCTGCCTAAGTTATTGAGAAAACAATTTTGGACTTGACCGGTTATGATCCATTGAGCATGGACTTGGCCGGTTTTCACATAGTAATCAACAAATTTTGTTTGGAAAAAAAGTGAACTTAGCCGGTTTTGATATCAATGTACTGGACTTGGCCGTTTTTGATTTCAAGGCGTTAAACTTGACTGGTTTTGAATACAATTCAATTGAAATAATACGTAAACGTGAGAAATTTTGTGTATGAAATTTTCCAATTGTGACAAAATTTCAGCTCAATTGAACAGTAATTACAAAAAAATTGAAGCAAGTTCATGGACTTGGCCGGTTTTGTAAGCAAATTCGTGGACTTGGCTGGTTTTGAAACCAAGTTCTTGGACTTGGGCGGTTTTGAAACCAAGTTCTTGGACTTGGCCGGTTTTGAAATCTATGCATCAAAAATAAATTTAAAAAACTATATACATATGTATATCTGTCAAAAATTTTTTTTTAAATCTAAAAACATAGTAGAACGATAAAGCATCGTCTAGATTTTGACACATGAGAATATTTCAAAATTTTAATTTTTTGAACTTGGCCGTTTTTGCAACTGGACGCCTCACATGGTGTCATTCGTTTTATTCTATTAAGAAGATTAATAGGAAGTTATGTAGTTAAGTTTCAAATTTTTGTTCACAGGGCGGGTGCTAAGTCCAAAATTGGCTTCGCTGTCCACAGTGGTTTTGCATTAACTTTAAATTGCATACTTTCAGGCATGCAAATCAACTTGTTTGACCTACGAAAATCTATAGTATCCTTAAAACTAGTATAGCCGCTAACGGTAGGTTGAAAAAGTTTCTTTTTCCAAATATGCCTAAGGATATGCTCCTTTTTTACAGGTTTGTACAAAACTGTAAGAGATGACGCTTTAAGAAATGTTAGATTTCAGCCAAGCCATCAACCACACAAGCGCTTTCTTTGTTCTTAAAAGCTTTTGTTTATCCTTTTCAAAATGGCGATAGCGGAATGAAATAAATAAATTGCAATTGATATTCGTCTGAGAATAAGTGCATAATTAAATAAATGCACTTTATGGTGAACACTGCATGCATTTTCTTTTGAGTTTAATAATGCAATGAATGCTACAATAACTCACCCATCTTCAAGAATTTTCGTGAATGCTGTGCCTCAAAAAATGATCTTATGCACTGTAAATAATTGTTTCGGCAAACACTTCTACGCACTTTTCACTTTTCACTTTCATTTTTATTAATTACTTCACTTTTATTTTAAACTTTATTTCCTTATTATTCAATAACCGGCGGAAGTCCACATTTATTACGACTAATCCAAATTGGAATCGAGTGACTTTTCGTAAGTGAGTTGCCGTTGTTTTGAAATTTTTCCATACCTATTATTTTAGCAGTGTGTACATTTTTAGTTTTTATAGGCACAAAGTTATTTAGAGTCAGTGCACAAAATAGGAGCAATTGACATCATTTATTTCAAAAATTACAATATTTTTACTTCATTAGGAGGCGTTCAAGTACTACGTAACGCAATTCGGGGAAAGGGGGTCTCATAAAACGTTATGGGAGGGAAGTTCGAACAACGCGTTGCGTAACATTGTTTTTGGAGTGAAACTTCTTTAGCGGGTTGTGATTTGAAATTCGGTGTGTATTATGAAACGCTTTCTTTAAATGTTTATTGAATAACTACAGCGAAAATGTTTTATTAAAATGATAAAAGCTGACAGGATCTAGATTACCTGCAGCAATATATGATATGTCAAAGTGGAACAGGTTCACTTTAGCTGACATTCTCTGACTTTTTTTAGGGCTAAATGAGGGTTAAATGTCATAATTTTCGAAATCGATTCAACCATTACAGAATTATGAACATAAATGTAAACATGGATTTTCATCTTCCTTTTTTCGCCTTTTATAATCTTCTTCCTGGGGGATAAGGGAGGTGATTTTGTATGCAATTTTTAACTCAGTCTATTACCTAGCTAACGATACCAATATCGATAAAATATAGCGTGGGGCTATCAATCTATTGACAAAAAAATAAATTTCGAAAAAAAAATGAGTTAGGGCCTTCCTTTCCGAGCGCGAAGGTATGGCTTGTGTGGCGAAAATAAGGCCCAAAATATACTTAAATAGAGTCAACAAAGAGAAAGCGAAACTCCTGTAATTTAAGATCATGAGGACATTATTAATGAATTCACAGACTAACATAAGAAAAGAAATGTTTTGAAATATACGAAAAATTATTTGAATAAAATTAAATAAAATTTGGAAGTTCTGATCAATTAAAAACTTTTTTTATTGCTACTTGCGCATCTCAATGAATACCGAATACTTTTTCCTTCAAAAACGTTTTTCCACTCAAAATGACGGCGCCCTTCGCAAGCCCCCTGCTATCTGACTAATTACCCAATGTGCCAAACGGATGTGTTGCGGATCCGTTACTGCGGATTATTTATTCGAAATGGATTCTGTTTCGGATCCGTTGTCGGATGAAATTCCTCTCGAAAAAACGGAAGGATCGTCTGCTTTGTCGGATCCGTAATGGATCCGAAACAGACCTCAAAAACGGAATCCGCTTTTTCGTATACGTAACGGATCCGAAACGGACGTCATATACGGACCTTTTCGGATTCGTTTTTCTAAATAAAACGGATTCGAGACGACCTTTTTTATTCTTTCCCAAATCTTATTTTTTTTTTGAATTTTTCATATTTTCCATCTATTTCTTTTAATGCTATTCAACTTAGTTTTATTAAGTGAATATGATTAGAAATCACATTAAGGAAACTTAATTCTTTTTACCTGCCACCGATCAGAATTAAACTTGCGGCGCTTCCTGCGCCATGCCACTGTTCCAAGATGCTCATCTTAACCCACTCAGCTACTTTCATTATTTTTCTGACATACTTAAATTTAATTACTTCTCTATCAAAATGAAAAAGTGAAGATTCATTTTGAGCAGTTGTCGATTGCTAATTCAAATAATATACTTTTAGCCAGCAGAAAATAAGTAATGCGGTGGCTGATGTTGTTAATTTACGCATGCAAAAACTATTGGATACAGGTTCAAACCCCGTCGATGACACATTTTATTTTTAATTTTTTTTATTTTTTTAATTTAAAGATATATAAAAAACAAAAAAGGAGTAGAGAACTGTATTTGTTTATTGAAAATATCTTGAAAACTGCCATTTATATTAATAATAAAAAAAAGCGGATTCCGGTTTTTTTCCGTTTTTGACGTCCGTTTCGGATCCGTTACGGATCCGACAAAGCGGACGATCCTTCCGTTTTTTCGAGAGGTATTTCATCCGACAACGGATCCGAATCGGAATCCGTAACGGATCCGAAACGGACGTTACATACGGATCCGTTACGGATCCGCAAAAGCGGATTTCGGCTTTTTTCCGTTTATGAGGTCCCTTTCGGATCCGTTACGGATACGGAGCCGCAAAAGCGTATTCTGGTTTTTTTTTTCGTTTATGAGGTCCGTTTCGGATCCGTTACGGATCCGCATCCGTTTTTGTGCATATTGGGAATGAACAAATGTCTACTAACATACCAATTTTTTACGCATTCATGTATATATCACCAAAATATACTCAAATTACAAAAATTTACTCTGAGAAAAAAATCAGAAAAAAGGTTATTGTTAGAAATAGTCCGAATATACCGAAAATGTACCAAATGTACTGGAAATTCTTCCAGTGTACCGAATGTATTGACACATATTTATCACAACTGAAAAAAGTACAAATGTATTGAAAATGTCATCACTGCTGTGAACTCAGTCAGAAGCGTATGCATTCCACTATTTTTTTTAAAGCGATGGCAACCCACATACTAAAAGTGATTCGTTTGACATTGGCATCAGTCGTAACAAACGCGGACTTCCGTCGGTTGCTTTAATAATAAAAAGTGAAATTAAAAGTGAAGTTATTACGAAAACAAGTGAGAAATAAATTAATATTCGTGTAAAGGAGTTCTAAAAAGTGTTAGCCAAAACCAATACAGTGCACATAACCTGGGTGAGTTATTGTAGCATTCAATTAATTGTCTTCATTTCGTAATTTACTTATCCTCAGGCCAAATTCAATTACAAATTATTTATTTCATTCGGCTGTCGTCGTTTTTGCAAAACGACAAGCAAAAGCTTTTAGGAACAACACAAAGAAAGCGCTTGTGTGGTTGATGACTTAGCTGGAATATCATATTCCTTAAAGCGTCATCTCTGGCAAAATATAAATATTTCATCAGTGCCATCAGTGATGCGATTTCTAAGCCGTGTTTTATTCGCTTTGGTTAAACTTAAAAGGGAATAAAACGAAAGAGTTTAAACTGACCACTAGGTAACATGACAGTGTTTGACAGAACTTCTGTTTTAAAATCAGAGCCGCCTTTATGGCCGCAAACTCGTGTGCTTGAACGGGGACTAGTGCGGTATGGGGCCTCATGTGTCAGTACATAATGAGTTTTAATATTCTCGAAATATTGGAAACAAACTCTTTTTAAATGTTTTTGTAGCATCATACACGCTAATATCAACAGAGTTTCTTTTCGTTTTTCGTGAGTAAACTATTTGACGTTGTATTAAAATGAAAAAATGAATACGATCAATTGCTTTTGTTTCATCACTGTTTCAGTTTTTATTATGACACTTTAATTTGATGTTTGGGCCCCACACCTACTGCATGCTTAAAGCCTCGCGTAACTTACAGGCGGTTCTGCAAATTCAAGCGAATGCATAATTTATTATTTTAGGCTTGAGTCAAGACCTACTTACTTGCTATGTGCTACATCTATTCTTCAAATTTAATGAAGGCAAAAAAAACATCAATCAATTGAACTAGAAATTCCGCTGGTTCACGCACTTGTATGGAATTTTGGTTTGACCAAAACGAATAAAACACTGCTATTTGTACCTTTTTTGAAAAAATTTGGTGAAATATGCGTTACAAAGTCGAATGAGCTTTTCTTATCTTTTAAGTAGTAAATTTTGGTGTCAATGACAAAATTTTCCATTCCAAGTCTCGATTCAGGATATTTCCACAAAACCCAAATGCCATCACTGCTTGAGCTACTATACGCAGATCTAATGCAACGCAACGTTACCATAAACATTCAGTAACTGCTGCTCTTAAGGCATTATACTCAGCCTCGCTAGGTAGGCTTACTGCGCGATACTGGGTTCCCAAATACCACAGTAGATTCTCGGTAACCGCAACTAATAGAAAACGGGGCAGTTGTTTTTACTGAGTTATTGCACTTTCTAAGGTCTAAAATATGAAGTTGATAATATGAATGCCATGAATGATTACTTTAAAATATTTATCATTTTCCTTTATTCTTGTATGCAGCTTGCTTGCTTTTGTTTCCCTTAGTTTCCATTTGAAATTGCATTTTTCATTTTTGGGTGTTCACTCATGTTTGCCGCTTTCCTGGTCCAGTTTTCCGGACCTTCTCAAATTTAATCAGGATTCTGCTTTATTTTTGTTATTGTTAATTTATTCACTTTATAACAAGAACGCCACTTTTTATCAAAAGTTTATCAAAAGTTTATCCTTTTTGACTCAATGCCAATTTTAGTAATATCTTCTAAAAAGGTATTGCAAATAAACACGATCGGAAATAAACCGACCCCGGTGCGTACAATTGCTCATAAAGAATCAAAAAAATAATTCTAGGAACAGCATTATAACTGCCGCACAGATGCGTACCGTGCATATCGGGCACCCTAAACAATTATCTGCCGCTACTACCGAAAAAATGTTCGTGTTTTTTAACAAAGTTTTATTTATCTCTTCAAAAAAAAGGTCGTCACTTTTCACATTTAAAAACTCTAGCAAAATGAAATATATTTTACTAAGAATGAGAAAATTTCCACCTACACATTCAAATTTACTACATCGATTTAGTTTCATTCACTAAAAAAAAGGTCCTCATTTTTGACTTTGAAGAACCCTAGCAAATTAAATATATTTCACAACCATTTTGCGAACCTAAAAAACTGAAATTAATGAAACGCACACTTTTGGGTTTCACTGCCATAGAAACGTTGATTTAGCTTTTAAAATAACATACAGATTTTTTCAATAGATGAGGCACACATTCTTATGTAAACCTCAATTTTGAAAATATGCCATTATCATTCTAAGCTTTAATTTGATGAAACATGAGTACAGAACATCAATGACCTAATTTTTTCTTTAGTATATTTCTATTTATTTTTAAAAATTTTAAATTTTATTTCAAGGCCACGGCGCCTTTTTTTTTCTAAATGCTCCAAAATAAAAAAGCGCTTAAAACCTAACACATAAAAACTACAAAATTTTTCACGATTTTTCATTTGAGTTATCGCGCAAATTGGTGTGAAATATTTTTGGTGCTGTCACGTTTTTTTGCATTATGTTCCAGGGCAAAAGCAATTTTACGTTTAACTTCTGTGTCTGTGTGAAATGACTTGACACTGGTGCCTCTGATTCCATGACTTTACCTTTATGCTGGCATTTATTAAATCTTATAAGACTAACTACAATTTTAGTTTTCCTGTTACGACATGATATTTTCAAATGAATTTTAATTACAAAGTGATAATTTGGCATTAATTAAACGGACACAGATTCATGTCCCAAAAGTGGCGCATAACTTCAATTCTTCTTCTACTGGTTGGCTGAGACTGATTGTAAGTTGGTTTTCTTTTATTTCCTGTGTTGGGTGGCAACACTGGCAGGAAACAGTGCGGTCCGGCAAAGTTTTGCAATGGATTTTGTTTTTTCAGTAAAATTTATTTATGCACGCTAGAAAGGATTGAGGTTCGCTTGACAGCTGCTGCAACAAAGTAGTGAGTGAAGCAGCGAAGAGGTGGCTGGCTGGATGTCAAGAACTGATTCTTGTTCACGGAAGTCATTCATCGAACAAAGTAGCAGCAAACTTTATTGTATGAAAAACTAAAGAAATTTTACGGGAGTTTGTGGAAATCATTAAGTTCGTGGGGCGGGAAAGTTACGAAGTTAAATTAAGGCAGCATTGGGTGGGAGGGTCAGTTAGAATAAAAAGTACAGACGTAAAATGTAATTAGGAAGTTACGCGCGCGGAAATGGCAGAGCGAACAAAAAGTGCTACTTAGCAAAATACGCGTTCGTTTAAAAAAGTTTTGACTTCAGGCTGGCGAACAAAAAAAAGAAAAATCTATAATTTATTTAAAAGACTTTGCTGACATTTTTTGTTGCAAGCGTTTTCTTTGTTGCCGTTTACAAAGTGAAAAATTACATGGAAATTAAAGAATGAAGAAGTGATTAAATTAGTTGCACTGAGAAAAAAGATTTCAGTTTTCAGAGAATACCTTAAAACCTACATTAAAAAAAAATCTTAAATATCACAACTTACTGTAGACGCTCTCATGCAGCTTAAACTTCATTTTCCCTCAAAGCTTGATGGTCAAACATAACCTCTGCTGTTGTTAACATTTTTAATTTAGATTTTTCCTTTCCTGTTGGTTTTTATCAACTCCTCAGTTTCAGTAGTCAAATTTTCGTATCCACATCGACGACCTTAGCGGCTAACATTTTGAGGATTATTGTGACTTAATGTTTTTATTTGGCTATGAACCAAAAACTTTTACTATCCCTCCAGCAACAACATCAACAGTAATATAAACAACAATAACACAAAAGAACTTAAGGAAATAAAGCCATTATCAACAACAAGAAGCAAAACAAAGGGTACTGGGAAAACAACCTGTGTTCCTTTTTCAGTCTTAACAACAACAACAACAACAACAACAACAACAGCAATACCAATAAGTTACGACTTTGTCCTTTCTCATCAACATCATTACGAGCATAGCGAACCTGTGGAGCTTTTGTCATCTTAAGCTGTCAATTAAAAGACAATAGATACCCTAATGCCAGCACTGTCCCCACCCTGACACCAAGAACACGGCCTTCCTTGAAACACCAACAAAAACAACAATTCAACAAAAATATCAACAACTAAAACTTTTACGGCACAGTGACCACGTCAGGCATGGAGGGGTCTGCACTCTCTGTTGCCTACTCATTTTCATTCCAGATTAAATTAACAATTCGAAAAAGAGTTTAAGTGAGCATAAGGACTTTTTAAAATTCGAAACGGATTTATTTGTCATATGAGCAAATCTCGAAAAAAGGCTTACATTTTGATTTTGTGAATTTCAATAGTCATAATCCCCCATGTTATAGTCACCTCATAAACGGAGTTTTTAACATTATTAACTAATATAAGGGGACTTGAGCGGCAATAACTCGGATAGTTAGATCCAAGTATTTCCAATCGATGGCCACTGTCATGGAGTCGCAACTTGTTTGTTTACTGGTCTTTATTTTTTTAGCTTACAAAGCATCTTTTTGAGATTGAATTGGCTATGTTAGATGATGTCCAGTTACGCGTCAAACTCATTAAGCTTTCCTTTTCCAATAAAAGATTAGTTATTAAAACTCAAACAAAATACTGGCCATATTTTAATGTCAGAGTATATCCTAGCAATAACATGATTCGGATGTAATCACTTGTTTTGAAAGCAGTGAATCACTCAGCGACCTTTCGAAAGCAGGTCTTAGGCGCACTGTCCACTAATGTAGCAGCGGAAACTGCACGAAAAGTGTTCTTGTGGAATCATCTGTTACGTTATCGCTCTGCTCAATTAGGTATTGCCAGAACATTCTTCAGAAGATTCTGAAATTGAGTTTAAAAATGTATCCATAAAGAATCCATAAAAACTACTCTAAGATACTCAACAGTGCTTTAAGCACTCGTAAGTCGCCAAATAACAACTTTATAGTGAGCAGAATTGCCAAGTGGAAAAGAAACATTTCTCGGCCTTCTCAAAACAAAAAAAAAAAAATAAAAAAATATTTATTATTAATGGTAAAAAATGGGCAAATCTCAAAACTCTCCCAAACTTTTTTAGAAAAAAGTTGATGACCTTTATTTTTTGCCCTTTCAACAAAACTTTGAAGTTCATGACACAAAAATGTTCCTATACCCAACTATTTCAGAAATTTTTGTATTCCTATCAAGCCCCCGATTTCGACATGAAATTCCGGGTCCTGCTGGGTCAATCTCGGTTCTTTGCCTACCCGGACAATGAGGCCCATTTATATTTAAACGGGTTTCAACGTAATTAATCAGCATTGACATATTAAAAATTAAAGAAATCAAATAGGATGAAGAGTGAGGCCAACTAAATCAGAGGATCGACTTCTATAAAGGTTTTCAAATCGTTTTGCATGTTAGAATTTCAGTTTTAAAACATATATCGTCATATAGGTTCGGAAATGTAACACGACCAAGGAGGTGGAGTGTGAAATACTCTCAAAAATTTTAACTACGCAATGTCAGATTATATACTGAACTAATTAAAATAAATAACCATAAAAAAATTAATTCGTAGATTAATTTAATTCACAAAGTTCGTAGCACTCTTATTAAGGCCAAGTAAAAGTAACAGTTTGGTAAAACTCAGATTACAAAATAATGTTAAAATTTTTTAATAATGTTTTACTTCTTATACATAAAAAACATACGAGGTAATAATTTAATGGGGATGATACCAGCTGAGGATATACATATATGAAAGTTAATTTATCTTCTCTATTTGCAGTACAATTTGCATGCTCCATGCAAAGTTACCGATTGTTGTCGGCGTATATTTTGTTCCCGGTGTTTATCGCGTTAGCACTCAAAATATCATAAACTGAATGCTTAATTTTGTAGTTCCTCAAAAATTTCTTCAGAGCTTCGACATTTCTTTTCCGAAGATTCCTTGTAATGCATGAAGTGGAGTGTGACATACCCCAGCAGTGGTGTTCACCTGCGTGTTTTTCCTTGAATGTGTTACCCTCGACTAAGCGTTCTTACTTTGCCAGTTGTAGAATGTCTTATCTTTAGCTACGGTGAGCGCGGTGGCTGATATTCGTGTGAGGAGTAAGTTATCTCTCTTTGTAATCATGTGGGGCGTGTCACACCCCACCTCATTGACGATGGGTTAAATGAATTTCCAAAAACCGAACACGCTGTATACGTGTGCGGCATTTTTTTTTCTCCCGCGTTGCTGTGTCCCGATTCCTGCCTATGTTGTAAAACACCCCCTAGTATCAAAAAAATTAAATTTTTTATAGCTCTTTTACTGGCCTTTTAAAGACAATTAGAAATACATCACATTATATTTATAAACACTTTATAGTAGCTTATAATGAAGTATGTATAAAGGCATGTTCCCTCTACATAAGTCATCACTCATGAGGCTCGGCAAAGTGTCTTTATAAAGTTTTCAAAAGACACCTTACAAAGACTTAAAAAAGAGTGATGTTTCTTGTTTAGAGAGTTTAAAGGTATATAGGATATAGGATATAGAACTTTATTATACATAATTTCCTTTTTGTTATCAAATTTCATTTTTATTTACGATTATCATGCTGTTCTCAAACCTATGTCTCAACGATTCATAGTCCCCTACCAGCCTATCTGTGATACTTTTTATTATATGATAAAGGCGAAACATTTTTTTCTCACATATGTCTCGGTAAAGCACCTTAAAAAGGCAAAATGAACAGCATATGGACATGAGTCAGCAAGTTTTCCAAGAGAGTTTTGTGTCTACAGAAGAAAGAAACACATCTTTATGTCTTTATCAGCATTTTGCTATGTACACGAGACATGCCACCTAATATATTTATAATCAGCCTATCATCAGCCTTAAAAATGCATTTCAAAGGCATTTTTACGTTTTTCTTTATTTGATAAATTTCCCCGTTTGCTACAAGGGCCGCCACCTGATTTGCGCACCATGCGAATCTGTTCTTATTTAAATTCATACTTTTATTTAATATTTTATATATCTTTTATGCAGAAAAAAATGCATTCACCTTTTCTCTTTGTCGCCGTTAATTTTTCTTTTATTTTCATTTCGTTTTCGTTAATTGTCGTTGTCTTTTACCTGACGTTTCATGTTCAGTGTTGGTGAAACTAATCATGTGGAACGAAGCTAATCTTCCAATCTTATGAGATTAATTTATAATCACGCGTTTTGCAAGATTATTTTTGATTGGTAAATGTTACATTTTTTGTATGAGATTACAGCGATAAGTGCGAAACCGATGGTAATCACGTTTATTCAAAAGGAATAAGGCTCTTACGACAAAACATTTCATAATGTTGTTGTTAAATGTACCCATGCAAAACTCGAGCCAAGTCAAAGCAGTTTGTGTCCCTGTTGTTGCTGAAAATTTTTTGTACATTTCTGATTATTCGAAAAAAAAAAAAAATCTATGTATGTAAATGGATTTGTAAGAAAATTCAATTGAGGCTTTTTGCTAATTTCGTTGTAAATTTAACCCAATGGAGACAACCGACTCTACTAGTTGAGGTCTAAGTTTTTGTTATCAGTTAACTTCTCATTAGTTCAGCCAATTTTTTGTCTAAATTATAGATCAATAGGTTTCTTAAATGTCTTCAATAAAATCTTATCTGTATTCAGCACACTGCCCATCAATCGGAAGCCTTAACCCTCAGTGATCCAAGACTAAATTCAGTGCTTCTCAAAATACTCCCGATCTGATCATTAATCGTAGATCTTCAGAGACTTAAACTGTCTGTTAAGAAGCTCAATTCTCTAGACCCTTTGGCAATACTATCTAATTTGTATTTTCCACTGTCAAAATTCTCCTGGAGGCTTTTACATCCACCATCAGTCAGTAGCCATCAGAAATTTTGGTTGTATCGGTCAACAAAGAGCAGGAAATGCTCTGATGGAGAGTCAAAGCTGGCTGAATGTTTGGGTTTTTTGCCTCTGCATATTTTCTTAACAGGAACGTCTCTTAACGATAAGCACATTTTCAATTTGTGATAAGTTGTTTGAGAGCAATCTCACAGAGCTTCCAATACATAATTTCGAGATAATTTTTGATTATGGCTGAAGAATTCTTCGCTGCAAACTTTTAAAGGAACTCAATCAATTGAGCCACAATTGAATTTTTTTCTGCTGTCCGTGTTACGATGGATTGGTCTTGTTCTGCCTTTGACACAGTGTCACCTGAGGACCTGAGCACTTCTAACAGCATCTGAACATCACTCAAAACCAATCTGATTAGTCTGGATTATTTGTGATAAGCAGGCTAAGAGCCGAGGCCGCGGTCTTCATTTACACAGATAACCGCGGCGCCGTTGAGCTGTCGTAAGTTTCACGATTCGGGAAAATGCAAGATAGGCAATTGTTTGAAATTTGGCAGACTGACTTCAACTTTCAACAAGCTTCATGGGAATGGGCGAAATAAATTCACGGACACGCCTATCACCTATGCGATTAAGACATGTAAGTTGCTATATAGGGAGAGATATTTGATGTAGTGTAACCGAATACTCAAAAATTCTAGGAATAACTTTGAAAGCTCTGGATAAAAAGATGGCAAACTACGTCAAGAGGGCGTGGCATTTCCTATGCAAGCAAAAACTTCAAAACACTATACTGAGAGAATTATTTAAGCTAATTGAACGAAATTTCACGTAAGCAGTAGGAATTATTCGGATAAGCTCTGAAATGCAATTAGGTGAATTTCGATGAGAGGGCGTGGTACATCCCATGCAAGCAAAAACTTTAAAATTCATAAATAAAATCTATGTGACTTGCAGTTGTTTTCAGAATTTTAAAACCTGATTAAAAAAACAAATATGTATACATAGGGGTAAATAAAATAAAATAGGCAACAACCCTTTTCTTAGGGTTGCCTTTAATTTTCAGAATAATTTTATTTCTGAACTTATGTGGTTCTTTAAACTGCTAACTCAATTGGCCTACCTATTTCCGCTTAAGCTCAAATTGTTCCATTTTCTCCCATTGCTCTATGAGCAGCGTCCATTCCATGAGTCACAACAACTTCAACTTTAATCAGAATTTGGTCCATTTTATTTTTGTCGTTTAGTTAGTGGGTCTTTTGAAGCTGAAGCGATTTGTTATTGTAGGCTGTACCCGTGCGATGTACGTAAATACGTGCGGTATAAACTTTTCGACTTTGTTTTTTTTTTTGCTTTTAATATTTTTGCCTGAAAGCGTTTACCATTATAGGCCGTTGAAACTTTCCTCACCTAACGACTTAAATCACTTTAAGACTCTATCAACAGTTTGGTTGTGTTGAAAATTTCTGTAGATTTATGTTGGTATCCTCTAGACGAGGCAGGTGTATCGGCATAGCCAGCTGCCCTTTAAAGTTTGGCGATAAGCTCGATATTTACTTGTTATTTTATCAAATTTGCCACAAATGCGTAAATTAGGCACAACATTTTTTTTTCTTCTGCACTTATCGATTTAGCCTACAATAATATTTATGGCCAACAATTTAGGCTAATGAGCAGATTTATGCAATGGGGAATGGTGTTGTTGTTGATGCGAGAAATTGGTGTGGGCATGCTGCTTGTGATGATTTTATATTTGCAGATTTATTATTTGTATAAAATTCATAATTTCGGAAAATTGCACAAGTTCGGCATTAAGTTGTTAATTTTTGTTATCAAAATGGAATATCGACGTTTTTTTAGAATATTGATTGTAAGAATGTTGTTTGTTTATGTACTATATATATAGATAAGTAAATCACGGCAGTAAAAGTGTGTGGATTATTGTCAAAAACTTATTGCTTGATATAGCAATTTATCCAAAAATATGTATTATTTCATGATAAAAAGTGCGTAAGGAAATTTCACATTTTTAACGCAAATTCAAATAAAAAACATTTGATCCATACCATGAAAAGTTGTTTCGAAAAGAAAACTTCAAAAATCAATGGAGCACCTTAAATCAGATGCTATTTTGTGATAGTTAGGGTGAACTCTTTAGACATATTGTCATATAATGTAGCTCACATTTATGTGAATTCGAAAATCTTAGAGAAAAGTAATGATAACGACATTTTATTTTTATGAATAAATTTTGAAGTAGCAAAATCAAAAATTATATAAAATTATTTTATCGCGTCTGCCTCGGATGTATAGTGTTAAAAGTAAAGTGTAGTGTTTTATTTTCCAGAATGTCGTTGTTTTCAGTACTGTCCCTAGAAACTGGATTTACAAAAGTCAGACGTGTAGGTCTCTGCTTTTCTAGAATATATGTGGTTGTATATGTCCAAATGCGTGATTTTGGTCAAATTCGTATCTTAATTTTAAATACACCAGATTCTGTTGAATATATATAATTATTGATTTCATGATATTGTACTATCTATACCTTTCTTTTTCTTCGAGATATCGTTAATTTAAATTTTCCAATCGCCCTACCCTATCTGTATGGTAGACCTGTGTAATATAAACTAACGATATTTCGGATAAAAAACTAAATAAAATTAAAAAAATTATGTAGGCTTGTCTGAAGTAGTACTAAAAGAAAAAAAAAACTAACAAAATTTAGAGCTGGAAAATGGTGTTCGATTTGGCGTGGAATGTTCCATGCCTAGAAAAATTAAAAAAAAAAATCTAAATTACCAAAAATATAGAAAAGTATATTTTTAATAACACTATTTGTACGGCATTAGTTTTATAAAGACTTGTTTATCATATACTATGCACCTCAAAAGATCAAAATCGTCTGCCTTCGAAGAAGCTACGCTGGAACCGTCTGCCTTCCTATTTTGATGTTCATTTTGAGTAAACGAGCTAGTCAGCCAAGAGGCAGACGCAATAAAATGATTAAGAACTCAATTTTTGTTTTAACATGTTTGCAATATAGCAATTTTTTAAATGCAGCAATAACTAAGTGGCAGATGTTGTTTCTCACGTTTCTTATAACGTATTATTTATAATAACTGCAATCTGCCTGACGATAAAATCACTTAAGCTTGTATACATTATACAATTTTGGATAAAATTTAGTTTCTCTTCGCATACCAAGACCAAGGCCAAGACCAAGACCAAGACCAATACCAAGAACAAAAACAAGACCAAGACCAAGACCAAGACCAAGACCAAGACAAAGACCATGACAAAGACCAAGACCAAGACCAAGACCAAGACCAAGACCAAGACCAAGACCAAGACCAAGACCAAGACCAAGACCAAGACCAAGACCAAGACCAAGACCAAGACCAAGACCAAGACCAAGACCAAGACCAAGACCAAGACCAAGACCAAGACCAAGACCAAGACCAAGACCAAGACCAAGACCAAGACCAAGACCAAGACCAAGACCAAGACCAAGACCAAGACCAAGACCAAGACCAAGACCAAGACCAAGACCAAGACCAAGACCAAGACCAAGACCAAGACCAAGACCAAGACCAAGACCAAGACCAAGACCAAGACCAAGACCAAGACCAAGACCAAGACCAAGACCAAGACCAAGTCCAAGACCAAGACCAAGACCAAGACCAAGAACAAGAACAAGAACAAGAACAAGACCAAGACCAACGATCAAGATCAAGAGCAAGGCAAAGCCCAAGGTATAGGAGCATATTTGCCAAGTAGAAGCTGTAAAACGTACACGGATCACTAGCCATTTTGTTGCATACTCAGACTTAATTATCAAACAAAGCGTTTGACTCGTTTAAGACATAACCTGTCAATATACAACTTTGAAAAATATGCGAAACCTGAAAAACTTGATACCAGAAACAAATACATAAAAGAAAATCAGTGCTAAGGTCAAAATCGAAAGTTAAAAAAAAAAATAGATTAAATCAGCCGAAATAAGTGGATAAAGTCATGGCAGATACAAAACAAAACTTGGTAATAACAAAACAATTCCAATCCTACTAACAGATCCAAAGCATATACATACAAAACACAACATAATACTCTATTAAATGGCCTCCGTGAGGAAGTAGAGAAAGTTCAGCGGATTTCGGATACAATGCAAATTTTCGAAAAAGAAGAACAACACAAAGATGTAAATAATGCTCTAAATGCGAAACTAACAAAAATGCAAAGTTAACCGGTTAATTCCCAGCACAAAAAAATTTTGGAATTTCAAGAAGATTTTGTTGATAGTAGTTCATTATGACCTTAGGAACTTCCATAACAAGTTTTATATTTTTCTCACTTCCGGTTCCGGTTTGCCGGGCAAAACCGGCAAAACAATTTACATGAAGTGCAACAGTACACTTTTTACACATATATATGGTTTGGCTATGACAACAATGTGACCAGCATTATCGAGTCTTACAGAATCTTGAACTTAAAAGTTTTGTTCCAAAATAAGTTTTTCTATGATATGTACTATGTAAGTTTTCAAACTCCACATTTGTTGACTCCATTGGTTTTGTAGGCTTCAAATTAAAGTTTTCAGCAGCTTATTTAGATGTTGATGCATGCTCCTGAGCCCCAGCAGATAGATCGGAAGAGTTTTGAGTATATTTGTCTATAGCATCTTCAATGAATGCAATTTGAGCTTCTATAGGACCACTAGGGTCTGGAAGATTTTAAAATTGGGTAAAATCGTTGTTGTCTGTACACAATCTATCCAATAATATTGATTTTATATAAGCCATTGATACATTGGTAACATTATAACTTTCTTACTGTCGTCAATATCCTCCTCATCAATTCAACAATCCACATTTTCTGGAGGCAAGTTGATGATGTCAATAACTGCCCCTTCGAGTTCATCATCCTCTAAATCTTCCAAATACGCAGTCACTTCCGTTGATGTCAAGGATATCTTAGGCATTTTGAATTTTAAACAAAATTTACACACTTGTTCACAAAATGAAAATAAAAGTTAATATAATATTTCAAATTTTTGCAAAGATAAAATAATGAAAAAATTTGAAATTTTCAAAAATTTTTGTACAGCTTAGTGTTGCGTTTGCGCAACACTTACATGTAAATGTAATTACAACAACTCGTATTGAGAAAATTTTGCAGATTTTATTCATTTTATGTAGAAAATGATCTAGTCTAAATAATTCTCAGCTAAATTTTATTATTTGCAATTTTTTCCTATTTTTACTGATTTCTTTAAAAAGTGCAAATTTTTGGGTCAAATATGTGGCTTCGCTGGGTGCAAGGGTTAAGAGCTAAACAAATTCTAAGACTCACTTCCGGTAACTAATATAATGCGTTACAAGCTTCCATGTAAAACTTATCGAGATTTCATTTTTTAGTATTTCTAATTATTTTTTTTCCAAGGTGTTGCGTAAACGCATCAATGGGAAATAACCGGTTAGCAAAAATGTCAATGGTTTTGAGAGAGATATATATCCAACCATTCATTCGACAAGGTTTGTTTAGACATTGTGAGGCAGTTACCGGAAGTAGAGTCTAAAAATAAATATATGGAGTATGTTGCAATTCAGATGCGAAAGCTAAAGCCCCCTCAAAGGAATTTTATAATGGAAATATTGTCAGATGGAATATTTTGAAAATGTTAATTACATATAACCGTACTAATGCAAAAATGTTTTCAGAATTTTTTATTTATATGACTTTAAATGAATAAAAGTATAAAAGTTTCAAAATCTGCTTTAGATTACTTAATACTTGAGTACTTCTTCGATTATAAGCAAAAGACAAAAGAAAATATTACTAAATTTAACAAATTTACATCAAAACAATCTTGGAAATAATTCTTACCAGAACATGTTGTCAGAACAACACAAGAAAATGACTCGAAGTCATTGCGTAAGTTCTTCCCCCATTTTCGATCGAAAAACTCTTAATAGTAATTAAGTTGTTTGTCATTTTTTAAAGCTTTTTCAACAAAAAAGCAACTTAGTGCCAGTAACTTTAAGGAACATCATGTTGTTGAACAAGAAAACAAATTTTTAATACAACCAATAAAAAGTATTCAACAGCCAATGTGACCCTTACATAAGGACATCGATAACAGCACAAGGCTAGTCAAAGAGATTTAAGCCTACGATATCCCATGGGAATGAAATGTATTTATGCAAAGTATCCAAATAAAATCTTTTTCATATGAAATCTTAAAAGTATCATGAAAACTTTTTGACAACCTTAAATCATGTGGCAAGAACACTCAGCAAATGAATTGGAACCCATTTTGAATTTGAAAGATTTACTTAGAAGCAGCAACATTGATTCGTATGCTCAATGTTTTTATGTTCTTATATATAATATAAGGATTAGAATCAACATCCTTGTACCTATCTTTAGTTGACTTAATATTTATATATCAATGTGTACGTTGCATTAAATTTTATAAAAACAGTCACTAACAACGTTTTGGACACACAATTTATAACAATAAGCTAGAGAGTGACCATCACGAAAAATGTAGCTAAGAGTTGGAACTCTAACATCTCTGAAATTTTTAAGAAAATATATCGCTTTAGTGTATAAGTAGTCCTTCTAAAAATATTAGTTTTTCATTTCACGCCACATTTAAGCAATCGTGTGCAATTTAATATACTGTAACTTGGCAACTATAACCGAGCGTGTCCTTCAAGTCCTTTCAACGTTTGTAGCTATGACCAAAATGTATTACAATTTATTTTTCAATCAAACTCTTGAGCGTCTTGTACAGCAGCTGCACACTTTTGACCGATAAATGTCGCTGTGCCAACCTGCATTGATGCTCTCATTCTCAATTCAATGTGTTTCTACCACTACATCCGGTGACAATCAGCCCAAATATTGCTTTCCAATAGACCAACCAACACGCAAAAGAAAAAGCTGTCATTCTGCCTGCAGCTAACAGTTCATTTCATCACAGAGTTTCTAAATGACCAGGTTTATGTGTTTGTGGCAGCATGGTGCGTAAAATCCCAGTTGAAACATCAAGATATACAAAAGTTAGGTTCCGTCAACCTATACTCGTAAGATGTAATTTGGTTAAAGTTGTGTCGAAAGACCTGAGTTAGAAAAAAGTAAATCCATATATATATCACGGGTGGCTGGAAAAAGCTATAACCCTAAAGATCCATCACTCCAAAAATGCATGGTGCCCCGTATTTGACGTACCTCACTGACGATTTTTCTGCAAAAAAGGCAAAAGCCCCCCGGGCGCTTTTTTTTCTAACAGGTACCGTTTCTCATATTCGGGAGTTACTTCACAGCGACAAACTTTATTATTACGTACTAAGTACTAATCTTCTCCCTCAAAGCTCGTTTATTGCTATGTCGATATCAGTGGCGTCAACTCGGTAGGGCTGGAAAGGGCATTCGCTCCCCCCGCCCAAGGATCTAATACTAGTTATTCTTCCGTACATCAATTCAATAAAACCATCTAATAGCGGTGGAATTATAGCTTTCGCCCCATCAAGGATTTGGTGAAGTGACGCCACTGGCCGATACCTCTTTTTTCTCTGTGATATCGCAACTTGAAATTTATTACATAGGCCAACATACAGATCTACATGGATGGCAAGATAAATATAAAATTTCAATTTATGATACTCGTATTTCGGAGAGTAAAAAAGATATCGCCATAATTTAAAATGAGTTTTGAAGGGGAATTGCAGTACTTTCGCGCACCGTAACAAGTTTTGATGAGAATGTTAATTCGCGGCGCAATATAATTTGAACTGTCTGTTTTTTAACATGAATGAAAGTCTGACTCTGTCCGCTTATATTAAACAAATTTGATAATGACAGCCTTTTTAGATTCAGCGGATCACGGGGCCAAGAACTGGAAAGAGTCCCTTTCTAAAAAATTTTTTTGATCGAAAAAAAAGTTGATTGCAATAAAATTAATGAGCCAAAAGTAAAAAAAACAATAAGTCTCTCTGGTTCCATGTTGGGGCCGTTCAAGGTCTGTAAAAGTATGTAGTCTGCTACCTGCCTGGTAGCTGTGAGATAATGAAATACAAAATTACATTATTTTTATTTCTATTAAGTACACAAATAAAATTGAATCTGCTTAAGCAGTGAACCCGAAGCAGGGAAAGTCTTAATAGAAGCAAATTGTAAGAGTTACATCTGTCAGAAATCCATATTAATTTTTTTTATCGTGTAATAAGCGACCTCCATGAAAATAGTGCGAGCAGTCATCACACCAAGCTATGTCACTATACTGGCAAAACTCATTGAAGTCGTGGCACAGCCCACAATATTTTTAAACGTTGAAATAAAAAAACTATCAAAGCAGTCGTTATGAAATTTATCATGGTAGATATACTGATTATCATTATCTTGACGTGGAGGTGTCAGTTACCATAAGCTTTGAAATTAAATGAAGCTCGTCGGGATTACATCAGTAAGCGTTAAATGTTATATTTAGTGTACTTTATGCGTAATCGTAGTAAAATTTGGTATATACATAGATGTCGGTTGCTATAAGCTTCAAAATAAAAATAGTTTTGAAGTGATTGCATAAGTGGGTGTGGCACCTTCCATTCAAGTAAACATGATTAATGTCATATTTAGCGTATGGTATGAGCAGCCCTAATTAAATTTGGTACGGAATTGGATCAGTAGGCGATGTGCCTCCCATACACGTATTAGCATAAAGTTGTATGCGATTTTATTTTAACTATTACTGCAATTGGTATAAAATTTAATGCAGACGAAACAGCGTCAGTGGGCTTGGCCCCTCTCATACAAGTAAAATATCGTAAATCACATGTCTATCGGAATATGTGAGCAATCGTACTAAAATTTTGTGTAAGAATGTTGGTTATGTAAAGCAATTTCTGGATCAAAATCAGATTGGATTGCCACCACCCTAAAGTTTTAGACTTACCATGGCAAATATCGCAAGCCATGCAAGCTATTGAGATAAAATTTAGGATGCGGATGCCGCTCACGAATATAATTTATTAGCCAAAAAGAAGGCAAGCGGAATTGAAAAGTGAATGTATACTCTTTTCAGCATTTTCCATATTGTTTTCAACTTTTTTCGACCTTTTCAACGTATTTCAACTTCAATCCACATTTTTCATATCTATTCGAGTTTTTCAGCAATATCCAACATTTTTCTACTATTTTTACTATTTCAGCAGCTTTTAATTTTCTTCTGTAATTTTTCGACTTCTTCAACAGTTTGTGGTTTTTTTAAACTATTTTCATATATATTTTCAACACTTTCAGAATTCAATATTGTTAGACTCCTTTAATTTTTTCATTATTTTACATTTTTTTTTTTCAATTCGTTCAGTGATTTCCAACTGTTTCCACATTTATCAATCTCTTTCAACTTTTTTCGAGTAATTCAGCCTCTTTCAACTTTTTTCAAAAAATTGTATACTTTGTTGACATTTCAGCCTTTTTAACTGCTTTAAATCATTTAAAATTTCTCAGTTTTTCCAACATTTTCCATTTCGTTCGACTTTTTAAAAATTTTCTAACTTTTTTCGCCTGCTTTAATATTTTTTAAAGTTTTCCAACTTTTTCTTAATCATAAGATCAAAATGATAAACTGAACAATGTATTTACAAGCATAACATGTATTGTGATGAAAAAAATATCTTTTCAATAAAAATTTAAGACTTACGCGCACTTAAACTGTTGACGCAGTTTTTGGTGATGCCAAATATAACACCATTACTGGTATTAGTTTTTTCAACTTGTCAACATTTTTCGCCTTATTCAAACTTACCCAAAATTTTTCAACTTTTCCAAATTTTTTTCAAACTTTTCAACAGTCTTAAGCTTTTTTCGACCTAATCAATTTTTTCAACTTCATCCAACTTTTTGATTATGAGTATTTTTCATGCCTTATCCACTTATGCAACCTCGTTTTCAACATTCTCCATATCTTTTCGAATTGTTCAAACTTAAAACAAAAAATCGAACTATGACCGGTCTCCTGGCAATGAATTCTTAAGTTTAAAGCAATATTGCTGATAACTAAAATATGTTAGTTATTTTCTTAGCCAAAATTAACGCAATGTTAATAAGAAAAATTTAGAATTTACAACAGAAAGTTATACAAATTTTTCAGTGGGTACTTCCATGAGCTCACATGTGTGTAAAATAATTTTGTAGTTTGTTTCCGTATAGCAATGTTGCAAACTTTTTGGTAACAGCAGCAACAATAAGATAAAATAAAATGCGCAAAAGAAAATAAAAGACATTTGGTGCACATGTGCTACTTTTGTCTTCAACTTGAATGAAGTCTCATTCACATCTATATCCTTGTCGTCGAGTTTCTGCTTTTGCAGTGCCTGGTCTGGCCCATTTCCCTGCTTTGACTACGTTGGTTATTTTTACAGCAGGCCTTAGTCTTTATGCCAAACGACATTTATATTCATATGAAGTTTTAACTGCAGTTGTTGCTGTTACCTCTTTACGTACGTCCCACGTCAGTAAAGTTCTGACAGCAATTATGTTGTAAGTAAAGTTTTTTTTCGTTTAACGAAAATTTTCAATTTATTTTATTGTGTTTAACGCCGTTTTGAAAGAGTTGGGTAATGACCTACATTTGTCCAACATGATGTGTGCCAACTATGAAATTATGTTAATTGTGAACGTGTTTTTGAGAAGAAACTTTTTCATAAGACTTACAATATGTCCATTGCAGCTATTTATTAAATGATATGAATAAAAATATATTTCTAGCACTTTGTTGAGTTACGAAATTATATTTTATTTCTTATTTCATTTAAATTGGTCTATTTTTGTTGGTCAACAGGTATTGAACAAATTGTGTGGGTTAAAGTGTGTTTTAATGCTTCTACTTTTGCTGCTCTTTACTTAGGTTTATTTGAGTTGGTTAACAAAAATTTCAACTTCAAAAGAAAGTTTTTCGCCATGAAATTGATTCAACGAAAAACTTTGAGAAGCATTACATAATTGATTTCCCCTCATACTTTTTTTAAGCCATTTACCTTCGTTTTCAATTTGATTTTTCAATTTTCTTTCCCTTTCAACTGGTTATGAAAAATAATATAATGTTTCAAAGGTCAGCTACAGAAAGCTATTAGCTTTGTATGTGTGCGCTATAAAATTTATAAAGAAGTTTATTTGACTTAAAGACGAAAAGAGCATGAAGTTTGACTGAGCTGAACTGATTGAAAAATCATGTAATTTTAAATTCTTTCTTAGTTCAACGTGTAAGTTACTGCTTGGAATTTAAAAAAGTTAAGTACTTATGTGAGTTAGCAAGTATACGGTAGGATACTTGAAAAAATTAATGTTGCTAGACGGCCTTATCCTCTCCTGAAAAGTTTCAAAAACTTCATATTAAATTTTAAATATTTTATCACCGGCCTCGATGCCCTGTTGTATAAGAAGTGGATTTCCTTAAAATAAAATTGAATTATTTACTTAAGCTATAACTGCTACTACTCGTATTACACGTTGTGGTGCGTTGACATAGCGCGCGTGCAGGCCACGATGCATTGTCAGCAGATTGCAATAGGAAACTCAGCCCGTTGACGTGTTAACTTCTATAACAAGAGAGAAAAGTGTAAATCAGACAGAGAGAGGGAGAGAATAAGACATATAAACATTACAAAAATATTCAGGATTATAGCGAGGAAATGGAAGGACTTTCCAAATTTTAGAAATTTGGTTTCAAAATAATAGAATCAGAGCACACTTGCATAGTATTACACCCGATATAATCGAGCTTCTGCAGTGGCCTTTCTATACGTGTTGTCATAGAAGGTTTCACTGCAAATGAATACTCTATCAATGCTGCAGTCCCCCAGGGGACTCATATCCTATCCTATCTCCATCCGTCTACCTTGTTTTTATCAATGACTTTCTGTCTTCGACTACTTACCCAATCCATTCCTTTGCGGATGACAGCAACATTTGTGGTTTTTAATGCTTCAAAAAGTATCCAAGCTCTGTGTAGATTGAGAGAGAAAGGCGTTCTATGAATGACACACTCTCAAATGATATAAAAACAGTCTCCGAGTGGGGTCGTGCTAATCGGGTCGTTTTTAATGCTGGCAAGACACAATGTTGTTTGTTGTCTCACAGACAAGTGGATTGCTCTCCTCTACCCCTAAATATAGCTGGCGTAGGTATTTCGAAATCCACAGCTCTTCACGTTCTGGGCATATCAATTCAATCAGATCTGAGGTGTACAGATCATGTGTTTGGTGTGGTGAAAGAAGCGGCCAAGTGTCTAGGTTTTTTTAACAGTGTAAGTAATACTTCACTTCTGTTGACCTTCGAACTGTCGATTTCTTTCTTATAGATATTTTAATGGGATGTGCTCTAGAGTAAATTACGAGCTCGTTCCCACAGTTCGGGCTTTCTCTCGTAGCACTCGGGCGTCTCATCAGGCCCATCCCTTTTGCGTCACGACAGTGTTGGAAGGAATGTCGCACTATCGTGATAATTCGTTATTTGGTCGTGCCATTAGGTTGTGGAACAATCTACCTACGAGTGTTTTTCCTGACCGCTCTGACATTATTAAATTCAAAAAAAAAAATATCCACCGATACTAATCTTCTTATCACACTTCCCGTTAACCTAACTCCGTTTCCTACAAATCAGCATAATGCATAGCATTTATAGGGGCTATCCCTTGAGCGTTGGCTTAAGTTTAAGAAAACATAGAAAAATTTGTGATCACTATTCACCGTGTTGTTGGCCATTTTCGCATTAAGTTTCCTTTGCAAGATGCAGTGGCACCAAGAACCGTAAGAAGGAGATCCAAAAGCATCGGTTTGACATCGTTCACAACAGCTTGATCTTGAAGCCGAATGGCCATCGATTGCGTTTAATAAAAAAATTCAGTTAATAGGCCCAAAATCAATAGATATTGGATCCGCTCTTTTATCGAAAAAATTTTGTTTAGCAATGAGTATGTCAATGTCAACAAAGAAAATTGTCGGAATTGGAGTAAAGATAATCCATATGAGATTATCGAAAATCTGTTGTACCCCGAAAAATTCACAATTTGGTGCAGTCTGTGGACTTGTGGAGTTATCGGATCACATTTTTTTTTTAAAATGAGGCTATTCAGCATGTTACAGTCTACGGTATTTGCTATAGAGCCTTAATTAATGACTTTTTTGTACCCTGCTTGAATGACATGATTGTGGGAGAGATGTGATTCCAGCAGGATGATGCTGCGTTCCATACAGCAACCGAAACTCTCAACTTATTGATGAAGGCATAATTTCGTATAATATCTGTGAATTGGCTTGAAGATCTTGCGACTTAACGCCTCTGGATTATTTTCTTTAGGGATATATAAAGTCGGAAGTCTACGATGACAAAACAACAGCAATGGACGCGTTGGAAGCCAACATTATTCGTGTTATTGAAAACAAATGCTTGAAAAAGTATTCTCTCGGATAATATTCATTAGATCCAGTTGTGGTGGGCATATGCTCAAAGTTGTGTTGCATTCTGAAACTAATTGCAGAATGTATCCTCTCGATTGAACGCAAATAAATGGCTATTAAATGGAATTTCACAAGTCTTATTCAAACTCAAAGTTAGCACTGACTTAAGAAAAAACACCCAATACTTTTAAAAGTAAAATATTTTAAAGTTCGGACATTTTGGTTCATGTCTATCAGTTGCCCTTGTATTAAATGTTCGCATTCAAATCCATTGAAAAAATTATGGCGGTAACATGTTATTTTTTTAAATGTTCGTGGTCAAAAATGGCACTGAGTTCTTGAAAATAAGCGACTATAAATCATTTTTTTAAAAGTTTTATATGTGCCGATAGGCTAGGTTTCGTTTAAGCATGATTTTTTTTTTTCACAAGATATAGAGACAAATCCCTCGTAAAGCATTTTTGCCCATACAAATCGTATGGAAAACTAAAAAGATCGACGAGCCACCAGTAAATATTAATGTTATGAACTCAAAATGCACCAGAAATCTTCTTTCGGGTACCTGTTACTGGAGCAAAAACAAAAAAATTCAAACCACCCTAATAGCCATATGTAAAGGGTGTTTTTTTTAGAGGTTTGTTTTTCGAATAGAGATAAAACTGGCATTTTATGGTCAAATCTGGCAACTCTAATGTCATTTATGTTCAATTTGGTTTGCCATTTTATCATAAACAGGTTGACAAAAGAACAACGCTTGCAAATCGTGCAAATTTATTTCGAAAATAATGGTTCAGTTCGCGAAGTTTACCGCAAGCTCCGTCCATTTTATGGTCGACATAATCGTCCATCAGAGCAATTAATTCGGTTAACCATGGATCGTTTTCGCACTACGTTTACTCTATGTGATAATACGCATCCGCAGAGACGTCGAACAGTGCGCACCGAAGAAACAATTGCCGCTGTAGAGCAAAATGTTGAAGAGGACCCGAATGAATCGATTCGCCACCGTGCACAGCAATTGGAGCTTTGTCCATCAACTTTATGGAAGATTTTGCGCAAAGATCTTGGCTTGCGACCTTACAAGATCCAGCTTGTGCAAGAATTAAAGCCGCGAGACCATGCAATGCGTCGTGATTTTGGTGTATGGGCCGAAAATGAGATTGATCTCGATGCTGATTTTCATCGCCAAATTTTGTTCAGTGATAAGGCTCATTTTTGGTTGAATGGCTACGTCAACAAGCAAAATTGCCGCATTTGGAATGAGACCCTTGAGACGCCATTACATCCACAAAAACTGACTGTTTGGTGTGCTCTATGGGCTGGTGGAGTCATTGGGCCATACTTCTTCTGAAATAATGCTGGAGAGTCAGTTACCGTTAATGGAGACCGGTATAGAGCCATGATAACCGACTATTTTGTTCCCGAATTGGATGGCATGAATGTGGATGAGTTGTGGTTCCAACAAGACGGCGCTACATGCCACACAGCGCACGTCACAATCGATTTATTGAAGGAAACATTCGATGAGCGCATAATTTCGCGGAATGGACCTGTCAATTGGCCACCAAGATCGTGTGATTTGACACCATTGGATTATTTTTTTTGGTGATATGTGAAGTCGCTCGTCTACACCAACAAACCAGAAACGTTAGGGGACTTGGAAGCCAACATTCGTGGCGTTATTGCCGACATACGGCCCCATATGCTCGAAAAAGTGGTTCAAAATTGGACCTGTAGAATTGGCTTTATTCGAGCCAGCCGCGGTGGCCACATGCCCGAAATCATATTTAAACATTAATGACATAAAATTATCCTTCCAATAAAGCTAAATTGATGGACATTAAAACGATTTTCTTGTGTTTTATTTCAATCCGAAGCTTTATACCTCTAAAAAAAACAACCTTTATTATTTAAAAGGCTTTTACTTTTACTTTTACACATACATTTCTGCGTAGACACCGCGAAAGTCACAAAAAACATATAAAAAAATACCTGAGGCGGGATTGCATCAGTAGGCGTGGCACCTCTCCTGTTAACAAAAACTAGTAAGCGTGATATTTTTTGATTTTTTTTAAAAATATTTTTTGATTGTTACAACTTTTTCAACAATCGATTTTCTCAACCTCTTTCAGTTTTGTTGAATTTAACAACATTTCAACACGACTTTTCCAACCTGATTCAATTTTTTTCGAGATTTTACTTTCGCAAACATTTTCTATATATTATCGTCGTTATCAGCCTTTTTTAAGAGTTTCAACTTTTTCCAACCTCTGTCAATTTTATTCGAATTTTCAAAGTTTTTTTTAACATTTTCTCTTTTATTCGACTTTTCAACATTTCTCAGCTATTTGCGAATTTTCAACTTTTTTTCAATATCTTTCGAAAATTTCTGACTTTTTCAACATTTTTTTACTGCTAGTTCCCTTTTTTCGAATTAGTCAACCTCCATAAACTTTTTCAATATTTTCCATATATATTCGACTTTCTTCATTAGTTTCATAATTTTTCGACGTTTTCAGCGACTTTAAAGTATATTAACCTCATTAAATTTTTTTCAGCATGTTCCATATTTTTTTCGATTTTTCAACCTATTTCCATTTTTTCAATTTTTCAATCTATTTCGACTTCTTTCGAGACTAGAACTTTTTCGAGATTTCAACTTTTTTCAACACTTTCCATATTTTGTCGAGTTTATCGGCCGATTTCAATTTACTTCGACGTCATTCAACTTTATTCAACTTTTTCAACGCCTTTCAACTTTATTCGACCTCTTTCAACTTTTATCAACGTCTTTCCATTTTTTTTTTCGACCAAAACTCTTTTTTTTTTTCAAACCTTTTCAGCATTTTCCATGCTTATTTGACTTCTTTAACATTTTTCAACGTTTTTCAACATTTCCATATTTATATTAATTTTTTTAACCTTTCCCACACTTTCCAACAATTTTCAACTTTTTCGATTTTTTCAACAAAAATTAGTAAATACAAATTTTTGGTTGACAGAATTAATGTTTCTATTTTTAATAAAAAAAAACATTCCCTCAATTCCCTGAATGGTATATATCTAGTATTTTTCCTTATAGTTTATCCCATGAACTTAAACGAGTGTTTCGACCTCTTTTGCGCATTCTGCATACATTCAACTAATACAAAACTCTTTCTTTAAAATAAAGCATTTAAAAAACTTGCTATCATAATAATTTTTGTGTCTAACATAAAAAGAATTCTATTCAGAAGGCACTACAATGAAATCACAAACTATACTTAAATTTAATGTGATTATAATACTTTTGTATGTGTGAGTATGTGGTGGCAAAATCTGATAACAAAGCGAATAAACGAAACTTTAAAAATTTGTTAAGCTCAAAGTGAACATTTAAAAAAATTTTCCTTTTCAATGAACATTAAAAGAGAACATCGTAACAGACAAAAAAAAAAGATTTACTAAGTGGAGTAAAAAAAAATGAATAAAAAAAACATAGAAAATAAACGCTATTTATAGTGGCACACTTTAGAAACTTTAAACAAACTATTTTTATACGAATTAATGGAGAGCCAACATAATTAAACGTGGCCAAGAAATCTGAACCAATGTTAAGGACCAGCGCATACACTGAACTAATAATTGGGCAACTGTTGACCCAAATCCAATAGTTCTGTGGGCCAACGAAATAATTGTCGACCAAATAAATAGTATAATACCCTTTAGAGTTACCAGATCAAAATATGACAAGTCCGTTCATGTATAGCTAAGTGTCCGAACTTTAGGAAAAAAGTGCGATCATTAATATTTAAGTTATTATTATACTATACGACTGACCCGTGCATTAATTAGTTCGGTATATTGGACGTCTATAGTACTTTTCAATGGCTCGACAAAAAAGGGAGGGTTTTTAGTGGATGCAAGCTCCACATACCACAACTATGACGACAGTATCTGAGTTGCGTTAGGCATTTTCCCGCCCTATCCGAAAAAAAAAAAAAAAAAAAAATTGTACTTTTCAAGAAAATCAGCAAAACCAATTTTTCAACCATTTAGCACTGATAACTATGCACCATATACTGACGGCTACTTCACTGTTACTTTAATAATTAAAGTTAAATTATAAAATTCATTCACATAATCTCGACACTCATACTTTGCATGTTCATTTCCTTTCAGCTTCCGGTCAACAATACCTTTATAAAAATTGCACAACTACTTACATATGTAGTTGTATGTTTTGCGCTGGTGCTAAAACGTAAAGTCTTAGGTAGCACGACGTAAAGGAAAATTACGTAAATTTAAATTTGAAATAGCAGACACAATATAAAGTGGGATATATTTCAATCTGATAGCGTAGGTCAACATACGATGCTGGTAGCATCTGCAAGTAGCGCAGAAAATCTACTGATGGAAAATTGTTTACGTGGAGTTAACCAAAGTTAATTGAATCCTGCGCATGTTGCAAGGATGCTGCAGTAAAAAATATTTTTTTGAGAGATATCTAAGCTCTCAGTTTTGCAGACTGTCAATAATGAAGCGTAGTAGTGGTAAATAAAAATTTGCTCCTTGAGTTTGGTTATACGTATAGCTGTGCTGCTCTTACCTGCAGGCCTTAATACTATGCTCTCTCATTATGTGTGAGCGAACAGCTAGTGCTATAATGAAAGTTTGCTCAGCACACTCAATGTTCTGTAAGGAAAAGCTCATTATTATATGCTTTTGCATCAGAAAGCCTCTGCACTACTCCTTAAATGTTCGTTGAAGTTCAAGTTTAAATTCATTCAAATTTTAAGAAAAATATTAAGGACGATAATGATCTTTGATTTATGAATTAATCCTGCTTATTATGATTATTGTCTTTTTTTAATTTTATGTATATTTTCATTTCTGTAACAAGCTTCTGCAATTTTAAGTAAAAATATGGTCGCATCAGTTCATTTGTTTTAAAAAAAATATGTTTGGGAAAATATTTATTGCACAAAAAGTGGGTGTATCGCAATATATTGAACTATTCTACAAAGATGTAAAGTGGCAAAAGCAACATTCTGTGGATAAGTGGGAAATATTAGAGTGTTTAGAGGTGACACCTCCTATAAAAGCAAAAAGTTAAGACTTTCAAATCATGAGTATAAGTTTATAAAAGATTGTGTAACAAAATCTAGAGATAAATGCGCCCTTTGGGGCGAATAGCAGACGGGATTGGGGAAATGGACGTGACACTTCCCATAAAAAAGTTTAAGTTTTCTGGATTTTTTTTTTATGCTTTACCTAATTCCAATACTTTGCCAAACTCACTCGAGTAATTTTTATGACTAAGAACTGCTGTAGAATAATGAATGCATACACTTAAGGATTCATTGGTCTTGGCATAACCAGTGGAACAGAAAGTCCGACTTTTCAGAGAGATCACAATGTTTGACGCGACTTTCTCAAAAGGAATATTTGGCGTTTGAAAAATTTTACAAGAAAAAAATAAAATTTTGTGTATTTCCCCCCGGGCATTATATTTCCACGGTACGCCACTAAGAAGCTCGGAGCGTCGTAGCTTCACGTAGCTTTTGGTCTAACACACTGAAATGTACGTTTGATGTACGTTCAAATATACATCGATAGTGTTGATTTATGAAACGCTTATTAACCCTTCGATGACCAACAAGTTCCGTAGGGACCTACGATGTTTTAACGATGCGATATTTCAAATCGGTTCAATCAAACATCTTGACCCTCCGTGATTTCTACAAAAAGGATATGGCAAGTTGATTATAATCGGTTAGGATACGATTTCGTGAAATTTTCTATCATATTCGTCAGCTCGAAGACAATTATGACGTCGATGACCAACAAGAATCCTTCTTGGGATTGTCATGCAATTTGTACGTGTTTTTTGGCGCTATGTTCATCTAATTTATCCATATTTTGTGGTTATGGGTAAGGAAGCGATAGAGAGGAATATTCTGAGGCGCTTAGATATGTATTGAGCGATGTATTAAGTATGGCTTTGCAGCTGCAGTATTTTCAAGTACATCACTCCATGCAGCTACTGCATGTAGGTTATCGGTCAAATTCTGAGCCAGTAAAAGAGTTGTCTGGTGACATGTATTTCGCTATATACAAAGCAGCAATAAGAAATCGCTTCTACGTCATCAACAAAACTTTTCCCGTGAATATTGCAAAGACCCATGCAGCAAAGCTACTAGAAACTAAGATGACAGCTTTAGATGACATATGGATAGTGATAATGGCAAATTTGGAAAGGGCGTATACGCCGCATGAATCAATGACCATTGTTGAGCAATTGTCCCCTTATCACGGCCGAATTTGCTTCACCCAACACATTCCATCCGACCCTGTAAAATATGCTATGAAAGTGTGATGGCTCTGCGATTTGCAATCACATTACCACATGACGGTTGATATTTATAGTGGAAAGCAGCCTGGTGAGGAGCATCAAGTGAATCAAGGGCAATAATTTATCTTGGATTTGGTGCAGCGGTCTAAGGGAATCTTATAAAAATCACTAAAAAATGAAACAATTATTTGAATTACACGTCATATTAAGAGAGAAAGTCCCTGGGGACGTTCTTGGTCATTGACGTTGTAAAAAGTTGTTGGCAATCGGATTATTAATCTAAAAAAACTGAACAAAAAATATATAGGCTAATTAATACAAACAGAGTTTTTGCATTTCTTTTTTTTTTTTGTATAAAGGCATCCTCACCTCACGTTAAGAACTTGAGTCATATGACGTGGTCGTCACCTGATTCCCTTTTAAAAATTGAATTTTACTAAAGCCAATATAACAAATTTTATCACCTTGAAGTGTACTCTTCAAGTAAATTCACAAAAATCTGAAAAAAACTCGATTTTGTTAGAGTTCCAACGGCCGGTATTGGATCGGGCGATCTCTTATCAAAAAATATGAAGCGAATTAGAATTGAAATATCAAGCAGCAGCAAGCTACGTTAACTCATGAGCTGAAAAATGAAAATTGTCCTAAGGCTTTTTTCCCCAATTTCGCTTATGAAATGGCAGAGTAGCATTTTTTATTTGATGGGGTGAAAATACATTCAACCCTTACATATGAGCGTTAGTCTTTTGTAGCAAGATTGGTGCCTAATCCCTATTATTCAATGATATTGCAATCTCGCCAGCTATTTCGCAGAGAGCTTTACCTATGAAATTCACTCTTAAGTAGGCGGAATGTTTTGATGCCTTCAATGGCCTTTTGTTAACATTTTCAGCATGAATACCATTCATAAGGCTTTCCAGATATCAGGAATATAGTTAATCCTTATGTAAATTTATTATGTTCCCGGGAATGTTAATAACTATATAGTCCATTCTGGAAGCATAGTGATAAATTGGCATCAGGAAAATAAAATTTTGAGAAAATTTCCATTATTCATAAGTGTCTATTAACTTCTGTTGAAGCATTGGGCCTGAAAAAGGACATTGTATCATTCATATTACTTCATCCTCTGTGATATATAACAGAACTTAACAATTTCCTGTAATTTCTAGCACGTTCCGTAAGCCAGTCTAAACAAAACTTCTGCAGTTTCTACTTATTTGTTTAATGCTTATGCAAATGTATTGTCCGTTCCATAATACCAATAAATAAATAAACATTATATTTCTAAACTATAAAAAGTACTTGGTTGCCAATAACCAAACGTTAGTTGTTTAGCTTGACTCTCTTGGCTCTCAAGCTGTTTGAAGAAATTGCATGCTTTGCAGAAAGCTCAATTGACTACCACAACTTGCATGGTGTTTTAGCCAGCTTCTCAAATTGTATGCATGGTCCATTCAGTCGTTTCTTGTACGTAGTTCAATGCGTTACACTTAACGTTAGTGCAGACTTATTTAAACGCATAGTTTACGTGCCGTGGCATTTACGTACTTAAACGCGACGCGAAATCTAATAAATTAATGCCACTTACGTACTCGTAATGCGTTACGCTTAACGCGTGTTCAAACGTGCGCTTGACGCTTACGACCGACATTTAAACGTGTGAAGCAATTAATGTTCATTAATTTACGCAAATCTAGTGGAAGAATTAATCTTGACATAATGACGACGACTTCCGGCAAGAAGTGAATTTGTAGAAAAATAAAATACGAGAATAAGACAAGATCTTAAAGGCAAATGGAAAAAATAAAGAATTGAAAAAAATAATAAGTGTAAAGAAGTTGAAAAAAAAAAAAATTGTAAAATTTGAAAGCGAATTGTGGAAAACACAAAATTTTTACTCTTAAAAAAATATGCATGAAAATTCTTGCGCCTACGCGCTTTTAACCCAATTTAGTGCGGCAAGTGGTTTAAAGCATAAAATAAAAATGTGCTTGCTTTAAAACTGTAAGCATGTTTATGTCGGCTTAAAAGTTACGCTACACACCACTCCCCTCCCCCTAAGGCTTCCTGCAGCGTTGTGTTACGCGTCCTTGACGTAGTACTTAACCAAAAGAAAAAAAAAACGTTTAACTTGGCTCTTAACGAAACAATTGTATGGCAACTTTCGCATGATTGTTAGCATAAAAAGGCTTATTGAGCTGCTCTAAAAACGGCAGCAAAAGTACCAAAATGTTGGAGGAGGACAAAAAAAAAAAGAAATGAAATGAAGTAAAGCGCAAAAAAAAAATAAAAATAATGAAGTAATGTTTAAGAGGCAAAATGAAAATAAATGAGTATTTTACCAAAATTGGATTACATTACGTACGGATGGGTGTTGCTTTGTAGTGTGAGGAAAAACGGTAAAAAAAAGTGCTTGCGAAATTTGAATGCGCACACACACACTCAGCACAGCACAGCAACGCGTGTAAAAGCTGAAAGTGGCCGCCGCAGAGCGTGTAGTCTTTTGAGTGCTAAAATACGTGGTTTGTTTGAGTGTATTGTAAGCCGACAAACGGAAGTAAATCAAACGGAAGCGGAAATCACTGTGCAAATGGAAATTTATTAAGCCAAAAAGGTTGAGTGAATTAATTTGTGTTATTCGCGTTGGCCAATTTTAAGAGAGCAAATCTTCGATTTGATTTTGGAAATTAAAAAAAAAATTAGCATTAGAATTTTTTGGCATTTCTTAAGAAAAAAAGTTAAAATACGTTAAGTAAACTGTGTTGGAAATAAATATTTAAGAAAAATTTTTAAGAAAATTCTAAAACAAAAATTTTTAGATATAATCTGTTAAACAAAAATTACTAAATAATCATTGAAAAGCAACGTATGAATTTTAAAAAAAATTCTATTTTACTGTACAAAAAAATTTTAATAAATAATTCATATATGAATTTTTAACTAGTCTTTGCTCATTCCAATTCAACAATATAAAAAAAAATATTCCATAATTTTATGAAAAAAAGTTAATTAAAAATCAAATTGCTCGAAGCTGAAATTCTAACATGCTAAGTAACAAATAAATCTCACTGCTTTGAGTGAAAAAAAAAAACAAATACAAATTAAAAATCGTACAAAAATTCTGAGAAAAAATTAATTAAAAGTCAAATGCCCTAAGCTGAAATTTTAACATGCCAAATTTAAAAAAAAATCCCACTGCTTAATGTCCAAAATAAAATGAAAAATCGTGCACAAATTTTGCATATGACAATTTACAATAAAAAATTGAATGAATATTAAATTCCTGTGGTCAAAAATTAACCCAAAAAAAAAAAAAACCGACGTCCAATAATGTGCTAAATAGAAAAAAAATCAAAAATATTCATTGGTATGTGTGCACATGCATAATTTAAATGTCCTTTTCAGTGGAATTTCAAATGGTATTTGAATGGTGTTGGCTTATGCGGTACGAAATGTAAATATTTGTAGTTGTGGTTTTGTGCTTTCTCTTATTTAATTAAATATTTACACGTTTTTGGATAAATACAAAGTCCTCAATTGGTACGTATGTATACTAACATAATTGCCAAATATGTGTACAAACGGGTATAAACAGCCTACCATTAACCCATATTTGCGCATATGCTCTTACGTTTTTTTTTTTTAATTATCCCTAATGCTTTTGGGCCGCCTCCTTTGTTTTGTAATAAGTTTTCTGTAAAAAAAATTTGAGCTAAAGCTTTTGAACAAATTCTTCAATATTTAATGAACTAAGAGTGGAAATTATGTTTCCCTTATGCCAATACAACGGCGGATGTTTGCATGAAATATTTCTCATAATGGAAAATGAATTAAATTTTACACAAGCTACACGTTAAAAACATTTTAAGTCTGTTGCAAGATATAGTAAATAAGAAGTAATTTCTTGTACATTATTTTTCTTCAAAAGAGCATATTTATGTTTAGTAAATGTGAGAAATATCAACTATATAACTATGGCTGAAAATTGTGATTAATATTCCACAACATTCATAGCATGACATCTTTGAAAGAAAGTATTTGAGTCTGTTTTTTTTTTATAATTTATGTTTGGCATATTTTGAAATTCATAAAGAGTCTCATAAGTTTGCCAAACAATTTAATAACTTTTTTAAACAATTTCGAAACGTGATTTAAGCGTCAAATAAAGCATACATTTACAAAGTATACTGAAAATAAAAATTGTTAAAATACTACGTTTCAGGTAGCAAATAATTTTTATTGCCTTCCAAAGTTACAAAAACAAACCCCCCTTTTAAGTAGCTGAACATTTTTTAACTAATCAATTACTCAAGAGTTTATTTGTTGTTATAGTTAAATGAAAAACGTTAATAATCCACTATCTATTACAATGAACATAACACACATCAATGTTTATGTTACACACACAAACATATAATGATACTTTAAAATATTTTCACTCATTCAAAAGATATAGAAATTTGGCCGATGAGAAATAATTCTGAATCACTGTGAATTGTTGATATATCTGTAAGGGGTCATGTATGAAAAACGTCCGCAGGCAGGGGAGGAAGGAGGTTCGTAAGAAAAGACAAAGCAGACAAATAGAGAGGGGGACGTAAATGTCCTTCCGGTCGTCCATTTTTTTGCTTTTTTTTTTGGTTAGGACTGAATTCATCTCAAACAATGCTGTGCCCATACGCTTAGGTTTTCGTAGAAACTTCAAAGTGATGCACAGTGGTTGCGTTTGTTTGGAGCAGAGGCCATAAATAGTAATAATTGCGCTAGACTCTTCAAATTCAGTACAGATGTTTCTTAGGTCAAAACAACAAAAATTCGTGAATCTAAAAAAAAACAGTTCACGGATTCGCCTACCTCCCTTATATAAAGCTGAGATGTGGCTGAAATATTTTCTTTAAAATGGGTATCAACTTCCATTAATTTGGCAATGTTGATTTCAAAAATGTTGAAAATTGTGCGTTATCTTGTAGAGCTTAAAAGTTATTGGAGAAAAACAAAAAAAAAAAGTATCTAATTATGACTGATGCTAAAATTTTGGAAATTTCCTAATTTGTATCAAATAAAATTAAAAACTTTGTTCTTTAAAGATTTTTAATATTACTTTTAACGCTCTAATTTCCAAAAAATCAGCTAAGTTCACATATAAAATATAAAACCTCAAGCAAACGTTTTTTCAAAAGTATAAAGTATCAGCTTTTTGACAATAAGCTATTTTAGTAAATGTCGATACAAATAAATTAATAAGAGCATTTCATAAATATGAACTTTGTTCCTTATAAAACTACATTAGGAAAGGCTTGATAAAAAAAAATATGCAAAAAACTGCAGCTGGAACTTAGGATTTTGGTTAACCATACTTTCCCATTCAATACATAAAAAAAGTTTCCAAATCCAGGGAGTTGCATATATTGTTTTTTTCTGTCAAAGTTAGCAAATTTGCACTTTTGCCATATTGCTAATTTTTGAAATATCAGTAGAATCAAAATAAATTGATTGTTATGAGAAGTGGAAACAATGTTCTTTCCGTTAACATGCCCTATTATTGTAATTTGTTTTAAAAAAGCCAACTTGACCGCTCTGCCCAACAGGTACTTACATTTAAATTTCTATGGAACAATTTTGGTTTTCAAAGTTCAACTTTTCGTTCCTTCCCTAAGCATTATCTGACGATCGTTTAAAAAATTTATGAAATACCTAGCACTTTTTTTTCTTTGTATTTATGTCCACGATCTCCCACTGTGTATTATTCTCTATACAAAATAAGTGAACACGTAATTTTTATTTTTAGTTTAGCTCGAAATTACTGGAGTTATGCGTTTTTGAAGTTTAGTTGCTGCAAATTGAATTTTCCATAAGTCTGAAACTAAAATTGGTTTTTTCGGCTTTGTTTCACTGTTTGCAGGTGCTTCGTATAAATATAAGCTTACAATCATGAGACGCTACAAAATTTTTTTATCAATTTAATCCAATTATCAATTTAATTCCATTAACCGTTTCTTTTATTTTAAGGTTAATTATTCAAAAAATGGCTTTGTACTTTTGATGGTAACCTGGAGTTGAAAAGAAAAAATTTTTCCTCGAAATGAAAAAATTTTATATTTTTTTTGGGAAAAGGTTGATGACAAAAGTTAAAGTTTTTGTGTCGGAAAAACTTGTTGAACTTTTTTTTTTTGTCAAATAGAAAAACAGCCTCCAATAAACAGTTTTTCCCAAATTTTTCAATTTCTGATGTTCCCTCGCAAAGTTATAGCCCGAAGAATTATTAGTAGAAAGTATTTTTCCAAAGTGGAGCAAAAAAATCTGCAATCCCCTTAATAACATTTTGAAATAAGTACCTTTTATAAATATTTCAATAGATTAAGATCTTATGCATATTAATTTGATACTTCGTTAAATTACATATCAATTTCCAATTCAAGCCGATCAGAGAATTGACGATATACTGCTATTTTTATTATTTCTTTCCAACCTCAGTTTTATTGCAAATGATTTCCGTTTTGACTGACAAATTTAAAATTGTAAAGCTATATACAGTAGAGTCTCGCTAATCGGGATCCATTAAAACCGGCCCCAAACTAGACTATGTGGAGATCCAAAGACACATTAAAATTATTGAAGAAAAGGCGCAGAAAAGATATACCGCGTTCTAAAATTACCAATGCACTATAAAACGAAAACAACGCTCTTTACTTTTTCTTTATGTTAGAAATTGTAGATGTGCCGACACCATATTTTTCTGAAAGCACTTTCCTACTGATACCATTATTTATTTGAACTAAATTATTTTTCTTTCGGTGAAAGTAAACGTTTTATGCGACCTTTGTGTTGCCATTTTTATGAACAACTGACTAAAATCCTTTCTTTTGTTGCATTTCGCACGTGTGATTCCCCGCTTTGCAAGATTGAAACAAAGCGGACACAGAAACAGACAAAATATGGTGAACGAGCCAATTATTTAAAGTGTGTAGGAGAATATTTGGGAATTCCCCGTGCTACGTACTCATGCATGGCAAAAAAGTGTGATGTCATAGCTCAATTTTGTGAAAAGTATCGAATAAAGCGTACATAAAAATAGGCGGAATAAAGTGTATAAGTCAACGTTTACACGAGCAAATTCGGTCTGAGAAATTCTTGTCTATTCTCTTTTGTGAATTTCTTTTGCGTTTACACACGGAAACTAGAATTTGTTTGTGCAAGAAAATTTCAAAGCAATTGCTGCGTCAACCCGCCACAACAAACGTAAATTTAAAGCATAATATCAGCTAAAGAATAGAACGAAAGGGATTTCGCGTGTACGACAAATTCTGTACACCACCCTTTCGTTTTTCCCTTCTTGCCTACAGACAGGGAAACTTTCTTTGAAGAGTTTCCTCGTGTAAACGCTGTCTAAGCGAATATAAAATAAACCGTATGAATATGGTTTCATTTCACTGTATTGTTGATTATTGCACGATATAACATGCGATCCGGATAAACGAAACTAAGTTCGGTCCGGATTGCAGGAACATAATGGAAATTTTTAATTTTTTTCACCCTGTCCGGATTAAAGTAGGATCCGGATAAGACCATATCCAGATTAGCGATATTCTACTGCATGTAAATACCTACTACTACAATATTGCTCAATTTGATTTAGGAATTCCAAAATAATTGTGATAGTACTTTCAACTCTCTGCATTATATTCATTAATTTAAGTTGTTTTTTGGCAGCTGTTATTTTTTTCGACACTCAATGATTACAATATCTGGGCGGAAAAGCTGCCAAACAGCTGCTTCTTTCATTTCTGCATTCTCATTTGACTAAGTTTTGTGAAATGGGAACAAAACTAATTCAACTTTAGTTAACAAAAGGTACCTTCAGCATAGCTTATGTTATTGTAACACAGGATGTACACCGGGATGGTAATCAACCGTAATTTGGTAAATATTAATTTTCACAGATTATATTTGTAGCTGGGCAAAACGTACCGCTCGCGCGATTGCGGCAGAAAGAGAATAAATTATCATATACGGACATATGTATGTTATATAAAACGGAGAGCGTAAAAATCAAATCAGTTCTATTTGAAAAGCACACAACAACACAACTACAAATACATTGAAGAGCATTGAAAATATCTACGTGTGTGGTAGTGCACAGCTCTGATTATATTAGGCAGTCGTGGAGTAAAGACGTGGCAAAGTTATTATGCAATAATTTTCGATAGCCAACGTTTTTGAATGAAACTTTAAGGAAACTCACTTTTTTACATCACACTATCACACTCTTGGAAACTTTACCCAACTTGTCAGAAAATTGTCCCTATCTTGATATTTTGACATGTCCGAAACGGTTGTTTTTTTTTTCATAAAGTGAATACGATATAGCAAACAAGAGTATGCTCTGATTCCATGTAAAATGATTTACTGTTGCTCGTCAGCTGTCAGAAATGTTGCCTCTCACTTAGTTCGCAAATTATATTCCTGCGCAACAAATTGCGTCTATTGTTAAATAAATTAAAAATTTTTAAAAAATAACATATTAAGACAAATACTGATACATTTGTCAATAAAATAAGTTATGTGGATTTATTAGTTGCGGTAACTAAATGCATATTTTTGAAGTGACCTTAGAGAGAAGTCACACAATTTCAAATTAGAGTTTTGTTTAGAATTTAAGAAAATTTTAGAAACTGCATCTTAATTTGAAATTATTTCCATCATTTTGAAAATCCCGTGTTCCAAATTATTGGATGAATGTAAGATGAACACAAGAAAGCTAATAAAGAATCCGCTTGCTTCAAAATATTGATAAACATACGATGAATATTTGTAAAAAAAGTCTCGAATGTTTTGTCAAAACATCGATGAAACAAATTTATTTAATGCCGCACTCTCAGCTATGGAGTAGTGGAAACAAGAGTATTGAGCTGAGTTTATCTCGAAATTTTGATTCATCTCTTTTGAATACATCAGTTCCTTAAATCTAGGTGGAAACATTGATGTCAATTAACGTCGAATGTTTTATTTGAGTATTATATTCATATTTCGTACTGAATGTCCTTCAATGATATCTCACAAAAAATTTTATAGCACTTCATATCGCTTCCGCATGGAAAACATGGAGTGGAACCATATTTTGAAATAGCATTTCCCCTAAATCCGGCAAAGATCTGGTCAAAGTTTCACATATGCCTCCGTTTTTTGAATTTTGTGCAGAAAATTTTGGTAAAATTTCTAATAGTGCATTGTTACAATTGTTTCTTGGTCGCACGATTAAGTTGTGAAATAGCGTCCACATTTTCCACTATTTTCCGCATCTGCTATGACATCGATATATTGGAAATAATCGCCATCACAACTCCATCTGTCTTCCTTCCTTTTTTTTCTTCAAGCCAACATGGGCTTGGTTCATTCTTAAAAAATGTTCATCCGGTAAGTTTAGGATATTATGACGAAATGCTAAACCTCTATTTAAGGTTCAGCCAAATTCGAATTCATTTATCGTAACTGATGATCGTGGATGACCGATATACACCCACTAAGCATGTAACGTTTCAGCAAGTTTCAGATATAGTACGTACGAGTAGCGTACTAGAAGTGTATCTTTTAAAATATTGCAAACGAGACGTTACAGAAATCTTTCTTATATATTTCAAATGTAATGTTTCACATGTACTTACTCTGAAGCGTTTCTGAAACGTCTATTGAATTTTATAATTCAATGTTACTTTTTTATTATCTGCATTGTAAATATACGACTTCAAATGTAGGCAAATTGTTAATAAGGAACTGTGTGAATGTTGCAAGACTAGTTCTCTGTAAAATGCTTTGCTAAGCGTATGGTTTTTTGAAATCATGGTCAATTTTAGATTAAGAAATTTCACAAAAAATAAATACAATTATAAGTATCAACGCAAGTCATGACGCGGGTAAAATGAAACGTTAATTCAGAGCAGCGATTTACGAAATAAAAAATCAGTGCAAGTGACGCGTATAAAAAAACCAAAAATTTAAGATTCGTCCAACAAAATTAACCTTTAAAATTTTACATTGTCTCTGCAATGTTTCAGAAACCTTTCAAATTACATTAGGAAGTGGACAGTATTGACTCATTGCAGAAAGCTTTCTGATATGCAAATGAACAATTTCCGAAATGCATCTGAAACTTTGTAATATTTCATCTGAAATATTGCTGAAATCTTTGCAAAACGTTACATGTCGAGTAACGTATTGAAATTTACCTATCATAGAACTTTTTGAATTGAGTTTCAATTTTTTGGTATTTGCTTTTTCAAATACTTCTAAAATCAATAAGAAAAACGGTTTTTGATAACCGTAAGTGAAACTCTTCCGCCTTTGGCAGCTTCCGGTCTAAGTATTTTGATACTCTGAAGTGCTACGTATATAAGTAAAATTCTTTGACTGAGTTTAAATGAAAAGCCAAAAATCAATATGAAATATTTATTCTCATATAGGTTATCAAATGCTTAAAAACATAGACAATAATTTAATTTTTGGCAATTTTAGGTAAAGTACTGCAAGCTCTTGCGTGATTAAAAGTTTGCGACTTCAGGTTTAGTTTTAATAGCTCAAAATCCAAGAGAATGCATAGCAAGATTTCCTGATGTAAAGCCTTTCTTTTTAAACCCTATTCTTATGATGTATTTGTTACTGGCCTAACTAGTTTTAGGCCAAACTAGTTACGTTTAAGCCTAAAGATGTGCAATGAAACTTTAATGCAAAAGCACTGTGGTTAGTGAGGATTATGACAGTAGTAAAGTAAGACAACAAAATTTGTCGATGAGGTGAGGTAAGTGAGGATAATTGAGCGGCTTTAATCCGTGGCTCAGGATTAGCAATTTCTACTATGTCCAATAACTGCTTTGCGATGGTCTTCGGGCGTAGTTCAGTCTATAATATGTGCAACACTGGCTTCGCTATTGAGAGTGCTTTTGAATTAAAATTAATTTTAATACTCATAGGCTTTCAAACTAACTAGTTTGGCCTAGGAAAAACTAGTTTTTGCTAAAAGCAAGTTTGGCCAGTCACATATTCACTTAATTTTTTCGTATGTAACGTACATTCTTGATCGGTGTTATCTTTTGATTTAGCTTCTGTGTCAGTCTGTCTATCTGTTTGTACATTGAAAAAGTGGGTAAGTTTGGGAACGAAAGCGTGTCACCTCAAAAAAAAAACAAAATATTGAAATCGTGTAGGGTAATACAACCAGGTAAAGGATCCTGATTTAATTAATACTTTTTTTTATTTTTGACTTAAAGTCAATTTGCTAATTCATGATAGTACGCTTTTGTGAGCAAATAATAAGCAAAAAAAATATCGAGAAATTATAAAATATTTTCCAAATTTCTTAGAGCAATTCATCTTATACGACAACATAGGGACGAAATTAATTACTCCAAATTTATTTACTGATAATATTCTTAATATTTAATTAATGTTAAAAGCGAGCATAAGTTAAGCGGATAGGCTATGGTAAACATTTAATGGTAAATGTATCCGCATTGCCGCTGGCAGCAGCAACCGCATGCCGTAGGGGCGGCAGTTTCATTAAGGAAAAGGTTGTAATTAATAAATGATAAGCGTCAGAGGAACAAAAAAAATTTATTAATTTTTTCCGCTGCACCGCAACACAATTAAAAAATTTTGTCGTAGTTAGTTAATATCCACTAATTTTAATATTGATGAGCGAAAAAAATGGTCATTCCAAACATAATAAATTTTCCGGACGTCTTGCATACATGGGGTTGGCAATAATGTGGTTACCGTAGGGTCAGCAAAAAACTTAATGGGGCCCTTTTCTATAGAGCTCATTGAATATATTCAATGAATTTGTTAATGCATTGTATGGAAAAGAAGAAATCAGCAAATCAAATTCCCCACTTTTGCGAAGAATAGTCATCCTTTTAAATTCCATGTAGAATCTACCTTTATTCAAAAAGATGTAACTTTTCATCAAATTGTCTATGAAAGATTTTCAATAGCAAACTACTAGGCACATAGCTTTCAATACCAGTTAGACAAAATTTAGTCTGCCCATACCTAGCAACTACCAGGTTGTAAAAACCCTTGGTAAGGTTTTTAATATCCATATTTGATACATTTTACGTATATAACTTTTCTATCAACTCATTCTTCAAAAAAGTACAAAATAAATATCATCGAAATTACTAGTGAAATTTGCATGGACATCTTTAAAAGCTCTGCTGTTGTCAGAATGCTTCCAACATCCTATTTTTCATATACTGCTAAGTGTTGAATTTATGCAAATGAGTGAAGTACTTGAAAAAAGTTTCTTCATTTGCCGACAAGTGGAGTCAACAAAACAATTTATTTTTTTTTTGTTTGATATTTTTCATGAGACATTACATTTGTACTACGAAAACAAGCCACCAGTCAATAAAATTTGGAATTCATAGCCAGTGTAGGAAATAAAGTTGGTCAACAGTGTCATTAGCCAGATAACTGAGCAAATATTTGGCTAATTTACGCGAATTTATATGCGAACAAAACAGACCACAAAACAAAAATCAAAAGACATAAATAACTGCAATAAATACACTTGAAAAAAGATTTTCTTGAAGTTCTTTGCAGAAATATTTTTACTGCAGATTACATTTTTCCTTGGGCAATGACTTTTTTTCTCTCTAACAGATTTATTTTGTTCATTAATGCACTTCCCAATAGTGTTTCATTCTTATGGACTTTCGTTCAATCATTACGTGAGGCCAGAGCCGCCGAAAGGAATTTCGAACAAGTGAAACAAAGTATTTATCTTGTTTTTGACTATAGGAGCAAAAAAGCGACAAAAAATGGAAAAATTTGCTCTTGGCAATTGCTATTTAAAGTTGGGCGCTGGAAGGCCCTATGTGAAATTCAACACTAGAAATTTTAATTAAACACGGGAATTTATCGCGCATTTTTTCATCGTACCTGCGACGATTCTTGTCTGAATTTGGGGTGGCTATGTGATAAATTTTTTCTTTAGTTGGCGCTGCAGTTATCGTCGTTGGTTGAATTTGACGTTTCGATTGGTTTTTGCAATCAATACTGCCACGACGACAACCAATATGTCAACTGGACAAAAAAATGTATCGAACCCTGAATTCGGAACAGATTCGGCGTGGATTAGTGTAAGTTGAAGGCTTCGCGCGCTGATAATTGGGTGCGGTGATTGGTTGATACGGAAGCGTAGCCGGACGGAAACTAACTGCTTAAATTAGATATAAGAGCCTAAGGACAAATGTGTTTGCCTCTACTAAATACATTTGTAGCTCTGAAGAAATAAAGTTTTATTTATGTATACAATAATCAATGAGAACTTAAATGTAGATATTCACATTACTTTTCCATAATTATGATTCTTTCAGATTATCAATCGTGAGTTTACAAACTTTGTCATTTTCGAAATTACCCTCCCCGCGACTAAAGGAATTCCACACCCGATTTTAGAACGCTGTGGCGTCCTTGCCAGCAGACTGAGCATAGTTCGTTTTTTTCATTTTGAGGTTAAAAAATCGAAAAAACTTAAATGGTATTGAATAAGTTGATTCAGTATGGAAAATATTTTAAATATTGAAAGAGGCTAAGAAAATTGAAAAAGTTGATAACTGCTGTAAAGTGTGAGAAAGGCTGAAATTGTTAAACAATTTGAAAGAGGCTAAAAAGTAAAAACAGTATGGAAAATGTTGAAAACGCCGCAAAATGCTTAAGAAGTCGATAAAATATTGAAAATGTTGAAACAGTTGAACAAAGCTGAAAAAGTGATTAAAATATGAAAAACGGCGAAAAAAGTTGATCAAGGTTGAAATGTTGTAAAAGTAAATTAAAAAATTGAAATGGATGAAACAGGTAGAAAAGGCTGATAGCGTCGATAAAAAATAGAAAATGTTCAGAAAAGTTGAGACAAGTTGAAAAACTCGAAGAAAGTTAAAATAGGTTGAATTGTTGAGAAACCTTTGCAAATTCAACTAACTTGAAATAGGTTGGAAGTCAGGAATGAGTGAAAATGTTGAAATAATCAAAATTTATTTAAGAAGTCAAAAAATGACAATCTCACTACTTTTATTTTTATGGGCGGTGCCACGCCCACTCCCGTTGAATTCCATTTAATTTCATAATCATAGTAGCCGACATCTCTGTACCAAAATTAATAAGGATCACTCCTTTAGCACACTGTGTATAACATTTTAAGGCTTTTGCTTGTATGAGAGATGCCATGCCTACTGATGCAATCCCTTCGAGTCCCACTTAATTTCAAAGTTTATAGGAACCGACAGCTCTACCCCAAAGGTTATTTAGATTACTACCATAGTACACTTTATATAAAATGTAACGTTTCTTACTTCTATGGGAGGTGCCACTGCCGTAGGTATATATTAACATACAATTTTAGATAGTTTAAAAGTAGTAAGTCTTTATCAAAATAAATACATAGTTTAAAAACTACGGCATCAATTTCAAACATCATTTCAATAGCTTTTTAAATTGCATATCAGAGCTTGCAGATTTTGTTGATATAAATACTAGAGAATTTTTGGATAAGTATATCGGGAACTTTCGTTGATGATATATTAGGAATTTAAATACTTAACTCAATATTCCCAATATTCTCAATGCTCTATGGTGAAATTGAGATACTTAACATAAATCCATAAATAATTTATGGACACACAATATTATGTTTATTAATATATTATACTATGTATCTTTCTTTCACATATGTACATATGAGGATGCGTGGTGGCGGGGGATAGTTTTATTATTATATTTAAATGTAATTATAAACTATTTATTTAATTTCAATTTATTTAAATATATTTTTTCAAGTGTATAACAGCTTGTAATAGAGAAAAGTTAAAAAAATTTATTTTAAGTCAAAATTTTTCTAGTTTTACTTTGCAGTCAATTCAAGGCGGCAAGTGAGGCATAGTTTTACATACACACACAATAATATACACTGCCATACAGTGAAATCATAGTCTGGAATCTCAGAGTGGCTTTAACCCCTGAAAAATTTTCTTGTTCAAAGTCATAATCAACTTAATCGTATTGTAGTTGTAATTGTTATTTTATTTAGTTTACTGTTCAATAAAGTTTGTGGGTCACCATCAAAAAATTACACTAAAGAAAAATAAATTCTCAAAAAAAAAGGACTAAAGTCCTTTCATCCATTTCTAAGCGGACTCATCAGTGACTTTTAAGCTGTTTAGTAAGAATTTATAGTGCAGATATGTTTCCCTTTTTGTATAGATCATATTATACTTGATCGTCTGTAGATTGTCATCTGATTGACATCTACGTGATTGGCAACATTAATCTATTGAATATTTTCTTAAATCATCGGCTTAAACTTAATGAACCTTGCGATACTCATAAATAGTATGCGAAACTCGTTGAGTTGAAAATCATGATAGATTGATAAAACTAAAGGACACTTTGCAGTTAAGTGATGAAAAAGCTAAATTCTTACTCTGACAAACTATTTGGTAACAAAAGCCTGATAAAGATTCTCTAAATTATACCATTGAAGCTCTTGAGGAGACAGTCCAGTAAGGATTTTCATTCAAATACACATAAGCTTTTAAGGATTTTGACTACAGCGGCTGTATTGAGGTGTGCTCTGGAAGTAACTTTTTCAACTATTAAGCACATTTTTACGAAACTCCTTTAGTTAGAAATGATTGACAGGTTTCTTACTTATGACAATTAATCACCAAATTAACACTGATACTTAGGAAGTCACTGACAAGAATGCTTAAAAGCTGGACTTATTTTTTCTAACAAAAAAAGTTTGTAAACACGATCATTCGACGAAATAAGTAGCAAGTAGAAAATAATAATATTCAGCGCTGGATTAAGGCAGCGCTAGAGGTGACAATAGCCGAGGGTCCCGAGCTTAAGGGGACGCCATCATGAATAGTGGAAATAGGAAATGAAGATTCTTTTTATGGTCAGTTATAGAATGTCAGCAGACATCACAAAAGCCTTTTTTGGGCCCCTCTGACACCACCATTTAAGGAAACAAATATCCTTGGAATCACAGTTTTTTGGTCAGAAATACAATCTTAGATAAAAAAGTCAATTTTTAGCTTAAGGCCCCACAAAGTTTCAATCAGCTCAAGGCTGGATAGTAAATATAACGTTTGAACACTTTGGTTGTATCAAATCCCCCCCAAAAAAAATATTTTCTAATTACAGCCTTGCATACACAAAGACGCATACGATTTTAAAAAAAGCCAAATATAATTTCATTGAAGTAGCTAAAGTCATAGACATTTAAAAAGACGCATGATGAGGAGGCAAGGAACAACAACAACGGGTGGGCTGGCGCTGCCCAAGTTAACAGTCAAAAAGCAAAGTCTGTAAGTGAAATATATTCGCTTCCTCTACAAAAGTTTGTGTGCGTGCGTGCGACATGTTTGCGTAGATGTGGGTAAATACATACCATATACATACATATAAAGTTATAAAAATGTATATGCAAATTAATTTTTATAAGTACATACATATATTTGCATATTAACACACACACACACCGATATGCGTCGGTATTTGTTCCGCAGGAAACGGAAATAACAGTGCGATTCACAACATAAATGATTGTGTGTGTTGGTTTGGTTAGTATAATAACTAGGCTGAGATAAAAAAAAAAGTATTATATACAAAATAAATATCCAGCCACTGCAAAATCAAAGGCAATTTAAGTTGGCAAATTTATGTTGTGGCTTTTGAAAGTGTTTAATATCAAATGTAAACATCATAAAAAGAAATCTTGCTACAAGGGTCTATTTGGCTTCAAGGGCACAATAAAAATATATACAAGAAAAAAAAACTCTATAAGAGTTAGACACACAAATTTGTGAAAATTAGTTTAAGGCCTTTTTTGTGAGAAATTTTCATGCTCGCATTTTACGAACATGAGCGCGATTATTAGCGTCATTTTCTATGTAAATATCACCTTCATAAAAAATAAATGTAAACAATTTGCGGCACAATTTCGGTAGACCAAATAAACAAATAGAGGGTTAAACAACAAAATCCAGTTTTCAATATTTCATGTTGCGAAACAGAAAAATTGTTTTTTCGTTTGTTTCGATACATTGTGATTTCAAATAAATGATATTTTTTTGTTGGTAAAATTAGTATTTTCATATAAGTAAAAGGAACTTAATGACCTGACTATGTGCGTAAGTAATTTGTTCACTCCGATTTTACTTGAAATTTTGGTACATACGTTGTGTGCATATAATACTTACATATTTTTATTTTTTTTTTTATTTTTAATTTTTGATATTTTGCGTTATGATCATGGAAAAAACTTGATATACAGGTCTGTTCTGGTTCCGTTTCGGATTGGCTTCGGAAACGGAATTGAATTTTGAAGTTTATTACATATTATATATACACACTTATATAGTATGATATGTGAATATAATATGAATATGAATATTTGCATATTATCTTACAAATAAGGGAAATCCGTCAGGTTTTCGCAACTACTACATAGTTCAAAAAGTTACGGGAATTTTGGTGCGATGGCACCAGTACTCTCAAATGGATATCACTTTTCGGAAGTGGCAACTTTTTAAAGAGGAATGTAAAATTTTGATGACATTTCAACTTGTACTCGTAGTTTTGAAGTTGTCACTGTATGAGTGATGCTACTTTTGGTATTTCGTAAACAATGGAAAAAAGTAAATTTCGCATTTTGATATGACTCCAAAATGAGTGGCTCCAAAAATATCACAGCACAACTGCTCCGTCGAAAACAACTGCTTACAGATGGTTTGCTGAATTTAAAATGGGTCTCACGAGCACCAGTGATGCACAACGTTCGGGCCGGCCAAATGAGGCTACCACTTCAGAAAGTTGTATTTTCAATATTTTGCATGAGCATTTGGGAATGACCATCACGGGTGGCTATTATGTAGCGACAATTGGACCATTTCAACAATGAAATGAAGACCAAACGGCCGCATATGGCAAAAAAAGTGCTGTTTCGCCACGACAATGCAACGGGTCATTCATCGCTCAAAGCAATGGCAAAGTTGAACGAATTGCGATACAATTTGTTGCCCCACCCACCGTATTCTCCAGACTTGGCACCCCGCGGCTATCATCTGTATCCAAACTTGAAAAGATGGCTCCAGGGAAAGAGATTTTACTCAAATGAGGAGGTCGAGTTCAAAACTGGTGCCTATTTTGAGAGCCTTGACGTCGACTACTATAAAAAAGGTATCAAAATGTTGGAGGACCGTTGGATGAAGTGTATCTCCCTCGAAGGGAACTTTGTTGAAGAATAAAATCGATTTTTATCAATTTCATAATTTTTACCGGAACTTTTTGAAGCATGTAGTATGTATATGTATAACAGTTCAAGTTCAAAGTTAAAAAGAAGCTCCATAGAAAATGTGGAATATTAGATTTAGAAGAGTTATTGACATTCAGTTTTGCACTTCAATTCCACTTCCGAAATAAATCGTGATCAGAACAAGCCTGGTACGTTTCGTAAACGTTTCAAAAATCTTTCAAATAAAATTATACAAACTTTCAGTAATGTTTCAAAACTCTTTCATTTCCATTGTTTTTATTGCGGAAAATTTTCTGCAATGTGTCAATGTCCGCCATTTATTGTAGTTTGAAACGTTTCTGAAACATTACAGAAACCTTGTAAGATTAAGAGGAATGAAAACAAAATTTTACTATAGCCTCATTGGACACTACATTTTTATGGTTTGTTATGTGCGCCATTTGGGCGCTGCTATTTTATTACGTCATCAGGACCCTAAAAATAATTTGTGACATTTCTTTATTTATAATTGACATTGAATACACAAAAATTGCGTTCCCGTACAATATTTCATTAGTCAGGTTTAGTCCAAAAAGCGGTCCTGTATTCGAAAAACCTGTGTCTCCCTCTTATAAAAGTTACAGCATTTCGTCAGAAGAACTTTTGCTATTAAAATCATGAAGAGTGTCAAACTATCAGCTGTTCAGTGTTGTACAATCTAAATTGTAAATATTATGTTTATTTTGACTGCAAATTTTTATTTTCTATTTTAGTCTTTGCGTTTAGAGAACTCAATTTATTTTTGAACTACATTCAATTGGGAACGTTTATTTATTGTTTGTGTTTAGAAAATTCAACATTTTTCCGACTGTAAAAAAAAAATTTTTACGTTTATTCTCGGACCCAAAAAAAATGTTTTTATCTATTCCTGTTCTTTATAGCTTTACTCTTTCATAAAGTGCAACTTTCATTGTCTCACGTGTTTGATGACTTGATGGACTTAGCCCAAAAAGCTCAGTAATGGACCTGAGATTATATATAACATAGAATCAAGCAGACAACTGTACCTAAACTTTTTGTCGTACATACACAATGCATGTAACAAAAAATTAATTTCGAATTATAAAACATTACTTAGTTACTCAGAAAAACTTCAGAATGATTGCATGTGAAATATATTAGAGAGATTTCTCTAACGTTCCGTTCGTAACATTTCTAGTACGTCAAATATTATTTCTTAAACTAACTAAAACGTTACAAACCGAGTGGGACTTTTTTTCAAAAAGCAGTGTATGTCATAATGTCCGAAAAACTTGTAGGTCCGTGGGCACTTGTACATTACCATTACCATCAATAGACATAACGCCCATGGTAGTTATGACCGTTTTTGCTTTTTGCTGTAGAAAAATCGCAAACAAATTTCTTAAATATTGTAAAAAGAGTATCAAGCTATTGGGGGCTTTAAATTTCGTATTTTAGGAGGTATATCCCTTTTCTGAAGTGTTCATAATCCTCAAAAAAATTTAAGGATTAAAAAAGAAACAGACTAAATAGCTTTGGGGATTGCACCGATGGTGGTTATGACTATGTATCTTTTGAAATGGGTGGTATAGTTATTATATAAACTTTGACTAAAATTGGAGCCAAAAAAGAGTCTTGTGCAACTTTTTGATTTTTTCGAAAATTTAAAAAAAAAGTATTAATTATCCTTAAAGAAAAGGCATATATTGTTTTAATATATTTTGAATTTACTCTTTAACCAATAAATATGTATTTACTAGCTGACCCGACAGTCGATAAGGACCATCCTAAATAAAATTTATACAGCTTAATAATAGGCCTCTGAGTATAAAGACCACGTGGTATTAATTCCATGTGAATCGATGAATCGATCATTAAGAAAATGCGTTTTTAAAAATAGTTTTGTGTGAGGGTTACCCTAAATATTCACTCTATATAAAGATAACAAAACTTAGTAAGCGCTCCTGAATATAGGTGCTACATGGTGTCAATTTCATATGAAACGATAAATCGATCTGCGAAAAAGTGTGATTTTAAAAATAATTTTGTGTGAGGGCTACTCCAAGTATGCATTCTTAATGAAGTTTTCTTTCAAACAAACCTTGTCTTAACAGTTACAAATACAGCAAAAAAGTAATCAGCCAAATCGGTCTCGCTGTTTCCAAGGGACGCTCCGTCATTCATGCGGGAATTGATTTTTGTATATATTTCGGGATAAAGGTTTAATGGGATTGTTTTTCATATGTTAAGTTAAGAAAGTGTTCCCCTTCTTGATTATTTTTTTATAACTGTACATATTTGAATTAAATAGTTTAAAAAGTTTACCTCATAGCAAGCAGAATATTTTAAAAGGATTTTTGTGAAAAGAAGACCTTTTATGAATTGCCTATTCAACTGGTTTCTAGTGTTCTTTTCCATAAGGTTAATCAAAGTAAATATAAATACTTTCAATGTTAGCGCTACTAAAGGTAGAGACAAAAGCATTTCTGCGAATTCTAAAATTATGGAAAATTCATTCGAATTATAACCTATAAAGAAAACTTGAGTTTTGTATTTCTGAGTTTTCACCATTCCTGATCCAGCTCTGTTGTATTATCAGATTGAAACCCTATGAAAGTAAAATTATTGTTTAGAAAACTATGAAGAAAAGTAATACTCAGAAATGAAAAGGCTTTCAATATTAATATTTAAGAAAGAGATAACTGGAAACGAAGATGCAACATGAACAATATGGCACTTGTTTTTTTAGTCCAGTACTAAGGAACAAAGCAGTATTTAATCTTTTAATTGGTTTCTTTTCTTAAAATGGAAATAAATTTTCAATTTGCCGAAGAGCTTCTTAGTAAAAGTTCAGGATAATGATGATGATGAGTCATTTTGTTGAGCAATTTTTACTTACAATTAAATATATTGCAATTCTAAATTATTCAAATTATCTTCAGAATCAACATTAATCGAAATTAGCGGTGTTTAACTAAAAGAAAATTTTTAATTTTTTTTATTAAATATTCAATGGTAATAAAGCCTCAACTTATGCTTCACAAATGTTATTTAAGTTTATTTATGTGAAAGAATGCTTTTTTCTACTTTGATGAGCAATTTTTTCATAGACTAAATTCATCATAAATCATGCGGTGCTCATACCCTTAGGTTTTTGAAGAAACTTCGAACTGACATAATAGTATTCTCCATATAAAATAAGCGGGAACTTACGGAATTTATGTATTTGTAAAGTTTATTTGATATAAATTGAATTTTCTAAAAATCTTACATTATAATATAATAATATAATTTTAACTTTTATCTTAAAAACTAATTAAAGTGCATTAAAGTCAACTTTTTTTTGCTGAAAATTTGTTTAGTAATAGTGAAAAATGTTCTCCCTTTAGTCGTAGAATCGATTCGGTTTTTGGCTTTTCGTCAAAGACTTAGAAAATGGTTTTTTGTATACTTTTGAGGTTATGTATTGGACTTACATATTTTTTCATTTCATTTTTATTACTTAGAAACGAATCATAAAGTACTATGTTTTTTCTTCAAAATGAGCTTTCTAATATTTTTAAATATTCTTGGATTGTAGGAGACTCCGTAGTAGCATAAGTGGAAGTTATCAAGAAAAAAATCTTGCTTATAAAGCAGCAATGGCTTTAAATATAGCTTAGTATCTTATAGGAAATATGGTTTTATAATATCTTGCTAGAGCAAGACATAACATCTTGAAAATTTCATTAATATGCATTTTTAAAACTCTTAATAGGTTGATTATAAAGACATTCGTGGCATGTCTCATATGTGTCATTATACTGTAAATTATAAGTGCCAACTCATGCCTCATATGTGTCACTATACGAGGGAAAAAGTGTACATTATTGTACATTTCTTGACTTTTTGAGGCGCCTTACAAATAAAAATGAATGACATGATTCGCCCTTAAGGTATTGCATGTAGCGTGCAGGGCTATGGATCGTTGAAAAATGGGTTCCAGGCTGACGAACAAACGTTATATTAAAATTTGATGCTAATATATAATCAAATATTATAAAGTTCTATAATTTTCATTTAAGGTCTCTAAGCAAGACACGCAATTCGTTTTAAAGTGTTTGTAAGGTGTGTTTTAAACACCTCAGAAAGAAACTTTACCAAGCCTCAGAAAAATAACAAAAAGAGAGGAACATGTCCTTACCTCATACGCCAAAAGGCTCTTAGAAGCCCCTGTGAAGATCTTGTAAATATTATGTTGTCTTTTTACGTACTCTAGAAAACCTGAAAGAAGCTATAGTATAAAATCTTTTTATGCTACTAGTGTAGTACATGGTTCCAAATTCGTGTCACCTTAAACTGGCAATAGTTTTGCGAAGAAAATGATAAATGACATGGAATATAGGCGTCAATATGTCTTTAAAGACTCATTTTCTCGATATTCCCATTTGGATATCTCTCCAGCAATTCTTGAAAATGTTAGCGATGAACACGGAGAGAGATTTTATCAACAAATCAAAGCAATTGAGAAACCATATCCAGAATTCTGGGATGAGACAACCTATCGTTTCTTATACGAAAACTGATATGGGTGGCAACAGATTTTGCAGGAAAAGCCTTAATCATTTTTGAAAGCCTTTTAAGCTTCCAATTGGTTTCAATATATATGTATGTATTATAGAAAATTTCATTGTAAGCAATCAGTTAATAGGTATAATAAATAAATCAATAAAAATCAATCATTCATGAAATGTTGTTATTTGTCTTTATTCGCGTAGATATATGCAAAATATTTAAATAGATAATCTCATCTTAATGCCTATAACTTTTTTAGCTCTCAAGAGTATCTTCTCCAGTTTGGGTTAAAGTTTTTGCGAGAGTCAAAACTTAACATTTAAATGAACAATCTGGTGGTCACTTAACATTTTCTAAATTGCTTAGGCAGTGAAATGAATTTGATGAATGAATGAAAAAAAAAACGAAAGTTTCTAAACATTCGTGTATCCTAAAAGACTTATTTAATAAGGATACTACGTGTAAAAAAATTTAGTTAATCTAATTACCATTCATTTAAAGGTTATTTCAATAAAAGCCAAACGGGGTTTATTGCAAATAATGTTAAGTCTTCTACTCCGAAACGAACAAAAAAAATCATGTGTTGATATATCGAGAGCCTAACCAGATATATACTTTGAGATCAGGTAATCATTCACCATCAGTGATGACATTTTCGGTACATTTGTACTTTTTTAGGTGCATTTGCGTCCTGAAAAATCATTCGACAAGTTTTTAGTACATTTGGTACATTTGCCGTACTTTTAGTACATTTAGCGAATTTTCAGCACAGTTTCAGACCATTTGGACATTTAATAATAAATACTCTTTATTTTTTGTTTTTGTAATTGTGAAAAAATAGACAAAAAAAAAAAATAATCGTAATGTGTAGATTTTGTAATTTAATGTGAAATATATCTCTTATTTCAAAAAGTTTTCAATATTTTTCCGAAAACCATTACTTTTTCAAGAGAAGTTTTACCGACCTATTGTTTTATTGACTTATAAAAAATCCAAATTACTTCGGAATTTCTTGAATTGTCTCCGCTCAGAATATTTTTGCTTATGATTAAAATTCTATCGATTAATATATACAAATCGATTTAGTTTTGTTCCTTTCCAAGGACAACCTCGTATCATAACATTCAAATACCATAACAACAAATTTCCAAAATAGTTAAATTAGATATTTGAGTTATATATATGAATTTCTAGCTTATGTAAAATTCTTTTATTTTTTTTTTTGTACTTTCAGCAAAATCCACGAGCAAGAAAAGGAAACACAAAAACATACGAAGAAAAACTTAAATGCAAAACAGCGAAAAACTAAAGGATATTTTAGAAGCAGAAAATTTATTACAGAAAAATCATTTGAGCGCGAAATGCGGGCAGCAAAAAAACAAAAGAAACCATAAATTTCAACAACGAAAAATATGGACGAAAGTTAAATAAATATACAAAAATTAAATAGAGTTTATGTAGAATAAAATAAAAAACAAAAAAATAGGAAAATTTCATGCCAGAGGAGAGCGAAAGTCGTTAAAGTTGAGAAGAAAAAAAGTGAGAAAAATAACACTCGCTATCCAAGAAAAAAAATTAATTTGATTTTTGTTTAACGAAACGTAAAGGCGGTTATTTGTTGTGTGGGATTTTTTCGAAAGACCAAAAGAAAAAACAAAAAACTAAAAAATTAAAACAGATTGAACTTATTACAGGGCATGCAAGAAAACTAACCAACCAACCAACCACTTGAAGTCCCCGAAGGAAACTTAAGTTATTTGAAGGGCGGCGTTTCAGAAATAACATTTCATTTTGAAATACTTACAATTCAGGCTTACGAAATAAGTGAATTTTGTTAAATGAAAATGCGTGCAAATAGCAAAAATCAAAAAAAAGAAAAAATATCGAATAAGAAAGTGAAAATCCAAATCTTTTTTGAGCTGTGAAAAACAAGTAAGGATATTGTGGTAGAGCTATATGATCACAAGGAGCACTACACTTAGTTAAAAAAATGTGAATAAAAAACGTACGTCAACATTGGACTATTAGATTTGAAGATTTTAAAAGACTTAAATTATATTTCTATAAAAACATCGATTCTTCAGTAAGCTATAAAAATATTTTGCATTTTTATTGAAAAAAAAAAATTGAAATTTTGTGTGTCCTTAATCAGAAATATGTTGAAAACACAATATGACAGCGAAGCTTTTTTACAGCAACTTTTTTATTCAGCGTATTAAAATCTACTAACCCAAATAATGACTTATGAAATTTATTTGTTTCATTTCATAATGTTCACTGTTTTAAAATCTCATTTGCGCAGCCACATTTAGAAGGAAATAAAATATTTCCAATTTTACAATTTTACTTGTGCACTTTCATTACTATTTAAGAAAATTTGATGTCTAAGGACTGACTTTTTCCAAAACAAAATAATATGTGTTTACTTACAAAGTTAATTTAAGCATTTTGCAAGGCATATTATACAATTTGGCGTCCAAAACGGATTCACAAGTTTCAAAAAAGTCCCGCCAACAGCCCGACTAGAAATTAGTTCAGATCTTTCGCATTATGATCATATATGAGTCAGATTTTCCTTGAAACGTCCATCTGATCGGCTCCAGACCAGACTACAATACGGTATTCCTTGATCCTGTCAACTGATTACTTCTTCATCAGAATATAATCATAAAAACTTCACTACATCCTTGGCACGTTGCGTGAGCCAGTTTCGTTTTTGATGTCTTTAAACTAAATCGATCTAGTCCAAATGTAGTGCTTCACCGATACGAGAACGGTACGATAGTTTGAAAACTAACGTATGGTGCTGGTAGTGGTGCCAAGCTTATCGCCTCGTACTCGTTCTCGTTCTCGTTCGAGAAATTTTTGATCTGTATCATTATTGTCTGGTTCTCATCTCGTTATCGCCGGTATATCTCGGTTATTCTCGTTCACATTTTTATATATACTAACTAAACCAGCGGCTTTTCCGCGCACTGTCCGTCGTATACCCCCGTTTAAATTTTACGCATTCCATACTGCAGACAATTGAGTCCATGAACGAAATTTCAAGTTCCAAGAATAGCAATGTAAGGGTTTTTGTTGAATGGGAAGAGCTATGACCCATTATCCAACCCTGTTCACATTTAGTGAGTGGCTTGGCATGGACAATTTACATTTACGTATCAGGTTTCACAACTGTAACAGCGATAGATCACAAGATATGGCGATTTAAGTGTCTTTGTTCTATTAAGGTGCCACGCTCCTTTATCTAATCTCGTCCAGATTTCGTAAAGAGCTAAACATAGACAATATATATATTCTAGCACCGAAATTCAAAACGCCTGCAACCATAGGTGCCAAGATATTGCGTTTTAATTCTGTTTGTATTATGGAAGTTCTGGCCGAATCTCGTTCGCAGCGAAAACTTAGTGCCTGTTGTGCAACATTTATTACATTATCCCCGAGAACGAGATATCGACAACACTCTTCTCGTTTTCATCCGCGGTCATACGAGAAATCATTTTTTTGATATCGTCTCGTTATAGCTAAATTTCTCGGTCTCGATAACGAGAACAATAACGATGTTTATCGGTTCTCGGTGAAGCACTATTCAAATTTCATATTCCTAACATAATATTCATAGCATATATAGAAATTAGAACCATTGGTTTGATTTTTGTTGGTAATTCTTCATAAACAACATCTAACTGATGAATATGCGGCATAAGTATTCTTAAAATGCTCAACAAATTTACGATAAGATGATAACATTTATTTATCATGTAGTAGCATTTATAAAACTCTGATGAAAATGATCCGATTCTCATAACCACATAATTTACGTTTCTAATCAGGAGCTGAACAGTCAACCTGGGCCTTATAACCTTAACCGTTTCTGAAAAGAATTTGCGTTCGGGACCGGTACTGTTGAGTGGATCCAGTCTATTTTATATTTGGTGTGACGATTATAACCATTATCGGACTCGAAAGCCTTAACCCGCTTCTGATCATACTTCTGGTAAATCTGATCCGAATCGGACCCAAAACTGAGCCAAGTCATTCCCAGTATAGTTCTAGTTCTTTACTAATATACATACACACTTTTCATCATTTAATTATAAAATGTTACAATCCAACTTATCAAACTAATGTACCTTGTCGAAAATGTGTAGCATATAATTAGTATGAGTATGAATTGGAGAAGTTAACGTACGGCCAAGAGTTGCCAACATATTTTCGACTTTGACATGTTTATAGGAATGAAAATTGTCAGGCACTAAGACAACACAAAAAGTTAAAAGAAAAATAAAAGAATAAAGTAGACAAAAACAATAAAAATTCCAATGCCAGTTACAAGGACAAAAATAAAGTGAAAAAATTAGAAAAAAAAATCCCAAAAATAATAAAACGTTAAAGGAAAAATTGCTCTTACGTAGTCAAGCAACCTACAACGAAAGCAGCCCCTATACGATAACAACAACAACAACAACAATTTACTGCCAATGAAAGTTTCAATTGCCGCAATACAAGAAGTAGTAGCCTGCTATTCCCAGAAATTCTACATTTGTTCCTCCTTGCATTCAACCAAGTCAGTGTTCGTCATCATTTAAGAAAGCCAAATAGAACAACGATAACAATATGGATTTGCCACGCCTACCACGCCAGCTGCTGTTGCTGTATTTGTTTGCTTTGATTTTCAGCATCACGTTACGCAATGTCCTTTGTGGCGAAAAATTGGGTAAGTCGTTTGTTTAATGGCTTCAATATTTATAACTTTGCCATTTTTTTTTCGGCCCCCCGCCCTCCATTTGTTTTTCTTTCCTGCGAAATAATATTGTTTTGTTTTTATTTATATTCATTTTTCTTTTCTTTTCGTTTTTTTGTTTTTGTTACTTTTATCTTGCATTTATTTATAAATGTGTTTTTCCCGCTATCTTTTATTTGCTCCTTTTGTACTTCATTAACATCCTTGATGCGCATATTATTACACATAATGTGCATATTTACATTTAAAGGACATTTAGAGCTATTTGTTTTTGCAATATTTATCATATTTTGATATCTTAAGATTTAAATTTATTTTAAGTAACCTGAGCCATAAAAATTTAAAATTCCGCTACCGTGAACATCCGGTAAACATCTCACATTTCTCTTTTAGTTTCTTCCTTCTAATTACGCAAATTTAGACAATGTGTGACTCGAATTTTCCAATTAGCTTTGCAGGAGCGTAATGCCTACAGGAAAATAAATTAAAAATTTAATTATATTGTGGATTTATCACACAATACAACAAAAATTAAATGCATTTTTGGTTTCGGGTTCTTAGCATCTGCTATTTAGAAATGATTTGACTACACAGTGCAACAGCCAATTTGGTTATTTGCTATAAAAACCTGATCTAGAATATTTTTGTTTGGATGAATCCAAAAATTATCTTCATTTTGCTCAAGCGACTCTTACTCTCGAGATGTATGTGCTCTAGCAAATATGTGAAAAACCTTATTTTCTTACAACTTTGTGCATTTTACTACAAATATAAATTTTTTTGACTAAATTATAAGGTGTTCAATTTAAAATCCTCATACTGAAGCAACTTAAAAAGAGCTGTTCTCGGATGTACGAAATGTTGATAGTTCATGATGGTACTTTGTTTTTATAGCATTTTGAAATATTTGGATACTTTGGCAAAGAGGCTCGTTTCTCTGCCGGTATTCTATGGAGTCAGGTCTACTGCAAAAATGCTTTTAATACTGGTCGAAAGGTGCAATTTATATGAATTCTAGATATCTTGAGGGTCTTCACACGTAGTCCTGTTTTTGCTTAAAAGTGTTGAGGATTATAAGTGAGAGGCTCAGAAGGATTTTTTTTTGTCGTTGTCAACTTTTATTTTATTTAAATTTACAATAATGCAAAAACAATATCAAGTGTGAAGATCCCTAATAATTTTGTTTGTTTTTAATTTTATCTCTTTGACAATATTTGGACAGAGTAGTAACTCCAGTACTTGCACGGTATCAAGTATATGTACGATTTACGTTAATTTCCTTTTATTAAGAAATTGCTGCATCCTTTTTTTTTTTGTCAGAATAGCTAATACATTACAATAATATAAATTCAAAGTGCAATATTCCAAAAAATTATCTTCATTCTTGATGAAAATGTTTCAAAAATTTATTTATATGGACAAATATGGACCTCTGATAGGGGTGAGGTACAATTTTTGATCTTCTCTTACAAAGACGTTTGTAACTTTTCCCGGATACATAAAAATAAAATTGACCTCAGATGTTTTCAATAGGATTTTTTACTAAGTTTCAGTTATAACTGAGCTCCAATTTTGAAAATCAAAAATTTATATAATTTTTTTTCCAAAGTTGGAAGCTTTTTTTTAAATAATTTTTCAAAAAAGGTGAACTTTTTTCCAAATCACCAATTTTCAGAGCTTATAAGAATTTGAACAACTAACCGACGAGTAATCAAATCCGCCAAATTTCACTCTCCATAAATTGTTTCTCCTAAACTATCAATTTTCAGAAAAAAAAAATATTTTTTTGAATATTTTGACCAATTCAAAGAACTTTTAACTCAGTGGGATTTTTACTGAAAATTGATAGTTCATTCAGAAAAAAGTTACAAGCGTTTGAAAATTAGGCTTTGCAAGAAAATATCAAGAACTGTACTCCCTTTACCTTTGTTCATATATGTACAAATAAATAAATTTTTGGTGTACGAAGTATCATCTTATGGGACAAAAATTAGGATTATTTTCAGCCTTATCGAACAACTTTTTTTTGGTTTTGGACACTTGGCAAATTATGCGCTGGAACTGGTGGTTTTTTAAAATAAAATTCAAGTTGAAAAGTATATAAAAATAACATTTGCTTCTCATGTTCAACTATTGGTGATGTAAAATATTGCGATCACCGGGTGTTAATCGCTTTGCTCCAATGGACACATTCAAGAAAACATCTGTGTACCAGTAGTTGACCATTGCGATAAAAACATGTTGAGGAATATAATGTAATTCTATATATAAGTATAAATCAAAGAATATAGTGGGTGTAAATAAAAGTTTATAATCAGTGTGGCCAAGTTGAAAGCAAGCATTCTCTTAAAATAAAATAATTTATTCTTGATATGGCTAAAAGTAAAACTTTTTCTTTGGAAAAAGTTGATGACCTATTACTGACCTTTTTTTTGTTTTTTTTGGTCAGCAATATTAAAATTTAAAAAACCTTGATGACTTTGTTTTTACAATCCTCCAATTTATAGATTTTTTCGGAATTTTTCATGCAATTTGATAACAATTAACGACTTCGCCGGTCGACTTGGCAACCTTTTCTATTGCTTATTATTTACAGTTCAGACTAAGTAGGCTCGTAAGACTTCCGGCACGGAATATAACCTCACCCTATCAAAACTCTGAGAAATATTTCTTTAAATTTTGCACTTGCACTAGGATACTTTCGTTCTGAAATATCGCACATAAATATTAAAAAATTTTCGATTTATAAACACTACAAATTTAGACAGTAAGTATTTAATTGAATTGATCTGTAGGATTCTTAGAGTCCTGGCCTACTGAGACAATTTTCTTTTATTGATAAGCTCACATTAAGCGCTTTAAAATCTTTTCAACTTACTGAATCTGACAGAAAGTTGATTTTTGCGCGATTGTGTAATCAACTTGAGGTCATTTTAAACATTAGACCAGGGGTGCCCAAAGTGCGCAATAGAATGTAGAGTTTTTGGCGCAGGAAGTAAAATACATATAGTATGCTTGCATACACTTAAGCCTCGGCTAACAAAGTATAAGCAGCTGGTTGCCCATTTTTTGTTCCTTTACAATTGTTGGAGTTATTCTCTAAAAATTGATGCATTTTGCGCTTGTAATTTTTTTGTTGTTTTTGCACTAAAAGTACTGAACATAAAGCTCTGTAAAATATATATTAAAAATTATCAAAAAACTCAATTAAAAACTATATTTTTTTTCCGGCCAGAATTTTTCATTCTTGTTAAGTTTTGGCCATTCGTTCTATGATCTTTGGGCAACCCTGCATTCGACCAAGTCATGTCTTTGCTATATTTTGTATGAAGCGCTATTTTAATCGTTTAGTAACAAAAGCATCACTAAAAGACATGTTATTGTATTTCAATATTTTCATAGCTGTTCGGAATGCCGGTTGGTTGGTAAATAGAGATGAAGGTAGGCCACGTAATTCGCTAACTCATTGAGAAGAAATAATATTTAGAGACAGTAATAGGCCAATGTGGTACATATGGGACATTCCTTGCAATATTGAAAGGCGTTAAGAACTTAGGCTTCCGACTTAGCTATTTTTTTTTTGAGAGCATTGTAGATATTTATTAACCATAAAACATTTTATTATGAACAAAATGAATTTGGATTTAGTGGCTTCTACAGCATATATAATATTTTAATTTAAAGTTGAAGTTTCGGTAACGTAGGCTTATTATTAATTACAGATTTTACTATTTTGCCAAAAAAAAAAAAAAAATGATCAAACACTAAGCTGGGTCTTGTCAGTTTCTACTTTTTCAAAAAATTTTCACAGAAAAAAAAAATTGTCAAAAGTTCATACCAAAAAAAATTTTTAAAACTCGTAGTTTGAGATTCGGCAAATTTTAATGCATAACTAAAAATGTATTAAAATTTTTTTTTCTGTAAGAGAGAAATAAATTTCTTTGGCAACAAGGAATAACATCTAAAGTCGAGTTAAAAAAAATGGAAGTAAGGTTGAGTAAAGGTCAATTTCCCATTAACTCTGAGCGAAATTTCACTTTCGGCTTTCGGTTTTTATTTAGGCCAATATATATAAACAAAATCGAATTAAAAATAAAAATAAATTTCGTGCTGAAGTAACGGAAAAATGACCATTAATCAATCAAAATTCCGTTTTTTTAGCTCGACTTTAGCTGTTATTCCTTGTTGCCACAGATTTCTAGCAGTTTATGTTTCAGCAATTGTTTTCATAGGGTTCACATAGGTAGAAAATTAAATATTTTATTTATTATAAAACTTTAAAAACTTTTTGTGGAACTACGCTGAATCTATTTATGATCAATCATTAACTTAGACATATGGTCACTACAAAAAACAAGAAAAAAAGTTAAAGTATAATCAGACACCTCGATCTCCAACGCCTAAGACGTTGTTAAAAAATTATTTTTCGTATGATCGAAGACGAGAACGAGATGGTCTGACCGATATCTCGTTCTCGGCGATATTGTAGTGTTTACATACAGAGTGCTATACACTCAACACGTGCTTAATGTAGTGTTTATCGTACAGTACACACCATATAATCGCCGAGAGCAAGATGTTGGGGTGGTAACAACATCTATATTTAAAACGAAATCAGAACAAAATGCGGAGTTAATCACTGAGGAAACAATAACAAATTGCACTTCACGAATAATGAATGAGATTAGACGACGGCGCGCGTGGCACCTCATATACAAAAAAAAAATACTTAAAACGCTATATCTAGGCATCTACGGCAGCTACATTGTTAGTGCCAAGCAACTCGTAATATGTGAACGGAATTCGACAATTGGGTCGTGGCCACTCCCACGCAACAAAAACACTTAAATAGCTATTCTTTGTACTGATATCAAGTTTTAAGATTTCTTACATTAACTCAATTGTCTACTGCAAGGACGGCGTAAAATATAGTGCGTATAGCCGCGGGTTTAGCTAGTAATTAAAAATTAATTTAATAATTTCTCGGCGAGAACGATACAAATCCAAAGTTTCTCGTACAAAACTAGTACGAGGCGATAAGCTTGGCGTCAGTACGAGCACGATACAATAGTTTTTGAACTAAGTATGAAACGAGAGAATTATCGTATCGTTCTCGTATCGATGAAGCACTATACAAAAGAAAAAAATTGTACTCAAAGGGAGTTCATTTCTCAAAGGGCATGTTAAGAAGCAAAGTTTCAAACTTTACCCACATACATTTCGAATAATAAAAATGTATTCCTCATAAAAATAACATTGTCAGTTATAGAAAGTTATAGTAACATAAAATCCAATATTTTTACTCATCTTAATAACGCCCATCCTCTTCCCGCTGCACTTCCTTTACACCACATTTCAACTTCTGACAAAAAAGGAACACTGCTGTTTCCTTAACAGCGTAGAAATTTTGTAAATTTGTAATTACTTTTGGAACATTTTTTTGTTTTGTTCCTAGAAAATCTGCTATGTAATTAATTTGTTTTCTTTTGCACACTGTGTTTGTATTCCCATTCCGGCAGAGCTGTTATACCTTGGTTAATGCGATTAATTAAGTATTTGTTGGGGTTGACATTAAAATTTTAGGCAGAGTGCACACATAAAAATAATGTGGTTGATTGTGTGTTGGAGATGAATACCGAATGAAAACAAATACTCATGTAATTATGTATATATTATACACGAGGGTGGCTTTTTTGTTTCGAATAGAATATTTCTCAATTGGATGGGCTTTTTTGTGCTCCACACAAATCGATTTCGTCTACTGTACATAAAGAAGAAAATCCAACTTAATGAAAATTTTCGAAATCAAATTTTTGAGGATGGCCAAGAGCGATGCGACATTTTCATATAAAAATGTATAAAGCATCTCCGTTTTTACTAAAAATCAAAATGCAAGGCTATGCCAGAATTATTTTTGAGATATCTAAGCCCTTCTGTGTGTGACGCGGTACTTCATTTCGATTTAAAACAAAATTTTTTACCTTTGGACATGCTCTATAATTCTGAAGCTTCTCGAGAACTCTTGACATTATATTTATATTATAGTTTTATATGAGTGGTTTCACCTGATCAGTTTGACAGATGTCATTATTTTGGATAGTTCAAACCAAAAAATTTGTAATTTTCATAGAATTTGTGTAATTTAATTTAATGGTCTTTGGAATAACTGCGCTAGCTCAAATATTTTCTAAGGAACATCTGTTCAAAGTATTTTTTTGACGCAAATCATTGACTTATGTTGCTAATCAGTTGGTCTAATTGAAAACGGTAGAAAGGCTTATCAGGAACAGCTCATACTAAAGAGCGAAAGGTGTGTCTTCAACAAGCGCACGGAGGAGGTTTTGTGATGTTGTGGAGTTGTATAGCTTCAAGTGGTTTTGGAAATTTTGAGTTCATTGAAAGTAATATGGACAAAGTGATGTACTTTAATACTCTGAAGAGAATTATGAGGAGTTCCGCCATAAAGCAACCTAGAAATTATTACTGGATTATACTTAAACTCCTCCGCAATCGCAAAATGTAAGTGAAAGTCATTGTTCGAACATAAAAATGCTTAAATCAAAACTCAAAGAAGTTTGGAACAGTATTCCGTCATCTTTCATAGATAAACTGGTAAAATCTATGCCCGGGCGGTTGCAAGCTGTCAAAGATGCTCAAGGAGGCAGCACAAAATACTAAAGCTTGAGTTTGCAGTATTTTTAGCAGGATTTAGAATGTGGTTTTTGTATATTATTTTATATATGTGCTCAATTTAGTACCTTGGTTAGATTAAGTTTATGTTTTGTTATTTATTATTGTGAATAAAATCTCTACGTTTAGAACTGCATTTGTTATTATTTAATAAAATTTATGTTTTTTTGCCACAACAAACAATAATATGTTTTAATTAAGCCTCTATGCTCAATTTTGTGAGGTACTGTATCTAGTTTCGGTCAGGGTGTGCGCTACAGAGACATGATAGCCAACTTTTTGTGGTCAGGCCATAGGATGGCACGACATGTCATATAACCCGTCAAACAATCGATCTTTTGCGAGCAAAATTCGGTAATCATGCAATCAGTAGTCTTGGCAGTGGCAATTGGCTGCCTCAAAGCTGCGTTTTGACGACTTTGAACATATTTTTGTGAGGTACTAATGTTATGCGAATATTCCACAAATGATTCAGATTCTTGAGTCGAATATTGGTTGAACAATTCATCAGATAGAGCACGAAACTATCAAAAACGTCTTGGATAATTGAGCTGACAGGATTCTTTATTGCAAATCCAGCTAAGGCATGAATTGAGTCATCTTTCAAAAAAAATGGAAATGTTTACTCTTTCTAATAAAACCATAATACTCATTAGGCATAAATTTGGACTTTCCCATTTTGCTACATTTTTAGAAAGAAACTTCCATTAGGCCCATATGTATACACATGTATTGAAAAATTTAAAAAAAAGCACCCTAATGCACATACCATACATAAAAACAGTAACATGAAAATCGATTTCAGAATCAATTCAACTGGGTTGTCACGCTCCTCCTAATGCTAATACAATTACGCACAATTTTGGTTTCACAATAAGAAGTTCGTTAAACATAAAGCGCACATGTTGGCGCTGTTGCCTTTTATTTTAACTTGGTAAACATTTTAAAATGGCACCAAGTTTTGTTATTTAGCTTAAGAATTGACAGAAATATCAGTCTTTTTAAATAGTAGAATTTTCTAGAGAGTAAACTTTATTATCATGCAAAAGAACGTTTTTTTAAAGAAAATTTCTTTCAAATGTTGGCCGCAACTGCTCCATTCTGAAGCTCCAACTTTCGATGACGCGGTCGAGCATTTCGAGTGGTAATTGCAGAATGACAAGAGTAATGCTGGCTTCCAATTCCTCAATTATAGCCGGCTTATTCAAGTAGACATTGGACTTTCCGTAGCCTCAATGAAAAATATCTAGAGGTTTGATATCCATAGACATTACCACTTCGACAATTTGAGAAGTTAGTGAATTTTTTAATTTCCCGCATAGTAAATTTAAATATAGTTCTGATCCTGTCAACTACCATCTGTTGATAGGCTACTGTCAAAATATCAGCTCGTTGCAACGCTTAGTTTGTGTTTGGCAGCCATTGACAGCAGACGATCTTGTGAATTTTTCCGAAAATAGAAAAAAGTGAATTTCGTGTGTTCATCAAGCGTTTTTTTTTTTTGCGCAAAATAACCATCAGCTAAACCAAAAAAATGCTTGGCAAATACTATGGGGACTCTGCACCATCAATTGGAATGATTCACAAGTGGGTCACTGAACTTCGATGCGGTCGTACAAGCATAAGTGACTACGAACGTTCTGAATGCGCAAATAAGGTCACCGCACTAGAAATGGTAACTACACTTGAATTGATCACTCTCGACCATAAATGCGATCGTGTGACTGATTCAAAGGCGTGTTTGGCGATGTTGCACAAAAATAAGAAACATTTTTTCCATGGATTAGTAACCGTGGATAAAATATGGATCCATCATTACGCACCAGAGACAAAGGAACAGTCGAAATAGTGAACTTCACCGACCGAACGTGCTCCGAAGAAGTCGAAGACGGTGCTATCGGCCGGAAAAGTTATGGGGACAGTATTTTGAGACCGAAAAGAACGGTCAATGGCGAATACTATGCAGCCGAATTGGACCGTTTCAATGACGCTTTGAAAGAGAAACGTCACCATTTGGCGAGGGAAAAAGTGATCTTCCATCAAGACAATGTGCGCGTTCACACATGCCCAGCTCTCATGGCAAAATTCCATGAAATGAAATAGGAATTGCTTCCTCAACCAGCATTTTCTCTAGATTTGGCCCCCAGCGACTACTTTCTGTTTCCAAACCTGAAGAAATCGCCCGGCGGATAAAGATTCACCACCAGAGACCTTCCGAAAACGTATTTTTCGGATGGGATCAAAAAATTGGAGGAACGCTGGACGAACTGTATGGAGCTAAAAGGAGACTATGTTGAGAAATAAAATGTATTTTTGCCGTAAAAATCATTTCTTGTTTCATTTTTCACGGAATTATCAAACGACCCTCTATTAGTTTTTTGTCAAAAAGATTACTAAGTAATTATTATTGCTTAGAAATATTATATTGATTGTCAATAACTATTATTTTTCAATGGATTAATTTTTGCATTAATTTAAAATTATTATCCATAAGAAATTGTTTTTCCATTGCCAATAATAATTAATATGGAAAAATATTTTTTGCATCGTTTTCAAAAAAATTTCAAAGATTCTCTGATATTTGTAAGTCTTTTTGCACCAATCGGTGGGTATAGATGGTTTCTATGAAATCGCCAGAGGTGGTCACCGGATCTCAATGGTGCCCGTATTTGGAATAATTTCGAAATTTTTTTTTTACCAATCAATGAAATGACGTTGAAAAGAGAACCAGATGTGGTCTCGGGTCCAATAAGTTCTAGATTTTGGTCCATTTTCGAATTTATTTTTGCACCAATCGATGAATAGAGTTGGTTGCGGACCCTGGAAAGGACCGCAGCGATATTGTTTATTGATAATTTGGCTACCCGCTTAAAAAATATGTGCATCCCCGACCTAGGCGGACGATTCTCTTCAGAATTGCAAACAATCGTGTGAATTTTGAGTGAATTTAAAATTGAAATCTTAGTGAATTTATGAAATTTTCACAATTTGCAAGCGTTGTTCTGATGTTAAAAGTTCGATGATGATATGTCATCCCGAAGATGAAAACCATGGCTTTAACATAAGCGTTCCATCTCTAACAAATTCCTAAAGTTCTGTATTCTAAAAAATAGGAGAAATTAGATAGAGACCAAAAAAAGTATGGCACCGATTATGCATTATATTCGAGTTACTTGAAATCTAGAAGTTGTTCGAGCCATTTCTATTAGTGCTGCACCGTCAACTGACAAATATCGTTAAGAGAAAAAATTATTTCTTGTACAACCGAGGACGAGGACAAGAACAAGAAGGGTTTGGAACTCGATATCTCGTTCTTGGCGATAATGTAATGTTTATCAGACGATAGTCAACGAAATTCAGCAAGAACTTCCATAATACAAAAACAGCAGGCGTTTTGAAATTCCGCGCTAGGATGTATATTGTCTATGTTAAGTACCTCACGCAATGAAACACAATTACCTGATACTTAAATGAAAACTGTATGTGCTAAAGAGCTCGCTAAATGTAAACACGGTTGGCTAATGGGTTATAGCTCCTCCCATTCAACAAATACCCTTACGTTGCTATTCTTGGAACTCATGCGAAACTATGGAATTTCGTGCATGGACCCAATTGTCTGCAGCAAAGACTGCGAAAACTTTCAAATCATCTCTCGACATCGAGCTCCATTCACAGTACGCTACCACACCTAAATCAACACCAAATGTAGACGTGGTTGTACAAAGGAGAGTGCGCGGGAAAGCCTCTGGTTCAGCTAGTTTATATACATATATAAAACTGTGAACGAGAATAATCGAGGATTATCGGCGATAACGAGATGATAACGATACAGATTACAAACTTCTCGTACGAGAAGGAGCACGAAACGATAAGCTACGATAAATCGTGTCGGTGAAGCACTAATTCTTATCATAAAAAGTTCGAATTAAGATAAATCGAATGAATAGTTTTCGCGCTTCACTAAAAACAATTTTGCGTTCACCCAAGCTTGCATATTAAAAGATTCTTTTAAGAAATTAAAAATTGTTGTTGCTAGAAAGAATAAGTTTGTATTTAACTTCTTTGTTTTTTTTTTTTTGCTAATCGTATTACATATGAGTACTCTTTTATCGCAGTCAGTATAATTGCACGAAATTCACGAAAGAAAATTATAATTATTCATTTAAATCTCATATAACGACTTCATTATAGGATTTAAAATTGCGCCGCAAGTATTTCAGGTTAAACGCATACCTACTCGTAGTGTTTTCCTATTTCCGCATATTTTCTATTTTCTTGTTTATTTTGTTACTCTGTGTACTTACCTTGAAATTAATCTTAATTGCTTGGGATTTTGATTCATCAGCATCATTAAAAGCACTGCCTGCCAAAGGATAAGTTATGTACATATTTGTTATTGTTGCGATTTAACATAAGCCCTTTGGTAAATTTATCGAGAATTCTATTTATTTGTGTCTTTAGGAAATTAATACAAATAAATGTAAATTTTGTAGTCATTAGTGATATTACTAAATGGCTTCTAAAATCTTGAGTAGGCACAAATCCCTCGCAGAACGCATATCATGCAAATTTTTATTTTCGAGAAGAGGGTGTTTATTTTAAGTAGTCGATTTACGAAAACGTGAGGCAGAAAATATATAGGTACTTTTATAAATAGAAAAATAAATATTTTAACCATTTTAAATTTCAACATTTCACTTCGTTAATAATACACAAAAAGACACATGTCCATTTAAAGGTTAAGAAAAAAGGCACATGTCTATTCAAGGGTTTAGCAAAAAGGCACATGTGTATTCAAGGGCTTAGAAAAGAGGCACATGTCCATTCAAGGGTTTAGCAAAAAGACACATGTCCATTTAAGGGCTTAGCGAATAGGCACATGTCCATTTAAGGGCTTAACAAAATGGCACATATCCATTTAAGGGCTTAACAAAATGGCACATAATCATTTAAGGGCTTAGCAAAAAAGCACATGTCCATTCATGGGTTTAGCAAAAAGGCACATGTTCAGTTTGTCCCAGCAAAAGGGAACTTCTCCATTGTTTTCCCACCGTTTTCTCTTAAAGTATTGAACATTTTTGAAATAAATTGAAATAGTTTTTCTTTATTGAAAAACGGGCTGTTAGGTCAATTTTGATTTTATGAATAAAACAATTTTGAAATATATTTTTTTTTGGGTCTGAATGAGTTCAAATAATAGCGCGAATTGACATAATCATATTTAGTTAATGTGATCAGTGCAGAGACATAAACAGTTTTTTGCGATGTCTAAACATTTTTAGCAATTGGACTTATGGCGTTTTGTTCGTCCACTCCACAATTTTAGAATCGTTGTCCTTATTGGCATCGCCAACCATCTGTGTCCAAATAAGTGAAGTTCTAGACTTCATCTATACTTAATGCTCGTATCCATACTGTTTTTTGATGAATTTAGACTCCAAAACTGCATACTGCTTTTTTCCAAAATTCTGTGAATACTGTCAAAATAAATAAAGCGTTAATTTTTTAATGCTTCAAATTTATTATTCGCAATTTATATAGATTAGTAACTGTCTTTCCCTCTTGATGATTGTCTTGCTAGTATTAAGTCTTGTTTAGAGCAATGTACACTTATCAAGGTAGAACCATCTTGTCAAACTCAAATTAAATTCAACCGTGAAAGTGGTTCCATCACTGTCAGGAGTAAAAAAAAAATATAAACAAAACATGTTGATTTTGACAGGTAAGGTAGCACTAGAAATGAAGTGAGAGTAACACCATTTAGAATTGCTGCTATCATAATAATTGTAGCACGGTTCAGAGCTCGTCACTTCGATTTTTATTTCGTTTGTTAATTTGAAAGAATAAAAATGTCGAAAACAAGAGCAAGTACAATAACAAATTTAAATTAATTTCGCATTCGGTGCACTCTCCCACTTACATTTGTGGACAGCAGCATTGGAGACGCTGAAACTTTTTGCGTGTGCAACATTGAAAGAAACACCAAAATGGAATGATGTCGAAGCGATCATGGGCAGGTTGAGCGAATACAATTTGTACATTGCCAACGAAAATGAATTAAATTTGTACGAGTGGTAAAATCAAGCAATAAAAGGATGGCTATGTTTCGATTGTGTATTGCTAACTGGAAATGAATTGATAATGGTCCGGGAGGTAGCCTTGCATCTTACAAGGTTAGTTCCTCCCGTTTAATAATTTTTTGCTATTGATAGATTAAGTAGAGCTAGGTTATGTTACCTAACCCTAACATAGCTTAAGTAGAGCTGATAAAGGAAATAAGCATCAGTCGCCAGAACCGTGGTAGGTCTGGTTGTGAGAGGCCCACTAAAAAAGTTTCGCTCAATAACTCGAAAAGTAAGCGACATGTAAAAAAATTTGCTAGAGCAGATGAAAACACGATTATATTTTTTTTTTAACTTTTTGGTGAAATATACTGTTTTTGAAAAGATAGGAGCATTATCTTTTGTAAAGCTGTTGCTGTCACTGGTTGGGTGAATGTTTTTTTTTGTTTTATTTATGTTGATTTTTCGATCTACTGCTTCCCAAATAAATCTGACGGTAGTGAATTTTTCTTGCATGCCTGACTGCTTGGTAGCGAAGAGCCATATGTGCTCGACATAAGCGAGTTCTTCCAGATGCGCACTGAAAGTCCATTACGATTTGGAGAGTCTAGAGATTTGTTGAGAACATCTTCCAGTGCTATTATAAATAAGTTTGGTGACAGCAGACATCTTTGATGCACATTTGACATAATCTCGAAAGGATCAGAAAGATTTACTTTACATTTGAAACCTTCGTATAGAGCCTTGATGACGTAAATGATCTTGGATACTGCACCTTGGCTGCTCAATGCATCCCAGATGAAACTGCGATCGTTGCTATTAACAGCGGTACTGTAGTCAGTGAAGGATAAATGAGGCGAAGAAAGCTTTCATTTATTTTCTCCACGATAATGCGCAGGATATTAATTTGATCAAAACACGATCCGTTCGGGCGAAGTCCTACTTTTTTGGGGAAGTTGTTTTATTTATGTGCTGACTCAGTGGAGGAGGATTTATGTCAAGATCTTGGATGGAATTGATAGAATAAAGATGCCTCTTCAGTTCTGGCATTGCGATAAGTCTCCATTTTTGTGAGATCGTTTCCTATGAGACAGCCTTCAGGTATTCGATCTAACGCGCGTTAAATTTTCAATACCAGAGACTGACCGTAGTTCGATTTTTCGTTTTGGGATTGGAAAAAATCTTAAAAACATGAAAAGAAAGAGATTGAAAAACTTGGAAAATTTTGATAAAATGATCGAAGAAGCCAAAAATATTGAAAAAGTCGAAAAATATGGGGTATGTAGAGTAGTTGAGTGAAGTTGAAAAATGTTGAAACCGTTGAAAAAGACTGCAAAAGTCGGAAGGATTTCGAAAGCTAAGGAGAGGTTGAAAACTTGAAAAAAATTGAAATTCGTTGAAAGAGGTTGCAAAGTCAAAAAAAAAAATGAATGATTTCGCTTATTTTAACGTTTATAAATATTGTAAGCGTTGCAACGCTCTTCAACAAGTTTTGCCAGTATAGTGACTTATGTGGTGTTTACGAATGCTTTCATCTGGAAATCTTAGGTGCCGTTTTCGAGTACCTAATATTGAAACAAAATTTTGAATTGTTGAAAAATTGACCATCCACTTTTCCAATTTTACCTACTATTGACAAAATTTAATTTATTTATGATCTACATCTATTTATATTATTTTATGACAATATCTTGCATGGTTTGCGAGACATGGCGTTACAAAAATTAAAGCTAGAAGCGTGGGCCTTTGTAAGCGTCATTTAAGATTTGAAATCTTGTTTCACTCACAAAATTTAACATTTTGAGCCACATGGGATATCCAGCTTAAGTATCGCATGAAAATTTTTTTTATTTATGCCAGGTTTCTTGAAGCCACTTGCGTTTGATCTCGAAAGAATTTTCTTAAAAAAAAACACCTGCAAAGTGATACCTGAGATAATAAACCAGGCATTTCCTCTTGCTTAACACTAAATAATGTAAATTAAAAAATTACTTGAATCCACTGTTTTTAGTGAAACTTTTCCAGTATATTTTTGATTTTGTCTACAGTAAAGCTATTTATGGTAAAATTTCCAAAACCAAAATACCTTAAATTCACAATGTATAAATACAGTTCGATTTTATACACAAGCGAAAAGCTCATATCCTATCACAGATCTGCAAAGGATTAACTTTGGTACGTCATCTACGGATCATAAAATTAAGCATTAGCTTATCTACAGGTATGACAGGAATAAAAACACAACGCAAATTGAGTGAATGACTTTACTTTGCTGCGAGTAAATGTAGATATCGCACTCAACCTACATTCGCAAATGTATACATGAATTCATTTGAAATTTTCTCGAATGATACGATAGAATAAATTGTTAAGATTCCACAACCACTTTGACTTGTCACACCTTATAAATTCATTGGGTGTAATTTCGGTTTTTTTTCTTTGAACAAAATATGTCATACCTTAAGTTGACGTTTGTCGTCACAAGGTGGGTCCGGGTGTGAAAACATTTTTGGCAGGCGCTCTTTGCTCCTCTTTACGCTAAAAGGTAGCACATGTCGCTTGTCATCCGGTTGGGTGTGATTGATGCTAACGCTAATGCCGCAAGACACATCACATATGTGTTGACAAGCGCAAAAATTGACGATGAAATCAACATTTATCTAGAACGGTTACTAAGCTGGCGATAGAATTTATTGGATATGAAAAAAAGAAACTATGAAAAATTGATGTTTTGTAATAAAATGTTTAAATGTTGCTTTATAAAGAGCTGAATTTAAAGATTTCTCATGGATACAATCACAATCCTTTGACATTACATGAACTAAAGGCCCCTGCAGCAAACTTTGATATCAATCATACTAAAATCTTTGGAAGCAAAGGTATAACATACAGCACAGTCAGTGTGTACTCACAATTTACTCATTTGGCCATAATGTTTCTTGGCATTACGTACAAATCGTTGATTTCTTTTGTTGACTGATTGCACATGTTAACGTTTGTTTGTTGACTGATTTACTTCAGGAAATATAATGCAGTACCGATTCGACAAGTTTCCGAAGTAAAAACAGGAACGAGAAAAAAAGAATTGATGTAAAATCATTGCTCACGTGAGCAAAAGTTAACCAAATGTTTCGTATGTCTGCACTGAATGCGAGAATGAATGCGATTTAACGATGTCAAATTCAAAAAAAAAAAACAAAAGTTTGGTTCATTTTTCGCGTATTTGCTTGTGACACAAACAAGCGTAGCGTATACAATGGACTGGGGAAATCAAGAACTTTTTCTTAAATCCAGCTGGAATTGAATTTTTATATTTCATTTGCATTTTTACTTCAACAAAAATTTTTTGGGTTTTTTTCATTTAATGAGTGACAGATTGTTGAGGGATGTTCATATTTTAGCCCTTAATTAAAAGGTTGTTTTCGGCAAAGTGCGAGCTTCATTTTTTATTATATTTTATAATTAATAAATGAAATAATAAAAAAGTCTTAAAATTGTTACAAGTCGGATGATAAATTATATATAAAAAGGAGTAAAAATTGCTTAAAAAACTTACATAAACAATTTGAAAAATGGTTTCTTAATGAAATTTAAAATTGTGGGCCTCACTAATTTTAGCTCTATGAAAAACTGTGAATTGGTCTTACGAAAATTAAATACTGAAAAGCACAGAGTTTTTATTAAGAGGTTGCTCTTCAAATTTTGCTGTATGGGCGTGATTTAAGTACTCTGACTTGCTATGTGTAACAGCATCAAGCACTCGTTTTTGTTTCACTAAATGCTATATTTTATAGTATTTAATTACACATGCTCACATTATGCATACCCTGAGAGTAGACTATATGTTTCTGATAGTTTTCGGTACGCTGAATTCGAGTCTGATCTCAGAATTGGTTATATCACATCAGGCTTTTGAGATATCGTAGCCTAAAATCGTGAATTTTTTCTTCTTCTGAGGACTATGTGTGAGATCTTAAAATACAAGTCTTCTCCTTTCAAATGTCGTTGAGCTTGTTTAACTCAGCGAGAGTGTGTCCGGGTGTGACATACCCACTATGTTACTTTTATGTGTGTGGATTTTTAATAAGGTATTCAAAAGTTTTTTTGTTTTGAGTAGCTGGAGTTAAAGTAATGCGGCAGCCTGTGCTTGAGTTACCCGCTTGCTTACAATGCTCGAACACGCAATTTTGAGCTGGTTTTCTGCTATATTTTTTAGATTTCGATTGAAAATTAATTCTTTAGTTTATATAGCTCTCAATTTCTATGAGGTTTTGTAGCTTTTTTTTTGTTCATGAAGACTGCTTTTATATCTTGTGTAGCTGGTTTGAAAGAGTCTATATTTAGTTTGAAAAGTAAGGCAATTTTGTTTTACTTCGTTATGAAAAGTTTTAAACTGCCACAGGTGTTTTATTAAAATTAAGTTATCATATTGCCTATTGCAATAAAACACATTTCATATCTTTTTGGTAAATGAGTTTTAGAGTCAATTTTGTATGCGGGTATGTCATACCCTGCCACATCACAACTCAATGAAATTTGGCGCACATGTCACACCTTCTTCAACAAGTTTGGTGATTTGGTGAACATGTGAACAAAATAAAGATTGGGATAGGTTTTAAGATTGCAAAGGTTATTAAAGGGGCGTAGCACAGCCCTAAATTTTAACTTTTATAACGCCATAACTCGTAAGCAGTGAAAGATATTGTAATGATATTTGGTTCACGGATACAGATCATATACATATTTTTTTCTTCTTTAATCGCGCATATTGTGGAATTAGACCAATGGGCGGGTCACTTTTCTACAATTGAAAATTTTGATTTCGTGCAACTCAAAATTGGCTCACACGATTTTCTTAAATACTAAGGGTGATGCCACTGAAAGCTGTCATTAATACAAACTACGTCAGTACACTAGAAAATCTCGTTGAAGGGCGTGGAATAGCCCACAATATTTATAAACGTTATACTAAAAGAAACTAACAACGTAATCGTAATGAAATTGAATATGGCCGATATAATTACTAAGAGCTATCTTATTGCAAAATTTTGGCACAATAGTGCCTGTAGACATGGCACCTCCGATATAATAAAAAAACGTTTGATTTTATAGATAGTGTACCATGGGAGTTATTCTCATCAAATTTGATGTATAGTTCTATTAGCTTTAAAATTTAATGGATTTCAACGGGGTTGCGTTAATGGGCGTGACACCTCCCATATTAAGATAAAATTGTAAGCACTATTTTTAGTGAACTATTGCAGCAGTTGGTATGAAGTTTTGTGTTAGTTTTTTATTTGCTTTATGGTATGTCTGAGTCAAAATCTTGCGAAATAGCACCAGTAGGCGTGGCACCCCATATTCGCTAAGTGGCATATCTATCGAAATATGTGAGCAATCATACTGAAATTCGGTGTATGAGGCATTGTTTATGAAAAGCTATTTCTGAATAAAAATAAATTGGATTTTACCTGTGGGTGTGTCACCGATCTAAATTTTAAGACTAATTACGGCATATATCGCTAACTATGCAAGCTATTGTGCTAAAACTTTGTATGCGTATGTTAATAGCGAATATAATTTTTTGATTCCAAAAAGTAGGCGGAATTGGAGTGCTTTTTATATTTATTAAATTTTTTTCGACATTTTTCATATTCTTTTGATTTTTCCTCAACCTCTTAACTTTTCCCAATACATCCCATATGTATTTTATTCACTTTTTTAAACCTAATACAATATTAATCGATATTTTTTTTATTTTTTCGACTTTTTCAACATTTTTTCAGCGTTTCCCATATTTTTTCGACTTTTAAATTCTTTTAACTTTCTGCAATGGGGTCCATGTTTCAGTTATTTCAACTATTCCAAGACATTCCAACCTTACTGAATCTTTTTATATTAATTTTTACTTATTCAACATCTTCAATTTTATTTTTGAACGTATTTTTAACAATTATTTGAAAAGTACTTCCAATGCAGTGTAGGCTATGTGAGTTTCAGACAGGCCGGTACAGGCAAGGCCGTATCCAGGATTTTATTTCGGGAGGGGAGGGGGGGTTGTGGATTTGAGATTTTTTTCTACGTAGTGTATATTCTTTGCAAAATCGTTTCTATATAGTGTCCGTCAAAATATTTCGGGAGGGAGGGTTCTATCCCCCAGCATCCCCCCCTAGATACGGCCTGGGTGCTGGTAACACCCTTACTAGTTTTTTTTTAATTTTAGGGTGAGACTGCATTTGACCATTTCTTAAAAAAAAAAATTGTTGAGCAAGTAAGAGATGTGGATTAACTTTAAGAAATAATCTTAAACATTTTCAAGGGTACAATTTAATTTTTGTCAAATTTTTAAAGCCATCGATGACGTTTCTATTCAATGTAGAGTTCTATGCAACCGCAATTTCAACAGTTAAATTTCCATTTGATTTTATTGCAATCGCAGATATAGTTGATTAAGAGTTCACTTCATTACGGATTGAATGTAGCTACTAATTCAACATGTGGAAAGCTTAAAAAAGTATTTATTTAAGCTTTAATCACACAAAGCACCGATGGGAATATATCACAGTGAATGGAATCATTTGTTCACACAAAAGCACATACAATTTACAAGTTTGTGGTCATTTGTTGCCATGCTACGAAAATTTCCGGTGATAAATTATTTCTAATTTGCCATGCATTGGCGGATTTTTTGTGCGGAATATATCACAAGCTATGGTTAAATAAAATGAGTTTTAACAACAACGCTATTCGACGTATGTAGATCAGGGGAGTTGCAGGTGGAGGAGAATTAAAAACATAATTTGGCAAAATAAATGACACATGCATATTTTGTGTGCTGTGTGTTGGCCAATTTCGGACACCCAATCGTACTGGCGAAAGTGTGAATATTTCAGTAAATTTTACCATTTGATAAAAACAAAATTTTAGCAAACAGCCTTTAACGTTGAAAGCTCGTTGTCATTACCTAGAACCACAAAAACAAACACCTTTTTATCAATTGGTAAAATACACGAACACGAAACTGCGCAAACATGAACACTTGCCGCCTGACCCATTGGAAAATTAACAATAGAAAGTATGATTTCAAACATACTAAGAACAAATAAGGTTGCTCTGTAGCAGATGGGTCTTCTTACGCAAGATATAATGACTTGCAGGTAGTATATCGATTTATGAGAAACTTTGTGGAACCATATGGTATCTCTATAAAAGAAACTCTTCGTGCCAAAAGAGTTTTTGAAAATTTTTAATACCATAGAAATTACTTTATTTTGAATTATTGTGTTAGTTTTCTTAAATGTTCAATACTACGGCAATATGGAGATGAATTTTGAAAAAAATTTACATAATTTGTAAATAAAAATATAGCAAAAAAACCTTATTTCGCAACTTTATAAAATATTTTATATTTACAATTAATTCACAAATCATTACAAAGAAAATTTGTAAGTCCTTATTTAGATATAATTAAACTAAGTTCCTAAAAATCGGTATTCCACCTAAAGTGCAAAGACTTAGTTATCATAATTATGATCCCTACTGAGTAGCGAAGCGTTTTGAGTTCATACAGTCAACCTAAAAAAAAGATAGACGGAAGTTTGAATTGATTTCGAGCTTTTTTTAAATTATTTTTCGGAATTAACTGGTCAGTACAGATAATGTCCACACCAAAAAAAAGGGGCTCAAGCTAGTCATACTAGTTTCATCCATTGCTTAGCAGAATTATCAGCGACTTGTAAGTCGATTAATAAGATTTTCTAAGTCTTAGCTGTTTCACGATTTGCATAGATCTGTTGAGAACCCAAGCAAAGAGTAAAGCAAATCAAAGTAAAAATTATATTTTACGTTGTTTATCTTTGCTTTTGTAACTCATTTGATATTACACAATTTGTTTGATAAGTGTCCTGGAATGCTTTTGCGTCCTCGAAAGCCTATACATGTTCTCGATTTGAATTTTATTTGCAGTAAATATCCCCGATTTAGTTATTGAAAATAAGGTAAGAAAACACAATTTATACGTTGGGGAACTTTTTAGGATGGGATATTTTTTTTTATATTTTGGAAATGTTGGGAACAGAAGCTGAATACGTTTAGCTAAACGGAGACATTTAAATTCTTCTTGACTACTTCGACGATCAGGTATCCCTACATTTGTAACCCTACGGATAATTTGCCAGTACAGATAACTCACTCGTTAGTTCCGGCGATGAGTGCCTTAATTGATGCATATTCAAATTACATTATCTTTATTCTGGTAATATATGAGTCCATTTCGAATATTGGAGTAAAATATTATAAAAAGCTTGTGGATGAACATCTACCACAGAGTATTCTTTAAACTTTTTCGAAACATTTGCGGCAGCATTTTTAGGTTTTCATTCGCAAAATGAAAAGTTGCCATCGCCATTTCGTCATGTGAGTTACTCTTTGTCCGAATCGACAATACAAGCACCCGCAACCTACTAGAATTTTTGCTTTTGCGGAAAAGTTAAAATTTTTTTTTAAATTACTACACACCTTGAACTTTAAGATTAGCTCCAAAAAAAATAATTGAAACAACGAAGCATGTTCAAATTCAGAAACTTTTCCAAACCAACACATACAAAGCAGATAAAAAAAAAGTGAATTTCATAAGACAATGTAATTCGTTTAGTAAATTTTTTTTAGGCAAAGTAATCAATCCTTTATGAAAAATATCTGTTTTCAAAGCAGTTAAAGTAGTTCATGTTGTAATGAAGTTCATAAGTTATCATTAGGTACCTATGCATATACGAGTACTTTATACAACAACTTTTGTAAAGGAGCTAGAGTCATAAGTTCTGTATCAGAGGCTACACAAGTCAAAATATCATATACTAGCATTACCCTGTGCGCTTCGCTTCAAATTAAATAGAAAATTTCTTCCTAATTTTTTAAGTGATCTTTGTGAAAATGCAAATTTAAAAATATTTTTGTGTGAGGCCACCCTAACTAGAAGCTTTGTAGCCTAAGTTGTGCCTCAAAACATAACAGTTACATGATGTAGATTCGGTATGAATCAATTAGACGTCGAAATGATAATTTAAAAATATTTTTGAATGAGGGCCATCCCAAATATGTACCCTAAATAAAAGTTTAATAGCCTAAGCTATTCCTCTAAATATAAAAGACACATGATGTAAATTTCATGTGAATCGATTAAGTGGTTTTGTGAAACTTCATTTTGAAAAAATATTTTTTGAATGAGGGCCACCCTAAATTGGAAATATGCCTAAGCTATGCTTTTTAAAATGAAAGCTTAGTGGTGTAAGTTCAGTGTGAATCGATTTACCGGTCTTCGTGAAAATGATATTTTAAAAATATTTTTGTGTGTGTGCCACCCTAAATATGCACCCTAAATAAAAGTTTTATAGCCTATGACACCCGCCTGATTGATACTAACATACAGTAAAAATTTCATCAAATTCAGCTGGATAATTTTCGCGTCCATAAGAGACAGACAGACATACAGACAAAAGCTGAATTTTATACTACAATAGATATTTTAAGACACAATACTATGAGTCTTCGAATGTAGAATTTATAATCAAATGGTGTGGTAGTGGAATCAATATTTTAATATGAGACATTAATGAGCTTAAAAAATGTTTTATTTTCATTCAGATAAAACTTTGCAGAAGAGGGTCACACAAAAATTTCTTGAACATTTTTCAGGCGAAAATTGAAAGTAAGTACTTCGAAGAAGATATGACGATTGTTCAATTTAATATGGAAAAATTATTATAAAACTAATTACATCGTGGCATATAAATAGTCAAATCGTTGACTATTAACGCATGCTATATAAAATAAATTGCGATCCATCCAGTGGTATGAAGCCATACCACTGTGTGCTGGACAAACACTTAGTAGAAGGGGATATTCCAAAATTTTAAGATTCTGAAATGAGTACCCAAGCTTTTTCATCTTTTTCCGATCGTTCCAACTTAATATAGTACAATACTGTATTCAGAGTTATATATGAGCGAACGTGTGCCATAGATGCGAAAAATAAAATACGAGATAATAACAAATCGTAGGGTCATAATAAGTGAGAGTTTTATTTGCATCTCAAGAAATTCTTCAAACAAACTTGGAAATTGAACGTCTGAAGAAACATGTAGAAAATAGTGGATAAATCTGCACATTACATTAAAATAATTTAAATACATGATATTAAACTTAGTTTGTCATCAAACGATCTTCTTATAAAAGTGAAAACTTTAAGAAACCCCCACCTTAAGTGGATCTAATTAGACCTGCAAAATGCAAACTGATTTGGAGGAAAATATGAAATTCATTAATCAAAAAATCAAACGAAATATGCTATTTCACTAATCAAATCAAAACAACGAAAATAATATTAGCATAGTGGAACATTTTTAATTTAGTTACTCTAAGTATTAAAAGCTGTTTGTAACACTCCAAATCATTATAGTTATCTGCGAAAGGTACCATAGATAACATAGCTAAGTACTCATTAAGATAAGAAACCTAATGCAAAAATGTCTGCGTAGAACATACCCATACCATTACTAGTTAAATATTTTCTTTACTTAGTGTTTTTTATAAATATGTGAAGTAGAAATACAAATTACAAAAAATTTTTATACATATGTACATACATTACTGAGATATAGGACCAGTTTTTGACAAGAAGAGTGCACCACTATGTATTGAAATAAATGCGGAACCAATGATGATAAAACATCATTTAAAAAAAGAAGGGAATTAGAAAAAATAATGTTTCAATACAATACGATAGTGTATCGTAACACAATAATTATACCCTTCTGAATTCACAGATCGAAAGAGTAATTTGCAAGTAGACCAATTTGATCAGTAGGTCAGATTAGAACTCACTTTATAATTTACTTTGATAAATTTGTATAACGCTATGAACATTAAAATGCGGTTTTATTACAATTTCCTCAATTTGTATCACGCTCTTTAGTTCGTTGGATAAGTTCACCATAAAATCTTACACATCCACTGAAATCTATTCCATGGCCATATAAACGACTAATGATGACACATTTATTTAAAACACAAGCTTTTAACTTCGGTGGTAAACTTTTTGAAAAACAATTCTCCAACTACAATAAAACATTAATCAAATGCCATGGAAATTTGGGACCAACTTATTTTGGCATTGAAATATGTTTCAGGTGACTTTTAGGATATGAAACATAATTTTGTAAAAGTTTAACGAGAAGCTCAGATAACTTAAAAAAATGCGTTTGACATTCATTGCACTAAAGATTTCCAAGATATTTAACTAAGAAATGAGGTCAATCCAGTGTCCAAATGTTTTTTTGGTTCACTGTACCTATAATGAAATGTAATAATTTTCTAAGCAAAACACAGTCTGTTTCATTTCACATCAATGTTTTTGAGCCAACACACACACAACAGCAACAACAATACCAATAACAATAAGCGTAAAAAAGCACAAAATCATGGTTGAAACATACGAGTTTGGTTGGGATCGAATTTTTCTAGAAAATAAAGTTAGGAAAACTTTTATTAAAACAATGGACGAGTATGAGTGTATGTGTGTTAAGGTTTGTAGAAATGTAAGAGTGGTTCTCTTAAGACAAAAAAAAATCATAAATTTTGTTAAAACTCCGACTTTTAATATAAGATTTAGAATTTCATCATTTTCCATATAAATAATTATTTCTGGAGAAATTGTGCCTTAACAATTTTTGTTGCGCTATCCATTTAGACTTTTGTGTTTTTACCTTTGGTTCTGCTATAGATTTTAAGTCTGTAAAATGTGGCATTAAAAAATTTTTCAAAATATACAGAATGAACTAAAAATAAAAATTTAAAATCTCTCACGAAAGTGCGGAGAAAAAATATTTTGTCTAAAATGAATCACCCTACTTGGTATTTATACATTCGAGTAAGAACATTGTCGTAGAAACAGCGGTAAAGTCATTTAGAAAAAATTAAATCCTTACATACATAGATACATACAACAGGTATATCACCACACACATAAATTAAAACCCATTACCGACTTCCTGTGGCTGGATTTGAAGCTTCAATAGCGAAACTTTGACAGTTTCATTGAAATTTAATTAAAAAATATTTTAGCAGACTGTTTTGTGTTCGTAATAAGTTTTGTTGTTGTTACTTCATAAGCATCTTGTTATTTTGTGAAATGGTGTTTTCTAAGTTTGCCCCCATTTCTTAACTAAGGATTGGAAAGTATTGATGTTCGAGTAGCTGAGTACTTTATTTTTGGTCGATATACTTTATTTCACTTGCGGTACGAAAACACTTAATGTTGAGTTCTTAATGATGCACATATGCTGTTTCTGCTCTATACTTATATCTATACTAAAATACTTTTTTTCTTAGAGCAACTTTTATTCAATAAGAACTACAGAAAATTATATCCACAGTTTGTAACTATTTGTAATTAAAAAAAATCGATATTATTGTAAATTTAGTTGGTAACTGGTACGTCATATTTATGTCTACAAATATTTGTATACACATATACATAGCCTCAACAAATCAATTTTGTTTGCTTTGAACGATTGAGAGCACTTAAATCTACTTTACAAGAACAACGTTTTGAAAATGGTCGGTCCATCTGGCTAATCATGTTTGCTGAATAAAAACACATTGATCGATTTATAAATTTACAAGAATATCGGTCTTAACTAACGACTGCTGGGTATTACTATTAAAAATAATTTTAATTGCAAATACTAACACAGTTGGACAAAAAAATATTTTATAATATATAAAAGTTAAGATATATATTTTTGGAAAAAACATTTAAGCTGATAAACTATGCTAGTCATGTCCAGCTCTACTCCACAAAACGATACTTTGGAGCCAAATAGTTTATGGCGAGGGGTATATTCAACTTAAACATAAGAGGTGCTGTTATCATAGTACATTCACACAGCACATGAAAAGTATTGAGAACGTAAACTTAAAATGAGAGAAGAAACCTTATCTGTGTAGCAAATTTGTGTATCAAATAATGAACTTTCCGAGTTATTGAGCGAAACTTTTTTTCAACGGCACCTCACAACCAGACCAAACACGATTCTGGTGGCAGACGCTTATTTCCATTATTTGCTCTTCTTAAGACTATCAATTGCAAAAAAAATTAAGTAGGAGGAAATGGCCTTGAAAAATTCAACGTTGTCTCCCGGACTAACTGGATATAGTGTAGCTATTTTTTGCCGCCTATTTCTTGTTTGCAAAGGAAATACTGACCATCCAGCAGCTTAAACTTAACAAAACAACAGACACACCTTCGCAATAGCATTAAATAAAAACAAATTTCAATGGTAAAATTTCTGTTCCCCTATTCGAAATCATTTGGAAAAAATAAAGCACTTCCAAAGAACGGCTTGAAGAATCCTTTATAAAAACTATTGTTGAATCGCTAGTTTGAGGTTATATTCAAAGGTATCGCGTTCAAAGCAAACTCGAGAAAATACTTTCCGTGTCATCCTAGAGCAAATATGCAAAGGGAAAGCATACCTATATATACATTACTACTGCAAATATCTTCTAAATGGTTAAAGTAATTGATTAACCACATGAGACCTTTTTCGTAGTTTTCCTTAAAATACTTCAATCTTTGACCTTGAATATCTTTCAAATGGTAAGATTAATGAAGAAAGTGTTTGAGATCATGTTTGTAGAGCGTTTAATTTCCTATAAGTATTGATAATGCAACTGTTTTAATAATTTATTGCTGGTAGGATATGACCATTTTAATATGATACAAAATTAAAAATGGAAAACAATAATGATCATAATCTTCCCGTTAATATTAAAAGCTCAGGTTTGTTAAGTACTTCCTAGAGGTACCTACGAACTAGTTTCCGTGTGTCGTATTCAATATAAAAATCATTTGATTTTTTTAACCCACCCTAATATACATACTCGTACATATAAATATAAAGTCGATTAAGAACGCACTTCAAAACAACTAACCTTGTTAAGGTACATCATGATCAGTTTAAATGTCTCTACGTCCACAACAGCATCTTCTCAACGCCAATCGGACCTGGCACTATGGTTAGGCAGAGTATCTTGGTGTATCCTTTTTGTTTTTATTAACCGTGCCGGATGATATGCTATGTAGCATGGTTGTTGAGAGCCATGATATCCAATGGGGATGACTCCAAGTCCAGCAGTACAGAAATATATCAACGTTATCATGTTCAATATTGGACTACGTTTTCTTACTGCGAAAACCAGAGCAATATCAACGAAAATGTTTCCCCATATTTTGAAATGAAGGGGGACAAAATAAGCATCAAAGGCGGCAGAAGATATGAAGTTTGTGCTCACATAAATATGTGAGCACAAACTTTTGTCAACTCCTGCTAGAGGTGAATATAAAGAATAATCACAATCTCGAATCACGAACTTTAAGTGGTTACCAAGCATACTTCTATCCCAACTGAGATTATGAAAAGACAATGGTTATGAATAGTTCCTGCCTGCCTATGAACTTATCGAAAACTTATCGATGCAGCGAAAAAAGCAGAACTTCGTGGCAACAAATAGTAGAAAATGATAAGTCAAAATAAGTAAGGATAATTTATTTAAGCCCATACGCAACCAAAAGAGTTTTAGGATATAAGAAGTAGTACTTAAATATTAGTTGAATTTTAAAATGAATCAGGTCTTACGTAAGCCCATATTATAATTCTCTTTTGATTACTATCACATAAGTTTGGCAAACCGAAAAATAAAATGATGTAAGCCGAAAGAGATACCATTGTTTCAACATAATTAATTCAAACTCATATTTACTTATGTGCAGATTGTTTCATTTATTATGCGGACCCACATACATATGAACAATATCCTCATCATAATCATTGTTGTGTTATGAAAAAATTTCAAGGAAATTGTTTCTGACCTAATAAGATAATTAATAATAATCCAATTTCCTATGGTAAAACGAAAAAAATCAACGTTAATAATATTTTTTTTTTTTTGACTTCTAGCATTATCTCTTCAGTACTCAGAAACCTCATTAACATTTATCTTTATTTAAGATGATTACTCAAGTATGGGTAGCGTATATTTGTGTCAGTTAATCACGAATTTATTTTTTATTATCTAATTATTTTGCAATGACTTTCTTTTCCATTAACAGCAAATCATTCATTTGTATCTTTTATGCATTCCAACTTTGTTTTTTTTGGAAATTTGTTAGAAATATAACATTTTATGATTTAATGCTTTATTCTGAAATCATTATTCCGTTTCAATTTTACTTCATTTATATTTTACGAGTTGTCTTTAAAAGTTATGCTGGCAAATTAATTGCGCTAAATTGAGGAGAAATTTGTGTTTTCAATGGCTACATTAAAACTCATCCCTTTGGAATAACTTTTGCGAGCTCACTGTTTCAAGCTATGAAATGACATTGTGCTATACACAAACTTTTGAGCTTCAAAGGTAATTTTTGGTTTTTCCTGCAGCATTAGTACTTTTTGACTAAACGATACACAAAAGAAAAAAATGTTTGGATTTTAAGTTGTCTTATTTCTTTTTTAACATAATTATCACATTATAAAGGGTGTTTTTTTTAGAGGTTTGTTTTTCGAATAGAGATAAAACTGGCATTTTATGGTCAAATCTGGCAATTCTAATGTCATTTATATTCAGTTTGGTTTGCCATTTCATCGTGAACAGGTTGACAAAAGAACAACGCTTGCAAATCGTGCAAATTTATTTCGAAAATAATGGTTCAGTTCGCGAAGTTTACCCCAAGCTCCGTCCATTTTATGGTCGACATAATCGTCCATCAGAGCAATTAATTCGGTTAACCATGGATCGTTTTCGCACTACGTTTACTCTATGTGATAATACGCATCCGCAGAGACGTCGAACAGTGCGCACCGAAGAAACAATTGCCGCTGTATAGCAAAATGTTGAAGAGGACCCGAATGAATCGATTCGCCACCGTGCACAGCAATTGGAGCTTTGTCCATCAACTTTATGGAAGATTTTGCGCAAAGATCTTGGCTTGTGACCTTACAAGATCCAGCTTGTGCAAGAATTAAAGCCGCGAGACCATGCAATGCGTCGTGATTTTGGTGTATGGGCCGAAAATGAGATTGATCTCGATGCTGATTTTCATCGCAAAATTTTGTTCAGTGATGAGGCTCATTTTTGGTTGAATGGCTACGTCAACAAGCAAAATTGCCGCATTTGGAGTGAAGAAAATCCACATGAGACCCTTGAGACGCCATTACATCCACAAAAACTGACTGTTTGGTGTGCTCTATGGGCTGGTGGAGTCATTGGGCCATACTTCTTCTGAAATAATGCTGGAGAGTCAGTTACCGTTAATGGAGACCGGTATAGAGCCATGATAACCGACTATTTTGCTCCCGAATTGGATGGCATGAATGTGGATGAGTTGTGGTTCCAACAAGACGGCGCTACATGCCACACAGCGCACGCCACAATCGATTTATTGAAGGAAACATTCGATGAGCGCATAATTTCGCGGAATGGACCTGTCAATTGGCCACCAATATCGTGTGATTTGACACCATTGGATTATTTTCTTTGGGGATATGTTAAGTCGCTCGTCTACGCCAACAAACCAGAAACGTTAGGGGACTTGGAAGCCAACATTCGTGGCGTTATTGCCGACATACGGCCCCATATGCTCGAAAAAGTGGTTCAAAATTGGACCTGTAGAATTGGCTTTATTCGAGCCAGCCGCGGCGGCCACATGCCCGAAATCATATTTAAACATTAATGGCATAAAATTATCCTTCCAATAAAGCCAAATTGATGGACATTAAAACGATTTTCTTGTGTTTTATTTCAATTCAAAGCTCTATACCTCTAAAAAAAACAACCTTTATCATTTATTCAACTTTTAACTCTGCTTTGTTCTGCGAATGTATTTAATTTGTAGTTGGAATTTACTTTTTGTAGCTTTTTAACGCTTTTCGAATTTTCAAAGCTCATGTGATATTTTTCGAAACCTTTCAACACATTTGAAATTAATCAATATTTAAGTCTTCCTGCTTTTTTCGATACCCTTAGAGTCTTGTGGGCTTTCCAATGTCGGTTTCGATTCGTTTTGATATTTCTTTCCGACTTTTTCATGCAGGTCGATACCATTTGAATGTTTTGATATCGATACTTATAAGTTTTTTCCTTATTTTGATTCTATTTCTACTTTATAATAATTTTCAGATTATTTCTCTATAAAGTTGGATACTCCTTGACTTTTTGCAAATATTCGATATTTGACTTCAATCAATTTTTTCGTTCCCATTCGATACATTTCGGTTTTAGTTAGCTATTTTGATAATTTTCTTTACCGTTAGAAAATTGATAATACTTTAAAAATTCATTTGACTTTTAGATACTTCCTTACTATTCGATACCTTCCGAGCTTTAGCCACTTCATTAATATTTTGTAGCACTATTTCACAATTTAAGACTTTCATAAACTTTTTCGACTGTCAGAATGTTTTTTGATACTTTCTAACTGCTATTGACTTCTCGATACTTTTGGACTTACATATATCGGTTTCTTTTTTAAATACTTATGCTATCGATGTGATTTACATACTACGGTTGTAAAAAAATATGTTAAACTTAAAAGTTTTCTTTTGCTATATATTTTCTGCAAAGTTTATGCTGGTGTGGTGTAAAAAAAATACAAAAGAAGCTTGGTAGTTAACTTGCTCAAAATTTTCCCATCTAATACAAATTCTAAAATGATAAAAACATGAGCTATAACTTTCATGGCTACAAAGATATTGCTATTTTAGCGGCTAAGTGGCTTTTTGTACGAAACATAAATTTCAAACAAAATCACGTCGATTTTGAATTTTATTGAGGAATGATGTATGCAAAATCTCAATTACGTCAGGTGTACAACAACAGCTGCCCTAACCGTAATTATGTAATATAATTTTATGATCTTGTGCAACAGCTCATTTCAACGTCTACCTGTAGTGTGTGCACAGAATGTGGTAGGCGCCTTAAAATATTGTCAAGTGTTAAAAAATTCAATTCATGATTCCGAAATGTTTTAGGTAGAAAGTTTCCATTGCCTACAACTTGGGTGTTGGCAAAATCAAAAACAACAAAAATGTCCTAAGCCAAAGTCGAACATAATGGAATAACCTAAAACTATTCGATGGTAACTATACCCCAAAGTATTTTCTGTTCAATTAATTTTCTGTTTCTTCAAAAACTTTCTGCTGTAGGGTGCATGATGGTTTAAGATTTTTGATTCACACCTTTGTTTAGTGTATATAATAGTGATTGCATTTTCGGCACATTTGTACTTTTTTCAGTACCTTAGAGCCCTGAAAAAAAAGTCGTCAGTACATTCGACAGGTTTTCAGTATATGTAGTAAATTTGGCGAATAGTGCATTTCAACTACATGTTCGGTACATTTGGACAACCTTTTTTTTTGAAAAAAATGGAAATCAAGTAATCAAAAATTGTAGATTTTGTAATATTAAATGTGAAATATATCTGATATTGATAGGGTTTCTGAGATGGCAATACTGAGGAACTTTTTTTTTTGTTATAAGTATTTTTTTCGCATATATTAGTAAAATTGAACATCTCGCTTTCTCGCAAAACCAAAATGCCCTGACTGCTAAATAATTTGTGTGCTGAACAAACTGTAAAAATTTTAGTCCAAATGATTTTGAATGGTCGTAATAACTTTCTGGAAATTTTAAAATTTGAATTTGATTTTTTAAAATCTTAAAAAAATTCAACTTTTTTTGGAGATGGGTGTTCTTAACTTTTTTTTTTGATATTCTAGAAAGAAAGCTTAAGTTTTTTTTACTTGTAATACAGTTAAAGTCATTGTCAATGAGATTATCAACGAGTTGATGTATAAAACGATAGCGGAAATTGAATTCGATCTCTCTTCTTCACAATTCAAATTGAAAATCCCGAAAACTCTGGATAAAAAACACGAGAACTTAAGGCTGATTAAACTGATTTTTGAGATGACTGTTCAAGTGCCATAAGCTTTGGTGCGAGTCTAGCCATCTGCTAACATAGCCAGATATAGAAAAATCGATCAAGTGTCTCGTGAAAAGTAACCTGTAAGGTAAATTACAAATGAAGGGTTCATTGCAAATACATAATATGCCACATTATATGAAACATCGATATTTTATGTTCATTCTGTTACCTGTCACCAAAGCTACAAGCACTAAAAATTTTAACTGATTACGGATAATGACTTAATGAACTGGCCAATCATTCTATCGATGTCTACAATTTAATTTTATTATGGAATTATTATATATATGTACATATAAAACTTTAAATGTGATTTATTAAATTTTTTGATTTTGTGGCTTATCTTTTTACAATAAGCCCTTCAAGCATAAAATATTAAGTATAAAAAAAAGCACATTTTCTTATCCCATTTACGCATCCATCAGTGGCGTCGATTCAGCAAAACCTTGGAGGTGGGGGGGGGGGGCGGCAAGAACTAAAATTCCACCACTATTACATTTATTGAATTAATGTATTGAAAAATAACTAGTATCAGATCCTTGGGGGGGGGGGACATTGCAATCCCAAGCCCTACCGAATTGACGCCACTGCGATCAATAGAAGCCTATGAACGAACACAAAACTGTTTGGGGGGAAGAAGATATCAGTGTGCCGAATGATTCACATAATTTGTCCCGTTGAGATGCTCAATTTGAAACATATCGGCAGCGGTCGAATATCCTGGTGTTTCCAAGAACCCCTACTCCAGTAGAGAAGTTTTTTTTGCGATCAGTAAGATTTAAACTTCAGAAAAGCCACAGCAATAAATAAATACTTTGGAATAGAAGATCTTCGTTAAACATAATTTGCATTTTGACTTCGTTGAATTTTTTTAAGCAAAAGTTTTGCGAAAAACACGAGTTAGTAGACTGCGATTTTGAGTGCAAGTCGAGTTATAGACATACCCAACTAAATAGCACATCACATGCATACCTATATAAATTTAATTTAATTCTTTTTATTATAGTCCTTGCTGTTTCTGCGACTATGTACGTGTAGCCAAAATTTCTGTTTCAAAGGTTTCCATATTTAAATTTTGATTATTAACTTCATATCAATTCCAATGTTTCTTTATTTTTTCCTATATATTTCTACCAGTATTTTTATAACTATTAGCATCTCTATACAAGACAGGCGAAACATATAAAACTCGGTAGTAAAATGTCGACGGCAGTCTAGGGAATATATATGTTTAAATATATGATTCAATATGAAAAACATCGCAAATTTTTCAGGTTTCGAGTGCTCAATTTTGAGCACATTTCTTCCGCTGGTTTGTCTCAATCTGTGTCTCTATTTTTCATATCCAATTACGACCATAAAGCTTACTATATTTTGTATTGGCGGTATCATTTTATTCTCTTGAAACTTGTTTTTATTTGAACATATCACATCCACTAGTCGTGATAATTTTTATTGGAGATAAAGACTAACCGTCTAAAAAATAAGACTGAAAAACTTAATCAAAATTTATTCCGTAATTTTGGCAAAATGCGTATGCGTAATGTATAGGTATATTATTAGACTTTACTCGAATAATAAAGTGAGTGCTTCGATTTCGTCTCGAAATTGAAGATATTTTGGAATATTGTTTTTACCACGTCAACGATGGATAACACTTGTAAGTACACACCTTTAACAATCAAATATCACTATTATAGCCGAAATCAGATGACTAAATCTTTAAGTAATGCAGAAGCACATTGGATTTGAAATTGAGATACAATTTGAGATTTTACAATGGAATTTCATATTTTTCAATAATATCACTTCTCTTGAAAGAAGAAATGTTAACACCTGATGATGAAACATTAAAAATCACATGCTCATTTTTTATTTCGTCATCAGGTCATGGCTTTGTTCATATTCAAGGACTGGAAAATTCTGCGAATGTAGGAAGTCCTCATATGTTATAGACTACAAAAATCACAGCGGATGTATGTTTCAAATTTCAAAATTTGTAGTACGGTGTAATTTATCATTTGTTCTATGAAGCACTTATGCACATTCCTCTCCTCATATCCTTGCATCGCAATATTTGCACAAATTATCAATTATTTTATTTATTTCACGCTCAATATGTTATAAAAAAGAAGCAAATTATTCCAATCGGCATCTTACTAATTAATTGGAATCCAACTATTTCATTGGACGCTAATTATTTAATCGGTATCCAATTGAAATCCTAAATTTTTACTATAATTGCCAAAAGGTATTTTGCTGTTGCCATTAACTTTTGTGCATTGGGAATGTCTTATTAACATACTAAATTCATAGTTTCCCCAAAAGGATATTTTAAATAGAGCGAAATATTAATTTAAACTACTGAGAATTAAACGTTTGCAATATATTCTGAGAATACTTTTGAGAAACTCTTGTATTTCATCCAGGACACCACATTTACCTGCTCTTCAGTAAAAAGGAACAAACGAAAGAACGCGAAAGGACTCTTGCCTGTAATTTAAATTGACTCGAGGTGTTCCTGCACTAGTTAGCATACACTAAAAGGACTCCGGGGTATGGAGTAGCAGCAGGCGAGTTTTTCATTTCACTAACCGTTAACGCGTTCGACGTTCGTTTGGGCAGCACCGAAAGCCACCAGTAGGTACTTGTCGTGGAAGGTACTCGTTTTTCTTTTGCCAGACATGCGTTGAAGTATTTTATTTGCATTGCAAATATCTGGTGGATTCTAAGTGAGTGGGATTATCACTGTGATTGCTGCTGCTGCTCTTCCTCTATCTCTTGTCATCCTGCTGCGCACTACACTGGCAGCATCGTGATGGTGATGAACTGCAGTTTAGATGAAGATAAAACATCGCATGAATAATCCTGACAAATTACATGCTGTAAGGCAGCAAAGTATTTAAAGCAAGTAATTGCAAAGCGAATTTTAGCAAAAACGCTACTTGGAGAAGCTGAAAGGACGTGGTGCACAATTAATGAATGAACGATTTTTTTTTTTTTTTTGTTTGAAATTTATGAAAATTAATATTTTGGTATTTTAGCGTAAATGATTCTGCTTTGTATAATAACAATGAACCATGCTGAAAAATTGACAACTCACAGGCCATCGAGGTTGACCCATTTATTATGAGTTGGGGTTGTTCATAGCAAAAATTTAATAAAAAATAATTTATCTTCCAGCAGAACTGAAACTTATGACAAATAGTCTTTATTCAATAGCTGAAGTCAAAAGACTTCATGGCATACCAGAGTTCTTTTGGTGGGTAGTCTGCCGCGAACACAAAGTATTTAATACTGATATCCGAAGTACATTAGGGTGGCTTGCAAAAAAATTTTGTTGAAGCAAAAAATTTGAAAACAATTTTACAGAATTTGAAATGGAAGCGTTAAAATTTCCAACTTTTTCGAGTATTAACAGGAATATATTACAGTCTTATGGAATAATCTCGGCAATAACACATGATTCGGCTCAAAACGGTTAGACATGTCATAAATTTAAGTATTTTCAAATAGAGCCTGCTGCTTTTTCATAGTCTTTATCGGAAGTTGCATAATGTATGACCGAAAAATTTTTTTCGTTTTGTTGCTTTATGACAGCGGTGGGCATGGAAATCTAGCAAAAGTGCCCAACAAAAAATCAAGCAACAAAAAACGATTTTTTAAAGTTTTTTTGCTTTCATTTCAAAACTCGCTAACAGCACAAAAAAACCAATTTGCACTACCAACCAAATCAATTGCTACATTCGTCGAGACACAATGCGGCACCGTCGCTAATATCTTTGCGTGTGCGTCGATAGAATTGAAGTTGTGCGAATTGATTTTTGGTTGCTTGTACGTCGAAAAACGGTTCGGGCCATGAGTGCGGAAAGTGCTACTACGTGCCCATCGCTGCTTTAAGGTAACCACAAAACTCTGTTCTAAATAGGTTGCGATTTATACATGAGAACTTTTTGACACGTCATTGGCCGTGTTACATTTCCGAAACTCATTGACGATGGGTTAGGCAAAGAAAACATTATCTTTATACCCTTTTAAAGAAATCTCCAAAAAATTTGAATATGATCTATTCCACATCAAAAAATATCTTCCACACGTTTGAAATGAGCCTGATTTGATTAGTTCCAAAAGTTGAAATAAATGATTTTTAAGGGACTGAGCTTTTCGTTGGAAAGGTATTGTTAAGTACTTTTATAGGAATAAAAATACCAAAACTGTTTGGCATAGTGGTCGAATCTAAGTAGTCGACATATCTCTACCAAAATTAATATATATTTTGTTGGAGAGATCCGATCTACAAATAAAACCTGCATATTTTTGTATGTATCTTTATCCCATCTTACAACCATGGCTCTAAAAACATCCGTGAGTCTTCAGAAGAAATCGAAAGAGTTATATTAAATCAATAGGAGAAGGAGTTCGGTAGTCAGAGGATAAAAATGCGTGGCACGTCACATACAAATTACATTGAACGCTATACATGGGTTAGGTTCCAAGCAACAGTTGTGAATTTTTCTCATGGACAGTTTTATACTAAGCACTTTACAAAATATGAATGGGACTGAACAACGGGGCTTGAGACACCCAAAATATCAAAAAAAACATTAAGTGAGCTATATCTTGGCATATATGGCAGCTACAGTTCTGAAATATTGATACATTGATCTATATTATTTGTACTTTGAAAAATATGTTTAGAATTGAATAACGGGACGGTGCAACTCACATACAAAAAACATTTCAAACGCCATTTCTGGGTATCTATTGCAATTGAGAATTAATGCTCTCAGTGACGTATCCAGTATTTTATTTCGGGGGGGGGTTGTGGATTTGAGATTTTTTCTACGTAGTGTATATTCTTTGCAAAATCGTTTCTATATAGTGTCCGTCAAAATATTTCGGGGGGGGGGCGGGGGTTCTATCCCCTAGAATCCCCCCTAGATACAGCCTTGAATACTCTTAAGCTTTTGAAAAATTAAAGTTTTATTTAGAGCTTAAGTTATTTTGAACCACCCGAATCAAGCGTACTTCTCTTTGAAAGAGTCTGCTGGAAATTGTTTTATGTTGAACAACATGAAATCTTTTGTGAACTTGCACTTTTACTGCGAATATTGATGAAAATAAAATAACAGCAAAATCACAGTAGCATAATTGGAAACTCTCCTTTGGCGTTGGTCCCCATCAGGGCCGGGCTTGGATTTTTTTGAAGTGCAGGCCCAAAAATATTTACTGCCTTCACAAGAACAAATTTTGCATGTGGTAAGCTTGAGAAACAGAAAAAGTCATCAATCCTTCAAAAATATTTATTGGCCCATTGGAAAGAAGTTTGCAATTCAGCCCAGTGTCTGTAGGGGTTTTTTTTTTGAAGAACACAAAGTTTCTAAAATTAAATATTGAAACATTTACCGATTATTGTCTGCTACTTTTTAAATTTTGCAACATATTTTCCCAAAACACGTGATTATGAGACTTATAAGCTTATGAAAAAAAGTTGATGGAACTTAGGGTGATGGCTTATCTATAAGAAAATATAGGATAAGAAGAGTCAGATTTTGCTCATACGATCCAATCTAATGTCATTCGTGTTATAAAAGAAAGTTAGTGTTATATCTCCGGTTAGGGAAATGAGTCGACATACGCCTAAAAAACGTTGGGAAACAATGCAAATTCAAGCTTGGATGAAGATGAGCATTTTACCGGAAAAAAATCTTTTCTGAGATAGCTCATTTCCACCTCTGTGGTGTAAATAAACGAAATTGTCGCATCTGCGGCACAGAAAATCCACACGTGATTGTGGTTTCTGGGTATCATTGAGCCAATTAACTTCTTTGGTGTGGTTTCTGAACGCTACCGATTATGAACTTAAGTAGATAACATTTGGTTTCAACAGTATGGCGCCCCGTATCACACAAGCCATGCAACTATCGACCTTTTGAGTTGGAACTTTGAAAATCGGGTTATTAGCCGTTTTGGTGATATCAATTGGCCACTACGCAGCTGTGATTTGACACTATAATTTGCAGAGAGCCGAAAAGCTAAGTTTTACGTTAACTACCCAGTAATGATTGAGGTTATTAAGAACGAAATTTGCGCAGCCATCGGTAAAATGGAGCTACTAACAGTCAAAAATTGTAATGAGCAATTAGGTGCATGGTATGGGCTACTAAAAGGTCTAATGAGAAAGCTATTTGAATGAAATAATATTCCATAACGAACCGGAGGAATTGTAATTTTGAATAAAAAAAATCGCATTGAAAAAATATGATTCGTTTTTATTCATAGCAAAATCAAATACCAAATTAAAAATGGTCCACCCTATAAAAGCTCTCAGGCATGACTGCAGGAATTTGCATAGCGAACACTCGCGAGCACAGTTATAACAAACTCCACTGCTTCTGACTCATAAAACTACTTACACTGTGAACTGCCCGAAATGAGCTTTGCCTACATGATGCCTCGTCCCGGCCACAAGTAAACGAATTTATATTGCATACATTTGGAAGCTCAGATGTAGCAGAAGAAGCGTCCACTCTTCAGCTCAGCAGAGCTACTACTTTCCACTCTACCATTTATCTGTTTTCCTTGGGTGACTTTAGTTCAATTGCAGCTGCTTTGAATGACGCGCTGGTTGCATGTGGAGAGGCAGTCGATTTTCTCTTAATTTTAAGCCGGTCCATAAAATACGTCATGTTATATTTTCCAACTGACCGTAACGGGAACTGACGGAAAAGGTTAGCATAATGATTACTTTATCAATTTAAAGATAGAAAAATTTATTCAGTACGATAGGTAAACCTTAAGAAAATCTTGATTTAAAATAAATTTAAAAAAAACAAATCCTTCTTTACGTGATTGTCGGTGGAACTTTGTTGTAGAAGAAAGCGAAAGGTAACCACCAACTTTAACACCATCAAATAAATAAATAATTCGATTCTATTTAAGTTTTGTCGCCACTTTAAATTTGCCGCTGCAGGCCCCGGCCATTTTGAAGGTACCCTAAATCCAGCACTGGTCCTTACCATTTAAAGTATATAAAATCGCCTTTAAGGATTACATAAAAAATATCTATTAAATCTATTTTTTTTTTTTCATTTTATTCCTGCTGTTTGTTTCTGTTGCTACTTTTTTCAAGTAAAGCGATAAATTTTTTTTATGCCATAAACAAAGCCGGAAGTGATTTTTGTTTTCTTTTTTTATGTTGTAGTTGTTGTCAACGGAAACAGAAAATCAAATTTGTAGGGGCTATGCGCACCCACATCCAGAGGCAAAAACAAAATCACCGAATTTATGTTCCAACTCTGAAAATTTAAAAATGAGATTTGCGTTAAGTATTTTTTTATGTTTGCGGCGCATCCCTGTATTTTCCCGACTGGCAAATGTTTAATGTTGGCATTTTTTTTTTTTTTTGCTTTGAGGAAATTCTATCGAATAACTAATTTATTTTTGAGGTCATTGTGCCTAGGGTCGTTTTTGTTTTGTATGAGTATTTTTTTAGTACTTTGTTTATTTTTGAGCTGTGATTTTTTTTATTCAATTAAGTAGGTAGATGTGAAATCGATGGATGATGATTGGCAGATTAAAACCCAAATTTAATTGACTGGCAGAAAGTTGCAACATTTTTTTTTTTGAGATAATTATGTTTTTAATGTAGTCGTTAGAAAATGAAAAAATGTATATAGGGAAAACTGCTTTTGGGTCGTTGAAACATCAAGTTAGAGTACGTTTCTGATAATATATAACAGCAATATTTGCAATGCATGAAACGAAATTAGGTTTTAAGAAATTTGCGGTGTTACAGATATATTCTTTTTTGAAATAAGAAGCCTTATGAAGCAACTCTGAGCTATGATAAAATTAGAAAATTTTATTGAAACATTTTAGGTGGTAGTAGGATTAAAAAACTCAATCGACCTAGTTAAAATACAGGTCATCTCTATAATGAAAGCAGAAATGCAGGGGACTTTAGTACTTATGGAAATCGATGCCTGTCATTCCGGATATTTTTCGAAACTTAGCCAAAAGTAAAATCCGGTTCTAATTTAACAAAAATCGCAGTAATGTAGCCGCGTCTTAAAATCGTTGCAGAAACTTAGCAAAAAATAAAATCGGTTTTAAAGTAAAAATCACAACAAAGTAGTCCCAGTTTCAAATCGCCATATCAGATTTAGAGCTATATTTTCAAAACTTGCACAATTTTAAAACAGGCATATAAGGTAAAATCTTCAACCAAAGAATTACATATGATCTGAAAATTTATTTATTACTAACTTTTAATTTTTTTCTGAACGAATCACGGTCACGGTTTAAAAAAACTCGCCTTAAATTCGAAAATTGAAATTACTTAGGTTACACTCTGATTTATTGTAAGACTGTTCAAAACGAAATATTTTTGCATAAATGTTAACCAAGACTCGCTCCATGGTTTTCTCCAAAAAGCAGCTATTTTTGTACCTTTCACTCAGTTACATAGAAGGAGGCGCGCCAGATATTAAAAAGTAACTTTTAATCAATGTCTTCTCCGGAATTCACATATCCATCGAGAAAATGAAGGATATTAATTTGATGAAATTTAGTCCACTGATTTATAATTCAATCGAAGCTGGTCCACACAAACTTCAATATAATTAAAGATAATTCCCATATGTATGGCGTAGTATTACAACGATTTTTAATACTATTCTGATTACATTTAATACTTTTGAATAGATTACAAAATTTCGTAATAATTTTATATTAAATTTTAATACAATTCAAACATAAAAACGATATTTTATACCATTTGGAATCAATTTGATGCTATCGTTGGTATTATATTTTATTTTTAAACAATGCTGTATTATATTTTAATACTTTCTTAATTAAATTACAAAAAAAATTATGGGGTTCGAACCTGGTTCCCTTTCAATACAATAGTTGCATGCGCAGTTTAACAACATCAGCCAACGTAGTATTATTTTTTGGTTGGCTAAAAGTATACAAAAATTATCAATTGACGGAAACTATTTAAGTTTTATTCGATCGCAGTCGATCTACAGTAGCTCCTTTAAAGTTTTAAGGACGCAACACAAATAAATACATAACCACTTTAATTGATACATAGCAGCATTATATTTAGTAGAAAATGATGATATCGTAAAAAAATTATTTTTAAAACTTAATAAAAATGAGTATTAAATTTTAATACAAATTTGTATTAAAAATTAATTTTAACATTTAGGCAGTATTTAATTTTAATACAATTCTTGCAAAGACACTTCTTGCTTTGTTGATCTTGCCATTACGTAGTAGAACGTTAGCAAAGTAGTAGAAAGATATATTGATGCTTATGCTGTTCCCGTATATACATAATTGTGGATAACTTTTGTGCTAGCTCAAAAATTTTATCATTTTCAAAACGGTAGTCAGCCATTTCGGGAATTTCTACTGAGAATTCCTTCAAGTTATTCGACGGAAGTCGCTTTGTTTCCAAATGGATTCGAAAATGGTCGGAACTAGTTCAACAATTGAAATTTGGTTGACTTTTAACGCTTCGGCAGCGTTATCTTGAAATAGACGATACATACATATCTAAAGATATTTGCTTGTAGTGTTGTCACCACTTCTGTTTTTAAATCATCAGTATTTTTGGGATTCAGTACGATAGTGAAATGTTCATACTATCTATCTACTTGCGTTGATTCTGGGATGCATTCAATTGACGAGATACAGCACCCAAGATCATTGTCTACTAAACGCTCAATACGAAGTTTCCGTGTGGAGATTATCATACTGTTCTACAATAACCAACTTTTTGTTGCAATCATGAAAAATTTCTACATATTCTGAAAACAGACGATCAAAAAAAAAAAAAAAATACGTATCTTGTGGATTTTCTTCAGCACGTCAGAATTTTTTTTAATTGATATTTGAAATTTTTGTATGATTCAAGTTTTTTATGATCACAGCTATTGCTTTTAAATGACGAAATAACGCTATAAAATATAAAAGAGCGAACCGATTTTAATGAATGAAGGCTTTTTGAATCATTAATTTTTCTTTTATTGTTAGTGTTTATATTATATTTAATTACACAGATCGACAATCCTCAGTATCTAAGCCCAAATATTTTTTTTTCGAATGTTTTCAGCGCGCTGAATTTGCATTCAAGTTCAGAATTTCTGTGATGGTTTAGGTTTTTGAGATATTCTAACCTAAAGTTTTTCAAGGTATTTCAGCTTGGCTTACATTGGCTTATAATTTATATTTATTAAACCTTTAATTGGATCCATAAAAACTACTCTTTCTCTTCAAAATACACTTTGAACTATGCCAGTATATTGATATATATCTTTTTCTCCGAAATATCGTTTCCGCTTAGTGATACTTAATTTAATTTCTAAAGAGAACTTGTATAATATTCGTAGGTGAGATATTTTGATTGCAGTACGACAGCGTATCTAGGGAAGATAAAGTGGTTAGGAAAGTCAAATTTTCAGTACCTTGGTAATTTGTTTTCATTGTTATTTATTGGTATTTCCTATTTTTTAATTCATAAGCAAAAATCCTAGAAAATCATAGAAGTGACAAAGTCTTAATTTTTCAGATTTTATCTACTATTTTGATACCTTACGACTTTTTTCGATATCATTTCGAATTTTTCGATGCTTTTTGACTTCTTCAATAATTTTCAACGTTATCTTTTTCTGAAAGCTTTCAAAAACAATTGACTATTTTAAAATGGTCGAAATTCTTCAATACTCTGCAAATTTTGTCAGCGTATGTTGATGTTAATGGATTTTTCGACACTTATCAATTTTTTCGATACTATTCCGAATTGTCGAACTTCGATATGTAAAATTAAGTCAATGTCTTTCAAAATAAGTGTAAGAAAAAGTTGATCCAAGCATAGGAAAGTGTTGAAAATTATGCAAAGAGTCAACAAAAGTTTAGCAAACTATTGTAAAAAGGGATTTAGAAAATAAAAAATAATAAAGTCAGAATGCATCGAAAACTTTCAAAAATTTCGAGAAGTATCGAATAGTGGAAAAACGTGCAAACAAGTACAGGTAGTCCCCGACTTACGACCAAGATAGGTTCCTAGTCATCGGTCGTAAGTCGATTAAGTCGTAAGTCGAGTTTCATAAAAAATAACTAAAGCAAAATATTACATACATACTCTACTACTAGTTCCAGCCATTTTTGGGATGATATAAAATTATTCACTTAAACAAACGTATTATTTGTACTGAAATAAATCGAATCCTTGTACATACTACTGTTTTTTTTAAAATTTTTTCTCATATACATATTTTAGGGACTCCCCGAAACTATTTTAAGCATTTTCTATGAAAAAAATTGAAAAAAAAATTGGTCGTAAGTGCGAATAGTCGTAAGTCGAACGGTCGTAAGTCGGGGACTACCTGTACTCATGACATACCTCAATTGAAAGGCAGCAACTTTTTCAGGATTTCAACTCGCGTATGGTAACGTATCAACAACTGACATAAACATATTTTTTCATCTTCATCAAAAAGTAAAAAATAATTCGACTTTGTTTTTGATTCCTGAGAAATTTTGCAACATATTTTTTTCCCCAAATATTTTGCCTACTTCTTATGTAGAAATATAGGCAGTCAGTCATATTCCAGCTAACTTTGTATGCAGAGGTGTATACAAACTGTTTATACAGCAACCATCTAATCTATATTCAGAGTGCCAAACGGATCCGATTCGAAACGGGTCCGCTTCTTCGTAATCCGGAATCCGTTACGGATCCGGTTTATTTACAAAAAGCGAGTCGGGAACGGATCCGTTCTATTTACAAAAAACGAGTCCTGAACGGATCCGTTCTATTTAAAAAAAACGAGTCCGGAACGGATCCGTACTATTTACAAAAAACGAGTCTGGAACGGATCCGTTCTATTTACAACCAAAAAACGAATCCGGAACTAATCCATATATGAAGTCCGTTCCCAGTTCGAGACGGATCTATCGAACCATAAAAAACGAGTCCGGCTCGCATCCGCTTTATTAAAAAAAACCGTAACGTCCGTAACGGATACGTTTGATATAAAAAAAACGAGTCCGTAACGGATACGTTTGATATAAAAAAAACGAGTCCGTAACGGATCCGTATATGAAGTCGGTTGCAAGTTCGAGAAGGATCCGTCAATGCATAAGAAAACGAAATCCACCCTGACGGATTCTTAGCGGATCCGAAACGGATTCGCGTCCGTATTTATGCACAATGGTTGTTTACAAAAATGTACATATGTATGTTCCGTGTAAGATTTTATACCATACCATAACAATTGGTGAGTTGTTGTGCCTGCAGACAGGAAGGTTTCTGAAAAAAAAAAGTGGGTGCAGTACCTCCCATCCTGCGATGCTTAGTAAAATTAAATTATATCCGTTAACATAAGAAAAATGCATATTCACACCATAGGTTGGTTGGGTTTTCGAGAAGGCTTAAGTATTTTTTTTTTGGATCCGGTAGGTGGCGTTGGGATTGAGACATCTTATAAAATTTGTGTATCTCCGTAACCATAAAATATGCCATAACCATATTAACAGAATAGGTTGGTTAGGTGCTCGATAAGGTCCCTTTAGACGTAGCAGATGGCGCTGGGGTTGAGATATGTAAAGCAAATTATAAGTATTTGCAACCATAAGACATATTTACATCACATCACAGTGAGTGGGTACTCGAGAAACCTCTTGTGATTTTTAGATCAGGTAGATGTAAAACATATTACAATTTAGAATACATATACGGGAGGGCAGAACAATGTCTGCCGGGTCAGCTAATCGTTTTATAAAAATAAGCTAGACTTGTGAGTCTTACCTACTGCCTACAAAGAGTGTTATGTTCAAAGCTGTTGCTCCAAACATATTTGCAGCTGGATATATAAAATTTAATGCTCAAACAATTAAAAACAATGCATTTTGCATTTCCAAAGGAATATTTATTCACAAATCTTAAAGTATTCTTTAAGCCACAATAATAAAGTTCCTTACGTATTGCAAATGTAATCAGTTTCTTAAAGTTCAATTTATGCATTGCTGTCAGTTTATTTGTCCAACCGCATGCTATGAAATACAAAAAAACAAATAGAAATTCCCAAAATGTTTGGGTTTTAGCAATTCTCTTTCATCTTTTGATATCAACAAATGAAAAGCATGTTTACTAAGTATAACGAGTATTCCCAGATGTCAATTCTTATCTGGTCGGTAAGTCCATCGTCATTATTATTTTCATCCATTTAAGCATTTCTGCAGTCATCGTTATTACGAAAATCTGTGTATTTGCGGTGAGATACACAAGTGAAAAAGTCAATATCTTGGTAGATTTGTATGGTTGGGTAATTTACCCGCCGCAGCCTGTTGCAAGGACAACAACTTAAGTTGTGCTGATATCAAAAGTTTACAAACAAAATGAATACTATGAAGAAACAAATTAAATAACAATTTTATTTTCGATTTAATTTACACAATAATTTTTAAGAGAAATTTCAATGTAAATTAGTTTTCAACTGTTTGATTTATATGAGCAACTATGAACTTTAGGGTGGTTCCTAGCAACTGACTTTAGAATAAAGTCACATCGCCACCAAAATTGTTCAACTTGATGATAGATAAATGATCATGAAATTTTTTGTTAATTGGACATGGAGAAGATGTGCCACATCTGAGTAGGAATTTGAGAAAGCCAATAAAAGCAACTTCTATGTTTAACAGAAAGTAAATGGGGCCAGCTTTTCGGCACAAAGATTTTAGCAATTTTCTTTACGATTGAGGTCGGGATCCACTCTTGTGTACATGCAAATACTAATTCCAAATTTCTTGGTATTTCTTAATTCACACTAATAAAGTCAGATGAACTTAATTAAAAACATGATTTAAAATATTTTAATAAAGATATAAATTTCCTATTGGTAGAGCAGAGATAGGCAAAAACAGAAGTGATAACGCTTTTATGGAGTTAATTTGGGAAGCAGCATGCCTTACCAATTACTCTAAGAATTAAATTTTTACATGAAATAACCAAAAACAGAACGTCCAGAAGGCAGAATAATGTGCCTTTGACTCATGTGAAAGTTGATATTTTAAATATATTACATTCAATATCGGTTGAAAAATGATGTAAGTAAACAGTTATTTTTCAATGTCAAGCAAATTGAAGTTGTCACAAAACTTCCATAAACTAAATGAGAACTATTAAAAGAAACCAATCTTGGAAACCTTTTAAAAAAGCATGAGAAACAAAATATTTCATTGGAAAGTCTGAATCTTCTTTTACCCTACACGGTGAGCATACATACTTTGTCATTCCGTTTTTATCGCATAGAAAGGGGTGTGGCTGGTGAAGAAAAGTATATATGGAACGAAATGCGGCAAGCAACCAAAAAATTCGACCGAGTGCTCATTTTAAAGCTTAAAGCGTCTTATTTAATATGCCGAGTGCGCCTTTGGAAAATCCAATATGTCGGCTGCAATATGGGGGCCGGAAGCCGGAGAAAAATCGAGTGTCCAGAAAAAAAACTTGTAAAAATAAAAATTACTAATGGTTCGGGTCATATCTTGGCTTAATCTGTTACTGATGGATGCCCTTAAAAAGCTGGCTTGGAAAGTTGACTAAATCCAACATGACGGTCAAAAAACTGATATGGTGGCCAAATTTTTGAAAATCAACCGATTTCTATCAAATCTTTTATGCGGAAGTTTTGGAGGTCACTGATCTCGAATTCGAGGACAAATTTGATAAATTCAAGACTGGGGATCCAAGATATCGGATATATTTTTTAAAAATCCGCTTCGTACCAAATTTGGTATTCGAGGGCTTTTGAAGTTATGTTTCCAAAATTTTTAAATTCAAGTTGGCGGATTCAATATGGCGGGCGTATTGCTTGAAAGGCAACTGATTTGCATTAAATTTCGTACACGGTTTTTGGGGTTGCTAAATAAGAATTTGAGGTTAGATTTTCAAAATCCAAAATGGTGGATATGACAAAAACTCAATAACCCAATCCGCTATACTTGAAATCATTTAACGGAGATGCCTAGCATACTCTATGTATATTAGGGTGTATCATTTTTTAGGAACTTTTTTTTTCAACAAAAAACAGGCTAAAAACTTTCAAAAAGGTGGAAAAAGAAGCCTCTAAAATTTTGAGCTCTTAGTATTAACATTAAGTGTTGCCTGTTCCTAACTTTCCATTTTCCATATAAATAACATGGAATCAAAATTTTTTCTTTTCTTATTTTTGTAGCTTGACATGAGAGCATTGTAAAAATGAACTGAAAAATTCTTTTAGTAGGAAATTTTTTAAGTCTATAAAATAATAATTTTACTGAACCTAATACATAATTACTTTTGTTTAAGAGTTAATCAAATACATAATAAAATAATAATTTTTTTTTTTTTTTTTTTTTTTTTTGTAGAGGTTAAATTTTTTACTAAAATAATTTTTCAATTCATTTTGACAATGCTCTCATGTCAAGCTACAAAAATAAGAAAAAAAAAATTTTTATTTTTTAATTGTAACTTTTTAACGTCACATCTCGCAAACAATGCAAGATTTTTTGATGAAAGTTAGTTAACAGATGCATATCACATATATTTTGAACTGTACCAAAAACTGGACGGAAGTGAAGAAGTAGGCATGTCATTTTCTGCAATTGAAATATTTGGTTCCATATAATTCGAAATAGGAACTTACGACTTTCATAAAAACTTTAGAGATATTGCAAGTAGCCATCAATACAAACTAAGCTAGTTTAGTGAGTTTTATGGGCGTGGCTCAGTCCTCAATATATATAAAAGCTTCAATAAGTGAACAAACAATGCAATTGTTATGAAATTTAATATGGCAGATATTATAGCAATAAGGTATCTTATAACAAAATGAAGGCTCAACAGCACCTATGGGCGTGTTAAATGCTATGGTTAGTGTGCTTTGACAGTAATATTCATAAAATTTGGTGAAGAGGTGCCAGTTACTAGGAGGCTTAATTTCTGTAAGGTATCTCAAACGCGGGCGAAATAGCACCAGAAGGCGTGGTACCTACCATACAACTAAAATGCCTTAAGTAACATATCTATCGAAATATGTGAGCAATCATACTAAAATTGAGTGTAAGAGTGATATTTGTGCAAAGCTATTTCTGAAACAAAATCGGACTGGACTGTACCAGTGGATGTGCTACTTTTATTGCGACATATATCGCGAATTATACAAGCTATTGTGTTAAAATTTTGTATTTGTATGCGAATATCAATCACGAATGTTATTTATCTAACCTAAAGTTGGCGGAATTGGATAGGCGGGTGTGGCATATTTCGACTCTTCATTTATATGTATTGTTGAATCGACCTTCTTAAGTGAGAATTTTTTTCAATTTATTCGAATTTTTCAGTCTTTTTCAACTGTTTCAACATATTTCAATCTCTTTTAACCTTTTTTACATTTTACAGCTTTTTTGATTTATTAAATCTCTTCTATGTCATAAAATTTTTTTAAAAAGTACTTTCAATGTTGCGTAGAATATTTAAGTTACGGCCTCACCGAAGATAACACCTTAACTACTTATTTTATTTTTCAAGCAACTATCTATATCTTTGCGAAAAACTACAATATTCTAATATGTTTTCGCTCATTAGAAAACTTGAATCTTCTTTTGTTCTCAAAATTTTTTAAATATTTTTTAAATACATGGGTCCAAGCCGACTTAAGGGTCCTTAACTTCTATGTACCGATCATGACAGATCATGCAAAAGAGCACAATATTGCTGAAAGCTGTAAATTATTTTCTCAAACCGGTATGATAATGTGGACAACTTTTGCTGAATGGGCTTATATTGATCCTTTTTTTTTGTACCAAAAATCAAAAAAAGTACCTTAACAATAGTCACCATAGCTCAAGAAATTCTAGCGTGTCTAAGGAGTACGATATATCGTTTAAAAGTTTTTCAAATATAAAAAATAAATATGAAAATATGTTAAAAACTACTGTACCACAGGTTATGAAAGGTTGAAATTCACATATGAATCACCTCATTTTTCATTAGGTAGATACTAAGTTCGCCTCAATTTTTCACAGTCGGCTGAAAAATAAAATGGCTATAAGTTTTTTAAAATGCGGTATATATAAATAGGTCTAACTGTGTCACGTTTTTCCGAATTTTAAAAAATGCATAAATGATCCAGAGAAACCAATCAACAATATATCGCTCATATCGGAGATGTTAAAAGGTGGCGATTAACAACTCTAAAATAATGCAATTTTCTCTTTTTTTTTAATTTTTAAATAAATTTATATGAAGCTCATAATCTAAATAAATCAAATAAATTAACATTTGCTGCTCCCATAAAGCGTTAAATTAACACATTATTGTTTTCATACAGATTTCCAACAATAATGAAATAAAGAAAGTAATGTTAAATACATAATTAATAGCACAATTATGGGAGCTCTTTGCAGCTTTGTTAGCTTTATTACGATCACATTGTAAAAATTTAATGAAATACTTTTAAAATAATAAAAGAGAACATTTATTCGATGCAGCAATGAAAATATGGAAGACATAAAATGTAATGTCACACAGTAATCACTCATTGTAAGCGGATTTCAGCAGTATGAGAAGACAAACAAAAAGCAGAGGAAGCTATTCGCAACATACCAAACGCTCTCACATACCCATAAAATATCGCTTCAATATGAAAATCCGCTTAAAATGAATGATTACTATGCTGACAATACGTGGGGATTTTATTCTGTTTTTTTTTTTATATGAACAGCTCTAGTGAAGTATTTCGGTAAAAAAAAATTCAATTATACTTTTACAACGATCATAATAAAGCGCTTGTTGTCCTTAATAGAACAATTTGAAATAAAAGAAAATTACTTGAAAAAATAAAAAAACAACAAGATATAGGCACACTCAAAATTTTAGGTTTTCATGTGAAGTTCTGGTTAAATCAAAACCACTTTCATCAACTGCACACTTGAAATTTAGGGTGTATTTAACTTAATTTAAAAAATTTAAAACTAAAGTTTGTGATAAATAAAAATATCATTCGAGTTCAAAATCTATGGGGGAAATCATGAATCTTTTTAAAAGTCAGTCCGTAACTGTTTAGATATATCACATGGAACCATTGTTTCAATGTTTCCAAAGAAGTCATAACGGTCATTTTATTTTTGCAAATTAAAACTATTCTGACCCTATGTTCAAATTAACTCAAGTGAAATTAAGTTGTAATTTAAGGAATAAAAAAATTATTTTTTTTTTTCAAAATACGACACTCTAATCGACATGTTGCGTTTAACCAAAGTGTAAAGCAACTTCATAAATCGTAATAAAGTGGTGGCTTAACTCTACGCTTTTCATGTTGTTGCTGCTGCCGTAATACTGCGCCAAATCCACGATGCTGCATGAACTGCGTAAAACCATATAAGTTTTTATTACCATGAGTCATAAAAGGGTCTCGTAACATTTTAATGCCTTGATTTTTTTTACAAAGTAAAAAGAACAGCATCACCGTTCACGTACACTCATATTATAGCAAATACTCCTCTTCTATGTATTGACAAACCAAATGAAAAACAAAGACAAATACATAAAAACGTGGGAAAATAAATAAAAATATCGCTCATCAAAGAATTTCCGGAACTAAGACTCCTTCGAGCCAACAAATAAGCAGTCAAGAAAGTAATATGTACGATTGAAATTACAAAAGGTGACTCAATTAATCTTTGAATCCATCAAATATTACCATTGCAACAATTCGTCAACCATTCAATTTATCTATCAGCGTACGTAGCTGAAGAAATTATCAATAGCTCAATCATTCAATAGGTTAGTTCACCAGTCCACTATTATAATGTCAATCAGTTCAACCAACTATTAGCTAATGATTTAATCAACTAAACGGTCTATTTCGTCAAACTGTTGCTATAAAAAATCCATTGATCTTCCAAGCAATTAGCTCAGCAGTTCATTAACCCATAGTTCGAACTCCTTTTTGTTTAGTAAACCCATTCACATATGAATAATTAAGTAAGTCGGCCTAACAGTTCATCACCTCAATAGCTTATTGAGTTATCAGTTCATCAATCTGGAAGTGTTTCAATTCATTAAACTATCGGTCCATAGTTCATCAGCTTACAAACTTCTTTTAATCTAACCGCAAATTTATCTTTGCATCAAACGAAGGACACGAAACATTTCTTTGACCTTTTCCTTTGCGTCTGTATTTTATTTTTTATTAAAGTGAACGAAAGTGCAAACGTACATTTCCCATTGAGACCCAAATATTGATGATAAATAGGGCAATATCTAAGACCTCACGCAATATTGCTTTTTTAAATTTGTATGACTGTTTTACGGTGATTATTGTGGAGGGCTCTGGTCTAGGTTTGATGTTCACTATATTCAGCCTGTAGAGCTTTGTTCGTAGTCTTCTATTAAATACAAGTTGTAAGATCACAGTGTACTCGAACGAAAGCGATTGTAATAAATTAAGTTTATTGGTAATAAAATCCTTGAATCTACGCAAATTTGCAAGGTCAGAATGATTTTGAATGGCGCGAAAAAGGGGTTTCAATATCAATATGAAGAAGTCACATTAAACTAAATTACTTTCGGCCTATCAGTTGAACTTCCTTTCTTCTGAAAACTTTTGAGAAAACCTCATCAGGGGTCTAACTACCACACACAAGCACTTCCATTCAAGATAGGTTTGCCCTGCATTATTTTTGCTGATAACGCAAGATGGTTACAATATTGTCGTGCTTAGCAGTTGAGCCTATATGGACAAAAATGGAGACATATATATGTATATTTAAATTAACTCCTATATATCCTATATACATACATGTATTCCTTTTTTGTATATATCCTTATTTTGTCCATATAGGCTCAACTGCTAAGCACGACAATATTGTAACCATCTTGCGTTATCAGCAAAGATAAAGATGTGGTGTATATTCAAATCAATCTTGAACGAAATTGCTTGTTTGTGGTAGTTAGACTCCAGATGTGGTTTTCTCAAAAGTTTTCAGAAGAAAGGAAGTTCAACTGACAGGTTAAAAGTAATTTTGTTTAATGTGACTGAGCTTTCTTCATATTGATATTCAAACCACTTTCTCGCGCCATTCAAAATCATTCTGATCTTGGAAATTTTCGTGGACTGTAGCATTTTATTTCCAATAAATTCAATTTCTTATAAATACATTAATCTCCTCCGTACCAAAATTTAGCTCGTATGTAATCATAATATCTGGATCATCTCAACATCCAGAAAAATGGGTATTTAATTAGAAATTTTAATGGTTTTCCGTTCACCTGCGGTTCAGTTATCGTTATCCTTTTTTTAAATGAAAATGTGTGATTTTTTCTCTCTAAAGCATTTTGTTAAGTTAGCTTAAACGTTTGACTTTATATAAAATACTTTAGCTTTTGAGAGTTGCTGACAATATTTTTGCTTGAAGCCTAACAAAAATACGGTGAAAATGTATACATATATTTTGAATTTATTGACTTATTTTTTGCAAAATTTCAAAAATGTATAGCTTAGTCATTTCTAAATGAATTGCAAAGTATTGGAATTTAAAAAAAAAGTTAATAACGCTCATAAAAAACAAGAATTTTTAAAACTTTTTGTTTTACTTATATTGCTCCTTACACTTGAAAGCCAATCTCGGGTTATGGCGACCATCATTGTCCACAATTTTGAAGTGATCTTTGACCTCTAGGCTTTTTTTCAATATAGCTCACTTCGAAGGCCTTTGAGCGCTATGTAGCTATCAATAATCTTGCCAAGACCAGCAACATTGCTGATGACTATAAGTGATCATCACCAACAATTGTGGACAATTTTAGCGTTTCACGTTTAATTTTCGAATTTTGATCGAATTGAACGATGAATAATTTTTTTGCAAACTTAAATCCTATATATATCTGTTTTAGAGGCCATTTCGACCCTCTTTCAAAAAATTCTCAAAATTGCCCAGATATGGGAGAGGTAAAGGGCTAATGTGCTCAAAAAATAATTTCTCATTAAATTTTAAGTAGTGTTGATGAACACTTGATACCCCTTATTGATTATATCATTTTCCATTCCAATTAGCAAAAAGTATGAACAAAGAAGTCACCTTTTACCCTCCATATTAAAAAATTGTAAAGTAAACTCTCAAAACGTAGAAACACGTGATCTTTTTTGGTCTCCTTTACCAGAATCCGTTGGCAGCATATAACTATTTTTTCGTGTTGCATAGCGTAATCTTGAAAAATTCATTAAAATTCTAAAATGAAACAATGGCGCTGTGTTTTCTTTCGTACCCGCCAGTGAAAATGTTCGAACATCCAAAATCTGATGCTCTGCATTGCAATGAGTTATAGTCCTTTGAAAGGAGCGGATCTTCTTTAAATCACCGTACCCGTAACACAATTTTAATTGGATCGCTTTATGTGCTGTAATCTTAAATTCATTCTATGTACAAATTTACTAACTTTCTCACCGGGTGTGCAACGCCTATACACGTTCCTTTGGCAAATTTGCGAGTTTCTCGCGTTGCAATTTCGCTTTTATCTAACGTTGCGCAACGCAACGAAAAAAAAGAAAAAAACTTAAAATAAGAAATTACAATAAATTTCATGTATGTAGTGGTAGAAAACAGACACCGAGGCGTATGATGGGGCACAGTTGATAGCCGTCGATGCTCTGCGTTAACATCGTCATGTTTGTATGAGTAGCTATGCATGCGTTGGTACCGTTGTCTGAGTGCCTTAATTTTCATCCTCTTATACGCTTACGAGTATATAATTGATTGCGCCACAATTGATAAGAGGTTACCACCACGCCTACCGCAATGCTGCTCTTGCTTGCGTTGCGCCTTTCAGAGGCAAACACTTAAGTTTAACATTTATGTTAAGTTAACAACATAAACAGTAAAAGTGGCTCCAAGTAGCGCCAGTGAGAGTGGATGATATGTACAGCAACAACAACAACAAAAATGACAGCAGAGCACTACCAGCTTATGACAACAACAAAAATAAAAAACTACAACAACGGTAAAAGCAGAAATTGCTGGTATCGGTTGAAAACTTAAGAGTTGTAAAAAAAAATTAAATAAAATTAGCGAAAATTGATTTTGTAATAAAACTTTTTTTCAAGTGTACTTTAGTGTTAACATTTTATCCTTTTTTAATAACAGGTAAAATAAGGTTAACAATAACTGGTTGTACTGGATGTATGAATTTGATAACTATTAACAAATAGAAGTTTGACCCAGGCCTCTACTTATGTTCCGAGTAGTTCGTTAATCTTTCAACGACTTTTCATTAATTTATTTATTTCAAAGATTACATTTTGAAATACATATGTATTGACACATATACATAATGATACATATAGTATCTATAGATTTATATTTTTAGATATTATTCGAATTAAGATGATCATAAGTAAAAGCTTTGGTTGCCAGGTGGACAGTGTTAAAAAAGTATTCTACCTCAAATTGGGTTGATGTCATCTGTAGTTCGGGGGCATTGATGTAAAAACAATATGAATGTCCGGTGCAAATATTTTGAATGGTTTGGTTGTTGGAACTTTTCACTGCAATAACTTTATTTGGGCGACTAGAGTTATACGCCGAGCTGTGCTCAGGATTTGCTCTTGGGAGGTATTTTCATCCTATTTCAAGAAATCTATCAACAGATGTATGTAAGTACATAAAATGGGATGGTTGTGCTCGAATCGATGTCCTTTTCTTAGAAATTTTCGATTACATATATAAATATTTATCCATTGTGATTGATGATTGGCTTAATTGACAAGACATATTGTGCTTAATTAAGTCTTTACTTCACGGTTTACTCAAGTCTGAACTCAAATGCTTACCAAAGTCAATTGTCCATTTGAATCGACACCAAGCTTGTTATTCATGCAACAATTTAATACAGTCGACCGTAAAGTCGTAAAGTAAAACGAAGAGAGAGGTAAAGTTCTACAACACAACGTAACCAAACGTTTTGCTTCAGTAGACATATGAAATTATAATCATAAATCGATTCGCTCACTGGAAGACTTCAATCAACAGCCTTATCGATAGATGAGAAGAAAGCACGCGCTTTTTTAAGTTACAATTGCCATTTGAAATGTCAAAGCACTGATGATGAATCAAGATTTTACATTATTTTGCTTAGTAAGAAGCTCACAAAATGTAAAAAATTGTCATTAAGACTTCTCCTGGGCGTTTGAACTTCCAAAACACTCCTCATGCGCACTGACCTGGTCCTACGTACAGTCATCACTCGTTGTCTAACTATTGCAGTAACAAGAAAGTGATCAGAGACGGAGTCTGCACTTCTCATTTCGTGAACGTTGAACTTTGAATTTACATATATATTTATTTTCATACTTACATAGGTCCTGTCTGCTGATCGAGGAAAGTTTCATGAGCTCAACGATTTTCATATTGGGCATTGCAACTCTTCTGTTGGGGCATATGCTAGCACTATTGTTATTTTTCCAACACAGTGCTGTGACGATAATTCTGTAGGAGATCGAGTGTTACTAAATTGGCAAGCTTATGGGCTACTTTAACTATCAAGACTTAAGAGATAAAATTCGAGAACGGTTTAATGAAGATGATAAATGAATGATCGTATTGAATGGTTTCAGCAATGCAGTACTTCACTAACCTGAACATAAGAAAGATCATCATCGATTTACTATATGTTAAGTGCATATTTGTTTTATGACTAATTGCGGAAAAATATAATTTAGATTCACACTGACGATGGTAGAGAATTTTTAAAATTTTTGGAGATACGTACATTCCTTATAGCAAGTATTAAAATGTCAATAAAGCTATGGATTCAACTACACAGGTGTCTATTTTATTTTCTATATTATTATGAATCACACAACGACCAGGAAGTCCTGGAGTCTGTGGGGTTGTAAATTCAATATCGTTTTTCCAAAACAGGCAACAATTTTCTATTTTTTGCACCAAGATAATGATAAATAAATTGTAAATCTTCCCGCGGTTGTGTATATCCATGCTATTTATATGAAATTGCTTGCATGGAAATGGTTTGTAACGCTTAGGCGCAAAATATATTGAACCGATTTTTATAATTTCTTTCTTAAAACAACATATTTGTGCTAAAAAAGGATATTGTATACCTGTCTGTGTTATTTTTTTAAAGTTAAATAGCCTTTTTTTAAGTTTTTTGCAAAAGCTCACTCAAAAATTATCGACAGATTTTTTGTTGCTTATGCTGCTTTTTGAACTCTGTGTTTTGTACCTTTGTATTTGGCTTCAAAGTTCAAAGAACAATCTCTGTTTCAATTGTATTTTTTTTTTGTTTCTTTTGAAGAAAGAAGATAGAATAAGTTGTTAGGAAAGCAATTTCATTATGACAAAGACATAGAGACGTGTGCGTGCAATGTCTCGACTGCCACTAGTTATGTAAATATATTATGGCTTTTGCTCCGAAAATATATATAATAATATATAATTGAAAGTCAAACTTTGTATGCTAAGATAAAGCAAAAGTCCCAAAGTGATAGCTTTTGAAATTTTTGCTTATCTACTGAATTTAAAGTCAGAATGTACTTTCTGGAGGTCAAGCGCACCGTTTTCTAGTTTTTGCCTGTAATAAACAAAGAAAACGATAATTTCATTAATTGAAATAATATATATATTGGAAAATATCAATAAATTTTTAATGAAGGTCTTACTAGATAAGAGCATTGAAATAGTAGAGAAAATTTTTTGAACTGATACTGAAAAACGGGGAATTCTACTGAAAATGTCATAGGTCAACTATATTAAATTAATTAATTGAACATTATTTGATCGAATTGTACAGTCTTAGAAGAAACCGATATTTTATGTGAAATTTCACAAATAATAAAATAAAATAAATAATTTTTATAAATTGTGTGAGACATGTGTTCCATTATTAAATTCAAATGAGAGATGTCAGTCTGGGTATATAAGCTTTGACACTTCAAGTGGGTCACAGTTTTTAGTACCTAAAAATAAAAGAATCGTACTGTCAATTATGAAACAGGAGCATATTGCTGCTTCATAATCTTTATTTCATCTCTTAGTATTTGCTAATTTTTCAATCAATATAATTAAAACCAACAGAGGTGCGCTCTTTGCTTACATACTTTATGATGATCTTTAAAATTAAAGCAATATTCTTGCATATCTAACTAACCTCATTATTCTCTTAAAATCCACTCTGTTTATTGTTCTGCATCGATGCTAAGTTCCCTTACGTTTATTTAACTTGAATGAATTTCTCTCCATACAATTTTGAACCAAGCAAATATTTCGGTTTGCCAACATACAACAACGAAAATTCATGATCTATAAAAATGTTAACCGCAGTACCAAAAGGTTCCGTAACCATGGCATACTGCTCCTACTTCGAACAGCAATGAACAACAATGAAATGGTAGAAATAAGGGGAAACCCAATTCCAATCTGATGCATTATTTCATCCAGAATGCATTAACTTCACTTTTTTTTATGTTTATTTGCAATCAGCAGTTACTCCTGAATAATTCATTATGAGCACAAATTTGAACAAAAGAGCGCTCTGCGATTTGCAGACAACGACCTCATGGCACATCCATACAAACTCAACAGTCTCTATTGACTTATGGCAATTGGAGCATGGCTTGATTTTAGTGCTTCAAATTTGATTCGAGTTGAATGATTGTTATCCGTATATAAAGTCTTATACTCTTCAGAAATAGTTGATTATGTACATATGTATAAATGACTTAAATGCACTTTTTAGCAAGCACACATTAGCAAGCATATTTTGATAATTTTTTGACCAAAAATTTTTTATGTAACTTAAAGCTTTTCTCATTCATTATCTTTTTTTAAAGGATATAATGTAGAAGTGGCATTGACAATCTCCGATTGCATTAAGGTGAAAACGGTGAAAACATCTAGCTCAATTAAAATATATAATGCAATTTTTTGAGAACTAACATTTTTCAACGTCTTTTTTTTAAATACTCCCAGCTCAACGAATAATCTGCCAAATTGCATGTTTTTTTTTAAGTGTTCGTTCTTAAAGGTTTTTTTAAAGCTCTTATATATAGTCCTTGGGCCCGGGAGTAAAAAAATTATTCATGACCACACTGCTCAAACTTTTTGTATGTGATATTCACGTCGAGTCGGACAAATTTTGAACGTAGCCGACTCGACGTGAATATCACATATAAAAAGTTTGACCAATGTGGTCATGAATAATTTTTTGTCTCCTGGGCTCAATGACTAATAGCTTAATAAAAAAACTAGTAAAGGTGTTATCTTCGGCCAGGCCGAAAGTCACATACCCTACACTGCATTCAAACTACTTTTTAAATAAATGTTAAAAAAATGTTGAAGAGGTTGAATAAGATTTAGATTTTGATTTTTTATTGAGACAGAAATTAATGTAAAAAGGTTCAAAAATGTTCGAACGTGTTAAAAAACACTGCAAATGTTGAAAACATATGAAAACCATTAAATAAAGTTGAAACAAATTGAATAAGTCGAAATAAATAAGTATATGAAAAATGCTGAAAATTGATGAAAAAGTCGAAAGAATAAAGAAAATGTCGAATAAAATTGAAGGGGAAAGGTAAAAGATTAAAAATATCAAAAGAATATGGGAAATGTTGAAAAAATAGAATAGAAATGAAAAACACGAAATATGTCACGCCCACTTTTCCAATTCCACCCACTTTTGTTTTAATAAATGGCATTCGTGATTGACAAGCACAAACCAAATTTTAGCACAATAGCTTGTATAGTTTGCGATATGTGCCGTAATTATTCTTAAAATTTAGGGCGGTGACACATCCATTTATGCAATCCAGTCCTATATTTCGATAGTTATGGCACTTAAGGTACTTTAAGTTGCCACGCCCACTGTTGCTGTTTCGCCAGCTTTTTATTTATATGTACCTAATACCCAGTAAGCCACTTACATCAAATTTCAGATAAATTGCTCCAATAGTTCACTTAAAATAGCACTTATAACTTTATGTTAATGAGAGAGGTGCCACGCCTACTGATGGAATCTTGTCAAGTTTCATTAAATTCCGAAGCTTATACTAACCGACACCTCTACACAAAATTTTATGAAGATTACTCTCATACCTCACTATCTATAGCACTAAACGTATTTCGCTTATATGGAAGGTGCCACACCCACCGCCACAATTGTGCAAAAATTTTGCAAGAAGACACCTTTTAGCAAGTATATCCGCCTTATTAAATTTCATAACGATTGCGTTGTTAGTTCTCTTTTTATAACGTTTATAAATATCGTAGGCTGTGCCACGCCCTTAAAAGAAATTTTTCATTATATTGACGTAGCTGGTATTGTTGACTACTTTCAGTGGTATCATCCCTAAAATTTTAATGAATATCGTATGTGCCATTTTGGAGTTCTACGAAATCCAAAATTTTAATTGTTAAGAAGTGCCACGCCCCTTTTTAACCATTCTGCCCACTTTATGCGCAATTCAAGATTCATAAGATCTGTACTCGTGTACCAAATTTCATCGCAATATCTTGCACGGTTTACGAGCTATGGCGTTGTTAAAGTTAAAATTTAGGGCTGTGCCACGCCCCTTTAACAGCCCTTGCAAACTTCAAACCTAGTCTAATCTTATTTTGTTCTCATCTTCAACAAATCACCAAATTTCATCAAAATCGCAGCATCTTTTTTTCAAAATGGACTTGGGTAAATTTACATAGAGTATAGGCGGAAGGCGTGGCCGTTAACCGATTTCGCCAATTTTTATATGCTAACAGCTTGCAAGAAGATGTGAACTGTGTGCCAAATTTCATTGCATCAGCTTGCTTAGTTTTCTCGTAAGCTTGATTTCAACAGACAGACAGACAGACGGACATAGCTATATCGACTCAGGTGGTGACGCTGATCAAGAATATATATACTTTTCCATACCTGTCACGCCCCCTTCTATGCGTTACAAACGGAATGACAAAGTGAACATACCCTCTGTGTAGGGTATAATTATATTACTCTCAAACAAAAAAAAAAACCGGAAATCGCAGTTGCAAATTCAAATTGGTTTCTTATTTGGAGTGGAATGCCTTAGATGTAGACTTGAGACGGATCCTGAACTATGAGTCCTGAAAGGACCTGTTTTCGCGAAACGATTTTTGGAAAGTTAAAAAACAATTGAATATTTTCACTTACATATATATGAACTTAAAAAATGTATAATGCGCAAAGTTACTTATAAGCAGATTCGTAGAACACCTCGCAACTGCCATATAACCAATTCGCGGAAAAGACATAGCTCGATAGCCTTGTCTGAAACAAAAAAGCTAAAAAGACTTTTAAACTTCATATAATTATCTTCTGGGTGAAGTAAGAAAACCCAAAAAATAAAAAATCCAACTTTTATAAGATTTGAAAAAAAAAAATCACTTCAACCTATAAAATTATCTATAAAAGTCGTTTCAAAATACTCTTTCTACAATATTTTGAGTTCAAATAGAAGAAAATAGAATAGTGAATAAAATATCTTTGAATGGAGTCAATAGCTCCTTTAGATATTTTGCAATCCCGTCCGCCTGTTCCGTAAAATTCTTAAACTTAAAGTTAAAGAAAATGCGCTCTACAGTTTTCGATAGGGAAACAAAAAAGATTTGTAGCGGGACACATGCTCGATTCTGGCCGAAATACTTTGAATTGGCCTTTGTATCTTTTTTTTACATATTTTTGATTAAGGTTTGCTGGAATAAAAAAAATCTCGGACCTCATAACTCAGGATCCCCTATTTAGAAATGAGTACTGAAAAATTTTTATTCGCTACTTTCTTATGTATCCAACGAAAAATTGGATACAAAGTTGAAAAGAAAAAAGTATTTAAAAAGGTGCAATTTACCCCTTTTAAAGTTCGCAACCCTGGTACCAACCCTGTGTGTTTTTATTTATGTTTGAGGATATTCTTAAAAAGGTAACATTTTCAATTTTAAAGCGCTCACGATATATTCTAGAACATAAGTTTGTTTTTTAAAAGTCAAGCTGATATACCCACATAATAATTAATTCAATAAAAACAATTTGTTTAGCTCTAAAGATTGGATACTAAATCTCGAACATTTTGGCTTGGATATATAAATAATAATTGAACATAATTTGATCGAATTGTATAGTCATTCGCAGAAACCGAAATTCATGTGAACTTACACATATCGGTGCAAAGACAACAAATGGAACAATGCCACGTGGCTATTGATGACATATGTTTCGAATAATACCACTTATATATATAATCATATATTTATATACATATCAGATCAATTTTTGGTTAATTTGTACTGGGATTTGACTGGCGCAAACTAGAAATGACAAATACAGATGACAGATGGCGTACTGTGTGTGAAATGTAATACATAAAACTACACTTTTGCACACGTCGTGGGGAGAACCCCCAATGGCTTAAGTGTTAAGAGCGGCTGTCCAAATATAATTAACGGAATGGTCGGGGTTCAAATCATAGTAAAATTTCAAATACTCTTGATATTTCATAAGCTTAAATCATGATTTTGCTTATTTATTTTAGTGTAGAAGTTAATTCCTCAAATAGATTCAAAGAAAAAATCTTTTGTACTCTTTATATGCAGCTAAACATGAATTTTTGGTATAAAAAATAAAATGCATGCAACTATATTTTGACACCTCATAATAAATTAACTATATTTCACTAACACTTCCCTTCCAAGATCATATTGGGGTAGAGAACTCGTTTTATGATAATGGTCTTTAGATTAGGCTTTGAATAATTTCTAATAAATGTTCCTATATGTGGGCCCATTTCATTAAACAATAAAAAAGATTGTAATAAAAATATAAGTTGTACCATATTTTCAAAATTAAGTGAATTTGAAAACTTAAAATATTAATTTATCACAATGGTGGTAAATAAAAATTGTCTACAGCTAAAAAAATATTGATAATGACACTACAATATCAACTTCTTTTGGGTCCTTTTTATAATTGCAACAACCCATTGACCCAAAACTTGATTTCGATCATGTTTTTGCTTTAACAAAATCTATTTGCAAACTTCCCCCAACGATTAGTGGAAAAAAAATAGTAGGTTTCTGTAATTTTTCTCTTTAGCAAATTGGAAAGTACATAATTAATAATCCAAAATATTTAACATCCGTTGTTTTTATATTATTGTTTATTCAAACAAAAACACTTTAAATCATGATTTTTGAAAGAAAGAAATATTTAATATTCAAATGATAACACGGTTCGCCGGAATTCACTTTAATGCACAGTGCGGAGTACCTGCGTTTTTTCAGTAATCAGAAATTGTGTGCGGCATCTAGTTTCAGAGATATAGGCATCGGAAGTTGGGCATAAAATCACTATATGTCGGGAACCCCTAAGAAAAACCAACATTGATTAGCACATCATTTGAAAGGATATAATTAGTGCTTTCTTGATGCATTAGAAATTAAGGAAAACCGTCGAATCTTTCATATGACATCCATATTTAGGGATTTCCATTTTTTAATGACTTCAATCCGAACTTCCGATGTGCCATGTTCTCCATATGCTAAGCGAAATCATTGGTGACTTTTATGCCGATAAGCAAGGATGTCCTTACCAGATTTGCTTTCTTTTTTGCAATAAACTGTTCAAAAACTAAGCAAAAAAGTGAGACAAAGCTTTGTTTTACTTTCTAATTGGGCTCTCATCAGATCTTTGCAATAAAGAAAAAATATCCGGCTAGGATATTCTTAGAGGTCAATGATGACTCCACTTAGCAAAAGATGAAACTACACTGAGAAAACAATCTACTTATATATACCAAAATTTGGTAATAACTAACAAATAGTATATTTAATATAGGCGAATAAAATATTTGATTTATAGTAAAATTTCACATATTACAGTGAATTGAATAATATTATTGGAACAATTATATATTTAGTAATAATAATCATTCGTTTGATAATAATCACTTAATCATGTTTTTGATTACAAAAATGCTTACTTTTCGCAAAAGTATACATTCATTAATATCCATTTGTGCTAAAATCCGATGACCAAAAACAATTTTTCCAACATCGTTAGATGCATCCTTATATAGGATGTCGTTTTTATTTATACAATCATAAATACCTAAATTGCGTACCGAGCATAATATACTTAAGTAGTCTTTTACTTGAATATGTTGTGAATTTCAAAGTTTTCAGGTTAATTAAAATCAAATAAAAACAGGATTAACAAATGTATATTCAACAAAAACAAATTTTTTCAATCGACTCAAACTAATGTAACGTTTGGCCCAATAAGCAACAATTTAAATTTCAACTAAGGAAATGGTAATAACTACCAAAATTTGTTGATAGTTAAAAAATATCTTAAAAATGTCTCAACTAAATACATTTATTTAAATGAAGCATACTCTTTTCTCAGTGTTGTAAGACTAGCTTAATCCATTTCTTTCTTAATTTAAATTTGTTTAATGATACAATTTTTTTAATTTTACCAAAGCATTTGTAAGCAATAGTTTTCTTATAGTTTTTGAGATATTTCATTTCAAAAAAATTAAGTGTGCAGTTATTTAAAGAATGACCGATGCAATGTACTAGATTTCTGATAGGCTTTAGGTAAAGAATTTTTGCTTTGCGTCATTTAAATATTTCTCAATTGCATTCTATCCAGAGTAGTGGCGGATAAAAGTTTTAAAAAAAAGAATTTACTAATTTAACGCTCTTCCCAAAGGTGTTGTGTCAAACGTTTCAGAGAATTTGATAATTCTCCCTTTTCAAATTATAACCGAACAAAAACCTTAACTAAATCACATGCACTCAGGAAGGAATGAAAAGAATTAATCCAACTGGGGTATCTCAATTTTGCAGCCATCGGATTCAGCAAGTAAGGTCCCTACGGATATATATTAAAGTAGTATGATCACTTGGTCTAGAAAACGAGAGAAATTTTGTAGTTGACCAATATATTTACTTATATGGAAAGCTACGTCAAGTAAGACAGTAATTCGTAATGTATTGCAAACCAAATACATAAGTATCATATATATGTATATGTTCGTCCATAGTAAAATACACATGTTCAGTAGAGATGTAATGCGTCTTACTTGAAATTTCAACATTTAATTAAAAATGAGAATTTAAATGCAATCTAACACAAAATACATTGGCATCCACACTTTGATAGACATTAGGAAATATTGTACATTTTCGACATTTTCACTTACTCATATATTAAAAATGAAAAATGAAAATAAAAGGGAATTTAATATTTTTGAACGCGAACATCGAAGTATAGATAAAATGTCGTGTCTGGCATTTTGGATTCAATGAACAAAGTACATTAACAGAACCATCGTCTTTATTACTCAATGACATATTTTTACGATTAAATAGGGCTTCGACGCACTGTACAATCTGATTTCCTCCCAGTTGCCTTTGAGGAATGTCACATTTTTGCATATTCGTACATTCCAACTTGTTATATTGACATTCGACGGGATACGAATTCTTTCACTTTTTTTCTTCGCTTCCGTCCTTAAAAGCTCTACTACCGCCAACTGACTTGCTTATAATGGTCCTGATGACAAAGGCACATTTGTAAGGTATTTTTGAATTTCATTTATTATACTTTGATAATAAAATATTCAACAGATGATGCTGTAGGGCTTCATTGAGGTGCTTAGCAAAATATGAAATGTTTTTTTCCTTTTGCAAATTTATTTATAAAAAAAAAGTTTATTATTATTATTGAGTGTTAAAAATCGTGGCATGAAATTTTAATTTTCTCATCATAGCTCTTTATTACAAAATTTAAGAGATATAAGCACCTTAATTATGGTAATGAAAATTTTAGCTTCAAAATTTATCACATTTCATTTTTTTTATATTAAAATATAAAAGAGCGACGAAGGCAATGTATTTGGGTGAAAATAATTTTCATTAAATATTTGTATTAAATTTAAATTTCCACTCAATTTGTGTTAAGGTAAAGAAAGATACGTGATTTTTGGTTCGGTTTAGAATGGTCTTTGGTCATAATGTGTACATTTGTGGGTTTTGTGTCTTACATTAAGAGCAATGACGTTCATAGTGAGTCTCTGAAAAGTTCACATTTGTCTTGATAGAAGGAAATCAGCAAATCAATCATATTCTTCAAATTTTGGTTGTTATGTTACATATTCTGTGGAGGATAACTGTAATAATATATATAATTATTATTCTGAGAGAGGAATATGTAATATGACCATACGATTTATTTTACCTCACCAAAATAATAGAGTTAATACTAAGGCTTAACTTTCCTGTAGTAGTAAGGAAATCTAAAATTTGTAAGGACATATGCCTTTTGCCTGAGTAGACCGTGGTATTCCTGATTAAGGCTGAATACTGCAGCAAAGTTCTGGAAATCGTAGATTTGTCTAACTAAGGTGAAAAGTTTCCGTCTGAAATATTGAGTAGTTCTTAGTAATAAATTTTTGGGTATTACAGCCTCTTCAGGATGTCTGAGGATATTATTTTAAGTTAAGGATTGGTGTCATTGTATATTGCTGAGTATTTCAACACTGTTCCCCAAGCCTTAAACTTGTAAAGTTTTCCTTTGGGTGTTCCAAGCACGCTTGCCGTAACTTTGGTTATTCTTTAAGTTTTAGTTTGTGATTTACGGAACCAAACAAATTTAACAATTAAACAAAAGTTGAGCATCCTTCGAGAGAGTGAATAAAATGACAGAAATTTGCACGAAATACATGAGCTCAATTGATACAAGTAATCAGATTTTAAAAATAAAATTCGCATTTTGCAGCAAAGCTTTCAATTTGTGTCGAAAAAGAAAGCTCGTTGGCAAATCAAAGGAGGTGGACGATGCAATATCGAACTGGTTGAACCGTTGAACTAAAAAGTGACATCAATTAAAGGCAGAAACTTCAAGGAATAAGTATTAACAAGGATCCATAAGGAGGCTGCTTCCGGGAATTTCATTGCGTCTGAAAGAGTTATGGCCAAAATTTGCTGGCCAACTATGACCCTGATGATATTTTTAACGTTAAGGCCTCGCCTTCATTCACACTAAATGTAAGGGACAACAAGGCCGCATGCCTTAAGTCTCCAAAGGGGCAAATCAATAATCAATTCTCTATGTTTTGAAGGAGGTTATGATCGTCAAAACTGTTCTGCTAAGCAAACAATTTTCGGCACGGATTGATTGGAGAGACCGAAACTATTTTGGATCATCGTTACGTACACTCCATTGGAAATATCGGTGCTCTTAGTGAACGTGTGGCAGAAAGCCGAAATATATCTATTCCAGGGTATGCTTAGCACTAAGGGTTATCTCACGGCGCATTGTGACATATCCAAAGAAATATTTTTTTAAAAAATATATAATACTTTAAGGGGCACCCTTTGACAATTGCTGTGTAAACTTCGAAAGAGTGAACAGGAGATTGGGAATGAAGTTATGTTATAGAGCAACGTGTTGTTTTATGAAAGCAATTTTAATTATTCTAGCGGCACGATAAGACTGAAAGTTATCGGAAGTAAGTGTTATAACTTTTAACTTTTTTACACTTCAATTACTGATACATTTGCCGAAATACTGTACTTGTTACCACAGCTGGAAAAATCACTTTAATATTAATTTTGAAAGAGCTTGGAAAATTCAATAAAACTAAGGGAGGTTAAGAAATTAGTAAGAAAGGAAAATTATGAAATATGTTTTACCATTCCGAAACCTCGAATCCAATCTGGGGACTTATTGTTTGTAAGCACAAAGCATTACTACTGCAACAGAAGGCCGGCTTAAAGAATTATCGAAATATATTAAAGAACTACACTCTTTACTCTTAAGTTGAACTGAAAATTATGCCGTTTGTACATTTGTTCTAAGATTCCGACGTGAAATCGTCATTTTGTTTTAAATCTCGCCCTGTGAAAATGAAAGCGAATTGGGGGAAATGGAGATATGCGAATTGGTAAAAATATCGTTTTGAGCTGTTTATCAACCAAGTTTACTACAAATACTATTTTCGCAGCTTAAATTCACAATCACTTGCGAAAATTTGGCGATTGTTTTTACTATCAGAAAAATTAATTTGAAAAAATCACAAAAATGCCTGTTGTTGCGGGGTTTTTTTCGGCACAATTTTTTATTAAAAACAATAAAGCCACATTTCGCTGTGAAATTTTAATTAAATAAATTAACATAATCCTTATTGTTGTTAATTTGTCTCTTTAAAAATAATTGCAAATGTATTGATTGATTGAAATATATAAATGTATATATTTATGAATTAAATGAATATTCAAACTGCACAGAAAAAAAACAGCATCTGTTAGAAGCAGTTGCTCAGGACATCAAACAACATAAATATCTCGTGTAGGGTGTGCTACCTAGGAGTATATTTTGGGAACTAAGCCCCCCAAAAATTATAAGTATTTTATTAAAACACAGTAATTTTTTGTAACAAGTCAACCATATTTATCAAACTATACTGCTCAACTGAAGCATAGTGTGACACAAGGGTACAGAAACTAATAAAAGCATTTTGGTTTTATCTCGAATTTAATTTTTCCGAAAACAACGGCAACCTTGGACGAATTGCCTTCGTCTCAACAGGACGAATTTTTCGACCACATATCGATTTCAATTTAAGAGTAAAGCAGGCGTAGAAGACATATTATTCTCTGCAAGATGGCAAAAATATTCTTTGTTGACCAAGAGACTGTCCCAGAAAAAACTTACGTTTTGCTTTTTAGTTATACGAAAATACCGAGTAATTTCTTGGTCTTTTTTCGTTTTTTATTAATAATGGCTAGTATTCAGAATATAAATATCTAAAAATTAAGTAACAATTTTTTTTTTTCTATCAAAATTTCTTACTTTTTTCGTAAGGGCCCTTCATTAAATTTTGCACAGCTATTTCATCCAAAGTACGGCACGATCATCAGGACGGTCTGATACTTTTTGAACTCTATATGTCTTTAGCTTACTTTCCTCCTTTATCCTTTGCACAGTAGATTTTTATGTACCTGCTTTAGCCGATATGTCTCGCACTGAGGTGTTGGAATTTCATAATCGTAAAAACAGTTTTTTCTGATGCACCAACTATTTTTGCTATAGCTAAATATTTTAGTTTTGGATTTTGCAGGTATGTGGACAAAATCAGTTTGCGGAATTTTTGTTGCTTGCTAGACATCTTTGTCGTTAAAAATGCTATCTTCAAGTGTTATACATCATATTAAACGTCACTTTATATAGAACAAATATTGTGTCTTTTTAGACCTGTAAAATTATCAGGTAGAGCATAATACAAAAATAAAAAACGTAGGTTTTTCTGGGACAGTCCTTAGTTAATGCGATAATGAGGACGTTGCAGTATTGTTGGATAAGAATGAGCGCACTTTTTTCAGGAATATGTATGCTGTCATTGTGTGCGACATCTAAGAGTTTTCTTCGAACAGTTGTCTCGTCAAAATCACATTTTGAGCAGAAGGTTAAAAAGATAAATTGTTGGGAACATCGTATAGGGTAAAGATATTGATACAGCAGATCACATGCATATTTTGGTACTGTCCTAGCCTGGAATAGTGCAGACTTTGTCACCAAGGAAGACCATCATAAAGTTTCAAAAAAGGATTCAAAGAGCATGGTTCTCTGCAAATTTAAATAATTAAAATTCTAATGCAACATTGACTTGATGATTAGTCCTTAGCTTTAGCCTATTTATTGTATTTAAGTTTCTTTGCTGCAAAACCGTCATAGCTCAAAAAATCTAAAGTTGGACAAAAAACTTATTTAAAATTTTCAATAAATTACTTTTTTCATGAAAATTCAAAAAAATATACCTAAGCTCTTCTCACAGGGCAAGTTCAAAAATTTTTTTTTTAGTTATGACGGTATTGCAGTTCAATAGCGATATGTATTTGTTGAATATTGAACTCCAATACTTGGCGTTGATACTCCTTAGGAAGCTACAATGTGAGTTCCTCTTGATTTAGGTGTCATATATCCTCGACTAAGTCTTTCCATCGGGTATTGAATTTTAATAACTTTGATAGAATGTGGTGACCGCAAAGGCCGAAAAAGTCTTTATTTTCAATAATCAATGTCATAGAAATCGCAATGAGGTATGAGACAAAATGTGATTTTAAATAAACAGATGAGTTCTTTTAACGAGAAGCGTAGATATATGACATAATTTTTAAATTCGTGATTTTTATTTTAAAAATCAAAAATAGTCGTAAGTTTGAACTTTTTTTCAACATTTTTTTTTGGATACATATTTTTGCTATCTAAAATAATCGTAGCTATGGATATATCCGTCATTTCTATTACCATCAGCAATGACTGTTTTGGGCCTATTATTTTTTTTTTTGCACCAATCTATGAATTTTGCAAATATATTTTGTTCGACAGTTAATCTGTACTTTGGTTTGTGCGAAGCCCTAAGATACTGCAACTTTTGCAATGATTTATGCCACTTCTCGATGTTCTTCAATAAAATTTGATATTTTTGGAGTTATTCAATAATTTTCGATATACTTTATCAATTTTTTCTACATTCATATTTTTCGATGATTTTCGATAGGTTTCGTCTCACATATTTCATCGACTTTTGCCAAAGATTCGGACTGTAATCGGTTTTTCCGATACTTTTCAATGCTTTTCCTTTCGTTTGAACATTTTTATCCACTAACTCGGATATTAGTACAAGAGTGCAGAACAAGTTGAAATATGCTGAAAGATGGAAAATATCAATAAGTTGAAGATGCGAAATATGTTGAAAAGCTCAAAGCACGTTGAAAAAATCGACACATGTTAAATAAGTAAAAACTTTTAGAAAGTCATGGATAAAGACTGTGAGTCAGAAAAAAATCAACTGTCGAAATCTATCGGAATATATCGAAATTTTTAAAAAAATTAATAAGGAATAACGGAAAAAGCGAAAAGTTATCAAAAATGACATCGAAAATATATAGCATGAAATAGAAAAAATTTGAATCCAAAATGTCGGCAATTTTGGATCTAAAATATGAGCTGCTTTTGATGGAAAAATCCAATATATCAACAATTTTGGATCGAACTAAATTAAAATCAAAACAATGCAGTGATTTCTATTATAAAATTTATAATCATTACGGTCCCAGGTTGACAGTATTTGTAATCGGGGTCAAAGTTCTCTGCGTCACTCTGAATATTTCATTAGAAAAAAAAAGATGTCTGTAAAATTTTGGATTTGAGACGATGTCTACGAACATGCCAAAACACTTACACAATAACTCAAACATATTTTGGAGAAATTTTGTGGAAACCGAGCCAACCGCATGTGCACATTATTACAATCTCAAAGTAACGGCAATGCATTAAACGCATAGACGAGCGTGTCAAATAAATACGCATACATTTGCGTTGGCTTGCGTTTCCTTTTGACTGCTTTGGTAGACACACAACACACACACGCACACACACACTTTACAAATATCCAGCTAATAGAAAATATGTTCATTTTTGTTCAGTGCACAGTGCTCGCTGCTTACTCCCCGCTGGTATCATTCTTTATTTGCTTTTAATTTCGACAGTGACAACATCATTTCAATTCCCATTTTCCCAGTCCAAACAGCTTCTTAGGTGTTATGTGTACAGCTTTCAGGGACTACTGGGAATTTTTGGCTATGAGAAATTACTTGTGAAAGTGTATGTGTGTGTGCTAACTCGTTTTGTTGGCAATTTTGGCGTATTTTTCTATTTCATTCAACCATTAAAATGTGCATTACTGCATGGATTCTCTTAATGCATTTACCGCACTGCAGCTACTGCATTTTGGCAATTTTGTTTGAAATAAATGTGCGCTGATGTTTAAAAATATAATAAAAATAAAACGGATATAAAAATTTCCATTATTGGCTTAATCTGTGAGTACATTTAACTGAAGTAGTCCCCAAAATTTGCATAGCGAACATTGTGAAGCGGTTTCGAATAAGAATTTATCTTGAAATGTGTTTCACCATATTTCCCAATCTATTTTATTTGTTTTTGAAGAAGCAAATTTTAGGTGAGAAGTTCTCAAGTAGATTTTTCTTTATATTGGCAAATTAAGATGGCACAAATTGATACTACGATACTACTTACTAAGGTATTGGCAACAGCTTACTCTTTCAATACTTACGTTATTTATCATAAGAGCTATAGAATCTATATATTCGATAGGATGTATATATCCGAGTCCGGCCTGATTTGAGCTTATTAGGTTATGGCAATGTATATATTCTTAAGTCTACAGTAGCCGACTTGTGGTAAGAGTTTTGCTATGCGAATAGTTAAACAAAAATTAACGCATTGAAATATTTTTGATTTCTTCATTAAATAATGTTTACTGATCCAAAAAAAAAATGCTGTATAAGAGATAATATCGGTCGATTGTTCACTATAACCTCGGCGTCAAGTATCAATGCGTTTGTCCTAATTTAAGATGACATCCTGGTGTAACTGCTCTTTGTTCCGCCTATCTGTCGATCGCGTTTAGCGAGTTGCTTGGCACAAGCAATTACATTTACGTATCAAGTTTCACAACTGCCATTGAAGCCAAGGTATAGCGTTTTAAGCGTTTTAGGTGCTACGCCCCGTTGTCTAAACCCGTTCAGTCTTCGTGTGGTGTTCAGCATACTAATATACAAAATGTCACCAAATTTCAAAACGGCTGCTACCATAGGTGCCCGGATATTGCGTTTTAAGTATTTTTGTAATATGCAATTTCTGACGGATATCTCGATCTTGGCGATAATTTTTTGTTTATCGTACGTATCGTTGTTTTGTTTTACATATCGTACGATATCACTACATTGCTGCCGAGAACGAGATATCGCCCAGTCTTTTTTGTTCTCGTTCATACGAGAAATAATTTTTTAATATCGTTGTGTTATCGTTATCGGGAACAAGAGCGATAACGATATTTATTGGATATCGGTAAAGCACTACCGATGACCGCAGAAGTCAGATGCAAAATTTTAGATTTTTATTGGTACTCTCATGATGAAATACCCATTGGTCTAGCCTTTATATCACAGCTTCGTCAAACTTTTGAAGTCGTTTTGATGATAAATGTGTGATTCAAGAAATATGTAAATGCCTCTTGGCTTATATTCTGGACTTTGCATTTATTAGTAGCAGGAAAATCTATGTTGAAAGAAAGCAACCTTGTTGAATTCCAAAGTTAGGGTTAAAGGCTCAGCCCCAGCATCTTTCCACACTCTAAAGTTGAACATTGGAAGTATACTTAACTGCTTCGGATAACAGACGTAATTTAATCTGACACGCAAGCCCATGTTTTTGAGCTTGGTCTTAATGTAGTAGTGGTTGACGAAATGATTTTCTTCTCAAACAATTCCACAGCCCTATGTTCGGAATAGCTTCAAAACGGCATGGAGAATGTTGGTGATTTTCCAAATTTTTAAAATGTTGTACTAAATCACCTTTTTTTTTGAAAGTTTCAAAATCGTATCATTCATAAAGTCCGTAAATGTGCAATAAAACATGAAAATAGGTACTCAAAGTTTGTTAAGAGCTCTGACGTTCAGTTTAATCTGTTATAATTTCTTTCACTCTAATAATTTGAATATGTGCGAAAATAAGTCTAGGTCGTTAGTCCGAGAGAATATCATCAATTTAAGTAGACTTAAGTTTTAAAAATCTGAGCTTATGAGATGAAAATGCAGAAAAAATTATTTACTGAGGCATGAGCTCATTGCTAAAGAACTGAGTATTAAGAGTAGATAACACAACTCTGCTATTTGTTTAGAAAAATTAAAATTTTGAAAATTTTCCCAGGGGAAGTTAACTTCAAAGTCAGTTTTTAAGTTAATTATAGGTAATTGTTCAATTATCGTCGTTATTCCCGATAGTAAAGCGCATTTATTAATTCTCATTGTGCTGATCACTATTGTACATTCGACTATTGTTTCTCAATATTTGCTCAGAAGCTTCAAATATATCTTTGCTGAAAATCGTTGTAAGTAAACTGGGCCTTAGAGAAGAACTTCTCCTCCCAACAATTTAAAATTTTTGAAAATCGTAATCGATACTTCATTCATACATAATTTTATTTGATCAACCAACCATTGACATATATTTGTGCAATACATCCTTTTTTTGTCTTAAACGAGGCAGAAACATGAATAACTTCAAGCAAAACAAATTGCCTCGCCAACTTCGTTTCCAGATAAAGAGTACCTAATCCTGACACTCTTATTTGGGCCAAACAGGAACGTTCAAAGTTTTTTTTTATATTGCGAGAAGGTTAAACTCACAACAGAGGTTAGCAATGTGTTATGTCAATTAACAACTTAATTGGAAGAAGACAAGCCCTGAAGTGCATTCCATAAATGGACCTCAGACAGGGTTGCCAAGTGGCAGGGATTGACCCGGCTAAGGTATGAAGCATTGAGCCTGGAAGCAATTCAAAAATTTGTAATATTGCTGGTAATGGACGATTTTCGTACATCACTTGAAATTTTTGTTAAACGACCAAAAAAAAAAAGAGCTTATTAAGTTTTTTCGTCAGCAAATTGGCAGTTTTTAAACCATTTCATGAATAAATTTTTAATTTTCTCATTTGAGGAAAAAACATTTTTCAGAATTTCTTTTCAACTCGGCAACCCTGGCCTCAGGTAAATAATTTCACTAAAATGGCTCTAGCGTTTACGATGTGCTCTTCGTCCATCTGTGAAAATCGAATATGGTTTTCGACGAAAGTAAGCTCTAAAAATATAATCGAATTACGTCCGAAAATGTGTTCGCTCCTTCGAAAAACTATAGACCCGGGAGGAACTCGTCCGTAACCACCCCCTGTGGAATAGATCTCTTGATTTATTTCAACAAAATTAGTTTCATCTGAGAGCTTATTGGAAAAACTATAAAAGCTTTTAAGGGAGAGCTTTTTTTTATATAAAAAAAATATTTTTATGAATAAAGTAACTTGATTGCAACAAGATGTGCTTTTAACGCATATGCGCTTTTCGATAGAAATTGTGATTTTAACCGGACACGTGGTTTTACTTAAAGTAAAGACTATCTGCAAAAATTCAAGGTGGAAAAATTTAAATTAACATAGCTAAAATTGCATTTAACCCATTATGTTTCAGCGGTCGATACTTCAACCAGTAACTTTCGCAATTTATTCTAGGTTAACCAGAAAGTGGTATCGACTAAGCTCTTATTTATTTATTTTTTCGAGACTTGGAGCGGATTCATTTTCGAATTTTTTTTTTTAGAATTCCGTAACGTCACCAGCTAATTTGACAATATCTGTGGAAATGCACTCATGAACAATTACTTTGGCATTCGATTAGAGGTCATATTTGAACTAATGGTAGTAATTTTTAAAAATCCATGCCAAAACTGTTTCAAGAACTTACCATGTGTTTGAGATCAAGCTAAGTTTGGGCATGGACTTAAAATTTTGCTGCATCAGGAAAAATTGGAAGCACAGATATGAGCTTCATACAAAATTAAATTATCGAATAAATTTTCAAGACTTGCATTTTGTATTGACAAAAAAATCAGAGACTCATGTTGCTCTGCAAAATGTACCAACTTTGAGAGCGATATTATTATTCTTATAATCGCTGACATGAAAATGTTTCTTTTGTACCTTTGAACCAATCGAGAACTTCCGTACCGTTTTTGAGCCGCACATTATGCGGTTTAAGTTACTCGCTACAAAAGCATAAATTTCGCGTTCCGATCCTTATTTCACTTACTTTTTTTTTTAATGTTGTGTGTGTGCTTATGTTAACTCTTCCGCTTTATGCACCCGTGACACATGCTAAGGGCGTAAATCGCACTTTGGCCAATTTTGCATGGCAGCTTGATTTAACGTTAAAGTGGTTGCAGTATTTCTTTAATTCAGAAAACTTCAACCAAAAAATGTGGTTGTCAAAAGCATACAAAAAAAAAACTAATTTGCTATTGTAAATAAAATGCCATTTTTTCTTCCATTGAAACATTTGGAAAATATTGCCATAAATATGAATTGCACTGCTCAACAATATTAGGGGAAAATATTTTTGCAGACCAATTAAAAGTCATTTCATGTAAAAAATGGAGCGCTGAAATGAAAAACTTAAATAAAGGGAAGCTTTTGAGATATACACAAATTAAAGTTTTGGTGATATTTACAAAGATAGTCCAACTCAATCTCACGTCCAACGAATTTTCATGTCACTGACTTATTGTAAATCTAAATATATAAAAATCTCATGTCAGGGTGATTGGTTGATGAAGCGCCCTCCAAAATCAAATTCATCATATCTCATCAACTACTCACGGTAGGCTTAAAGCAGCTATAGGTTTACTGAAAATGCCGATGAAAACTAAAATACTCACTTAGAAATATCCTATGCTAAATATATTGTTATTTCATATTATACGGGTAAAAAATGAAAAACGCGGATATTTTCAAAAAAGGATCAGTTAGGATTTTGGTTAAAGCCGATTTGTTATGCACAATCGACCCAGAATACAGTGCCGCTTTCAGTTTTCATCGGCATTTTCAGTAAACCTATTGCTGCTTTAAGCCTACCGTGTACTGGACGCAGATGAATGGGGCTTGGTATAAATGATACAGGCAAAAGTTAGTTTCACTGAACAGGCTGTTTCGATTTTACATTCCATCGCATGAGTTTATACAACATCGCGTCATCTACCAGACAGGGTAGGACAACGTATGTCGAGACAGCTAGTTGCTTAATAAGTTGGAAACAATAAATTTTGCTTAATTGTTTAAGGAACAATGAAATAACTATAGATTTGGTAAATAAATTTGAAGTGACGATGAACGAGAAATGAGCAGTTACAGCAACCCGACAAGATTAAATCGTAATTTTTATAAATTGGAATGCCTAATGCTGGCCAAATTTGGAAAAGTCATCACAATTTAAAAAAGTTGCTTTAAGTTCTTGTCAGTGCTATTTGCGTTAAGTACACCTTATACGGCCAACATATTAAAAAACTTAAAACGCTTAGAACGCTTCAGAATAAGTATTAATGAGATCAACGAGTACGTCGAATATTCTCATTAAGGAAAGTTTTGGACACAGCGCTACAATGCAAGTTACATTCTCATTGAACTTCCGCATATTTGTTCTTGAAGTAAATTTAGATTAAATCAATTGGGTCTTATGCTTGGTGAAAGTTAAATTTTTGCAGCCACTTTTGCACATGACCTTAGCAGTAAGGCCGACGAAATAAGCGGGCTTGGATATTATAATCCATCTTCTTGCCATTACATCTATAATATCGTGGCAAAAGGCGAATCAAGATTGTAGGATATGCAGGGGGAACTTTTCCTAATGGCGAGGGATTACCGAGTACCAGTACTTGACTTCGATACTGCTTACAGCATCAACTTTTCAACAAGAAAACAGTTAAATTCTGGCACCGTCCTGAATAGAAGGTAGCACAACATCTTCACGGAAGAATCATAGGTGGAATTTGGCGCAGAAACGAGTCACAAATCAATTAATATGAACATGGAGATTTTTTTCAGACTACGCAATAATTAGTAGCACAGGTGATCATATGTGTGAACAGTCAGGCAGCGATCAAAGCACTGAACGCAAAACTCGTGAAGTCTAGGTATGTAGAACACTACTGGGAGTCACTTCGTTCAATCCGCCAGCATACTATGGAGCTTTGCTGGGTGCCCGTTCCCGTTCATAAGGGTATTTCCGGAAATGAGAAAGTTGACGAATGTGTCAAAACCGAATAACAGGAGAATCAATAAGCGTTAGAGCTTAGGATACAGCTAGTGAAACTACACTATTAGATAAAGAGCTTAACTAAGAAAAAAACGATCAGAAGGTGGAACCACACCACCGCATGCGGAACATCTCGAAATATGTGGACACAAAGTCTCTTACGGTTAAAACGGTGAGAGTTAAGAACTGTTGTAGGAGTGCTGACGAAGCACTTTGTTATTGGCCCTATGAATGCCAGATATGGTGTCACTTTCAGAGATTTCTGCAGGAGTTGTGGACATGAGACAGTTAAACATCTACTCTGCAAATGCTCGGGTTTAATGAGGATATGAAAGAAATATTTTGGCTCTGCGTTATTTATTGATCTTAAAGAACTAGACGAGTTGGACCTTATCAGCACCTTCCACATCAACAAGGCTTCAATGTGGTTCACGCCCATTCAATGATATAACTTCAGGAGGAGGGAGAGGACTGTCACAATGGGAAAACTGCCTCCGAGTGAAACTTGCTATATGCAACCGACCATTTTAACCTAACGCAACCTAACCTAACCTAACCTAACCCATGTAACAAAGAAATTCATGGCATAGATTTTTAGCTTCTAAAGTGTATTTTTGTTAATCATTAATAAAATATATCTTGATGTTTCTAAACTTTTTCAAGTGGGCGAGTCTTTCAAAAAATACATTTAACCTACATAGAAAAATGAATTAAAATAATTTAAGAGAAAAAAATTGTCCTAAAACCACAAAACCCTTTTTTTCGCGTTAACCGAGTAAAATCGCCAGAAAGTCGTGAATTTTTAAAGACAACTAAAATTTTTACGATTTTTGTAGATTTAAAGGACGATTTTCATTATTTCTGTTTTCCAACATATTTGAAAATCGTTATCGTTAGCGGAACTTTCAAAAACTTAACTTGCTAATAAAAATTTCAACGCGATTAAATATGCGTGCACAATTTTATCTCAATTGCTTATGATAAGCTTGGCAAAAATTACACACACAACAACAACAACAGCGTTAACAAAATCGAATTTAATAAGTGTGACATATTTCGAGCAACATGCAAAAGCTGCTTACTTAGTATATGCGACACACCTCTAGCTGATATGCCGCTTTGGCACTTAGGCAGAAAAAGGAAACGGAAACCGTTGAAGGCACAATGTTGCGGTAGTGTAAGCAGATTTTCAAAATTTGCCAACTTTTCACAGACTGCAAACAAAATGCGGTGGCGTGAGAAAAAAAATCTGTCACTTTTTTTATTAAAAAACCAAAAAGTATGGGGTATAGTATGTTCAGATTACATGATTGTGTGACGGCATACAATAACAACAATAAGGTGATAAGATTTTTCACCCACCGCCATCTAAAAATTGCTCACTCACAGCAATCTGTTGAAAGACACGAATAATGTGCGATGCCAGTGGTGCCATTTTGGTTTTTCTAAAAATTATTTTTAAAATGAAAGCATAGTTGTTGATTAACTAATTAGAAAAGTGTCGTCTGTCCTAGGTACCTTGTAAAGTTGCTCAAACGTCACCAACGGAGACCAATTAAACAGACTCGCTCTTAAAAAGTGAGAAGTAAAAAATACCTTACTACTCAACCCCGCTCTAACCAAACTTTAGATGAAGAACGTTTGCTGGTGTAGAAAAGTGCTGGACGAAACTAGGCGTCAAACAACACAGCGGTGTCCTGATGAAACTACGTTTATTAAAGAATGTTAATATGATTGCGAGCTTGAACACTTGAACGAACAATGCTTTGAAAACAACTGTTTTACTCAGAATGGCTCAGACAAATAAAAGCTTTCATAGATTTTAAAAAAGGATAAAAACGCTCTTATTCTGAATTAAACAATAGGAGAGCAATGATATCGAATTGGAAATCCTAAAGACAGAACTAAAATGGATATCGGAATCATCTATGGCTCCCACTTCAAAGAAATTAATCTCATGATATTGATAAGACTGCAAAACGAGTAGATTTAATTTCAAGCAAAAATATTTATGATGTCGGCAAGGTTGGTGATGTTGAGGAAGATAGCACCCAACGATTCAATCATTTACATAGACTCGAAATTCAAGCAATCGTATAAGCTTTGCAAAGTAGAAACACAGGTTCCAAGATAGTCAAACGTTGTCGTAGAGAGCTATAGATTCTCAACACATATTATAACCTGGAGCTAGATAGATGTATGGACATAAAAATATTACAAATTATGGAAAGGTAGAAAGGATTCATTAATGCAATTACCACCAATTTTACATTACTTAAAATAAATTTCAGACACAATGATATTGGAGTTGTTGATTAGATGACACAATCGGACTATTACGAAACAATTAACAAAAGATTTTGCAACCTAAGAATAAAATTTAGCAAAAAAAATCAAAGCATTTGAAAAAAAAGTGCGTCTTAGACTGATGACCTTTGTATAACAGTGTGAGGTATGCGTTGTTGAAAATGGCAGTCAAGACTACATAATCAAGTGTCTGTTGCAAAAAGAAAATTAAAAATGTTCTGCACATCTTTTTCCAGGATATGCGAGAACTTATGGGAATGGACCCCGATGGAGTCTTAAAGTAAATAGATGTGTCCAAGTGAGATCACAACCAGTCAAACTCCTTCTTGTCCTCCTCCCATAGTCAAGAGCCTCCACTAAACTCTTACAGCATGCACGATAGTTAACGACTATGCAGCCTCGTTCGATTCAATTTATTACTTTCAAAAAATACAGAGACTTCGCTAAACAAATATCTGTATCTTCAAACCTGACCACATTAGATATATAGTAACCTAAATATTTCAAGTTAAATTTGTCCATCTGATCATTAGCATTGATCATTTTGTAAGCTTACAAGACGAACAGTTTTTGCGCTACACTTTGCACCTAGAGCTCGTCGAGACCTTTACTTTACTTGACGATCGGATATCAAATGGCAAAGTTTTAGAAAAAAAACATGAAGCGAACATCTATTTTCACAAAAAAAGACAACATTGCCTTGAAAATGTTTTGAGGCAAACTTTTAACCGAGTGGTGACCGGTTACATTTTTTTTTTACACTGAGTGTAAATTCAAAAATCTATACTAAATCCGAATTTTGAACTTACGACGCAGTAATCGGCAACGATTACCCACTGTCAGAAATCATAATACACTCGATCGTATGAAATGGAACAGAATTACGGCGTACGACTGGTAACCTGCCGACGGGTACCCGATTTTAGATTTATTTCTATTTTCCTCGTCGGCGTACGAAAATCAGTGTGGCATTTCGAATACGAGAGGAGAACGAGACGATAACGATACAGATTAAAAATTTCTCGTACGAGACGATATGCTTGGCGCCACTATGAAGACGATACGATAGTTTTTGAATTATCGTATTGTTCTTGTATCCGTGTAGCGCTAATGTATAATCGTCGTGTACACTGCGAAATACGATGCGGCAAGACTCGATTACGTTCGGCGCACGCCTTGACAGACATCTGTGAAAGTTGCCTTACACTGCTTTAAAATTTAAGCCAGAGATGAGCAAAAATCTGCTTCGAAAATCATCAGTTTGGGTAAAACTTTGCGAAAATAAATTGTGTTGACGAAATTTTTTTTTTTGTAGCTAACTGCGGCAAGCTTGTTGCACACAAAAGAAGAAGCTCAAGGAGCAAGTTACTTGAAAACAAAATCACACAAGCAAAAAGCATGTAGCGATAACTAACCGAAATTGTCTAAGTTGAGTTAGTGCGTTGGAAAAAAAATTTCACAAACAAAAAGCATACGATAATGCCCACCTCGCCATTCTTTGCATTGTATGAAATCTGGTTGAATTATCTAAAAAATTTCAACGTAGCATTTTTTTAAGCAATGCTTGCATAGTATGTGCCTCGCCTCCTCATCAAAATGTGCCTTTTGCCAATATTGCATTAGCTCAAATACTCTTTTCAGTAAGGCATTTACCAAATTTACATTAACAAAGTGTATGTATTCCGTGTGGTATTATGGTGGTACAAAAATATGCCCTACACAAAGTACTCCATTAAAATCCCACTCTTAGTTCAAAACTGGACTTATAGGCAAAAGAAAACTCTTGAGCAGCTTTGGATATCCCCAGACATTTCCCAGATATCGTTAGCACCGAACTGAAGAAAAATGACTAGCTAAAGCCGTGGAAATGACATAACGTAATCTATTCGTAAATCGAATGAAAGCTAATATCGTCGATGCGCGCACATCATACAAAAAGTACTGGAGAAATTTTATCAAATTTACTGAGATTTATTCCTTAGACGCTTCGTATTTAGTTTCAATAAAAATTACCACAACAAATGGCCGTGCCTACATCAAAATCTTTTCCAAGAAAATGAAATGAAACTTAGATACGAATGTCGTCAATATAAAAATTGTGGAGCTAAAATAGCAATAGAGGTATCAAATAGAACGAGAAACAAAGTTGTGGACAGCAGCTACTAAATAAATATTTCTCTCCAATAACCAAATAGAAAGTAATTTTACTTATATAAAAGAAAATATTTCTTGCCAGAAGTAGTTTTATATTACAAACTAAAAAATTCTTCTAAGATTACACTAAATATCTGCTTTAAAAGAACACACATTTTAAAACTTATGCCCCAACCGTCTTTTATTTGAGAAATTCTGGTCTTTTCAGAATGTTCACTTTTTCTCAAATAAAGTACATTTATCCCCTAAATCACCGATGGGCATATAGTGACACTTTACGCCCTTTTTTTGATGTTGTTATAAGAGCGGGAAAAGCTACACGAGCTTTAAGATGTACATATGTGCGTATTTCTAAATTTAGCCTTGGAAAATTAAGATGGCACAAGCACCGTTTTCTAGAAAAACTAAGGAACTGGCCACAGTTTCTTTGAATGCTTTGAGTTAAATTATCTCAAAGATCAGATGTGTTGAGGAATATGTTTATCTGATGGTGGATATTCTTCTCAGGGATATATAAGGATGATGGATACGTTATTCTCTGTATGTGTAAATGAGTTTATTCGATTACCGCTGAGTGTTTCAGTCTTAATATCTCTAGTGTTAAGATATGTGGTTGTATAACTTGTAGATTTTGCATCACATGAACAATGTGTGTCCCCGAAGTTGAAATTACCACTTCGGGGAGTGCGCTTTAAGTCGGTTGAAGCCATAAAAGCAAATTCGCTGAAAGAGTAAAAGTATATTCTTCGATCAGTGTATCAAGTGGTGAGGCCTGCTTTGAAGGCGATATATTATATTTTGATGATTAAATATTTTTTCTGGAAAGTGCTTACACAGACTATATATATACTTGTGGTAGCCGCGGCTTCGCACGCGCTCGGTCCTTTGTAGAAATTACTCTCTAAACTCTCTTTGAACTTTGAAGTCAAGTACAAATGGTGCAAACGAAGAGAAAAAACAACAAAACTAACAAGACAGAGTTCAAAAAGCAGCATAAGCGTAAGCAATAAAAAATCAAACGACAATTTTTGTGTGAGGCTGTGCAAAAACTTAATTCTAAAAATAGAATATTTAACTTAAACAAATACAAAACGGAGTATGCAATAAGCTTCTTTAGCCCAAATATGTTGTACCGAAAAAAATTTTATGAAAATCGGCTCAGTATATTTTGCGCCAAAGCGTTACAAATCATTGTCATACAAACAATATTATGTAAATAGTATAAATGTATAAAAATCCAAAAAATCCAAATGACCTTCTAAATAAAAATTAATTCCTAGAATATGTTCACTTCTCATATAAGCTTAAAGTAGTACGAGAGTTTTATTACTACACACGTTTTTAAACACGCCACTTCCACATCTGGCAACTCTGGTAATACTGGCGCCTGGATAAAAACAAAACCATACACAATCTGTTTAAAAAAAAATCCGTTTCCGGGGCGTTCTCTTTTCTTTTTTTAATATTTTGTGCCATTTTTCACTCCTTTGTCGTGGTGTCGTTGTTTGTGTTGTTGTTGTTGTTGTTGTTGTTGTTGTTGCCACTAGACAAATATTTCTTTTTGTCAGCGATTTGTTTGACATGATGGTGTGACGCTAAGCAGCATGTTGACTCAAAAATTTCACACAACGATGATAACATTGTGCCTGCCACCTAATAGCAAAATAAATAAGTGACAAAGAAAACACAAACAAAAAGACAAACGTAGACAATTTATTGTATGTATTTTCCTACTAAGTAAAAGCAAATCTCTATCTCCCTTGGTATTATCATCAGCTGGTGCGCCCAACACTCATAAGTCAAGAGGCGCCACAAGCCCAGCAGGCAGTAGGTATTCCTGGTTGTATTAAGTTGAATAATAATTTAAAACAAAAATCACTAGCCATCAAGTATATTTTTTTTTTTTAAAAAAAAAGAGGGACATAACGCACTTAATCTCCTTAGAAATGCAGCGTCCTCTTCTATAACGGCTGCTTGTAGTAGCACAAGTACGAAGATATTTAAAAGTCAGTATACATTAAACAAAATATGTTCGTTGTAAAATGACTGCCAAATGGAAAAATTTAATGCATCTGCGAATAAAACGTTTTTATAATAATTTTAAAATTTATAATTATCATATGATAATTTGATGTATGCAATGTGGTTTTAACACATCACATTCTCCTATTAGACTTGTCGTGGTCAGAAATTAATGACATTCATATGAAATGAGTTAATTCCTGAGATAAAGCGTAACTACATGATAATTTATTGCAAAACTATGCGAATATCAATTATGTGGTTGTTAAATCAAATCATTTTTTGATTACGAAAAAATGTATGTATACAGTGGCGGTCCCAAGGGGGGCCTATGGGGGCTGTAGCTCCCCTGGCATCCGCCGAAAAATATTTCGATTCAAGAACGTTTCATAAAATCGAAATCGAAAAAATTGTTTGTGGTGGTGAAGTGTTGTTGTGATGTAGAAAATATATCAACGAACATTTTTTTTTTGGTTTCTTTATACAGCACAACAACACCAACACTACCACTCCACCGTGTTCTATTTACAGGCTCACGACTTTCTATTCCACTTTCATATCCAACAAATAATCTTAAGACCTAACTAAACTATGCATGCATTGATTGAAGTCAGCTTATGCATAGTGGTAATAATACATAAGTTTGAAATTGTGGCTACATTGTTTCCTAAGTTCATGTTACTACAACATTGGCACCAAAAAGTCTATTCTGAGATCAAAAGATGAACTCTTTGCTACGACGTAGTCCAAAATTAAAATTAAAAATTAATGACAATACATATTTTTTCATAACTTTCTTACATATTTATTTTAAAATTTATTTATTTTAATTTTTAGGCTTTGATATCTGAAGACCAAACCTTAGCATTTTACACCCATTGTTTTAGTCACTCTCTGAATCTGTGCGTAGGCAAATCATGCGATGTTTCTAAAATTCGTAACATGCTAGGAACAGTTTCATCAGTGACAAACTTTTTCTCGAACTCATCTTGAAGAGTACAACAATTAAAAGATAAAATTTCCGAACGGAGTCCAGAAAAAAAAAATCGTTTAACAACATTGTGTGCGACCAGATGGGTAGAAAGGCATGAATGCGTTAATACTTTCAGCGAATTGCTACATTTTATCTCTAAAACATTAGAAGACTTAGAATAAAGCAAGGACACCTATTTATTGAACCGAAACTAGGCGAAGTTGGAGAAGTGGGCGGTGCATATTTTAACTTATTAATTCAATCGATCTTTTCGTCGATTTCGAATGGTTCCAATATTTTTCAACCTCTTAAATATTTTTTGACTTTTTCAACCGCTTTCAATATGTTTCAACAATTTCCATATTTTGTCGCATTTTTCAACTTTTTAACATTTTTCAACATTTTCCATATTTTTCGACGTTTTAAATTTCTTTCAACTTATTTTAATGGTTTCCATATTTTTTAGTCTTTTAAGTCTTTGTCAACTGTTTCAACACTTTTCGACCGCTTTCAAACATTTTACATTTTATTCGACTTCAACCTCTTCAATTTTTTTTGACATTTTTTAAAAGGTACTTTCAATGCAGTGTAGGGTATGTGAGTTTCGGTCAGGCCAAATATAGCACTTACTAGTTTTATTTTAATTTTTTTTTCTCTCTCAAATGTTTTAGAGCCGCAATATACATACTACCCTTACTTGGATCATATGATTTCAGAACTAAAATCAAAACTCCAAGGTAAATTTTTGAGCACTAGAAGGCTTAATACCGGCAAATCACTCGAATGTTTCAGTTGACAAAATCGTTGAAGCTGCTTTCACTTACGAAAGTGATTTAAATTGCAGTAACTAAAATTGAGCTCAAATCCGAAATTCAATTGTAGCACCAGTATTGTTGTACGACCAATTCTAAAGATGCTTTGAATGCAATGGAAGCATTGACCATTATCAAAAGCAAAAAAATGGAATCGTTCTTCCCAAGCTTCACAATTTTACTACAAATATTTTCCACGATTCCAGTGACTTCGGCAAAACCAGAACGAAGTTTTTCTGTACTAAAACGATTGAAATCGTATTTAAGATCTACAATGAAAGAAGACCACTTGAATGGATTGGCTCTGGGAAATATTCATAAAGAAATCGACATCTGCTCAGATAAAGTAATGGCTATGAGATAATTTATATAAAAGAACTGCACTAACTGAATAAAACGAAATTAACATTTGATGTTGTTAATTAAATGCTCTTTCTTTGGCTAATTTTTTTGCATATCAAAACTTTGTTGTAACATTTAGAATTACGCATAAGAAATTTATACATATGAGAGCATTATTGAATGCATAAGTATGCAATTACTTACAACTAACTTTAAAAAATAAAGTATTTCAGTTACAGTTGTGCGAAATTCAAGTTATTTTACAAATTTCATTTAACCCTGTAATGCGCCAATTTTTCATCCTGTCATCTTGTAATTTCATTAAAGAGTAATTTTAATATGAGAAATGTGAATCTGACATCAGAAATTATTTTTTTTTTGAGTTGGATACGATTTTTGGACCAAACTAACGGCTCCGCCTTAAGGCGGAAACAGTGGTCAAGTACAATATAGATAATTCAATTTTTTTTTTCTTGAAATAAAATAAAGTTGTAGTTAAGAAGTTACCATTTATTTTGTTAAAAACAAGATTAAAGTTATGTGTCGATATATTAATGAGTAAACTATTGCTTCAAGCTGTGGAAGTTGAAAAACATTTCTTTTATGCAGAAATGCAAATAATTCTCTTGCAGTTTACACAAAATGATTGTGTTTCTGAAGTGCAATACTGCATCTTACATTGCTTTTTGCCCCAGACCTTTCTAGAAATTTGCACCAATGGCCTATTTGGTCATAACGAATATAGTTGTGGGCCCTCTTTGAATTTGCTAGGTCATTTTCTGGAGAAAGAAATTTTGATAATCATTATCATTGTCGCTATCAAAATCCCCATAGCTTCCACTCCCTCACTCCCCGTCAATTCATCGTTTCAAGGACATTTTTGGGAGTTACGCCACCATGGATTTGTCACAATGGCCATGTAGAGCTTTGTCATTACGCCGAATGATAATTTCATTACCCAAAACTTTGGAAAAAATTTCTTACACCCAAATATGGGCGCAGATTGTCTAAATTAAAAATTTTCAGTACTTTGCGAAAACGTGTTGGATATGACATGACTGACTGTAGGTTTTATATCCTGAGTCAAGACTGAAGCCCGCCTACTTGCCCTAAATTTTATGTAGAATTACTGTGGCTTGCAAAGCTTTAACATATCCAACACCGGTTACGATAGTCACAGTAATTCTACATAAAATTTAGTCTTGGGTGGTCCAACACTGACCTTGCGGCGGCCTTAGGCAATGGTTCAGTTTATATTATATCCATTACGTGCTTCGCTAGCCACAGTATTTCCTCATAAAAGTTACTGAGCCGCCGACGTCATAACGCCCAAACTAGAAGTCGTAGGGCCCAAATTGAAAGTCGTAATGCCCAGATATACCAATAACAAATTTCTTCAGAAGAAATTTGTGCGCTATGTCATTTTTCGAATAATTATTTTTTTGTTTTCATTTGGGTTTTTTGTCATAAATTTACTAAGATTTGGGCTTTGTGCAATATCTTAGGCGTTATGTCTTAACGGAATTTAAAAAAAAATATCCAGCTCTTCTCGAGCACTATCCGATATTCGAGCTAAATCATTTCGGATTCCAATTACCAAGTTCATTCACATGTGTTGTAAAAGAATGCCATGAGCGAGTATCAAAAAATTGAGTCAAATTACAAACTTCATGTCCATGTAAATTTTGATTATTGTGTAATTTATTTTGCAAAGTCGTGTTGGATATGATATAGACTGACTGTAGGATATAAGTCCTGAGTCGAGGACATGGATTTTGAAAAAAAAATAAGCAAAATAAATTTTTTGCAAATACACATTAAAACATGTAAGTATTGTAAAGAAAGACAAACTGAAATTTCTATTTAGTTCCTTGATATGAAAAAATTATAAAAAAAAATATTTTCCTCTCGTCTCGCAGTGAATATGAAACGGCGGCCATAAATAGTAATAATAGTGCTAAACTCTTAAAATTCGGTACAAATGTTGTTTAGGTCAAGACAACAAAAAAATTGTGAATGCAAAAAAATTCGGAACGCGAACACGACTATCTTCCATACAAAGGTGGAATATAATTGAAACATTTTCTTTAAAATGGGTATCAATTTCCATTAATTTGGCAATGTTCATTCCAAAAATGTTTAAACTTTTGTGTTATCTCATACAGATTTTAAGATATTGGAGAAAATTAAAAAGCGATGGCAATATATAATTATAATAGTGCTGGACTCCCCAAATTTGATACAGATGCTTTTTAGGCTAGGGCAACAAAAATTTTTAAATATGAAAAAAATCTGTGAGCCTTCCTCCCATATAAAAGTGGGATGTGGTTGAGACTTTTTCTTCAAAATGGATATTTATTTCAATTCATTTGGTAAGGCTGATTTCAAAAACTCTACGCATTGTGCAAGTTCTTTAATAGCTTACAAGTTATTGGAGACAAACCGTCTCGAAGCATTTTTTTTTTTTTTTGAATGCCGTTGAGTTTGCTATAATATCTTTTTTTTTCGCCGAGATATCGCATTTTGAAATTCTCATGTATTTGACTTATTTCTTTACCTGAAAACTCATAAGTGACATATGTAAGTCAAAAGATTCAAAATTTCAAAATGCGATAGCTCGTCGAAAAACAAAAAACTCAACGTAATCTGCAAGAAGACGACTTGTCCTTGGGTTTTTTTTTGCACTTTCAGGTTAGAATATCTCAAAATTCTGACGTGGAAGCGTGAAACAGTTTGCGGAATCGCTTTCATCCAAGACTCGGACCAAAAATATTTTTTGTGGTCCTGTGTTATTATTTATGTCCTTAGCACTTTTATTTTCTGTGTATTTATTTTGCCATTGACTTAAAAATTATATTATTATAAAAAGTTTATCAAATTTGCTCATCGTAAAATCACTGATATTACTGTGACATTTATGTAAAAGCAATGTTCTTTCGACTTTTTGAAAATCACATTCTCTATTGTCATCATAATTCTACTATTGTCTTATTGTCACATGATTTATCTTCGCATCAATTAACACCTCTATATCATTGTGCATTGTGTCCCACTTTTCATTCCATTATCATGACTATAATCTTTATAATTTTAACAAATTTTCCACATTAATGAACCAAACAAATAAGAAGAACATCAAATTAATATGCTCTTGGATTCAACATGATTGTGGGTATTATTATATATGACGGTATAAAAATATGTATCGTCCCTACACACACTCACACAGATGAAAATAACTCAGTGCAATAATAAAGAAAAGTTATGAAAAATAAATTAAGCTCATAACACACAACAATTTGGGATAAACTGCCATTAAATCTAAAAGAGGCTTCTCATAGGTTTTGTTGACAACGAATGGAAGGAAACATACCTACATATAATAAAATGGCAACAACAACAACAACAACAACAAAAAAATTATTTGTCAACACTGCTATTGAAGTTACAACCACAAACACACAAGGGCTCTTACAGGGATTTTTACAATGTAACGGTGTTGAAGACGAAAACTCATGAATTTTAGCAAACAAACAGTGAGGACTCACACATGTGATTGCATGTTTTTTCGGGGTTGGCGTATGACAGCAGCAGCAGCAGCACCAGGATATGGAGTGGGAACTGCTTTGGTGTAGGGGAGCATGGTTTTGAAATATTATAACCTTGGTTTTGTTACAACTACACACATTCTTTGTGCTAACAACGTGTTAACGGTGTTTTTTTTTTTTCTCTCAGTTCCATCCACCGTACAGCCACAAGGAAGTGTTAAATTTAATAAAAAAATCATGTTACCCCTTAGCGCGTTTTTATACCTGGCATAATCAATCATAAAAAACACAATCAAAATGAGTGAGAAAAAATTTACATTAAAAAGTGTAAAGATGAAGAGTGGGGTGGTGGTGCTGGCATGTGTGCCATATTGCTATGACAGTTGAAAAAAGCACAATTTTAATGTTGGCAGCACTGCCAGCTTTAAGGATGTAGCGTTGAATTAGTCGTGTACAGGATGCGACATATGTAGGGAAGCGACAATGAAGCGCGGCGGCATAATGAATTGAATAATTTTGAATTTTTGGTGTATATAGCAGTTCCGGTCACAGAGTTGCATAAAACAGCTCTAATTGGAGATCTGTTGCTATTAAAGCACAATAGCTGTTTTGCTAAGGATTTTGGATGTAATGTAAAGTTTAACGTAACGCCCTTTCATCAAGACAATGCGCGCGTTCACACTTGCCCAGCTCCCATGGTAAAATTCCATGAATCGAAGTACGAATTGCTTCCTCATCTAGCATATTCTCCAGATTTTACCCCCAGCGACTACTTTCTGTTCCAAACATGAAGTAATGGCTCAGCGGAAATAGATTCACCACCATAGAGGAGCTCACACCAAAACAGATGTATATTTTGAGAACCTTTCGAAAACGTGTTTTTCGGATGGGATCAAAAATTGGAGGGACATTGGACAAAGTGTATCGAGCTAAAAGGAGACTGTATTGAGAAATAAAACTTTGTTTTTGCCGTAAAAATCATTCCTTATTTAATTTTTCACGAAATTATCAAACGGCCCTCGTACAACATATAATATCATAGTTGAAACCATATTAAACTATCTAATTCAAAGCAAGAGAATTTATGGAACGAAGATCAAAATATTTTCTTTCTTCTTATAACTTTTGAACTCAATTAATTTTTTATGTTATACATTATTTTCGAATAAATCAAAAAGAAATATGAAAATGGACGATTTTGGTAGAAAGAAAAACCAATTTCTAAAACTAATTTAAAGGCTGCGTAACTTCATTCAATATGTCTGTGGTACAGTAAATAAACGTGGTTTTCTTTTTTTACAACTAGGTGCACATAACTTTTTTCGGTTTCTTTGGATATATCTAAAAGAGGTCTGCATGAGCGCACTCCAAACGACCATTATATAAACTTCCGAATGCAATAAACTTCGTTTGCTTGAACTTGATGAACATTTTATTTGTGATTGATTTGCAATTACAGCACTCACCTCTCATGCTAAGCTTTTCGATTTGTTTTGATTTGATATTTGGTTTTTGTTCACAAAGACTCGATGAACTCGCAACTTGTCGAGTGGCTTGATGATCATTTCGAGTGCACTCATACAGACCTCTAACATCTAAGCGGTCATTAGTGAAAGTTGCTACCAGGTGCAGAAGTACTCTAAACGAATTTTATTTTTAGTTACTAAGCCAAATGATTCAACCAAATTTTTATGCTATTTTTATTCATTCACACCATATTTTTATAAGTATAGTGTTAGAATTTCTCAAGTGGGGCACTTCAAATCCCAAAATGCTAATTTTTTAATGAAATTTTGTTGTTTTGATAGTAGTGTGTGCTAGGAATTTAAATGTGAAATGACATTTTTTTTTGTTGTTGTTACAGATAATTGAAATTCGGGCAATAAATTTTTTCAAAAGCACATAAAATTAATGGTGTTCGATTGGTATTAAAATATAGTAAAAGTCACATTTTTTTCAATCTTATATAATGAATTTTTCAATGTTTAAAATATGTTTATTTATTAAATATTAATGAAAAACAGACTTCCCTATCCTATTGAAAAACGAAAAAAATTATATAAATTTTAAAAACAACGTACAATATTCCGTTGAGATAAAAATGAATTGCTTTAGTCGTAATTTTTATTTACATATATATTTGTAACTCTGCTGGTGCTGAGTTGACTCCTTACAATTTTTTGCAACGGTTGATTTGTTTGAAGTAGCACCAACATATAAATTTCCCATTAAGAAATATTTGCACTCGTTTTCAAAAGACAATCCGAGCAACTTGAAGAGCTGAGAAAGACGACGATGAGATTGCTTTCTGACCAAATATATTGATGTATTTTTATGGAGCTAAAAAAAGTGTCAATTCGAAGTTCAGCATCAATAGCTTCGATATCTCCTCTTGTCACGACGTCGATGAGCGTAGTTTTCACGCAAAGCCGAAGAGTTGATGGAAGGTTCAAAGTCAGGAATGTCATGTCCGTGATTAGCTTGGTCATTCGCTTGTTTTTTTTTTTTAAGCTCACCAATGCCATCTGCTGGGCTTTTTCCATGTTCAACTTCGTTGAAATTATAGGAAACGAACGTTCGTTGAGGACATCAACGAGGTAGATACTGCGTCACAAGGTTAAATATCTAGCGATTCCGGTATTGAGTTGCTGGTCCATCACTCACAATATGAATTATTTTTATCGCTAATCGTCGCGATAAATAAAAGTCAAGAATTTTTTTTTGTATGAGCAATGATGGCTGCAGGGTCAGTGAATCTGACAAAGCGGCAAGTTCTTGAGAATGGCCTGAAGAGTGAAGCATCCCTGTGAAGGGTTTAAGGTGACGTTTTTATTGGAAAATGTAGCTCTGATAATGTTAGCAACATATAAATCTGTCTATCTAATTTGTTTTAATTAAGTGAGGGTCGAGGCTGAAGAAACTGCTTGGCAATTCCATGTTGGGGATATGCCACGATACTGACGTTTATGGTTCATTACCAGTGTGAGAGTAAGGTAATCTGCTATTAAGGTTAAATTTTTATGGTTTTAAAAAAGAAAATATCGAAATAAAGATATGAAAATGTAGGTGGAATCAGCAGAGGCCATACTAGTAACAGTTAAATAAAAATCACCCATACATACATATAAAGGGTGATCCAATAAAAGCTTTCTACTTTGTTTTCTAAACAAAATACATAAAAATCAATGTATTGATGATCTTTATTTGGAATAATAGTTCGGTTCCTTCAACTCAATGTTTAAAAATTATTTCATTCAAATTTGGCCCACGACTAGTTCTTAAATGGTCCATTCTGTGTGTCCAATATTTGACAACTCTTTCGAGCATATCGACCGGTATTCTTTGAGTAACACGAGCTATGTTAGTTTCCAAACCGTCAATAGTTTCGGGTTTATCGACAAAATGCGGATGGAGCCCGTAACACGGTAAAATGATGTTAAGGAACTTTTTAAATTTCTCTAACTGATGACTGATTTTGGTAGTGAATTTTCACAATTAATAAACGTTGTTCAGGAGTAAGTCTATTTATGATAGAATCATTTTGAATACTGAACACAAAAGTCATGTGTACATGACATTTAACACATAACAGCTGTCAAAACAACGCATTTAGAAAATGAACCTCGTATTGGATCACCCTTTAGCTCTTATAATGTGCTTAGCTAATATAAGTCTGTCCACCTAATTAGTTTTCATTAACTGAGGTACGAGGCTGAAGAAACTGCTTGGCAATTTTATGTTCGGGATATTCCATGTTACTGACATTTATGGTTCATTACCAGTGTGAGAGTAATGTAATTTACTATTTATGGTGAGTGTCAATGATTTAAAAAAAAATATAATTATATAGGTGGAATCGCCAGAGAACATACAAGTAACAGTTAGATGAAAATTGCCCATACATACATATACTATTAGTCCATACCAATTCCCGGTAGTCTTGACTATAAGTGAAGATTTTTTCAAAACTTTCACGATTAACGTATTAGGAACCATTTTTGTAAAATTCTACACTGTACATGTAGTCAAAAACATCATCAAGGATGGTACCCAAAAATCAATTTCAGTTTCTTTACAATTATGAGCAAGGTAATACTAAAGAAAACTTTCTATTTTAAATCTGTATTCCCTCAGAACTTATTAAAAAGTTATAAAATCAATGCAGCTTAAAACAGCTATAAATCTTCAAAAAAGTTAAACACATTTTCAAAATGAGGTAACAAAAGGGGCATTTTGTTTCAATCATCATTTGGTTGGGTTGACAACTTGAGTGATTTATCAACAACAATAAAACTGATAAAAAGTTTATTGGTTCAATATGATATTCTGTAATGGAAATGTAATGACTTTATGTTATGTTACTCAATAGACAATAAACAAAGTTTTGCAAGATACAAAGACTGCTGCTACACATACATATGTAAAATATAACATATATTTTTTTATTGTTTCTATCAAATTTAGATTGATTGAAGTATAGGATGTTCCCGCGAAGTCAAAAAACGCATAAAAATTCTACAAAATCGAAAACTGTAGCAAAGGGTACAATTTGAATAAATCCAACGTAAGTGAGTCATAAAAATTTATGATTTGGCAGTCATAAGTCAGTCAATGCTTCAACGCCTGTAAAATGATTTGTTGATTTGGGTGTAAAAATATTCAGAGTTGAATTTTAAAATAAAAGTAAAAGTGAGCATAAAAATAAAATGTGAAATAAAAGAGTGAACTACAAGACCTTACCGAAAAGAAATGGGGTGGAAACGAGTGAGACTGAGCCCGAATAAGTCCATGCCATTTTTTTATTTTTTTGAGTGAGAAGCACCTTTGCTGTTTTTTGCTCTTCAAATGCGCAATATCAATTCAAATTTTTCATAGCTTCGTTTAACGCCTCGCAAACTTAGTGCGGCACTGTTTTCGTGGCAGTCATTTTAAAATAATATAGCTCATGACAGTGACATTTGATTTCACGAAATATTTTTCACTTACTGCCCAACAAAATAGAAAATTGGTTGCAAAATTCTGGAGTGCTTTTGGCCCTCTGTATGGGAATATTACTACAACCAGTGAATAATGTCATAATTCACATGATATTCAATAAGTCAAAAAATCCTGTAAAGATGTTCACTTCAGTTTTCGATGAATTGTGGTACAAATTTCTTTACAATTTCTTCATATGTCAATATAATTTTCAATATAATTTGCATAACCAATTAAAGAGAAATTGTTCACAATTCCAAAACGGTGCGATACAATCATTTAAAAAATATCTAAAGATCAAAGATCACTGGGAAGAACTCTTTCAATTCCAATTCCGAACTAAATTGGAATTACAGCAGGCCTGATTACTGTTGGTCATTAAACTAAGGCTTGTGTATACTGCTAATATTGGACATGGTATCGGAACCTGTTGGGTCACACAAGTTCAACGTATGATCTGAACTTCAAAGTAACATTCTGCTTGATTGTTGATATCCCCAATCTTAATGCTGTTCGAACATTTTAGAAACTGAAATTTCGCTACCATTTGGCCACAATTCTTATGATCATAGTCAGGTCCATTCGCTCTTTTTTTTATGCAGTTTTTCGCTATCCGGAGGTATATTACCATTATGTTTGTAAAACACATTTTTTTTTAATTTTTCAGAAAAGTACTGTCAAACTGATAACCATTATAACACATTATTTAGGTTAAGCTGAGTTTTCTAAAATTTTAAACTTATGCTTAAACCATTTGTTTAGCATTTTTGTTACAGAATACTGATTTTGAGTTCCCATCATATTGGGTACACTGTGAAAAATGTTTGGTTTTGTTTAGTAGTAGAAAATGTTAGTCATACGACCTGTTGTTCATAAATAACTCTTTTTTTAAATTGCTACTTAATAGTTTTGAAAATATAATGATAGATATATAATTTAGCATCGGATTTGAACTGCTTACTAGATGTCGTCAAGATCCAGCTTCCATTCAAATCAAACGAAGAAAGACCAAATGTATTGGCACACTTTGTGGAAATCACCAATTGAAATCTGCCAGTTGGCATTGGAGTCAAACCCTCAGGGTAGGTAGTAGAAAAAGCGGCTGTCTTAGATCATCGCGGTAATGTTCTCTACAGCTGAAAATAACTGAATCAAGGAAATGCTTTAGAGAATTGAAGGACATCGCTACAAAATGTGCACGCTGGAAGAGTTTTGCAGGGCCCTATGCTCCGTGAGGAGATACAGAACACAAGAAGAAGAATTAACAATCGCCTAATAATGCGTAGCACATAATTTACAACAATCAACGAAAAGAAAGCGATTATTATGGATAAAGCGGCAATATTAAAAAAGTGAAATTTATTAGGCTTTATCACGAATCTATTCAGAAACTCCCAATCGAGAATTTATTCCCTTCGCGAGAGGGATCATTTGCAAACGTAAATATTTTGAGAATGGAAATTCCCCTTTCAACAGGAATACTATTTTTCTTACAATTGTTGCCAAAAACGACTATTCACCCCTGGTATTTTCCATTTGATTTTGACAGCTAAGATTAAAAAAGCTACATAATATGAAGCGATACTTACGTGAAAAAAATTATTTAAAAAATAAAATTAAGTTAACAACGAATTGCATTTCAGAAGAGTTAAGGCTGTGAAAGCTTTTTTCCGGAAATTGGTCCAATACAGACTCTTCCGGGGCCCGGAGCGACCTTTTCTTATCGATTGGTGCAATCAATAAAATAAAAATATTATTTAATAATTATATTATTCCTTCACGGCTTAAATTCGGTCTTAAGAAGTTTCAGAATAAATTCTACTGGCAAATCGGGCATTTCACGTGAAGCGGAAAATAATAAAAAAAAACGATTTTGAAATTTGTTCATATTCGGCTTTATTGTGTTTCTTGAAGGTGTAAGCACTTAATTTTTTTTATTTATGCACTTCTAAAAATTGACGTAATATGAAAAATGGATTTGTCGGAAGCAGTTTTTCGAACATAACAAGTTTCGAAATATTAAATATTATGGTTCCTACAGGAAATTTACTGCTCTTTTCAATTATGATATCAGATATGACATTTGAATTTTTTTTTTGTGGAAAACCGGAAGTGAACATTTATTTCATCTCAGAATATAAACAATTTCGACATGATTTATTTTTTTTAATTTAGTTTTAAAATATAGCAAAATATATACCGATAACATGCTGAAAAATTTTTAATGTGATTTACATTAGTTTACGAGACATATGAATTGGAGTGCATACGTGCCGCACTTTATATTGAACCAGGCACTTTCTTAAGAACTTTAATTTATATATCTTCTTAACTAATAGCGATCACGTTGAATTTTGTTTTGTAAATCATTTATATATTCAAGGTTTCTTTTAACAATAAAATATTTAAAAATATTATGTCGAAGTTACTTAAAACTTGATTTGAAATTTTAACTACCGGTTTTCTATACATAAAAAATTTAAAATTCAAATTAGACTAAAAATAAAATATATCATCTTTTTTTACTATTGGCACCAATATTTTTTATATATTTTATTATAAGTTCCTCGATTCCAATAACAGCGTTCAAAAATGACAGTCCTTAAACTTCGGCAATTCTTCAGAAGTCCATAGCTCGGCAATTTAGCCTCATACGAAAATTAAATTGTGTGTACACATTTGTGTTTACTAGATGTATAACTAATCGGAATACAAACAAATTTCACGACCTCGCTTTATTTTCATTGTCAGCTTAATTCCCCTGAAATGCCCCAAATATCAAAAATTTCCCTCTATAAATTATTGTCGATAACCTTAATTTCCAGGTGAATTTTTTCTCATTCCCACAAAATTTTCAACGACTGCAAACCAGGGGGCTTGAAAAAAATTTGTCAGAGCGATCATTCATGATAAAGCCCATGGAGTGAAAGGATGGCATTTTTAGCGACGATAAAAACAGTTTTCTACAAATATCTTGTTAGCTAAAAATTTATAGACTAAACTTATTAGTGATGTCCAGCTCAATAGCACAAAATGATACTTGAGTGCCAAATAGTGCACGACAAGGGGTATTTTGAAATAAAACGCGATAAGAGCCGCCATCACAGTGTAAATTAATAAGCAATAGCGATATAATCGCCGCTTAAATTTTAATCGAGCAAATAAGCGTTGGAGCATTCACAATTGGGCTGTTTAATATGCGATTTGGCAGCACAGTCTCACAAAGTCTCTAATTTTTAATCATAGAAGTACTCTAAACGTCAACTTCTTTGGATTTAATTCAATTGTCATTTCCTGTTTGACAGTTGTTACACATGAGTGCTGCCAAATTTGAGTAACAAAAAAATTAAGCGGCGAAAGCCATTTTTTTGGCACTGAGTTAGCTATCTTATAGCCGCGCCAAAAAGACATTGCTAATACATGCAAATAATTGAGAACGTGCTCTCTCGCTTCTAGCACCCACTCGGAAAAGCTGTTTTATTGGTAAAATCTTGAACAAAAATATATAAACTTGTACTTTTTCCCGTTTGGCATTCGTTTTCGTTTCAATATTGCACACATATATATAAGGTACACTAAAGACTTCATACCCTTTTTCTCTGCTCATTAAAAATCCACTCTTCAAGCGCCGAAGTGCTCAGCTAAAATTATACGTGCTCTTTTCCCATAAGTGCTGAAATGGGTATCAATTACTAGGCTAAGCGATTTTCCAAAAAAAATGGACTCGCTCATTGTACTACGAAGTTCAACTGTTAATGTTTGGAGGAGTGCGCTATGAATTGTTTTACTCTCTGTTCTCTTCACCCAAAAATCTTTGAAACCACACTAGCCATAAATATAAGATGATCCAAGTATTTTAAAGGTAATTTAAGTTTCAAATACGGAACTAGGTGTATAAAAATGTTAAAATTTCCATGAAAAAATATTTTTTTCGACACAAACTTTGTATCCTGATTCTGAATTGGTTAAATTATTTTCAAGCCAAATAAACATTAAATGATTTTTAAAAAACTTGCAGTGGTTTAAGCCCTGAAATCAAATAGTTGGATTTGTTCCTTTTTTTTCAATATTATAAATTCACTTTTACTGCTGTCTGCCTGAAAACATTTTTTTATAAAAAATTTTCCATAGTTTGAATAACAGCAAAAAATGCCTAGCACCAAAAAATTGCTTAAATTTAAATATTAAAATAAGAGATATCTATAGATACAGCAAACGACACAAAAAAAGTTAGTAGCCGGTAGGCAAAAACATGTTGTTAGTGTCGGTTTAATTCTGTTGAGTATTTAAAAAATGAAAAACTGACAGCGATCAGATTTCAGGCAGTAAAAAGGATTCAGTTTTTTGTGTTCCTTTTTTTTTGCATTTTCCCTTGTCTTATTCATTTATTTCTGTAGCGCCGTGTGCTAAACGAGCGTAATTTTTCAAACTTTTGCGGAAGATGAATGAGTTGTAAAGTTGCGTCGTTCAAATTGAATAAAAATCCTTAAGAGAGATTGAATCTCATTTTTTCAATAGGAGTAGCTAGCACTTTTGCGCTTTCAGTTAACGCTGTTGATGTTTTTGTTTTTCTCGCTACACATGCCTTTCTTACTCCTCGTCCCATGCTAACTTGATGTTACAATATTTGTTATTCATAAGTAAATTAAGCGTTTTAAATTTCCATGCTACATCTTAAAATTTTTTTTTAATATATACTCAGTTTTTACTCTATTTTTCTTCTGATTTTCTTTGCAGGTAAGTCTTATCCTTGATATTCTTGAATTGAGAATCTGTAGTGTGTTAAACTTCTATGCTGACAAATCGCACACAACGAGCGGGTAAGTGATGAGTCCATAGATGCACTTAAGTAAATTGCTTCCAAAGCACTGCTGCACTGACAGTGAGTTGCCGCCTTTTGGTGGATAGCAGAAGTGGGAACGGCACGCGTGTCTCAATTCGGATTGACATCTTAAATCTGTGTGTTGTGGAAATACAATGGACTAGGTGCAATGTGCAAATATGTTGAAAATTGTGAGAAAGTCAGTAAAAGTAGCGAAAAGAGAGCAATAAATTGCTAAGATGTGCAAATTTTGGGTTAAAGGATTTCATGTGTCAAATTCAAATAAAGCTTTGATGTTTTCAACTATAAAATTGCTACAAATACGACAAACTTAATATAATGATGAAGTCTGAAATGGGGAGAATTTAAAAAAAACATTTAAAGTTCTTGCAAGAATAGGAAAATGCAGTTGACACAAGGCTTTCTGGTGTTCTTACTTCGTTGACGGATTTTGGGTCGGGAAGAATACTGATCATATTAAATTTCAAATTCCCAATTGATGCATTAAAAATAATGCACTCCGAAACTGAATTTCCTTATTTTTGAAACTATTGAGTTTTTTAAAAACGGTGAAATTAAGTTTTCATTAGATTTGAGTGCAATAACGCAAGGAATGCTTAAGCAAATATGGGGTGATTTTTTTGTTATTTGTTATTTCAGTATAAGTTTTTTCACACTTTACGAGTGATTTCTAACATATGTTAAGACCTTGAATACTTTACAAGATTTGCCATTTTACCACAAATAGATTTACAAGCGAACACGACTTGCAATTTATTGAAATTCATTATCAAAATTCATGCTTTGTGAGAAATGTGTATTATTGAAAAATTTTATTCAGCAACGAGGCTCATTTTTGGCTCAATGGTTACGTCAACAAACAGAATTTCCAAACTTGGTCTGAAGAGCAGCCAGAGGCAATTCAAGAGCTGCCAATGCACCCTGAAAAAGGCACCGCTTGGTGAGGTTTGTAGGCCGGCAGCATCACTGGACCGTACTTTTTCAAAAATTCTGATAATCGCAACGTTCCAGTCAATGGACCATGCGACGGTTACCGTTTTTTTTGCCCAAAATGGTAGAATTGGGCTTGGTTGACATGTGGTTTCAACTAGACTGTGCCACATGCCAAACGGCAGGAGATTCCAAGGACCAATGTTTGGTGAGCAATTAACCTCACGGTTTTGGAGCAGTCCATTGGCCGTCAAGATCATGCGATTTGACCCCACTAAAAAGTTGTTGTGGAGCTGCGTGAAGTCATATATTTTTGAGAATATAGACCATAAGATAAATAAATTCAGTTCAACTGCTGTAACAGGGGATTGCAATTGAATGCGACAGCAGCGGTGGCAGAGCGGCTAAATACCACAACTGAGATTGAGCAAAATGTTGTAATTTATGAGAGGATAGCGCCAATTATAATTTCATTTGAAAACAAATTGATGAATACTTAGAACGAAAAAACAAAAATATTTAAACTCGTGACACTGGGCTGTCAACATATTCCTAAGTAAAATCTGAGCTAAATCGGTACATATATACCAAAAATTTTGATTTCTATAGAATCAAATGCTTATAAATATATGATGTATATCTAAATATATAGAATATTTTATATTACATATTAATATGTTTGTATTATAAATAATTGTGCACTTAAGCAATCAAAAAGAGAACAACTCAGTCATGTAAAGATTTCCAGGATGTTGGTTTTTACACAAGAAACCCTTCTTTTACGCTTAGGCGCATTTCAGTGTTTGTTAATTACCACCTCTTATCACACCCTACACACAGGATATATACACTTTTGCTTCCATTTGTAACGATAAGAATGTGCTCAGCGTCATTTACTGACTCGATGTACATAGTCATATCTGTCATTCCGTAATATTTCTATAAAGTTTTGTACACCAGTAACTTTTTAGTTACAGCTCGTGGAATTGAATACAGAAATATTCGCCTATTGGCCACTCCCACTGCCCATGTAAATATAACCCTCGTCGGGTTTATCTCTGGAAATAGGAAATACTGAGGCAAATTAAAAATAATTCCGAAGTTAGGAAGTATGCGTGATTTCCAATGCGCGGAATTGAAGCAATACATCAATTCCTTCCATTTACTTTTTAAAGATTATTTCATGTAAATATTGTCTGCAGCAACGCCTGAGGTGATTCAACCGTAAACTCCAATACTGGCATATTTTTTCCAGCATTGCGTTGGTATCTCACCAATGGCAGCTGTAATGTTGTCTTCCAGGGCTGCAATTGTGGCTGTCTTTTCTCTGTACACGAGATATTTCACGCAGCCCTACAAAAATAGTCCAGTGGAGACAAATCGAATTATCTTGGCGGCCAATGTACTGCTCCAAAACGTGAGATTAATTGCACACCAAACTCGCCTTTGAATAGGTCCATCGCTTGCCATTTGGTATGTTGCACTGTCTTGTTTATACCACATGTGAACCAAGTCCAATACTTCCATTTTGGGCAAAAAAAATCGGTCATCATCATCCGGTACTTTGCTCCATTAACTGTAACGTTGCGACTTTTATTATTTTTGAAAAATGATGCTGCCGGCCTGCAAACTGTGCATTTTCAGGGTGTATTGGCAGCTCTCGGATACAAACGGCAACCCATTGAGTTTCTTAAGATAAATTTTAAAACTTCCACCTTTTAAGTGTTAATGCAGTATAGGATATTCAATTTGTGAAAATACCTGAAACACTCTTTTTTGCTCCTGCGCCGTATACTTGTTTCACTTATTTTATTGCATATCCTTAAAAGGACTTTGCCATTTAAATTAATTGCAATAATTACAAAAGGACATTTTTTTGTCTGTATTGTCCTCCAAACTGTTAAATGAGCCAAGCAAAGATTTCTCTTGGGATTGTGGGGACTCATGATTTCTTTTTAGTGACTTCGTTTTTCATTTTAATTGTTGCTGGGGTATTGAAATACAATTGTCCGAAGTGTTTTGATTGAAACAAAATAAGTCATTAGAAAAAAAGACAACATGAGGATTATTACTTTAGGTTAATCGAATATGCACAAACAACTTTTTCTTAAATAGAGTTAATGAATTTTAAATAGAAAACTTCTTTTCAATTAACTTTTAATACATTTGTAAAAACAACTTTCTACCTTTCACTTGAGCCTTTTTAATGGCTGCGTGATCTTTGGCCATTAATACAAAAAAGCCTTAAAAATTATTTATTCATCCGCAAATCAAACAACCTTCTTTAAACTTCTTTAATGATTTAAGTATCGTGAGAGAACCCTTCAGACTCCCATTTTCATTTCATGGCTGCTTATTTACCAAAAATACACCATAACCTTTTTTGCTTCTTCTTTTTTTTTGAATGAAATCCCTTAATTTTTATTATTTATCTTTTTTTTTTTTAGTTTCATAAAAAATGATACTTATAAATAGCTGCGTTGCTCAACAACCCGCTTTGAATTATTTCACAAAACATCATAAATTATTTCATATCCGCGCTGCAAGTTATTTTTCTTCTTCTTCTTATGCTTCTTGCGTCCTCTACTCCTTTTTCAAGTTGTTAAACAACGCAGCATTTTTATGGTTCCTACGCATTTAAGCCCAGTTAATTGCAATTTACTTCATTAAATTCCTGCCGCTAAGCACAGTGGGATAAAAAAGCGATAAATTTGTTGGTTTCCTTTTTTATTTCTTGTATTGTCCATTTGATTGTTGTTCGCAAAGTCTTACGCTGGAATTTATTGCTTGTTTTTGCAAAATTACGACGACATAAACGACCAACTTGTGGTTGTCTTTCTTTCAACAACTTTGCGGATGCGTAACGCTGGCTATCGGACAGCAGTGGCGGCTGTGGTGGCATTAAAACTCATTTCACGCGCGTTAACGTTACGCTGATCTCTTTTTGACTTTTGCACCAAGTTGTACGCATAATTGTCCTGTTCATCACCACTCGGTTGCTTAATGGCGAAAACATTTATTGCCGCTCGCTGAGTGTGAAGAAAAGTTAAGTATGCGTGGACTTAATCTAATTCTTGTTCGGTTCCTAAGTCACTCTGTTTGGAATTAAATAGCCGCCTTGCCACGTATTAATCACTTGTTGACGCGACTCATTCGCTCTACTTTTCGCTGTCTTGAACTTGTGCTCGTTGAAAGTTTTTCCTAATTAAATTAAAATTTAATTAACCATTTAACAGAATTTCACAGCAAGTTGAGAGGTTAGTGAAGGAAATTAAGTGAACTAAAAAGTTACGAAAAATATTGCACAGAGTTTAAAGCAGTCAAGTGTACGGATTGCAAGGGTTAAAAAACAGCAAGGAGTCATCTGCAGAAGACAAAAAGACGTCTAAGTGATGAGAATAAAGTGCATTTTTTTAGCTTTCACTACTTTAGGCGGGAGCAAAGTTTTAGCAAATGGTATTTCACTTTTCTTAAAACCATAGAATTTCATTTGCAGACAATCACCTGATGTCAAAAAGAACTTAAAAGTTCTCAAAATAAATGTACTACTGAAAGTGTTTTATATCCTCACCTACAGAAGAATCATGTTACTGACATTTCTTGGCCATATTCAAGGCAAAATTGTGTATATTTGCTTCGTAAAATGAAAATTATGAAATCCCTCTTTTTAACCACTGCGCAGCCGCTTTAAACGTATGAAACCGATTGTGCGGACACCAAATTTATGTCGTGCTCCAAGGACTAGGAATTTCGTAAGCCATCTTAATTCAATAAAAATTTCTGCAGCTTTTAAAAATTCTATGTTATAATTGTAGACTAATAATTACTAAACGAGCTAAGACTAAGGGTAGGTAGAAACTTTTTTTCAATTGGCTGGGTTTTAAGGTTGTAGATATCGTCATTTAGAACATCACTGTGTAGTTAAAATTTTTCTTAAGCGATCATAGAGAGCGCGGGTACCCCAAAATTGCTTATTTTCGGTCCTTTTTTCATATAATCGATACTGTACGATGGGTCAAGCTCATATTTTTATCTATTTTTTTATGTGCACATACATACCCTTTCCATAGACCATATGAAGGTCAACTTTGGACTCTTTATCTGAGCGGTACAATTGATATAAAATTGTATATTTTTACAGTCAACTTCCAGGGGCGTGGCGCAGCCATAAATTTAATATTTCCCTCGTAAGTCATGCTAGGTCTTGTGATGAAATTGTGTAAACGGAAGCAAATCACATATATCTTGAATTTTACTAAATGCAAGCGATATTGGAAAAATGAGCGTGGCACTTTTCAATCGTTGAAAATTTTTATTTAATATTACTCGAAAATACCACCTACATACGATTCTAATAAACATTTTAATGACAAAACCACTGAAATCAGTCATCAATATAAGTAACTGTACTGGAAAAACGCTTTAAGGGCGTGGCACAGCTCATAACATTTATAAACGCTATACTAAGAGAACTAACAGCGTAACTGTTATAAAATTTAGTTTGGTGGGTTTAATTGCTAAAAAGTACATCATAACAAAAAATGGGTGAAATAATTTCTGTGGGCGTGGCACGTGGCAAAATAAAGCAAAACCGTTAAATATTATATTTAGTTTACTATCAAAAAATCTCAGTTACTATAGGCTTTGAAATTACATGGAATTCAATAGGATCAGTAGGCGTGGCACCTCCCATATTAAAAAAAAGTTCAACGCGTTAATTTGTGTGAGCTTTGCAGCAATTGACACGAATTTTTAATATGCATGGCTTACTTGCTATAAGGTATATTTCAATCAAAAGCGGGTGAAATAGCACTAGTGGACGTGACACCTCTCATACCAGTAAAATTCCTTAAATGACAGATCTAGCCAACTACGTGTGTCTGTGAATAATCTTGCTAAAATTTAATGTAAGTATGTTGTATATAAACAGCTATTTCTGGATCAGTGGTTGTGTCACCGACCTAAATTTTAGGACTAATTAAGGTATATCTCACAAATTATGCAAGCTATTGCGAAAAAATTTGGTATGCGGTTGCCAAACTCGAATACAATTTATTAAAGTAAAATAATGCGAAGTAGGCTTAGCAAATTTAGACGTATCATTTTTATTCGGTTGTTTCTACTGCTTCTACTTTTTTCAACATTTTCCATATTTTTTTCATCTTTTTCTTTAAACTTTTTTCAAGTTTTTCGCCCTCTTTCAACTTTTTTCAACATATATGATCCTATATCGACTTTTTCAGTCTTTCTTAACTGTTTCAACCTCATTCGATTTTTTCAACATTTTTCAAAACTTTTCAACTATTAAACTTTTTTAATATTTTCCATATGTACATAATTAGGGTGGTTCATAAAAAATCAAATGCGAAAATCAAATGCGACGCCCCCTGAATTGCTTCCAATGAGGATGAAAAACCTTATGAAAGAAAAGCTACATATTAACAAGTTACGTATTGAATACAAGGAAATTAACTGGAGCTTCTCAATATGGCAATGAAATCACAGATTAATGTTATAATTTTAAGAGAAAATAACGATTATTTGAATAAAAAAATGGTGCACATTTTCAAAAAAACCTGTTTACCTCAAAACATATGGAACTGATTTCAAACTTTAATGCTTCAATATTATAGACTATAAAATTACTTTTCATGTGACCAATATAGTTAAAATCTATTCAGGAGTTCCCAACTTATATTAATTTTTAAGAAAGCCACATCTGCGACTTTTCATGACCATATCTTGGAAGTTAGATCCGAGCGACATTTTCAATTCAATAAATGGCAGCTCAGGCCAAATTTAACATTGATATAGAGTCAGTGAGGGTTACTTAATTTATTTTTTAAGGACTGCTAACTTAAAGTGGTCATAGTGGCCAAATTTCACATTGAAAGGGTTATGATTAGAGATAAAAATTTTAAAAAAATCCTTTCATTTTTTTTTCTTTTTCGAACCAATTGAGGGGGCGTGTCGACTTTTTTTTTTATACTTTTTCGACTTTTGCAATCTCTTTTGACTTTCTTTATTAGTTTCTATACTTTACGGAATATCAGCGATTTTCAACTGACTCAATATTTTTCAACTTTATTCAACTTTTTTCCAGTTTCTCAATCCCTTAAAGATTTTCGAGCATTTTTCGACTATTTCAACATTTTTAAATTTTTTTCAAGTATTTCAACCTATTCAACTTTTTTTAACATTTTCCATATTTAATCAGCCTCTTTACCCTCTTTCAACTTTTTTTAACATTATTCAATGCAATTCAGCAAAGCATTTCCCGCGCCAACATTGCTAAATGTCAAACGCTTATATAAAGCCAATACAAAATTATCTTTCCATGCATAAATGCCTTCCAACAACAGAACTGTTAGCAAGGTCAAAACACTAGACATTTTTAAGACTTTTCACCACTTAATTGTACCTTCAAGTAAAAGGCCTACTGGCCTTAACCAGAAGCAACAATTTTTGTTTTCAATTTTTGTTTTCAATTTTTGTTTTCAATTTTTGTTTTCATGCGTAGTTTTATTCAAGAGTTCTCATTTGATTTACAGAACTTTGTGGCAAATGGAGTTTGATTGGTGGAAGGGATTGGTTTGATTGATATTAAAATACTGAGTACTGAAAATATCCTTCGCTCAAATTCGAGTGTATCAATATTTTTAAGTATCAATTTTTGAATGTGCCGGTATTTTGGTATACGAATTTTTCATAAAAATTAATGAAAATACCAGTTAATTTGTTTTTGTTTTTTATTTGAAAGATCCTGTTCACTACCAACTTAAATCCATTCAAGGAAAGCTATCCTTTAAGCGTTTCACAGAAACCAGCCATTTTATATAAAAATAAAAATAGCTTTGGCAAGAGCGCTGAGGGCCTGTTTCTGTCCAAGGAAGATCTTGCACTAGTTAATGTGTAATTTTGGTTTTAGTAAGAAATTTTCAATTAATAAAAGAGGTCGAAATATACTTTTTGGAAAAAGTGCACTACTTAAAAAAATTTCTATAGTTTTCCCGAATTTTTAGAATGGTGACGAACATTTTGATTTAACCTACTATATTTTCTTAAATATACAAATGCAGCCAATATATATCACCTCTTTACTAATGAGCAAACGGAGAATATTCTCGTTATTTATGTACGTTAGTAGAACATTCTAGAATTCAGAATATGGATTTTGCGCAAAGATCTTGGCTTGCGACCTTACAAGATCCAGCTTGTACAAGAATTAAAGCCGCGAGACCATGCAATGCGTCGTGATTTTGGTGTATGGGCCGAAAATGAGATTGATCTCGATGCTGATTTTCATCGCAAAATTTTGTTCAGTGATGAGGCTCATTTTTGGTTGAATGGCTACGTCAACAAGCAAAATTGCCGCATTTGGAGTGAAGAGAATCCACATGAGACCCTTGAGACGCCATTACATCCACAAAAACTGACTGTTTGGTGTGCTCTATGGGCTGGTGGAGTCATTGGGCCATACTTCTTCCGAAATAATGCTGGAGAGTCAGTTACCGTTAATGGAGACCGGTATAGAGCCATGATAACCGACTATTTTGTTCCCGAATTGGATGGCATGAATGTGTATGAGTTGTGGTTCCAACAAGACGGCGCTACATGCCACACAGCGCACGTCACAATCGATTTATTGAAGGAAACATTCGATGAGCGCATAATTTCGCGGAATGGACCTGTCAATTGGCCACCAAGATCGTGTGATTTGACACCATTGGATTATTTTCTTTGGGGATATGTGAAGTCGCTCGTCTACGCCAACAAACCAGAAACGTTAGGGGACTTGGAAGCCAACATTCGTGGCGTTATTGCCGACATACGGCCCCATATGCTCGAAAAAGTGGTTCAAAATTGGACCTGTAGAATTGGCTTTAGTCGAGCCAGCCGCGGCGGCCACATGCCCGAAATCATATTTAAACATTAATGGCATAAAATTATCCTTCCAATAAAGCCAAATTGATGGACATTAAAACGATTGTCTTGTGTTTTATTTATTTTTGAAGCTCTATACCTCTAAAAAAACACCCTTTATATAAAAATAAATGTAACGAAATATAATGGAAAGAGTATTGAAAAATACCCTACTGTTTTGAGTCAATAGTGCTGAACGTCACTATCATCAGTAGAATTACAAGCACAAAAGTTAATTGAAATTGCAAGTAATTGAATTTAATTAAATATATTCGCATTACATTACTGAATTCGCAAATCAAAATCTTTTCTGATGAATTGCAAAATCTGTTTGAAGGTTAGATGCATTTGTAAAATCTAATGCCATTACGACCATAATAACCAAATTCAGTATATGACAAATAATATCGTATTCATTTACTTATACAATCAAATTATTTGAAAGCATTTGCAATGGAGAACATTTGCATTCATTTGCATGTCTCCGGGTATACTTCATATCAAAACCTTTTGAAGTCTTCAGCTGTCAACATATTCACACATTTTTTTTTTCCAAATTGTCCACTCCATTGTTTGTGTTTTGTGAAACTTTATCTATCTTAGTTTTCTACATGCTAATTCAGTTACTCGACTATTTATTAGATACAAAATCAACTTGAGGCTATAGCTTCTACTGTTTGCGCTTTGGTTGTACAACTGTGTCCATAGCAAAGACCATAAATGAACCAAATAGAGCAGCTTAGAAACTGTAAAGGATTTGTGTGATACGACAAATCCTGTAACATGGTATTGGCACAAATCAAAACATGACAACAACAACAATCACAACAAATACTGCATCCGACCGAAGTGTTGTAGGAAACTATCAGACTTGTCGTTTCATTCAGTAACAAATGTGGGTGCACTACAGCGAGCGTGCGTGTTGATGTAAAATCCGCTTAAATTGGTCAAACTTCTTGGGGACAAAAGTGCTATTGAATGCAAAATAAGTAACATAGTACGCAGTAGAGCATGATTTCATATATAAGTGTGACTATAAATCATCAATGATACAACAAAAATGTAACAATTCAGTCAGTCCTGTCGAAATTGGCCAGAGTTTTTGAATTGCATTTGTTTTGTTTTGAAGCGGATTCAATTTAACAAAAAGCTTATTTTGTTCTTGCAAATATGTTTGTCTCTAGAAGTGTTACGAATATGTACATTATGAAGGATTATATGTAACTGGTACATTTCAAATAGATTTCTTGCAACGTAAATATTGGTATGCAATTCAATTTATTTGTTTGAAATGTACGCAGAGAAATCGATTTAATAGCATATGCAGAGGTTTAGTAATAGTAAACAAATGAAGTAAAATCAAATCAATATAAGCTTAGTTAATATTTATTTGTTCCAACTAAATCTCTTCACAAAGATATTTCATTGAACTTTCAATTGCTTTAATTGCCAATTCATAACGTTGTAGTACTTAACAATAACTGTTGACAAGTATTTTAAGAAACTATCAACGATATTTATTTATTTGAGGTGAGCAAATTTTTTATGGAAATTTCGTAGGTGACTAAAGTTTTAGCAAAAGCTAAGAAAAAATTATAAGAAAACAAGCATAATTTTTTTCATATTCACTATTTTTTTAATAGAATTTTTACTTAGTTTCAAGCTTCAAGCTATATAGCTAAGAAGACTAATAGCTGTAGTAGCTAAACTTCACTATTATTATTATTATTTTATTATAAGCTCTTAGCGCAAATCCACACCATCTGAAGTGTATCTACAAGCGTAAGTGTGGAGTTCTAAATGTAGCAGGAATCCCGGTCTTCCTATGCCATCTGAAAAACAATCACTGGATAACAGGCCTTATAAATGATGGAAATTTGAAAGAACTACTCGCATAAGATCGTGCATGGTGGAATAAAAATGAGGCTTCGCTATGCTCTGACGATAGCTAAGTGACACAAAATAGTGCTTTGCATAACTAACTACATCAAGCGAAGCGATATGGTTGCCAATTATAAATTTGGCTAAGAAAAGTAAATTTCAATTTTAATGCAAGAAACAATTCCAACAAGCATACGGGCAAACCTTAGTAATTACTAAGGAGTTCAATCCTTGATTCTTTATTAATTTCGATATTTTCAGGAATAAAAGTCTGAATCACATTTTGTTCTAGGATTCACTAAAGTTTTTTAAATATAATTTTATTTTTTTTTTCAGTTCAAGTCATATTCTTTTATAACAGGTGATTTCTTAAGCGTTTGAATTTTGAAAATTATAATAAGAAAATAGTGAATTAAATATTTATTTGGAGCGATACACCAATTCATTCCATTAATTTTTTAAAGATTATTTCCTGTAAATGTTGCCCGCGGCTACGCCTGAGTTGGTTCATCCGTAAGCTCCAATTATGGCATACTTTTTCCGGAATTTCGGCCGGTATCTCACCAATGGTAGCTGTAATGTTGTCTTCCAGGCTGCAATTCTGGCTGGCTTGTCCCAAGAGACTTCACGTAGCCTCACAAAAAATAGTCCAGTGGGGTCAAATCGAATGATCTTGGCGCCCAATGGATTGCTCCAAAACGTGAGATTAATTGCTCACTAAACTCGCCCCTCAAAAGGTACATGGTATCCCAGTGCAGTTGGCATGTGGCACCGCTGGACAGTTCTATTGCCATGGTAATAGCGTTGGGTAAACTATATTTTTGTAGATAGAAGTTTTAAGGTGACCTACATCAGTTCTATTTGATATTCAGGGCCAACTCAAACGAGCGATCAAATAGTTCGCCAATTTTTAAAAAGTTATTAAACCTTTTAAAGTTATGCGTACCTAGAAATCCGATAAACTTTCAAATTCAAAAGTAGCTTTGAGGACTCTCTTGAAGGTACTCCATCACTTCGTATTGGATTGCATACAAATTCCGCTAATTGTCGACCAATTAATTTGAAAATTCATTAAAAAAATCCAACCAGCTTTCATACGGACACTACAAAATATTGAGCAAATCAGCGAAGAAAACGTGTAAAAATATGAAAAGTTAGGCATGACAACTTCTACATATATACAAGTACTAAAATGGTTCGGATAAACAAGCGTAATTCGAAAAAAGCGGGTGACAAATCTGATATAAACAAAAACTATAAAATGCTACTCTGAGGGAGCTATTTAAGGTTATGCAACAAAACTTCACACAAATACCAGGAATGTTTTGGATAAGCTGGAGATTTCGTCAAGCGGTATAGATGATGCAATAGAAATAAATATTACAAAGTTCGAAAACCACATTTGATGGCATAAGTAGTAGTCGAAAGAGTTGGCGATTTAGAATTTGCGGGCGTGGCTTTTACACGAAAGAAAACTCTTAAAATAAGCTTTTCGGGAATCTATTCAGAAACGTATGCAGAGCTGAGTACCTTTTTAATAAAAATTAAAATTTTTATCGCTCACTTTTACTGTTATTGCAGTAAGGGGTAGTTAGTTTTTATTGAAGTTCTTATAGGTCAATTTATCATGTAATACATGTACATGCCTAATATGATATGATGTGGTGCTATTGTGTTTTCATAAAAAAAATCGATTTCCGGGATCCCGAGATTAGTATTGATTTCCGGGATTGAGCTCCCTAGTAACTACGATACATATTTAACAATAAATGACATGTTTGTATGTGCATAATGCATAACTTATAGTTCTTGTAAACAGTTTGAATAGAATGGCAGCCAACAATACAAACTGCTCTATTTAGAATCCATATTAATAGCGACCAAAACTCGATTCACATAAATGCTGGATGTATGTTTGGATTTGAACTACGCAGCCATTGTTAAGAAGCGACATGCAACACTTTAACACTTGGTTCCGGTTTCATGTAGTGTCCTTTTGCTTTTCTCGCCAACTATGTTACCTCCTTTTATCTAACTTAACGTGTAAGGTTTTAATTCCACGTTGTTTTGCTGCTTCTTTCACTGGAAACCAATGGCAATCATAACAACAGTTGTACACCAACATCACTTGCATTCAAATGTCGCAATAGAAAGTTGTTGTTTGGGTCTGTACTATGTCCTAACTGCATTGTAGATTTCACCCAACGAGTTCTGCGCCTAAAGAATGAATGATAGTTTTTAATTAAGTTTCCACTCTGAATTCTGTTGAATTCAAAGAGCTGATTCGCAATGGTTTGACATATTCTCTTATAAGAAATTGATATTATCTTCTGAAAAGTTTATACATAAAGGGTGTTTTTTTTAGAGGTATAGAGCTTTGAATTGAAATAAAACACAAGAAAATCGTTTCAATGTCCATCATTTGGCTTTATTGGAAGGATAATTTTATGCCATTAATGTTTAAATATGATTTCGGGCATGTGGCCGCCGCGGCTGGCTCGAATAAAGCCAATTCTACAGGTCCAATTTTGAACCACTTTTTCGAGCATATGGGGCCGTATGTCGGCAATAACGCCACGAATGTTGGCTTCCAAGTCCCCTAACGTTTCTGGTTTGTTGGCGTAGACGAGCGACTTCACATATCCCCAAAGAAAATAATCCAATGGTGTCAAATCACACGATCTTGGTGGCCAATTGACAGGTCCATTCCGCGAAATTATGCGCTCATCGAATGTTTCCTTCAATAAATCGATTGTGACGTGCGCTGTGTGGCATGTAGCGCCGTCTTGTTGGAACCACAGCTCATCCACATTCATGCCATCCAATTCGGGAACAAAATAGTCGGTTATCATGGCTCTATACCAGTCTCCATTAACGGTAACTGACTCTCCAGCATTATTTCGGAAGAAGTATGGCCCAATGACTCCACCAGCCTATAGAGCACACCAAACAGTCAGTTTTTGTGGATGTAATGGCGTCTCAAGGGTCTCATGTGGATTCTCTTCACTCCAAATGCGGCAATTTTGCTTGTTGACGTAGCCATTCAACCAAAAATGAGCCTCATCACTGAACAAAATTTTGCGATGAAAATCAGCATCGAGATCAATCTCATTTTCGGCCCATACAACAAAATCACGACGCATTGCATGGTCTCGCGGCTTTAATTCTTGCACAAGCTGGATCTTGTAAGGTCGCAAGCCAAGATCTTTGCGCAAAATCTTCCATAAAGTTGATGGACAAAGCTCCAATTGCTGTGCACGGTGGCGAATCGATTCATTCGGGTCCTCTTCAACATTTTGCTCTACAGCGGCAATTGTTTCTTCGGTGCGCACTGTTCGCCGTCTCTGCGGATGCGTATTATCACATAGAGTAAACGTAGTGCGAAAACGATCCATGGTTAACCGAATTAATTGCTCTGATGAACGATTATGTCGACCATAAAATGGACGGAGCTTGCGGTAAACTTCGAGAACTGAACCATTATTTTCGAAATAAATTTGCACGATTTGCAAGCGTTGTTCTTTTGTCAACCTGTTCATGATGAAATGGCGAACCAAACTGAACATAAATGACATTAGAGTTGCCAGATTTGACCATAAAATGCTAGTTTTATCTCTATTGACAAAACAAACCTCTAAAAAAACACCCTTTATAATAGTTTATATATAATAATATATTTCGTATTAAATTTCATTATATTCAGTATTACATTTGATTTTTAAGCCAAGCTGTATTATATTTTAATACGTTTTGTATTAAATTAAAAAAAAAAAAAATTATGTTGCATTCACCGAGGTTCGAACCTGGCTCCCTTTTAATATAATGGTTGCATGCGTGGCTTAACGACATCAGCCAACGTAGCATTTGATTTCGGTTGGTTTAAAGTTTATTTGAATTTTCAATTATCAATTGACAACTACGTAAAATTAAAATTCAATATTTCATTTTGATGGAAAACTATTTAAGTTTTAGTCGATCAAAATAATGATGGCAGCAGCTTAGTTAGTAAAGATGAGCATATTTCAGCAGTGACATGATTGGCGATCTAGGTTCAATTCTGATCGGTGACAGGTAAAAAAAAAACAATTGAAATTGTCCTTTAAAGGTTTTAAAATGCAACACAAATAAATGACCAAAGCTTGCAGCAGCAGTAGCATCATAAATAGAAGAAGAAGATGGTAAAATTTTTTTTTTAAATCTTAATAAAAACGATTTAATACAAATTTTTTATTAAATTTTATTAAAATTTTGTATTAAAATTGAATTTTAATATTTTGAAAGTATTAAATTTTAATACAATTCTGGTGTAGTCATATTACATATATGCCCAAAAGTATTAAAATTTATTCTAAAATTTCTAATCGTATAACTACAAAAACTGAGGCACCACAGTCAACTTAGAATCAGTTTTTTTCAAAACCAGTTCCATCCGTAACATCAATCTATCAATGTATCCGATACTTCATGCTCATCTGAATATTTAAGTTTTTTTTTAAATAGTAGAAAATTAATTTTCAACTACAAACTCGGTTAATGTCTGGAAAATTGGAACGGATTCTATTGAATTCATATGAGATTGTACCGAAATTATAGATTCATTATACTGCTTTGCGGTATACGGCCAACTTGAAGCTTATGGCTTTAACTAAAAATCCATTTCATCTGCCTTAAAAATAGGTTACTTCCTTCAAATTTCGAAGCTCAAGTGATCTGGTGTCGGCGACCATCTTTTCTCGGAAATCAATATTCAACCTGGTTTTTTTCTTCATCTGATGGAAATGAAATTAAGTTTTTTTAGCGGGAACGTTGTCTTTCATGCGCTAAATGTGCCTGAGCTGATCAGTTTATGAACTTTAAGCTTGTTTTCATCATATTATTAAATAGCTCATACCCTCAGTGGGAAAAATTGGCAGTGGACACTTGAAAATTTTATTATACCCTACACAGAGGGTATATTCACTTTGTCATTCCGTTTGTAACGCATAGAAGGGGGTGTGGCAGGTATGGAAAAGTATATATATTCTTGATCAGCGTCACCACCTGAGTCGATATAGCTGTGTCCGTTTGTCTGTCTGTCTGTTGAAATCAGGCTTACGCAAAAACTAAGCAAGCTAATTGAATGAAATTTGGCACACAGGTCAAACCTTCTTGAAAAAATGGGCGAAATCGGTTCACAGCCACGCCTTCCGCCCATACTCTATGTAAATATCCCCAAGTCCATTTTGAAAAAAAGTTGCTGCGATTTTGATGAAACTTGATGATTTACTGAAGATAAAAACAAAATTAAGATCAGGCTAGGTTTTAAGTTTTCAAGGGCTCTTAAAGGGGCGTAGTACAGCCCTAAATTTTAACATTTATAACGCCATAGCTCATAAACCGTGCAAGATATTGTGATGAAATTTGGTTCACGAATACAAATCTTATAAATCTTGAATTGCGCATTAAGTGGCTAGAATTTTAAAAGTGGGCGTGGCATTTTTTAGCAATTGAAAATTTAGATTTCGTATATCTCCAAATTGGCACATGCGATTTTCATAAAAATTTTAGGGATGATACGACTGAAAGTTGTCATCAATACCAGTTTCGTCAATATTCTGGAAAATTTCGTTGAAGGGCGTGGCAAAGCCTACAATATTTATAAACGTTATAAAAGAGAACTAACTACGCAATCGCTATGAAATTTAATATGGCAGATATACTCGCTAAAAGGTGTCTTTTTGCAAAATTTTGGCACAATAGTGCCGGTGGGTGTGGCACCCCACATATGAACAAAATACGTTTAATGCAATAGATAGTGTGCTATAAGAGTAATCTTCATAAAATTTTGAGTGTAGGTGTCGGTTACTATAAACTTCGGAAGCAAATGAAACATGACAAGATTGCATCAGTGGGCGTGGCACCTCCCTCATTAACATAAAGTTGTAAGCGCTATTTGAAGTGAACTATTGGTGCAATTGATCTGAAATTTGATGTAAGTGTTTTACTGGGTATTATGTACATATGAATTAAAAGCTTTTGAAATAGCAAGAGTGGGCGTGGCACCTCCCATACAATTAAAATACCTTAAGTGACATAACTATCGAAATATATGTGCAATCATACTAAAATTTGGTGTAAGAGGTTTGTTTATCGAAGGCTGTTTTTGGATCAAAATCGGACTGGATTGTACCAGTGGGTGTGTCACTGCCCTAAATTTTAAGAACAATTACGGCACATATCGCAATCTATACAAGCTATTGTGCTATAATTTGGTTTGTGCATGTCAAACACGAATATCATTTATTGAAGCAAAAGTGGGCGGAATTGGAGAAGTGGGCGTGACATGTTTCGCGTTTTTCATTTTTATTCTATTTTTTTCAACATTTCCCATATTCTTTTGACATTTTCAACCTTTTACCTTTTCCTATTCAATTTCATTCGACATTTTCTTTTTTCGTCGACTCTTTTATTAATTTTTCAGCATTTTTTCTATGTTTCGACTAATTCAATTTGTTTCAACTTTTTTCAATCGTTTTTATATATTTTCAGCATTTTCATTTTTTTCCAACACTTTTCAACATTTTTGAACCTTTTTATATTATATTCGACTTATTCAACCTCTTCAAAATTTTTTTAACATCTATTTAAAAATAACTTTCAATGCAGTGTAGGGTATGTGATTTTCGGCCTGGCCGAAGGTAACACCTTTACTAGTTTAATTTTAAAAATGTATTTTTTGTTTATTTTATCAATATTTGGTTGAAAATCCTTTGCTTGAAAGAACTGCTCCGCCGAGGCATTGAAGCCACTAGATCCTCACAGACGCTCTTGGGGATCCTTAAAATTTGTAATTTTTAATGAACCAACACGTTCCTTTACTACTTGCCAGAGGTTCTCAATCGAATTTAAGTCCGAACTACAGAGTGACCAATCCAAAACAGTTACCATGTTGTCCGTGAACCACTTCTTCGTATAACCAGCAGTATGTTTGGGATCATTGTCCTGTCGAAAGATCCAACTAACGGGTAAGTTTTCATCGGCACATGGAATCAGATATGTCTGTTTGCTGGAATCAGTCCATGCGACCTTCAATTTTTGTGATTGGGCCAACACCACGCCTTGACATGCCGAACCACACCATAATGTTACCTTCGCCGTACTTTAACGTATGATCTGCCATCCGATCATACCCTACTCATTTTGTTATATATCAGTAAAATACACCTTTTTACAATTCTGAAGGGTTCAATGCCTATATTTTCTAACAAATTCCATTCTTTTTTCGATTTCGCTTGTATTCTAAAGGATTCTTCCTGCAAACACGTCCAAACAGTTCAGCTTCTCTCAAACGAAGTTTTGCAGTATCAACGGAAGGTCCTGATTCAGTTTCACTGAAAACAGCCACTGAATCCTGCCTTGCTGACTTATGCGGGAATTTTTTGGACTCACTGACAGTAATTTTGTTTTCTTTTCCAGTCGTTATACGAGGTTGACGTTTTCGGGGTACATTTTTTGCTGTTGAATACTTTCAAAAATGGTAACTAGCATTAAAAACCATCGATTTTACAGATTTCAATAAATGCATTTTTTTGTTCACAAAGTTACAAAATTAATTCGCGAGTTTTGGAGTCACTGGATTTATTTTTTGCCCTAGATCTACTTTTTGTTTTAACTTTTATTAAGATCAATTGTTGTTTATATTTTTATTGCAAGTGTGCTTAAACTGTTTTAAGATTGGTACAGATTTTGTTGCCAAAAGAGTCCTATATCGTAAAAATTCATTTTTTGCATTAGTTAGATAACTTGCAGTGATATGTATGACTCGTTCCTAATTATGTGTGATACTGTATATCATCCTTATTGATTTCTTTTAAACAAACTTGTGATCCAGTACACTTATCGCGCTCCTCATAAAATCCACAACTAATAAAATCCTTGTGAAAATTTAAGACTATCACGCGTATTTCTGCTATAAATACGGCGTTTTTAATTAAAATTTTAGCCTGAATACAAATAGAACGCTTATTAGCTAAGCCAACTAGATAGTAATATTCACGAGCTAACTGAAAATTAAATTCACAAGTAAATTATGTGAGTCTTCTCAGATGAACCTCTTTAAAGGAATGCTAGTTTTCATCCATTTTGTTTCACTTGCGCTCAGAATAAATAGATGTAATTTTTTTGACCAATTTTTGTTGATTGATTTCTTTACTTTAATGCCATTCAGCCAAGAAGTGGCTTTTTACAACATTGAGACACATGTATTTTAAATGACTATCATTCTCCTGGTATCTCACTACCTTGCACCTGATGCACACTTTTGTGGTTGTAAAATGTCCCGGCTGCATTTTTGAAGAGTAACATCAGACGAACGTAATGCCAGACAAATGGTTTTCTATTAGTGATGCCATGTGTGTTGTGGTGTTTTTAGGCAAAGGAGAGATGGTTGGAGACTCGGAATTACGTAAGTGAATCAAAGTTTAAGTGGATTTGTCAAGTGCTGCTGTAGGTTGCAGCTGAAACTGTTGGTACTGCATGGTGTCATTAAAAGCAATAAAGCAACAAAGCGACCTTTTATGTACTTTTGTTGCTAACAAATTTTATCTCCAGGAGCTTTCAGTGGGGATGATATGTTTTTTTTTGATTTTGTCTTGGCAATATCACAAAAACTGAACAATAGAAGAACAAAGCAAAAAATGTTCAGCTTTGTGGTGTAGCTTGCTAAAGCTAAAAAATAACTGACATTTTGAGAGAGGTGTTGATGGTCGTTAAGTTAATACCTGCGGGCAGGTTTTTTTTTTCAGTTTACTTTGTGTCCAAGTATAATTATAACTTTTTAAAAGATACTTAAATAAAAAGTTGCATAAAGTTTCAATTTTCGGTACTGCTTTTAGTGCTTGTGTGAAGTTGGGTTGCATTTATTTAAGAAGAGTATAAAATATAGAGCTTCAAGGATTCTATTTTATGCGTAGGTGTCACAACTCGTTAAAATGTTAAAATTCGACACATGATATCAGCTACTAACATAATTAAGAATTTTTACTTTGTTCCAGTATTTCTGAGTAACTACTAATAAAAGGTATTCCTATAAAAGTAATGAGCTTAGTTTAATATGTAGACACGACCACCGACAGTATTTTTGATTTATTGTAAAGTATATATATTGCAATTAGGTATTGAACAACATTTTTGATAAATGTTCGTTATGGCTCTGCTGTTAAAATATTAAACTAAAATTATGCCGGATATATTACAAAAATCGCACATTTTAAAAATCACAAATTGTAATATTTCATATTTACTATTCGCAACATTGAGATAAATGCATATAGCATAAAGGATAGCGTGCAGTTCAATTTCGGCTTTCGTATTGAGAGTCCATTTGTTAAAAATAACCAACATTTTGACAGTGCTTGCTAATTTCATCCGAAGTATTTTTTGCAAATGCAGCCTTTTTATATAAAATTGTGTTGAAACGCTATCATTTTTGTTTAAGATAGAGAACTTCGAACCAAATTTTCAGATATAAGAATCCCGATGGCATATTTGCTTTAATAGTTTAGTGATCTTTAAAAATAATTTCAGATAAAATACTATAACTCATTTGAGTATTATCAAAGTTACAGGCTTCCACAGCAAATTTTTGGTCAGAAATTGACATTATCTAATTTATCTGGTCATATGTTCCATTCAATTGGAACCTTTAACAACTTTAACTTAAAAGTAATTTTAAGCATTTTACCCAATGTAGTGCCACTTTCTTTTGGTTCTCAAAAATTTATTTTTCCTGCATATATTCAGAGTTATGAGCATGCGATAGCATTCGAACTAGAGAGTTCAATCAAGAATATATGTTTCAAATCCTGGAATCCCAGTATTTTAAGGTATGATAATCGCCCTTCCAAAAAAATTTTTAAGGGTTTGAAACAATATTTAATTATACAGTACAATAGACTGGGTCGATTTGTGTGGCGCAAAATAAAATAAGTCAGGCACGAACGTTGGATAATTTATGGAACTTTTTTTTGCAAAACAATAAACAACTATGGTTCAATCGGATGAAGACACAGCTCTTAATGTTAGCGATAGAATGACTCTGGATAATGCGTTGGATAGAGCAGAGATGTGCAAAGAAGTTAATTAATCAAACAAGCTTGTTAGGATTCAAAACGGGCGAAATTGGTTCACAGACACGCTTACCGCCTATACTGTATGTATATGTGGTCAAACCTATAATGTTTATGAAATTGAATATAGTGGATAAGCTTGCTATATGGTATCTTGTTAAAAAAAATATGGCACAATACTATCTTTGGGCGTGGCACCTCCCATACAAGCAAAAACGTTTAAGGTTTTATGAGAGAAATCTTCATAAAATTTAGTGTGTAGGTGTCGCTCACTAAAAGCTTTAAAATTAAATATATTTCGACGGAATTACATCAGTGGGCGCGGCACCTAACCCAAATTCTCATGAATTGTAAGTGCTATTTCAAGTGAACTATTGCAGCAATTGGTATGAAATTTATTGTAGGTGGTTTATTTGCTTTAGGTATATCTGAATCAAAAGCGGGCGAAATATAGCCAGTGGGCGTGACATCTACAATGCTAAAAAAATACTTTAAATGGCTTATCTATCTAAATATGTGTGCAACCATACTAAAATTTGGTGTAAGAATGTTGTTTATGAAAGTAGTTTCTGGATCAAAATCGGATTGGATTGCACCAGTGGGTATGCCACCGTCCTAAATTCTTAGACTTATTATAGCATATTTCGCAAGCTATGCAAGCCATTGAGATAAAATTTGGTTTGCGGATGCTGATTACAAATATAATTTATTAACCCAAAAGTAGGCGGTTTTGTAAAAGTGGTCATGGCGTTTTTCGACTTTTTCATTTATTTTAGACTTTTTCTAGCATTTCCATATTCTTATGAGCTTTTCTAATTTTTTCGACAGTTTTAACGTTGATTCAACATTTTCCATATCTTTTCTAGTTTCACAGCCATATCCAAAGACTTTCAACATTTTCCAACGTGTTTTACTATTTCAACAGCTTTTAATTTTATAGTTTTTTGACTATTTTTAAACTTTTCTAAAGATTTTTCATATTTTTTCGACTTTTTCAGTATTTTTCAACGTTTTTAGACTCCTTCTTCAACCAGTCTCAACTATTTCGTTATTTTACATACTTGTTCAGCCCCTCTTAACTTTCGAGTTGTTAAACTTCTTTAAATTTTTTTAAAATTTTCATGATACATTTCCTAACATCTCTCAGCTTTTCGAACATTTTAAATTTTTTTGGACTAATTCAATATTTTTCAACATTTTAAGGCTGTTTCTTAATCATTGGGTCAAAACGAAAAATGGATCAATACTCGGTTTGATGTGAATTTGAAGTAATGAAACCAAGTTTTTAAATACAAACAATGGTTTGACCTATCATCAGACCAACAGTTGGAGATTTCCAAAAAGATGGTAGGACACCTCCCATACAAACATAAGCTTCAAAATTCCTGCAAGCTAGCATGTAGTGTTGTGAAAAAAATACCATTTTAATAAAAATTTTAGACTGAAGCGCACTTTTAGTGCTGACGCGGTGTAGGGTACTTAATTTTTGGCCAGGTCAAAATCAACATCTTTATTAGATATTTATAAAAGTTTTATAAAACATCTAAGTTGTCATTCTTAAAAATTTCACTAATTTTTTGAATGTTTGTGAAGCCTTCTCTAAATGCGAGGAACTTCGATCGAAATTACTTAGCTTAATGTCCTTATTTTTCCATATGGTGGTCACAGATGATTTCCCGAGTCCTATTTTTACGCACATTTGGCTTTGTTTTTCACCTTTCTGTGAGTGTTTTAGTACTTCAAATATTTCATTCGAAAAGAAAAATTTATCTTTTTGTTAAAAATTCTTAGTATCTCCATCTTCTCACTTTGCAACTTTGTTCAACTGCTGTCTGTCTGCTGGTGTTTAAAAATTGTACTCTTTAAATGCATTGAATCGCATTGGCCTTCGAATCGTTGAACAGGACTCAACTTTAAGGATGTAGATTATAAGATCAGAACTAATTTTTGAAAAATTTAATATGTGATTTTGTTGAGTTTTAATTGTAAAAAAATTTTAAAACACGTTCTACTCTAAATTAGCTGCTGATTATAATTTGATTAATATTATGCATACACTATCTACTATACACAAAACAAAACAAAAAAACTGTTTGCGATTGGAAGCTGGTTATTTTAATATCCCAAATAAATTGATAACTAATGCAGCAGTTTGGCATAAATAAATAAACTTAATTTTATCAGCACATACTAAAATTATGAAAATTTTAATTAGATTTTTTTGTTTTGTCAAATGTGTAAAATTTTGACATCAATTTTGTCGTGTGCGTACGTGTGTTTGGACTTTTAGTGGCAAAGCTAATAAAAACACAAAAATTAATTGAAATTCTAAAATAGGTAGCAAAAAAAGGACTTTGCAAATATAATTTCCATTTACAATATGCAACATAAAATAACATATTTAATACAAAATTTATTAAAATTTTTTACATTATACCTTATTATTCAACATGTTTAACATTGTTCTCGTTGCATATATAATTATATTCTGTTACAAAAGTTATTTTATTTGTGATTTTTTCTTTAACAAATTCCAGCCTGTGTGCAAATAAAATAAATCGTTTATATGCTAATAATATAGGTTTTTGGAATATAACTATAAAACACAGAAACAAGCTAATTTTTTTTTAAATAAATATGTACGAAATATATGCATTTATATGGAGCACATACATATGCTGAAAAACTATTATTATTTTCGAAAAATTTAAATTAAATATCTCATAAAGTTGCCAATTGCTTAATAAATTTATCGAATTAATGCATAATTTATTCAATGCAGGCAGAGGTCAACCTAAATTATTAATTTTATTACTGTAAATATGTAAATAAAAAGTATACAAATGCAAAATGTAGCAATATATAAAAAAAATAATAAAAATAATTTTAGTTTTTCACAATAAAAAGAACGCAAAAAAATTTAATTATGACCATAGCGACATAATTCGTTTAATTAGCAAAATAAAAGGACCGCAATCGTTTGAAAATTTTCAAAATAAAACAATTTTTTCATAATTTTTTAATTAATTGTTAATGACCAATTAATTTGGTTTTATGCTCTGCAATGAAAAAAAAAAAATGTCACTACACATGATAACTCCAAGGAATCCAAGTCCGTGACAAAGTTTTTAAGCTATAACTATTTTATATAATTAAGGTAAGGTAAAAGCAATGCTCCGCGGTGTGGTCTAACGGCATACGAGATGTACAGTTGCGTTGCACGCGATTCATAACTTTTTTAACGGGCTTGCTTTCTTCGGGCTTTGATTTATAACGACATTTTTTCTCAAATTTTTAAAGGGAGTAAAACACATGGCTTATTCAAAAATGTAAATTTTTTTTATGAAATTACCGAAAACTTAATTTGCAGTGCTTCTTTGAGAAAAGAAGCATTTTTATTGTCCCCGTCGATTGTTAAAAATTTAGTTTATTTCAGAAAATGCATCCGCAAGGCTCGCTGTTAGAATTCAAGCCCTGGTGATATCCTCAGTAAATTTTCAACATTGTCTTTATTGATTTCCATAATCTTTTAACCTTTCTTATCGATTGATGAAAACAATTTTTGAGTAAGTGTGCCAGCAGGGGTTGTTTCTTGCACTTATAGGGTATTTTCGGAAGATATGGCACCCCCAGGTGATATGGCATTCCCCTCAATTTCAATACATTCGTATCATTCAAATATTGACAAAATTTAATGTAGTTGTGCGAGAGATTTCATAGAAAGCATCCCGTTTTGTCCTATTTGCTATAGTTATTTGTGTGCGGGCTTTTAAAAAAAAATTTTCGAGTCGGAAGTCTACAAAGTTTTTTTGACTTTATTTTGAGGGGCTACATAACGGTGTGTATTTGCTACAGTTATGTATTATATGCATGAAAACGAACAAAATTAAAATTGATTTCGTTTTTGAGAGAATTCATGCGTGAAAGACGATGTTTATTGATGTCGTGGAACTTTTATTCGGTATATGTAAAAAAGCAGATATGGCACTACATGACTGAGAGTGTTATGGTTTGGATGACATTTCTCCCTTAGCATGTTATAAGGCATTAGGAGTAAATATATGGTAATTAATAAGTGATATAGTTTTGCTCAGCAGATGATTGGATCCAATGCTGTATATGGTCACATGATACATGTAAATCAGAATGTGAACACATGCAATAATTGTGACAGCAAAAACTTAAAAAGCACTTAAGATGCCACAGACAGCACCCAAGGCATGGAGCCATATCACCCTCAGCATTGGATGATTTGGTGCTTTGTAGCAAACTATAAATTGAAAAAAAAATCACTAATTTAATAATTTTTATTTAACTTGAAGTACTTTTTTTTGTTTCCTGTCAACTAAAGAATAAATTCATACTTAGTTCCCATAAAAATCAGTATTACTTGCGTTTTGCGTCCAGAATTAATTTTGTACCTTGCCCTATCGATTGGTGATAATCCCTTTCACGAAATTTTACCAAAAACGTGCTCTTATACAAGGTCCGTGATTAAGCAAATTTTTAGTTTTGTCATTCTCCCCATCGATTTTTTCCGAAAAATATATCCAAAATGATGGTTCCTTTCAAGTTCAAGAATTTCTCCTAGCGGCATTCAATACTAATTTTTAACAATTCCTCATCGACAAATCATTCCTCAATGAATTTTATAAATTCTTCCAAAATTTTCGCTTTCGTTATCGTTTAGGTGATTTAGGCAGCGTGTTGTGAAGATACAACAAATCCATTTCAATTTTTGCTCTCCAATTTTTAAAGATGTCAGATCATGTATTTTTGAAGGCACTGTTTGTCAAACAAACAAGTATAATAGTAGAAAAATGTATGACTATATAAAAAAGTACTCATAAATTGTCATACAATTAAAAAGACATCACACAGCTCCATTACTAAAACAAATAATCATTCAAGAGAAATTATTATATACCTTGCATTGTTGCCGTAATGTCCATTTTTCACCACATTGAACGCGTTATTGATATTTGCTGCAAATATCATTATCAACTCAATAAATTTGCAGCTTGGTGAATCGGATTAAGTGGCATCACCGCAATTACAGATGTTATACCGCCGCCGATCCAACCGAATCCGACAAACATACACTGTGTGCAATCGTCTGCCCACATCCATCAGCGACATATGGCGTTAAAACCAACATACTATTTGCACTAAAGGCGTGTGCGAATTTCAGACCCATGGGAAATGTTTCAACTAAAATAAAGTAAATTGCCAGTTCACTGGACAGATATGAATAAAGCAATTAAAAAAAAAAAAAAAAAGACATGGAAACAATGAAGCTGGACAAAAACTATAAAAGTTTGTCAGTACATTGCATTGAACATGTGTTAACGACAAACATGTGTTTATGTATGTGTTAACCAGCAAACCCCAAAGGATATCAATGCAACACCGAAAGTGGTTTGTGTATTAAGGTGCAGCAGCAAGCTTGCCGTCATTGACCGGACCACAATACACGCGACTTCTTTATGGTTTGCAAAAAATTATCATAAAATTATTTTGCCTGTTCATTTTTCATATTTGCAATGTAATTAATTATTTCATTTCATTTCGCTGCTGTAAATGGAGATTTTCTATGTTTCTATTAGTGAATTGACCATTACTTATTTCCAAATTCCGGAATAACATTGAAATCCCAAAACATTTCATAAGTTAGCATTTTAATTATATAGTGTAGTAAGAAAAGTTTTCTGTTATTCGGTTTAGGATCAAAAATAAGTATGTGCGTGTAAATATATTTTATTTAAGATATTAAGATAATATGTAAAGATTATGTCATCAGAAACGAGAAAAACAACTTCTTCCACTTAGTTATTGCTGCATTTTTAAATGCGAAAGAAAAGTTCAATATTAAATAATTTTATCGCGTCTGCCTCTTGGCTGACTGATACATTTACATCTAAAAAACATAAGAATAAAAAGCTAATTCCAGAGCTGGCAGACGTTTATGAGCACTTAAGATGCATACTGTTAAAATATATATATATATATGTATATATACATAAAACCAAAATTGTTTTGGATCCAATATAACAAGCGAATCTGACAGGAACGGGATGCCAAGTGAATATACCCTAGACAGAGGGTATATTCACTTTGTCATTCCGTTTGTAACGCATTGAAGGGGGCGTGGCAGTTATGGAAAAGTATATATATTTTTGATCAGCGTCACCACCTGAGTCGATATAGCTATGTCCGTCTGTCTGTCAGTCTGTCTGTTGAAATCAAGTTTACGAGAAAACTAAGCAAGCTAACTCAATGAAATTTGGCACACAGGTCAAACCTTCTTGCAAGCTGCTAGCATATAAAAATGGGCGAAATCGGTTTACGGCCACGCCTTCCGCCCATACTCTATATAAATTTACCCAAGTCCATTTTGAAAAAAAGATGCTGCGATTTTGATGAAATTTGGTGATTTGTTGAAGATGAGAACAAAATTAAGATTAGACTAGGTTTGAAGTTTGCAAGGGCTGTTAAAGGGGCGTGGCACAGCCCTAAATTTTAACATTAATAACGCCATATCTCGTAAACCGTGCAAGATATTGTGATGAAATTTGGTACACGAGTACAGATCTTATGAATCTTGAATTGCGCTAAAGTGGGCGCAATTGTAAAATTGGGCGTGGCAATTTTTAGCAATTGAAAATTTTGATTTCGTATAACTCCAAATTGGCACATACGATTTTCATTAAAATTTTAGGGATGATACCACTGAAAGTAGTCATCAATACAAATTTATTCAATATTCTGGAAAATTTTGGTGAAGGGCGTGGCACAGCCTACAATATTTATAAACGTTATAAAAAGAGAACTAACAACTCAATCGCTATGAAATTTAATGTGGCAGATATACTCGCTAAAAGGTGTATTCTTGCAAAATTTTGGTACAATGGGTGGGTGTGGCACCTCCCATATAAGCAAAATACGTTTAATGCTATAGATAATGTGCTATGAGAGTAATCTTTATAAAATTTTGTGTAGAGGTGCCGGTTACTATGAGCTTTGAAATTCAATGAATCTTGACAAGATTTCATCTGTGGGCGTGGCACCTTCCTCATTAACATAAAGTTGTTAGTGCTATTTTAAGTGAATTATTGGTGCAATTGATCTGAAATTTGATGTAAGTGGTTTACTGGGTATTAGGTACATATGCATCAAAAGTTTTTGAAATAGCAAGAGTGGGCGTGGCACCTCCCATACAATTAAAATACCTTAAGTGGCATAATTATCGAAATAAATGAGCAATCATACTGAAATTTGGTGTAAGAGGTTTGTTTATGGAAGGCTATTTTTGGGTCAAAATCTGACTGGATTGTACCAGTGGGTGTGTCACCGTCCTAAATTTTAAGAATAATTACTGCGCATATCGCAAACTATAGAAGCTATTGTGCTAAAATTTGGTTTGTGCATGTCAATCACGAATGTCATTTATTGAAACAAAAGTGGGCGGAATTGGAGAAGTGGGCGTGACATATTTCTTGTTTTTTTTCCAACATTTCCCATATTCTTTTGAGATTTTCAGTTTTTTCCAACACTTTTCAACATTTTTGAACCTTATTACATTATTTTCGACTTATTCAACCTCTTCAACATTTTTTTAACATTTATTTAAAAAGTACTTTCAATGCAGTGTAGGCTATGTGAGTTTCAGCCTGGCCGAAAATAACACCTTTACTAGTTAATATTAATACCTCTTATAAGACTTAGTGTCTTGTAAGCGGTTGTTGATAGAACTGGCCATCGTCTCATTGGCAACTAGTCGACATGTGGTATTCGTTCTGTCTTTTGACATCTGTAGAGTTATAGGAATATTGAGAAGGTGGAAAATAACACACAAATACTCCTGCATGTATTTGGTTTCATTACCAAGTCGGTTTGGAATAAGAATGGTTTTAGTCAGATAACCCGTCGTATCACAATGGATCATCATATGATTTAGGTGAATGGGTGGTTCTATGGGAGAAGCCATGCTCACATTTCCTATCCTACTTTCTTTTGTATATTGTCGGTAAATTTATGTATTATTAATGTCAACAAAATATAGAAATGGAAAAAAATTGTTACTTTAGGCGCATAAAGACGACCTATGCCTTTGTGAATCACCTTAATAGTGATTAGGCCTACGCGTCGATATTCATCTAGCCAAATTCAACCTGTCTTCGTTAGTGTAGATCAGTTCAAAGCCGGTCATGTCACAAAAAATTATATATGATACTTCAAAGTGCCTTTTCTAAAATGAGTGTCGAAACAAAAACATTGAACGTGTTTTCGTTGAGAAAATCAAAAATCAGAGTTGGAAATTGCTTTGCAATTCTAATGCTGGAGACATTGTAAATATAGTAAACTATCATTCGTAAAAATTGTATAGTACGTAACGTGGTTTTCTTCGAAAAAACGAGTTAAATCTTTTTGTTATCAATATTCATTTTGGAGAAGACAACTCGAACTAAAAGTATATTGACATTAAAAAATAATTTTTTACCTACATCGGCATCGCAAAGAAATTGCTGTCGTAAAATTTTTAGCAGTGTTGATTGATACAACACTTCTACATCTCATCATTGATAGCTATATATTCTGTGAGATTATAAAATAAAAACTTAACTCAAAATGAGAATACCGAAAAATATCGCAGTATCAAAAGACCTACTAAATAAATCTCAATTTAATATTTGATCGTATGTTTGTCAGTATGTCATGGTTTTATTCAGTTATCTGGTTGACTCGTTATATACTTACTTTATAATGCATGCTAGTTTTCAATTATAAAATAGTCTACAAAACACTTTCAACATCTTTGACTTAAATATTTCCTCAGCAAATTTGCTGAGAGAATAAGACTTTGGAGAGAAACTTCATAAGAGATGATTTATCACTATCTATGACACATTTTTTTCTTCCGATGATGCACTCTAAAGATTTATGTAGCAGCTCTATATCCGTTTCTAGTACTGATATATCACAAGTGACAAAAGGCAAAGAACAAATAGAGAAGTCCTAAAACGAAAACGAAAATAAAAAAAAAAGCACCAACAAATGACACAAAGTTTATTTTTGTAGCCAACATAACTGATGGAAATGATGATGATGAAAGAACTTGTACATTTCAATCACTTTGCTCCTTACATGCCAACACAACTACTGATAAGATTCTTTTGACATGACATGGCACTGCCATTGTGGAAAATAAGAAACTTTTTCTGCATGTAGCCAATGTTCAAGTAGTACTGTACTGAAATGAAAGTGTATTGTAATAGGTGACAAAGTCCTAGTTCAGATGAATCAATAGTTCGCTGCAATTTTGTTTTTGCTCTTAGGAGCTTAATGTTTTATTTCACACGATGCAATACTTGCCGGCAGAGTTTTTGTTATCTCTGAAGTTTGTGATTTACTTTTATTTTCATTCAAAATTCATTTTGTGTTGTTGTTTTTATATTAGAGAATTTTAAAATTTAAAAAGCTAAGCTCAGCATTAAAAATAAATGCAAATATAGAGTTAAACAAAAATGTGTGCTTATAAAAGAAGACAATAAGCCTTCCGATTCATATTTTTATATTTTTAATTTATAAACCGTTTTTTTTTTTACTATAACACCGTAACGGCATAAATAATCTGAAGATTAAAAAAAATATCCATGAAAAATTTTCTTAGCAAAAGTGTTGCTTAGTAATAGTAAGGAAGTCTGTGAACATTTTAGGTACATGATTTTATCTTCGCTGATATTGATACGCAATGTAGTTCACATTAAAATACTAATTAAAAAAAGTATGAGTTAAATGAATATAGCGCCACTTTAGCTTTAAATCCATTTTGAAGTTGAAAAAAAAAAAAGTTATTAAATTATTTTATCGCGTCTGCCTCAGATATATTGTGTTAAGGGCGTAGTATAGATAACGAAAATATAAAAGGCAGACGTCCTTTTGAATTATTTTATTGTCTTGTTCTAGAATAACGCTGTCATCAGTTTTTCCCCTAGAAGATAAAAACATAAGAGGCAGACGTGTAGCTCTCTGCTTTTTCAAAGTATATGGGGTTGCATATGTCAAAACTGTCGATTTAGCTCAAATTCGTTTATTTATTTCAAGGACACAAGCTTTTCCGAATACATTTAATTATATAGTTGAAAAGCTTTTATGAATTATATCGATATCTTAAATTTTCCAGTTTTCCTTCCTTACTGAAACTCGTGTAGATCTGTGAGTAGACCTTTGTATTAAATTTCAATTAACGGAATTCCGCAGAAAAAAAATTGGAAAAGCTATGAAGACTTGTCTCAACCAGTACTGAAAACAAAAAAAAAATTGCACAAAAATCAGTGGTGCAAAATCGATATGGTGTCCTCATTGGCCCGAAATTCCCCACATATATTTTAAAAAATAATATAAATGACTGAAAAAATAGAAGAGTGAGTTATGTATTGCAAAATTTATACGTTATCAGTTTTATATAGATATATCCTTAATACTGAAACTGCTGAAATCGTCTGCATTCCTTATTTTTATGTTATTTTTAAGTAATGGAACTATTCAGCCAAGAGGCAGACGCAATAGAATGATTTAGTACTCACCTTTTTTGTATATGTTTGTAATACATATTGACAATTTTTAATGCAGTAATATCTGAGTTGCGGAGGTTGTTTCCCTCATTTCTGATGACATAAACTTTATAATAATTTCAATCTGCCTGACGATAACGTCTACCTTTTGCATTTGTCTGTTTTTGTGCACAGACACATTTTTATATAAAAGGCAGATGCAAGAAAATTATTTAAGGTACTTTTTTTGTTGTTCAATTAATAACGCAGAGGCAGCGCAATGACAGAGATTGTTTTTATTACTCACATTAATTAGTAAATGATTTTCAAACTCTGCCGCACGAAAAATTCATATAGAATCTTAGGCCACCAGCTCCCTGGCTATAAAAATTACTCGTTAGCAGCCTCAATTATACTTAAAACTATTGCCATATGACAACAAGCTTTCATTTCAAATTCAAAAATGGTCGAAAATTTCCTGGGTATTTTTTAAACGTTGTGATATCGCAATTTTAAATTAAACTTAATGTGTTAGCTGGGATGTGGTCACAAAGTTTATTTTAAATCAAAAAATTCCTAAAGCATTTTTCTTTGCATTTTCATCATGATGTATATGTAATATTTAGAAACAACATTTCTGTATTTTTTGCAATATACAACTCTATATTGTATTATATCAAATATTTTTTAAAAAAAATTTTAAAAATGCAATGTTTTCCGAGCAGCAACATTAAGTGATGCAAAATTGTTTATACCAACAAGCACGAGAAAGTTTTTTCTCCAACGTGTATGAAATATAATTCAACCTCCACTTGATCTCCAATCTGCTTAACCAAGTCAACTCCAACATCTTGAATTTTGATTTTGTGTATGTGTGATTATTTCATAATGTGTCGAAATTGTTATATAGAGTATTAAGGTCCGGGGAACAATTTTGACAAAAAAAGTTATTTAATAAATTAAACCAGTTAGACGCTCAGGTGTCACTAAAAACGATGAACCCATATGGCAAAAAATAACAGAATGGGTTAATTGCGCAATGAGAAAAACACAAAAAGAATGTGGAAAAATTCATGTGAAGCTTGCTATACGATATCCCTTACTTCTCACTCTTTTGCCCACAAGCTCGGCAGACTGGCTAGCAATATTGTCTCGTGTAAATGCTGACATAGAACGTTGCCTGAAGGAATTGAGCGAACGGTCGGTTTCTTTGTTGAACCAAATGTAACAACAACGGTTGGTATGCTTACTTAACTCGTATTGACAACAAAATGTCAGGAAGTGCGAATGTAACAAAAACAATAAAACGAAAAAAAAAAGTTTATTTAATTTTGATATCCACGTATGACCAGAGTTTGAGTAAGTACATTTGCGCTGTGTACAAACAAATGTAGGTAGGTTGTGTATGTGCGAGTTATATCCCTGTACGGAGCAAGAAATAAGAAAATCAACAACGAAGTTATCACAGGAAGATCTTTTTTTTCCCTGTTTTTCTTTGCAAAAGTTTATAAAGAATTTTTGGTATTTTTTGTCGACTTTGAGAATTAAAGTTTTTTTTTGTGTCTGAAAGTTTATTGAACATTTACGCAGGTATTGTAGTGTTTTCGGAGTAGGAGTCTTTATATGATTTTCTTGTTTATAAGTTAATATTTCGGGTGAAACTTACATAAAGTTTCAATTTAAAAAATTGAATTCCCTTACTTTTAAAAAAGAGTTTGTCTTAGTTGTAGTACTTTTTGGACTTAGTTAATACCCCAGAAATGAGATCCGTAGCAGCAGGCCTGCCAGATGGTGTGTCCCCAGTGAAGAGTATTCGGCACCTAAAAAGTTTTTGCCAAGAGACACAGCATGTCTAATATATGAAGGAAGAATCGAATTATCCAAGAAATGCATAAAAACTATTCTAAATTAAAGATTCTATCTAACATCGTGGAGTGGAGTGGTGTGATGAAAAAAAGTAATCTTGAAAATACGTTTTAAATCATTTTTTCTCTTCTGCCACCACTATTACTATTAAAGTTTTATACAGCTGAAAAATTGCATTGACCTAAGCGTAAGAAATGATGGTAATTTTCGGCATCACACATTTTTGGTCCATTCAAACCATTTTCTATATTATTTTGCAAAATTTCAGTTTTTCTCATGACTTAGTCACTAATTTCAAATGGGCCAACAAATACCAGCCATTTGCTTTCAGATAACAGTAGTGGTTTAATCCGGTGACCAATTGGTGGTCGCTACTGCAAGAAAAATTGTGTCATCAATGATATCCTGTCTCTTGCAGTAAGCTCTGCAGCTCAATACTGTTGGAACCACAATTATGGATGTTTTGCGACTTCTGGTCCCAGTAAATTTTTCAACTGTCCGATTTTAAGCACTACTGTTGGTCAATGTATTATCAGCTTGATGTATAAACAATGACATTTTCGGACCATACGCCGCACCAAATAGAACACTTGAGTGGATGTAATTGCAGCTAATGTGCTGCTTTTGGGCTCTTCTTATCCGATATCCTTCAGTTTTGATCAATGAGCGAAAACGTACACCTAGGTGACTATTTGTTGGCGTTGCGGATCGCACCCGCACAGCACATCAAAAATTCTGAAACAAAAAAATAAAAGGAATTAAAAGCGTAAAGGTCGCTGTTTGTCACAAGCACAGTTGTTAAAGATGAGCTGAAATTAGAAGTTCGAACATCAAACAAATGAATATGTGTATGTGTTAACATCCGGAAAATAAATCAGTAAGCTTGTTAAGAACAAGAAGGTCGAAAAGTGTCATACGCCATGTTCTCAACCCAAGTTATAGGGTGTCCGTCAGGATGGCATACTACTTAATTTGATTATGAATTTAAGCAAATGGATCTAATGTTGATAAATAACTTATTAAATGATGGCACTTATGTATGGAACACAATATCAGATAAATGTCCACCCATGCTAGTCTCAAATGCGGGCACTTTTGAGCACAGTTTTTATAACATTTGATTACATAACACACGGTATTTAATTACTTTAATCACGACCATTTTTTTTTTGAAGTTGCTCAAGCGTTTGCATAAACCTTGCTCTTCAGATATCCGGATAAGAGTTCGGGGTAGTCGACTCTGGAGGCCAATAAACATCACCATTTCTTGAGATAACTTGTTATGGAAAGAGGTCTTTCAGTAATTTCTTTGTAACTCTGGCTATGCACTCCTTTGCCATATTGTTGGAACTACATGTTAATCAAGCCAAAACTATGCAGTTCAATCAATTCACAATACCAGATCCGACTATTATGTGCAATCACATATCCATTCAAATAAAATATGTCTCGTCACTCATTATGAGTTTTTCAAAAAAATCAGGGTTGTCATGGGTGAGCTGTAACATTATATTTTATCGTCTTGCGCTAATTGAATCTTAAATGGCATCCAACAAATGTTCCAAATGTTGAGCATAATTGCGCCAAAGTTGTTTTCCATAACCCAAGTTCCAGAGCACGGTGTCGAATTGAGGTTGATGAATTGTTTTGAACATTTTCTTGAACAGCAGCAATGTTCTCAGCCGATATTGCAGTACGTTCTGGTCCAGGATTATGCCTATCAACTACGGACCCTCTCTTCGAAATCATTTAATTCACGATAAAATGTGTGTTTAGTTGGTACGTTATTTCTATTAAAAATTTTACGTAACTTTGTCATCGTCACAGGAATCGATGATTGATTTGCATAAAATGTTTTAAGAACTAAAACTTGTTGTCTTGTCGAATATTTTTCTATAATAAATATTCCTAGTCTTTAATTCACGACTGCCAAATATGATCTTATATTTATCAAAATGGCGGCAAAGCAAAGTAGTATAACTTCCCGCTGCGCACTCTATATATTCGGGCTTCGAGTTTAGTGCCCACGGTTATTTCAAAAATGATCAAAATCGACTTTTTTTTAGAGAGTTTCAACCTCTATTTTCTCAAAAACTATGAGTGTTACAAAACTTTTGAGCGATATATTCCGTTATTAGTCTTAAAATTTAGCTATTTCCAGAAATAGCTTTCCTTAAACAACATTCTTACAACAAATTATTTCGATAGATATGTCACTTAGGATATTTTACCTGTGTGGGAGATACCACACCCACTGATGCTATTCCATTTAATTTACAAGCTGTTAGTAGCCCACCCAATTTTGGTTATGAGAAACCTTAGTAAATCTGACATATTAAGTTTTATAACGATCACGTTGTAAACTTTCTTATTATAACGTTTGTATATATATTGTAGGCTGTGCCACACCCTTCAACAAGCTTTTTCAGTATGGTGACTGCATGCTGCGAGTTTCGAGTAATACATAATCAAATGGTTCAATTCGAGATATATATGATATGGTTACAATATCTTGCATGGCTTACGAGACATTACTTCATAAAAATTAAAATTCAGAGCAATGTCATGCCTCTCTATTGCTCTTCAATTTAATCAAAATCGCTGTAACTTTTTACGAAATAGGTTAACCATCAACATATTATACACACTGTATGGGCGGTAGGCGTGTTCTTGTACTGATTTCACCCATTTTCCATTTCAAGATGCTTGTTTGGAAGTGAGCTTTTTTATATGAGCTTTGAGACCAGATTGGTGTTCAGCATGCAAAAATCCGACGAATACATCTAGTAGACCAGTGTATTATATACATATATGTATGTATGTGTACTAAGGTATTGAAGGTTTTTATTTACCTTTATGGAATCCCTTGAAAACCAAACATAGCTATCAAACAAAAAAAAAAACCTTTATGTTCGCAATTTTTCTTTAAATTCATATTCTACCACAGTGCTTAGTAACATTCCGTCGTACTCCATAGCAATAAATATTATTATAATAAAAAATTTATCAAGCCACGTAAAATTTATCCAACCCTCGAACTTTCGTCCACACCAGTTTCCATGTCTTATCATTTATTATTTTATTTTTATTGTAACTACACAGTGAAAGTACTCTTAATGGATAATTCGGGAATGCGATTTGAAAATGCTTTCATTATTTTATTGCCAGCTCAGTTTGTTTGTTTTTCCAATTGGTGGTTTCTTCTTTTACTGTCGGTATTTGTGTCTTTTTCAGTTATGCAGTCACTCAGTCAAGCAGTTTTTTAAGGATTTTATTTTTTTATTTCTCTGTTTTCAAAATTCTATATAGCCGTAATAATGTACACATGAAGCGTAGAAAGTGAAATTCATTGGAACGTATTTTGGAACAAATCGCCAATGATGATGTTGGTTACGATTACACTGATAATGATGACGACTCATTTCCCAGGCAACCATGGATTTATTAAGGCATTTGTAAGCGCATTATTGCTGGATTAGGCAAACGCTCTTCGTTTTGTTTGTCTGTCCGTTAGGCGGATGAGCGTACAATCAAAATTAAAGGGGATAGGTTGCTATTTTTGCTTATGGTATTACTGCAACCATGCAGAAAACGACTTCTTCAACAAATAACTCTGAAAATGTGCTCTAGCAGCAATTTTAAATGTATTTTTTTTTTTCAAATGAGTTTGTGGACTTAACATGATTTCTTTTTATTATGCATCTGCGGTATTTACTTAAAAAATATATTGACCCATAGTGTATGGTCATAAGATGAAGTTAAATAAAACCTTGTCTTATTCTTCAAACAATTCGAAGATGTTTTGAAGTGATTTTTGAAGTTAAGGTATATTTCATTAAAATTTAATAGTTTTAAGGTTAGTGGTTATAAAAATTAGACTTATGAGTTTATCTGTGCAATTCTTGACATTTACCATCAGGCCCGGTAAGAGACAATCTGAGTGGAGCAGAAAATCGTGTTGAATGACTTATGCAGATATGAGGATGAACGCTAATATCCTTAAGGAGCAAAAAAATGTATTGCTGAAAAAAGGTGATGCCGCAAAGTTTACTTGGGGTGCTCACATTTTGTATTACATTTTTGTGGAGTAAGCGGTATTTTTTGAATTGTAGATTCCTCGAAACTATAGCTATCTAAAACTCGTATAAGGCTTTCATTATAAATCCAAACAATTCGAAACCACTACTTCGATTCCAATAGTTAAAATATAACTCAAAAAGCAGTAAAAAACTTTAAAAAATCCTTATCATTTTTGAGAAGATATGATAAAATTTTGAAATAGTGACTGTTTTTTTTAATAGTGAAGTTTTCATTAGAATTTACGTTGCATTAAGTTATATGCTGAAACTTTGCATTTCATATAAAATTTAACAATTTGGAGAGGTTCTGCTTCAAAAAAAGCAACAGCGTCACTGGGAAAAAAATTTGAAAAACTTAATGATTCAATTTAACTGTTCCTTGATTTTTGGCAAAGCAAATCCAAAAATTCCAAAACATGCCACTTGTCAGCCAGGTGCAAGTGGTGAAATTGATATGCAAATCCTAACTTTCAATGATCTTGATGATAGTGGCATCGTGTTTCTGAAGAGTTCTTTTATTTTGAATACGAATCTAGGCTCTGAAATTACTCACCACATCATACCTTTGTGAAAATTGGGGCTGCAATCCCTAAAAACAAAAAAGTAGTGCAACAATCCAACGTCTCAGAGTCTTTATTACTCTAGCAAAATTATGGGCTTACATTGCGCTTTGAGATAAGGCCTTTAGTTTGTTTGTACGCGCTTTTGAGGATGAAGGTGACGACGGTATGATTACACCACATCGTAACATCGATTACCTCTAAAGTCACTTATTTGTCCAATAATGCCCTATCTTCTTTTGACTTGATTAATTACTGTCTCCCATCTTCAAATACATCCCCTGCTTCATGGGCACATTTGAAAGAGTAATCTTTCAACTTACAATATTAGTAAAGCTTCTATGGCGTTGAGCTGATATTCTTCTACTTTTCTATCGCAATTAGCAAAAAAGCTTTTTTTGGAAAAACAACCCCATTTTTACCAAAAACTTTATGTTTCTGAGTCCAGATTTGCATTCAGCGCAAATACAAGATTAGATATATGTACTTATAAAATAAAATTTTATAACATAATAAGTATTTGCTTTTATATATATGGGACGTTTCACGTCAACCGGATTGCCTAACTGCTCAAAAATTGGTTTGACTGATCAAGACGTACGAGATCTTTAAGTGTTTGTCAAGTAAAAGTATTGCAAAAGTAAAGTGGGGTTTTGAGAAATTCAAAATGGCAAATTCAATATGGCATCCAGAAGCCGGAGAAAAATCCAGTGTCCAATAAAAAAAGCTTCTAAAAATAAAAACTTGCAACCAATTGTCTTGTCTCAAATTGTCTTCGTTGATGAACGCCTCTAAGAATCTGGAATGTTAGATTGACAAAATCTAACAAGGCGGATCCAATATGACGGTCAAAAATCCAATATGGTGGCTGAGTATTTGAAAGTCAACCGATTGGCACCGAGTTTTAAACGCGGGAGTCTTTCGGATCACGAGTCCGAGGTCAGATTTGACAAAATTTGGTACACGGTGGTTTTTGGCGATTTTGGGCTATGAGAGATTTTTATAAGGTCAAGTTTCGGGTTAGCAGTTGACAGAAACTGAGTGGGATTGGACAAGTAGGCATGGCATCTCTCATACAAAAATAAGTCTTAAAACGCTGTGCTTGAAAAACTATGCAAGCGCATTTAACTAAACTTGGTACGACAATGTCAGACGACGCAAGCAATTGCTAGGCAAAAATTGAACGAGAAAATTTTTTCTAGAAATTCTAAATAAGTTATTTACAGAAATGTTATCAATCACATACTGCGCGTATCTAATGATAAATGAGAGTGGGCGGCATTGGTCAAATAGGCATGACAACTCTCAAAAAAATTTGTTACACTACGATAAGGCTATGAACTATTCACATACTTTTTAGAAGACTCGGCAAATATTTGACAGGAATTGAACGGGAATGACAAAAAGGGCGGGTACGCCCTTTTACGGGTACGCTTTAAACATAACGCAAGAGTAATCATTTTACTAAAACAACATATTTTTCAAAACTATTACCATTCAACCGAAGCGAAAATGAGTAGCAAGTAATGCAACAGAATACATCATTAAATGTAAAAAGCAAGTGCCACAAAAAAAAATTAACACTTTCACTCGCGCTTTTATTGTAACGAGTAATTTGTAGTATGGTATTTATGTTTTGATCAGGTTATATTTTTAATTAAATAAAACTTCTTGGGGATTGTGGGTTGGATTGTAAAAGCTGGAGTGGCACTATGCATGTCAGCTATAACGTGGGTAAATGAAATCAAATTATCATCTTAATTATAATAAGACATTTTTTTGTTAAAATAAAATTTAGAAAAGTCGTCATTTCACAGAAACTATGTCACATATTTTGAACATTTATACAACAATTGCTCATTAAATTATTCTTTATACCACATCGATAGCTTAGGAATCGATCCATGTGTTCCTAATGTATGTATTTTCAAGAAAATTATATCCACCACTTAATACATATCTCCGAAGCTAAGAATCTTCTTCGATTTCCAGTGCATTTTCTTTTTTCTGCATTAACCCTACTTGCTCTTAGTATATGTTCCAAAAATAAACCATACGATATCGATCGATTAGCGTTAGTCAACCGCGATAAAAAGTTAAAAAACTTAGAGCTTTCTTGATTTGTGTCTTGGTTAACTGGCAACCCTTGGAAAGACGGATATTTAAATTTCAAGCACAACACTGAAAATTAAAAGCATGAAACTTGAGTGGTAATAGCTGAGCCGACTTGGTACTGGACACGCATTGCAAATAACTGAAAATAGAAAGAATGATAATTGATTCTTATTATTGAAACTATTAAGGCTTAAATCAAGCTACTAATTATCGTACATATGATGGACCATTTATAATTTGAAATTTGATTCTGCTATATCGATTTCGATATTATTTTTTGTATTTGAATGTACAACCCTCCCGGATAATTATGAAATACTATTTAACTCAAATAACTTCCTCGTCTGGCCTTGTAGTAGCCCATGTGAAGATCCTAATTTTTGAGTAAATTTTCGACAGTGATCGGTCTATATGACCTGCACCAATTTCGTCCTTAACCCTCTAATGCATACATTTTTGTTTTAGCTCATAGTTTATGTGGTAGGTAATTCGAATGTGTAAATCATGAATATAAAGACCGATTTTTATTTCAGTAAAGTTAAGGCTTTATATAAGTAAAAATTTGCATAATCCCGCCTATTGACGGTTGCCAGAAAACTATGTGTGGATCTTAAAATACAAGTCTTCTCCTTTCAAATACCATCGAGTTTGGTTAAATACCTTTTCTTTTCGCCCAGATATATATGAAATTTACATGTTTGTGTTTTTCCCTATGCCTGAAAACTTATTAGGGACACGTGTATATCAAAAGATTTAAGAAAATGTAATAGCTCGACGAAAAAAAGGGGTTTTTCAAAAAACTCAACTGTATTGGAAGACTTGTGCTTTAAGGTCACACACAATGTTTTTTGAAAAAAAAAATTTACGGTTCTACACAACCTCATATATCTCAGAAACCTTGCAATTTAAGCTAGAATATCTCAAAAACCTTACGTGATAGAGCAATTCTGAACCCACATTCAGTTTCTGGGTATCCCAAAACCCACTGTGTAATTAGTTTCGTTTTTTTTTCGATGAATATTCACTTTGAGCTGACCTTTACTAGAAACCGTACTGAGCTAGCACTAGAAAAAAAACTAGGCAACTGTAGCCCGCAAAATGGCGGTTGAATGCATTAGAGGGTTAAGAGGCTCAATCTTTGATGGATGGTTAGTGTGACATATGATTGTCCAACGGAGTCGAATTGCAACTGCACGTTGGCTAATGCACATCGCTAAATCTGCTACAAACGTTGATATATCGACACATATCATAAAAACGAATGACATAAGAGTTGCCACACTCAAAAAACCAGAAGTTCAAAGCTCAAAAGCTAGATGCACCACCCTGTACAAATATATCTGCAACCAAATTATTTTTCTGATTATGGTCTTGGCGACACGAAAGCTTTTATGACAGCAACAAACGCTCGAACAATTCAATATAATTGATAATGTATCGGAGAGTTTGAATATCTGAAGACAAAAATCATTCCAGAAAGAAATTCTTGAATGGAGCAAACTTCCATATGCAGAAAGCACAAATCAACTGACAGCACTCATGTCATTTGTTCTAACGTTACAACAACGACAATAAACAACAAAATTTTTCGGAATTGTTATGACTTTCGAGATTGGTACATTAAAGTTTATTGCACCAACAGTCTCAGAAGAGAAAAAAATTACGAAAATTCATTGCCGGAAAATTGTTTTACGATTTTCACGTCTGTTGTACAAGTCAACATAAAAAAGAAATCTTTTACTTTTATATTTCGGTTTACAGTGTCTCACCATAAAAACGTTATGCTGTTCTTTTTTTTATACTCTCCAAATTGGTATGAAATTTTAGTTATTTTTTTTTTTTGACTTTTTTATCTTTATTAGTTTGGTAGATGTCGCCTGCGTGTGACGTTAGCTCTCACGTGACTGTCGTTAATATGCAGCGCAGAGAAACCAAAGGAAATTCCTTGGCAATTGCATTGATGATCAATTTTTTTTTTTTTAAAATGCCATCAACAGCGTTTGCTTGTAGGTAATACTGTTGCTCCTTCTGCTGTTGGCATTTTCTACTTTCTTTTTGTGCTTCCATTGTTTTTCTTTGAGCGAGCATTCATGCTCTGCTGATAAAATGATTAATATTCATGTCATCACACATGCGTCGTACGCGTCCCTTTGACCTGCGGTAGAGGGAACTATGTGTTGCTGCTGCTGTGGTTTCAGGCATCGTATTGCAGCTTATAGGGAGCCAATAGTGCCAGAAGCATAAATAGTTTGTTTGACATTTTCTTTATATTTCATGCAAAAGCGATCTACTAAACGTTTTTGATTCATAGAGAGCAATATCTTAAGGATTGCCAAAAGGATTGTCAATGTTCAATTCCTTTAAGTAGCAATGAAGAAATTATTAAATTTAAAATGTATAGTTCTTAATTACGATACTTCCATGAATTGCGTTAAAAAACCTTTTTTCTTTTCATTGATTCACAACAGAATCAACTATTTTAAAATATATCAATAAACCATGTAAAGTGATATTACTTATGTATAAGCTTTTACTGAAGTTAGGTTTTAAAGTAGGACTAACAACCCAGACCCAAGCTTATAAGAGCCTCAAACAGGTCAAGATGTTCTTGTTTTTTTTTTGTAAAATTTGAAATAGGTAGACCGTCAATATAAAATACAAAAGCCTTTTTGATGTCACTATATGAATGATTTTTTTGAGTTGCAGTACGAGTAGTAAGCATTTTTATTTTATGAATATCTTCTTCTAAGTTTTTTCCTTAAAATGACCCGTCTTATTTTGATCATCAAATTTTCTTTATTAAGTTATAGTGGACTTCTTTCAGTTTTAGCTTTGGGCACTGCAAATAAATTTTCTTTAACAATTTTTATCACACATTCTATCCGACCTATAAAAAATGATACAGTTTTAAAAGTTGATTTTTTGGTCAGGGACATATTTGGTTATATCACCCAACTGTACAAGAATTCAACCGATCGACAACTCGAGTTTTTAATACAATTCAAAGCTCAGCTTAACATAACTACGATAACTGAGAGCTTTATGACATGAAGATCTAGCAAAAAACTGCCACTCTGTTGATTGAACTAGCAAACTGGACATCACCCGGCCAATCAATAGTTTCCGAACAACCTAGAATGTTTTATTAAACTCAGATCGGCATTCGATGATGTGAAAATCTCATAAAACCCTGCCCCTTTTTAGAGTAGCACTGCCGAACTTGACAAGAAATCGTGAAAATCGGTTACAGAAATCTTCAAAAAAGTTCAAGTCAATATAGCAAACTCAGCATAGGATCCCGTCCTATGATTAAATTCTTCCTCTTGTTTGAAAAACTTTCTCTTGGTCGAGCTGTGCGTCAATCGTTTTGATGAACCTAAGACCATACCTTAGATCGACAATGTCTGAAGATTAGCTGAATGGCTTAGCCTCAATTAATGTGCATCGTGATGCCTAAAATAATGTACATGCAAGAAGTTTTGGACGAGATTTTTTCAGAACCTCGCAGAGTTAGCTTTTTGAAAAGCTTAGGTCTGCCAGTCTGAAACGGTGCTATACCCGGACTGGGTGCCGGTGTCAATAGGGTATTTCTGAAAATGAGAAAGCTGACGAATGTGCCAAAGTAATGTCAGACAACTGCAGAATCAGCTTTAATATGCCACTGGCGGAACTACTTTATTGGATACAGGGTATAAGCCTGACCAAAAAGTGGAACCTTACCGTTGTCAGCTGAACGTCGCGAAACATGTTGCATAAATTGAACCTACGTTGGAGACAAACTCTCTTTACGTTCAGCAGTAAAGAGTTAAGATCTTTTGTAGGAGTGCTGACGGGACACAGTGCTATTTGCTCTGCAGGACTATTTGATTTCTGCAGGACTTGTCGAGACGAAGAAGTGGATGATACGGTTAAACATCTACTCTGCGAATGCCCGGGGCTAGTGAGGAAATGAAAAAAATATTTTGATTCTGCGTTCTTTGTTGGTCTTTAGGAATTAACCGAATAGGAGCTCACCAACCAGCATCCTCAACTTCACCAAGGCTTTTCGATGGTTCGCACCTATTCAATGTGATAACTTCAGGAGAAGGAAGGGGACTTATAATCGTATGTGTGGTATCAGAATGGGTAAACTGCCTCCGGGTGAAACTTGCTATATGCAAGCGACTCTTTTACCCTAACCTAACATCTGAAGTGGTTTTTAAAAATATTTATTGTCCTTTGATGCTTGTAAAATCAAACGAAATGTAGGTTTACTTTTAAAATGCCCACTGAATATCATTTTTCATGTACTCGTATATTGAGGCGCTGAACAAGCCAAAACCACCAATATGGCCAAAAAATCTTTTTTTTGTGTTATTCAGTATTTCCCATGGAAAAGAAGGCGATTAAGCGAATTTTTTTTGTCATTCTAAAATCTACATACTGAGAAAACAATTTTTTTTTATGTAGCTATTTAATTATAAATAAATATGTTTAGTAAGAGAAAAAATTTTTTTGAGCTTTTTTACGAATTTCATAGCCTAACATGATATATCCGCGTTTACCCCCTCCCGGACGATTTCTGCGAATGGGCATGTAAAGTATTTATCGTCATATTTTTATACCGTAATTGTCTGATACAGATAGAATGGTGTTATTTCCACAGGACTTAATGTTTACCAACATTTCGCTAAAACATAAGATTAAGTACCACTAAAGAAGTAGATATTCCGAGTTTGGATCGTAAAATTCCAGAGCCAAGAAGTAAATCCTACGGCAAAAAAATAGATAATTCCCAAACGAAATTTTTTTTTTGAAATTGCAAACGGAATTTTATTTATTAAATATCAGAGAAGGATTGTATACCTTCCGCACAAAAAACAGAAAAAAATGATTCGTACTCATTCGTTTGACCGTAGATTTTGCTTTATGGCACAAGAAGAATACGTTCCAAATTCGGAGTTTCGTTCCGTACCGTAAGCATATCCAGCTACCATAAGGATTTCACGTTTGCTATAAAATTTCGATTTGCCATAATTTATACCACAACCATAAAAGCTCTGAAGTATGCAGTTAACCATACTGACATGTGTGCTTATGTATAGGAACCTTATGAATTTATGGTTCTTAGATTTGATACAAAAAGGTATATTTCTAAAAGCTCAATAAATCGGTGAAAAGCTCAACATAACTGTCATAATGTGTGCTTCATAACTTTTATAGGAAAACTACGGTAGAGATAATACTAGGAATTTTTGTACAATACTGCATTTTTGCATAGCTTAAAGCTTTGTGCATTGATATAATCTAAGCTTTTATTTGAAACTTTTGTGGACTTATTTCTTTAAGCTCTATCATAGTAAATAAATATTCATTAACTTGAATTTCTTAAATGTTGGCCATTTGGCTTAAACTGAAAACGAGTTGAAAGACTTATGGCTGAACAAACAGTTGAATTGATGAAATGCTAAAAATTTGTTTGATTGATTCTTAGACAAAAGTTAGTAACACAGCTCCTCATAGAAAGTTATGTTAAGTAACAAAATAAAATATAGCAGATGTGGAGGATTGCAAGGTCGTTGAATCCAAAATATCAGCTAAAAATATTAACACACACTTCTACATACTATTTTCAAGAAACACGCTTCCAAACAATACACAACACATTTGTTTCATCAGTTCAAAGATCGTTTTAACATTGTTAAAATATTATACTTTTCAGAATTATTAATACGTAGTTTCACTGATGGTGACTTAAAGTTGACCCTTAATCTTATGTAAAAGTGTTTTTTAGCTGAATTATTGCTTTGAATATTTCCTTGATAATGATGTTTTAAATTCGTTCGATTCAAGAACAGCGACCCCAAACTGTCCTGAATCGACATCTGTTGTTTTTCTTCCAAATTTTAGGTCTTACAAATGTACTCAATGATATTCATTACAATGGATATTATTTTTAATTGAACCAACAATCATAAGCCTACATTTATGTAAATTTACAAATCGATCAATGCCATTCCTTAAATAACCATTATAACTATGACAACAGAAAGAAGAAACTTTTGTTTTTGTCAAAAGGTTTTTGAATTTTTAATATTTATTATTTACAATACAATTCTTTTATCTGTAATTTCTAGAAAAATTACAGCGTAATCTTTTCTTTTGTTCATTAAATGTTCTATAATAATTAAATGTGCATGGCAATTAATTACCTCAAGCCAGCATTGCCAACAACGCTGAGCGACTTTATACCTCGACGGCAGCAACTTAACGAGTTGCGAAACTCCTATAACAATCCCAGCAAATATTTTTAAGCACGGAAGAGTCATATATAAATCATGGTCAATGGTTTCGATCAAGTCCGAGCTCAAATTCTGATGCCAGACGATAGTTTGCTCGGGAGATACTATCGGGCTATATCGGTTTGCGTATGAGTTGTAAGAAAATGCCCCAAGCGATTATTGTTGAAGTGGAAATAAATGTACATTTAAGGACTGTCCCAGAAAAAACTTGCGCTTTGTTTTTTAGTTATAAAAAACTACCCAGTAATTTTTTTGTTCTTTTTTCGTTTTTTATCAATAATGGCTAGTGTTCAGAATACAAAAAAATAACTAAAAACTAAGTAACAATTTTTTTTTTTATAAAAATTTCTAACTTTTTTCGTAAGGCCCTTTTTTAAAATTTGTCCAGTCGTTTCATCGACAGAATGGTACGATTTTTTCCACTTAGGTCTGAAGTCTTGTAAATTTTTTGCATTCTTACCACTCTTTCGAAAATCTATTTTCATTAGAGCCCGATATCTTACAATTGGGCGAAGCTCTGGGCAGTGGGGCGGATTAGCTATTTTTGGTACGAAATTGATCTTTTTACTTGCATACCATTCCATCGTAGCATTAGAGTAATGAGAAGTTGCTAAATCTGGCCAGAACATCACGGTACTCTCATGTGCATGAATAAATGGTAAAAGATGTTTTTCGAGGCACTCGTCTATATAAACTTTGGAATTGATTGTGCCTTGCGTAACAAAAAGTCTGCTTCTGAGACCACAGGTGCGAATGGCCTGCCAACCCAGTTATTGTTTCGGAAATATCGAAATTTTTTTTTCTTTGCATTTACTAGACACATGCCCTTTCTTCGGTGATGTATAATATTAGTTCACAGGTAGCTGCTTAAAATCTGCTTTGACGTAAGTTTCGTCGTCCAGAGCGCAGCAATCAAATTTAGTCAGATACCTTTCATTCAATTTTCGGGTTCGCATCGGAGCCATTAACTGCTTTTCATCAGAACGGTCTGGTACTTTTTGAACTCTGTATGTCTTTAGCTTACTTTTCATCTTGATCTTTTGTACAGAAGATTTTGATGTACCTGCTCTTGCCGACATATCTCGCACTGCTTAAAAAGGCGCTTCACCTTCGTCGCTACCTTTGGGTTAAAAAAATCTGGTTTTCTGCCTGAACCTTTTTCGTGAAACAGGTAGACCCTTCTTATAGTTAGAAATAACCGTAGACAGTTTTTTCTGATCCACCAACTATTTTTGCTATAGCTGAATATTTTAATTCTGGATTTTGCAGGTATGTGGACAAAATCAGTTTGCGGATTTTTTGTTGCTTGTTAGATATCTTTGTCGTTAAAAATGCTATCTTCAGGTGTTATACATCATATTAAACGTCAGTTTATATAAAACAAATACTGTGTCTTTTTAGACCTATAAGATTACCACGTAGAGTATAATACAAAATATAAAAAGCGCAATGTTTTTCTGGGACAGTCCTTATTTACATAACTTGCGATGATATTATATAATTGTCCGTTCTTGTAACTTTTAATAATTTACACATAATTGAAATTGGTGATACAAAACTACACTTGACATAACATGAAAACGGAAGACCAGCATTGAATACACTTCGTTATGTTGTGTGTTGTGGCGTTTACTTAACTCTTAGCATAGCAATTTAAAGATTTTTCTTTACCATTTTTTGGCAATTACTTTTCTAAGCGATTCCATATGCTTATGAGAAGTTTATTGCAATACATTGAATAATTCTTTTAGTATAACGTTTTGAAGTTATTGCCTATAGGGGTGGTTCAATGCCATGCCTGTCGAAGTTCATTCAATTTTGTTCAGAGCCTTTTCAATTCATTTCAGGTATTTGTGTGAGATTTGGTTGTACCGTCTTAAATAAATTCCTCAGTGTATCGCTATAAATTTTTGCTTACATGAGAGGTGCCACGTCCTCTCTTAAAATGTTCCCAAGTTGTTTCAGGTGCTTGACCAAACCAGTTCTTGCTTCAAATCCATTACCCGAGATATTTCTCTAAGTGTAGCATTTTTAAGCTTCCATTTTGATGGGAGGCAGCTCGCATTCGATACCGTAAGCCCATTAAATCTCTTTTCAAGACTACAAGCTAAGTTTGATGATGTAAAAAAACTACATACTACATTTCATTGCATTATCTTGGTTAATTTTTCCGTAACCATCATATCCACAAGAAGACAGATAGACAGACAAGCGGAGTGTCTGAGACATGGCTTAATCGATCCAGAATATATTTACTTCTTTATGCCTGCTGTACCCTCTTTTATGCATTACAAACGGAATGTCAAAATGAATATGCCGTGATTGTGTAGTATACTGATATGCATAAAATTCCAATAAAAACCGCGCATTACAGTCGCCAAATAATCGCATTGGTAATTAAAAATTAATTTTTTTTTAAAATATTCTTCTCTATTGATCTTCATGAAGCGTGTAAAGCGGTTTGCCTATTAATCGCACTTAAATTTTATTGCATAAAAATTGTGTAGTAGAGTTAAAAATTCAACGTCATTTATGTGGGAAATTTAAGAATCTACCAAAATGTTTTATGGGATAAAAGCAATAACATTACACAATGTCCATGCTACAACTACAAGTACGACGAGTACAATACATACAATAGCAATCAGCATTAAAGTAAACAGGGCCAGGCGGCCGTACTTTTATATACGACGAGTTTTGTTAAATTTTATATATCCTGTGGGAAATTTGCACAATCTGCGTATCATCATTCTTTGCTGATGATTCGATCTCTTGGTGGCAATGATTTCTGTTGTTTTCTTTGGACAGCTGCCTTTGCTTTGCTCAAGGCCATATTCGATGGTTTGAGCTACTTCCCACATAATTTCATTTGTTTTATCGCAGAGCTTATTTTATTTTATTTAATTTTTTTTTTTCATTTTCTTCTTTATTTAAATTGTGTTGATTTAAATTTAATTGTTTAATTATATTTTCGGACTTGATAATAAAAATCTGTTAACAATGCGAATATTTATTCAGAATTATACATTCCAATATGAGCTCGCATTTACAGAACTATTTTTTATTCCTTGAAAATTAAATATTTTCACATATGTACATATGTTTCTAATATGTATGTACATATGTACTAAATTTTTTTAACGATAGACTTGGTGGTATATTTCTTTGTCTATGGATTGAAAGTGAGCACTTTTATACATTTGTTGTTAATTTGAAAGCTTTGGATAGGAAAACGTTCTCGCAAAAAATATAAGTCAAGGATTTTTCTTAAAAATAGAAGCATTTTCTCATGGACTCAAATAAGTTAATATAAAATATGGTCCTTGCTGTAGGCGGCAATGAAAACAGGTAGCATCTCAAGTCCCTTACTATTGATTCATTAAACTAAGAAGTCCGCTGAGATCCAGAAAATGTAGATCTTAATCTTGATAGATTACCGATTGAATCCGAAGATGGTTTCAGGAGGACTTGGGACCTCTCGCAACAATATACATCTCAATCTTCTCCTCCACTTCACATTCACCAAATCTGTCAGAGTTGATCATAATCTTCTTCAGATGGTTTTTCAAAAAAACCACAAACGTGGTGAGTCTGCATCTGGGAAGCGCCTCGCCCCTATGGAATGTGTAACATATCAAAAATAATAAAGTTGGCAACTGACTCTGCGTCATCCCAGCAGATTTCTTTTTCAAAAGTGTTGAATGTCAGTTTGCAACAACCCATTCACGAAACGGATCTCCAAATCTCAATTGTAAAAATTCAAAAAATTTCCACATTTAAAAAATATTATGAATAGAAAAATTAAAAAAAAAATTGAAATCGGGCTGACTTCTAAAAATTTCCGAAATTGAAAATTTCAAATATTGAATAGAAAGAAGTGACCTTACAAATGGTAAAAATTCAAATAATTTTAAAAATTTCAAAAATTGAAATGTTTCAAAAATTTTAAAAATTTCCACAATTTCAAAAATTGAAAAGTGAGTAATTTAAAAATCATAAAAATTCAAAAAATTTTAAGAATTGAAAAAAATAAGGAAGGTTGAATTTTTATTTTTAATCGTAGATATCGTCATTTTGAATTCCACTGTGCAGTTAAATTTTTTTTTAAGCAATCATTGAGGTAGCGCGAGTGCTCTAAAGTTATTCTTTTTCGGTACCTTTTCATACAATCAATGCTGGCACATATCTGTATGGATAGATCTAGCTCATATTTACATTTTGCATGTCCATATAATATGCATACCTTTCGATAGATCATATGAAGGTAAACTTTGCTCTCATTATCTGAGGGGTAGAATTAATTTAAAATTATGTCTATGTATATTATTCGGAATACAGTGCAATTTTGACGAACTCGCGCTCCCTCTATGATCGCAAAAAAATATTTTGACTACACAGTGATGGTCAGAATGACGATTTGTAAGACCCAGCCAACCGAAAAAAAAACAATTCGACCCACCCTAATGTACATGGATAATCTGAAGTTTTGAAAAATTCACGCAAACGGTCTGAGTTGGTGTTCTTGGCGTATTTGATTTGATTTTTCAAAACAATTCGACTTAACACTCAAAAATATCAGAGAGAGTGCGCAGATGTGTTACATCTTAAAATAATACCGGTTGTCTAAAAATAGCCACAAGTTAATTGTTGATCACCCTAGTGAAATATTTTAGTAAACATATGGCCGAAAGATCTCTCAGGCTCATCCAACTTAACCAACCATGAGCTTTTTCATAATAATCTCTATAGTTCGCAGATACGCCAGCGTTAGTTGGACTTTTTTTGACTAGTGAAAAGCTGCTTGTTGCTACTTGAAAAACGTACTCGTTCCACGCAATAATGAAAGTCCCCAGTTCGTCTTATATAGCTCACGAAACAAAGTCTAGAAAATAGTTTTGCAAACCAATATATTTCTCAAATCAGTTACCAAAGGCATAGATTTTCTATACCTAAATTTTCATATCTTTCAGTCCATTTTCAAATCAACAATTATTAAAATAAAGTCACTTTAAGGAAACTATCTTCAATATTCAACATTAATTTTTTTGCTTTCTTGATGAGTCGTCTATTTATATCGTTTGCTCTATAATTTATCATTTCCTTATTTAATTTTTCTTCCAAAAAAAAAAAAAAATAGTCCTGCAATCACGTTGTCGTCTAAATGTTTGGTAAAAATGCAACACAAATTTTTTGTTTCAAAAATTATAAGTTGCGCTCAGGGCTTACCCACAAATCCGCCTTAAAATAAAGTTTGTCTCTTGCAATTTTCCACATTAGTTACGAGCTGCACAACGCTACCACCTATGCGCTTCGTTTAGTTATGTCAACCAGTACCACATGCAAGATAACCCGCATCCTTTTAGAAGCATCTCAACTCAGCTTCACATTCACATCCGTAGTCAGCCAAAAATTACGTGTTCTCGTAATCAGGCACATGAGCCAGCAAAATGTAGGACGCATTCAGATAGACAAGTTGTCAGTTAGACAGAAAAACACTGAACTGTTGTGGGGATGAAAGAAGGACATTGTAGGACGGTTGCACAGATATACAAGTAAAATATGACAGCCAAAAAGAATTGCAACAGTTAACCTTAGCGGTCGAAATAACCGTAAAAAAACTGAGCACATACGACTACACTGAATCTGAGATTTGAATTTATGCATAAATTTTAAAGTCGCATCAGCGGTTGTGGCAGGTAACCGACGAAAAGAATGCAGACTAATCAAAATGACTGCAAAAATTACACAGGCAGGCACAAACGAGAATGCTCGTGTACAAACTTGCACACATGAGGTAAAACTTAGATTAGAATTGGAATTGAGATTACGATTGTGTTCTGAATAATGTCGAAGCAAATGTTTTCAAAGTTTAAAATAATGGTTTTTTTTTTTGGATAGTTATATTTAAAAATTAAAACCTATGTACATACAATATACATACTTATGCACAGGTTCCTTAGATGATATTCTTTCGAGATCTTCTTCCATATTATTTCTTGTAAATAAAAATTAGTTTTACAATTAGATTTCCTATACAGGTAGTCCCCGACTTACGACCGTTCGACTTACGACTATTCGCACTTACGACCAATTTTTTTTTCAATTTTTTTCATAGAAAATGCTTAAAATAGTTTCGGGGAGTCCCTAAAATATGTATATGAGAAAAAATTTAAAAAAAAACAGTAGTATGTACAAGGATTCGATTTATTTCAGTACAAATAATACGTTTGTTTAAGTGAATAATTTTATATCATCCCAAAATTGGCTGGAACTAGTAGTACAGTATGTATGTAATATTTTTCTTCAGTTATTTTTTATGAAACTCGACTTACGACTTAATCGACTTACGACCGATGACTAGGAACCTATCTCGGTCGTAAGTCGGTGACTACCTGTATTGTTAAACACATTCTTTGATCAACGTTTTAGATCCGACCGTTCGCTTTTAGGACTTCTGCGTAACTCTGTCACTTAATTTTATACAATCAACATCGTTAATTTTCTAGTTCGTTTGTATTATCACGGTTTTGATATTAAGTACATGTGTTTTCATCTTTTTAAATTTTCTAAAGTTCGCCAAGTTGGCCATCCCAAGAAGAAATTGTCTTGAATTTATCTTCATCTGTACTTCTACAACAGGGTTTCATTGGCTCAGCGTCGCTTTTTTTGGGGAGTCTTCATGAAATTATGGATATCATTTGGCTTCACTTTGGTGACTTTGTTCCGTCTTAAGTAATTCGTCTTCAACTTAAGGCCTGGACCAGACTGAGCTTGATTAATCGCATCAAGGATAGAATTTTTTTATTTAGCGTCTGACCTTTGTGTTACATATTTGTGTACTTACCTTGCTTTAATTCATGTCCCTGAAAATTATCTCTAGCCTTAACCATTGATAAGGACATCAGACTTGAACTACGATCTTATTTATTTTTCTTTAGTTGGCGTATAATTTCACCGAATGATCGCATTTTTTCATCAGAACACTAGGTCTGCTATGTTCTGATTCCGAAACCTCTATGACCTCTATGGCCATCTATAAACGGTATTCATATTTGAGTTATCTGCTTAAATCTTTAACAAAAGACATTCGCTTCTTGAAATCTTTATTTATTTTCATTGAAAATTAAAGTACATTGACTTTTGTTAGTAATGAAAAGAATTTTTGTTCGGCTTACTAAAATTTAGAATAAATTGTTTGCATAAAGTTGGTTCAATTAGTGATCTTTGCTCGATGATGTTGTCTCTGTGGTGTTGAACAGTTTGAGGATTATCCGCATAAGGTTTAACTCTTCAAGAAACCCCATAAGAAGAAATCTCATGGTGTAAAAGTGCATGATCTTGTTGGCCAAATCATGCCTGTGCTTCGAAACATTATGCGATTGTTTAAATTCTCTTTCAAAATTGATTCCGCTGCTGTGTGGCATGTTGTACCGTCCTGTTGAAACAAGATATTCTGCACATTAATATCTTCCAAATGATTCCACAAAAAGTTTCTAACCATCTCTCGATATCGAGCTCAATTCCCAGTTATTGTGATGTGAAAAAAAAATGTGAACCAATTGCGCCACGACACCAAAATCCACAGCAAACAGTATCAGTTTTGGTCTAATTGGCTTTTCAAACAATTTGCTAGGATTTTCTTCAGCCCAAAGTTTTATATGTTGACACAGCCGCCAATTTCGAAATGAGCTTCATCGGTGAAGATAATTTCCTTCCTTCCAATTTCTTCTTATTTTTCTACGGCCCAATTAACGAAATGCCGACGTTACGTGTAGTGAGTTAGTTGGGTTTAAATCTTGATCTTTGTATAAAATATTGTACAAAGTTGTTGGTTTAGGGCTTAATTGGCCTTGGCAAAATTTGTACTAATCCCAGCCAACATTAACTATCTTAAAAGTTATTAGTGTCTTGAAAAAGTTGAAATTCATTGCATACGATATTGTACGAGGATCTTATAAGTGTGCCTTCTGTCGGGAGAAAATGTACCCCGCGTGCGTCACGACATGTGGGATCGGAAACGATACTTCAAGAAATATCTTTATAGTGCCTTACTGAAGAGTTTCAAATGATTAGACGATATTACACTAACTTTTGCTCTGTGGACATGGACTGCTTATTGCTAAGGAATAAAACAAATTTTCTAACAGATAAAAACAGAAACGTACTGTTTGCGAGACCACTACAAATCACCGACTAATATGTACGTGTATCAAAAGTAGCAGTACTCTTACCGATTTCTCAATTGGAATAAGTTAGAAATAACTTAGATTTCAAAGCATACTACATAATATGCTTTCGAAAAATTATTCAAAATAACATACATATACGCTACAAATTTCGTTTTTGTAAACAGTAAAGTATCGTACAACCATCTTGTATAAGTCATTTAAGCGATGTCTCATAGCAACTGTCGTACAACTATCTTCTATGAGTGACTGAAAACCTACTTGATAAAGATAAGCGATGAAAAGATCTTGTAAATACTGGCAGGGACAGCTGCAGCAAATTTTACTTGAACGACCAGTACGATGATAAATTCTCTAAACTCTTCAAATTTATCAATGATAAGTTTAATAGCACGGTTTGTCGGAGCACTCTCTCCACCGTATTTTGAACGCAGTTTTCTTCTAACTTCAGAATATCTTTCACCATATTTAAAATAAGTTTTGATTGTGAAAACACGTTGTTCATTCGTATAACGATCCATTTTAACTAACCAGAATGCATTTACTTCATACCTAAAAAAATAAAGGTATAGTCTAGTACTTGTTAAAAAATAGCAGGAAATTAAAAAAGACTGATCATATTTCAAAACCTTTCAGTAAAGTCAAAATTCGTGGTCTTGAAGGTATTAGAATATCTTATTATAGTAAGATGTCCACCTCAATTTTTATGAATAGAATATTTAAACCGGTAATTTCTAAATACCTATGTATCTACTTAAATAAGCTGTATACTTGTTGTATATGTTTCACAAAATCAGTGGCATAATTTTCGTATGTGGCGTCTACTATTTATTATCGCGAAATAAAATTTAGTGTTTTGACAATCGCATCAGTAAATGTTTTCACCAATCATCTAAATTGATAATCTAAATCTTTTGATTCAGAACCTAAATTGTTCATCTGCTTATTTCGTATTGACCAAATCCGAAGAAGTGAAATTGTCTTTAAATTTCAGTAAATCTTAACGTTGGTGAACTTTAGTTTTGTTGTCGTGAATACAAAATTTGTGCTTCTGACCCGTATGTTCCGAAAATTACCTGCAATTTACTAAACTAACTCCAGTTTATATAGTGTGTGAGATTTTGGGACAATTTCAAGCATTTATCTTAGGTGCATCAATTCTTTCCGAATATCACTCCAATCAAAAGACTTTGTGTGCACTGGACAGTTATGGAGAGCTAAAAATTGAACATACGGCTGAAACCAATTGGGTGTTATGTATTTTTAAATGATTTTTGATTCTCTATACATACATACCAATATTCATAAGTTTGATGCATCAATTTGTGAAGCCGTGGGAAACTTTTAAATTATCACTATGTGTGAAAGAGTAACGTGTGGATCGGGAAAAATTATAGTATGACCATTTTGCTTTTGCATAAAAATAATCAATAAGCAATTACTATAGGTTATAGCCAAAGGCCAATACAACAAATTCAAATTCCTTATTAGGGGGCAAGATGGCGAATTGAAAATTTTTAAAAATTTATTGTGTCATAATACTACCGATTTTTGAAAGATGCTATTTTTGAACCGATTTCTGTTTCGATGTAAAAAATTTTTTTAAAAGTTCATTAATTTATATATCGACAAAACAGCAACTCGTATTCGAAAGTTTCCACTAAGATATGTGTTATTTAAAAAAAAAACACATCCTTCTTTATATTAAGTTTATAGTTTAGCATAACGTTATTGAGGAGCTATTAAAACCTTCCATTGCTGATTGTTCCGCCCATTTTGTAGCCACAACGAATTTTAGCAGTTAACTATGGCACACACCGATGATGAGGCACTCATGCGTAACAATCAGTCCCTTCATGATGCTCATTCGCCCATTAGGTTTGCTTCGCTTAATAACCTTCTTCTATTCAGTCCGTCAGCAGCTAACAACGTTTACCAGTTCGTTTAGTGGTTTGTGTGTTTGCTCAACATGTTTGTGCTGCGACTGCGACTGTCTGTCAGACTATCTGTCTATTTTTCTTTCTGTTAGTTGGACCATGTTTCTATTTGATCATTTCGTATGTATGTATGTTGTTTCATGTTGTTCAGGATGCAGGATGCAAGCCAACATGTGCGCAGCACGACTGATGACTTGCGGCTGAAAATGAAAATTCTCATAGATTTTAGTATTCTCGTTGAGTGTTAGGAACGATATAACGTGCCAAGCTAAAAAGTAAAACAAAAAATTAGCAAATTAAACTGACTGGCAAGTCGACCAACAGCTGAACAGACAGAGGAAAATCAAAAAAAAAAAAAAGAAAATTTAATACAACATGTGAAATCTACAATCCCTGGAAAATTTTTATTTCCGTAATTCAGAAAAAGTCTGAGTCAATGGTTCAATTGAGATTTTAAATCAAAAAAATTAAATTAATGTCGAAACTAATTTAAATAAGATAATAGTCATAGCATACGTGAAATTCTGAATTTATTTAAGAGATATATCTAAACTCAAGTCAATTCATAAGTCAAGTCATGTTAAGACAGTTCGAAAGACAGCTCAAGAGACAGACCAAAAATCTCAAGAGAATAATCATCAAAACTCAAGAACGAATAAGTATTATATTCGAAACTCACGTCAAAGCTAAAATCATGTCAAGGTTCAATCCAATTATATATTTATATATATATATAAATTTAACCTGGTTGTCAAAAAATAGTCATGTCAAGAGACAGGAAAATATTCAAAACAAAGTTCAGTATATAGATAAAATCAAAAGTCAATTCAATACTCAAGTGAAGAGTTCAGTTTAGAGATAAATCAATCCACAACTCAAGAGTGTCTTTAATCAAATGTTCTGAGTAGGTCGGTTCTGTTAAAAAAAATCCTAAAATCAAAGTTAAAATCAAAAACCTAAAAATTTATTTTTCAAGCAAACTATTCCTTCTTTCTTATGCAACTGATAAGCGAGTTAAGTTTCCTTCCAATGTTAACTAACACTGATTCAATTCTTGCTCAATTCCATTCGAAAACATTACATCACTTGATGTTACCACTTAAACTGCTAATGATGAGTAATATATGGAGTAGTAAGCTATTACTTCTCTTATTATCGTCGTTTTCTATGTGACTTGAACTTGTACTCGCAAAAGAATTCTATATACTCTTTTCTTTTTATGCTTGCTATCATCTATGAAGCGTGAACATGTCTGACATGAGACATGACAATCCAACATTTCCCTTGCAAAAGTCAATTCAGTTATGCTGCCAGTACTACTCTTGGACAGCCGGATTCTAATTTAGATGTTGAACAACTTAAGCATATTGACATGATGCAGTGCATAATTTCATAGCTACGTAGCATAGACAGATGGGCAAAAGCAAAAAGCGCACACAGAAAGCCGGCATGACATTGATTCAGGATATGTGTGTGATTGTCCTGTGATGCGATGCAAGTAGGATACGCAAGTTTGACAGACTTTGGTGCTTTATAAAAGTAGTTTGCTATTACTCTTGTCAATGGGTGCTTTTCGAATGATGCTTGATTTAATTTTGAAGTGTGCACGTGCAAATGATTTTAATTGTCACAAACTCAAAAGAAACGTTTGCTTTCAGGTTGTAAAAATGTTTGTTTTTATTTAAAATGTCATAGCCTTAACCATCATTGCGAGCATGTTGAATTGCAAAATGTTTTTACCATGAACAGCGCTGGATAAAGACTTTGCGAGGTCTAGGGCTACAACTGAATATGAGCCCTTAAACATAAAAACGTTTGATGATCAAAATATAAAAGTTAATTCGACGGAATTCTTACTACAAATACATGTACATAACTGTAGAATTACATATTCATGACCATAAGATACAAAAACACAAAAAAGTCATTTATAAAATAAAAATGCTACAGCTCGGACTCCGGAGCCCTCCTAAAGTAGAGTAGCTAGAACAATTCTAGACCAAAATAGCGCGGATTTTCTTAAGGGGCTAACAGTTCATAGGAAGTGCTTCAACAGAGGTTTTATGACGTCATTAACATCCCTCATCAATTACGGCACATCATGTGCTGATAACGCATATGTGATCTCAGTTTCGCCAAATCTATATTTTTGAAGAATAGTGTTTGCCACATCATTATCCCTGGATTATTTTATCTGATTTTTATACGAACTTTGGGAGCATAAAAAATTCTCCGAAAAATTTAAGGTTCCAATTTACATTTGCAGCGAGGCAGGAGATGGGGCCGGCTATATGTTTATAGGTCAAATCCCGAACATAGCTAAAGCGGAAGATGTCTGACGGTAGCTAAACATTTCAATCTCAATCAATAATCAATCAGATGTATTCCCTATTAGTCAATTATGTGCTACAAAGTGTAATGACTTCATTTCTGATATGCTTAGAAAAATATATTCGTTCAATGGCTGGGGCCGGGAATGGGGCTGAGGATATGTTTGTATGTCAAAGTCTTATAATAGACGAGACCAAAGATAGCTGAGGTTGAAAAGAACTGAAACTCAAGATATCCGAAGATGGCTGGGGTCGGGGCGAGGAGGCGTGAAAATTACACATTGGGGTACGCTGATACCATGGCAGTAGGGATTAGCATGTTATGAGTTAAACTGCAAGGATGTGGTTTAGGATGGTTTCACTGTAATAATACACCCCAATTAACGCTCATTTATGGGGTACAAAACGTAGATTATCAAGCATGTGCTTACATTTTTCATTCAAGGCGTGGAGCTGATAACAATATGATAAGTTTTAATTGTATAAATACAATTACAATAGAGAAGAGCAGATGGAGTAAAGCTTCACATGAAGAATATTTGTATGAAAGCCGAAAACTAGCGGTCAGTATCCGAATATTTAACTGTGCCTAAACAGCAACAACAACATAATTTATTCGAATAGAAATATCTCAGTAAAGCTAAACAACAGCAGCTACCTGAGCCTAAATATCTGACTACAAGAAGATATATTTATTTTTATTATCCAAAGTTGCCAATAGTTTCTTCTGTTTTGATCCTGGAAGTGTATGTATCATGTTGAGTTCTTTATAGGGATCGTGAGATCGTTCAATAATTCAAGTCTGCTCTCAAAATTTATCCAATATCAGAACCATCAATATCTTCCATTCATTGTAAAACCACTAAAAGAAGATGTTGGGTTACTTGGGTACTTTGATGGTAGACTTGGATTGAAATCAGGCGTGTGTATTTGTAAGTGCGCAGAGAATACCGTTTTCTACATTGGCTAAGGCTGCCACGAATACGCCGCTCTCCACATCTGTAAATGGCTCAAGGGATATATCGGAATGCTTCAGCATAGCATTGCATGCACTATAACTAGGCAGTGTGAAATATTGTTTGATTTGAATTATAACTTAATTACTAAATCGGACACAAATCCGAATATTCACCCAAATAGCTAAGATTTATGTCATTCGGTCGAGACATTATCTACATGCATATAATCCTACCGGTTACCCTTTAATTTATTGTGAAATTTCATGATAGTCGTTTCGGGTAGAGAGGACTCTGAAAATTTTGACGTACTCGTATCATCGAATTTCGCATATATGACATATTGATGCTAGTACCAGGAGACCGACCATAGTTTGATATTTCGACTTGAGGTTAGAAAATTCGAATATACAAAAGAAATAAGTACCTACTTTAAATGTTTATAGCTGTTGAAAATTGTTAACAAGGCTGAAAAACTGTCGAAACCGTTGAAAATGCTATAAAAAGTGATACAATATATAAAATAATTGTAAGAGGTTGAAAAAACAGAAGAAGTTGGAAGGTACAGAAAAATATTGAATGAAATTGATTGAGGTTGACAAATGTTGAACCAGCTTAAAATCGCTGTAAAAGTCAAAAAAATATGGAAACTAATGACGAAAGTTGAAATGTCGGAAAAATATGGAAAATACTCGTTCAAAAAATCGGAAATTTTTTAAATATATTGAAACAGATTGATTATTTTAAAATAATTTTTAAAGCGTATAATAACCGATATCTCTGCACCAAATTGTTAGGATGACAGTATATATTGATATCATGAAACGTTTTTTTGCATGTATTGAAGGTACCACACCCACTAATGCAATCCCGTCGAACTCCAATGTATGTTAAAGCGTACCGACACCTCCACATCAAACTTTATGAAGATTACCATCAAAACACAGTTTTGGTTATTAGATACCTTGTGACATTTAGTTGTGCCATATTAAATTTCATAACGATTACGTTATTAGTCATTTGATTATAACGTTTATAAATAATGTGGTCAGCCGAGCCCTTGAAGAGTTTTGCATCTATAGTGACTTAGCTTGTGTTGATGACTGCTTTGAGTGGCATCATCTCCAAAGCTTCAGGGAATCGTAGGTGCCGTTTTCGAGTAATATTGAATCAAAATTTTCGATTGTTAAAAATTAAAACCCTTGCTTTATCAGTTCCGCCTTCTTTTGATACAATTCAAGATATATATATGATCTGAGACCGTTTGTCAAATTTTATGACAACATCTTATATGGTTTCTGAGGCATGATGCTATAAAAATTAAAGCTTAAGGCTGTAAGAGGTTTTTAAAGACTAACAACCAAGTCAATCTTAGTTTTGTTTACATCTGCATCAAATCTAAAAGCTTCTTCAAAATCGCTGCAGTCGCTTTCGAAATAAATTTGGTCATATAACATAAAATTTTAGCTCATTTAATAATATTTAATATCGATATCCATTATTAGAGAGAAAAGAACCACCATTCCTGCATCTTAACCAAATGACTGATATTCCCGCATCTACTTACGCATCGATAAAAGAATTTTTTTGAGAAAGTCTTGACCTTTTCGTTTTGTCCTTAGTCTTTAAACAAAATTTAAGTACATGTCACAAAAGATTGAGTGGAAATTTCAGTGAATTATTTGAAATCACTGTATGAGTCATTACGAGATCGAGATTTTAAAATTGTTTGCAATAAAGAAGTTACACAATTCACTAATTTTAAAATGGAAACACAACATTACAAATAAATTAATTAAAAAAAAGTAAAATTAAACCTAAGCACAGCTGCATTTTTGTGAATTATCAAAGGTGCGTCTAATCAAATGAACCACAAAATTTCCATTCCAATGCGGTCAGCGTGCACAAAACCATGTGGCAGTACCGTTTAGTGCCTGTGTCTTTGTTGCGCTCACATATTTTTTCACATCAATAACTCTCCTCTATAGCAGCTGAAGAAAAAATTTAATTTGCTCACAATTTTTGCAAAGAAAACGCCACATTAATCGCATGCTGCATCTAAACAAGTAAACCGGACTGTATGTAAGTACATATATAGTTTTGATTTATAGGATCCACAACTCGAAAGTTGTCAACAAATTATGTTCTACGCTTTAAAACTTTGAAAATTTACCATAACGTAAAATTGTCGCATATGTATTACATTAAAATATGTAAGTAATTTCAGAATCTCTATACGAATATTGCAAGAAATACGGGTTTCAAAATTAAAAAAAAGTCATAAATAATGCTTACATATCATTAGCAAGACTGTGAGTATCGAAAATTACGGATATACATAGCTATTCTAAATGTTGTTGTTGCCTTTTAATTGACCTTAATAAAATGGATGTAATTTTAAAGACAATTTAATATGCCATTATTGGTCATCTCACTAGTTAAAATCATGTAGACATGAGTGAATGAAGTGAACATAACTCAAATTTTAAGTTTTACAGTCATTAGCTTTACGGTTTTTATGATATCAACATTTACTGGAAACCGCTGGTTTCTTTAGTTGTGTAGATAAAAATGCGTGGTTTGAACGTTTCATGATGAGCGTTTCATGGTTTAAACCTACTTTTTATTTTTATTGTCAGTTGCGTTAAACGAACATGTCACTTTTAAAAACGCACTCACCACATATCTTATCGTTAAACGTGCGTTTTAAAGTTTTTTCTCTGTGTCGTAATAAATTTATAAATGTGAACCAGCCTAAAATAAAATTTCCATTGAACTATAAATACGTGTCGGTATATAAATAGTATGGCATGCTATAAGCTACAGGCTAAACATGAAGACTTTAATATTAGCAACAACATTTCTAAGCGTCACTCTTGCTAGTGAAATTAAGATAACAAATAACTGTCCATTCACTGTGTGGCCAGCAATTCAAGGAAATCCTGGCTTCAGTACTCCAGCAAATGGTGGTTTCGAGTTGGGCGAGTATAAAAGCAGAACTGTTACTGTGGAAAACCCATGGGAGGGTCGCATCTGGTCCAGCACAAATTGTGATGAAAGCGGTAATTGTCAGACTGGTGATTGCAATGGCAAGATTGAATGTGCTGGAGATGGTCCAATTCCACCAGTGTCATTGGCAGAGTTTAGATTGAAAGGAAAGGAAGGTGTGGATTCCTATTACATTTCCCTAATCAATGGATATAACTTGCCCTTAAAAATTCAGCCAACGGGTATGTATCCATATATAACACTTTTTCTTTCAAAATTAAGTTTTTATCTAAACAAAAGTCTTTCTTTCTGCAAAATACATTTTCAAAAACACATAAAGGTGGTTACGTTTTGAGGGACGATAATAAATATGACTGCAAGGCAACCGGTTGCAATTCAGATCTAAACGCTTATTGCCTTGATGTATTGGCAGTAAAAGGAGAATATGGTGAAACTGTTGCTTGCAAGTCTGCTTGTTTAGCATTCAATAAGGATGAGTACTGTTGCCGGGATTACTATTATAATCGAGGACGGTGCAATGCCAACACTTGGCCAGTTAACTACTTGGCAAATTTCAAGCAAGCCTGTCCCAGTGCCAAAACCTACGTCTACGACACCGCACCAACTTTCACATGCAAAGGATACCCTATTGTTAATTATGAAGTTGTATTTTGCCCAAGCAACGGATATTAACCATTGCATTTTTATTAAAAAACATCAAATATTTGAAAACACAATTAGAAAAGCTTTTAAATAAACGTTAAATTGTGAAATAATAATTATTGTGCTTAAATCAATGTTTTCTAAGAGTTTACTCCAAAATTATGTACCATTATCATAATTCGATATGAGTTGATTAAAAAAAATTAGTCTTACTGATATAATATATCCAGCTTCTCCAATCTATGCTATTTGGGCTCGAAAGAAATCGTCAAATAACATGATCTTAGTGGCCAACCAATGTCGAAATTTCGCAAAATCATGTGCATTTTAAATTAATTAAGAGAATAAAGTGAAATAAATTTTAATATTTCATAGCTCTGTTGAGATTCAACTACTTCACATCATTGATGGATTTTAGGATTTGTGGATATGTACTATATCAAAACTTTTTAGATGGCTAATGTACTTTTTCGTCATGAACATCAAAATGTTACTTAGAATTTCTAAAATTCCAACTAAATTTTAAGTTTTTTAATTAAAAAATAGTAAAGGCGTCATTTTCGGACAGGCCGAAACGAAACGATATAAATGTTATAAATACGTTGAAAAGGGTAAAGAGGTTGAATTTGTCGAAAAGAATGTTAAAAGGTTCGAAAAGTTTGAAAAGTGGTAACACTTAAAAACTGAAAAACTCTAAAAAATATAGAAAATATGGAAAATGCTGAAAAAGTTGAAAAAATAAAGAAAATGTCTAATAAAGTTGAATGAGGTATAAAAAATTGGAAAAAATGCATATGGTATATATTAGGAAAAGTTAAAAGGTCGAAAAGTCAAAAGAATATGGAAAATGTTATAGTAAATAGAATAGAAATGAAAAATACGAAATGTGCTACGCACAGCTCTCCACTTCCGCCTACTTTGAGATCAACAAATTATATTCGTTATTGACATATGCATACAAAATTTTAGCGCAATAGCTTGCATAGTTAGCGATATATGCCATAATAATTCATAATTTAATCCTAACTCAATCTTAGATTTGCTCACATGTGCACCAAATCACCAAGTTTTATCAAAATCGCTGAACCTTTTACGATTCAAACTTGGTTTTATATACATAGAGTATGGGCGGTAGGCGTGTCCGTAAACTGATTTTGCCCATTTTTATATAACAGTAGCTTGTGCGAAGATGTGACCTGTGTGCCATCTTGCATTGCATTAGCTTGCTTAGTTTCCCGTAAACGTGATTCCAACAGACAGACAGACAGACTGACACACAGACAGACAGACAGACAGACAGACAGACAGACTGACACACAGACAGACAGACAGACAGACACATAGACAGACAGTTTGACGAACATAGCTATATCGACTCAGGTGGTGATCAAGAATATATACACTTTTAAATACTTGCCGCGCCCTTTCTATGCGTTACAAACGGAATGAAAAGTGAATATAGCCTCGGTGAAGGGTATAAAAAAAGTCAGCAAAGCTTACTCCAGTGATCTACGCATATCTCAGCGAAGTTTACTGAAAAAAAAGTCGTTTTTAGAACTAGTGGTGAAAATGAACCGAAAATGTAATGAAAAAGGTTCAAATGTACTGAAAATGTTCTAAATGTACCAACTTGAATTCTTCGGGAAAGATTAAAATCCGTAAACTCACATCTGGGTAAGAATTTCTCAAGTGGACCACATCTGTGAACTCTAAATGTTAATTTTTTAATGAAACTTTGATATTTAGATAATTCGGAAAGGTTGAAAAGTGTTTTTATAGCTTATGAACGGATGCGATGATTTTTAAAAAAATAAGGGTGGTCGATTTGCATTGAAATAGAATATACAATAAGTGAAATTGTTTTCAATTTTATATAATTTATCTTTCAATGCTTAAAATATGTTTATTTACTAGATGTCAATGAAAAATAGCTTTCTCTGTCCGATCGAAAAACTATAAAAATATAGAAATGTTAAAAAAAAAATAACGTAGAATATTCCGTTGAGAAAAAAAATGGATCGGTTTTGACGTAATTTTTATTAATATATTTATAATTCTGCACAACGCGCTTAGAGGGGATACTGTGAGTCAGAAAAAACCTCGAAAAATACGAATATTTTAAGCAGCAACTAGACTACCTGCCCTCCGACGATGTTTAAACTTCTTTTGGAGTTGGCCCCACTCCCCAATCGCATGTTCCGCGTTTTCATTCGGTAAAATATATAACGCCCTCTGTTTTCAAAGGTTCTGAACACGATGGCGGTGTTTAAAATTATTTTCAACTTGACCCCACCACCCCAAACGGCCAAAAGCCTGCTTATACAGGGTCAAAATTTTTTTTGATAAGTCCACGCGTAAAAAGAGTAATATGGGCCGCTTTGCCAGAACTTCATCAGCATTATGATATTGTTTTCCCATTAAATGTCCAGCCGAAAACCCTCTCACTAAACAGAGAAAACGATGTGTTTAAGTACAAATGTATATATCATGTAGAACAATCAAATATTTATTTGAGATAAACATATTATATTTGGATCAAATTGTAGTGAGTGTTGTTTAAAGCATTTTTTGTTTGATTCAATAAAATATTTTGTTGCTCAATATGAATTATTATTTGTCATATTCAAATATATCGTTTTCTCAATGTAGAGTTAGCGAAAAACCGGACGCCATTTTTCCTGGAACAACAGAAGTGTCTTATTTTGATCAAGTAAATAGCCATCAACATTATCATGCAGCAAATAAATTAGTGGCAGGTATAGACCACTGCTGCATCTGGATGAGCATCGAGTAAACGTCAACCTCATCAAGGCTCAATGTGTATGCTTTAAATGTGAAATCTTACAAAACGAGAAATTTTCTGATGATTTTGAGTCCAGTCGGGTGAGCGGCGAGGTTGAATATTCTTACCAGGGCTCAAGACTCTACAAATCATTAGGTTTGAAATCTGTACAAAATTTAAAACATGAACCAAAAATATAACGGGATCTCAGTACCTACCTATATTTTTTTCGAACTTTTGAGGAATGCTATTTCTGCTAAATGATTTTTTAAAATCAGAAAACATAGGTGACATTGAGTTCTCGTGAATTTAAGAACATTGATTTGAAAACAACAAATTGGGATCCATATTTCACTATTAAATTTTATTTGACAATAAAACGCTTTATATATTTATTACATGTAGATATCACAAAAGTTATTTTGTCTGTTGGCAATTTCTTTTGATAGCTTAACGAATAGGCAAACTCCCAAATCACTGTATTTTCGTTGAAAACTTATCGTTAAAATCTAGTGGTCTTTGAATTTTGTTTCGAAATATACGCTGTTTTTAAATAAAATACTATGGTTAATATCCGTTGCTTGGGCAAAATACAACTTCATAATTAACAATAGGGTATCCTTTGCATGTGAAAGTTGGTGCGGTGTCGTAGACGTAGGTTTTGGCACTGGGACAGGCTTGCTTGAAATTTGCCAAGTAGTTAACTGGCCAAGTGTTGGCATTGCACCGTCCTCGATTATAATAGTAATCCCGGCAACAGTACTCATCCTTATTGAATGCTAAACAAGCAGACTTGCAAGCAACAGTTTCACCATATTCTCCTTTTACTGCCAATACATCAAGGCAATAAGCGTTTAGATCTGAATTGCAACCGGTTGCCTTGCAGTCATATTTATTATCGTCCCTCAAAACGTAACCACCTTTATGTGTTTTTGAAAATGTATTTTGCAGAAAGAAAGACTTTTGTTTAGATAAAAACTTAATTTTGAAAGAAAAAGTGTTATATATGGATACATACCCGTTGGCTGAATTTTTAAGGGCAAGTTATATCCATTGATTAGGGAAATGTAATAGGAATCCACACCTTCCTTTCCTTTCAATCTAAACTCTGCCAATGACACTGGTGGAATTGGACCATCTCCAGCACATTCAATCTTGCCATTGCAATCACCAGTCTGACAATTACCGCTTTCATCACAATTTGTGCTGGACCAGATGCGACCCTCCCATGGGTTTTCCACAGTAACAGTTCTGCTTTTATACTCGCCCAACTCGAAACCACCATTTGCTGGAGTACTGAAGCCAGGATTTCCTTGAATTGCTGGCCACACAGTGAATGGACAGTTATTTGTTATCTTAATTTCACTAGCAAGAGTGACGCTTAGAAATGTTGTTGCTAATATTAAAGTCTTCATGTTTTGCCTGTAGCTTATAGCATGCCATACTATTTATATACCAACAAGTATTTATAGTTCTATGGAAATTTTATTTTAGGCTGGTTCACATTTATAAATTTATTACGACACAGAGAAAAAACTTTAAAACGCACGTTTAACGATAAGATATGTGGTGAGTGCGTTTTTAAAAGTGACATGTTCGTTTAAAGTAACTGACAATAAAAATAAAAAGTAGGTTTAAACCATGAAACGCTCATCATGAAACGTTCAAACCACGCATTTTTATCTACACAACTAAAGAAACCAGCGGTTTCCAGTAAATGTTAAAAAGATAAAGCATCAAAGCCAATTTCTATAAAACTTTAAATTTGTGTTAAGTTTAGTAAATTTAAAAATATTACATTTGGACTAGTGGGGTCGCTGATACGTAACTTGTAACCTTCTACCCTATATTAAAGTTATAGTGCCAAGAATTGCTTTCAAAAGGAATACACAAGAGGACAAAATATGTTATATGTTCCGATACATTTAAGTAAATTCAGCACGTTAAACAGCAACCCAAATATTGCGGCTGCGGAGATGCTCATCTGGATAGCTTTATAGACTACTTCGTACCAAAAGAGCAAGAAAAAATTCGTTGCGGTGTGAAAGATGAAACTGATATCCACCTGCTCGATTTCACTTAATCCCAAAAATTAACAAACATACGTAAATATTAAGCGCTGCGATTTATACCACACAATTCACCCAGATAACTGTGACCGAGATGGCATTATCATTATAAGTTGCTACATTATATACATAGCCCACCTAGACTTCCGATCACATCTGAACAGAATAGAAGGCTAATTGAAAAATGCAAAGCCAATTAATTCATTATTGGAGGTCAAATAACCACAAAGTGTCATATCTCTACAAGGCTGCACCAGCAATGAACTTTGAGTTTATGTCTACTGGAAAACCAGCACACTGCTTCACAGACATTGAGAAATAGTCAAATTTGATCGATTTGCTTTTGATTAAAAAAGTATTAAAATATTTTTTGCAAATCGAATCGCCCATATGATTGATGTTTTTTTACAATGTCACAAAAAAAAATTAAATTTACCACAGCACTATCAAACCTTCGGAATACTTTAAGCCAGCGATGGGCAAAATACGAAAAAGAACCAATTGTGACTCTTTACAACAAACATGTAGTTTTTCTTTACATGCAAATTTTCTTAATTTTTTTACATTCACATCGAATTTACATTGAGGACGACTTCTCTCTTTTCGTTAGATCAGTGAACTTTTATTTCTCATGTTGTTTTTGTTTGATTCTTGGAAATGGATTTTGGTTTATTACTGATATTTTTTTTCGCTATCTAGGTGAAATTTATGATGGTTTTTTTTCTGTATTTGTTGTTGTTTTTGTCGTAAGTGGCTCCTGTTTCTAAAATTTTGCCCATCTATGCTTTAAGCTAAGAACAACAATAACAAAAAATATACAGATTTTCTTTCCGCTATTCGCGCTAAATCATCAGGATCACCGCATGCTTTTTGTTTGTGAAATTTTTCTGTTCAAGGCACTTACTTAAGTTAACCACATTCGGTTTGCAGTCCCCCTGCCTGCTTTTTGTTTTCAAGGCACCTGCTTCTTCAGCTTATGCTTTTTGATTTTTAGTTTTTTTTTGTTTCTATTTTTTCTTTGCAAAATACTTATGAGTTTTTTACTCAAACAAGACAAATTAAAAGATTCCAAGTCCAAGTTCTGAGCAATGTAGTAAATGTGAAATTTTAAGTCAGAAGTGATGATCTTCACAGAGATTTTAGAGTAGAGACTGCAAGGAGTCAACCAGTTGCAGAAATTTAACACCAAAAGAGACGACACGTGACTGATAAAGCTTCTAAACTCCTAGACACTGCCACGATCGAAAAAGACTTAAGAGGAAAAGCCCAGCGATTTTAGTTCTGGGTAACTCGGAACTGAGCTAGTTAGCAAACTATCGTAGTTGGATTTAAATTTTATTCTTGTGAAAAACTGTTTTCAATAAAAAAATAAAGGCTAAAATGATATTGGCAAAACGAAAAAAATTTAAATTAAGATCGGAAAAGTTCTGATCCACTGCATATTTTCATGCTCATGATATCATAATGAAAGATTTATGCGTCATATGTTCTGAAAATGAACTCAAAAGTTAATGAAACAAAACAAAAACTAAAAAATGGGAATAACAATGAAATGCAAACTTGGTTTTTTGGGCTTAATACGTTTCAAAATAGCTTTGAGATTTTTATTTTCCAAATTTTTCTTTATAATTTCTTATTTCGTGTGATCAGTGTCAGCTCGAGCGTTGTTGGTGGTCTGTTTAGAAATTTTCGGGTGGCCCTCTTCCAAGTATATCTACCTATCATAACCGTTAACCATAGCCCAAGGGTCGAAATGGGAAAGCAAGTGAATGTGACTAGTCTAGAAAACCTTGATGTACTTCAATACTAAAGTCCAGAAACCACAGCACATTGCGGAAAAAACTCTCGAGCGTTGAGTTTAAGAAAAACCCTAACGTATCCTAAAATCGTATAATAAAAAAATTCCGAGCGTAGAATCCCTTCAAACTGGCTCTGCATGTGATGAACGTCAAATGTAAATAATTTCTGTAATCTAAAAAAATCAATGGTCTTATAAAAAAAATTCTAATAAAAAATGCTTTCCTTTTAAATACTTCGACACAATAAGATCAACTACCACAATCATTTTAACGTATAATTTCAAGTCTTCAGCAAAGAAGCCTTAAGTTTAATAAAATCTAACAAAAGATCGTAGAAACGCATGTATATAAATAATGGAAAACTTGATTCATTTTTCTTGATGTCCTTTAACTAAATTTTTTTTTTAATTTGTACGAAGATAAGTCGATCAGATGTGGTGTATATAATTTTTCAAATATGAAAATAACTTATCAAATATAATCTACATACATACAGAAGAAGGAGGAGAACTCATTTACTAAACTTTTGTTCGAACTCATTAAAACTGGAATTTAAATACAGCTGGTGCCTCTTCGCAACCCGCGCCAGCCGGCAAAAAAATATTGGACACCAAAGAGCGAACAATCTTCAAAATTAATAAAACGCACGAAATTAATGTTTTTTGGCATGCAGAAGCGTCAAATTAAAACCACTCTGTCAGCCACTTACTTACATGATGTGGAGTTGCAGTACACTGGAAAGAAAAAATTATAAAAATCTAAGATTAATTTCTATCAATAAAAACATCTAGCAAAAGTAGATATTTTTTGTTGTCTTCATTTTCTCCTCTAATAATCAAATCTAGATTTCCTCAATTTCGTATTATTTCTATAATTGAGTATCAGAACTATCCATATTATTTATAAAATAGGAAAATGGAGCTAATACACCTGCTTTATTTAGGTAAAATGTCTGATTACAAGAAAATGAACCATCTCCTTTATAGAAGAGCAGTGCTAGACCAAAAATAGAATTTGATAGTTTCCTCTTCTGCAACTTATCCCCAGTTGTCACTGTTACCGAAAGAGTAAGCCGTAAGTAGTAAATGGTTATAACAAATTAGGTTAGGAAGGAAAAAAAAACATTAAATAGCATATCATTTGAAAGGATATAAGTAATAAATTTTTCCAAACAACTAGCGGCTTTTTTAAAAAAAGTTGATCAGAAATTAAGATAAATTGTCATATTTCAAAAACAGTAGCAACGATTTCAAAAATTTTGAAATTATTAATATAGTTTATTGAATTACCTTTCATATGACATCCATATTTATTTACATATATAGTATATAATACAAATTATACAATATGACTTTTTTTATTGGAAAATAGTTCGAAGGTAGCCCTTTAAGAAAATCGGGACCTCCCCTGCCACTTTTAAAACCCCTTTTCTGACTTTTCCTATCGATTCGTGGAATAATTTTTATTCGAAAAATTGGTTCAAAACACCCTTTTAAGAGGGTCGAAGACCTCTCCTTTCAATTCCAAAATCCATTTACGACATTTTCCCATCGTTTCATACAATACAATTTTTTTCAAGAAAAGGGCCCAAAGCAGCCCTTTATTAGAGTCAGGGACCTCTTTGTGGTCTACAAAATCCATTTTAGACCTTTTCCCATATATTCGTGCAGTAAAGTTTTTTCGAAAAATTAGTCCAAATCAACCCGTAAGTAGTGTCGAAGACCTCTTTTATGACTTCGAAATTCCATTTTCAGCCTTTTCCCATCGATTCGTTGTGTCGCTAAATAATCATCATTATTACGTTACTGCAATTAGAACTATTTTTTTTTAGTTTTTATTACATTTTCTGGGTATATCTCAAGAAATATATTCACCATCCACAAAATTCATTCGGAGTCTCGTCGTTTTAAAGCTATTGAAAAAAAACTTTCGAAATAATTACGTTTCCAACTGAATCCCAAAATCAGTGAGCAATTTTAAGAGTTTAACTTTACTAAAAACTTTTATCAAATTTCTTCACTCGCTTTTGCTCAAAGTGTAGTTGGAATGCTTTTCACATGCTCAGCGACTACTTGCAGTGGAGTGACTGCTCTTGCTGTAATGCCGCTATCAAGGATGGCTACAATGTGATTTATGCAAGTTAACCATTATAATCATGCACTGGTGCACGGTAGCTCTGCAGCACTCATGTCTTCACTTTGCTGAAGTGCTACGATGGCGTCACTCATGTCAACAATGGCGCTTGATGTGCAACACCAGCACCACTAGCTGTTACAGTGGCAACACCACTAGTGGCAGCAACAGCAACGTCAGCAACTCTGGTCATGATTGTCCCAAATAATGGATGCATCAATGCCTTTGTTGTTGCAGTCGCTTCCTCATTGAAATATCATTTTCTGGCAGTCTGTCGACACCACCTCCTCATCATCAGCATTATAATCACCGACGTCGTCGATGACTTCATGCAGGAGTCACTTTTGTGTAAAAAAAAAATATAAAAGAATGACGATTTTTTTTTTTTTTTTTTTAAAAACTTTGTTCCTGTTGTTGTTGCTCTTGTGTTGCAATTTATGTTCTTGGCAATTTATTTTCTTGATATTTGCAACAAAAAAGTGGAGAACAAACAAAAAACGAAAGTGCTTGCACTCAGCACAGATTCATTTTTTTGATATTTTCAATATGCTGTGTGTCTTCTCTAAAGATTCTTCTTTTTGTTTATAGTCAAAAATCGAGCAGCATTTTATATTACACCCTCTGTTCTTTATTGTTGACTTATTTTATACCATGTCAATATATAAAAGTTACTTATCAAATATGTTTTATTAAAGTTCCAAAATGTTGTTGGAAATTAGTTGGCTTTAATCTTAAGTCTTTTCAATGAAAAACTGAGCTCATATTGTTCAAGCAAGATGGGTGCAGTAGCGTGATTCTTGCTGAAAGACATTGCTGAAATCATACATTTCATTTTGTATGTCTTTATAAGGACGATTGGAATGAATTTTAAATAAAGATTGAAGTAATTTTATTGTACAGCTAAAAAAAAAGATACAAAAGTAGTCCATAAATTATGATGGTAGTCTTTTCGTAAGCTCTTATATCCATAAGAGTCAATTCCTTTGTAAATTATTTTTCTTATACTTTTATTGGAGCTACTTTTATTTTAGACGCTATGCTTCCGTATTGAAATCTTGCATTTGTTTACGTATATTATAAATTACATATATAGACATATACAGGAACGCATCACCGCCAACGGCTTGCCATAGGGTTGGCAGGTTCTGGGGAAGGGCGGCTGTTTCAATCAGGAAAATATGAATTTTTTATTTTCAATTAAATAATTGTAAGCGCTGTGCAAAAGAAAAATTTCATAATTTTTTTTTTCGGTGTATCCGAAATAATGTAAATTGAAATTTATTGCAACGGCCTTTAGGTCCAATACGGCTGGATAAGTAAATGTTTTCAATTTATGATATTTCGAAGACATATCGATATAATTTAAAGTGTGTTTTGAAGGGGAGGACCAGAGCTTTCATACGCCGCACAGAGAATGGATTCGTATGAAACGGTGGCCACATATAGTAATAATTGCGCTAGAATCTTGCAATTTGGTGCAGCTTTTTTGAGGTGAAAAAAAAAACAAAAATTAGTGAGTATAAAATAAAATCGGTTCACTGACACGTCCACCTCCCATACAAAGTTGGGATGTAGTTGAGACCTTTTTTTTAAATGGGTATTAATTTCCATTAACTTAGCAATCCTAATATTAAAAATTTTACAAATTTTGCTCATATCTTTTATAGTTTTCAAGTATTTGGAGAAAACTAATTTCAATGGAGTTGCATTGGAGCTTATATCTTTTATCCCAAGGGGGATAAAAAGGGAAACATTAGCCATTACCTGTTCTACTCTACTTAAGGGAACTTCTTTCCAAATTCAAGTAACTTCCTCTACACTGTGAGCTTTTACAAATGATAAAATTATTGTTAACAGTTGCAAAATGTGAAGAAATAAAAATAAATAATGTTGCAATAGAAAAATAATCTTAAAAATAAGTGAAAAAAAGCAGCTGAAACTATGGAGTTTAGTTGAATATATTTTCTCAAATTATATATGAAAACATTTCTGAAATCCGGAGACATGTTTTTTTTTCTGTCACAGTTTGCAAATTTTCCACTTTTAGCATTTTTCATTCAAATTTTTAAAAAATCCGCACAATTCATATGAAGGCGATAAAAAAAAAGAAATAAATTTTTCAAATTATATTCCACCAATATTCAACATTATAGCAGTTCGTTTCAAACCAGTTGACTAGAGTGAACGAAATATCTAACAATTGCTTTTACAGAAAGTTTAATGGAACATTTTTTATGTACAAAGTTCAACATTGAGCCCACTGTGTCACTAAACTTAATACAAATTTGAATTTTCTATATATTTTTTTTAATTACAAGCAACACAAATATTCGCTTGATGACAATCGCACAATCGAAAAAGTGCTGATACTACGTCTACGATATTTTTTGCTCTTTTAACTAAACGTTAATAAACGGCAGTGTTATAGGATACGGACAGTTACCCAAAGCAGCACCTGTGCAAAGCAGCGATAACAACAACAACCATCAAAAGCGGCTCAAACAGCAGCAATAAAAAATACTACAGTAGCGCCTATGGCGTTTAGTTTCTCAAAGTTTTTCAATGCTCAGGTTACTATTCTAATTTTAACATAAGTTGCTGCCTTCCATGAGTAAAACTTACCCACCCAAAACTTAGCTTAGGAACTACTATGCCGATTTCAAAATTTGCTTGATTGTCTCCACTCATATTCATTTTCTATTTACGACTTTTCTAATTAAAAGACTTAATACTTAGATCGGCTTAAAGGGTCGCTTTCAAATACTCACTAGTACATTGACAAAAATTTAATTTAGAATATAAGTATTTGTTAAGTATAACTTCACGTACTAACGATTTTAAACACAGAGAACACAATATCGGGTGAGTCTAAGAAATCATAGCATTTTATATTTTAAAACCTACATATTTTGTTATCTAACGTTTTCAAAATGAGCAAAATAAGTCTAAAATGTCCTCACTTTTGATATCTTTGGAAGATGTTGTTTTGCTCAATGTTTTCAAAGATATGTTACTTGCAAAAGTGACTTCTTACAATTAAGTTTTCAAAAAGCAAACGAATTGTTGATATGTGAAGCCAGTGAATATTATTAATTTTTTTTAAAAAGCAGAACCTCAACCGTCTAACAATGAATTGATCTAACTCATACATATTATAGGTAAAGAAGGTTTAAAAGTAATACCTAAACACAGTTTTTAAAAAAAATTATTGGGTAAACCGTTTTTTTTTTTAAAGTTGTATTATAAATATAGATAAATGTATAAATTTTGTTTTTAAAGTTTTTGAAGTGCACGTTTTCCTTTCTCAAGGATCGATAACCTACAGAGCTCAGCCCTTTTAAAGTTTTCCAATAGGAGCAATATAATATAGATTTGTTCTTCAATTTACATTTTAAATTAGTATTTAAATACATTTTTTTTTTGTATGTTTCAAATAATATCTTTTTAGACAAAGGCCTCGAAAATAACTTTCAAATGTGGCCTCACAAGTTCTGAGACTGCTACCACAACGGATTCTTTTGAACAAAGTTATCGCTTACTGAAGTAATTACTAATTACTTCCGCAAATAAAGTAATTGAGGTAATGAAATACCACGCATCATTTTATTAGCTTTTAATTTATGTCAACAGCTCAACATTTTGCTTTGCTTAATTTCGATGCTGTGATGACCCAGAGAAGTGCAAGAATCTTTAACATTTGCTCCATTTATAAAAAAGTTCTGTGAGTAAAGAAACTTTACAGTGGTGTTCAGCGCTGCATAACGTTTTTTTGCTCTTAAAGTTTCGTATTGAAATAAGAGAGTAAAGGACATGAATTGAATGCTCTTGTGCTATTTTTTTGGAAAATGTTATTTACAGTATGTTAAGCAGGGAACAATACAAATAAGGTACATATATTATTATTTGTTTAAGTAATAGTGTAAGAATAACATATGGTGTGAAGAGGTGCTAACAAGCTGTGACCTTAAAATGGTGAAAACTGGTCCCTTCAAACGATGCTGTTTTTTGGCATTTATGTATGTGAGATAATATCTTACATATTCTTCTTAGTTATCTTGAAAACTACTCGTTACATAAATACTATTTTGTTTATTAGTATAACTGTTAAGCTGCACAATTGACCAAGTTATGATACATACTTTGAGTATTATCAGAACTTAAAATTGCTGATTTTGGTCGCAGACATTGGTTGGGGACAATTTCAACTTCAAATGCGGACTGCTATCCAGAGTTGTAAATTATTATTTCAAAATTTTTAGATAAAGTTGTACTAAAAGTGAGGGAATTTTATTGAGTCGACAATATACAGTATGACCTCGCTCAACGCAACCCTCGATGAACGCAACTCCTTGATTATTGCAACACCTCAATCGTTTACAATGTTGACTCTGATAACGCAACTTTAAAAAAAGCAGTACTCAATTATCGCAACTTGAATTTTTTAACTTTTGATCTAGTTTACTTTGACTACTTTTTTTGATTTTGAAATGCTTCTTCAAAACTGCTATTTCTCAGAACAAATATATGTATGCAAGTACAATATTTAAGAACTACGTGTACATTTATTTCGTGCTTATTCAGTTTAATTAAATTTATTTTGCGACCGGGTGCTTTCTCTGTGCTGCAAAATGCCAGTTGTCAAAAAACGAAAATCAAGTGGAAGAAATTGAAAGCGCAGACGAAACCAATGTTTCACTCCACCTGTATCGAAGATTAAGGCTAGCACTGCTTTTAGTTCATTCAGCATTTGTATTCAATGGGCTGGAGAAAATGGCGTAAAAAATATTTTGATTCTTAAAGATCTTGGCGAAAATGCAGTGCAGCATATACCTAATGGCATACAACAAAATGGTTTCAAATATTTCATATATTTTTGAAAAATTATTTTACCAAAATTATATTCTACATACATACATACGTCAGAAATATTAATTTTAGATTTTTTTGGTTTTAAGTAAAGAATGCAGTATTTTCAATAAAATACTTTTACTCTCATTCCAATTGCGAGTTTATTTCAATGAATAATATGCATTATTATTCAAAATCAGCACCTTTGGGCGAAAACATTTCTTGACTCGGTTAATGCAACAGCTTCAGTCAACACAACTGCCCGAATTTCTATTAGTTGAGTTGAGCAAGGTCGTACTGTAATTCATTCTATTGAGTACAATGATAATATTTTTTTTTTGTTATGAGCTACAAAACAGAATTTTGAACAGCATACAGAAACGTCATAAAGTAAAATTTAAAATAAAATTTCATTACAGAATATCAGTACTGAAAGTTAACATATTCTCACTGCAAGCTCTTTTAAGCAACATTCTCGCTGGCAAAGTTAACATCAGAATATGTCTGCAAACAACATGTAAGCTCAACCAAAATGAATGCTGTAGATAAACAGCAATGTTAAAATTTAACATATCTCTGCTGCAAACAATGTTCTTAAGAGAAAAAGAGAAAATTTCCCAAATCGCTCTCACATACATAACATTTGACATCCATACATCCAAAACAAAAACCATATGAACGGATTCTAGTTCACGGTAAAATCTTGCACAAATCAGTTCAAAATTAGAACGTTAACATTACGAACGTGTGAAATTTGTGTCGGAAAATTTCGTCAATTTCGTTAGTTGGAAAAGTTGCGATTTTCCATAGTACAAAAATTTTTATTGTTGAAAGAATAACAGTTATTGTGAAAAAAAAAAATTAATAAAAAAAAATGCAACAAAGTGTTTGCAAATGCTGAAAAAAAATAAAAACGTAAATAAAAGATGAAAGGATACATTAAAATCCTTATCAAAATTAAAAGTGTGTGATTTACACGAATGTTCACTTGGATTACGCGTTGCTAAGAGCAAACCTCCTTTTGTGCTACCGTCAGTGCTGTCGCCGCTACTGTCTCTATTGCAAACACTCCGACGTGTTAAATAGGCCTCACCACAAAGTGTTTACCAAGCTTTTAAGCCTTGGCCCAAGCATTGCGGTTGTGCTGCTGTCGCCTTTTTTGAAAGGGCTGCAACGACTGCGTGTTTTTCGTTTTATTTTTTTTCTGTCCTCTTGGAGCTGCTGTTTTTAAATCAAACGAGCCGTGAAATTGCCGGCGTATTTATAAAGTGAATAAATTTTATGGTTGTGTAATTAAAGGGTGCTTGAGCGCTCATAGGGGAATAAGCATTAAAAGTGAAAATATTAATTGGTAATATGTACTAAGTGTTGTATTGCTGCATTGGAATATTATTTGGTTTTAATAAAATTAATTGAAATTTATGTCGGCTAATAAAATCAACGATCGATTGCAAGAATTGTTGCTGACACATAATAATTCAATAGCAATATATTTACAGTGAGGCAGGTAAAAATATTGTGATGGTGTTATCTTTGGCCTTGCCAAAAGTTATATACCCTACACTGCATTAACAATAAAAGTGCACTTTAATGTCTTTAGCTTTTCTTAAAAATGCAATTTCTTTTTTAATGCATTTGCGCTCTATTGTGACTATGCTTTAAAACAATAGTTTTTTAACCTTTTCAGTACGATGCACCGAATTTTTGTTTTGCCAGGCACCAGCAATTTTTTGACTGTGTTTTTATATACATGAAATACATTCTAACTTATGAAACCAAAACTTTTACACACTAATCAACGACCTAGTGTTCGAAAAATCGACTTTCACTTTTTTGGCGATTCTGATTGAAAAAAAACGTTTGCTTTTATGGAACAAACTGCATGTTTTGTATTTGGGTTTTGTGGAAATGCGCTGAATAGAGACTTACTTTTTTATATGCCGAATCTACTTGTTCGACATAAACACGCTAAATTACTTAAAATTCAGCAAAATTTGAACCTGTTCGCTAAAAAAAAGAAGTCTCGAAATTTAATATTTGGAAATAGTCAAAATGTTCTGAAAATTACCGAAAATCCGCCGCGTGTACTGTAAATGTGTCATTCATACCGAATGCACTTAAAACTTGTCAAATGTACTGACGATTATTTTTCACGACGCACATGTACTGGAAAAAGTACAAATGTATCGAAAATGCCATCTCTGGTCTTGGGCTTCATTATTTAATTTGAACTTGAAACGACTTGATTACTTTAACAGCTGTTTTCTCGAAAACTTGTTTGCGGATAATAGGTCCCTTTTCATTGACCAACGCACATTTATGTCATTCTTTTACAAGTCACACGGATTTCAGGAAAAAAAATTTACTTCTTCAAATGCGATCAAGTTTTTTTGCATCTTTTAACAAATTAAGTTGACAATTTTTTTTTTTCGAAAACATCAACTTATTAATTTTTGATAATTATGTAGTTGGATTTTCTCCAATCTTCTCATGCTTCAAATTTATTATCTCCAGTTGTACTGATCGAATCAATGTGGGATTTTATTTAACACTTCGTTACGTTAGCTTTCGAAGTGAGTTAAAAAAATGTTACTGTGAACAAATGAAAAATGATATCATTTTAAATGTTAAAATTAATAAATAAATTTGGAAAAATACCATTTCGCTCCATATTCTATGATCTACAAAACCCATTATACAAAAAAATTGAGTGTCAATAAGATCAAAAATTATTACATACGTAAATATATCCGATTGAAAGTCCCGCAGCACACCAGAAGTCGAAGAGTACAGCGTGCGACAACTTCCGATCTAATAGATCGATCGATTTTGTACAATGGGTTTTGTAGATAAAAGGATAAAGAGCAAAATATTTTTTTTTTTTCAATTAATGTATTCAATTTAACTGTTATTATTTGTCATTTGTTTTCAAATTAAAAATAAGAGACAATCCAGCCAAAATTCATGCGTGGATATTTCCGAAAAAATATGGTTTTCAGCAAATTCGTGAGTACGTGTCAAATAAATTTGTTGATAGATGCAGGAAAAAATTTTTATCGCATATTAAGAAATCGGTTTTTTTCCTGAAATCCGTGTGGTTTGTAAAAAAATGACCGATATACAAATTATTATATGTAGGCTTTTTGCTTCTTCGTTCGAATCTTGAATCCAAACCAGCGATGAGCACGTAATGGCACTTTTCGCCCATGGCCCGTTATTCGACGCACATGCAAGTAAAAGACAATTCGCAGAATTTCAATGTTATCGACGCATATATAAAATTATTGCTTGATTTTGTTGTTGTGCCCTCTTGCTAGATTTCCATGCCCACCACTGATCTAAACCTATGTTGGCACTCAAACGATTTCTATTTTCATTTTTAATTCTTAAAATCTCTGAAAACCCTGCCTTAAATTTTAGATAAATAAAATTTTTTTTAGATCTTCAAGTTTTTCCTGTCTCGAATGTATCGTTGCAATAAATATCGTTTTGCAATTCCATTAAGTGTTCTTGTACTTCGTTGGGCACTTCGGAAATGTTGACGATAAAAGGGTTGCGAGGCAGTTTCGAACCACTCTTTTTCGTGCATTCAGGAAAATAACGGTTGAAGTAATTTTTTGAGTGTTGCCAATGGATTACAATATATTTTTTTTTATACTTTTTCTTTAATATTTTTGATATTAAGTAAATTTGAGTTGCATTATCTTAAATTGCCTCCTGGCTCTCCTCTCTTCTAAAAATACACGCTGTTTTATTCTGGTACTTCTTCATATCATTTTTAGAATGTATTTTTCTATAAATTTAGTAGTCTAACCTTAACTAATTGCCTTAAAATATTGTTTTAAGCATTTTGTTTTAGTGGGTGGTAGACGTGATCGTGAAGCGATTTTGCGAATTTTTTATACCGCAAACTTTAATAGGAAATTATATAATTTTACATATATAACTTTTATCAAATAATATCACAACGTTATCCCGTAATCGTGATTTCCACTGACTGGTGAACAAGCGGACAGATGGACATGGCTAGATTGACTCAGGAAATAACGCTGAACATGAATATACAGTATTCTTTTCTATACCTGATATGCGCTCTTCTATACTTTACAAACGGATTGACAATACCCTGAGTAGGGTATAAAAAGCTGAACGGAAATCTTATATTAAAAATTTCGCAATATAAGATAACTTGCAACTTCATGTGCAATCAAAACAAAGCCAAAATGTATTTTAAATACAATTTTTAAGTTTTCAATGCATTTTAATAATTTCAACAAAATTACAATCCATATCAAAAAATTAATTACAAAAAAAAAAGAAAACAAAAATGATGAAAATTGCCATGCTAAAAAGCAAAATCAGCTGGTGAACCTTAGGTGTTTTTAAAAATTATCAGAATTTTATACCGCTTAGTACTCATTTGAAGCCCTAATTTTCTTGATATATTTGATGACATGATGTCTATATTTCCATTAGCCAAGTCTTACGACATTATTGTTACTAATTTTACGATCGCGTTACTTTTATCTTTGTTAGTTCATAGTGTCGTTCTCTTGTATTTACGAACAGATCTTTTGCCCTGCAAAAAATTAGTACAGTAACTCGTATCAGTATCTTACAAAGATGGTTTTTGGAAATAACTGACATACAAGTTTGAACTGACGTACATTTAACGTAACGTTTTGTATTGGCATCGGGAAAATAAGCATATGATATTGCCCACACGAGCACCGGTACTATATCGGTTGTTTGTCCCTAAAAAACTGCGTGTGCACGCATAAGAAATGTTTAAATTAACGAAAAAAACAGTAAGAAAAAATTCGTCTCATTTTTTTGTATTGCCCACAGAATGTACCAGTGCTATCCTAGGGACGAACAACCGATATAGTAGCAGCTTTCGTATGGGAAAACGATACGTTTAACTTTTCTCAACAACAATTCTAACGTTACATAAAATATATGGCATTTTGTAACTCATTTTCAAAGGCAAATTCCAGAATAAGTATCCAGAACATGCGTCTTTTGAGCTTAGTACATTTTTGTGCAAACAGGTAAATTCTTTTACTTTTGAAGATAAGTGTTTTGGATGGTTATGGTTGAGTAAGCAATGTCTTAAGTTAGGGAAAAACTTTGCTACAAATATATGATATCATATTGCAGTACTTTTTACATAAGCTACTGACCGACGGATCAAAAAAAAATCAATTTATATTTAAATATATGAACTTAATTTGAAAATTATGGTGGCATAATATCTCTTCAATAACTTTTTGTAGATGAATAGTGCATCCTTTTAGGTTTTTGATATATTTACGTATAAAGTTTTAGAATTTTCTTTCGAATATCGTATAATTCTTTGTACTACACGTTGGCCCTTTATATAAACCCAATTTACGATGAAAATTAAGAAGAGACCTTTTACAACTTAATAACTTGTCGATGTAATTTTTTTGTTTAAGATGAGGCCCTAACTATAGTACTTAAGTAAATAAAAATTGCAATAAAAATGAGTGTTCAAGTATTAAGGAATTAAAACGTCACACATTACTACGTTAACTTTATGTTAATTTGCATTAAAAAAGTTTATTAACAAAATCTTTTATTTATTTCGATGCAAAATTGAGACAATATATATATATTGAAATGTTTTTACTAAAGCAAACTTCTCAAAAAATGATTGTAAAAGATATAGCTCTTAATTTTATTTTTTCAAACCTATTCATGTTTATTTTCGATGACTGTGATTATATAAATGTAATTTTAGTGGTATGTAAACCTTCATGAAATAACCTTGTGCAACTGCCTAAGAGTGGCTACTGAAAGCCTTTACTTCTTCAAGAATATTCCCTAAATCGAGTTGTATAGAATCATTTTGGCTAACTCTTGTTGATGTTTTGCCTGGACGATCAATCAATGAATTATCTGGAATATTACATTTGATGGTTTTGTAAAAAAAGTGTCTTCTTAGGACTTTAAATTCAAAAACTTAATAGTTAAATGATGTATTACTATCCTGATAAGCCCTTACATTCTAAATTTAATGTTTCTATGACGAACAGTTTGATGTACGCTTGGACTGTCCCCTTTTTCTTTTTTATTGCGAACATATGAATGGGAACTTTTTTAGGATATATATTTTTAAACATGTTTCAAACATGTTGCTATTTGTAATTCTTTAGAAATTTAAAATATCATTATAAAAGACAGAATTTTCAAATCTCTTTGAATTGAAGTAATAAAACGATAGAATCACGGAGGAAAGAGTATATATATACTAATATATATAAATAAGGCTGTAGCTCGTTATTATCTGATGTTACTTTCCATTATCGAACTTTATTTTGAGTAAAGCAACTTTGCAAATTTTTGATTTTGATTTACATTAGTTTAATATAACGTGACCATGTGATCCACGTGTTTGATTTTCTGCTCCGCGCTGCACGCATTTTCATTGGAAATAAGAAATATAATTTTGCTATAGTTTTCGGTAAAAGTGAGGTAAATACAGATAATTGAAGACAGTATATATCTGATTTTCCGTGAAAATAATTGGAAATATCTGATTTTGCTATAGTTTTCAGGATGTAAAAGCGAGGCCCATTTTTTTTAGAACATACCATTTTTTGCAGTTAAAACATCCATAAAAAAAAATTTTATCAACATTTCCCTGCTCCGCATATGATATATGTCTACCTTAAGATTACAAAATGTGTTGATATTTATCTCGTGTCACTAATATGACACTTCTTAGCTTAATTATTTGAATGCACACTGCAAATGATTAAGTTCAGCACTAATCGGTGTCAAATACTATGCATCCAACAAACATATTTTTACTTCATAACGCTATGGAAGTTGTATGTATACATTTGACAATAATAATCGGTGTTAATTTAATCTCTCCGAGAAGGAACATACTACGTACAATAAATGGCTTTTACTTATTTCTTGTTGAGCTCCAATGTGCATTTATTGTGGTTGTCGATGCAATGCTGAAATTGAGCTTCAAGTGATGGTTTCTCTCATCAATTACTCGATTGCGGAGAAAGTCAAAGAGATGAAAATGAAAAGAAATATTTTTGGTTTGAATAAACTGTATGGTTTATATTTTCTTTTAATGATTTTGGCAGTGCTGATGTATTTGGATTGACATTTCTTTGTATTTATCAAGTTATGTCATTGCACTTAATTAAATTCATATTTAGTACTTAACATTTGTACAACAGTACCTCACACATTTCGATAGAATATTCAACGTTTCTCGTAAATAATATTCTTTTAGTATACCAATGAGCACAAGTGTTATGCATTGATTGATGTCTATAAATATTTAGTAACAACTCTCGGTGTTCAGTATCACGCTGTATTATGTATGTATGTACAACGTACGATGTACATACTTACATTAGACCTATACAGAAACTTATGTGATTTACAAAATATGACTTTTTTAATGCGCTGAAAGTTTATCTGAAAGCTCTTGGCATTAAAATAGAATTTGCAAAAAAAATAATGCATTAAAAAGTGTTTCATTAGATATTCCGCTTCTCTCTGCAAGGTCAAATTTAAGGCTAGTCAGAACTTTAAGAGGTCTCCCCAGCAAAACATATATTAATTTTTTTTTTAGAAAGATTGCAAAATAAAAATATGCACTTTTCTTCTGATTAGTTCAGCTAACTAGTCCCTGTAATCAGCAATGAAAATATTCGTATTAATTTTTTTTTTGCAGTAACTACTCAGAACATATACATTATTCAAATAACTATTACCATTTTTACATAATGCTCCGGATATTTCAGATTCACAAATTTCCAAGAGAGAATCAAAGCTTCTTATTTGTAGTGTATTTTGATTGCACAAAGTACATTGTTGTTTATTTTACATGAAAGGAGTGTCCCAGAAAAAACTTATGTTATTTATTTTTTGTATTATGCTCTACTTGATGATCTTATGGGTCTTAAAAGACACAATATTTGTTCTATATAAGAAATTTTAATAGAAAAAAAAAATAGGTAGTTTCTAGTTATTTATATTCAGAACACTTGCCATTAGGTGGGCAAAATGATAGCTTTTCACAAGCTCAAAAACTTAGATTTTTTTTACATTAAGGTTACAAGCTTTATATTATATGCGTAAGTAAGTCACAAATTGGAACACATTTTTTCTCTCTTCTGTCTTGTATATTAAACTTTTCAATAAAACCTTAAGCGTTTTTATTCAGTCTAGGAAAAATAGTCATTCAACATTGAAAAAACTTCTAAGGAGCTATATTTTTGAATATTCATATTTTTTTGGAGTTCCTCGTCGAAACGACGGCCGCTAATTTAATAACGATACGTCAAATGTCACAAAAATCGGGTTTTCACATATACTTACTATATATTGATAACAGTATTGTGTTAAGATATATGATGTTCCATGTGGCAAAACACTATTTTTCGACCACTCACGCATTTATTTTAGGAATACCAACTTTTTTTTCGATATATTTGAAATCCATCACAAAAAGCTAGATTCCTAATAACTCATTTTAAAATGTATTTCCGGAGTTCACTTACCAAGAATACGTCTACCTTATGATATTTAAATTCCGAATGGATTATCTCTACTATAAGAAAACGTATTCCTTTTTTTTAACGAATATTCTCAGATTTAAACATGTACTATGTATAAGTAAAAAAAAAAAAAATTAGTTTTCAAGACACTCGTAATAAAACAGTTTCGTAGCCCCTCTCCCCACTACACTGATCTATGCAGTCATATCAATAAAAAACTTTCAAATATTATGGATAGCCTCAATACCACAATGTGTCAACAATTTAGCCTGTCTTAAGTTTTTTTTTTTGTTGTATTTTTATGTATTTTTCATGGTAAAAGTTGTAGATACGGTAACCATATATTTAGGACCGAAGCCCGAGACAAAAGAAATTCCTTGACTTTGCAAAAAAGTTCACAACAAAATTTATTTTGCTGCAAATAGTTTATGATTTGAAAAATTTCCCATGAAAATTATATTGAATAAAGAAGAATTTCTTAACTAAATTACTGAAACATGTCACCCTGGAAAATTTCCCCCTTCCTACACCTCTACTTCCGGCCACTATAATCACTGTGTGATATAAAGTTGTTTCAACAAAAGCAAAACATTTAATATACTTTGCTGTGTATAAAATTATTTAATTTTTACATGTGCCGTATCAGTTTCAAGTTCTTTTGTAAAACGCCAAGTCTTTTCGTTAGTACTTTTCTTGTACGGGGCAAGTATCAACTGATTGGTAATAATTTTCTTCACTTTCTTCTTTAGTTCTCAGATATTTTACATATATAAAGGTTCAACCAAAAACTTTGTAAAATGTAAATTTAACAGGAAATAACTGAAACGTTGGTGAGCATTAAATTTCTTTTATAGAAATTGGTTTTAATCTAATGTTGTATAGTATATATACAACTCTGAAAGCAAAAAAGTAATAACGAATCATAAATTTTGCTTTCAGAATTGTATACATACGACACCAAATGTAGATATATAGTTAAGATCTGTGAATGATGCCAGGCAGGCTCTCTTGCGCCTTTGTGTCGCGCACTAGCACAGGCTGATAAGTGAATTTAGGGCCAAATATATATGGGATATTAAAGTTGGTCCAAAGTGGTGTCAATCGTCACCATGCCATGTAAAAAAGCGCTTATTTGGGTGCAAACGAAAGTTGGTTCGATCTTGACAAGAGAGGTGTCAATCGATGGACTCTAGAAAAATGGCCAGTAAAATGATTTTTTGAAATTTTTCCAATATCCTAGTTAATTTTAATAGATTCCTGGTTACTATTATTAAGAAGCCTCAATTGAATTGAACCATATGTTGCTTTGAATTAATTAGATTCGTTTTTGTTATATTCAATCAGATTTCTGGTTAAATTAACTAGAGTTTTACCTTGGCACCAAAACATTACGTCTCCTAGTTGAAGTAACCAGGTCCTATTTGACTTTATTCTCAGTGTGGGAGGGATGATAATTTGAGATTTTTGGTTCACACCCTCTGTTTCGTGTAGATAAGCTATTTCCTGATATGACTCTTATTCAAAGCGTTTTTGATAAATTTTTCAATGTCCTTGCGAATGGTTGTAACTATGTACCTGTTTTTCGTAAATTTCCACTTGGATTTTCAAAATCCAAAATTTATTTAACATTTTTTTTGAAGATGGAAACTCTTAATTTATTTTTTTTTTTTTTGATATTCCAGAGGTTGAAGTTGAGGTTTTTCACTTTAAATACATCAAGCTCCCGAAAGCATTTTTTTTAAATTTCGAGAAAAAAGTCATTCAACATTTCGGCATTAGTTTTTGTCCCGACGGATTTTTACAGTCCACCTAATAGGACAACACTTTAACCAAATTTGAGGTTAATGGGCATGTCCGACTTTTGGCTTTGGACATTTATATTAAATTCATGCTTATTTGCATTTAAAGACATGACAAAATTTTTCCTCTTATTGACACTTAGTCGCAAATAAGGTGTTTTAGAATTTGTTGTTTTGCTTTGACTAATGGCTATGATAACGCAAAAAATAATTTTCCATTGCTCCATTAACAGCGTTCAGGTACTTTTGCGCCGCTATGCTAAAATCTGCCTGTTTATCGAATTCTTCTTAGTACTTTGAAGTATTTGCATTACCTTAGTTAACCCTCCTATTACAACATTTCTCATAAGTTCTTGCTAGTACGTGATTATTATTTTAAAAATTTGCCCAACCTCTAAGCTAGTCCCAACCATTTCAAGTAATGGTTACATTGCCTTAAATAATTTACTCTGTCTATCTTGTTATGATAAAATAGTCCAATTTTCCATACGAGATTGTGAGTACTTTTTATGGTACTAAGTGTGGTTCGATTCCATTGAATAACTCTCTCAGCAGAGCGTTTTTAATTCTCTTAACAAAACTTACTTACTTTTTTAGGTCAAACCATTCCAAAATTTTGGACTTATTACCTTAAACAACGCTCTCTGTATAAGTGTTCCTTAGAACTGAAAAAGTAACCAGTGTACCAGTGTATTTCATTAAATTGCCACTTTTCGTTTTACGAACAGACAGACAGATGTACTTTCACTAGGAATAATAGAGCAATACATCTGCTTCATACAGCGCTTATTTTAATTACAATATGTATGCAATTTCAGGTTTTGATTCTTTCAACAATTCGATGCTAAAACACGTGGACCTTGTAAGTGTGCTCGTAAATTTTACACAAAGATTATTTTTTCCTTTTTATTTTTAATCCGTACAAAATGTCTTATTTTCCGTGCTGATTAAAAAATCTCTATTGAAACGGAATAATGTTGCACGTTTGTGTCAAAAGCAAAATAACGACGACTGTGTTGCAACCCTACAAACGCTACGAAAGCCACAAGGCATTTTTAATTAAGAAAAATATTGAGAATAAAAAATTTGCTTGCTGGAAACATGATGACAAAAAAAAAAAATAATTGCAATTTTTAATTTGTACGCGTCAGTCAAAGTTGAAGGGTAAATGCAGTGCCACCGACATTGATAAACCACATTTGGACTTCCTTTGAAGAGCCGTTACCACCAACTGCTTCTTCCTTATTCGCTGCACTCAAAAACACAACACTCGAGTTGAGTGGAATTAATTGTTAATTCAGCTCATGATGAATGATTTTCTTGGACAATTCGGTTTTGTGTTTTGAAAGCAACTGAATTTGTTGTTCGCTGATACCCTCAGATAATTAAGCGCCCCAGCGTCAACGTCAGGCGGCTTCCCATTGAGGTTGCGTTTAATGAGCAGTTTTGTAGTTAGTAAAATGTGAGCAAGTGGGGTGGTGGCAAAAGCTTTTTGCAAGTACCACACAAATAATGGTTAGCAAAAATGTCAAGTAGCATGTCATAGATGTCGCATAGTTCACAAGAGGTTTAGCGTTATTCTGAAACTATACGCTGCCTGCCTTGTGGTTACATTACGTTAATATCTGATTATGAAATATGTACATCTGTATGTACAAACTCATGCATGAATAAACATACAAATACAAGCACGCGCATATCTGCTCTTACCACTTTAAAGTGTGTGGTCAGATGCACAGTGGTAAAAATAGATTTAGTAGTTTAAATAAATCATATAGTGGTGTCTTCTTTTGTAAATGAGCTGCAACTGCCTAACTAAGCAGTCTAATTGATAAGTTTAAGTTTAAGTCAGCATTTCACCTTTTTTAAATTTTCCTGTTAAACTATCAATTTTTAGTAAAAAGCGCACTGTGCAGAAAGTCCTTAAAATTGATTAACATATTCGCTAAAATATATATTTTTTAATGCAAAAGTTTTATTTCTATGACGTCATATTTTTTTTAATAAAAATATCATAATAAAACAAGAAAAAATATTTTTCTAAATATTTTGACACCCATACTTTGAAAATCGATCTCAATAAATCTCAATATATAATGAATTTTTCAAAAGCTGCATCCACGATTATCGTAATCTATATCACCCAAACTAGATGCGTCTTCCAAATTTTGATTGCATATTGGTTGTCAGTTTTAAAAACCTACTGAGAAAAGCAGCAGGCAATAATAAAAAATTAGAGACTTCTAAATTAAACTTACGTCGAAACTTTTTGTAAACTAATCATCTATTGTTAAAGATTCCGTAGTTAATATTTTTCCAGAAAAATTCTAGAAAATGTATTCAAGGATATCAAGCCTTACATAAGCAATTACCGGCCAAAGCTTTTTTTAAGAAAAAATTTGAATTAGGTATATGTCACAAAAACCGTTTATTTCAGAAATTATTGAATTCCTACTAAGCCGCCTGCTTTAACATGAAATCCCGGTCACTTGATAACTCTGGTTGTATTGATATTGATTCGATGTTATCTCACTTTAACAGTGATGTGCTTTACTCATTTTTGATTATATGGCTCGTTTTTTCAGTTTGTTCAATTTTATTTATGAAACAGTTTTTGAGATATTGAAATTTGATAATTTTTTCGCCTTCTTTTCACTTTAAAAGTTTTATCTCGAGCTCTAGCTCGAGTGTTGAATTTGATTAGGTTTTTGAAATCTCTCGCCGTATTCATCGCTTACGTCACCAAGATTATAGAAAAAAAAAATTGATTTACGAATGCAGTAAATGATTTTTAAAGAAACTTAAATTTCTTTCCAAGCAATCTGCTAAAGATTTCGCCAACAAAGCTAGATCACTGAGCGGCGCTAACAAGGGTTTTGGGATGAAGCAATTTCGAGAGGGCAGGCGTAGTTTCTCACGGGAGAAACAAATCCCAAAAGCAACCGAAGACAAAACAAGAGCCACTACGTATTTGTAACTTTGTATCGTATGGCATTATTGTTTGTGCTAAGCTTTGCTTGTATGGTACACTCTCGATTACATTTACACTAGGTAATATGGTCCCACGAATACAAGTACACCTTGAAAGTTTGTATGAATCCTCGATTATTATTTTTTATTCAAAGGAAAAAGTCAAACTGTCTTATTTGTCCTCAAAATTGAGTTAAGCTGAACGCAAAGAGACCTTTGGTTATATATAACCCTCGGACTCATAGCTGGCGACTATGGGGAGGCAACGCACTTTTTGCTCCCCAAAAAAAACTATTTTTATAGGTATTGCCCCCCAATATTTTAGAAAGCAAAGATCCATATTTGAAAACTCAGTATGTAAAAACAATTGCCAGAGAGTTTTTAAAGATTGACTATTTGTATGTTAAGATTAGTTTTGCGTTCATCTCTAAGCGGCACTCATTTTCAAATTATCGTTATCTTATTGTTGCCTGTGACGACATGCACAGCCGAAATATCGTTTTCGACCTTAAAAAGATTGCTAACTTATATAAAGAGTACTGTGATCCAAACTCCGCTTAACTCTTTAAGCATTTTGCTTGTACATTCCGAAGATGCATTGAATGTAGATATAAACGAGATCGCGAATGAATTCATAGAACGGTGCGAAATTAGTAGTAAAACATTTCCATTGTCATTACCAAAATTTTGTGATGTTTTGAACAATAAATTGTGATTAAAATCGTGAATTGCATACTATTCATGTGTTTTCATCATATACTTTTACATTTTCATACTTTTTGATGATTATGAGTCCGCACCCCCCTCCCCCCTTGAAATGACACTTGAAAAAATTTTGAAAGTAGTGCGCCCCCAATATTTTTTAGAAGTCTCCGCCTCTGCTTGGATTTATGAACTAGCTCAACATCAATATTTTTCGAACTTTTCCACAGTAACCGTTGCATTTTTCTTTTCGGTTATGCCGAAGATTTTAAACATATACTGTATAAATATCATACAAAAATACCAAAAAATATAGAGAATATTTTGCAAGGGATTCAACTCAATAAATTGTAGAATAAATTAATTTACTCAGGAAATATGGATTAATTCATTCAATCACTCCAAACGTTGTCATTTTAAGGTCGATTTCTTCTGATGAGACTTATTATTTGCGTTGAATTAATAGCTGTGCGTATATACAAAGTAAAGTAAAGAAGTCTTTCATCGATTTGTATTTTTCGTGGTCACAAAATAACTGTACAATTTGACTTTTTCAAAAATCTGCCCAATCTTCGTCGATATCTTTTGAACCGACTTACAAAACAGAGACTCAATTATATATGTTTGTCTTTCATTTTAAGGTCTGTCCCAGAAATAACTAACGTTTTGTTTTTCACTTATAAAAGAAATATCCAATGATTTTTTTGAGGAAACAGGTAGATCCTTCTTATGTTTAGAAGTAGAGTTTTTTCTGATGCCCCTACTATTTTTATACTATTTTTGAATATTTTAACTTTGGATTTTGATTCTTTTGATTTTGCAAAATCTGTTCTCGAAATTTTTCTTCCTTGCTAGACATCTTTGTCATTAGATTAGTTGTACGTCATAGATTAGTTTTAAGTCATATAAATGTTTTATATAGAACAAAAATTTTGTCTTTTTAGACCTAGTAGATTATCAAGTAGAGTCTAATCTTAAAAAATAAAATCGTAAGTTTTTTCTAGGACAGTCCTTAATATATTTTGATAAGCACAAAGAAAAGTCAAACTAGACATCAGTAGCTTGAGACAGGATTTTTTAAGGGAAAAAAAGTTGAAAAAATTTAAGATTACAATATCGCAAAATCCGTTCCATAAAAAAGTTTTAACTTTGATTTTCGAATTCATTAAAAAGTCACCTCTCGAATAGGAAACATTTTGAAACTAGTGTAATGTTCAATTTTCAAAATTCAAAGTAATTGATTTGCGTTACAAAAATGGTCCTTAAAATTGCAATCAAAATCAAATTTAATTCGCAATAAATGTTCTTTATATCAGTAAATACATCAATACTTAACATCGGTTTGCTACACTGTACATTGTCATATTGCTTTAACTGATTTGTGTAGTAGGTACACCATCACTATAACCAGTACCAACAAAGTTTTTTTTTCTCCACAATTACCGCACTTAAGTGTGGATTAATTTATAGTCGTAAATTTCACTTTATTTGGTAACATTAAATGTGGTTTCTGTTCTGTCTCTCTCCCGATTTTGTGTGAACTATTTTGTTGCAAGAGAAAAAAATCTGCGATTGTGGTGCTAGCGGTCGTAGGGCTACTGCACTGCAGTGTTATGCCATTGTCATGATTTTACCGGACCACGCAAAGTCAGTTAAGTGTAAAATTTCTATGCCATGTTGAAGTTATCGCGTGTTGAGCATCTATGGACGTCCGACTGCTGAACACTTGCTGAGCGTTTGTTCGCAGGGCGCTATTCTTCGCTTCGTAGCATTAGCGTTAGCGCTAGCTAGCATTGCCACAACACATTTCATTGTGTTATCCTTAAGTGCAATAAATCAAAAGTTCATCCTTCACTAGTGCTGGCGGTTGCTCCGTTTATTCGAGTGTCCATGTAATAACAGAGATTTTTGTTAAAAATTTTTATTGTTGCTCGGATTTTACTTTTTTTTGCGCAATTCTTATTTTTTTTTTGGTTTTTACTTTCACGTCTGACTTGGTTTTTGGCAAAATGGAGTAAAGTCCTTAATTTATAGTTGTACGGCCATTGTTTTGACTTTCTCTTCGAAAAGCTAACAATATAAATTAACAACAAAATATTATGAAGTTTTTTAATAGCTAGTGCATATATAACTTTTGAACAAATAAACGCTTTAGTTTCGGAAAAGTTTGTTTAATAAAGAGTAATCTTTTAAATACTAAATTTTGACATTTTAACGAATCCTATTTAAGTTGTTTCTCTTTTTCATTAAATAAAAGTTTAAATAAATCAGAAGACCCATTCTCGTTTGCATTGTCTTTTAGGAATGCAGTAAGTCTATAGATTAAGTATTTTGGGCTTGGTGTCTTGATATAAATGTCATTTCTAATTGACTACAAAAGCAGGCAGGATTTCATTGTGCTGCGCTGTATCGTTAATCAAGAGAGTAAATAATCAGTGGCTAACATTCATAAATAATTCTCTTATTGAAAGTCCAGGATTTCATTGTCATCTGTTTTCAAGAAACATAGAAACAAAGTTCAGCAATGTAAATAATATAACATATTTCTCATTCTTATGATACGAGCTAAAAATTTTCTTACTTAGAGAAAATTAGTCATAAAATCAGACAACCTTAACAATTTCTATCAAAAACAGGTTTTTCTCTTCAAGAAAAAACAAACTGCAACTTTTCTCAAGGCATTAAGACTTAATTAAATACAAACTTTAATATAGTTTTAGGTGTAAATATAAAACTAGAAGTCGCCCATTGGTTGAAATTCAACCAACTTTTTGGTACTTAATATTAAAAAACTGATATAAGAAACAGTTACTTTTTTTCAACTTTTCCAAAAATAAAAAATGATGGTATCATGTTGCCCTGTTCCTATCTCTTACTTCGCGTTCAATATACACATCTCCATGCCAGATTTCATCAAGCTTAGTCGATCGGCTTAGCTAAGAAAACATATATTCCGGTCAGGGGCAAAACCTCTATCTCCATAGCAAATTTCATCAAAATCGGTCTATTAGCTTAGCAAAAAGAACATATGTTGCTATTGGGGTCGTGGCACCGTAAAATTTGAAACGAATACTCTCTTCTAGGGTACAACTTGTATCTGGTCCAAACTTAGCAGCAAAAATATTTTTTCCGGTTAGGGGCGTGGCTCTGCCCACTCAACATTAATATCTATACTCAAGATTCAATATATTTCCATACCGAATTTCATCAAAATCGGTTTGGTGGATCAAAGGGTGGTTCCACGCCCACTTAAAGAACACAGAGCTTTTAATACCTTTTGGAGTTCAATCCTAATCTAATCAAAATTTCATCGAAATCGGTTCATAAATTACATTCTACACTTATTCGCCTCACAACTTCTCCACCTTTCCTCAGGATTCACTCTATCTTCATACCAAATTTCATCAAAATCAGTTCATAATTTTAGTTGTAGGAGGCGTTGTACCGCCTCTTATTTTGACTTAAGAATCAATCTAGCTCCATACCAAATTTCATCAAAATCGATGAAGCGCCTCAGCCGATACAGCGTTTTTTCACATTCAAGGCAATGCCACGCCCCCTTAAAGAATCAAAGTTTTTTGATAATCTTTCTTAGGGCTCAATGTATCTTCAAACCAAATTTTATTAAAGTTAGGGGCTTGGCACCGCCCACTATTGAAAAGAAAGTTTACATGTTCCCCCCCTCTCTTCACAACTAACAAAACAACAAAATAAAAAACTTATCGATTATGTTGTGTTATGGCTGAGAAAAAGCGTTTTAACCGTTTACGAAACTATGTATTTACATATAGGTAGATAAAAAATAAAATGTTTTGCTCTACTATAACTCGAAACTCCTGTTCATTTATGACAAAGACACGGTGTTTTTGAATTTTTAAACTAACACATTGAAATTTATTAATATCTGATTACCTCATTTATGGGGCATACATCGCCAAACGTCCCAGGCAACAAAATAAAAAGTTGTCCGATAGGGCTGAAAATTGTGTTAATTGTTGTCCTATTGGTTGGTACTACACCAAAAATTTATTTATTTGAACCAATATGGACTGAGGTGGAGTGAATACAATTTTTGAACTTATCTTGCAAAGTCTTTTATTCAAAAGATGGCAACCTTTTTACGGATGTACAATAAAATTCAGCTCAAAAGTTTTCAATAGAGCTAGAAAAAAAAATTTGAAGGTCTAATTTTGAAAATAAGAAACTAATTTGTTGCTTGCGTTTTGGACCAGATCATGCTTTAATATTCTATTTTTATCGAGCCTCCTGTTTATGGGTTCACGGTGAAGCGCTATGCTTATGTTCTGTGAAGGCGGCGGGCCTTATGAAGTCGCCACTGTGCGAAATAGTTCGCTCGTTGATAGTTTTCTATAATTAATTCGGTTAAAACCACATTTTTGGATAGTTTTGTACTGCTGAGCTCAAAAAATTTTCTAACGCCGTAGGACAGTAAGCGCTATTCATGAGCAACAATCCTTACAAATTTTCAAAAAAATGTGAGCCAACGAAGAGCCCAAGAGTACTGACTCCGTAATCGCTGATGAACTAATACTCTTGAAGTGTTGCTTTTCAACGAAACAGTGTGGGTGAGATCATCATATGGACTTAATTCATAGAAATTTCGTAGGTTACAACTCATTAACACCTAAACAATTCCTTGAGACTTGAATTCCATCGTAACTGAAAGCGACCAATAGTTGCCAAGTTCAAACAAAAGGTGTTTTGCTCGTAGCTAGAAGTATTTCCAATCAGATAAGCATAATTCATGAAGTAATCGAAACTGCTTTCGCATATTCATTTCATTTGTCCTATTTTTGAGAAAAACATTTTTCAGTTCTTGGCATTTCTCATGCGCTTTTTTGTTTGAATCATAGAGCAGTAAGTAATAAAAAAAAAAATACGAATATAATTTCTAATATTGTATATTCTAGTAAAGGTATTATAACATTTGACCACGTTATATACCTGAAAAATATTAAAAATGTTTTCAGAACAAAAATCAATCAGTTAACTACTTGTGAGCAAGACTTGTACTTTTTGAGATAAAGTATAAATTTTGGTCATATTTTACTGACTAATGTTGGATAGTTTTTTTATCTACCAATGCAATTGTAAACGTCATTGCATGCATATATATTTAACATATTTAAAAAAAAAAACAAATACAATAAAAACGTAACTTTTAGTCCTATTTACGGCGTTGGCAAATAAATGTCAAAAATCGGATGACATTTAAAAAATGCATCCCTGTCAAGTGTAGTGTAAAAATCTAAAAAAAAACCTAAAAATTACAATAACCGTGAAAAATTACGCAAATGGAATGCAAAATTACAATAGAACTATTTTGGGTGCATAGTAAGAGGGAATTAGGGATGAAAATAAAATCGACCATCGTAGCGTAGAAATTTTCGTCACGTGCAACAAATTGCTAAAATTGCGAAAATTACAACAATTCTTGTATCGGTTCGCTGGTTTTTCCGTAAAAAACACAATAAATTGAAAATATGCGAGTGTGCTAATTTCACTGCATATTTTTTTCATTTTACCCTGAAACACTGGCAACACAATTGCAACACTGCAATGCTGTCTTTCCCCACCACCCGAAGCAGCTGCCACTTTGAAAATGGCAACAAATTTGTGTTTATGTACACAGAGAAAAAAACTCGTTGCGTACAGCTGCTCTTTTACTTCAGTGCATGTAATATATGTTGTTGTTGTTGCTTTCTTTTTGTAGCATATTTTGGTGCTGGTGTTGTTGTTTTAAATGGTGCTGCTGTTACAACAACAAACATAGTGAAAAATAAAAAAACATAATAGTGATGTGATGTAGGTGTGTGTGCAGTGGAATAAAAATAAAATTGAGAAAATGAGAACAAAATTAAATTAAACAAAAGAAAAGAGCGATAAAGTTTATAAAGTGAAAATATTGTGAATGACAACATTTGCACACGACAAGCAGGCAGGCAGGCAGCACGGTAACACTGGTCAAGCGGCGTCGTGTCAGTGATATAAAGTGACAGCTGCGACATGTTGTGCGTTGGGCGTTGGCGTAGGCGTGGTTATGTTCAATTAATGCAATGCGATTGAGTAGCGTCGCGCAAAAGGAAACGGAAATCGCAAACGTAACCATACAAACATACGTACGTACTGAAAGTTGCATATAGCAGAAATAACGGTATTAAATTGCCATTACACATAAACTCGCATACCAGCACACGGATGCAACGACATTCTCAGCATGGTAATGCCATTATGTTGTTGCTTTTGTGCCGTGTCTGTGTAAGTGCATAAATCGTGTGCTTGGCTGTGTTCGTCGCGTAACAGTTGGCAACGCTGTGCGTGTGTGTTAATTGTCTACGCCATTGTTGTTGTCTGCTGTCGCTGCAGTTGCTGCTGCCGTTTAATATTCATGCCTGAGTTGGTTAAACATAAAAAAACAAAATGACAACGACGGTATCACAGCAGCGGATGCGGATGCTCCGTCACCGACATCCGCTCTGTAGCCGGCACAAACGCAGCACAACCGCATGGATTATGAATTATTTACATGCGAAATATTGGATTTTTTGGATGCTCTACAGCATTGGTCAGCAGCAGCATGTGACCAATGGTGAAATTATTCTGCGTGTGGATCCACTGGGTAAATAAAGTCAATAAAGTTTCAGCAAAGCTAACTAAATGATTTCATTTTTTTTTTTTTTCATTTTTGTTCTGCTCTGCATATTTGGTGCATTGTTTTTTTTATTAAAATAACTTACATACCAGATATTTATATTGTTAATTTTTTACAATTCGTACTTTGGTTTTCTTTTTCATTGCGGCCTGGATTTCAATAATTCACTCGCTTAAATGCATTCAATTATATTTTTTCTTTTCATAAATAAAATATTGATGTGAATATTTGGTAAAATACAAATCAGTGAGACTTAAACACGTAAAAATTGAAATGTCAAAAGTTGAAAAAGTGTGCACAAATCCATTGACTGTAATTAAATAAATACTCCATATTTTACTTTTTCAAATTTATCAACTGAAATGTTTTATGTGGATTATACGCCAGGAGATATGTAAAAAACACGAAATTTTTTTAATGCGTTTCATGTAAAACCTTCCACATAGTGCTATTTGGTTTATTTATTACAACGTACCTTCAAGCCTGGAAGAACTCGTACATAACTGATGCACTGCAACGCTAAAGCGTTTGCATTGAAAATATTCTGCTTGTCGGCTACATGAGTTTTTAAACTTACTGCGTCATTATATTTTCGAAACTTTTAACATATCCACATTTGCTTAGTAGATCGTTTGCCATGATTGGGGATATTTTATAAATAAATTATTTTTTGTTAAGTTTAATAGTCATAAAGATTGGACAGGCCAAAATATTTTTATTCGGTCTTTATATTGCAAGAATTTTAGCTATGCGGTGAGATAGTAGAAGCTCTATTTTGAAATTTACCGAATTATTTGATGTAAATTGTCTAAAAATCTTTTTTACGCGTCAAATGGAAATTTAAAATTGAAGTGTTCCTTGGGCTGCATGGGATGTGTCAAACCTTTTATTGAAACCACATTTTGTAAAATATCTTGCAATTTAGCCACCAAAAACTGTATTAGCATATCGCGATAGCAAGCTCATTTAAGTTTGGTTACCAGACGAGCCACATTTTCGAAGAAGAACATTCCAATGATGCCTCCAGCCCAACACTCGTACCAAACAGGAACAAGTTGTAGATATATTAGGTTTTCAACAATCACTCGTAGATTTTCTCTAACCCAAATTTGACAATTTTGACGATTAACGAAGCCATCAAGATGAAAATGAGCCTCATCGCTGAAGATGATTTTGTTCGAAAAATTGTTTGAAAAAATTCATCATCCAAAATATTTTTGACCAAAAATTGTGCCATTTATCTTCGATAATTTTTATTCTCATTTTTTATGATTTAAAGTCTATTTTTCAAGTAAATTGGGAAAAACTGAACAAATTCCGATTTTCGTCCAGGTTCCATCGGTCAAATTCGTTTATCATAAAATCTGCAAATACTTCGTCTTCAACGATCATTAAACTTTTATATATATAAATTTCAGCCTGCTAAGCTTCCTACTACGATGGGAATTAAATATATAATGTTGAAGAAAATATTGTTTTGTCTGTGAGGTAACTGAAATCAACCAGAGTCACCATATCATTAATTTTATATTCTTAGTACCTTTTACGTAAAAAATTTTACATTCATATTCTGCCTATTTTTTCATTCTGGACAAAGCTTGGGCGATTTTGAAAATAATACTAAGTACTATTAACCACAAAGCTGATTGAGTGGCTACATTAGTTTACACTTAAAATGTAGGGGAAGTTCAGGTAGCTTGAACCATTTTTGAGAAAATTATATGTTGTCTACAAAAAATGGCTGATTTTTATTTTCAGACATCACCACATTTTAAGCTGATGTTTTTGCTATTATGGCATCAAGAAAAAGAGCCATAATTTTTCAAAACCCACGTAAATGAAATTTTTCTTTAGAATGCTAAAGTGGTCCAAGGTACAATCAGGCACTGTACGGGGTATTGTACCTTGAACCACCAAACTAAATTTACCAACATTTCCCTTGCCTCTGTATTAAATGCTTTTTTATGATCGATTTTTTACTGATATATCAATGTAGCGCTTCCAGATAATCGGTGTTTAGCTAAATAACGAATTTAATTTGTTCTATCGATGCTGTGCTTTTTAGCAGCAAATTTTTTTTTTTTTTGAATTACCTCCTTTACCCTTTACCAGGCTGCGAATGAAAGAAAAGTCCCAGGGTACGAAGTAACCGAATCAATTATAAGTAAGCGAATCGACCCAGCAGGTACAATTTTTTAAATAATTAAATATGCAAACCCAAGTAACCCAATCGACTCAGCTCGTGCATTTTTTCGTAGCGAAACGTATCATTCAACTTTGAATAAGCGATTTTACATGTTGAATGGGTCGATTCGGTTCCTTAGGATTGCATATTCATAGATCAAATTAATTGTATCAGCTGGTTGATTCGTTTATTTAGGATTGCATATTCGAATGTTAAATAAAATGTCAGCCACATCGGCCATCTCTGTGAGGATTCGCGCCCTAACACCTTAGTTTTTTCATTTTAATTATATATTTAAACTTTTAAGTTTCAGATTTTTTAATAACCTAATTTTTGATTATTAAAAATTTCTATAATTTTTAAAAAGTTAAAGCTCATAAACAAGTCTTCGATAGGGTCGATTCGGTTACTTCGGTTTCGTTTTTTCAGTCCGGATAGGCACCCACCACTCTTGTGCCCATGGGCCCCTTGATGTGTAAATCCGGCAGTGACATAAGGTGCCGTTATTTCATCGTTACACAGCAAAATTACGCAGCTCATATGTCGACCTTGAAAATTTGTACAAAATTTACAAATGTCGTGAAAATTTCGTCTTCCTCAGTTGACGAAAGATCGTAAATTAAAACAGCTCTTGTGCAGCGTTACTGAAATCTATTACATAATTTTCGAAAACGAAAATTAAAATTTTTTTCATTATACATTTTTTGATATATTGTGATTTTTTAATTTTATCGACATCTTTTCATTTTAAAATTAATATCTTCAACTAAAAATGTCCCATTGTTCTTGGTACCAAATTAAAGCTATTAAAATGACAAACGTTTATGATCGGATCTTTCATTGGATAAGCTGTTCATGATTTTACTTCAATGAAATTGTAAGTTTCCTTGACCTCTTTAGCGGCCATTTTCATTATTGGTGGTTATCTGAAGATATTTTTTATCTCAAAACTTAATTTTTGATGACGAAACTCTGAATCATATTTATATTTATTATTTATGCCGAAATTTGCGTGCTTGCACTGTTTCATCCTGTGATATCTTGTATGTGCGTTTATATCTACCTTACTTTGATGCCTGTCTGTTTAATTTGATATCTCATTTAGATTCGTTGCTGAAAGTTTTATTAAAAAATCTACTTGGCGCCAAGTAAATCTTTCGTTCTGAATCAAGCGAAGATGTTCAATGAAAGTTTGCACGTTTCTCCACATCACTTTGTAGAAAATTCATCTGGCAGAATATATTTAAAAAAGTCAGTGCGTTAGCAAAAACTTTACGCCTAAGATTTATTATGACTAATAGCACATTTTTAGGAAACTAAAATATAACCAAAAAAAAGGCAAAAGTTTTATCAACACACTATTTCCTGTCATTTTTTTATGCTCATCTACTCGTATAGGACCAAAACAAATAGACTAAAAAAGACACTAGGAAAAGGAAAAAAAAAAACGATGCAAAAATAACCTTGAATGTTTTTTCATCGTCTCGCAAGCCTATTTAATTCCATTTTCGTTTCCAATCTTATCTCATCCTTACTAAAACCAACAGAATTACAAAGTAAATACTTCAGTGTAAACTTCTTTTTTTCTTTTATAGGCAATCCAATTGTTATAGGCGTCTACTTGACTCTGATTCTAATTTCTAGTGAAAGTTTTCTCTAACAGAGCACAAAACAAAAAATAAAAATAAAGACAGAATCGTTTTACCCTTTAAGGAGTTCATGTGCCTGTGTGTGTGTGAATAAAAGAAAAAAGTAAAAGTCGTCATGGAAAATTTATGTTTCTACGAAAAGTTCATTTAGGAAAGCTGAAAGTAGTTAAATTGAACATTTTAACATTGGAACTGAGTGTATGGCCAAATGATACATGGCAGCAAAATGGTAAAATGGCTAAAATAGGGCGATGATGATGATTAGAAGGAGCGTGAAGTCTGTGCCACATGATAGGACGAGATTTAGGGTGGGCACTTTCATTTAGCAGCAAACCATTGTCTGTTTGAATTTATCGCCTTAGAGGCGTTCGTAAAGGGTGTTTATTTTATTCCTTTTTTTTTTTTGTTTTTTTGATAAAGGCGTTCATGGTTAAAGCAGCACCACTTTACTTCAATGAATTAGAATAAAAGATGTTGGTTTGTGTTTGTGTGTGAATCTCTTCCATGCGTTTAATACCCTCAAGAATTATGGTGTTCATAATTGCGATTTTGCTGCATGCTGGGCAAAATTTGAATCGAATTTCGTATGGAAACTATAAATTTACTTAATGAATACGAATATCTTTAAGTTTTTAAATCTTAGATAAAATATTTTGGGTTTTGGCTTAAACGTAAGTTACGGCCTCATGAGAGTATCTATTTTTAATACTAGTGGAGAATGTTTATTTAGCGACCAATCATTGGTAGCAGATATATGTATATTAGAGTAATTGAACAAATTTATTTTTGCTCCAAACATATTTAATAGTAGCAGTTACACTAAAGAAGTATTCTGGAGAAATTTGAGCTCATAATATTAATATTTACTGGAAGCTCAGTAGAGTTTTTTTTAGAAAAAAATGATTTACGAGACATTTGTCTATATATCTCGTGCAAAAAAAAATCTTACACAATCGAGACCAACCCCATATGAAAGATAATAAAATTCTCCATTAAAAAAATTCTAGATATTTTATCGTAAAGATAATATTTCGTTAGTTTATTAGCTTTCAGAATTTACAAATTACTTCATTAGAGTCTAACGTACGTAGTTAATCGCTTTTAATACTTAATCTGCATACCTCCGAGGATCGATTACATATTTTTATATCCTTTTTAAGATAGAAATTCATTTTTCAAATTCAAATACATATATGTAAATGTTTGAAAACACATTAATCAGATTATGCTCCACAATCCATTGCGAGACTTTTAATGATATCAATGTCTTTTCAGCCTTATTTTCCTCTGAATTATTTACAAAATAGCCTTCTGGCTGGGAATTTTGCAGCGATAAGAACTGTGTCATTTCTTATGCAAAATCAAATTCGATATCATCCGGATATTCTTTGATTAGTGCATTAGCCTTAGTCTCAGATTCCTCACCATGTGCCCAACCAATTCAGTTACTTCATTTTCAGATTCCAACAACCCTTCCTTGGGACCCCCTGATTACGTGAGCTGATAAACTATCATGAGTCATGATTCATGACTATAACGTAGGTAAGTAAGGTCTACCAATATAATTTGAAACACAAGTTGTCCTACGAGCAATCATATCCCTAGCTGAGTAATTCTAAGACTGAGTAAGAGGTAAAAAGCTAGCTAAACTGATAGAATTCTAAGCCTGAGTGGACCGACGAGCCATACGTGCTTTATAAGCTAATGTGATTCCAATCTTCCATAATGTGCCCACTCAGCGTGTTATGTTTCAGAAAACTTCAGAAAAGTACGTAACGGTCCTCAAATGTTTCATTTGAAATATTGCAAACGGAACGATAAATAAATCTTTTTTATGTATTTCATATGCATTGTTTCACATGAAATCATTCTGAAATGTTTCTGAAAGGTTCCACACTCAATGTCTCCTGAGCCTTTCAAATTAAATCTTTCTGACACTGTATTAACTAAATTAATCACATGTAATCATTCTGAATTGATACTGAAAGTTTGCAATTTTTTTTTTTTTTTTTTTTGTTGTATTTTTGTAAGGATATTCAAATAAGGTTTGATGTATCTCTGTTTGTGTGCTTTGTTGGTAATTACAAAATGAAAAATGTGACAAAAAATATCTGCATATTATGTAAGAAGCAACGCACGGGTAAAATGAAAGATTTATTCAGAGTCCCTATAACGTAATAATCTAACAGCGCAAGTGACGCAAAAAAAAAGTCCAAAATTTTAATAAATTATGTTTGTTATTTACCTTAATCTTACAAAAATTCTGCAATGTTTCAGAAAAATTTCAAATGAACTGAAAAGGCGGACATTGATAGATTGCAGAAATTTTTCTGAAATGGAAATGAAAGATTTCTTTTATGAAACTGAAACTTGTTAAGATTTCATGTGAAGTATTTCTGAATGGTTTGCGAAACGTTACATAGCGAGAGGATGGGTAAGCAAGTCAAACTATAAGTATAAAGTATAACACTGCCAAAACCTGATTGGCTTCACTTAACTTTAGCCGTGCTTCTTATACAATTTTTTTAAGTACACAAAATACCAACCATAATAATTACGCACCATTACTCAATTCTGTTTCCCATCGGCATTTTTTTCTTGCAAATGTGCACGTGGCACTTACAAGTCTCATGGTGTTGTTGTTGCCAGTTGAACTGGTTGAATTTTTCCCACGCCATGGAAATTTGCATGGTTTAATTGTTCGTAGCATTCGCTATAGAATATAATTAGGCTAAGTGTATTTTTGGGAACTGTCAATGAATTAAATTTTAATGCAAACAGTTTGATGGTGACTGCAAATTACATATACAACGAAATCATAGCTCACAACTCTCAAGACTGAGATCCGTGGGCGATTCTTGGCTTATAAATTTGAAAGGTGTGAGCAGTGGCGTACCGTAGAAATTTTGCGCCTGCGGCAAAGTAGTAACTTGTCGCCCCCTACTTAACAAAAAATAAAAAAAGGTATTACTTTTTACATACCAAAAACCTTATCATGATTATTTTTTTATATAATTACACAGATCCTGCACATTGTAATACTATTTCAAGTCTTAGTTAAAAAAAATATGCTAGTACCAAAATTTAAATTTCATAACAATAGAAATCAATAAAGCCACCTAAACTAAAGAAACCACTTGATAAAGCTTAAGTACATTGTTTATGTAGGCATTTTTCGACATGTTTAGCTGTAAGCCGAACTTTGGCAAAAGAAAGCATTGGCAACTTACAAAATCTATGATTGTCTACGCTTACGAAGTTGAAAGTATTTGAAAAATGTCTACCTAAAATACATTCAAAAAACTCAAAGAAATAAGTATTTTTGATTAGCCGATTTTCTTCTTTAAGAGAAGAGCTGATTGAGTAAAATGATATTCAAAATCGGCTATTTTCATGTTAAATAAGTTTTTGAATCTGTTAGGAAGTTAATCATTTCAAAGTTAAACTGACGCTTTATTAAAAGAGATATACACCTGGAGTGATATGGCCATGTGAGAAAAATGTAAAAACGTTTTTGTACGTTATTGATGAACTAACTTTTATTCAACCTTTTTTTTCATGCTATCCACAGTTTAAAAACTCAACATCAGCATTAAATGGGTCATTAATCAACCACTTGCTATTATTGCGTGGTCTATACATAATACGCTTTATATTTATTTATATTGACCACCAACGATAACAGAGCAGCAATTTTAAATTTGAGTTCATTTTAACGGACAGTGGTTATATTGGAAAATTTATTGGAGCATAATTGATTCAATTAATAACTTTTAAATGAACCACATATGTTACGGCAAAGGATGCCAATAATAGTCATATTATTGTTAACAAGAATATACTCTCGATATGGAAATCATTACGTTGCACTTATTTCCTCTTCTTTTAAAAAATGTTGAATTTATAATGAAAAATGTTTCCATTTATTTATTTATTGGACTTGAAATAATTCATTTTTGTGCTATACAAATTCTCATTTTTTATTCATTTAATATTTAATTTTTTTTTCTTCAGAAAAATTACACCTCTATGAGTTAAAGGGCATATGTTAATTTTTTCATGCCATCAAATTATTGCAGCCTTCTTACTTGCATCAAATTAAATATAAAATTTGCTGTTGTAACTTTTGCTCGCATTGGAAAACCTCCGTTGCTGTGAATATTTTTCAAAAAATACACTAAGTACAAAAAAAAGTTCTTTAACGTCTATCCATTTTCCCAGGGAAAAATAACCCAACAATGATTTAATATTCCTGCTTCCATTAAAATTTCGAATTCAATGATTTGTCATAACGTTGCCCAAACAGCATTACAGAAAGAAAAAGGATCGATTCTCATTTCAAGCATTAATGATTTCGAATGAGCCAACGAAATATTGGTCAAAAGACAATAAAAAAAAAAAACTCAGAAAAATGGTAAAAAGCGAAAAATACAAATATCATTTCGAGCCTTGAGAAAAGTATAGACGAAATCAAAGAAAACCAATCACGCAAATAAACGAATTTACTAACAATTCGTCGTAGTCGAGCGAATTGCGTGAAATGGGAAAATGGCTCATTTTAGCTAAGCCGCCTTTGAGACAAAAATCCCAATGGGCCCAATCTAAACACTGCAGTGAAAGGTTATGTCGCAAAACTTTGCAACTCAATACCAACACACTTACTAGCGACACAACTGAATTATGCCAGCAGCGTATGTGTGTGTGCGTAGACATTTTAGCTTGTCCTTGAAATATTTTTCGGTCAAACACTAAGGACATTTTTATTCTGCCCCTTTTTACTTTAGGAAAGGTTACTATACATACCTACTATTTTTTTCAATTGAATTCAATGAATAGGAAAATTTGCTGATTTCAGTGATTTTATACAAAGTACGCGTTAAATTCCTTTGAGGATAAAATTAAATGTTTCTGAAACTGAAATCAATAATAAAGATATTCGCTGCTACTGTGCTCGATTGAATATTTTTGACATACATAAAGCATTTCGAAGCTTACAACAAACTCAAACATTTATTTTAACGAGGTGTTAAACTTTGCACTATGAGAAAATTTCCACATTCTTTGGCATAAGCCCCAATTTCGAAGTTGTAAAAAAACTTTTTGTTATTTAATCTGAAGGAAAACAATTTCGCATGTTTTATTGTCTTATGAAGGCTTAGAGTTATTTAGTGCAAAGCTTGTGACCCGAGCTGTGATAATATAAAATTTTGCTTCTATTTAAATGAAGTCTGGTGCTATTTTTTAATAACAACTGATTATACCAACAAGGCCCTTATGATAAAAAAATGCAAACCTCGATTTTAAATTAAACTACCTCATTTCAAAGTTGTTTTTCATACTGAAACAAAGAATTGTTTGAACATAACAAGTGTCTCTATATCAAGAGCATTTTAATGTTTGGTTGAGTCAAACATAAAATGCTTTAACCAACATCTACCACCATTTGCTCCAAATACAATATGTTTGGATCAAGTAAATATTTGATTGCAATATATTAAATGAGGAGTGGATGAACAGCTCATCAACTAGCACATGTGTGTGAGGATTTCAAAAGGGCACGTAATTCATTTAAAAAAGTTTGTACTCAACAATGGAAGTTCAAAGCGGTACATGGTAGAAGTGTAGCAGAATGTAGGAGTGTTTAAACGAGCCTTTAAACCCTTTCTGAACGAAGTCAAGTGTTTTTTTACTGGTTTGTAAAACGTTCTTGAGTGGAACGCATCTAAATGGAACTAATGCCAGTCTGTTACTTGTCATTGTCTCATATAGTTCGCGGTTTTAGCGCGCTTTATACAAATATCAAAAGCTAAATATATATTCAATTTCAAACAAATTTTGTAACAAAACTGTGACGAAATAAATTTTGAAGACAGAAAATTTCCAAGGTAGGCACATGTGCATTAAAGGACTTAGAAAAACGGCATATGTCCATCAAAGAGTTTAGAAGAAAGTAACATGTCCATACAAAAATACAAATGTCCAGTTGGTCCCTGAAAAAGGGCACATCTCCAATTTTTTATCAGTTTTCTCTTATGGTATTAAACATTTTAAAAATACTTTTTTGGGGTCTGAATGAGTTAAAATAGTAGCGCCAACTGACATAATCACAGTAAGTTACCCTGATCAGTTCAGAGACTTTAAAATTTTTTTTTTGATTTCTGAAAATTTTTGGAAACTGAACCAGTGACGTTCGGTTTGGCCACTTCTCAAATATACACTTGCTCAAAGAAATCGATTATTTAGTGTAGAACTCTAACTTTTACTCAAATGACACAGGATAATTTAACAAAAGTGAATACAAAAGCCGCCTTTGTAGGATGATCACTGCTGGAAATGAAAGCAAATAGTTATATTCTTATATGTACATTAGGGTGGGTCAAATAAATCATTAATATTAAAAGCTCAGATTTGGTAAGTACTTCCTAGAGGTACCTAGGGACTAGATTCCGCGTGTCGGATTAAAAAAAAAAACATTTGATTTATTTGACCCACCATGTTCATTCTCGCACTTCATTTGCAAGATCAATTTCGGCCCATTAGGACAAAATCTGTGCGCATGCATACACATATGTATTTATTTTTGCGCAATATCTAAATCTTTTGCACATATTCACTAAAAATCGTTTCTTTCGTATAGAAAGACACATTCGTAAAAATAATAATTGGCATACATACTAGAGCTAATTTTCCAAATAATGTTAACACCAGCCTCACCCTCCCCTACATATTTACGGTCTGAATATAATGGAGCAGATGATCTATGTAAATCGTCATATCGAACAGAAATACCTCTGAAATGGAACCACTGTTACAATGTTACCGTATTATGTACAATGAAAGGCCAATTCACGCGAGCGTATGCGGGTCGCGCGTTAATGACACTCAAGTGAAGTACGAGTAAAACTCATGTATGCATACATATGAACAATGCTTTCTACTTTATCAGTAATCAATGACAGACGTTTTTCTTTTGGTTTGGGTCAACTTGATTGTTTTATTGGTTTTTTTTAAAAAATTTGTTTTTGGAGGATTATTGACCAGTATTTTTAAATTGCACTTAAGTTAAGTCAATTTTTACCCGACGTTTCGTCGCTTTTTTGGCGACTTTTTCAAGGGTGATTTTATTTCTATAAACGCAAAAAAAAATTGTTTTGAACATTAAAACATAAAATTGAATTTAGACTGTGACAAAGATATAAAGTACAGAATTTAGAATTAACTTACAATTAACTTTTACAACATTAAATACGATCTACAATTAAATTTTTGTTTTTGTCTGTAACCCATTCTAATACGTAGGCACGACAAAACGAGCGCTGGAAGTTAGAATGGGAGAGCACAAAGGAGACATAAAAAACAAGAAGACGACAACAGCATTAGCACAACATATGTTCGAGACCAGCCACTCAGCTGATTTCGAAAAGGTCAAAATATTAGACATAGAGAAGAACCACAACAATCGTATGAAAATAAAGGGTGTTTTTTTTAGAGGTACAGAGCTTCGAATTGAAATAAAACACAAGAAAATCGTTTTAATGTCCATCAGTTTGGCTGTATTGGAAGGATAATTTTATGCCTTAAATATGATTTCGGGCATGTGGCCGCCGCGGCTGGCTCGAATAAAGCCAATTCTACAGGTCCAATTTTGAACCACTTTTTCGAGCATATGGGGCCGTATGTCGGCAATAACGCCACGAATGTTGGCTTCCAAGTCCCCTAACGTTTCTGGTTTGTTGGCGTAGACGAGCGACTTCACATATCCCCAAAGAAAATAATCCAATGTTGTCAAATCAGACGATCTTGGTGGCCAATTGACAGGTCCATTCCGCGAAATTATGCGCTCATCGAATGTTTCCTTCAATAAATCGATTGTGACGTGCGCTGTGTGGCATGTAGCGCCGTCTTGTTGGAACCACAACTCATCCACATTCATGCCATCCAATTCGGGAACAAAATAGTCGGTTATCATGGCTCTATACCGGTCTCCATTAACGGTAACTGACTCTCCAGCATTATTTCGGAAGAAGTATGGCCCAATGACTCCACCAGCCCATAGAGCACACCAAACAGTCAGTTTTTGTGGATGTAATGGCGTCTCAAGGGTCTCATGTGGATTCTCTTCACTCCAAATGCGGCAATTTTGCTTGTTGACGTAGCCATTCAACCAAAAATGAGCCTCATCACTGAACAAAATTTTGCGATGAAAATCAGCATCGAGATCAATCTCATTTTCGGCCCATACACCAAAATCACGACGCATTGCATGATCTCGCGGCTTTAATTCTTGCACAAGCTGGATCTTGTAAGGTCGCAAGCCAAGATCTTTGCGCAAAAATCTTCCATAAAGTTGATGGACAAAGCTCCAATTGCTGTGCACGGTGGCGAATCGATTCATTCGGGTCCTCTTCAACATTTTGCTCTACAGCGGCAATTGTTTCTTCGGTGCGCACTGTTCGACGTCTCTGCGGATGCGTATTATCACATAGAGTAAACGTAGTGCGAAAACGATCCATGGTTAACAGAATTAATTGCTCTGATGAACGATTATGTCGACCATAAAATGGACGGAGCTTGCGGTAAACTTCGCGAACTGAACCATTATTTTCGAAATAAATTTGCACGATTTGCAAGCGTTGTTCTTTTGTCAACCTGTTCATGATGAAATGGCAAACCAAACTGAACATAAATGACATTAGAGTTGCCAGATTTGACCATAAAATGCCAGTTTTATCTCTATTCAAAAAACAAACCTCTAAAAAAAACACCCTTTAGAAAGCCTGCGAATACAGGAAAATGGGAAAAGTGTAATGAACCACAAAGAGGACACGGACAACAATACAACACAGTCGCCTTAAATGAGAACAAGTATTAAGAAGTGTTTTATATATAAAAATAGTATTTGAAAAATTTTTCTAATCTCATATGGTTACAGACAAAAACAAAAATTTATTTGTAGATCGTATTTAATGTTGTAAAAGTTAATTGTAAGTTAATTCTAAATTTTGTACTTTATATCTTTGTCACAGTCTAAATTCAATTTTATGTTCTAATGTTCAAAACCATTTTTTTTGTGTTTATAGAAATAAAATCAACCTTGAAAAAGTCGCCAAAAAAAGCGACGAAACGTCGGGTAAAAATTGACTTAACTTAAGTGCAATTAAAAAAAGTACTGGTCAATAATCCTCCAAAAAGAAATTTTTTAAAAAGACAGACGTTTTTGTTTTTGCCAATGCTGTTCCAAAACCGTGTAAAAAAATCAATATTGATTACATTGATGTTTTGACCAACATAAAACAAGATATTTTAAAAACACAACACTTATACAACTTTTGACCTTGAGTTACTTTTTTCACATTTACAACATAAATTAAGGCTTTTACCACGTTAATAACTAGACAGTACTTAAGATACATACGCCATATGCAAATATTCAGGTTTCTGTTCTGTTATTCCGTTATTTTTAAGCTAGTTTTAAAAGGATAATTGTTGACATTCGGATATTTTTCAGTTCTGAAATCGATGTATTTTCATCTCTTCTACAACATGGGTCTTATTAAATTTTTCTAGTTACGCTTACTTTCCGTGATATTGAGCGAAATTTTTTTGTAGACCTCTCACAACCAGGCCATCCATGCTTTAGGCAACTGACGCTTATTTCGATTATCACATACTTAAAATATCGATCACAATAAAAATTAAGCGGGTGGAAATGACCATTCAAAATGCCAGGTTTTAAAATCTTTATAATATGTTGTCATTATTCATTAACTTATTCTGAAAAGAAAATCAGCAGCCAATAATAAAACCATTTAACAAAATTAAAACAACAAAAAAAAAAAAAAATTATGTGCTCGTCAAAATGACGAATGGTTAGCTTCTATGGTATATTAAGTAAGGTAAGCTGTCTAGGGCGAATATATCATATTACTGCATTTGGTTTTATTTACGATGTTTTAAGTTAAATAATTAGTGGAGACTAACTAGTAATATTTTTAATAAACAAGGTCCTGTGATCTTTTCTTTCGTTATTCATATTAGATTGAATGCTAGTTGATTAAATTTATTTTTCAATGAACTGCTTCTTCAGAAAATTCTTTATATCCAGTGTAAGCCCAAATATATTTATCTGAGGGGTGATGAGCTTTCTCTCCTTCTTCCGCACAAAAATCAAGATATTTTTTAGTAAAAAATAAAATTTTAAAAAATTTATCATTCCAAGCTTTTACCTTTTGTAAAGCAATTTGTTTCGAGTAACAAAATTTTTACAATACTAATTGCGTTTTTTCTTTTGTTCTTCTTTTCTTTTCATGTTCATAATCCGTTGATGAATTCGTTTGTTTGTGTTTTTGTACACAAAACGCTCTTACGTTTTTGCAAATGGTTGCTTACGCTGTCATCCTGTGTCATCCCAATGGAACACTAAATGCTGCTGCAATTTCTTTCAACTAATTTCTTCTGGCACCGTAACTGTGCTCGCTCGCTCGCCTGCCACTGTCGTTTTAATCCTGGCTGATGAATACTCAACATTAATCTGGAAAAACTACACTGGCGACGTCGTCGCACCGATCCTGTGACTAACTAAAAAAAAAATTAAATGCAACAAAAAAAAACACAATGATTAAATGACTTTGACGCCTTCGTCGCGCCTTCCACATGACCGACTTAACTGAATGTGAACTCTCTGTGACACGGACACATGCACACATCCATGCAAACGAATACAAACTCATTACAAATCCTGCTATTGGATGATGCTGTCTGTGCTGTCGTTTGACTGTCGCTCGTCTATTTGATGTATTGCATGGATTTGTTGTTGACACTGACGTTGATGTTGACATTGTTGTTGCTGTTGTGATATTGCTGACACTTTTGTTGTTGTTGTTGTTTTGCAACTCTCCTCTTCTGCATTTCCTTATCAATCAACGGATGAATGGAACGCTTCATTTCTGATGGTTGAATGTGCGTTGGTATGTGCTTTGTGTGTGTTTGCATGTATTCTTTTGCTTGTATCCTTTCTTACGTATCCTGTCACATGTTACGTATGATGACTCTGTTCTGCCAACCTGTGCTAAATGAAACAATTACAAAAACAACAACAACAAAATCCAACTAAACGGAATTTCATAAAAAATGCAATATCTGTGTAAAACACACTCACAATAACAACAATGTAACGCTTAATCTCTGCATTTGTGTCACTAAATAATAATTATGCAAATGAAACAACAACCACAATAAATAACTAAAACTCCATCCAACGTGCATCATTTGTTGCTGCTGCTGCTGTATCCTTTGGCTTAAAAAAAATCATAACTACAACAAAATATACAGCGCTCCTTTCAGCTACCCTGCGCACATATCAAAAAGTCGCCTGCGACACGGATCAGGTGGTCATCGCTTGTCCACGTGGCACCAGCATCTCCATTGAATTTGCACAGTACAATAAATTCATAGCTAAAGGTGAGTTGTTTTTTTTTATTTTGAATTTATATTGATGTCTTTTTTGTTGTTTGTTTAGCTTGGTAATCCGATTATCACACTTCCTTTTATCTTGGTTTTCATATGGTTCCGATTCAAAAATGTGTGTTCATTTGAACGATATTTTTATTGTCTTATTTTTTTGTTTGAAATTACAATTGTAAGTGATGAAATGATTGCTAGCTTATAAGATGTGATATCACAGTGAGTGGATGAGAAGCTGTCACCATCATCTTTGTAGTATAAGGAGCAAAAAAACTTAAAACTTTTAAGCGTGTTACTTTTAGTCTGGACAAAATACCTTTTCCACACTTAGAGCCGTATTTAGTTTGAAAAAGGCCGTGGACCTAGTGCACGGTGTTCAGATAGATTACTTAAGGGGCCATCCATAAACTACGTGACCGAAAAAAACTTTTTTTTAACCCCTACCCCCCCAATAGTGACGATTCGTGACTTTACTCTATTAACCCACCTTCCACCTATTTAATTACGTTGCAGCATGATTTTTAAAAATATTTTCTACTAATGAATTTTGAAATAAAACACATGGTTTATTGAAAATATTGAACATGAAACATTACATTTTATATTTTAATAGATGTAACATATTTAAAATGAATAAATAATTTTCAATACTTAAATTTCTTCCAATAAAGGAATTCCCTCATCTATCCAAGAAGGTATATCCTCAATTAAAGTAATATTTTTCTCTATATTTAATTGTTCGTCTTTCAGTTCAACAGCTTCTACATCTCTATATCTTCTACATCGATCCACAATTTTACAATTTGAAGTCATGTAGTATATCGCAAAAGCCCCCCGCCCCCCGTCGTTACTTTTCGTAGTATTTTTCATGACCCCCCACTCTCCCAAATCGGTCACGTAATTTATTTATGGCCCCTAAGTTAGAAATGATTTTCAGATTGAGAAGCAGTAAAATTTAAAATCATTTATTGTACAGGTTTTTCAATAAGTTCGTGGAGCACCATACCGAAATGATAATTGAATTAGGTGAATCTGCTCCAGTTTATAAGCGTTTGCTTTAAAGTTGTACAAGGCATTTTAAAAGGCACACGGAGTAATGTCTTAAGTGAAGTTTTGCGATTGAAAAGGCTGTGTGCCGCATTCATTGTTAGCGAATGCGTTTCGAAAAACCATCGCTAAACTCAGTGAACTAAAGTTCTAACTGTTGAAACCTCCACCCCATTCACTTGATTAAGCTCCCTCTGATTTGTGGCTATTCTCAGGCCTCAAAAAAGTAACAAAATAGCGAAATTTTTTTTTCACCTGGGAAGAAAGGATCTATGACTACTGGTAGCATTAGTCACGGGACATAATAAATGTGGGCAGTTGCCTAACTTATGTGTCATCACCAGCGATGTACCAGTGAAAAAAGTCCCAAATGGCTCAGCATTCATTTTGGCTTTTTATCGGCTTGAACTTAAGAATCCTTTGATTTTTAGCAAACGGGTGATATTTTTGGTATTTTTTTTCACTGTATATTTTTGACACCTCACGCGTGACTCGTAACATGTTTCAACGCCAAAAATGCTCAGTAAGATTTGCCATTTCACCATAAATAGACTAACAAGCGAACAGCTCTTGCAAATCATTAAATTTTATTATCAAAATTCGTGCTCAAGAGAACATCCATTTTATGGTCATCATAATCGACCCTCCGAACAGACTATTCAAGCTATTGTCACCAAACTCCGCACCAGTTTCACTTTAATGGACATTAATCTGACAACCCGTATGCGGAGAGTGCATACCGAGGAGAATATTGCTGCTGTATCGGCCAGTATCAATGAAGATCGCAATGTATCAATTTGTCGGCGTTTTCAACTATTGGGCTTGTGCTATTCGACCCCCTGGAAGATTTTACCTAAGGACCTCGGTATGAAACCTTGCAAAATGCAGCTGGTGCAAGAACTGAAGCTGGGCCTACCAATTTTTTATCGAAAAATTTTCTTCAGCGACGATGCTCTTATTTGGCTCGATATATACGTCAACAAACAGAATTGCCAAATTTGGTTTAAAGAGCAGACAGAGGCAGTTCAAGAGCTGCCAATGCTCTTGAAAACTGCACTGTTTGGTGTGGTTTGTGGGCCGGTGGCATAATTGGTCTTTTTTGAAAAATAATGAAAATTGCAACATTAGTTAATGCCTAAAATGGAAAAATTGGACTTGGTTAACACATGGTTTCAACAAGATGGTGCAACATGCCACACGGCACGCGATACCATGGACCTCTTAAAAGGCGAGTTTGGTGAGCAATTAATATCACGGTTTGGAGCAGCCCATTGGCCGCCAAGATCATGCGATTTGACCCCACTAGACTATTTTTTGTGAGGCTACGTGAAGTCTCTCGTGTACAGGGAGAAGCCCTGGAAGACAACACTACAGCTGCCATTAGTGAAATACCGGACAAAATGCTGGAAAAAGTAAACCAAAATTGGAGCTTAAGAATGAACCACCTCAGACATAGACATGGGCAACGTTTACATAAAATAATCTTTAAAAAGTAAATGAAAGGAATAGATGTATCGCTCCAAATAAATACTTAATTCACTTTTGCAAATTTTATGTTCTTTTTTCAATTTTTAAAAACCAAACGCTTAAGAAATCACCCGTTATACTATATCAATAAACAGGCTATTGACCATGTTTTTACTATTAACTTTCAATAATATATCCAATCCAGACCATTGAACTCAAAACTATATTGAGTCTATAGTTACACAGTATCCCGATCGATTATTGAGTTTTGACTCATTTCAGAACTTTTTTGTCCAGGAAAATAGGCTCCTTTTTTGATGTACGTCAAACTTATTATCAAGATTTGTACCACATTTACTTGTTATTTTTATATTATTTTAGTTAAAAATATAATTAAACATTTTTTTACAGATGGCATCACAATCGAAGAGTTATGTCCCACGATTATTGGCGCCCCACAAATGCGTTCGAAATCAAAACATTTACTGCGTGGTTCAACCTTTGGTTCACCTACACAAAAGGTGCCCGCAAACAGATACCTTAATGGAGGCTATGGACTGCCCAGCTACGCCGTCGAGACATCAAGCGCGAGTTCGGGCGCAAACGTAACAACAAATAGTACAGACGATAGCGGGGATGATAATACCCCTGAAAATTGCATGTGGCCAAATGCGTTACAGGTAATTTTTTTTATGTAATTAAATTCAACTTTTTTAATTTGAATTCCTATGAAATCTAAAAGTGAGAAAGTATTTTATTTATTTGCTTTTAATTAAGTACTGAAATGTTGCGTAAATATCTTTGCATGCATTTGTTCTATCAAGCCATTAGTTATTGAACCTGAATTTAATTAACAATTATCAGTGTGTATGTTCAAAAATAAAAAGGTTACAAATTAATTAGGATACTTTATTTGTATCTCGCATTTAATTAAAATCTGATTTTTGTAAATTCCGTTATGCAGTAAGCTTGCGTCCATTAATTTTGAGAGTATTACTTTCATTAAAAGTGCTTCGCCGGACTACGGAACCCAATTTGATCGGTTTTAACATTCCTGCTATTTCGGAATTTTTAAATCGCAATCTCGGAGCTCTCGAGCTTTTCCAGAACTTCACATGTACAGCTTTACAAAAAGAAAATATGTTTTTCCTTATAAAAAATGTCGAAAATATATAAATTGTAAACACTTGAATTGTTTGATCGATACAAAACTCATTAAATTATGTAAATAACATTTTATTACACATAAAATGATTTTCATGAACGACGCATGCATTTCACCGTGATATTATTCCGACCAGTTATGGATTTATACTAAGGCACTCTAGGCACAGGCCTAGGGCATCATCGCGGAGGGGGCACCAGATATAGAAATTCTGTTATAAGATTATATGTTTTATTATGAAAAAAAAAAAAATTGCTAGATGCTCATCCCATTTAAGAATCATTAAAAGCTAACCATTCGTCATTTTAACGAACACATTTCTTTGAATAAGAAGCGATATTCTTTGTTTAAAATGAAATGGTTTTATTACTAGCTACTAACATTTTATCAATATATATATAAAAATCTCGTGTCACGGTGTTTGTTCTAAATAAACTCGGGAACTATTCAACCAATTTTTTTGATATTTGGCTAACCATCTGTAGACCAAATGGTCTAACTTAAGAGATAGGATAGCTTTTATTTCGATTTAGTGCATATTTAGGGTGGCTCTCATACAGGCAAATTTTTAAAATATTCTCTTCACGAAAACCGGTAAATCGATTCTCAAGAATTTTACATCACTTGTTTTTTATTTTAAGGGGAATAGCTTTTATTTATTTTTAAAATAGAACTTTCACAAAGAGCACTTAATCCATTCACATGGATTTTACATCACGTTTCTTTTATTTTAAGAGGCATAACTTAGACTTTAAAACATTTATTTAGGGCTTACATTTAGGAGTGACCCTAATACAAAAATATTTTTAAAATAGCATTTAATCGATTCACATAGAATTTACCTGGCGATTCTTTTGTATTAAGAGGCTTAGCTTTGGACTTTTGCTTAGGGTGGCCCTCATACAAAATTATTTTTTAAAATATTATTGTCACAAAGACCGGTTAATCTGGTCGCAACGAATTTACATAAGAGAAAGGTGCTTGTCAATTTTTTCAAACACGGCACGAGACGAGTTGGTGTAAAAGATAGGCGCGGTAGAGGTGAATATCTGACCGCTGTTCGTCGAAATGACGAAGGTTAGCTATATATTTTTAACGTTTTCCTGAAAAATATCTAAATTGAGTGAAGCGACTTATACTGCAGAATATTTTATCATTTAAATATATCTATATAAAGAAAAACAGTTTTGTAAGTATTATCTGCCACAGTAAAAGCATTTTACATAAAATTGACTACCATAATACCGAAATGCAAAGCAACAAGTTTGTTCATGTAAACTTAAATTCATTTTGATAAGAAATATATCTTATGGGAAAACAAACCTCAATTGCCTTAAATGTTATACAGCAAGAATATGCCATGACAAAGGGTTACTAACTTTGTCCCTTTATTTTTCTCGATTATGAATGAAGATATGAATTGAAGATTGGCCAAGTTGATCTTTACCGAAATAAGTTCACTTAGCCACCATCTTTCATTATTTAGGAAAAATCAATTTTTACATTAATCCATTTACTTATAGAACTTATAGCTTTATACCTTAAATATATCCAAATATATTTTCATCAGATACTCTCTCTGAAAGATTATATTTGGAACTTTCTTTGGGACATACCACGATAAAGACATTAAAGTATGCAGTAAGCATTTTTTAAGTTAGGGTAGTTAGAGCACTCAAAGCTGATTTTTATACATATTTTTGTTCATCTTTTAATGACCTGGGTTCAAAGGACTTAATTTCGGGGGGGGGGGGGTTTTGGATTTGAGATTTTTAAAAACCAACTTTCTCTTTAATTGTTCAAATCGATGACTTTTTCTTTAGGTAACTCTGTTTTAAGATTTTTAAACACTATAATGTAAAGGCCCAAGGTACTATAATGTAAAATTTCCCAAAAGAGTTGATGGATTTTAAAAATTGTTGCTATTATGCCAACGTTGTCTATTCCCAATCAAACCATGAAAAAGCTTATAAAAATACTGCTACGCCGCTTTTTTAAAATTTTTCCAAAAAAAATTCTTTTTTGCTTAAAGTACCCTGACACGGGGCATACATAAGGAGGGGACTCTAAATATGGAATTCGGTCTGGGTGTCGAAAATTACATAAGCGACCACAAAATCAGAAAAAAACCCTTTCACAAAACCGTTCATAAAAAAAATTTTTCTAGTTTTACGGTTGTGTTTTTATTTTTGCAATAAAAGTTTTAAAAAAATCGCTTACAGTAAACCTGCAAATGCGTTATTCTATCTAAAAAAACTAAATTATTTTATATTTTTATAAACTAGGAACCGCTGTTCATTGGCAACCTTCCGTAACTCGGCCAGATTTTGTGGGATTGGTTTTTTTTATAAGTACTTTTTTTTAAATCTTCCACATATCTTCAATGGGATTTATATCTGTGGACTGTGCTGGCCTATAGAAGCAGGTAATATTTTGGCCTCGGAGCTATTTTGTTGTAGTTCTAGCCTTTTACTTCGAAGAAAACAATGAACATTTGGTCTTGATTTTTAATAGAACTTATCAATTTTTTTTGGATTCATCCTTCAGCGCTCGAAAGTCTTTACCCGTACTAGACAAACATACGCATAACCTTTTTGCATAATTTTGAGCGCTTCTGTGGCTTTTGTGTCAAGTTTTCGCGTGGAACAGCGCGTTATTACTTATATACAGGGTGCCCCATGAATAATGGATAACCTTCTAACAGCAGATGGGCGAACCCAAAGCGGGTCAGAAAAAGTAATATCATGTTTAGTTAAAGTTGCACCTATATAGATATTTTCGAAAAAAACCGACCTTCGCTTTGGTACCGCAGACACAAATATAAGTATTTTTATCCATTTTTTTTGCATACTATTTTTGATTAGTATTGCTATCAGATGTGGCTTAAATTATACCTAAAATACAGTGGTTCTTTAAAAAATAGATGTTGAACTTGAAACTTTTGTTTTCGTCTATTTTTTTTTTTTCAAACTTCCAGCTGGTTTGGTGTAAAAAAAATGTTTCACAAGCTAGGTGGTAAACATGTCTAAAAATTGAAAGCTGTTACAAAAACATTAAATTTTTAGTGGCAAAGAGGCTGTTTACATGGAACTTAAATTTCAAACAAAAACAACTCAGTGTTTTATTTTATTTTATTAAGCCATGTATATTTTAACTTAATGAATGGGACTGATGAATGAAAAGTCTGATGAATGAAAAGTCATAAGACTGACACATGTCATTCAATTTCAATTATAAATTTAGGGCTTGTTCAGAAAAATTCAAGCTTCAAAACGACTGAAATAATACTTCAGTACCGGAACATAATTGGCGCATTGTGTATATATTAGAATTGACGCACAAGAATATATTGTATTATTGTTACAGAAAAATACGAAAAAATTCAGTGGCATGTTAGTCAATGTGACATGTGAGCTTGGTGATCAGCACATATTTTTTCAAAGCGTGGCACAAGGCGCTAACTTTCTTTACTTTTAAGTGCAAAAAACACTGAAAATATTATATTGGTATGCAATCTTCAGAGCAAACAAAGACTTTTTTGTGGGCCTATGTTTCCAACTATTTCTTGCAGCTGATCAAAAATCATTTTCGAAATGTGATAACTTTTTTTTCAGACATTTTTTCGCCTAAATCGTTTTCTGTCTGCTTCTGTTTTTTTTCACAAAATCATTTTTGTATGGTGTATTCCTCACAAATTCAATTTTACGTATTGTATATTCTTTACAAAATCGTTTCTATATGGTGTCCGTCAAAATATTTCGGGGGGTGGGGCTTTATCCCCTACTATCTCCCTAGATACGGCCCTGCCTGGGTTCCCTTAAGATTTTTTTATATATTTTATTTCTTTTATACGATAATAATTAAGATTAATCACCAATTTAAAATATTACTTAGTTCGTAAAAATCTATCAAATCACTCAATCAAAAAATTACTACTTCATTAAAATTTTACTAAAACTGCATATAATTTTGTCTTATGTATAAAGATATGAAAAACAAGTTTAATTTCAACAATTCATATTGCAAATTGGCGAAAACCGACAGTTTTTTTCTTTGAGCTTTTTTTTGTAATCCCAATTGACTCGAAAGAACTTAACTTAAGAAATAACTTTCGTTTTCCATTTCAAAATACTAAGTGACAATTCTAACCAGAATATTTTTCTGACCACAATTTCACTACATATTAAATTCAGCAAAAATTTAATCTTGACTGCTGTGTTATGCGCTTACACTACAAAGGAAGATACAAAAACTCTTACGCTTCATTAACTTTTCATATCTTTTAGAAGCAAAAATAAAATTGAAATACAAAAACTGCCACAGCAGCCTCAAAAAAAAAAAATTAATTCCCTTAACAACAGCCGCATCCATCCGAAATGGCAGTGGCAGTCAACCCAGTTTGTGGCTGAGAAAAATAAAACTGAAAAACAACTTTTTTTTTCGCAAAAAGTTCACTTTCACATAAGTTTACTAGTTGCTACGTCACCAGCACTGTAAATTGAACTCAAGGACAGCGAGAATACGACAAATTTATCCCTTGGGTTTTGCATTTAGCTTGATTTCCGGGACCTTCAATTCAACATGATACTGTTGCAAATGGCTGCCGCCATGATGGTTCATTACTCACCTATGTTGCTTTTTGTGTTTTAGTAGCAACTTTAACGCTTTCGACTGCATCGTTATATTGGCCGCCCCCTTCCTCCACCTCTCATTAAATAGATGAAGCTGTAAAGTAAAAAAATGGTAAAAAAATAAATGAGCAAAATTATTTGCGAACAGTGATAAAAAAATGTTCTGAAATGAAAAGTTTCAAATTGCTGCCACAAATGTATTTGGCTGTTAGTTTGTTTTATGAAGTGTAAAATAAACGCAAACCAGGCACATTAAATTGCTGCAACACCAGATTGCCGTGTTTCAGTTATGTTCAGATTCATTAGCCCTAAAAATGTTTTGGCACCTTGCACATGCAAGCACTTACTACATAATGGTTGGAAGAAGTTAATAATTTTTTGAAACTTATTAAAATTTTTAAAATTTTATTACCAACATTGGCGAAAAAATGTAATTTTAACTATCTTAAGAAGACACATTTTAGGATAACACATTTCAAAATAAATTTATCTCTAAAAAAATTATATGTTTCTTGAGCTAAATATTTTTAGTATTCAATTGAAAACTAAAAACATAATGATTTTTCAACCTCACAAGTGAAAACATCTACAAGGTGTCTCAATAAGAGTGCATTTATTTATATAAAAATAAGAACACGTATTTTTTGAGCGATTTGTGATATTTTTAGTGAATTGTTAAGTACACATGATCCGATTAAGTATTAAATTAAATATCCGGCAAATAGCCACCGCGGCTGTGATATGTTATCATGAAATTTTCGGTGACTTTTTCACAAAGATATAGCTATATCTCACCGATGACGCGTTGGATCTTGGCCTTGAACTTGGGAATTGTTTCTGGTTTATTGATATAGATTTCACAAAACCCTAAAGAAAGAAATCACCTGGCGTTAAAGCGCATGGTCTCGGTGGCCAGTTGTCATCAGAATTTCGTGGGATAATTTGGCCTGGAAATTGTTGCTGCAATAAATTGATTGTTTCATGCGCGGTGTAGCAGCTGGCGCCATTCTGCTGAAACCACATGTCATCCAGATGTATGCTGTGCAGTTGGGGCCACAAGAACTCACTTATTGTGTTTTCGTAATGAATGCCGTTCACAGTCACTGCAATTCCAGCCTCATTTTCAAAAAAGTAATGGCTAATCACACCGCTTGACCAAAATCCGCACCAGACAGTTGCTCGTTATGAATGCATTCGTTTCATGATCGCTTGAGGATTTTCTGAGACCATTCAGACGGAAAACCGCTTCATCGGTGAAGATGACTTTTTTCTCAAAATCGGCATTCAAGGTGCAGGTGTTTAGTTTTAGTTTGTATCGGTTTGAGGATTTGGTACAGATACCCATTAAAGATCCAAGAATCTGTAATGTTGATGAAATTGATGCAAGTTTTGGGGATGAAGTCGATCTTAGTAAGTACTTCTATAAATGATTATTTTGCTGATATGATCAATGCTGATAATAGTTAAGAGATTTTGCTAGAGAAAAATTTAGTTTCTGGGTTAGATCAATCAATCATTATAGAGCCCACGAATTCGCTTCCTTTAGCATTTCAAAATTTAACCATAGACCCTAAGTCTTCAGAATATGAAAGAGTTTTATGGAAGCAAGCGCATACTGAAGCATTTAAGAGGATTGGAAACTCCCTTTCATGTTTGGTTTTATTTTTTCCCGGAATCTTTAGAACTATAAATAGTTGAACAAACAAAAATTTATGTTGGACTGAATGAGACATTGACAATCTTTTACGGAGCACTTGACTACAATGGGCACAAAAACAAAGCAACTATCCAAATAGCATCGGTCGACCCAGAATGTTCTTCACTAAGTGCAAAGCTCTATAGAAAAAATTGTTTTTATAACTGTCAGCATTCATAAATTTTTGTGTTTATATAATCTTTAAATAAAATGACTAAAAAATTAATATATTGCACTTTTTTTTAAAAAATTTGTATAACATTGAAAAAGTTATTAAAATTCAAAAAATGTCAAAAGGCATTGAATAAATTAACGTTGAAAAGATTTGAAAAGTTTAACAATTTTCAACAGTTTCAAAAAGTACTGGTAACACCTATCGAAAATTGTATTAATATGTATCAATGTACAGGTAGTCCCCGACTTACGACCGTTCGACTTACGACTATTCGCACTTACAACCAATTTTTTTTTCAAATTTTTTTCATAGAAAATGCTTAAAATAGTTTCGGGGAATCCCTGAAATATGTAAAGGGTGTTTTTTTAGAGGTACAGAGCTTCGAATTGAAATAAAACACAAGAAAATCGTTTTAATGTCCATCAATTTGGCTGTATTGGAAGGATAATTTTATGCCATTAATGTTTAAATATGATTTCGGGCATGTGGCCGCCGCGGCTGGCTCGAATAAAGCCAATTCTACAGGTCCAATTTTGAACCACTTTTTCGAGCATATGGGGCCGTATGTCGGCAATAACGCCACGAATGTTGGCTTCCAAGTCCCCTAACGTTTCTGGTTTGTTGGCGTAGACGAGCGACTTCACATATCCCCAAAGAAAATAATCCAATGTTGTCAAATCAGACGATCTTGGTGGCCAATTGACAGGTCCATTCCGCGAAATTATGCGCTCATCGAATGTTTCCTTCAATAAATCGATTGTGACGTGCGCTGTGTGGCATGTAGCGCCGTCTTGTTGGAACCACAACTCATCCACATTCATGCCATCCAATTCGGGAACAAAATAGTCGGTTATCATGGCTCTATACCGGTCTCCATTAACGGTAACTGACTCTCCAGCATTATTTCGGAAGAAGTATGGCCCAATGACTCCACCAGCCCATAGAGCACACCAAACAGTCAGTTTTTGTGGATGTAATGGCGTCTCAAGGGTCTCATGTGGATTCTCTTCACTCCAAATGCGGCAATTTTGCTTGTTGACGTAGCCATTCAACCAAAAATGAGCCTCATCACTGAACAAAATTTTGCGATGAAAATCAGCATCGAGATCAATCTCATTTTCGGCCCATACACCAAAATCACGACGCATTGCATGATCTCGCGGCTTTAATTCTTGCACAAGCTGGATCTTGTAAGGTCGCAAGCCAAGATCTTTGCGCAAAAATCTTCCATAAAGTTGATGGACAAAACTCCAATTGCTGTGCACGGTGGCGAATCGATTCATTCGGGTCCTCTTCAACATTTTGCTCTACAGCGGCAATTGTTTCTTCGGAGCGCACTGTTCGACGTCTCTGCGGATGCGTATTATCACATAGAGTAAACGTAGTGCGAAAACGATCCATGGTTAACCGAATTAATTGCTCTGATGAACGATTATGTCGACCATAAAATGGACGGAGCTTGCGGTAAACTTCGCGAACTGAACCATTATTTTCGAAATAAATTTGCACGATTTGCAAGCGTTGTTCTTTTGTCAACCTGTTCATGATGAAATGACAAACCAAACTGAACATAAATGACATTAGAGTTGCCATAAAATGATTTGACCATAAAATGCCAGTTTTATCTCTATTCGAAAAACAAACCTCTAAAAAAAACACCCTTTATATGAGAAAAAATTTAAAAAAAAACAGTGGTATGTACAAGGATTCGATTTATTTCAGTACAAATAATACGTTTGTTTAAGTGAATAATTTTATATCATCCCAAAATTGGCTGGAACTAGTAGTACAGTATGTATGTAATATTTTTCTTTAGTTATTTTTTATGAAACTCGACTTACGACTTAATCGACTTACGACCGATGACTAGGAACCTATCTCGGTCGCAAGTCGGGGACTACCTGTATTACGAAGAGTATCAAATAAGTGAATGTTAAAAACTATGGAAAATGCCGACAACAGCATTTCGAAAAGTATTGTACTCAATTCAAAGGTACATCAAATGCTACTGATAAATGTTGAATAGTATCGAAAAATGAAATATTAATCGCAGTGTCGAAAGCATTGAATAAATCATCAATAGTATGGAAATGTTAGGTTATTCGTCAAACGCGTAAAGTGATCTTAGACTCTTATAGATTTTCAAAATACGAATTGATTTTAAAAATTAATATAGCACCATGAGAGGTACCCCTAGGGTGAAACCGATTTCAACCATGTTCTACATATATCTATGGCTCTATGTTTTTAGCATTCTAACCGAGTTTCGTTAAGATATCTGTATGTACCTCCCATACGAAAGCATGTAAAAATTAATGTAAGTCCAAAGAAGGTACCCATAGGGTGTATCCAATTTCATCCATATTCTCTACACATCTATTACTCTATGTTTTTAGCATTCTGACCAAATTTCGTGAAGATAAGTCAACTTTTGTATGTAACTCCCATACAAAATTTCTGGGAGGTACCCCTAAGGACCGATTTGAGCTATTTTTGAAACTTTTCTTGATTAGCTTAAATCAAATAAGCATAACAAATTTAGTTATCATAGGGTACTCCTTTTATGGACTCGGTCTTCTGTGCTACGGTAGACTTTAAATGTGTCTGACAACGTGAGAGAACCATCGAAACTGTCTGATTACTGATGAAACATCTTTTGATAGTTTCTCAAGTAACATATATAAAATTCGGCTATTATACTATAACGCAAGTATAATTATAATTTACTATAACTTAAGGGTGACTGATAGGGGGTTGAAACTCTACTAAAATCTGAAAATGAACGACGTTATTTCGAATATTATTCCAAATAAAATATAGAAATAACAACTGAGCTTTATACTTAAGCGAATTTGATTGACAATTTAATGCACCTTTGTTACTTGTTATCTTTCAAAGCCACCGCAATCCAAACTTCATAGTCTTGTATTGTTTTTACCTGAATTAGTGACATACACAGAGAAACTTTCAGGTTTTATAACATAGCGCAGGTCTAATCGGCGCGGGCTCTTGGACTTTAATTAGATGTGCAAACCCTGATAATCTTTGTTGGTGTCATCACAGGACACTATTTTATAGGCAAGCATGCATTAAGAACAGGACTTACTGACATGGAACAAAAGCGTCCAAAATCTATTTTGAAGTTAATAAAAATGTCGAAATGGTTTGCATAACTTGAAAATGAAGTTATTAACCAGGTATACAATAAGCCCAACTGTGGTCTAAGTTATGATAACAATTGCTATAGCAAATGTGTCGCAATGTGTCGAACAGCATAAAAAATTCGATAAATGAAAAGGTAAATGGAAGCATCGAAATATATAAGAAAAATTGGGAAACATTGAACGGTATTGAAGAATTTGAATATATATTTTACCTAGTAGAAAGGAAATAAAAAATGCTGTGACAAAAATGCGATTGAAATCGAGAACAATAACTGCATTTTTTCTTTGCGAATAATTTATAAAAGATAATATCCTGTAGTTGATGTCACATTTAAGAAAAGCTCAAACTTGTATTCCTTTTATGTTAAAATAGCTATAAAAATTTAATAATATTTACATAAATAGCAAGCAACATTTGAAAACTCTCAACTTCAATATTATGTTTATTTATTCAATATTATTTTTATATATCTCATTCTCATATAGTATTCGCTACTGCAGACTGTCGTGGAAGCTTGCCAAAAGAAAAAGCACTGCAAATTCAATGGATCCCCACAATTCTATGGCTTAGGTGCCAGCGGTGTCGGCGATGCAAGTGGCACTAGCAGCTATCATAGCAGCACAGCCAGTTCCAGTGCAATCAGCGTGGATCCCTGCCCGAAACGAAGAAAAATTGTGGAAATTGCTTATAAATGCCGTCCATGTAAGTTGAACATATATCTTTGCGGTGAAAAGAGAATTTAATGAAGAAAGGAAACGAATGTTTCATAATAAAATTTTAAAAAAAATTGTTCATACAACATTTGCAGTACTCGTACATAGCTTAAGTCCTACTTAATTTTTTTTTCCTTACTGTAAGTACCATTTAATATGGAAACACCCTGTTAATATAAAAAGAAAACATAACGAATAGGTGGGGCTCTATTGCAAAGTGGTTTGAGGAAAGAAATAACAACTTTACTAAAATCAGCACTCGTACCGAAATTTCATCTCAATGGATTTAATATTGCAAGGACTGAGTGTAGAAACGAAAACGAATTTCTGGCTGCTGTTTTTTCAGCTACTCACAATGCAACGGAAGCGGAAACAAATTCTATTACGTACAGTTCTGCTACACTACTACCAAAAAGCGATGGTAACTATCCCAGTACCATATGCAGCTCGACTCCCTTGATAGAAACATTTGTTGTTCAAAATGAAAGTTCAAATATTTATGTGAACGAAAAAATAGAATTGTGAAAAATGGCTTCAGAATTTGGCGCAAATGGAAAAAAAATTAACTAACACTGAGAATGAAAGCTGAAGATATTAGATAAAATCGAAACTTTTATTTTATGTTGTATTTGTGTATGAGCATTTATTTGGGTTTCCATTTCCTTCAAGTGCTGAAAAAAATTGAATCAGTAGCACTCACGTAAAGCATTTTCAAAGCTTAACACACATTCTCGTATATAATTTATAAGTAGAGCCATATCAAGGCGGTCTCATGGAGGACTTGTATGGAAGAACATCTTTTTTTTTTAGAAGTTTCATCATTAACTTTTTTTTCGTATAGTAGTCAAATACTTACATCAGAAACAAGCGAGAAAGTGACAAGTATATAGATAACAAAAAAAGGAACATTGTATGCTGATTGAAATAGATAAGCGCACATTGTACACCTCAAGGTCATGTCCCCAACAGCTCAAGTGTTAAGAGTGGCCGTCAGAAATAAAAATTGCAATGCATGGTATGGTCAGGGGTTCGAGTCCAAGTACAACATTAGCAAAAAAAACTGGTCTAATGAGGCTATGTACATATGTCATTGTACTTGGAATCGAATGAATATGTATATATGAGGTAATAGCCGAAACGTACGTCAAAAATTACCAGGTTAAATTGTTCTATTTGTTATTTTTGTCATGTTTGCTGAATAAAAAATCATTGATCAATTAGTAAAAATTTTCGATCATATTGGTCTTTGCTGACTGACTGTAAGTTCAATGTAATAACGTTTATAACATCAGATTACTATATGTCTCGCTATAGTTAGAAGTACATCCGATCCAAGCAAACTCCATAAGAAATTATGTCAAATTAGTGTTTTTGACACATTTGACCCCATTTACCGCGGAAACTAAACGTGATACAAAAACCTAAAAACGAGATGGGGGGGTTCACATCAAAAATTCCAAACATAGTTGTTGCTACGGTCTTGGCCGTCTCCAAAATGTTGCGCCATTCACCTTTGCTCTAAGTGCACTGGCGCCATTTAGAAATATCAAGTGAGTTCAGGCTCTCGTCATCATGATTCTTTCAACGTCCTTTTATGCGAGTTCCACCAGATCTTCAATCAAAATCTCCCATCATCATCATCCATGCTTCAGCGCCATACAATAGAACGGGGGAATGAGTGAATTGCAAAGAGTTGTTCTTCGAAAAAGAGAGAGAGCTCCACTTTTCAATTCCCTACTAAGCCGAATGTAACACCTGTTGAGAAGAGTTATTCTTCGGTGGATCTTTAGGCAGACATTGTTATTGGTGTTAATGCAGGATCCAAGATAAACAAAATCTTTGACCACATCAAAATTGTGGTAGTCAACCGTAACTTGTTGTCTAAGACACCGCAAATCTTTGTTTGCTGACACAAAAAACTTTGTCATGCCCTTTGTTCACCACAAGACTCACTCGAAGCCATTCTTTTTCAAGTGTGGTGGCGGTGTGTGGCTTATTGGTGCCAATTTTTGCCATTCATGAATCTGTTGAACTTTTCAGCAGACTCACACAGATTCACCGCTAACAGAGTATTTTGTAAAACGAGCTACCATTCCGTCTCATGGCGAAGTCTGTGAATGTGAGTGTGTATCGGACCCTGAAGAGGACTGTTTTCGACCCATTTTCGGAAAAGTATTAGTTTTTTCAAGAAAAAATCTCTCAAAAAATAGTTTATAACTAAGGGAGGCTCGAGAACCTGTAAAGAATCGTTTTTGACCCGAAAATGTGTCAAAAGCAGGAACCATGGTTCGAGGATCTATTTTCGGGTCAAAAATGGTTCTCTCCAGGGTCCCGAGCCTCCCTTAGTAATGTTCAAAACTATTTTTGGAGCTATTTTTTGTTTGGAAAAACTAATTTTTTTCTGAAAATTGGTCCAAAACTGTCCTTTCTAAGGTCCGGAGCCACCCTAAATGATGCTCAAAATTTTGATCAACACAAATGGCTTAAGCCATTCACGTCTTCATGGATGCTGAATGCATGTGAGTGTGAGCTTCATATGCATTCATGTTCATGAGACCAGAGCTATTTACACGCTCGCCATTCATGAGCAGCATCCCATTTACGTATTCACAATTAAGTGAGCGCTACTCAGATTCACGCTTATTATTGCAAGCAATGTGCACACTCACGTCTCATATTTTTGCAAGTGGCTCAAAATCATCACTGAGCCACTCAATGTCGATCTCTGGTGCCAACAACGTATATATCATCATTGGACGCGAAGAAGAGTTCGTTCTTTTAATACAAACAGCACAAGTGAAAAGAAAAAAAACAATAATAACAACACAAAATACAAGAAGAAGCATAAACAATGAAATGCAAAATGATAGTTTTTGTGTGGGGTTTTGCAAAAACTTAATCTTAAAAAAAGGATGTTTAACTTTAAAAAAAATAAAAATAAGCATACAATAACCTTCCTTTGCATAAGGATGTTGTTTAAAAAAAGAAATTATTAACATCGGCTCAGTATATTTTGCGCCAAAGCGTTACAAATCATTTCCATATAAACAGTTTTGTATAAATACGAGTAGTATAGGTAAATTTAAGCTACTATTGCCATGAGATTTTTTAGATACTACGCTAGAAGCTTTCTATAAAGTAAAAAGCTTATAAGTCGTTCTTTACTTAATGATCATCAGCATTTTTTTTTTCAATTTGAATAGACATTTGTCCAATAGTACTACCTTAAACACTATAGATATGTGAGTATTAGTTAATCAAAATTAACCATCCCCTACTTATTAACATACTTGTTATATCTGAAAAATTGTTTCATTAGAGTTGTGTTTAAGTGCTGAAATTCAACGTATTTATTCGCTAAAAAAATTATTATGCAGTGGATTTTGTAATATACCAATGTAGTTATACGTAACTGAAAATGGGTTTTGAAGATGAGAGTAGTACCTTCACACGCAGTAATGAGTTTTGATAAGACAATTAATTCAGGGTGTAATATACTCCCGAATATACCAAAACACCTGATTTTCGCATTCTTAAGACTAGGATCTCTCAAAATCTGTCGTAATGGAGCAATTCTGAGTTTGGAATCAGATTCAGCGTTAACGTACTGTCGGAAATGATGGGATTTTAACTTTGACTAATACTAAATCTGGACTTTATTCTCAACATTTTCTACAAAACCAAAAGACAATTCTGATTTTCACTTAACTCCTGCATTTGGTTGCCGCGATTAAGAATTTGAAAATTATCTTCTATTGACTCACAAAGTTTTTGCTGTTAACCAGTGCAATCATTACGTCTTGCTGAACTTGAACTCAGTACAGTTACATATAACTTGCCAATCTTGCTATGTCCAAAATAATCATTCCAGCTAACAGCTTGACCTAAAACATTCCATATTTAAACATGCTGTGCACAAACAAAATTACAGAAAGACTTCTCCACAAAATTGTGTCCTTAATATGCATATAATAATAAGAGTTAATATAAACGCTTGTGTAACCCAAGGAGGTATGTATATTTGTTATTGTTTTTCTTTATTTTTTCATAACGCAAGTATGTCCCCAGCTTTAATCGTTTATTGTACAACTTTTTACCACAAAGCAAAATGTGTAAAGTTCACAAAAAATTACTTCAACTTTGTATAAATTAATGAAAAAACTTTATTAAAATACAATTTTATAAACTTTGTTGGTAAAGTTATTTATTAATTATGTTACCGCAAACGTATGAGGAGTAAAGCTAAAAACCAAATGCAACCGAGTGTAATGTTCAGAAATATCATCGTATTACGGTCAGTCAGCTGTGTTTGAAACAAATTTTTTCTCTGATGTGGAATTTTTTAATTTCAAGGGAAAAAAAACTTGCATATAGGGTTGCCAACTGGGTTGTTTTAACGCACAGACTTTGAAAATTTCATAAACTTTCAAACATTAGAAATAGACATATCTTATTCTGCTGGCGCAGTATGGGTTTCTGTACTTAAGTAGGTGGTCACCGCCTGAGTCAACGTAGATCTGGCTGTCTGTGTTTCAATCTGTTTGTTTTCTTTATGTCCGTCTATCTGTGTGTCAATCTGTCTGTCGGTATATAAATAATTTCAAAACAATCTCTGGGGTTACGCTGCGCAAAAGCTGGTTACCCTATTTGCGTATAAAATATCACTGATAGGGGTGGCTTATGTAACAAAATCGTTTTTAATGGATTGACAGATTAAATAAAACAGCTTGAAATTACTTTTTAAATTATGATTCTTTAATTCACATTCACCGAATGACGCTTTGTTTTAGTCGTCAGTGGCGGAAATAGTGTATACAGCATTTTTCTACGTCCTTATATCACGATTTAATTAAATTTTAATGAAAGACCATCTAGTTAGTACTTAAAGCTTTTGTACTTTTTATATAATGTGTCAGCTCTGAGTAAAATGCATTTAAACTTAAAACAATATTTATATCAAAGAATCTTAATCAAACTAATGTAACTGTGGTCTTTTGGCTCCGTAATATTATATATATGTGGACCATATATTACTTCATGCGCACCAAAAGCATTCCTCTTTGAACTCTGATTTTCGTAACACAGCTGAAAAGTTTGCAGATGGTGTGCCGAGGTTTGTCTTTCCGTGGTAAGATGTCAAACAAACTAAGCAAAAATATTATTATAATTTGAAATACCCCACGCGTGATCTGTCTTAAGATCTGATTGAATCACCCTATATAAGCTGAAACTTGCAAAAATGGAACGATTTGGCTCAGGAATGAAAAATCCCTATCTATTTAAATGTGAAAAACTTGGGCGAAGAGCGATCTCCAAGAACCAAAAGATGAAGCTAGCTAATTCACTATTAATTGCAATAATACCAAACATCGACAATATTAAAATAGTTCATTAATCACAGATGAGGATAATCTGGAATTGATCTAGTAATTAGAAACGGGCGCCAGGCATTTAATAAAAGTGATGTTTTGGATTTGATACGTGCGTTTGGCTTATGAGAAGAGTAAGGAATAAGTTAAAAATGCAAAACTTTTAAAATCTAGATCCAATGTTATTAAGCAACAGAAATCAGCTGGATTTCCGTAAAATTAAGCATTATATAATTTTGTGATTTGAGTCATCGTCCTGTGTACTTGCACACTCTGCACATGTGGCTACTCTGGACCTGCCAGACACGCACTCATAAAAAAACATTTTTAACAAAATAAATATCATCTTTAACGAAACCAGTGCCAACATTTGCCAACACATACACATATAAACGTGTATTTGTACATGTAGTGATAAGTAAGGGGTTATTCAATAATGGCTGGTAGATTAAAATTTAAAATTGAGTAAGACAAGTTGATATATGGGTCATTCCATCTATAATGGGCCTATCACTACCCTCATGTTTTTTAAATTGGCTGAAAGTTTTTTCAGTGATTGGTCTATCATGTAGAAGATATAAAAAAATTCGATAAAATTTTTTTGACCAATATTATTGCTTAAAAAAAAAGTTTTAAATTGTGTTTAAAAAATCTCGTAAGTAAAACAAAAAAATTCATTGATAAATATAAAAAACCAACACAATCCAAATTAGCTTTTATATTCTTTTTAGGTAGTTGTGTACTAGTAGATGACAAAAAAATTGCAATTATGAATAAATGAAGGGCTGAACGGTTTCTATGTGGTAAAAGATATAAAAATTGACTTTCCAAGAAAACATCAATTTCCCAAATACTCCATCATTGATTTCAGCTTTCTTAGGCTCAAAACTTGCAAAACATATAGGAGCACCATCTCTGAAAATTTTATCCATGTTTTTCCACCCTATTCGTTTTTATAAGCATTTAAAGCTAAGATATATAATTTGCCATGTAAATTGAAACATTGAGAATGAGACCGAGAGAATAAAATTTGAACTGCTTTCAGCCTGTTTAGGTTCAAAATTTTCACAACATACAGGAGTACCATTTCTGTAAATTTTATTAATTTTTTTTTACCCTTTTTTTAACACAATTTAAAACTTTTTTTTAAGCAGTAACATTGATCAAAAAAATGTTATCGAATTTTTTTATATCTTCTACATAATAGACCAATCACTGAAAAAAGTTTCAGCCTATTTAAAAAACATGAGAATAATGATAGGCCCATTATAGATGGAATGACCCATATGTGAAATTTCTATTTTATTTGAAAGACTACTTGATGTCATTATGTGTTCAAATGGCCACCGCAGCTTTGCTGGGTGGCGCGTATTAGAGTGGTTCAATTTTCGATAACTCTGGCACATAGATCATTTTCAATTGAGCGATGGCACGGGCTATGTTGACTTTAAGGGCATCGGTCGTTTGCGGTCTATTAACATAGGCCAGCGACTTAAGGAAAGTTAGGTTAAAAGGGTCTCATTCATATAGCAAGTTTCACTCGGAGGCAGTTTGCACATTGTGATACCCCACATAAATATGTATATTTATATTCTCCTCCTTCCTCTTTAAATGATCTCAAAGAGTAAGCGTGAAACACCCAGAAGCCTTTGTGAAGTTGAAAATGCTGGTGAGCAGAGTAGATATATAACTGTATCATTCACTTCTTCGTCTTTACAACTTCCGCAGAAATTTCCCGGAATTGGGGCCATAGGGCCCAGAGCACAATGCTCCGTCAATACTTCTACAACAGTTACTAAATTTTTCTCTGCTGAGAAGAGTTTGTGAGAGTGTAGTTCCGCTTACTGTATCCTAAGCTTTGCCACTTATTGATCCGGTTGCTCTGATCCTATTTGAGCACATGCATCAGCTTTCTCATATCCGGAAACACCCTTTTGACCGGGCATCCAGCAGAGTTACATAGTATGCTGTCGTAGAGAATGTAGTGACTCCATGCAGTGTTGTACACACCTAAACTTGACGATTTTGTCGTTCAGTGCTTTGATCCACACATATGGCTATGATGGAGGGAGTAAGCTCCCTGTTCCCTATTACCTGTGCGGCTTGGTCTTTGGCATAAATTTCAGCTTTAAAAACGCTACAATAATTGGGCAGTCTGAAAGACATCTCCATGTCCATATTATTCGAGCAAACACTTGCTCCTGCGGCAAATTCTATTATGGTTCCATCCATGATAAGAGTTAGCTTCCTTTTTTCCAGAATTGCGCCAGAGTTACACTCTTCTCAGCTCTATATAAAAGTTTTATCAATTTGCATTATGTTGTGCATAGTGACTGAAAATTAAAAGAAACAAAGATAACAACATGGCCGTCATGAACTGAAAAACTCTATATCATTCATAATTGAAAAACTCTATATCATTTTTTGACTTGCCAGTTTGTAATATTTATAAAACTTATGACTTTGATTTCCAAATTGTAATTCCGTAAAAGCGTCTCAAAATGAGGTAGATATACACATATAACGAAATCAATGTAAATCCAATGCCAGAACTTACCTTTCAGTCGAATTTCGGTAGCAATTGTATTTGCCAATTAAATTTGTCCAAAGAACAGCGCACAGAAATATAAAAGAGAATCACCTTATTATCTACCGGACGTTATTCCTCCCAGTCGCACTAGTCACGTCTTCCTATTAAGCACCATGTATGTAGGTAATCCCCCAAATGCTTGATTTTTTTTTTTCTTGATAATGAAATTTAACGAAATCACGTTGGCCAAATTTGTGTCATTATTGTTCCTTTGTTACCATCATTATCGAAGCTTATCTTACTTTGATATCTTTTTGTTTTTTGTATCAAATTAGCTCGAGAACAAAAAAAAAAAAATAAGAAAAAATGGTAGAGAAACACGATAATAGAAATTAAATGGAATGAAATTAACGAGCTAACAGTTTTTTTTTTTTTTTTTTGTTTAGTTTCTTATTTTCGTTTATTTTACTTGATGTCCGGTTTTGTTGTTCTCGTATTCTGAGACCTAACACTATCAACCTTGTTATTCGTGCAAGTGCCACATAAACAAGCCACCTTAACAAAAATTACTTTGCCAAATAAGTTTAGACTTTTACTCGTAACTCAATTGTTTTTGTTTCACAACAAAAGCCTAGCAGTTACTGATGCAAAAATGGCAAAAAAGGAACAATACAAAAATCAAGACAAAAAAAAAAATAAACCCATAAAAGGACGATACAGAAAGTTTACGTAAATATTTCGCACACGAGCAATCCCCAATCCCCAGCTTGTCAAACGATATATACTTAGGGCGTCCCTTGAGAGTTACTTTGTTTTCTTTACGAATGAACTTTAATATTTTACTTGCATTAATCAGTAATCAAAACTCAGCAAAATAAACTTCACATTGGGATTGATTCTCTTTCACTGCGACGATTTGCATTAACAGCAAGAATTATCCAACGTTCCGAAATCGTGTAAGTCCAGTTTTCTGAAAAAGAATTGGTCGAAAATAAAAATGAAACCATTGGCAGATGCAAACTGGTGAAAAAATATGCCTTAAGCGCCAAAATATAACGTTTAAGGTATTTAAGTTGTATTAGTGGTACCAGCCTCGGTTTTCAAACCACGTCCACGTTTTTTGTGTTTCTGAAAATCCGAACAATATACATCCAGGGAGTTGTTTTTTTTTTGTAGTCCCATAGGCCTATATTATAAAATTGGACTTAAAGAATATTCTCTCAAAATTTCACAGTTTGTTCGCTCTTGCCATTAACATGGAATGCAGAAAAATGAATCCAGTTTTTTTCTACGTTTTAGTAAAAACGTCTAGGAGGAGAGACCACTTGATTAAAGGAATCTAATCAACCAGAATTGCCTTCCTAAAACCCGGTACCAATACCCGAAAATTCCCGATTTTTGATCAATTTTGTTATTTTAATTATGTAAAAGTCTATAAGATTACAACTTGAAATGCATGTCAAATGGAAGCACTCCAAGAGCCTAAATAGAATATATAAGTTTGGCTTGTCAAATCCTGTCCCAAACATGGTATGCCACCCATTTATGTAAAATGGTCCCAAAAAAACAGTTGGAAACCCATGTTTGGTAGAGGATTTGACAAGGCAACCCCTTTATATGCTATTTAGGCTCTTCAAACTCCATGATTTTGCAAACATATTAAGCTGTAATCTCTGTTAACAAAAATTGTCCCCTTGTTTGGGACAGGAATCAACAATTAAAAGGTTTAGGGTATAAGGTACTATATGTGCTATTTAGGCTCTTTGAGTTCTATCGTGTGGCATACATTTCAAACTAAAATCTTATGCATTTTTAATTTACCGAAACACGGGCATTTTCCGGCATAGGGACAGGCTGTGGCAAGGCTAACTGGTTGGTTCCACCAAAATGTCTTTATATCTTTCCCGTACATCCCACTCTGTAATCTAGTCAATTTTTCCATATGAAAAATGCGAAATTTTGTTGTTGAATAGATGGAATTTGAAACAATTTTTTGTGCTAAATACGATCCGGCCTAACAATTGGGAAGTGACGCCAGAATTTAAAAATATCTGAGGTTAAATACTTAAAAAATTACGTTTTTGTCTACTTTCGAGGTTATGTAAAATGTTTTCAGCTTATTTTTGATAAGAGCATAATTTAGTAACAACTTCTTCTTTAAAATGAGATGGCTATAGCCATTTTAAGGTGATATGAATTTCAAACCATGATAATCCAACAATCTTAGTGAAAAGAAGAAATGCATTCAAATGGTTCCTCGCAAAGTTATAGCCATTTAAAAGTGACATGAATTTGAAAACATTTTTTCATTTTCGGAAGATGAGTCCGGCTCTTACTGAACTGAATGGATAGTTTCATGTTGGCTTTAAGAACATCCACTATTACACTCGATGCTTACATTGCTTCTTTAAAATATTAGTCCTCCAGATATTCTTGTCCCTGACTTAAACTGTTTAAATTTCAAAAACTTTTCACAGATCTTAAACTTTTCTCAACGAAATTTCATATTCATGGAACACCCTACTCTGCGGGTAGCATAAAATTATTTCGGATGTACTTTAACAATATGTAAAGCAAAAAAGAAACCGAAAATGTAAAAGCCTTAAAAAGGGACTTTATCATAAAATACCTGTATATTCATGTAGTAGGAGTATAAGCTCCTTTTTTTGTTTTCTGTTTCGGTTGTTGTTATTTGAATAACGTGTACCGTACACAATGGGACTAGCAAAAATTATTGGCCATGGTAAGTGTTTTACTTTGGGGAAAATATGTCATCGCTCGCTTGGCCCCTGACATTTATGCTAATGAAAAGAAATAACTTATGACGAAGTACGGCCGGTTGTTAACAAAGTGTGACGTGTTTACCGAGATTGTGTTTGGTAGTAGCCACTCCCCAGGGGCATAAAAACAATTTGGATAAAAAAAATTCACAAAATTCTGATATAAAATGAATGAGAAATTGTTGATTCAACATAATTGAATAATTTTTTCCTCTTTAACTTATCGCGTAAATTTCGCTTACGTGGCATTTTCATTACTAATTACATTTTCTATGTAGCACGATATGGGTAAATAAAAAATTTAGGCAAATTAATTTTATACCTTGTGTTATTTTTTGCTCACAGCTTTTTTTAAATAAGTGATTTAATAAGGACAAATATTTACTTTCTTATATTGTGGGTATGCATTTATAATTATGGTGCTTAAGTAAGGTGTTTTTTTTTTCATTACTTCTTCGCATCATTATTTTTAAGTACATGTATATAGAGGAAAATTTTTGAATTCGAATGCTTAGATGTCGACGAAAGCTTTTGTAACTTTTTCATATCAAAATATATTGGATCATCATCATTTTGACCTTAAATGACAAAATAAGAGCCAAACTTTGATATATAAGGCATTATTATTAAAATAGTTGAAGTATATAGTTGTAAAATTTGGTTCATGAATCCAATTGTTATAGGATGGTGAGTGCGCGGGCAGAGTGGCGGAGTTATCAAATTAAACAATAAATCCGAAAATGATGTGAAAACTGAAGTGAACGAACTTCTAATTCAAACAATGAAAATTCAACAAAACGTAAAAATCAATTAATAGTACATATGTGACCTGGTCTCTGAAAAGTGGGGCTTAGGTGTGAAAGCCAGTTTTCGCGGAAACAGCTGTTAAAGGTAAACAACTAGTTTCGTCTATTCGAATAGGCAAAAAAATGGGAAATAATTTTTTGATACCTTAGCCAACTTTAGGTTACATATACACATGTTCCTGTGAATGCATTTTAAAATTATAAGGGTATTTTTTGATTGAGAGATTTCTCTGCTGAATGTTATGCCAAAAATCGGAAACCAATATTTTTAAACTTAATAGAAAAATCCTAAAAATAAGTAATTTTTGTGCGCATTTCCACTTAAAAATATCTTTTAAAATCTTAACAAATTCACTTTTCAGCATTTTTTACTTTACGAACCCAAAAGTACTCCACGGTGGGCTTTAGCCAAGTTTTAATGAAAAGTTGAGTTACTACAGAAATTTGAATGGGGAATTATTTGGCATGGTATTTAAAGTCGATGTATACATCAATGGGAAAAAAGATTTTTTATTTAAATCCATATTTCTTGTTTTTTAATAATATTACATATGACGTATAACAAATGTACGTATGATATTTAAAAAAAAATCAGACTTTGCTCAAACTTTGACACATCAATGAACCTTAAAAGATCACGCCACAGCAGAAACTTCAGATTCCTAGGTACTGTTAGGTTAAAGCTTGGAAAAAACGCTATTCTTACGAAAAAAACCGAATTCAATGTCTAATATCTCTGAACGTGGTCAACCATTTTTTGAAGGGTAAAAAAAGTTAATAATATAAAGTTTAATTAAAGTATCATGAGTAAGAGAACCATTTTCAAAGTTGTGATATTTTACTGAGCCCTGTTTCACTTAATCTGGTCGCATATAAAGTTCTTAAGGTCTAGAAGCTTAAAATTATTTTTGGTATATAGCAGATGACAAAGTGTATAACTGATATCCATAACTTTCAACTTAGATTTGTGGGATTTTAGAACTAAAATTTTCAATTCGGCTATTTTCAAGTCAAAATATGACTCTTTCTCAGGATTCCGACCACCTAGATAGTTGAAATTTAGACTATGCTATCCATTAAAGTAATTTGACAGGTAAAAATTTGAACAAAATCGGAAATTTCTTAAATTCCATACGTATGAAAAACAAAAAATTTGAAATTATACAAAAAAAGAGCTCTAAGGATTTCTTTTGTTTTTCATAAATCGACTCCAAATCACATCGGAAATAAACCCCCAGTAAAATTTTTGTAGTAGCTCACAGTTTTATTAAAAGTTGGTTAACCCTTCTGTGTACGGAACTTGGCGACCTTAGCTACTTAAAAATGCACCACTTTTTTATAACGTTATTTCATTCTAGTCATATTACATTTTAATGTTTTCGGGGTCGCTGATTACGAATATGTTATCAGAATTTCAAAATTCAATATGGCGAAGTAAGAGTTTTCAAACTCATTTGAGCCTTTTTTTGAAAAGTCATATATTGAATTTTGAAATTCTGATAACATAATCGTAATCAGCGACCCAAAAAACCCCCGAGTAAGAGTTTTCAAACTGATTTGAGCATTTTTTAATTACTTTTTAAAAAGTTTTTCAATGCAAACAATACCATGAAATTTTTAAGAATTTTCCTCTTTTTCCAACTAAAATTTTGAAACTTTTGTAGTGAAAAGCTGTATTCTTAAGCTTTAATTTGCGCGGTGTAGGATGTCACCGTGCCCACCGTGACTCATGATATCATATTAACAACGATATAATCCTGCAAGTGGAGTTTGTTCTGATAAATTTTGCCGAACAAAGTTAAAGTCTATATTTAGAAAAATATAATAAACAAAGCGAATTTTTTCTCATCAAATTTCGTCTGCGTTCCTGCATAGATAATGAATTTGTTGTATAAATAGAATGGGTAAAAGTTCAAAAGTAGCTCGATTATAGTCTAATGACGTTGAAAAGACATAAAAAATCACCTAAAGTATCAAAGATTATAAAAAAAATGTCAGCATATGTCTAGAACTTTTGAATTTTCTCGAAAAGTTGATAACAAGCGAAAGGTATAGAAGAGAATCAAAGAACTTCGTAGCTTTCAAAAACCATCGAGAAATCCATATTCATATGCAACGAATATTATTTAGGATTCTCGAATGAGTAAATATGAGTCAGATTACATACAACATCAAATAAAATCGCGAATGTTATCCTCGTACAAAATTGCATTAAAAATCTTAAGTTAAGTTCAGAGATATTGGCTGTAAAATAATTTGATTTCCACAGCGCCCCTATGCTAAATTTCTTGAAACTTTAATGTCTTAATACCATAGAATTAATTTTCAAAGGAATATTGAAAAAATTCGACTTCACGCATCGAAATTGGTTCACTTGTACTTATATATATCCGTCATAAAAAATTGTCCACTAAATGCCCGTTAAATGCATAGTTTTGCTTCCATAAAATAATAAATTATGCAGTAAAAAGCGTTTCCTCTGTCTCGTAGAAAACTTGTCAATTCTTTGCCAAACCTGTTCGTCCTTTGTAGCCTAATATTTTGATTGCCTTAATTCTCCTAAGACACTTTATAAAGTGACTTGTTCCCTTTCAGCTACAATATAATCAGCCTATTGGAAGCGCTGTGATGAAATATAGCTATCCGATTTAATCAAAGAGTTTCATAAACCAAATAGAGCAACTCTTTGTTTTAATGTTTGCTAACGCTCTCAAAACGCCTATACAAAACGAAAAATCCAGCAAGTTTGAAAGTATTCACTACAGAGTTATAGCCACTGAGGATGGGTCTGTACCGTAACTCGAAACCAAGGCTTGACTGCTGTCTTGTGATTGGTAATTTATTTAATTTCTTTCTCAAATTATTTTGAACGTTGTACTTAATCACATGGTTATGTATCATTAAGGCATAAGTACATCCTTATGTCCACTTCTGTGTAATTAAGGAATACTAGCGTCCTTACTTCATTAGCTAGCAATTTGATTTTGCCAAGATTTGATGTCATAACGCCTGTGAAGATCTAAGTAGTTCAGCAAAATCATCATACAGGTACCAGAATTAAGTTAATAAAAATAAAACAAGCACTACCTTACAGTTTGCAATCGATGAGGTTGCTAACTTAACCCACTCTACCTAAGCATTTGCCCAATTAAATCCCAACTAAGTTTATGGTAAATCTCCTTATATTCAAAAGCACTGCGGTGACGACTGAAAACTTCAATCGTTAAGCAAAAACTGAGCTAAATTTATTGTTTACACAGCAAAAAAAAAAACTAGTAAAGGTGTTAGCTTCGGCCAGGCCAAAACTCACATACCCTACACTGCATTGAAAGTACTTTTTAAATAAATGTTAAAAAAATGTTGAAGAGGTTGAATAAGTCGAAAATAATGTAAAAATGTTGAAAAGTGTTGGAAAAAACTGAAAATGTTGAAAAAATATGAAAACCGTTAAAGAAAGTTGAGAGAAATTGAATAACTCGGAAAATATGAAAAATCCTCAAAAATTGATGAAATATGATATTGAAGGAGAAAGAAAAGATTGAAAATGTCAAAAGAATACGGGAAATGTTGAAAAAAATAGAATAGAAATGAAAAACACGAACTTTGCCACGCCCACTTCTCCAATTCCGCCCACTTTTGGTTAAATAAACAAACCAAATTTTAGCACAATAGCTTGTATAGTTTGCGATATGTGCCGTAATTATTCCTAAAATTTATGGCGGTGCCACACCCACTGATGCAACCCAGTCCGATTTTGATCCAGAAATAGCTTTTTATAAACAAACCTCTTACACAAAATTTCAGTATGATTGCTCATATATTTCGATAGATATGCCACTTAAGGTATTTTAATTGTATGGGAGGTGCCACGCCCACTGTTGCTATTTCGCCAGCTTTTGATTCATATGTACCTAATACCCATTAAACAACTTACATCAAATTTCAGATCAATTGCTCCAATAGTTCACTTAATATAGCATTTACAGCTTCATTTTAATGAGGAAGGTACCACGCCCACTGATGCAATCTTTTCAAGTTTCATTTAATTCCGAAGCTTATAGTAACCGACACCTCTACACAAAATTTTATGAAGATTCTAGAACATTGACGAAACTGGTATTGATGACAACTTTCAGTGGTATCATCCCATACGAAATCTAAATTTTCAATTGCTAAAAAGTGCCACGCCCACTTTTACAATTCCGGCCACTTAATGCGCAATTCAAGATTTATACGATTTGTAATCGTGAACCAAATTTCATCACAATATCTTGCACGGTTTACGAGCAATGGCGTTATAAAAGTTAAAGTTTAGGGCTGTGCCACGCCCCTTTAAGAGCCTTTGCAAACTTAAGACCTAGCCTAACCTTAATGTTGTTCTCATATTCACCAAATCACCAAGTTTTATCAAAATCGCAGCAACTTTTTTTCAAAATGGACTAGGGTATATTTACATAGAGTGTGGGCGAAAGGCGTGGCTGTGAACCGATTTCACCCTAGCTAGCAGCTTGCAAGAAGATGTGAGCTGTGTGCCAAATTTCATTGAATTAGCTTGCTTAGTTTTCCCTTAAACTTGATTTCAACAGACAGACAGACAGACAGACGGACAGACAGACAGACAGACGGACACAGCTATATCGACTCAGGTGGTGACGCTGATCAAGAATATATATACTTTTCTATACCTGCCACGCCTCCTTCTATGCGCTACAAACAGAATGACAAAGTGAATATACCCTCTGTGTAGGGTATAAAAACAAATAAAAATTTTGTTTTCATAGCGCTGCATTTAGCGCTAACAAATTTTTCTATGCAATTTCTTCTTTTATTTTGGTGCTGAGTTTTGCTGGTGTTTCTGTTTCGTTGGTTTTAAATTACAAATTCCTTCTTTAACTGCAAGCAAGACACACAAAAACGCAATTCTTCTGGTTCTGGAAGAAAATTTTACACAGTTGCAAACTTTAAGCAAACACTTTTATGGCACTTTTTCTTATTTATGAGTTGAGTTTTTGTTCAGCGAGCGCAGAAGATTCATTTTGCATGAGCAGCATGACGAAAAAAGAAGAAGTCCTCCTCCACCATACGAAACGCTGGTTGTCAGCGATAACTGAGGGACTTAATTCTTAACATTGTGGCGACTGTAGAGACAAAAAAAAAATGTTACTTCAGACGCAAATGTTAAGCTAAGACGTGGCTAAAATTAACGATGTGCGTCAACAAGAAAAAAAAAAAATCAGAAACATCAGTGGGAGTGGTGCACAATGACAGCGAAATGCAAACAAATTTCAACACTTCCGAAATTTCTGTTTCAGTGTTACAATGCAAATGACAAGAATAACAATGAAAAAAGTACACAATGGCATTGGTAGAGTTTTTGTTGGAATAATCGCCATATTTGCAAAACATAATTTCTGCTTCTAAATTCGAATTGCTGGTAAGAAATGGATTTATATTTTCCAAATAGCCATTAACAGTTTGCAGAAAACTTTGCAGATGATCTGGTATATAGCTATAATGTGTCTGAGTGCTTTAATAGAGATTTGGGTGCTAACCCTTAGCACATCTTAAAATATGAAATTGTGTTAGTGCGTATCATTTTCACCAAATCAATGAACTTAGAGTAACTATCGGAAGGGACTTTTTTTCCTCATGATAAGTACAGTAATCCTCTTTTGATACCGAAGGTGGATTCGCTTCTTCGTATATTTTATGCGAAACGATTTCGTTTTCGTATGAAACTCCTCACAAAAACGCAAATCGCTTTTTTACATTTTCGGATCCGTCTCGAACTCGGAACGGACTTTTTATACGAAATCGTTTCGGTTTAGTTCTTAAAAATAATACGGATTCAAGATTTTTTAAATAATAGGGGTTCGCGTCGGTCGGATTTATTTTTTGAATAATGCAATATTGCTGTGTTCAAAGACGACCCTCATTTATTTCTTCAAACAAATCATTGTAAAATATTGAAACATCACAATAAATTTTACTGCTATAATGACCAAGTGTACAAATTTAACAAAATTAGAAAAGTTCTGGAAATTAACTTGTGTACGGCTATTCTATAGTCACACTTAGCTTGTTCACTCATCAGAATTATTTCGAAACTCTGACAAGTAGTTTTATTCGGTTTCAAGGTCTGAGAAGTGCTTCCTAAACGTTAAAGTAGGTACGCAGCGTTAGCTGCCATGTTGGAAAATAGATTTTTTAATTTTTTTAAGATTACGCAGCAAAAATACTTGACCTCTTTTTTGTTGAAAAAAAAATTTCCATTTTTACTGCATAACTTTTTTTTGTAAAATTAATTCTCTTAGAATTACAGTGCTTTTCCGAAAAGGATTGATTTATAAGGAAAAAGAAACCCAAGTTATAATCTTTGTCAAATGCCAAGTTATGAGTAATTGTGGGTATGTCTAATTCAAGATAGATGCTTAACACCTAAGTAATATGCTTCATGAAACTTTTTTTGAACTAACATTTTCTTATCGTATCCATTAGTATATCGTTGCAATCTTAGTGTCGATACGATATCGATTGTTGAACTTAGTAGCAACGCTATACCATAATGCGATTCCACAGATGGCCATACCAAAAAAAAATTATCGCTTCCACTTCAGAGTCTGATGTCAGTCGATGTTGTGAAGCAGCTTAAGTTGACACCTCCAAACATTTTGGTGCATTTTATGTTTATTGAATAGAATTGCATTTTGTTGTGATTCGTAGTTGAAATATCATAATAAATTAGATGGTAATCCTAAGCAAATGCCGCCAGAGATGTACTGTAGCTTTGTTTTTTTGAAACATTTTTCAATTTTCTGAGTTATTAAATAGCCAAACGGTGATGTTTTAATATTTTTCCAAAATCCTAAAACGGATGTTAGGCTTACAAAAAAATAAGACAATTTTTTCAATTTTGAAAAAACTAGTCTGATTTCTGCGTTTGACCAAAAATTGCTTTTGATGTTCCATGAGGAAACTAATTCAATTAATGCGTGCGAGCGAGTTCTAATATGTAAAAAAAAAATACAACATAAACCTCAAAACAACAAAAGCTGCAAACACTACAGTTAAATATTACAACCGCTAGAGACACTTAAGCCACTGCAAAAGCTATAAATTCCACAAATAATATATATAATAACTACTACAAATGCAATAAAGAAAATGCGTAGAAAAAATATTAAAAATCCAATTCAACTAAAGCTGCAAATACTGGAAAAAGTTATATATTTTTTAGCTATAATTTGAAACCGAAATAAGATATAAGTAGCTATTTTATTAAAATTATTAACTAAAAATCATTTTCTACAAATATTTGTCGGTAATGGAATCTTATAGATTTTCGGAAAGTTCTTCCACAACATTTTTTATTGTTGCCGTGGAGTCTTTCGAGTGGCTGGGGACTATTTAATAATGAAGTCTACAAAGTTTTTGAAATTTAGCTTATTGAAGGGAATATGTGAAAATAACATTTTTCTGTTCATGAAGATCATATATTTCTTAGTCGGGTTCAGTTCCGGGATACTCGGAAGATTTCCGTCCTTTGATGTGCAATGACTTCTGTCTACAAAATTTCTGATTTTTGAAAATTTGGTCGTAGTTACTGAAGAAAATACGATTATCGTCTAAATCAAAAGCCGAAAGAGGAAACAGATTGAACACACCTTGCTTGAAGCATCATGAGAAAATTTACTGTCAAGCATTGGATAAGGAGTTCACGACCTTCCAAAATAAAAAAATTTTTTTCCTTAAAAACATGAAAAGTTGATTTTGTTTTGTGTGGAAAAAGAAAAATTTTTTTTGTGGAAAAGTAGACCTTTTTTTTTTAGTCATTAATATGAAAAAATTAAAATTTTTGTGGCTAAAAATCTTTGATGGCATTTGTTTTTCCCACCAATATTTTTAATGGGGGATAATATATATAACTAAAAGAGACTGCTGGAATAAAAAATTCAAGATTCAGAAAAGTATGGATAGAATTGAAATCACACACTAACGCACGGGGTGGCTGATGCACTTTACTCCACTAGAAGATAAAGGATATACTAAAACATAGATAGTCAAGCAATACATATCAAATCGGCATTATGTATAAGTTATAAGTGGACATCGTTTTTATTTTTAAAAACTCACAATCGATTTTATCCCACTGTTAAGATGTTGAATAATGTTGCTTTAATTCATACAAAAGATGCACACTAGCAGTGGTGCCGCTCCATTTATATTTCAGTGTGTGTGTCTGCCTGTAAGTGTATCGTCTCTATGCTCAAGTGTGGTTATGTAGAAATTTTGTATTCAATTACAAGTCCTTTTTACTGACTTCATCTTGTCTCTTTCTTCGTTTTTTCTCACACTACATTCAATTTGGTGGCGAGAATGAGCGCGCAAAAAATGCTAAACATGAAAGGAAACTTAAGAATATTCCATGCAACGGAAGTGAATGCTACGAGTACAATAACAAAAAGCACAAAGTTTACTTTGTCGACGGACATGGCGCTTGTGCTTTTTGCTTCCTGCGAGACGCCTTAACGCTCATTCACAAGTCTTTCATTTGCCATTCAACTTGATGCACTTGGTTTTTACTTATTCTCCGCTATTTTCTTTTTCTTTTCTTTTTTTTTTGGGTTTTTTTTTTTTGTATCTTTCAGTTCCTTTAACAATTTTAACAGTGTTTTTTTAGAAATTTTCTTTTTATCGTCTTTGCTCACTTGCAATTTTATATTGCAAGCAGAAAATGCGTTCAGGAAGTTGTGAAGCGCTGAAGTCCTTTTTCGCAGATCATTGCTGTAAGCCAAAAGTATTCTTGAAATTACATTTAAAGAAAATTCTTGAGAATGGCTCTCAATTTGCGTTATTTAATTAACCCAATATTATCAAGGCGTATTATGCAAAAGGGGAAACTACATAGATACTTCTCTTAAGTTTTTTTAAGTATTTGCATAACGTGAAGTGGTGTTAGTGTTATGAGTTAGTTTATTTCTGAGTTTTAAATGAGGTAAAATTAGATGGTATTAACGTAATTATATTTCTTCAATTATCGTTAGTTTTTGCATTTTCGCTTGAGGCACAGCTTATATAATGATTGAATTGTAATGCTGCATATATTGATAAAGACAAAAAGGAAAAGTTTTCTAAGACACAGCAATCCGTTCCACAGACCGACGATAATATAACTACATACATAAGGCAATAGAGCGTTTAATGCGCAAGAAAAAATTATTTGAATATCAAGCCACATGCAAATGAACATTAGCTTTGCAACGGAAATTTTGAGCAGAGCAAAAATCGCCCCACATAATGTAAACATAAATATTTAAGTATTAGTTGTACTAAATCTTGGTATTTTTCCCCATTGATATTTTTTTTATATTTTGAAAAAAATAAACATCATCTAAAATATCCCGGAATAAAATAAATTACAGCCGCGTGGCAACACTGCCGAAGAGAGATCCAATATGCTTAGAACTCGCAACTTGTTTATGCAGAACATAATATAAGTACCTACATACAGCTTCCCTGCTTGGTGATGGCGCTGATGCAGGTCAGTCTGTATATGTGACCGCCTGCCATAAAAGCTTTAGGCTTCGGTGTGCCAACTCACAACCGAATTACTTCATATACGTCCTTAGTTATAGGACGACTTTTGTTGAAACAGTTACCAAGTAAAGTTATGTTTATCGACATATTCGCCCTTGGTTTGAGCCGAGATCTATCTTCATCTCTCGGCTCGTTTTTAGAACGGTCATCAGGTTGAGAAAATGCAGCTCCACGACAGTGATTTTCAGAGAACGCAAAAATCATTTCGCAATATTGGTGGTTAATAGACCTTTCACGGAACTTCACACCAATATTCGTACGGCGTGCACTTGAAAAAACCATCAGGCCACTCGGCACGGTTGCGAGCCTATCGAGCCCTTACGGAAAATAAAATGTTCTACGAGATAAAGCAGCGAGCGACTTGTTATCTTTTACTGCGTTTGTTTTATCTTGGACAGCTCGGAATCCAAGGCTGAGATAACTTATTTTATTGGCCGTTCTTATGAGAATTTCTATGACCCATCCATTGACACCTTTCTTGTTCAGGTCAGGCCAACTTTAGTATCCCATACATATTTGTCCGAATATTTTTCCAAGTACAATAGATCTGCATCCATTGCTTTTTTTCATGTTTGCTGTTGTAAATTTTTTTGTTCGGCTTAACTAACATTGACACCTAAATACGAGTCAGAACGAGTCTGAGTGCAAACGAATCACAAGTCATGTCGTTCAATAGTTCTGTTTTGTGCGAGTCTACTGATGACTCGCACAATGTCAATAGAAATATTGTACTGGACAGCAAGTACACTGATCACTTGACAGAGCCAGTGCACTCATGCAGACCTCTAATACGCATAATCAAACCGCACTTCGCAACGTTTACAACCCCACAAATAGTTATGACGATAATTGCATTCATCGCCAAAATACACACTAAGGATGGAAAATATTAAATATTTAAGTATCAGTGTATAAATAGTAAATTGTAAAAATTGTGTTAAGGACAAAACGAACTAAGTAACTAAATAATAAACAAAGTGAAACTGATTTTTTTGTAACGATATCTGGAGAGAAGACCCTGTAAACCTACCTACGTACACTTCGGTCCACAAACATCGCTACGGCTTGGCGTTTATAAAAAAATCATGTCATAAAAATTATGGTACCAACTTGGTTATGGCTCAAGGACAGCTACTTTCTATGCCAACATTTAATAAACCTTCATTCGGCGGCATAATATCGCAACGGCTACTGACGATATTAGAACTGTACCCACATATATTTTGGATAAATGGTAGTATTTATATTTCAGGATGTCAAAAGCAAAATAAAAATGGGATTCGATACAAAAATTAATATTCTGTCATAAACACAAAATCAAATAGCATTAATGCCATCCGCAAAAAGGAAATCAGTATGATCGTCGCCATTATTCTTTTTGGGTTATCATTTTATTACATGAAATAAATTCAAACTCTATATGTAACATGCAGTTATATCTACGTCTAGACAGGCTACAAAGACTACACCAATACGAATCTGAATAATTCTGAAAAGAAACTATATCGCCATCGGTGAAGCTTTTTAGAATTCATACTTAATTTACAAAGTATAAGCCGGCTTTGCATCAAGATTTTCTGGGCTTGAGATGCATTAAACTTTCACCCACTAAAGCGTCAGCTGTACACTAGAAATCCAGTAGATGTTCGTCAGAGAGTAAACGGCTTTGCACCTAGCCAGTTTGTATAAGTGCTCTGAAATAATTTCTACTACCAATAACTTTTTCAGAAATTTGAAATTAGCTATGGAATTTAATTCGAGAGACATGGCTGTTGTTGTTAGAAATTAAAAGTTTCCTCTGAGGATGGTAAAAATTGTCAGATGTTACAATAAAAAGAGTAAAAACGGAGTCGATACAATGGAAAAATTGTCAAACGGCGAAAACATGTTTGATCTTTAGCATTTCTGTATAGTACTATTCACGTCACTGGCTGAACATTGTTATACACATATGTACATACTTCTGTATACCATTCCCAATCAACACAATCCAAAGAAGTTCTGAAAGATCTTGCTATGTATGTAGATCAGCTATATATGTATGTTTGCTTTGATTTGAAGTTCGTAGTATCAACCTGATGTTGGTGAGAAGCAATTTTCTTTAAACTGCATTAGAAATGGTGCTTGGATTGCGCATTGTAGCAGAACCAGCAGGAGGAGCTTATCTTCATGTTCATATATAATAGCAGCCGTGGGAGCACTCTGATAGTTGGAAGCTGCAATATCTGCTGAAACCAAAAGCCAATACGTCGTTAAATTAGAAAAAGCTGAGTGTTTTGTGTACACCCTGTACGTGGCGAACATTCAGTATCAAAGGACTATCAAATTTTACTTTTGTTTTTAAAAACTCTTCTATCAAGCACGTTCTTTACTGAATGTCTTTAATTATCATCAACATGTCCGGATATTATCCCAACGGATATAATCCCAATATCGTAAATGGGGATTATGACCGCAAGTTACTCGAACATAGTCCCCATTTTTAGTATGTGGGCTATGTCCGAAAACTTTTCGGACATAATCCCAAACGGGGTTATGTCCAAAAAATGTTATTAATGCGAACAATTTTGGGCCTTATATGTCCATTTTCTTTCGTCCAATGTTCCCATTTCTTTTTGAGCTTATGAGAACTTCTAAGGACGGACATAGTCAGTGTTGGACATTTTGGAGGATGCAAATCCTGAGCAACGGCCAAAGGCCGCCCACTTACCATAACTTATATGTAAAATTACTGTAGCTAGCGAAGCTGGTATTGGACATAGTATAGACTGATAGAATGGTTGCAGGCTACCTCGAAACCGGTCTTGGATATGGTGACATAATCTCCACGGACATAATTCTTATTTCGTAGATGCAGACTATGTCCGATACTGATGCGAACTTAATCTGAAACTGATGCGGACATAATCCCCATAGCTTCGGGGATTATATGTGCTATTTTCGGAGGATAATGTCCGAAAATTTTGAGTGCATGGGGACTACGTCCGAACGTTTCAATAATTTGCTAACAGAATCCCCATTTACGAAATGGGGGTTATGTCCGTGCGAATAATGTTACAGCACCTATTTTTTGTTCCAACGATCGCTACCATGATAATTTATGATTTCCAAGTTTTCTGCTACAATGCTAACTTCAATGGTGGTCAGCAAACCTCTCTAACATGTATTGGAAATTAAGTATATTATGGGGTATAAAAAAATACAAAACAATACAATACCCCATTTTATGAATGTAAAAGCAGCTATTAGCTCTATCTCGGAAACGGGTTGAGAAATGATTTGTTTTTATAATTTGGCCTATATAATCTAACCAAAAAGCGTAGAAACATCGCGAAACTTAAGAGAAAACTTCTACGACACTTCAATTTATAAAATAATGATGATTTCACAGCGACTTTGCAAGATTTTGAGAAAACTGTACATAAGGTTCTGGCATATTTTCACATTTTATGACTATTTGTGATGGCAACTTTAATATTTTCTTCTAAATTCTTAATAACAAAACAAGGTTCACCTTAATAGGTTGCCATGTAAAAATAATTGAAGGTTTGTTTAATGAACGCTTAATACATTACTTAGTACATAAGTACTAACTAGTCGACCAACTTCCCTTTACTCGGCCATTTCCTTTTTATCATTGAAGCAATCAACAAGATAATCGCTGAAAATCTGGAAGAAAATTTTTAAGCAAAAGAACTGGAAATACTTATCTCCATAAGAAATTTTAAGAAGCAAATAAGCAGTTTTGGAGTCACCCGGTTGAAGACGCGGAAAAAAAAAGCGTGGATGCTTGCTGCATTCCACCTTTACGTTGTCTCCTACACCATAACCTCAGTATACCGTTTCTGGTTAAAGCGCGTGGGCAGTGCTTGTCGGCATATCGTATTTTTTTTATATACATTTGTATAATATTCAGCCGCATTCTGAAATTTGCTGTTAAAATCTAATATTGGTTTTCTCTACGTGTTTAAAAAAATCTAATTTTCAAGATATATATATTATAAAAGTGCAGTGTTTATTATATAAATTAGATCAAAAGAGTTGAAAGAAGAAAAAGTACATACAAATATGTATAACTAAGGTTATATATACACATCTGTATGCATGTACATAGTGAATCACTGAAAAATTTTAAATCATTACTTTCTAGAATTAATCTAAATTAATGCTGTAAATATGCTTAAAAGTTGAAAAAGAAAGAAAACTATAGTTAAGGTTTTGCTAAATCAAAAAATTAACATATAATAATTGACTTAAACTAGTCTATGCATTAAAATAATAATTACTTAAAATTTAGCTTAAAAACATGTAAAAAAAAAAAACTACATAAAACTACACAGCATATTACATACACACCAATTTACAACAAGAACGTTATAAACAACGACAACAACATGCGTCAACCTGTTAGTACTAACAACGTTGGACTACGCAATGTGTAAGTCATTTTTTTTTCTATTTTCATATTTTGTTTGCTTAATTTAATTTGTAGTTTTATTTGGTTAAATTTTAAATCTTAAACAATGAATTTTACCTAAAAATCAATACTATGCATATACACTTATCATAAAATGCATTCACTTAAAATTAATTTAAAAATCATATTCATCATCTGAATTTTGCTAAGCTAAAATATTATATTCTATATCTAAAATGTAAGAAAATAATCATTGCATATTGATAAGAATTTGATATTCGTGCATACCTAATCATTATATTCATAATTATGTTTTAATTCAAATTTCCTAATCATATCAATTAGTTTGACATGCAAGGGTTAACTTGACTTGGCCTTGCATTTCATTGCATTTCTTTGTGTAGCTTCTGAAATGACATGTTCCATTTTTTTTATTGTTCCTATTGAATTTTACGTGAGCAATGAATAAAGAGTAAGTTTTTTTTTGAATTTGCGAATTTGATTTTGGAGCGTTAGTTGTTGTTATGGTTGGGCAGGAGAGAATATTTGGATCTATGCTATGGTTGGGACAGGGAGATCTGACGAAGCAACAACAACATCTAGTTGCTTCAGTTTGTGTAGATTTTGGTCAGTTATTTTTTTTGTACTATTTTTTTTTGCTACTTTTTGTTTTGCTCGACAATTTCTGCCATTTTCATTTTTCGCTCTAAGTTTTTATAGGTCAATGAACTCTGCTGTCGCAAACCACAAATTAAAAAATATAGTATACATGTGCATGAGTATATTTTTTATGTAAATTGGTTTTTATATAGAACTCAATTATAATTGGCTAACAAGATCCCACCCTATCCGACGAGTTATGACCAGGCTTCCAACTAGCATGCACATCAGTTAGCCAATATATAGAACCGGTCTATTACATAAAAATGGCGCCCAACGTGGGGCCCGACACTGAGTTAATTTTTTTTTCTGATACATCTTCTAATGATAGCGATTTCGGTGGTCTTGGAATTAGTTTTATAATGAATGCAGCATCAGTCATTCAGCTAACCAACTATCAATAATTGTTATTAATTTTCTCGTCGTACTTTCAGCTACGTTGGCATTCAAAACGACATGTTTTGGAATAAGTTAAATGGTGATTTCAATTTAGCTTACCAAAGTTTTAGTTTTGTTTTGTGCATACGTCTTTTATTTTTTTTGTTCGTAAACTTTTTACTTACGGTGATAGGTGTATGAAATACACTTTGTTTGTAAATATTTTCGAAATTGTTTGGGGATTTAATATCCTTGAAATTATACTGTTTTTTTTTAGTAACAGAATTTTGAAGACCAAAAATCCGCACAATCACTTTCTGTAACTAACGCTTCACATCATTTTCGCAAATTTTGAATCATCATAAAAGAACTTCAACTATTTTTTTTTATTTTTTCGTTTGATTTCTATCAACGAAATTTATAAAATTTACTTTTGTTTTGTTTTGACATTGTTTAATTTTAATTTTGAGCTACTTTAAAGTTCACAATGGCTGTACGTCATAGCTCGGAAAATTTAGATATTATATTTGAGCCTGGATGCATATGTTCCATTTGTAACGAATGCACCAATGAAACAAATTTTTGTTCAACGCCATGTGACCATGGTTTCCATATAAATTGCATTACAATTTGGCTAAATGAGCATGAAACGTGTCCATTATGTAGAAGAGTGGTTGATACTCATTCGCTTAAAAGTTTTGATGTCCAAGGGGGTCGTCCTGTGCTAGACGTGGATGTAGCTATTGATACCCGGGGTGCACACGGTGGTGCAACACCTAAAGCTACAGGAACTATTACCAGATCTAGAGCTGCTTTGGGTACACAATCTAGTTGGGATAGAGAGGATACGACATTACAGGGAAGGACACAGAATCCTTCTCAGACTAATAGGCGTGGCAGAGGTGGGCAAAGACAATTTAGGCCACCTCGTCAAATTAATTCTGAAAACACCGATGAACAACGATTACAGGATTTAATAGATGTTTCCTTGCGTAATTACGATGCACATAATTCACGAGTTGTTAGTCAAATAGTGACTCAATCACTTGAGAGGTTTTTCCAAAATTTGAATTTAGGTAGAACAAATGAAGCGATTCCAAGTGGTGCTGATGTACAACAAAATGTTCATCGTGCACTATCTGACAGAGACTTGCATACTTCACAACCACAGCAGTCCATACTAGTACAAAACACTGTTCGACAACAAAGCGCTCGTAATGAGACTGAGGCAAGAAATGAAGATTATGACAGAAATAATATTTATTCAAATTTTCAAAATCGCTCTAGTTCAGTCATGGCTTCAGCGGATGTAGTTTCTAAAATTATTTTAAATTGGAAACTCATTTTCGATGGCTCGTTAAGCAGTATTTCAGTTGACGAGTTCATCTATCGCGTTAACTCGCTCACAAACTCAACATTGCGTGGGGATTTCTCTGCGCTTTGCTTGAGTGCTCATGTCCTTTTCGAAGGAAAGGCCAAGAGGTGGTTCTGGAGGTATCATCGCTCCGTACGAGTCTTAGATTGGGTAGATATGTGTGATGACCTACGGCGTAACTTTAAAGAATACCGCAGTGACTTTGAGATTAAGGAAACTGTTCGTAGCAGAAAACAGAAAGTTGGAGAAACTTTTGAAAAATATTTTGATGCTGTTTTGACCTTGTCTGATGGGCTTACCGTAGCACTGGATGAAGAAGAACTTGTTGAAATTTTAGTTCGCAATTTAAGGCCAGAAATTAGGTTAGAATTTTTGCACTTAGAGATTCGAACGCTTGCAGAGCTTCGTCGCTGTTGCAGACGTCGCGAAAATTTTGTTACTGATGTTCAAAATTTTTCGTCATTTCAAAAACCCTATTTTCCTGCTAAGCGACAAGTTTCTGAAGTAGAACAGGATTTAAATAATTTGGTTTTGGTAGATGAGGATGTGGCTGCGATACATAGCTCAAAAGAAAATAAAGTTATGAAATGCTGGAATTGTGACGAAGAAGGCCATTCATACAAACAGTGCATTAAGCCGCGAAGAGTATTTTGTTATGGGTGCGGCCTCATTGCCTTCTTTTACCCTAGCTGTCCAAACTGCAATAACCCGGAAAACCGAAAAAGGGATACCATCAACAACAACCGAAGGTATCCCAGTCCTTTAAACAAGTCTTAGATGAGCCAACAATAACTATTCTCCAAAATAATAAACTAAATAGTGAATTCAGTGCCATACCTAAGCTAAAACCACTTATTCCTTTTCACCAACGACTTAATAAATACAATAGTCTTCGTAATCAAATTTTTAAAAATGATCGTTCTGCTAATCGCGCACGTGAATATTGGTCTAAAACTATGAAAAAAAAATCAAATATAATTGCAACTATAATTAACAAGCCAGGAGATTTGCGTCCATATGCATCCATTAAATTACTAGATAAGCAATTGCTAGGCTTGCTTGACTCTGGTGCATCAGCTAGTTGTATAGGGGCTCAGTTAGCAAAAGAAATTGTCGATGATAACCTTAAAATCAAAAAACTTCAACGTTCAGTTTGTACTGCTGATGGCTCGACTCAGGAGGTAGTGGGTGTTATTTTCCTTGACGTCACATACAAGGACATGACCAAACCTATTGAATTTTATATTATTCCAGCTCTGACTCAGGAGATCTACTTAGGCGTCGATTTTTGGAAAGCATTTGCAATTGCCACAAATGTTATTAGTGAAATTTCAGAGATACCCTCTAAGCCAGAAATGCATGTGCTCACGGTTCCTCAGCGGCAAAGCTTGGATTCAGCTATCAGAAATTTTCCATCATTTGAAAAACTCGGTCTCGGGAAAACTACTTTTCTTCAGCACACCATCGACGTAGGCAATGCGAAACCTATAAAGCAGAGACATTTCCCTATATCTCCTGCAATTGAAAAACTTATGTGTGAAGAAATTGATAGGATGTTAGCAATGGGAGTCATCGAAGAGTCTAATAGTGCTTGGTCTTCACCGGTTGTGTTGGTGAGAAAACCTGGGAAAGTGCGCCTGTGCTTGGACAGTAGAAAGGTAAACTCTCTTACAATAAAGGATGCCTATCCATTGCCACACATAGAAGGGATACTCAGTAGACTGCCCCGAGCAGAGTTCATTTCCAGTTTGGATCTTAAAGATGCCTTTTGGCAGATTCCTTTAGACCCAAATTCTCGTGACAAAACTGCGTTCACCGTACCGAATAGGCCCTTGTATCAATACAAGGTCATGCCTTTTGGCCTCTGCAACGCCCCGCAATCTATGTGTCGGTTAATGGATAAGGTTATCCCTTATTATCTCAAAACAAAAGTGTTTGTTTACTTGGACGACTTGCTTCTCGTTTCTGAAGACTTTGAAAGCCACCTTATTCTTTTGCAGGACGTCGCATTTCATATACGTAAGGCTGGGTTAACAATAAACATTTCAAAAAGCAAGTTTTGCTTAAAACAAGTTAGATATTTGGGCTACATAGTAGGTAATGGGACACTGCAAACCGACCCCGAAAAAGTATCGGCAATATCTGAGTACCCTTCTCCAAAATCCGTTAGACAGCTCAGGAGATTTTTGGGAATGACGGGCTGGTATCGTCGATTTATTTCCAATTTTGCTGAGATTTCAAACCCACTAACAGAGTTGCTCAAGAAATCGAAAAAGTTCGAATGGACTCAGGAAGCACAGGTTGCATTTGATAACCTCAAAAAAAAACTAACAACTGCTCCTGTGTTGACCAACCCTGATTTTACAAAAGCCTTTGTCATTCAATGCGATGCGAGCCAAAATGGTGTAGGTGCTGTTCTCGCACAAATTTCTGAAGATGGTAGTGAAATTCCAGTGGCATTTATGTCGCAAAAATTAAATAGTGCTCAACGCAACTATTCGGTCACAGAGCAAGAGTGTTTAGCAGCAGTTCTGGCCATTAAGAAATTTAGACCTTATGTCGAGGGGCAAGAGTTCATGGTCATAACAGACCATGCCAGTTTACAGTGGCTTATGAATCAATCCGATCTTAGTGGGCGACTCGCTCGGTGGGCACTAAAGTTGCAAGCGTTTTCATTTAAAATTCAGCATCGTAAGGGTAGTGCGAATGTAGTACCTGACGCGCTTTCAAGAACACATTCAGAACTTTTGAGTGAAGTTTGTGAACTTCAAATAGACAACGCTGCGGACATTGAACTTTCTTCACCTGAATTCGATAGCGATGAGTATGTCACGCTTCGGAAAAAGTTTACTGAGAATTCGTCTTTATACCCAGATTTTGCAATTAAAAATAAGTATATATATCACCGAACTGAGCATTACAATGGCAATCCCGAGCAAGAAAATGCATCGTGGAAACTTTTAGTTCCAAGGAAATTGCGTCAATCAGTTATGCATAAGGCATATGATATATCTACTAGTGCTCATGGCGGTGTTGCAAAAACTGTCGATAAGATTCGTCGCTTCTTTTACTGGCCTGGCTTGTATCGCTGCGTACGTGATTATGTTCAGAACTGCATCATTTGTAAGTCAACAAAACACCCTACAAAGGTTCTTCGACCACCAATGGGTAAACATACGGACACTGAAAGAATTTTCCAAAGACTTTTCATTGACTTAATTGGTCCATTTCCTCGGTCTAAAAATGGAAATATTGGCATATTAATCGTTTTGGATCAAGTATCAAAATTTACATTTCTTTTTCCAATGAAAAAATTTATTACCAAACATATAATTAATTATATGAAAACTTCAGTTTTTGACGTATTTGGGGTCGCTGAATATGTAGTTACCGATAATGGAAGCCAATTTAGGTCATCCGACTTTGAAAACTTTTTGGCCAAGTTAGGTGTAAAGCATATTCTTACTGCCGTACATTCACCGCAAAGTAATGCGTCCGAGCGCGTAAACAGATCCATAAATGCCGCGCTTCGGGCGTACATTAAAAATGATCAGAGGGACTGGGATTGTCACCTTAGTAGTATAAATTGTGCGCTGCGAAATTCCCTGCATCAGTCTATCGGCTATAGTCCGTACTACACTGTTTTCGGTCAACACATGATGACACATGGGGGATGTTACGAACTGTTACGAAACATAGATATGCTGAATGAAGGTTGGTTGCCAAATATGCAAGAACGCCATGACAATTTAGCACATATTCGAGATTTAGTGCTCAAAAACATACAAAAATCCTATAACACTAATGTAAAAACATACAATTTGCGGTCAAGAAATGTTAGTTTTTCAAAAGGGCAAGAAGTCCTGAGAAGGAACTTTGCGCAGAGCAATCTGGCAGAAAGGTTTAATGCGAAGTTAGCACCAACTTTTTTAGATGCGCGGGTTCGAAGGGTAATTGGAACATCGTATTACGAATTAGAAGATCGAAATGGAAAACTACTAGGTACATATCATGCAAAGGATATGCAGCCTAAGCCTTGAAAAAAAAGCAGAATGTGTTGGCCATTTTTCAGTTTTTTCTACATGCATTTCATGCTTTGTCTCAAAAGCTGTTTTGTGATGGCAACTTTAATATTTTCTTCTAAATTCTTAATAACAAAACAAGGTTCACCTTAATAGGTTGCCATGTAAAAATAATTGAAGGTTTGTTTAATGAACGCTTAATACATTACTTAGTACATAAGTACTAACTAGTCGACCAACTTCCCTTTACTCGGCCATTTCCTTTTTATCATTGGAGCAATCAACAAGATAATCGCTGAAAATCTGGAAGAAAATTTTTAAGCAAAAGAACTGGAAATACTTATCTCCATAAGAAATTTTAAGAAGCAAATAAGCAGTTTTGGAGTCACCCGGTTGAAGACGCGGAAAAAAAAAGCGTGGATGCTTGCTGCATTCCACCTTTACGTTGTCTCCTACACCATAACCTCAGTATACCGTTTCTGGTTAAAGCGCGTGGGCAGTGCTTGTCGGCATATCGTATTTTTTTTATATACATTTGTATAATATTCAGCCGCATTCTGAAATTTGCTGTTAAAATCTAATATTGGTTTTCTCTACGTGTTTAAAAAAATCTAATTTTCAAGATATATATATTATAAAAGTGCAGTGTTTATTATATAAATTAGATCAAAAGAGTTGAAAGAAGAAAAAGTACATACAAATATGTATAACTAAGGTTATATATACACATCTGTATGCATGTACATAGTGAATCACTGAAAAATTTTAAATCATTACTTTCTAGAATTAATCTAAATTAATGCTGTAAATATGCTTAAAAGTTGAAAAAGAAAGAAAACTATAGTTAAGGTTTTGCTAAATCAAAAAATTAACATATAATAATTGACTTAAACTAGTCTATGCATTAAAATAATAATTACTTAAAATTTAGCTTAAAAACATGTAAAAAAAAAAAACTACATAAAACTACACAGCATATTACATACACACCAATTTACAACAAGAACGTTATAAACAACGACAACAACATGCGTCAACCTGTTAGTACTAACAACGTTGGACTACGCAATGTGTAAGTCATTTTTTTTTCTATTTTCATATTTTGTTTGCTTAATTTAATTTGTAGTTTTATTTGGTTAAATTTTAAATCTTAAACAATGAATTTTACCTAAAAATCAATACTATGCATATACACTTATCATAAAATGCATTCACTTAAAATTAATTTAAAAATCATATTCATCATCTGAATTTTGCTAAGCTAAAATATTATATTCTATATCTAAAATGTAAGAAAATAATCATTGCATATTGATAAGAATTTGATATTCGTGCATACCTAATCATTATATTCATAATTATGTTTTAATTCAAATTTCCTAATCATATCAATTAGTTTGACATGCAAGGGTTAACTTGACTTGGCCTTGCATTTCATTGCATTTCTTTGTGTAGCTTCTGAAATGACATGTTCCATTTTTTTTATTGTTCCTATTGAATTTTACGTGAGCAATGAATAAAGAGTAAGTTTTTTTTTGAATTTGCGAATTTGATTTTGGAGCGTTAGTTGTTGTTATGGTTGGGCAGGAGAGAATATTTGGATCTATGCTATGGTTGGGACAGGGAGATCTGACGAAGCAACAACAACATCTAGTTGCTTCAGTTTGTGTAGATTTTGGTCAGTTATTTTTTTTGTACTATTTTTTTTTGCTACTTTTTGTTTTGCTCGACAATTTCTGCCATTTTCATTTTTCGCTCTAAGTTTTTATAGGTCAATGAACTCTGCTGTCGCAAACCACAAATTAAAAAATATAGTATACATGTGCATGAGTATATTTTTTATGTAAATTGGTTTTTATATAGAACTCAATTATAATTGGCTAACAAGATCCCACCCTATCCGACGAGTTATGACCAGGCTTCCAACTAGCATGCACATCAGTTAGCCAATATATAGAACCGGTCTATTACATATTCTGAAATATTTCGACCGCCTTATTTATGGTATTCTTTTCTAAAGTCTTTTCACATCAAACTACATAATTGTGATAGGCAGGCCAAGTCAAAATGTTAAACCTTTTTGTACTTCAAAACACTGTTTACTATTTAAGTTGTGTGCTTTGGGCCATTGTATTGCATAGATTTGTAGTTCGTTTTCAAAGAAAACGTTTCATTAAATCGAGAAAAATATATTTGTATTTTTTCAAATTCATTCGACGGAATATGGACCATCGGATCTAACCTAAAACAAAATTGAAAAATTATGCAGCTCTGTATCAAGCTAATTTTGTAAGCTTGAGGTGAAAAAGATTCTCACAACTTCATCTAATTTGAATATGCCTGTAGAAAAAAAAGGCAACGACTACATTCTAAGCTTTAATTTTTCGCAACAAAAATGATCAGTACAACATCCTCTGTAAGGATTATTCTGTAGTTACTAAGTTGCGCCCAAAAAACGTTGATTTTTTAGATTAGGCCATTTTTCTGTTTTGAATAAGAAAACATATATTGGATTTATTTTTCCTCATTTTAACTTCCTAATGACTTCCTGCGAAATTCATTTGGTAAAATATGATTAATTATTTATCTATAACATTTTAGATAACAATCTGCTCTAATATTTCTTCCTGTCTGTTCGTTCAACTCGGTTTCTAAAACTAATTGCAATTAAAAATTTAAACAAGTGAAAAAAGCTCTTATGTTGTCTATCCGTGCGGTATGTTGCATTTGGCATATTTGTTGTTCGCATTTATTAGAAACTGCAACATTGCTGTGCTTTCATATATAGTACAACAAATTAAGATCCCCAGTATTTTGCAAAATTTCGAGATGACAGTCCACCTCAGAGAATGAAGCAACGAATGAACATACATTGGAATGAATAAGGGAATTTACAATTTGTTTATCCTGTGGTCGCTTTTTTTTCATTTCAGATGAGTTCCGCAGCAAGGTTGCCTGCCACAATGACGTTGCTCAACTGGAATGTAATCCCTATTCACGAATAGCTGTCTATAGTGCCAGTTTTGGACGAACGGAGTATGAGAGCATACAATGTCCACAGCCGCAGGGTGTCAAAGAAGAAAGTGAGTAAACGAGGTCAAAGTGCACAGTGGAACAAAGTGTTTTTTGATTGTACATATTAAATCAGAAAATTAACATATTTTTAGGATCTTTTGAATGGAATTGAATTTTCTTTGAAAAAAAAAAACAATTAATTTCCCTGTCCAATGCGAATTGAAGCTAGCAGGAACTAACATTTTTTCTTATAAGCAAGGGCACGATTTTACATGGGCACTTGAATTCGAACAAAATCTGCACTTCTTTTAAAGTTTTTGCAATTTACTTATAAAATATACAACGATTTTTGATCGAAAATCTGCATATGATGAAATTGTTTTTGAGTTGTACCCCGAATTGGTTCAACTTTATCGTAAAGCAAATGGAACACCAATTTTCGATTAGATAAATCTCATATTGATTTGGCAAATGAGGAAGTACCACTAAACGATAACATTTGGTCAATGCGAGAACGATAGAAAATAAAGAAATCGGACAAAACTTTGATGATTTAAGATCTCACCCATTAAGGCCCGCTACTAAATAGTTCCGCCCATACGATTTTAATGAAATATCATATACGACCTGTAATTGATTCAAAATGATCACAAAAACAACTAAAGCTTTATATATCTGTAGACTATTGAGATATTTACTGGGCATTTTTTAACCCATTAGCTTTGGTGGTTTCAATTTATTTTTGTTTCGTATTTAAATCATGAGAATTTATTCTATGGCAACAACTGCCGATTGTGGTGATAAATTGATGGAATCACGAAGATGAATAATGTAAGGGAAATGCCGATTTAATTGATCGCATATTTTCTACATCCACATTTTCCACTCACCAAATATTCGCATTTCTTAGCGTTGTGTAACGCGAGGAGTGTGACGAAATCTTTAGCAGGTCTTTACTTGGCTAAGGTAGCTACATGTTGAAGCTAAACAACCATTTCAAAATTTTTACGATATCTTTTACACAAATTTGTTGGGGATTTTTTAAGCAAAACTGTTTTCATGGGTATTTTTTAACCCATTGAGCCTTAACGGACTAACTTTCAAGAAAATTGAAATATACTGAAAAATATGGTATTTTTCTCTGATCAAAAAGTGAATTTGTATTGAGCTGGGAAATGATTCTTTTGAATAAAACTCAATTTTGCACCACTGTGCGCGAGTAGGGGTAAAATTTTGCGTTAATTTATTTTTATTTAACACTTAAGGGCTGTGGATTAATTATCTAATAGTTTTTTTTAATAATTTTGAAACCCCAACATCTCCTACGTAATAAACCGTAATATTAAAAGTATTCCCATAACGTGATACATTAAGAAAATAGTTGACCCCTCACCCCCAAAAGAACGTATTACGTTATCAAAGTACAATGTGCCTTACGCAAGTAACATCAAAAACACCTAATATCGAATAAACTATGTAAATTTTGTGGCACTTTTTGTTTTGTTTCAGCTTGCCTTGCATCATATGCCACTGAAACTGTTATGCAAATTTGCCATGGACGTCGCAGATGCAATTTGGCTGCTGATGCCAATACCTTTGGAAAACCGTGTCAGAAGAATTCACGGATGTATCTGAAGGTTGTCTACACCTGCGGTAAGTAAACACTCCCATGACTTTATTACTGCCATGGCACCAGCAGTGTTCATTGCGCACTCTAGCGGGAACTTCATTAAAAATGCATTATCAACTCTTGTGTTTCTGTTTGTGTCACTCTATCGGTTTACAGTGCCAAAACAAGTTCTAAAGGATCGTTATGAATCAGATATTGAACCTGACGAACCGGAAGATTTCGAAGGTGACTTCAATGAGTTGTACGATGATGAATTGTTCTACAAGGAATCAGAGGCCATACCGAAATTGTACAGCAATACAACCAACAGTGCAGGGCATAATAGCAATGCAACAAATAATGCCACTGCTGTCACTAGCAGTTATGGCATCAATGGAACTCTTTTATTTGAATCGGAAGGTGGTGTAAATCCTGTGATGACACATAGTTCAGACTTAAGCTTAGAAGGTGAGTGATTGTAAGAATTTTTTTTGTTGCTGCTTTTGAAGTTTTTAGGCCTTTGAAAAAAGTAGCGTTAAAATTTGAAAAATCGAAAACGAGCCTTACTCAGTCAAATTCTGCTTCAATATTGAACACATAAAAACTGATATCTTCTTCGATCTTGGAGTAACCTACATACGAATATTAGAAAGTTTTAGTGCTTCTGAGACTCTAGAAATTCTATATAAAATATATATAAAACTCCATTTTCATTCAATTGTATAACGCCTCGGATCGGTTTAGTAAATTCGCAATCGATTTCATCATAAATTGAAATTGGAAAAAGTTTTTCCTTAAAATTTGAAGTTGGTCTACAACCTTGATTATTGATATAGAAAATTTACGAGAAGATTACTAATTCTTCTCCTTTCATCAGCGTCATAATTTTCGCCTCTTAGGTTTTGAGATTGTACTGTTCGAAAAGCAGTCTTCCTCAATAAAAATAAGTCCACAGTCACTTTGTAAGGACTCTTGCAACTCAGAGATTTTTTTTTTAGAGATGCCTTTAGTTTATCGCTCAAATTTTTCTATGCCTCCTCAGAAATCTCAACTAGGTCGATAGCATTAACTATGGAGGAAGTACTTGCCCCATTAGTGCTTAGTTCATCCTTTCTTTAAAGCGTTGTCTTTAATTTTGGAAGTGATCAAATATCCTTACGCCCATTTTGTTCTTAGAGAGAATCGCTTCACTCGCAACGACTGCATTTGAAAGATATTTGATTAGCACTATAATATGAGCACATCGCTTTTGACGTAGGACAATTGGTCAAGTTAGATCATCTCATATCTTTTCAACGTATATATATATTTGCAATTTTTAAGCCAAGACATTAAAAAATGTATGATTCAGAATCAAACTACATAGCCATTACCAGAAACTTTTTCCTCGTATTCATTGCCAGTGAAGTTACTAAGACTGGCAACCAAGTGCACAGTTTATAGAGTTGTATATCTCGAAAACTATGTGATTAATTATACTTAAATTTTATTTCACAATATTGCATATAAAATGCTGCCTCTGAATAAAAACAGACTGGATTGTACCAGCGGGTGAGTCACCGCCCTAAGTTTTAAGACTTAATACGGCGTATCTCGCAATTATACAAGCTATTGTGATAAAATTGGGTATGCGAATGCCGATTACAAATATATATTATTCAGTCCAAAGCAGGTGGAATTGAAAAATTGAGCGTGGCATTTATCAAGTTTTTATTTTACTTTTCAACTTTTTTACCGTTTTATCACTTTATAAATTTTACAACCTCTTTTTTCAAGATTCTACAAATTTTTTGGATTTTTTCAATCTCTTTCACATTTTCAACACCTTTATATCCTTTTCAACGTATGCATTTTTTATGATTTTTCAAAATTTTTCCATTTCTCAACATTTTTCATCTATTTAAAAATTCTCTATTTCGGCTCATTCAATCTCTTTCAACATTTTTCATTTGTTTTGGTATTTTTTTAACTTTTTCAGCGATTTTCAACTGTTTCAACATTTTCCACTTCATTCAACGGTATTCAACATTTTCCAACTTTCTTTCGACTTTCAACTTCTTTCAACTTTTTCAACATTAATCATTTTTTTCGGCTTTTTCAAAGTTTTTCAACTTCTCAACATTTCTCAAGTTTTTAAATATTTTTCACATTTTTTCGACTCATTAAATCTCCTGGTCATTGGGTCTTCTGGTACTTTTATATTATATAGCAATTAATACATATGTATATATATATATATATATATATTATTTATCTTTAAGTGATATAGGTCGTTGATATAAAAACAGCGACATGTAACGATTGTTATATTCTTTTTAAAATTTCATCAAATAAAGATGCCTCGAAAACAGTGTAAATTGAGATCATTTTCGTTTGATGGTTTCAATTTCTGTATGTCGAAATAATATGCAGCCAATTCGAAAATTCTCTAGAAAATTGCACATAAATTTAACATAACGATTTTGTAAATATATCTTTGGTGTGATACATTTTTTTTGCATGGATGGCAACACTAACCAAACTTTCGAATTCCCATTTCTCATTCGTTTGAGCGTTTACATTGATAGGGGTGTTCCCGTAAGCAAGCTCGAAAACTTTAAATTAAAAAAAAAACATAAATTGAGGTCGCCCATAGAGAAAAAGTTATTCTGATTTTTGGAACTTTTATGATTTACATCATACATAAATAGGTATAAGACATATTAGGCATCTTTGTAATTCATATGAAACACTATTTCGTCTCGGGATTTCAAAAAGGTTCATCGTTTCTGATTCGTCCAAGCCAATTGTCTATAGATCATAAATTTAATTAGAAAGATTTTCGTTGTTATAGCTGTGAACATCCTTTCTTGAAACATATTTTCTCTTACGTTCCAGAAATTATGTTTTTCTATTAAAAAACTCTAAAGAGTGTTCAAATTTTAGGTATCTGTTTATGTTTTAAACAAAAGACGAAAATTGTATGAAATATTTACTATATTTTACTGAAAATCAAAGCACATTGATTCCGGTTAGTAATAAAAATGAATGCCGTTGTTAACTCGGAAGGCCGTGTATTTTTTGCCAAAATTTTCAATAACTTTAGAAGCCGGTTTGATGTCGCAGGAATCTCCGCGACCAGCACTGGATAGTCAGCAAGCTTAAAGATTAGGTACCCCATTAAATACTTTCTGCCACTGCTGCTTTGACGCAAGAGAGATTAAATCACTCGAGCATTTTCTTTGCAGCTTCTAGCCCTAGCCAGAATCAGACTAAGATGCCTTGGAAAACCTAACTTCAATGACCACAGCGATTTTTCTGAAGTTGAAATCGAATCTTTGCTACATTGTTTTAATGAGGCTTACTGGATATAGCTGTCTGAAGTTACCTTTTCTTTGAATAGGACGATTAATTCCGTTGCTGAGTGGCATGCCACACCGTCCTGTTGCAATTGACTCCACAAAAAATTTCAAATCATCTCTCAATGTCGAGCTTTATTCACAGTTATTGCATTGCCAATATGATTTTTGAAAAAATATGAACCAATTACGCTACCACACCCAAATCTACACCATACAATAACTTTTTTGATTTCATTGGCTTCTCAAACAATTCTCTAGGATTTTCTTCAGTCTACATCCAACAGTTTTGTTTTAGGACATGACCGCCAATTTCAAAAATTGTCATTTTCTTTTTGTTTTCTATGGCCCAATTAATTAATTTTAAGAGGTCATGTTATTAGCAGGTCTAAGACTTTTGAAGTATTTAATTATTCCAACTAAAGGCAGCGCTTTATGTGTGCATATATACCATAATTTTAAAAAAAAATTCAAACAGTATTCTTCTGTGGGACTCTCAAAAATTGTTTATTCTTTCTTAATTAGTTTTCTCGTGTAATTGAAAATAAGAAAGTGCCTTAAGTAATACAAATAAGTCGTGTTCAAACCCCATTTGCAATCTTTTAGCCAACTTCCCACACTTCCTTTTAGTTTAATCCAACCGAATCCGAGCACTTCACTCATAATTTTCAATTTTATCTTTCCGTTTATGCACGCACGCACCCAACAGACGACCAGGAGCGTCTGTATTTGTATCTGTTAATCGCCGGCTCTGCAGGTGTCATCATCTGCATCGTAATCGTGGCTGCACGTGTGTTTATACAGAAACGCTACGGTACTGGCACTGACGCCCATTCAAACTCCTCCACAAAGGGTGGTGGCAGCGGTGCTGAGGCTGGCGGATGTGCTGGTGCAGAGACTACGATACCAAATGGTTTCAACGACACAATTTCAGAAATTGATGCCGACATTGATTTAGCAACACCAATTCCAGTCCCAAGTGTGTCCAAAAATGAGGTGAGTAAAAGAGTTGGGACTTTTTAAGTAAATTGGCCTCATTGAAAAATAAATTGACTTGGGTATGAATAATAGAAAACTGGCAAGATTGATTGGAATGAAATTAGTTGATTTAAATGATTTATCAGATTTTGCCTTACTTTTCTCCCCCTCTCTCTCTCTCTCTCTCTCTCTCTCTCTCTCTATGTCTGTGTATTACTCCTTTTTAGAACTACATCACTTACGGTCCTAGCTCTAGTCTCTATGGTAGCCTGGGACCAACAAATGTTTCACATACTTCATCGACACTGCTACTGCAAGGCTCATCTGCAGCTGGTTCTGGTGCTCCCAGCCTCATTGCGAATCCCATGTTGTGCAGCGGCTCTAGGCAATCACCTGACATCATTGGAATTTCGACTAATTCGTTTGTTACAACAGCGGTAACCAGCAGTGCGGACAACGCTGGACACATGAATCATGTAATGACTCCAGCCATCGTTATTGGCAGTGGCATGGCTGTGTGTAGCAGCAGCGTTGGCAACAGCAACGCTATGGGTAAGTTTTGTAAACGAAAATATGTACAAAGTATTAAATTCGAAGAAAAAAACAAATAAATTATTGCAGGACACAGTGTTTGAAATTTCATAAAATAGCTTGAAGTTGGATATGCATTTACTTAAGCACACACAGGGTGGAAAATAATTTTTTTATATATTTTATTATTAAAAACATTCATTTTAATTTTCAAAGACCTATCATCTAAATATTTTTCCTCATGCTCAAGGGTATTCAAGTGCTCTATAATTCTAATAGCTCTTTCAATATAGCGTTTCAAATGTTTTATTGATATGGTCGATAGACGTATCCATGAACTAATTAATTTTACGAGGCACATTTCAAGCTGCAGCCTATGTTTCAAATTTTCATTCATTTAATCGTAATTTGCATAGACAGACTGAGTCAAAAGGACAGGCTGACATTCTTAAATTATCTCAAGGGGAGACGCTGATCAAGAATATGTATACATTTTCACACCAACCACGCCTTCTTCTATGCGTTACAAACGGATTGACTAATCAATATACCCTGAGTGCAAATTATAATAAACTTAAACAAATTTTTCTGTGTTACGATTTAAAGGAATTTATGCGTTTTCCAAGAACTTTAATGGCAGATATCTAACTTTTCCGGTACATTCTATGCATAGGCTTAGAGATTTCAATTGATGCCAAAACAACCATAATTTATTATTTAAGCATTAATGCAAAGCTCTTTGAAAATATATTCAGCATCATTTCTTATTTTTTTAAATAACATCATTTAAATAAAAACTTTTGTTAGTATTCCAGAGAAAGGCGTAGTACATACAATTTGAAATTTCGTTTTGTTTCTTCGAACATTCAGAGAGCAAAAAAAAATATAGCTTGGAAACTTTTTTGCTACCCATAAGGTGTAGCTTTTTTAATAATTGTCTTATCATTAGTATCCAAAGAAGTGAAAAGACACCATCTTCAGGAGTTCTATGAATGGCTAGTTTTCCAGTGGATGTTGAACCCCATATTATGATTACTATAAAATCTTGAAAATAAATTTAGAAAAGTAAACTGATAAAACTAATTCAAACAAATTATCATTACTTACTCTTGTCCTCATACATCAGTGTTTCAAACAGTATGCTCTGTGATAAATACGTTTTCCACAAACTTATGTAATCGTGTTTTTATCTTTTTGCTAATTTTTTTTATTTAGGTACCGTAATGCCTATAACATCGCTTGCTCAATACACAACAGCGCCCACCTTTCGCGCCGGCTACATAATAAGTCCCGAAGGAATACTTCAAAGACCACCGAGTGTACAAACCCCACCAACAGCATCAATAGCCAGCAGCGCCAACGGCGGTGGCGGTGTCGGCATCAGTGTTGGTAGCTTATATACAAATTCACCGTTACAACAACCACTGTCCGCAATCTCAACGTTACGACGACCAAAAGCAATCGCCTCACCACCAGTGATATTGCAACACCAATCATCATATGATGGCACAGCACCGCGTACGCTGCACACTGGGTTACCGGCCAATTCGCAATTCTATTACGGATGACGTAATTCCCAGAATAATGACGATGAGATGCCATATATTTATAGAACAACAACAACAGGAGTATCATCAACAGCGCCAATTGTCAACGACACTGGGGGAACTAACAATTTAACGTTACACGTTGGTACAAATTCACCAAAACAAAATACGCAACCAATTATTTTAGATGCGTTGACATCGATAAAGTCCAAAGACAATCCCAACGCCAATCAATTTAATGTAACAACAACTGCAAAGCATCTACAGCAGCAACAACAACAGCAACAACAACAACTACATCATAATGACAACATAAGCAATTCAGAGCGGACATATTGTTTTTAAATATGGATTAACATCTGTTCAATGGTTGTATAAATACGTTATTAGATGAACAAACCGATAAAAGAAGACATTGGGGAATCCAGATACTGCAACGTAATGTAAGCGAGTATTAGATAAATAAAATCACAAACGGTTGTACAAATTGATGAAACAAACAAAACAAAAAAACATAACAAAATGTTGGTAAGAAACTCCGTACTGTTGTATATCAGAGTATGTATAGTGAATGAGATTGAGTGAAACTGGGTTGCATTGTTTGTATGTATTTGCCAGGATAATTTTAGTTCATGTTTTTGTTGATGTCAAAATTAAAGAATAATTGATTTGACAGCAATCATTTAACAGCATTATTTGTAATTACAAATGTCACATTTGGTCAGCTTAGACAACAACTGTAATCGTGTTAGAGAATTTCATTTGGTAGCAAATTGTAGAATATATTGCTATGTCAGAGCAACAATGGTCCACGTACACTTCTCAAAACTTTTAAAATTGAGATTTTGAGTCTTGGCTTTTGGAAAATTCGCTGCCAGTTTTACAATACACTTTGAAATAAACCTTAGTTCGCCACGCGTCTAACCCTTACCCAAGGCTGCTAATTACGATGGCCAGACATTAGCAAGAAGTACAATCATAAATGTTAGCGGCGATGGAAGGGACTGGTTGCGTCGGCGTGCCGGGAGCAATGAGATCATGTACTCAACATCCTCTTACTATATTCCTTAAAGCAATCGCTTCGTGTCAGAGAGCTGACTGCTGGGAAGCGAAGCAATACGTGCACTGCTGGCTAACCTTCCAATTGATTACACCCACCCTACACTTAAATTCAAGAAAAAGTTTCAGGTGAAATTTTCGGACAGGGTTCGCTGGGAGAAGAGCACTATATGTAACAATGGGTCAAAGATTAACTACGGGGTAGGTGCGGGGATCTATTCAAAAGACCCAGTAATTCTTCAATCATTTCGCTTACCTAATGTTTTCCTAGCAAAAGTTTTTGCTATTCTAGAAGCTTGTAGGTTAGTGGGCAATTCTACTATGGGAATGCTAGCACTATACCCCGATGGCCTGTCTGCTATCAAAACTCTTCTGAACTCGGAGATAGTAAAATCTAAATTAGTGGAGCAATGCAGGAAGGAACTAGCTATGCTAAGGCCTAAGCTCGACATATCTCTCTTATGGATGCCAGGCCACAGCAACATTGAAGGTAATGAAAAGGCTGATGAATTAAAAAAGAACGGTTCATCTCTTTACGAAATCAGACTGAAGGCCGTTAAAAAAATCTTGACTACTGGACTTTCAGCAAGCATACTGAAAAATTAGGCATTCTATGCAAACATCTCTGTGATAGTTATCTGAATGTAAACAAGGAAAGATTTGTTGAGCACTCTCTCTGCAGCTATCTGGCCTTTGCCAGAACCAGGCTCAGATATCTGGGATGTGCTTATTTGAATACTTAAATATTGAGCGCTCACACACGAATTTATTCTGAAATACGTCAGGCTTTTGTTTTAACAAGAACTCAATATAGGATGCACAAAAATTCAAAATATTATTCATAAAAGCTCTGTAGCTTAAGTTCCTCTTCTTTTTTGACTCTCGATACCTTGCTTCTGCACCAATTGCATTGAAAAGGTAGAAAATAAACTTTAGAAAGATAAAGTTGTATACTCACCGTTTGCTTTGTACCCATCTAATACCAATCATTGATTGAACTAACTAATGGAAAACGTCAAAAATGGTGACAAAGAATGGCTCTGTGAATCTCTCCTTCAACCTAAGTTCATTTTCGATCTTTCCTATCTCTTAGTCCACTACATTATAATTTTTCCTGAATAGGTTGGGGTGCAACCAAAATCTAGGTTCGCCAAAAATCGAGTTAGAACACTTACGTTCTGAGCTGAGAACATTTATAAAACGAATGACTTGAGAATGCAAAAAATGAGTTATTTGTTTCTGAACCTCGTACACTTGCCTGCACGACAGCATTATATTCTTCCTTTAAGAAGTTAAGGAGTTACGGTTTACTCCAAGGTTGGTTAACTGCTTGAAACAACTTTACTTGGTTTCTTTTTGATTTGACGAGATATCACATTGAGACTGCATTAAGGTCAACTGCTTAAATTACTTCTCGAGGTGAAAACTTGCTACCTTAGTATATAAAACAAAATACTTATTTTTGTAAAATCGTTAGCTTCACCACATTCGGAGGTTATTAAATCAATTCTTTTGTGATTTGAATCATGAGCTTATTTTTTCAATCAGTTTTTCTATCCAAGCAGAAGGGTTAAATTGTATGAAAATTTAATGTTAATGTATTTATATGTTCACGGTTTACTTAGATAACAAATTTCAATTAAAATTTATCAGACAATAAAACTACATAAGCGAAAATGCGTTATTTGAAATGTAAACAAATTGAAATAAATTGAATAACAACAACTTGGCGCCATTATTTGCCGCCATTGTGATTTCTGGCATGCGAGTACATAGCAGCGCGTTTGATGTATGGCTTTGCAAACTTAAATTGTGCGCAAATACACAGACACATTAATGGGAACAGAGACATATAAGCAAGTGCGAAATTCTACCCAGTTAGACCCGTAAGCATGTTAGAATTAATGATAACAAGGTTACCTGGGCAAACATTCCCAACGTACTCACTATCTTAACAAACAGCATTGGGAAGCATTGTTGATGCTCACGCGGTAGACCAAAATGAAATTATGATATAATGAAATGAAATTGGAATAGAAACAACCACATCCTTTACTGCTATACTCGGTAAGGCGCATAAGCAATTGGGCTTAAATATAAAATAGATATTCATACAAAAACGCCAACAAGTATGCAATAGTTTTTGTTCATTTTGTATCCAAAAATTAAACCACCGCAGAGAAGCTGGATTGGTTACCGCTCGCCTTAGCATTTTAATTTAAAAAATATTTCTTTCTAATTTTGTTTTCAAGATTACACATATTATAAAAACTTTAGACTTGCTAACTTTTTTTAAAGTGAATACTTTTTTCATTTTAATTTAAGCATATTTATACTTTCTGTTTGAGTCTTAACCATTTTTTGAACTGTCAGCGTGTGCTTCCATTACACGATTTCTATAATGGCGGAACAAAGCTCTATGCACTGTACCATAGGCGTAATTAAAAATAAGTGTTATGAAAAACATTTTTTTTTCGCAAATTATGAAACCAATGTATCCAATTCACTTTCACTTTCTGCTCTACCTTTCCTTGCACATTACAAAATGGCCACGGTATCCCTTTTGAATCAAATTAATCCAGATCCCAACTGGGTAAATTCATCAACAAATGTACTATACAACACAATGAAAAAAGAAATAAGAAATTTAGACGGAGACCAAAATTTATTGTCGCTGTTGGCACATTATGCGGCTGAATGAAGACAAACGGATTTAAAATTATAAAAAAAAATGTTAATAAATTTTTATTTATAATATTTGGCAAATAAAGGATTTATAAATCGAATGAGTGAAGGCTATATGACACTTTTTTTTTCTGAAAATTTTGTAAGCCCTAAGGGCTTGATTCTGCACAAGGCTATTTCTTAAGGTATGAGATTAGAACATTGTTTTATTTAAGTTTGACATTATACGTAAAGAGGTGGAGATGTGGAGGAAGAGGAAAATATTAAACATCTTCTCTGCTCCTGTCCCGCACTTGCTAGAAAACGCCACAAAGTACTTGGGTCGTTTTTATTTGATGACCTGGATGACCTTAGACATGTCAGTACAGGTCAGCTATTTAGTTTCATAACGAATTCTGGTTGGTTCAACGAGAGGGTATAGTAAAACACCCTGTGGTATCACAACGGATCATGTTTGGTCTAAGTGAGTCAGTTTTTCGTAACTGACTGCCACTCCTATCTAACCTATAGGTAAAGAGGAACTTGGCCTATTTTCAAATAAAAATTGATTTTAAATACAACCATGTATCACGAAACTAACATTACTTGTTTCTATAAGCTCTTTACGTCAACCTCTTAAAATTTTTGAAGCTGATTTGAAGAAAATGATTTCTCCAACTATGCCTTTGTTTCAGTGGTAACCCCTTTATTTGCGCGAAGTCTCTTTAGTTATGTTGGTTAGATAGTTTTGCTAAATTTAATATATAGATGCATATATAACTATATTTTACTTATCTTCGTCCAATGGCAACAAGTTTATATTAGAGAAAAACTCATTAACTATGATTTCGGTGTTTACTTGAAATACCAGTACACCAGTATCTTCCACCAAAACCAAAATTGAGAACATTCCCAAGCTGTGGTGCCCTCGGAAACTGCAGCGCCATCTAATATTGTCACTCCCATCACTATAGAGCCTAAGCGTCTCACAATTGAGAAATACTGGGTTAGGCAACAACCTAAGACCGCTTCGCCAGCAGAAATGACTGCTTCATGCAAGCCTGCCATACCTAAAGAGAGACGCAGATGGCGTGCTTTCGACTTCAGAAATAAGATTGTCCAGCTGTTTAAAGAAGTTTACCTTCTGGGAAGTGCTGTTAAGGGACGTTCATAAATAGCGTCAGACGTTTTTTTTTGAAAATTTGGATCCCCTTGATGAGATTTTTCTGGACCTCCTCCCCTTATTTTGTCTCAGGTAATTTATGAGTGTTTCGTTTCATCGATAATATAAATAGTAAGAGCTTAACGAGGTCCTAAATTTTCTTTCAAAGTGGCGACTTATTTCTACTTTATAGTCCCGGGCCCCGCAACGTCTTAATCCACCACTGAACTCTTTTAAGTTAAGGAACATAACTTCCCCGTCACTAGACCGTGGCTTCTCTTAGATGTTTGGAAGAGTATGTATTGTGATAGCTTTCTTATTTCGAAACCTGCATACGAAAGCTATTGCACAAGCTATTTAAACAATAATAAAAATTAAAATTATTATTTCAGTATTATTTTTGAATTATTTTTCTTAATTTTTATGTCGCTAAGAAATGTTTCTTTTAATTCCTCCATTTTTTTTTTTCTTAACTTTTCTTTTCTGAAAACAAACAAAATTCGATCTTCAATCAATTTATAATGATATTCTCATTTTTCGACATTAGAGTTTCCAGATTTAATTGAAATATTCTAATGCAGTTGTGTATTATCTTGCAATTCTGTATCAAGCTGGGTTTTTTGCGTTTTCACGATAACGAGACCTTGCTTAATTTCTTTTATCTCTGTAAATAGAACACTTTGCATTTTTTGGCACGACTATTCGATTCAAACAAATATAATTTATTTCACTTAAATTACTTTTTAGGTTGCTATATATTGCAACATTAAATACTTTCACATCACTACCTATTAAAAATATATTTCCTACTAAGGCAATAGCCTTGATTTCCGCATAAGAAATAGGTTCTATGAGCATGTTATAGAACAATGTAATAAATACTTTTCATAATAATGATATAGATTGATATTATAGGCCACTGTGATCTTAACATATTTCAGCACTTCTTTATCTGATATCGTATCCATTTTCTTTTCTGATAATATAGTCCGACAAAGTATGTTCTATGTACTAAGATTATCTGTTGTACATCATGTATGTTTCTGAAAAGTGTTAGGGGCCATCCATAAACTACGTGACCGAAAAAACCTTTTTTTTAACCTATACCCCCCTTATAGTGACGATTCGTGACTTTACTCTATTAACCCCCCCCCCCCTCCCTCTATTCAATTACGTTGCAGCATGATTTTTAAAAATATTTTCTACTAATGAATTTTAAAATAAAATACATGGTTTATTGACAATATTAAACATAAAACATTACATTTTATATTTTAATAGATATTTAAAATAAATAAATAATTTTCAATATTTAAATTTCTTCCAAAAAGGTATATCCTCAATTAAAGTTATATTTTTCTCTATATTTAATTATTCGTCTTCCAGTTCAACAGCTTCTACATCTCCTATATCTTCTACATCGATCCACAATTTTACAATTTGAAGTCACGTAGTATTTCGCGAAACCCCCTGCCCCCGGTCGTTACTTTTCGTAGTATTTTTCATGACCCCCCATCCCCCCAAAACGGTCACGTAATTTATGGATGGCCCCTTATGTCAAAGTTAATCTCAAAAATTTCTCCAAAGACTTGCAGGTCGCTATTTATGTTTATAGTAATATCTAAAATTCGTTCTTTCAAGCTATATAGTTTAATATTAATGAGATTTAATTGCTCAGGCTGTTACTATGGCTTAAGACGTTTTTAGTTTAGTCCGCAATATGTCTATTTATTTGTTTGATTCCTCCATTAACTCATGGTTGAATTTTTCCATATCTCAAATGATTTGTAGTGAAAAGTTCGTTTTCGCTGTGCATTGTGTAAGTCCTTGGGCTAAAACATTCATTAGTCCTCAGCTTCTCGTTACATGTGGCAATGGGCCATTTATTTTTTATTGTAATTTCCTAAAAATGTGGGCCATTACAGTTTTAATTATTATCGAATTCCGTTATGTTAGTATGCATCAAGTTTTTAAAATTCTCAATAACTTTATTTTGATCTGTCTTTAGGGCAATCAAGCCGTCGTGCTCGGTAATATTCTCTATAATTTGAGAAAAATCCGCCATCAGCACACAAATTATGAATAACCAAACCAATAACAAGGTTTATAATCTAACTGAAAATAAATGAATAGACGCTGGATCTCATCGGCATTACGCGGATCCTCAGGATTATTGAAATATTCCTTTGAATCCACTAATCCGAATGCAACGAACGTCCCGATAAAAACATTTGGTTTTTGTTGTTTAGCTTAAGACAGTTCTACTTTTACACCTAAATTTTATCTTTTTTTATATTATTATCACGTGGCTCTTTTGGCCTATCATATTTATCTACCTAATTTATAGGATGAGAGATAATACCGGTAAGTAAGTAGCTAACAACTTGTCGCAAAATTGTTTTGGGTTGTTGTAGTTTTTATTAATTTTACCACTTTATTTTCAGTCTACTAACTTATATCCTACTCGGTTGACGAAAATCAATGGAACAATAACTAGTTGTTATGCTGATGGTTAATATTTATCCATTTTTTTGTTCTTCGCTTGCCAACTCCTTTGCTTGAAGTCTAATGTGTCATGTGTATTTTTATTTTCAATCTGCTAATATTTTTATTGAAATTTTTGATGTTTGATGTTCCGAGAACATATTTAAGTGCACCATAATAACACAAACAAATTTACTATAAAAAGTTTTGTACCTTTATTGATACCAAAGTGACTTTAGCTATCAATATTTTTTTTTTTTTTGAATTTTCTGCATCAATTTATAATCTGGAGAAAAAGAAAACAACTTTTAGTAATAAAACCAAAACAGTGTTTTTGACATCAACAAGCGATAATTCTACACCGCTGGAAACAATGGCACCACTAAAAAATATGGGGCCCAAGGCTCTGGACTCGGAGACAGTTAAATCTAAATTAGTAGAATAATGCAGGAAGAAATTAACTTAGCTGGGGTGTCAGCTCGAAATACCTCACATATGAGTTCCAGGCCACAGGAACATTGAGGGTAATGAGAAGGTGGACGAACTAGCAATGTGCGATTCCTCTCTTGGTGAAACTAGAGCTTGTGAGCGCGTGCACATAACGCTCGGTATAGTCAAGAGAAAGGTCTCCTCGTTTTTCCTTTCCGAGCCAGCAAAGAATTGGAGGATCCTAAAAACCTGTGAAACATCAAAAACAATTTGGTCATCCTATAACAATTCAAAAACGACTAGCCTACCGCCTAAAAGCTGCCGAAGTAAGATTGCGAGAATCAACGCAACTTGCACAGAACTATCGGCAAGCATGCTGAAAAATTAGGTATTGCATTCAACTCTTTTTGGTGCAGTTGTTTGAATGTAAACGAGAAAGAATCTGTCAAACATTTTTTCAGCCCTTGCTAGAACCAATTACTTACGATAAGCTTTCTTGAACAACCTCAGCGAGTTGGCCGATAATACATCAGATCGCTGCTTAACTACCTGAACAGGACTAACTGGATATACAGATTCTTTTGAAAACCCTCTTTACTAGTTTTTGAAGGCCACGTATGTGGTATTAAAACGGCACAACTAGTGCTACTTAAAGGTTCTAGCATGCTTGCTATGCTGCCACTTTCACCTAACCTAAAAAATATGGAGAATGAAGCTCATCCTTTTTATTGTTCTAGCTCTGTTACTAAGAAAGTTGTGAGAAATTTTGTTATTACAACTCTTAATGATCTTTGTTAAACACCTTGTAACTCATAGCGTGTTCATGGGATAGAATTTTTTGCTCAAAATGAACCAGGCAGTCTAATTTTTTCAGTTGGTTTACCGTAACCGGCCCACCATGTACATGTGTGTGGTAGACACATAGCGGGCCCAAATTGAGTATCCTTAAACAAAATTTATTACCCGGCTCAATATGAAGTATGACTCCTAAATACGATTACGAATACGCTATAGGACATATGATTTAATGAACGCTCAATATGGCCACTTGAATTCAAACACAATTGACATTTTCTCAGTTTTTGTCAATTTATTTGACTATCTTAAATAGAAATTTACATCCTAATCAAAGCAGTGGAGGAGAAAAAATCAAATTGTTTTTTGGTATGAAAACTTCAAATTGTAAGATCTGAAAGAGGTATGATGAATTGAATAAAATATTTGGAAACAAATTTTAGGGCAAACAAACACCATTCATTTGTTGACGTGCAAAAGTTCAATGTTGACAAACGTCAAGAAAAACTTTGCAATGAGGGATTTCCGTAGACTTTTGGTTTTCATCATATACGAGTGAGGTTTGAAGAAACTTGCGAACAAAAGTTCAGCTTGCTACCATTAAGACTGCTTAATTACTTAGTTTTTAATATAAATTTTTTCTTTTATTAATTTTATTTAATTTTAGATCTCCTCCTCGAAATTTAGCAAAACCAGTGAAGGCGAAACAGTCTATAATATGATCTGTTCTACGGTACCAATTCATATCCTCCATGGTCATAATGCTCAAAAGAGGTGGGCATTTACATATGTCCACGTGATAAACGGTCTTAGTCCCCAAAATAATTTAAGCTCTGGTTTTAAGTCCTCTAATATGTCCAACATTGGCTTCGAGTCGCCCTTCGACGACGGTTCACCCGGTAGTATGTCCAACTTCGGCAAACGAGATATATTTTAGTTAATATTAGGTGTTATGTCCACTTTTTCTGTGCACGCAATGCCCAAAATTATTTGGTCGTAGGCCCTCCTATTTGAGGGGATGATGTCCTCTTTTACAAGTTGCTCTCAAAAAATGGGGATTATGAGCGGGATAAAACAGTAATAATGCCCAAAATGGTTTTGGGGATTAGGACAATGGGGGCTATGACCGGGTACCCTGTTCAACATAGGATCTTTACTTAAATGAACAATATATTTTTCAATTTATGAGACAAAAGTTAAATTTTGTCGCGCGGTGTAATCGCGCTACGCTTGTCAAGATTATCAATCTATGTAATACACCTCAAAAAACTGTTGCCAAGCTCTTGTCAGCTGATAAATAAATTCGTTTTAGCCTTGTTGGGTGCAGATTTACTATGTAGAGTGCTGTTTTAACTGTTCCATGGTCTCCCATTTATAGTAATGAAAATATGAGATTCGGTTCACAGCTATAAATTGACATTATTTTGTACTCAATAAATGGCACTCATATTAATAGATTTCGTTCTTAACATAAAATTAAAGAAATAGTTTCTTCGATTTTTCAAACAACTGTAATTTTATAAAAAATTACTAACTTTTTTGTAATTTGATTCTTTAAAAGAAAAGTAATCACCTCCCAAATCGGTGTGAAATAAGCAAATATTTTGATTACAATTTAATATTGAAACCAAAGACAAATTATAGCAATTTCTATATTCTACAGCTGCTTTTTAGTCTTATCCACAAGAAAAAAATTGAATCTGTAAGTTATGGCTCCACGAAACAATTTCACATGTGTGTGAAAATAAGTAGAAATGAACGTAATATAATTGAACTCATAATTTGTAACTGCATACCACACCCGAAAATTTGAATAATGTTCGTGTATTCCTTCTAAATTCAATTAAGTTTTCGAAAATATGTTTAATGCTGGGATAATTTGATATACCGACAAGTATACTGAGACTATGCACGTACGTAAGAGTGCTTCAAATAAACGAATAACAGCACACGCAAACGCCCAGAGGCGGATTTCCTCTCATTTTCGTATAATTTTTTTGTCGAAAGGTGTCTGATTCGGTTCAATTTGAAATCATTTTTGTTCCAACAATAGATAGAAAGAAGTCAAAAATTAAATTTGGTCATTACAAGGATCCTGGATCCTTAAAATTCCCGATTTAGGTCCGTTTAGAAAAAATTTTGTTTTTCACCGAACGGTGGAAAGAGCTGGAAAAATTTATTTTTGTCATCACCTGGGGTGGCTCCGGGTTCCGAAAGTGCTCGCTAACGGTCCATTCCCGAAAATCTTTGTTTTCCACCAATCGATGGAAAGAGGTCGAATACGAATTTTTTTTCCAGGGGCTGTTCCAGGTTCCAAAAGTGTGCAATCAATGGAAAAAGGTCGAAAATGGATTTTGGGTATTACCACGTGTTGTCCCAGGTGCTAAAAGTTCATGATTTTGGTCCATTTCCAGAAAATTTTGAATTTTGCACAAACCTATGGAAAGAGGTCCAAAAATTGATTTTTTTTTCTTTCACCAGGAGTGGTTCCGGGTCCTAAAAGTTCTCAGTTTCGGTCCATTTCTAAAAAGGTTTGTTTGCACCCTTCGATGGAAAGAGCTTGAATATGGATTTTGGCTACCTCCAAGAGTGGTCCCGAATCCCAAAAGTTCTCAATTTCGGTTTATTTCCAAAAAATTTTGTTCGCACCAATCGGTGGAAAGAAGTCAAATATGGATTTCAGCTATCTCCGGAAGTGGTACCTAGTCAAAATTGTGATGGTCAAAAACGATTTTCGACCTTCTTCCATCGATTGGTGGAAATCGAAATTTTTCGGAAACGATTAAATGAATAAACATACTTTTAAGAAACTAACATTATCGCGCGAGAAATGATGTTGTGATAAATAATCTCTAAGGTTAATTTTAAATTGTCCGAATCGGTCAAGGCTCATACTAGCGTATCATACAATAGTTAGCCGAAGAATTCATATGATAATGTCATTGAACCATGATTGGTGCTGTTAATAGGAATATATTCAAAAACCTGAATTTAATTACACATCTCACTATCGAAGGCTTGAATTACTAGAAATAGAATTTATAAAAGAAAGCGGAAGAATTTTAGTCAATTCAACCTTACCTTGTTGGTGTTTGATTTGTTGACGAATTCATTCAATCATTTTGATATTTATTTTTTGCTCATCGGTTTGAGGAAAAGATAATAACAAGTCCTTTCGTAATGATCTCTTACGCAAAAGTCGGCACATTTGAATAGGCCTGAAGCGGTTATACTTTAAATCCGTCCCTGCAAATATCCGACTAAACCCACGCAAACACAGCAGGAATCAGCGGTAGGACATACAATATTTTACAGATTATGGTTGTTGTGCGGCATGACTGTATTATAGCCGCACCAAATCACAAACTAAGCGGCATACATACATATGTATGCGTGGTTAAAGAACGACACACACATGCATAAACAAATGCAAATACATTAACAAAAACATTGGACGGAAGTCCTTGGTTAAATAAACATGAGACGATTCGAGTCGACACAAAACTTAAGAGTAGCGAGTAGATGAGTTAAAAAGTAACTATCTACTCGCGCAAAACGAGAAGTTTCCACTCGTAATACCAAACGTAATTCCATGTTAATGAGTTAGCAAATATCTGCGTTAATTTATTATATCGCATTGTTAGGTTTAGATTTGTAGTGACACGTACATATATGCATACACACATACATAAATAGTAGGTAAGCTTAGTTGTAGGCTTCTTAAGGATAGGCAACATAAGTTAAGTCTAAGTTCAACGTACATACATATAATATTATGTATGTATGTTGCAGTGGCTGATGTAGGTTAGACAATTATTTGAGTAGGAGTCTTTTGAGGTATGCGTGTGAGTGTGAATGTTTGATGATATATGTAAGCCTGTGAGTCTGTGTGAGCTGTGCGTTGTGTTTGTCATACAATCAAGTTTATAATTTAAGTGTTACTTTTTGAATGAGTTGAAATTGTTAAAAAATAAAATTTATTAGCTTAAAATATTTAAATCATATTTATAAAAATGCAGTAATACTGCTTGAACTGTAGTAATAAAAAAATGTTTTATTTTATTGAAATCTTCCTTATTAACGATATGATATTTGACAAATTTATTGTTAGTTTTTCCATTGACTGAAAGCATTTATTATGTAAAATATTGCAAAAAAAAATGAGCGGCTCTTAGTAAAAAAGAGCTAGTAAGGGTGTTATCATTGGCAGTGCCAAAACTAATATGCACTACATTTCATTAATACTAAAAGTAATTGAAAAATTCTTAAAGATCACGCACTATTTGCATGAAAAATGCTAATGAGCATCCAGAAAAAAAGTCTCAAAGAGCACGACAAAATTGCATGACATGAGTTTGAGTTATTGGCTCACAAAAGAGTCAATTTACGTACACTGTCATATGATTACCTTAATCATTTTAAAGTATCAATATGTCGAGATTCGATTTTATTTAATATTTTCGATTTATTTTGAACGTTTTCTATCGAAAACCATCATTAGATCGTGGCGCCAAGGAGATCGTAACCTTCTCAAAGGTCACCCGAAAAGGCCCGATTACTATGATTTTCAATTGAAGACCACTTTGGGCCAATATCCCAAAATCCTCTCATAGGGTTTTTTCCTGCACATTGCGACTTTTGTTCAGGATGCCAAAAACTATCTCTCTTTAAAAATTAAACACATTTTTCGTTTATATAGTGCAGGGTCATTTATATTTTGTTTTTTTGGCGATAGAAATACTCTGTTATAAGCATTTAATAGTCGTTTGTTTCATAGCTCCCAAAAAAAAAAAAAAAAACTTAAAATGCTATTTGTCAAAAGCACTCTTTATATTATTCCCTTAGTATAAATTTTTCAGTTGCTTCTTTATATGAACGGTGCCACGGTCTGTTGTCAAAATTGATCGACCCAGATTTCTAGATTAGACAGTCCTGCTAAAAATGAAAACTATGAGAACTATTAAAATCACAAAACTCTGGTTTTTAAAATATTAAGAATGTGGATGTCATTTTTCGAAACATAAAAGTAAAAAGTCTTAAGCGATTTCGATTTCATTGAAGGTCTAACCATTTTCAATTCCTTTGAGCATTTGGGGCCCATAGATATTTCAAGGTAGTTGAGCTTAAAAACAACTCATGGATTCAGACTTTTCTTCTCAAAGTTAAAACTCAGAGCTCTTTAAGAAATTAACACCCTGGAAAAGCTGGAATATATTGAAAGAATCAAAAGACTTAGTAGCCAGCTGAGCTTGGAAAGAAGGTCTTTGGTTCGGAAATTAAATTTTTTTTAGATATTCTGGCTGCATAAAATTGTTTTTATGATTTCGCGTTTTCTTACAGAAAGAGATCTTGTTTCCCCGGGACTCCTCAACCCTTCTAAATACGTTTATGTACTTGTAAATTTCAAAAGGAACGGCAACATTGTTATAGCCTGCGTACGGTACAAAAATTACCCGATGTTTTTCTTTACAAAAAAGTTTCACTAAAATGCACAGAAATTCGGAGTGCTATATTTTTCAACCACTTCAACAAGAGCCGAACTTATGTTTTATTTAATTACAGTGTGAGCCAAAATATATTTGCCGCAGTTTGAGCAAACAACTTACAGATTAAATTTGTTGAGGAAAAAATATATTTAACTACCAAGTAAGAGATATAGTAGTGATTTCGTCTTGCAAAATGTGTAACAAACATTTAGTGAAATTTTAAATCAAAACATGTTCAGAGACTCTCCAATTTCCCCCAAGAAATTTATACGCGGAAATCTTATTCACCCACTCAAAACCTTACTCCAAATAGGCTTATGATTTGATGGAAGAGAACGAGAGTTGATCATCCGGGATATTGATTTTTGAGCATGCTAGGTCTCTAAAATGTAAATGTCTGTATCTTTGCAAACGACTGAACAACAAACTCTCTGTTTCCTTTAATTTAGCAAAATTACAACAAATCTCTAATCCATTTTTTCTGTCTCAAAATGTGTGGAAAGATGTAATTCTGTATATTTTCAGTTATTTTTGTTAGATCACTTGAAGTGCCTTTTAATGTAATATAACTGCATACAGCAAACTACATAAAATATTATTGTAATATAAAATAAAATTGCAAAAATTAACTTACAGATAATATTAAAAGATTTAAAATAGTGAAATGTCATTAACTTAAAGTTATAAACTTTATTATTACTATCTAATTTTATGTTTCAAAGCGGTAATACTTTGTTTATTAAAAACTTAAAAATTAGTAAAATTACTATAAAAAATAATAAAAATAATAATCAATACGTATTGTAAATATATAGTGTAAAATGTTTGTGTAATATACTTACTACATCTATAAGACAAGTAAAAATCATATGAACTACAACACAATAACCTGTATCTCTATCAATAAAACTATAAAAGAAACTTAAATAAAAAATGTTTTTAAATTAATTATTATGAAATTGTTTAAAAGTTGCTTAATTTGTAAACGATGATGTACCTTTTGTAAATTGAATTCTTTTAGCGATATCGAAATAAAGTATTGAAATTTCATATTATTACAATGACAATTTAGTTTTTTTTTCTTCTAATAATAAATAGAGCAAGTGTGTTGAAAGTAAGTAGACTTTTATATATATATATATGATATATGTAAAGACTGTTTAGTTCTCATCAAAGTGAACTGGAAGTTTCAAACATGTTTCAGTAATGTTTTTCCAAGAAAAACAAATCTGGAAAAACAAATTTTGATATGGTAAGCTGAATCTAAAAATTTTTGATACACGACTTTTGAGATATTGTCATATGAGCCGCTGAAAGCAAGAGTGGTAAAAGTCACACTTAAGTATTTTTGAGAAAATTGGTGTCTTACGTTTTGGCAACCCAAAAAATTAGTGCTTTTATTTTTTATCAAAGTTTGAAGACTTTTGGAAAGACAACTGCTCAAAATTTCATATATTAAAAAAACTACTGTAATTTTTGGAAAACAAAGTAATAGTAAAAATTAAGCTTCAAATAAGAATACGATTCTTCCAATTTTTATTTCAAAGGAATTGGCAATAAAGTGGTATACGTAAGTGAACTTTTCCTCAAAGTTGTGGCCTTTAAAACACATCACATCCTAACACTTAACTCTTCATTACTTTTTTCATTCGGATATGTGAAGTTAATTGATATATTAATTTTAATAAATCATTTTTAATTAAATAAAAATACATTTTTTATCAATGAAATACTTAAGTAAGGCATTAAATCCAAAACATGATTTTTTGTTTTAAATTAATTTAATGGAAAATTAAAAATTAAATTCAAATCCAAATAAGTGTAAGAATACATATATATATATATATATATAATATATAAAATAGATATGTTTAGTTGAAGAACTGCTCATCTTCCACGTTCTCGGAAAGTAGCCCATTGTCCCGAGAGCAAAAATGCGTGCTGGTTGAGTGTAAGTAATACGTGTTCGCAAATGAATGCTTGTGGTGTCATCACCAGTGAAAGAAATTTTCACTGTTATTAGCTATTGAGTAAAACTACCTAAATCTAACATTTTTTTTAGTTCAGTTCACTTGGACGAATTCAGCCATGACACAAATACGTTTAAAAAGCTTAAAATATAATTTAACAATTAAAAATATTAAAATTTAAGGTTCAATACTCTATGTAAAAAAATTTCCTACGACATGAACTGTATGAAATTTTTATAGATTTTTATAGAAAATTATAGGACATTGGTTCCGGTAAATAATGAAAAGAATGTCATTCAAGTGAGCTCCTTTGCTAGCTTGGGAGGTTGTCAATCTCTTTTCAAAATTGTAGTGATATTTGCTCGATAATGTTCTCTTTCAGCTGTTGAATAGTTTGAGAACTATCTGCACAAAATTTCATCTTCAAGAAACCTCATACGAAGAAATCCAACGGTGTTAAATCGTCTAGTCTTCGAGAAATTATTCGATAGCAAAACATCGCTTTCAAAAGATCTATTGATTCTGTTACTGTAAGGCACGTTAGGCCTGTACATATAATATGATTTCCAGAGCTTTAGATATTAACGTTGAAAACGTTTTCTGCAAGACCATCATGGCTCCAAAATCATAAAGTTCGAGGTTGGTAAAGCATTCAATAAATTACTGTTTATATGAAAATTCATAGAAGTATGTTTACATCAACTCTTCTAACAAGGCATACATAATAAAGTGACAACAGTACTGAAAATGTGGGTTGTATCTTAACGGAGAATGACATCGGCCGAATGACCGCCACGAAGAACACTGCAGATTTTGCTTTGTTCATTAAACTTTCTATTAAGTTTTTATTAAAATCACGGCTTTGCAACGTTGAATTAATTCTTGACAGCTCAAAGAGATATAATGAAAGTAATCCAATTGTTAGCCACATTCATCTCATCGGTACTCTGTCTGATCCAGCAATCGTTGTTGAACTTGTGCTTCTTTTCATCTTCTGTTCGAAACACATCTCAAAACATTAACAACTAAAATTATTTGAAAGACAGCACAAATGACTTACAAAGCTTCTGTTTCATTCTGTTTTCATACATTTTTTTTTTTTTTGAAAATCAGAAATGCATCGGAATTCTTTTACTACGAAAATCCTTCTCGGTTTTTAATAAGACCGATGTTTTGTGAATGACTTAATCTCAGATTTTAACTTCTTCGTACTTACGTCAGAAAATTCACAGATTATATCAAAATAAAATTACAAAGAAAATGACATGAACGCATCTATCAGAAAAGCTTTATGTGGAGACATTGATAGAGCTGACTAAGTTGAAGTCTAACAAAAACCTGTCAGTAAGATGCCAACATGTCACTGTGAAACCTATTTTTAAAAACGCAAATAAAAGCGAGATAATAGAGAAACGGACCGCTTATGATGTACATAAATATGAAAGCCTTCTTACTCCAAAATATACCCCTTAAAACAACTACTTACATACATGTTCGCATGTTTCTTAAAAAAAAAAACGCCTCAAGAAATAAAATGCTACACAACTGTTTTATTTAGAAACAAATTACATTCGCCAACGCACGCAATGAATATTAAAGAATAATCACGTTTACAAAAGTGAGGAATCCTATGAATACACGCAAAAAAAAGTTCCGGTAAAAACAACTTGATTAACTATTATTTGTACTACACTAATCGTAAAAACATACAAGTTATGGAATAAATTACTACTCAGAAAGCAAAGTTATACTACATATTAAATCAAGTAGAAAATATTGTTGTAGAGAACATTACATGATATTTGCACAATGAACGACGATGGGGGAAAGATCGGGGTGACTCCTCACGGATCCGAAGTTCTTCAAGGGGGCCCGTAAATTCTTAAAATCCCTATTCATATAAAATGTCGTTCTCAAAAATAAATTGTCACGATCGAAATATTCAGGGCCTTTGCGTTAAGCATATTTATGAAACAAACTTCAAGGCTTGTCTATTTCCGTATAAGCTATTAAATGACATTGCTTTAAAAAAATTTATTCCAGTATTTCCAAGCGCTTGTGTAGCTATGCGTATATTCTGCACATCGAGGAAGGGGGAGGGGAAGGAGGGACCCGAGCATGGTTACGCCCGGGCCCGGATTTGCTCTCGACGGCTCTGTATACAACGCCATGAGTTCAAACCTCAGACAGAAAATTAAAACTTTAATTTATTTTTTATCATTGATGGTAAAAGTTGGTCGAATAATTTGGGTATGATGTTGACATATATGAATATGCATACGAGAACCTTCATGTGTATTTGTTCTTTCAATACAGACTTTTGTTATGTACGATTTCAATGAAAATAAAAATTCTTTCTTGTAGTAGATAATTATTATAATTATTTTAAACAAATTAGGAACTTAAGATTTTTCTAGTAAAATTTTTTATCCGCGAGACTAAAATAATTTTTTTCACGCTTACTAAAATTAACTCCTTAAATAATAACAGCCATTTACTTTTAGAGTAAGCTGTTTAATAAATAGAACAATTCTTAAATCTTCCAATCTATAACCTAGGACAGTTACGAGATGACTGCGATAAAATTTTGGTCTAGGTGAATTTATGCATGTGCCTGTATTTTGGCTTCAGAATTGACGGGGATAAGGTCATTATCGATATCGCATAAGCTCAAAAAGTCGGTCAAGGTCAAAGGTCACGAAAATCTTTTTTTCACAAATACCTCTTAAAGAATCTTGATTTGTTCAATTACATCAACTCTTTAAGCCCCTAAGTCATGCCCCTTAGGTATAATACACTTGTGTAGGCTCTTTTCTATTTTAGGAAATATGTCTGGAACCCTCTTTTCAGTTTGGCCTTCCGCTCCTTCAGCCATTCTGTTTTTACCTCATCAATAGTGGCAAAATGTCGACCTTTCACGGTACTCTTTATCCTAGGGAATAAAAAAATAAATGGAACATGTCCATCGAGTACGGTGACTGAGTCATTTTTAAATAACTATAGCTGAAAATACTGAATTAATCGTCCTTTCATTAGATCTATCTGTACCCCCTCCGGGGATGCATTGTGCTGGTTGTGGTTGAAACTCAATTCGTGGAGAGAACAAAATGTTACGCTCAGTGTGGAGTTGCATTTTCTCAACCTAATGGCCGTTCTAAAAATAGCAAGAGATGTGAATAGATTTCAACTCAAAACAAGGGCGAAATTATCTCCATAGCTATATCTTTACTTGGTAGCTGTTTCCAACAGCAGTCTTCCGTGGCCTCAAGCCTCTCCAGGCAGACAATAAATAGAACATTTTCCCTAAGAGTTGAAAACATTGGTAACTTTTATATCCAAATGAATTATGTTTTTCTCCGTGCATATGTACACATCTACGTATACACATAAACACCTACACACTTGCATATGTATTTCCAACAGCTGAGATTTAGTGCGATCCATACGTGCTACATCACAGCAAGGGTGCTGCAAATATTTCTTAGTGTACGATGTATGGTGTAAAAGGTATTAACATTTGATTGTAAATGATGTCCGTGGCTTAAGTCCGTCATTCACTAACTATGTAGGGTTGCAGAAGTTAACCAGTTTTGCTACGCTTTGTAAACATAAAACATTTCAGACATAATTTAAAGCGATACGCTAAGGGTGTTAAGTTTACAAATTGCTTCACAATTATGTTTATTTTAAGACATAGGATGGTAAGAATAAGAATTTATTTTAAATTGTTGCTTCAAGCTAATTCTGTCCCATCGTAAAATGCAAAAGGTTTAAAGTCACAACAAACAGTTTTTCGCTTTAATCTCGACTTGTTTTATACGGGTCATTAGAAACTTTGTAGAAAATCCACTCCTCAGTAGCGGTGAATAGCTTAGTTTGATGGTTTCACAAAAACAGAGAGCGCCAATTGATTAAAGTGGGAATTTAACAAGAAAGGCAATATTGCTGGTTATTTTAAATATTTTTAAAAAAATTTAACCGAAAAACTCTGAGGTTTCCCTCAAAAATTCAGTTTTGTCGTTCAGCTTACGCTACACAAAGATATCAAACTTCAACTTCCGCTGAGTTGGGCAGATTTCAGATTTTGATTTCTCCTAAAAAATCAAAGCAAAGTGTTTCAATGAAGCTATCTAATACACAGCTATGTACAAAGGAATAGCAAAGAAGTCAATTTTCTTCAATATTTGTGTTTATTTAAGGAACTCATTTGGATTTCGAAGATTTGAAAAAACAAGAATCGGCAATTATTTTTCTTCATTTAAATTTATTTAAGTCATATTGTCCTTTGAAGATGAAAAAGCAGTTGGACGCAGAAATAGCACATTTGCAAAGACTATTAAAAAGAAAAACAAAGTATTGAATATGTGACTTCAAGCAATCTGCATTTACTTAAAATTTTAATATTATGCAGTGTGACTACGATTTTTAATATGTAGTTGCTTGTAATTTACGAGCCAAGCTCTCCACCAGTTTTTGGCATCTACTCTGCGGAATGGAATTTCAAGCGTCTTGAATTCTTGCCAAATATCCGTCTTTTATTTGTGTTTTTTTTTTGGTCAATCTTATCTTTTACCTTATTCCAAATGTTTTATATAGGGCTTAGATCGGGATTTTGAGCTGGCTAGTGGCCATTATCTCGCATAAAGATCAATTTTCTGACGTAGAATCAAATGAGAATGGCTTCATCGTGTTTTGGAGTTTGTTGATTTATCCAAATTGACCATTGGTAAATACAACTCCAATCCATAAAAATGCGCTTCATACCATGAAACTGTCTCCACCGTACTTAACGGACTTAATGGTGTACACTGGGTTGAATTTTATGTATTTCGAGCGAAGCACAAATGTTTTAACATTAGATCCAATGCGATTAATTTTATTTTTATAGCTCCAAAATACAAGCTTCCGAAATTGCACGTCTTTATTTACATGAACCTTCGCAAATAGTCCAGAATCATTGAGTCGTCTTCTTAGAAGTCTGTTCGAAACATTGATATCGAATTCACATTTGTCTCGGTCATTATTATGCGCGAGGAATTAAAAGCATCAACTTTAGACTTTTTGACAATGACTCTATCAATGCGAAATTCGGTTTTTCGTGAAGGTGGTGAAGGTATTTTTTTATTAGTTAAATTTGGGTTCGCCTATGTCGAGCTGATAGCATTCCATTTTCCTTGAGAAATTTTGTATTTTGGCAATTTGAGTGGGAGTTTCGCTTTTTCGAATAGTTCGGCTATAATCTTTTTATTTCTGGAGTACAATGAAAATCACGTCACAATTTATTTTTAAACAATTGAATAACTATACCAAGCCACTGCAAAACTGTATCGGTTTCATTAATTTTTTGTGATCGGTTCTCATTTTCAATTCTATTGTGGTGTGATTTGCAGTTCAGTTTAGTTGATACTCGCGTGTAAAAAAACGATAATTTCGAAAGGTAAATTTGTGAAAGGTTAATAATTCACCACATGGAGCAAAAAGAAATACTCAAAAACATAGTGCTTCTCGATTTGAGAACGATACGATAATTCAAAATTCGCAAGCTTATTGTATCGTACTCGCTGACGTACGAGAAACTTTTGATCTATATCGTTCTCGCATTGATATCGCCGATTGTCCTCAGAAACTCTTGTTAACATTTATATATTTAATGCTACCTTTGGCCACGCACTGCCGTTATACAACCCTGGCTACATTTTAGACATTTATTCAGTCTTTACTGCAGACAATTGGGTCCATGTGTCAAATTTCACAACTTGGTATTAGCACCAAGAATAGCAATATAAGGTCTTTTGTTGTATGGGAGAGGCCAAGATCAAATATCCAACCCTGTTCATGTTTATCAAGTTGCCTTGCATAAATAATGTACATCCAGGTATCAAATTCCACAACTGTAGCTGCCATAGATGCCAAGATCTAGCGTTTAAATTGTTTTTGTTGTATAAAGTTGTCTCATTCCATCAAGATTTCGTGAGGTGCTTAGCATGGACAGTATACACCAAATTTCAAAATACCTTGTGTTAAGATAATGTGTTTTAAGTGTTTTTTTTTTTTACTATGGAACGTCTTCCCGATATTTCGGTCTCGGTGATAAGTCGTACGTATGGTTGTTTTGTTTTACACATCGTAGATTATTTAATCGCAGCGAACGAGATATCGGCCAGACCATTCACGTTCTCGTACTCTGTCATACGAAAAGTTTTTTTTAATATCGTCTCGCTATCAGATCGATATCGATATTTGTCGGCTCTCAAGGAAGCACTCTGTGTGGTTTTAGTTTGAAGACAACATGTGCTTAGGGATACGATTCTCAAGAACACGAAGAAAATATTGAACTCGCCAGAATTATCATATCATATAATTTCTATTTTCACAAACGTGTACATATAAATGCAAATTGAGTAGGTGGAGTACATGTCCACATAATATATATAAATACGGATCGATAAAATGTAATTACTCTTTCGATAAATAAAAACAAAAAATTATAAAATTTTCATGTGGGGTACACAGTACCTCAAATACACGGAATTAGGATAATTTACCCATACACGGTGCTTAGTAAAGGCCTGTGATCTTTATTATAATAATTTTAGAAATTTTAAGATTTGTATGGATTTATGTATAGATTTTGCAAAAGTTAAAAATTAATAATCGGTACAAAAGAAGAAGCCGTTTTGATAGTGTCGGCAAAAGAAATTGCTCGCTTGAAGTAGCCAGCGTTTATATAAAATCAAACCTTTTTTTTACCACACAGTTTTAATTTCAGCATTTTCACTGCAGTCTTAAAATTTTAAAAAATCCTTTATACACTGGGAGCAATATTTAAATTTTGGCCTTAGTCCTTAGTTTTACTATTTAAATTGCAATTACTGGTTTTTTTTTTTGCTTTTGTTGTTGTTATAATTAATTCGTAGATACATTGTAACGACTACACTTGTAGATATGTATTCACCCGTACGTTAGAGTCGTTGTTCACAATCATTGATATTCACCATGGTGATGCCAATTAATTAGTTCAATACCATATACTATTTCCTAGTTATTTGTGCCACAACCTGCAAATTGCAGATAGCAACCAATAGATTTAAGTATCATATAAATTAATTGTCACCAAGTGTCGTATTCCATATTGTAGCTGCTCTTATGTATGCAGAACGATAATAGTTCTCATAATTAATGGAAAGGTATTTCAAAAACCATACCAAATTAATTGAAGAGCTTTGTTGTGGTTATCTAAATGGAGTATAGCACTTTGTAGATTCAAACTCCTTTGATATTTTAAAAGTACAAAGTTGCTTGTTCTTATGAGACATCAAATGTAGTGGAAATTGGGATTTTGTAAGACGAATCAAATTTTTCACCACAATTTAACATCCAAAAAGTACATTTAATTCGGCATCAAAAAAGTACATTTCAAGTCTTCATTCAGTACATCTCCACAGAACCCAAATGCCATCATAGGCGCACAGTTGGAGATCGTGGTCATAAATATAAGAAAAATAAAAGTGATAGGGATCTAAAATTTTTAACAAAAAAAAAAAATGTTCTATGAAACTTTTTATATAAGCAACTGTTGGATAGAGCACTCTAGTTCACTTCTGCTTATAAAGCATATTGACGGAAAATAATTTTTTCCACTTTATAAATGCCAATTTATTTTTCTTCTATCGTCTTTATATGAATTAAATGGATTTTTCAAAATTGGAATAAAAAATGGCAAAATTTGCAAACTTCAACAGTAAAAAAAAAAAATATATTAGAGCGGTTCAGAAAAAAAAAAGTTTTGTTTATTTACGATGTGTCAGCGGATTACAATAGCTAGGCAAAACTTCTTGAAAGAATTTTAATAAATATTGAAAACTGGATTGGAGCCCCTTGATATAAGTTGCTTACCAATTTAAAAAAATTTTGCTTTAAGAAATGGTGCAAGTTAAAGATGTTATCAAATTTTCAATCAAATTGGACATGGTTTTCGGGCTATTATCGATCTAGGAATTCGAATCCGTGATTAGTTTTTCTTGTTCATCCTTTTTTCTTACAGAAAAATTTTAAATTGACAGAAAAATAAAAAAAATACAGATTTTCTACTTTCTTGTGCCCAAATTGCCCCTTATTATTTAACCGCCGATCCCGTGGTATAATATTTTTAATGTGTTTTTATTTGCTTAAAAGAAAACTGTGAACATAATATCATTATCTTATTTCAAAACCAATATATCTGCATTTATCGAAATTACCAGACTTGACATTCTTTAAATCGGTGACGACAAATATACATCTCAAGGTCATTCAAATTCTTTTTTTGTTTTAAGTAGCTATTTACTATCGATAGAGAAATTTGAATCTGCGATTAGTTATTGCTCTTCTTTGTTTCTTAAGAAATATGAAAATTGACCGGAATTTATAATGCGTTTCAAAAACTATAGATAGCGCATCGAAACGATATTTCTTCAATAATTTAAAAACTATAAAAGATATCGCACAATTTTTAGCATTTCTGAAATCAGCATTGCAAATTAATATAAATTGATTTGAAGGAAGTGCTTCAACCAAATCTCTCCTATGTTGCTGAGCGCTTGTAAATTGTGTAGCAGTGCGTGTTGGTTAACTGAAAGATATTAAGTATCTTGTCTTTAACCAAATCGAAAACGGCCAGACATTGAAGCTTAACGAAGGCATCTTTTGCTTTGTTAATTCTAGCCAAGATGTCGCTATTGGTACTATAATTAAGTATTATGGTGCTGCCCAAATAAGTGAAATTTCCATGGTGGATTCACCCATCATAAGAATACTGAAGGTTTTTTTGATTTAATAATGTTGACTTTCAGTCTATCTTCTTGGTGGCAAGGAGGCACATTCCATGGGGATAGGAAAATTTCCAGATGTCTGCTAAAAACTTCATCGATTGCCACGATTTTAAGAGTCCAGAATTCTGCGGAGATCATCGTTCAATATCATCAGAAACAAAATTGGTGACAGTATAAGTCCCAGGCGCACACAAGTTGACCGCTATATGTGTCGTGATGGGGTTCATGACCTTGGGTGCTGCAGTTCGTCTGTTAAACTTAAAGTTATTTTGAAATTGAACGATTTTTGTTAAAAACTATTTAGCCTTAAGTTAAAAGAAAAGCGATATTTTTAAATCAAACTTTTGTCATAACAGATGTCAACTCCAGCAGAATATCTTAACATTAAGATACGAATTTCGCCATAAATAATTGTCATGATGGAAAAAAATAAATAAATGAATTACAAGAACCTGATATTTTAATCACATTTTTTAAAATAAACTTCGTAGCATGTGCAACTGTACAACATCATGAATTATATTTCCTAAACAAACAGTAATCCCTAAAAATAGTACAATACATCAACATTAATGACCTTTAAGGACGTGCTAAAATTCTACCCGAAAAGGCTCTGTATCTGTTCTATATTGAAAATGTTTCTCATTGCAAATTCACTTAAGAGTGAATAAAGATAAAGAGTAAATTATGATACCTTTGCAAAGCGAAATGCCTCAAGCAATTTTATCTTTGAAACATAAATATATTTAATTACTTTTTAGTTAATCTTTGCTGGATTTTATAAATAAATTGGATGAACTTTATGTTTGTTTGTACAAACGTACAAATCATATACCACACAAATGCAATCAATATTTGTTGAAAAACTGAAAGAGAATGATAATGGTTTGTTTCTGACCCTTTGAAAGCAATAAATAAAATAATTATTTTTATTTTATCGAGTCGAGTCTTTATGCCTTATGTGGACAATTGCTTTAAAGGACATTTGTAAATAAATAAAATTAAAAATATTTTCTATTTTACAAAATTAAGTAGCCTGTGAATATTTTAAATCGATTGCAGCCAATTTATAATATTACAGATGAGTTCATGGGTCGTAGGCATAACTCAATCCATATTCTTAAGGTAATTTTAGTGATGGCTAACATCCAAATACTTACTAGTCATATACCACATTTTGTACCGAGAGTTCCTTGAAAATATGTGACCATAAAAAGCTGACTTATTTACATTTTGTAAAAAAACTCTCCGACAAGATGGGATTATGGATGGAGGTAGAAAGCGGTGATACTTTTGGAAATAAAATGGAATTGTAGCTTACTAGGTTTTTGTTTTGATATTTTAAAGCTGCCAGTGGGTCAAGCGTTTGGTAATTTTTGTTTGATATTTTTAAGGAGTAATTAGTGTAGCACAATGTTAAGATAATTTTGCTGCAGTATTCACGCCTTATATGTATAAGGGCTCCAAGATACACTTGGTCATGTGCTATAAATGTACTTTCAATTATGTGAGTTTGAAAATACAGACCTCAAATACATAAACATCTAAAGCACGATCTATACGTGAATTTCTTAAGGTTCGTGTATACGTGCAACGTATTTTGTTATATTTATCTTACCTAAAAATGTAACCTTTCTACACGGATTACTGCAAAATTGAATGTTGAACCCAAGTCTCTCTGGTCCATTTGAGACAGTATTTCAAGTTTCTACATTTGATATTACTAGCCTTTTAGGTTAGGTTAGGCAGGAGGAGACTCACTTAGACCATGTGATCCATACATGACATATCACCGGGAGTCTGAGTATTTCCTCTTGTTGAACCAACCAGATTTCGTAATAAAACTAAACAGCTGACCTTAACTAAATGGCTAAGGTCGTCTAGATCATCAAATAAAAGCGAACCAGGTGCAGGGCAGGAGCAGAGAAAATGTTTCGTGTTTTCATCTTTTTCCACATCTCCACAACAACTTCTACAGAAGTCAAAGGACCTAACACCTAATCTCTCCGCATGTCTGCCGATGAGGCAGTGGCCAGTTATCACTGCAGCAACTGACGAGACGCTATGTCTAGTGCGAGAAATTAGTTCTGACGAACGCTTAGCATCCCATTTCGGCCAGATTTGCCTAGTTATATTACAAGTTGACCCTTCAGTCCATCTTTTATTAGCATTTTTAACCATTTCTTCTTTAAGCAGAAACTTGCAGGTAGCAAGTGGCATGCCAACACCTTCCTTGGCCTGAAGAATTTGTGCAGTAGTCCCCTGCCTAGCAAGTTCATCCGCTTTGCAATTGCCGTCAATGTTCCTATGCCCAGGCACCCAGATGAGGTGAATATGAAAATGTTGAGCCATCTCCTTTAGAGATGAGCGACATTGTTGGGCCACTAGTGAGCTTAGGAAGACTGATTCTAGAGATTTGATAGCTGCCTGACTATCTGAAAAAATATTTATATCCTTTTTGGATACAACATTCCTCCTTAGCCAGGATGTTACTCCCTCTATAGCTATAACCTCCGCCTGAAAAACGCTGCAATGATCTGGTAACCTCGCAACAATTCTTATCTTCAGTTTCTTAGAGTAAATACCAAAGCTTACCTTGTTCCGTGTAGATATTAATATGGTCCTCTATCGCCAGGAGTCTTCCCTTCCAGCCATCTCTAGATGGAATGTGAGCTACGTAATACCTATTGAATGAGATTACTGGAACAATACAATCCAAATTGGAGGGTACAGAACGCAAGTTATGAATGATAATTGAACGTCTTCGGATCAGCAAACAGTTTTCTTGAGTCTAATGATAGCACAAGGTGTCATCTGTTTACCTAGAGCAACGACATGACAGAGGACCTTCAAAGTGTCAGTCGGTGTGGTCTGCAAAGCACCACTGATACACATGGAAGCTGCCCTTTAAACCTTCTGCAATTGTTTGTAATAGGTGACCTTGTCCAAGACAGTCCACCACACCACAATGCCATATAACAGAAACGGTCTAAAGACCGCTGTGTAGAGCCAGTAAATCACACGAGGTGAAAGCTCACATCTTCCTATTACAGCTTTTTTACAAGAGTAAAGCACTTCAGTTGTTTCCCTTGCCCTTTCTTTAACATTAACTGCCCATTACTATAAAAAATTTCAGCCACTTCTCGATGGCTGAAGATTGAAGATGAATTTTGAACATCACGACGCACAGCCCCAGACCATAAATGTGTTCGCTTTATATTCCATTTCCCGAAAGATTTTCTTTTCACCAATCGTTGGGGAAGCTTCGAAAATAGATCTGGAAATAACTAGCAGTAGCCTTAAACGTACCTAGCCATGAACTCGAATTTTCACTTATCGCTCAGACAAGTTCAAAAAAGCATTTTGAAAATCACAAAACGGCCTTCGGATAATGCAAGAGACCGTTTCAGGCTAATTTAAGAAAATTTTTTTTGACCAAACGATGTGGAATTTGAAAATACCTTTCGGATTTCACTATATGCGGCTCGGAACCATAGGGCAGTTTCGAGAAAATAGATTATCCCCCATTATATATATATATATATATATATATATATTGAGTGGTCCTGGTACTTCAAAGGGTTCGTTTTTGAGTTTCAGTTTCAGGAAGAGTAAATTCCATTTCCTTCATCTTTTCTCAGTGCAATGCTCTTTGGACGGTGTGCTATAGAAAGGTAATCTACTCACCCTCAAAATTTGGAAGGCATCCTATTTCTCAAAAAAAAAAAAAAATTCTACTAACCAATAGGTAAACGTCGAAAAATGATTATAGAGGAAGGTGCACATCCTACAAGGGTGCTTCTAGTTTGATTTAAGGGGCAAAATTTTACTGCACCAATAGATAGAAAGGTGCTTAAAATATATTTTTGGAATTAGGACAGGATATCTCTCCTCCAGTGGCTTTTAACCTCATTAAAAAAATATAATTTATTTCACCAATCGAACGAAGCTCACTCATTTATGTCTTTTAAGCCAATTTAAAATAAGACATTCCACCTATCGATGAAAGTCGGTCAAAAATACAGCTTAAAATAAAATAATGAAATCTCTTTTCATTTTTCCTTAAAAATAAAAATTAAGTAATGGAGGATACTTTTGACTCAATATAAAGAATAACAAAAACTTTATATTTTATAGGAAAACACAGGAAAATTTCCGCAATTTCGGATTTCGAATAAATTTGAAATCTTAATACAGTTCGATTCATGTTCTAGGAAGTGTCATAAATAATTCAGCATGCTGAATTTTTTCCTGCTCTTTAGGTAAAGTAATGCGCTGTCAGGGACCACTTTGTGCACTTTAATCAACCCAGGTGGTTATTGTCTTTTTGCCAAAAACTTAAAGAATTTATAAATAAAAATCCACTAAATTGTAACATTAAACAAAACCAAAAGCAATAATGGTCGCGTCATTTTGAAAATTTGCCAAATTTTTGTTGCAAACACAAATAGAAACAAAGGGGTACTGATGTTCTTTCTTATGAGCTGCGGAAATTGAATGAAAGCGAAACCCAGTTACTAAAAATACTTTGAATTTACAACATAAGCAAATTACAAATGAAAATTTGGAACAACTATGGAACATTGCCAACGTGCATTCAAATTTTATTACATACATTTACACCTAATACAATTTAAACTCTACGTCAGTACAGAAGCAGCAGTAGTCATTTTACTTAATGTACATTTTCAATCTTTCAAGCACTCTGGAATAATAAAGGGTGTTTTTTTTAGAGGTTTGTTTTTTGAATAGAGATAAAACTGGCATTTTATAGTCAAATCTAGCAACTCTAATGTCATTTATGTTCAGTTTGGTTTGCCATTTTATCATGAACAGGTTGACAAAAGAACAACGCTTACAAATCGTGCAAATTTATTTCGAAAATAATGGTTCAGTTACCGAAGTTTACCGCTAGCTCCGTCCATTTTATGGATCGTTTTCGCACTACGTTTACTCTATGTGATAATACGCATCCGCAGAGACGGCGAACAGTGCGCACCGAAGAAACAATTGCCGCTGAAGAGCAAAATGTTGAATAGGACCCGAATGAATCGATTAGCCACCGTGCACAGCAATTGGAGCTTTGTTCATCAACTTTATGGAAGATTTTGCGCAAAGATCTTGGCTTGCGACCTTACAAGATCCAGCTTGTGCAAGAATTAAAGCCGCGAGACCATGCAATGCGTCGTGATTTTGGTGTATGGGCCGAAAATGAGATTGATCTCGATGCTGATTTTCATCGCAAAATTTTGTTCAGTGATGAGGCTCATTTTTGGTTGAATGGCTACGTCAACAAGCAAAATTGCCGTATTTGGAGTGAAGAGAATCCACATGAGACCCTTGAGACGCCATTACATCCACAAAAACTGACTGTTTGGTGTGCTCTATGGGCTGGTGGAGTCATTGGGCCATACTTCTTCCGAAATAATGCTGGAGAGTCAGTTACCGTTAATGGAGACCGGTATAGAGCCATGATAACCGACTATTTTGTTCCCGAATTGGATGGCATGAATGTGGATCAGTTGTGGTTCCAACAAGACGGCGCTACATGTCACACAGCGCACGTCACAATCGATTTATTGAAGGAAACATTCGATGAGCGCATAATTTCGCGGAATGGACCTGTCAATTGGCCACCAAGATCGTGTGATTTGACACCATTGGATTATTTTTTTTGGGGATATGTGAAGTCGCTCGTCTACGCCAACAAACCAGAAACGTTAGGGGACTTGGAAGCCAACATTCGTGGCGTTATTGCCGACATACGGCCCCATATGCTCGAAAAAGTGGTTCAAAATTGGACCTGTAGAATTGGCTTTATTCGAGCCAGCCGCGGCGGCCACATGCCCGAATTCATATTTAAACATTAATGGCATAAAATTATCCTTCCAATAAAGCCAAATTGATGGACATTAAAACGATTTTCTTGTGTTTTATTTCAATACCAAGCTCTATACCTCTAAAAAAAACACCCTTTATAAAATGTATAAAGGACAAGACGCGTCAAGTGGATTACTGCTCTGTTGAAAGTTGGGTTTATTTTAAAGTAAAAAAATTGTTGCTGAAATGGGAGCTTTGGAGCAAAACTTTCAAAAAACGGTGTAGCGTTGTGTTTTAATTGGGAAAAGTACTGTCAAAAAAAGATTTTTGAAAAAAAACTTTAAAAATTTTGTACAAGTTTGATTTTGGAAAATATTTTGTGACAAAAAAAAGTCCAAAGGCCTCAAAAAACTGAAAATTTTAAGAACCGCCATCCGGTTTTTCCATGCATCCAATTTTGAACAGAGCACTGCTCCGTTTGAGGCGTTTAGTCCCACGTAATGTTGTTTTCATAAAAGTTTTCTGTTTATTTTTGAATGGTTTCCGCTAAAGTTTATTTTGGAAATATTTTTATGAAAAAGTAAATACTTCTTCCACTTCCTAAAGCACTCAAAAACTTTATCCTCTCTCCTTTATTTACCTACTGGCTGTAGAGTATCTGTTGTGTTATACATATGTATGTATGTGTATGTGGCTGCATACTTACACAAGTTATCGCATGAGCAAAGATAATTTGTTGTTTATTTGCTTATGAAATTGTTATCTGTATGTAATGTGCACTTGTGCACATTTATTTGATTTTGTACAAATTTTGACGTAATAAAAACAAAAAATCCGGAAATGCAGTTGCTGTAGTACTGAAACAGTTATGCACATATGAATGTACATATATTGGGCCGGGTCGATTTGTTCGGGCGGGAAAAGTCATCAAAGGGTATGGCAAGAAATTATTCTTCGGAAAATTCTGAGTAGCTTTGCCAAAGAATCAATGGGTTCAAAATCAATTTCGAGCCTTCGCATTTTTACAAGTAGGTTTTGAACAGCACTGATATATTGGGGTAAATCGGCCATTTTGATATCTTTGGAAGGGTTATTTTCTTCCCTTCTGCATTTACCAAGTTATTAGTTTTTTTTATAAGTATAGTGGAGTGCTGTAGTTCTAAAGTCGAAAGATAATAGAATTTTTTTATTTATTTAAAAATGAAAGTTTTACAATAATTTACCGCTAAGTTTGACGCTCATAGTCTAAGATCTTGCTTGCTTTCTAGCCAAAAGCAAGTCCACGGTTTTTATCACCAACACGTCGTGAAACAGTTTTTAATGAACAAACCTCGCTGTGTCTTACATATGAGAAGGAATTTTTGGATCAGGTAGTAGTGGATCTACAGATGCCAAATATTCCATAAAATGGTCACATGCTTCATTTTGATAATAGTCGACCAAGGCGTTTAACTTTTTAGCAACACTACTAACGTTAGTTATTTCGATATTTTTTTTCCAAATTTCAATTAATTTTTTTACTACTGGAGCAGTAAATATTTTATATGAAAACATTCTGCTTTCAGCTTTAACATTTTCACTCTATATATTACTTTAATAAATCCCTATTACTTGGTAAGTTAATTTAATTTAAATCACTTGGCAAGCCAAAGATAGGAACATCTTGAGATGGCATATGCAACAGGCTGCATCCGGAGGATATGGCTCTTATGGGTAGCTCCATTGTTGCAAAAAAAGAAAAATATCACATTTGACGTTCAAAAGTTTCACGAAATAATTACACGTTTTCATTGACAGATTTTCCAATAATAGATTTTTATTTGTGAATAAATAATTGTTTTCCATTGTTTCGCCTTTACTAATTCAGCACTGCACTATCCTTATAAGAAAACAAATAAGAAAAGAGGCACAAAACCTTTCTAACGACATCAAAATGGCCGATTTACCCCTATTTTATAAAAATAATGCACATGTCTCCACAATATTCGACGATGTGAGTTTTTATCATTTATGATTCAAGATTGAAGACTGGCACGTTGTCGTAAAAAGATCTTTTGGTGCCAGGACAAAGTTGAGTCAATTTAAGTTTCGCTTTCCTAACAACAACAAGTGCTTAAGGTGCATCAAAAACCTTAATGCTCTGGATCGATAAATTTCACTGATATCGTTCCTGTTCTAATGGTCCATCAGATGTCAACGTTTTCTCATAATTTCAAATACGATGTCTAGTAGCCAAACGAAATTTTCATTTCCCGTGCCAGAGTTCAAGTGAGGGAGCATATTTGCAAATACAGAGTAGAAATGACTGAACAATTGGTTCAAATGTTTATAGTTTACTGTTCACTCGCGAACGTAAGTTTGAAATAACGAGCCACAAACGCACGGCCGTCTACACTACGAACTACACGTGTATACCTATAAGTTCGTGTGCACGGAAAATTGCTTGGAAACATATATATGTGTTTTTGTCTGAAGTTTGAAAAGCACGTGTTTAAACCGAGAAGGCGTATGGTATACAGTCAGTTAAGAATAGATGTAGAACTTGTTCCGAGTCCAACCCATAAAATATTTTGAGCTGGTTTTTAAAGGTCTAAAACAGATTACGGATACTCTGCGCTGTTACTCCTTTTCTGAAATTTTTTGTTGTCGCAAGTGGTGGTGAACGATTGAAAATTAATTTTAACCATCCACTGTAATGTGCATGGGTTCCGAAAACGATATTGTTAGTAAAATTTTCGTAGAAATATTCCTACTATGGTTCACCTTTCTCCAAGGTTTTGACCGCATTTAAAGGAAAAAATTGTATGTTGGTCTGGTGGTTTTTATTGCAGCAATCTGTGGGGAAATGTCGAATCGTTTGGATTTTTTGTAAAAATTCGAAAATAAATTTTGCAATCACGAATGGTAAGCCCCATTTCAGTGGCTTTTAGCATTATTGAAACAAAACAGATTTAGTTGCACTAAAGGAATTAGGGTTTCTTTTCTCCAATAGTTCTGACTTCAAATAAAATAAAGTTGATCGTAACAATCGATGTTAAGAGGTCCGAAGAGATTCTGGATGAAGAGAGTTTCCCCATCCTGTGGCATGGGTATATTTTGAAAAATTACCGTAAAAATCAATGGCATTGGGTCCAAAATATATATTTTTCTAATGAGGAGGTTCGCTATCTCCTTTGTTTTTATCCCACTTAGTGAAAACAATTTGTATTGTCAATCGATGGAAACGAAAATTGATCGTGATTTTTGAAACAAGAAGAGGCGGTAGTTTTGGTTAAATTTAAAGATTAAGAACTTGTAACACCTTTGATGAAAAAAGTTCGACTTGGTGGTTTCGGTCTCTTTTACGAAAAACAGTTTTATGATACCAACCGACCTATCGCCAATTTGTAATTTTTCGAAAGTCTTTATATCCCAAGTAGTTTTGAAGTCTACGAAACATACATAAATGCTCGCTTGTCATTCGCATATCTCTTCGATCAATGATCGCTTCATTGAATGAGGTTCCTGGTAGTACGTTAAGCCGATTAAGGTACTCTTTCCTTAGCCAAAGCGATATTTGCTCAAGATAATAATGAGAATGACAGTAAATGAGCAATTAGTACGGAGGACAGCTTGTTATCTGCGTAGTGATCTTTCAAGTCTGCTTTCAATGCATTAAAGTCGACCTTTATTTAGTACTTTAGAGAACGAGCTCATGATTGTGGATACTATATCATTTTTGCAAAGTATGGAATAAGAGCTTTGTTATATTAATAAGTACTTCTTCAGACCATTCGAGAATATGGCTTCGAAAAGCACAAGAACCTCGTGATTCCACGATTTGGGCATTTTGTTTCGATTAGTTTAAGCTGTTTAGAGGGTCAGTGCTATATCTTCCAGATAAAGTGGGATTGTGGCATTTGCTGTTTTGCAACATTCATTGTTGTCATGATTCAGCGTTCTTGTGAAGTGTTCACAACATCTAGCTAATTGCACAGGCTTTGATGTTAATAAGACACTATTATCATTTTGAATTGACCTGATGTGCTGAAGGACTTCCCGAAAACTTTTTTATAAAATTATTGAACGAAGCTCTTTCACCATTTCATGTGGGATAAATATCTCGAATTTCCAGCCAGTTAGCAGAAGCTGGCGTCAGATTCAAATTCAGAACATCAAATATTTCAAATTTGATGCATGGGCCATGCTTTTTTTATCAAATTTCATTGTTTTATTAAACTTCTTGAAAGGAGAGGCTTGCCTCCCATGTCTTTCCATGAAATTAAGTAACAAGAAATGGAGTGGCACAAGTATGGTTTCTTGGAAATGGAGTTTTGTATACTTTAAAGAAAGTATACAAAACTCTGGAGCACCAGTTTTGTTGTCAAAAGTTATTTAATAAGTGGCATTTTCAGTTTTTATTCAAGCGGAAATAAAAAAAATACAAAGACCCTCATATTTTTTTTTGTAACACAAAACATTTTCAAGTAATTAAAGTTTTATAAAACGTACAATAAAAATTAAGCTTAAACTACTTGAAAACTTTCAAGTTGTATTTTATTCGCATTGTGTTGAGGAACTATTGCATTCCTCCCTGTTCGACTATTGAATAACCTGAATGCAACGAAATTCCTTTTATTGTTGATATTCTTGTTGACGTTGTAAAACAAAACAATTAGTAGAAAATGAAACCAAATTGACGTTGCAATATGGAGCATAATAGAAGCTCTTCGTTCCATTAACAACTCGGGTTTGTCGTCAGCGAGACAATGTTGTCAATAACAATATTCGTCAATTTTCCTCGAAAATTCAGTAGAAAATAAACTTTCCACTAAAATAGAAGATGAAAAGAGTGGTGAATTCAGGGGTGGATATTGGGGGCAGCTAACATACATATTGCTGTAGATATTGCTCGAAAGCTGATTTGCTTCTTTTTGTAATAGAAGAATTGTTTCTTTGTGTATATATTACTTGTAATGGAGACATAGTCTTAGGTATTACGGTACACTGAGAAAACTATTTGATTGACTATAACAAATTAATGTATCAAATATATAAATTTCTTTTCAATCCAAACATACAGAAAAAGATAAAGAGTGTGAAGTCTTTAATATATCTCATATGTATATGTGGGATATTGAAACGAAAACGAATGCAAAACCGAAAAAAAAGCATAAGTGCTTATATTTTTCTTTAAGATTTTATCAATAAAACAGCTTTTCCGAGCAAGACGTCGTAATACTGAAGAGTGTAAGTCACAAAGTGTAGATATCCTGTGCAAAAAATATGGGTTGTAGTAGCTGCTTGAAGGGAAGCAATCGTTCTGACACACAGCACTATTGCGGTTGTTTATTTTTTGAGAGATCTTTAAGATTAATTTAAAAATAAGCTCATTGTTTCATACATAAATTTGCTACTTAGGTAAGGTTTTCTTCTCTCATATTAAGTTCACGTTCTCAATTCTTTACAAATGTTGTGTAAGTGTACTCTGACAGCAGCCCCTTACATTCTCATTTAAAAATACTCCTCGTCATGCACTGTTTGTGCTTGTGCAGCCACAAGACTCCGGAAAACTGTTTGCTGGTCTGAGGGTGGAACAAGACACTTAATTATCCACCATAGCTTGAGTTCTGTATCTTCTAATTTTGACTATAATGTTTAAGCAATTTCATTCAATAGGGATTACGTAACTCATATTTCATCTAGGGATGACTGGAAGCGAGAACTCCCGGAGAGAAGGGGCCATATTAATATCTACAGATATGCTTATGGTATTTACTCCAAGGAACTGAAGATAAGATACCAGACAATAGAAGAGATTTCAGGTAGAGCTTATAGGGATATAAGTGGTAGCATCCTGGCTGATGATGAATGTTGTATCCCGAAAGGATTTACACATTTATTCAGATGTTCAGACTGCTATCAAATATCTAAAATCAGTCTTCCTAAGCTCCCTAGACGCCCAACAGTGCCGCTAGCCTGTAAATGAGATGGCTCAGCATTTTAACATTCACTTTATCTGGGTGTCTGATTATAGGAACATTGCCGGCAATTGCAAAGCTGATGAAATCGCTAGGCAGGGGACTACTTCATAAATTGCTCAGGAAAAGGAAAGTGTTGGCATGACACTGGCTACCTGTAAGTAACTACTTACAAAAGAAATGGTAAAAAATTTTAAAAACAAATGGACTCATGAGTCAACTTGCAATATAACTAGGCAAATCTGGCCAAAATGGGATGCTAAGCGTTCATCAGAACTAATTCCTCGCACTAAACATAGCGTCTCGCCAGTTGTTGCAGTCATAACTGGGCACTGACTCATCGGCAGACATGTGCAGAGATTAGGTGTAAGGTCCTTTGACTTCTGTAGACGTTGTGGAGATGTGGAAGAGGAGGAAAATATTAAACATCTTCTCTGCTCCTATCCCGCACATGCTAGAAAACGCCAAAAAACACTTGGTTCGTTTTTATTTGATGACCTTCGACATGTTAGTATAGGTCAGCTATTTAGTTTTATTACGTAATCTGGTTTCACAATGGATCACATTTGGTGAGTCCTAAGTGAGTCAGTTTCGTAATTGACTGCCACTCCTACCTAGCCTCTACCTAAAATACACAGTTTGAAAGTATCGTTTTTTGCAGTTGAGCTGGACATCACTGGTCTAAATCATACATTTAAATAAAAGTAATCGCAGATTAGTCATTGCTTATCACTTATTCACAAGAACCTAAATTGTCTACTTCGCATAAGAAAATATGGTAAATTAAATGAAGTCCAAGGACATCCATGAGTCTTATACCACGATATTGTATTATCCTAAATCAGCCTGATATGGCCATAGCCAAGGCTCAAAGCTACACTTCGAAGAGACGCCTTAAGTCGGTTAAAGCCATATAGGTAAAATCGCTGAGAAACTCAAAGCTATTCCTCAATCAGTTAACTAAAATTGTGAGGATAGTTTTTTGCTTAGGAATCACCATTCCTGAGATATTACGATTTCAAAAGTTGAAAAAGTTGTAGTTTGCACAATATGCACACATTTTCGCACCCCTTTCAGATAGTGTATTTGCCGCATTTTTTTTTACATAATTGCCTCAATAGGCATATCTACTGTGATGTAGGAATATATACCAGACATTACCTTACTGAAGGAAAAAGTCTTATGAAGAGTGTCCCATTTGTATATGTGCACATGATCCACCTGCATTAAAATTATGATGAAGTTTAAATTTATTTAATTTTCAGAGTGAATACCTTAACGCTGTTCAGCTTTAAGTAACAAAATATTAAATTTAAACATATTTACTCAATAAACATTAACGAATATGGTTTGTATATTTGTATATATTAATATGTGTTTAACTCATTCAAAATTAGCTTATGCAAATTATTCCAACTTGTAGGTATTTGCATTTTACACTAATGGAATTATGTAAATTATATACGATGTTAGCGCAGTTGTTTTCACATAACGTAAGTTTAATTATGCAATATGAGCCAAAATATATACTCACAATATTTGTTTGTAGGGAGAAAATATGATAATTTTAACTTTAACGCAACTTAAAAGGGTAATTTGGTCCAGTTGAAATTTAAGCAACCTTAAAGCTACATTAGTCTTTTTTGCAGTATAAGAGCAGTTTGATGCAAGACTCAATTTAAAACATAAGTTTATATTATAAAATGTTTAATATCATAAGTGTAGTTTACGCTTTCGGAAGAATTATTATCAACACCATATCTTAAATATATAAAGTATTAAGTTCTCAAAGCTTTAAATAATAACTTCGCAAATAAACTCGTAGATTTTTCTTAGTTTCAGTCAATATCTTCATATGAAATACGTATTCGGACTTAGGCGGTCTGACCAATCAAGCTATCAAGCTATGCGCATTAAATCTATAATATGTCGTTAAATAATTTTTTAAAATTTAAAACAACTTTACTTCTACACAAAATAATCTATAAAAAGACACCTGTGAATTTATACAACAAGCTACACGGCGTTAAGGAATAATAGTATAATTCCCCTTCGTTATAGTGCTTTGACATCGGACCATCAGATTTTTATCCACTCGGTAAGACTTTGGAACTCACTTCCCGTGGACCTTCAGTTAACAGGCAATCCGTTGTTCTTTAAAAGTAAGCTCCAAACCCATATGTGTAATATGTGATAATGTAAATAGTTACAAGATGTTTAATATTTCAGTCTAATATTTTCTTGTTTGGTTTCAATATTAATTGTTTTGCAATTCATGATTATAAACTTAAAAATTTTTTTTTGATAATTTTTAGTATTAAATTATATATAGTACATAAATTAAATTTAGTTTTCATATATTTATTCTTAGATATATAAATCTTAAACGTTTTTAAATTCAAGTTGAATGCACGTCTATGTCTATATTACATTTGCCATAAGATTATTTATCTTTTTGTACTTAAATAACAATTGAGAAATAAATAAAAATAAATTAATAAATACACGTGTCCTGCATACTGATGGCATGATTTTTTTAAAACGTAGGTTGATACTTAGAATTATTCCTCAGAGCTTACCGCAGCAGGAACTCATTTAAATAAAAAAAAAATTCAATTCAGTTTTTTCAATTATACAAATCTAATACCGTCGATATTAGACTGATGCCAGAGTGGGCTCTATAAGCGATGGGAAGATATGGCGCTTTTTCGCGCTACAAGCGTCAGCGCCTCATGCGATAGCACAGGAAATGTCTGCGTGCAAGAAAAGCAGATAGGAGCGACTGCGCAGGCGACAAGCGAGCGAGCAGTGAATGAAATGATTTGCAGTACTTACAGTTCCACTTTTCCACTTCCGTATCGTACGATAATTCGAAAATTATCGTAGTGTACCCGCAGTGGCGCTCAGCTTATTGTCTCATACGAGAAATCTCTGTATCGTATCGACGAGTTGTCGTTGTCGTTGTCGACGAGTTTTCTCGTATATTCTCTTTACCAGTGGCTTTGCCCACGCATTTCCCAATGTACAACCGCACATGCATTTTACGCTATCTTTACTGCAGATAATTGGTCCATGTACCAACATGATATATGCACCAAGAATATCAATATAGATGTTTTTATTATGTGGAAGAAGCCACGCCCCATTTTCCAATACCGTATAAACAATGTACAGTCTCCCAACTTTTACTGCAAGTGGCATCCCAAGATGTAGCGTTTTCAGTGTTTTTGCTTTTTCAAAGATGGCACACCCTAATGTCGAATCCGGTCCATATTTCGTCACGTGCAATTTGTTCTTTTTTCCTGTGATTAGTTCCGTTTATAAACAAGGTTTCTATTGCAAACGAACTTAGTTTTTAAGAGCCAACTTATCCTTTTCGGTGATAATGTAGTGTGTATGTAATCATTACATTGGCAACGAGAACGAGTTATCGGCTAGACCTATTCGTTCTCGTTTTCGATCACACGAGAAATATTTTTTAATATCGTCTCGTTATTGTTTTCGGGACTGAGAACTAGAGCGACAGCGATATTTATCGGTTCTCGTTGAAGCACTATCCGATTTGTTTATAAAAAGTTTAAACAAATTCAGCTGACGTAGTCTTCAAATAAATGTCGTCAATTGCTTTGCCTCTTGACCTGTTGAAATTGTCGGCTTGTAATAATTCGCCCAAAGTGAAATTTCATGATTTCCATATATGCGCGCTCTCGAATAAAATTGCCAACGACTCTGTTTTCCCAATTCTACTTTTTGTTGGAATCACATTGATAGGTATGCTGCCCAACGATAGTATACTCGCTAGCATAGTTCCAACAAGTTTTAGCTCAGACTTATCTGGAACACTAATCTCACTGAACTTAATAAGTCTTTAATTTCATTTTGTGCCAGTCTAAGCGCAAAATCCTTCATATCGTCATTCACATGAGGACCACTTACTTATACGGTAGAGCTTGTGCAAACTGTACGGCACACTTAAAATCGTCCACACGATGCAGTTAAGAATGTTAAAACGTCTGTGTAGCTAAATGTTTTACCGCAGCTATGGCGTTTGGCGAAAAGCGTACCGTTCACGTTATCAAACTTACCGTATAAGCTTAGTTTGCACAAGTAAAACTTTAGAAGTCCAACGAAAGTACATTCCGAATTTTTGGCTTGCGCGGCATTCCGTCTTCTGTTCGACACACATGGGATTCCGTATACAAATCGGATGATGCAAGTAAGTCTAAGGAAAACCATGATTTTGATACATTTTCTAGTAAAATGTAATAACTTTAAGTACTGGCAGCAACTCTTAAAAACTAAGCTCCAGTGTGGAATTTATATCGTTGGTTTCCATATCCTTCTTCACTTTCATATGATTGTGATTAATAAATGGACGAGCTAAGGGACAAATTGTTTCACTCTTAATGAAATTGAAAAAAGAAAAACATACTGTGTGCGAGCTGTTTGTAAACAACTGAAGAGACCACACTGTAGCAAATAAATTTAGCAAAGCAGAGTGGAATCCCACTGCTTAAAAGTCTAGAAATCATAAACATTGTCGTCAACGCCGTATTCAGGATTTTATTTTGGGGGGGGTTGTGGATTTGAGATTTTTTCTACGTAGAGTATATTCTTTGCAAAATCGTTTCTATGCAGTGTCCGTCAAAATATTTCGGTGGGGGTTCTATCCCCTACCGCCCCTTCCTCCCTTAGATACAGCCCTGATCATCGTCACGAATTTTTCACCAGAAAAACAGTTGTGCACATACGTGCTACGGCTGTCGTTTTTATATGCCAAAAAATAAAAAACTTTTAAAAAGTTTCTCTTTAATTTTATTTCATAGACAACATGACACACTCATCATCGTCCTTGTCATCGCACTCATAATTGCTGTCCTACAAAATTTCAATGCTTCAAATGGATTTCTATGAAGTTGTTTATTTATTGTAAATACATACAGCAGCTGTGCTTCCAACAATTTCATTTGTTGATTTATTTATTTAGTTTTATGTTGTTTCATTTAATTTGAGGAAATTAAGTGGTTTATTAGGTTGCATGGAAATTTTACCCATATAATTATTGTAGACACACGACTCAAGCCCATGTCTAAGGAATACTTCAATTGAATGGATAAATAATTGGAATTAATTAATGTCAAACAAATACCCGCACATATAAGAGCCACTTGATTAAAGATAAGCAATAAATACTTGTAGCAAAATTATTACCACAGAATGATAAAAGTATTTAAATTAACTTAATTCAAGAGATACTCTTACATTTAGCTTTTGCTTTCGGTTTTAATTGGCATGAGAATCACTTACCTATGTAATTGAATGTCAACCAATAGCTAGCTGCCATGTGTTAATTGAAAACTTTAATTTATTTTGCAGCATTTGGGTTTTAATTGAATTTGGACGTTCTTCTTGTCATAGATAGCATGAGTTTTGAACTTGTTGTGCTATCCGTTTGGAGAAAACGATACCTTGCTTTCAGAAGGTGGTGTAAAAAGTCGTGTGCTATATTTTTGTATCTTCAGACACAGCTCTGTATTTCAACAGCAAGTCAACACAATTTTTCTAGAGAATTACGGTACGTACAACTGATATTTTTGATATGTATATGGATATGTAGATTATAGAATTCAATGGCCTAAAACATATTTTAGAATAGAATATTTTACCTTTGTTTTTTTATAAATTGAAGTTCAAATTTGTAATTTTCATAGCTATGTGAATTAAGGTAAAAAACCAATTTTTGAACATGTAACAAATCTCGATGAACTGAAACTTAGTTTAAATCAATATTTTGATAATTAAATGTTGGAATTAAAAGTTCAACTTTCTCCACACTCAGAAACATCATGAAATCAATTAGAATTGGTAATGTATTAATATTATCTTACTATTGTTTTTAATAAATGTGATTCACCCTATTAATTTAAATAAGGTTGTCTTATTATTATGAATTTTTATATTAAAATAAATTGACACTACATTATCTTAAGAAGGAGTTATATAACTTGAATTTTGAAGATAATGAAAAAGTGTCAGTGATTAGAACGTTTGAATGGGACGCAACATGCACCTTTTCAAATCCTGGGATAGCTGCTTTTTTTTAATTATTTAATTTCATACAGTATCAGCATTCTGAAGCCGAACTAGCTAAGTAACGGATCGCATTCTAGAAACAAAGCTGATTTAAATCTCAATCGAGATCAAAATGTGTTATTAAAATCATTTTAGAAATAATTATTGTAAGTGAATTTAAATTAAACTAAAGTGGGGAAATTGATGAAAACATAAATAATAATAAGGTCACTATGAAAATAATAGTGCAATACCATCAATAAATCACATGAAATTAAAAGTTAACCTAATTCACTTTATAGTAGACGTAGTATTGGATCAACCATAGTGAAAGTCATTTTTATTTTGCATGAAAACTATTGACTTAATGGGATTTTAGTATTATTTTCCTAACTAAGAAATCAATAGGACAATTATTGATCGTTCATAGGGTGTTTTTCTCTGAGTGTATAATGATTTCATGCAAAATATGTCAACAATGCTTCACATAGGCCAAAAATGCATTTTGGAAGTGGAGGTCCTCAACCCTTCGAAAAGAGTCTTTCGTAACTATTTTACAAACAAATTTTTAGTGTACGAGTCGATTGGGAAAGGCCGAAAATTGATTTTGGAAGTTACAGAAGATGTCCCGTTCATTCCTGAAGGTATGTTTTGAAGCTAAAATCTATTTTCGGCCTTTTCCCATTGATTCGTGCACTAAAATTGTTTCAAAAATGATTGCGAAAGACACCTTTAGGAGGATCGAAGACCTCCACTGTCACTTCCAAAATCCATTTTCAGTCTTTCCCAACGATTCGTGAACACAAAATTTTTCCAAAAATGGGTTCAAAACACTATTTAAGGAGGACTGCGAATCTTCCATGTCACTTCCAAAATCCGTTTTCGATCTTTTCCCATGGATTGGTGCGATAAAATTATTTTTGAAAAACGGGTTCCTTTAAAAGGAACGGGGACCACCCCTTTCATATTCAAAATTCATTTCCGCATCGATTGATGCAATACATTTGTATCCAACAATGGGCCCGAAACTCGCCTTTAGGACGATCGGGTCACAGGTTAGGTTAGGTTAGTTAGGAGTGACAGTCAGTTATGAAAAACCGACTCACTTAGACCAAATGTGATCCATTGTGATACCACAGAGTGTTTGATCGGGTCACACTCTCTGTCACTTTTCATCTTAATTTTTGGCCTTTTCCTATCGATTCGTACAATAAAATTTTATTAAAAATATAAGTGCATAATTATCATAACTTTTTTCTTTTAAGAAACTTGTTGAGTATTTTCCTTTGGATTTTATTATGAATTATCATAGGTAATCTCCTTTGACGTGTTTTACTCAGTAATCCAAGATATTATTTTAGGATTTTCCTTGGTTTTTTCAAGCAAGATAAACTTTTACATAAAACTATGTATTAGAAAACAACTTTTATTAATAACTTTTTCGAATGAAAGTCAAAAAAAAAAATTTGAACTTTTACTAAAAAAGCTTAAAGGAAACTTTTACTTTTATTTCAAATTTATAAAAGTTTAAAGTAAACCTAAGCAAAAACTTTTTTTAAATTTTATTTCAAGCTCTCTGGTCACAAGTGCAACAAAGTGCTTTGGAATTGACAATCGAAATCAAAATTGAGGCTTGACTTATGTATGTGTAAATTAATTTAAGGACACATGATGGTAAAATAATGCTAAAATAACCCAATTACATAGTTTATTTGAGTTACTCGATGAAAACCTATAAGTTTTAATTAATAAAATCAAATTGAATGTTACATAACAATGCTTTGGAGTTAAACTACACGTTTTATTTTTAACGGATTACCGAATCTAATAACCGCAATCGATACGTAAACTGTGCCGATCCCACTCTGAATACACCCATTGTAATTGTGTTTTCATCACGTTAGACAAATCTCATTAGCGTTTCCAAATTCCGGTGTGCATTTTAATTAACGATTATTTTATATCAAGTTGTTTTGTTCTATAATTTTTGCTTCTGAATATTAAGTGAAAATTTGAAATTATTTTAGTAAAATTTATGCAGGTTTACTATCGATTTTGTTGTCAGCATCAACACTGAATTTTAAGAATTAGCCTTATGTTCCAGCTGTTTTATGTTAATTAAGTAAAATAATAACATTCGCATGTTTTCTTTTAATTTGCATTTTGTTATTAAAGAATGACAGCATCATTGTATTGCATTGAAATCGATTTGAATATAATTTGAATATTAATCACTAGTATTACAAAATCAGCAGTTTCATATTGTTTTAAAGAAAACTTTAAAAAGTCAAAGACAACAAGAAAGTCCACCCCCTGAATCGTTTGTTACGCAGTTTTTAGTTGGCAAAATCACACAGAGTCAAAAAGCTTTATGGAAAACCACCCATTATATATATCCTCATGAGAGAAAATTTATTTTTTTTTTTTTTCTGAAAGGTGCAAAGTAGAGGTGCCATATATTTATAAAGGAAAAAAACGAGTGATTTTTTAAGCGTTTCGTTTTTGAAAACGAAAAAAAAGAACAGAAAATTTGCAATAGAAAATGAAATATTTACTCACTGCGATACACCAATTCTTTTCATTAACTTTTCAAAGATCATTTCATATAAATACTGCCCGTGGCTACGCCTGAATTGGTTCATCCGTGAGCTCCAATTTTGGCGTACTTTTTCCAGCATCTCGACCGGTATCTCATCAATGGCAAAAGTAATACTGTCTTCCAGGGCAGCAATTGTGGCTGGCTTGTAGACTTCACGTGGTCCCACAAAAAATAGTCAAGTGGGGTTAAATTGCATGATGCATTGGCGGAAAATGGACTGCTTCAAAGCCGTGAGATTAATTACTCGCCAAACTCGCCTCTCAATAAGTCCATGGTATCGCGTGCCGTGTGGCACCGTCTTGTTGAATGCACATGTCAACCAAGTTCAATCCTTCCATTTTGGGCAAAAACAAGTCGGTAATCATCGCAAGGTACCTTGCTCTATTCACAGTAACGTTGCGGTTTTCATTATTTTTGAAAAGTTATGGTCCAATGATGCTGCCTGCCCACAAACCGCACCAAACAGTGCATTTGTCAGTGTGCATTGGCAGCTTTTGAACTGCCTCTGGCTGCTCTTCAGACCATATTTGGTAATTCTGTTTGTTGACATACCCATTGAGCCAAAAATGAGCTTCGTCGTTGAAGAAAATTTTTCAATATAAAATTGGATATTCATCCAACTTTTCTTAGGCCCATTCACCAAACAAATGACGTTGTGGTAGGTCACCCGGCTTCAGTTCTTGCACCAGCTGTATTTTGTATGGTTTCATACCGAGGTAATTACGTAAAATCTTCCGTTCAACATCACAAGCCCAATTGTTGACAACTGCAGCAATTTTTTCCATAGTGCGCACTCTCCGTATGCGAGTTGGGGAATTAATGTCCAATAAAGTGAATAGCCTGTTGGGTGGGTCCATTATGACGACCAATAAATGGACGTAATATTTCGATAGCATATTTCTCACAGAGCACGAATTTTGATAGTAAAATTTTATAATTTGCAAGCGCTGTTCGTTTATTGGTCTATTTATGGTAAAATGGCAAACTTCATTGAGCATTTTTAATTTTGACGCGTGTTACAAAACACGCACGAAACTTACACTGAATATCCATATAGCAAAAAAATCAACCTTTAGTTGTTGTTTGTTTCGCTAAATGCCATGTTTTATTATGTCACCAAATGCTCCGCCATCGAGTAGCGTAGGATTGTCAAGAATAGTTTTTACATCTTCAGAATAGTTTTCTTCACACAACATACGAAAGTTTTTGCGTGTAAAGATAGTATCACAGCTATTTTTCTAACCATTTTTTTTGCACCATTATGGGTAGTGCCTGGTGTAGTCCATAAATCATTTGCAAAGCTTTTCCCTCGATTCATGTATGCATTTTTTACTTAAAGCGGCCTCTTCTTGGGTCTACCGTCGACTTGGTGATGTCTAAAATAAATTTTTTTCCATGAATAAATGCAAAATGAGCTTATCTGTCATCTAGGTTGCCTCAAGTAACGTCTTTATATTATCGATAAATTGATCAGTGTGATGGCATTTAGACTTTCCATGAATGTACTTATTTTAGAGAGAAGACTTCCAAAAAGAGAAAGAGAAGTCGAGTGTAACGCATTCTCATTTTTTTTCCGAAAATAACCACGGTGGCTACGACATAATTTTAAAAATATAAATGCTATTACTCACATGTATAGGAGACGTTTCACGTCAAGTGGACCATCTCTGTACCCGTCTAAGTATTATTCCGTATTACGTCTAAGAATGGTTTACGGTAACTCTTTTTTCGTTTGAAATGTCTACGTTAAGATGCCTGCCTGTCTGATGTTTTTAGAAAAAAAATATATAAATTTCGGCTTAAGATTCTTGCATGAAAAAAATTTCACTTCCAATTAACGTCCATTAACGGCTTCTACCTCCAGTTAAAGGCTTTTTGCGAAATTTTCCAATTCCTATATAGTCTAAGGCTTTGGCATGCAATTAACATAGGTATTATGGCGTATCTTTTCAATAGGACCGTAAGACTATTTTATTTATGTATTTTATAATTTTTATAAAATTTCAGGGTTCAAATATACAAACAGGCGCAAATCGGTCGTTCGGTAATTCATAACCAAAGTCATAATTTCGAGCTGCTGTCAGAAAAGAAAATAAAGCTACCTTACTTTATTCCTGATCATCTAAAAATTACAACAAATCGAAGTAACACAAATGTGGCATATATTTGTCATCAGCACCAGCACCAGCACCAGACTTCAGGCTTCCCTTTTTAGATTCTCTTTAATACGATGTTCGTAAATTATTTAATTTACGGAACTTCGGGGCATAATTCCTTATATTTTTCAACTATAACGTTATATGGATTATTTTTAAGCACTCTATTACTCTTTTTTCTATAAGAAATGTAATATCAAACAATCTGTTTGTGCCGTTCGCTGATTTGACTTCGGAAACTTAAATTTTTTGGAAAATTTTTTTCAAACCCGATTCGATAATAAAGGATTATGGAACCGCAAATTTTAAAACAAAAAAAATGATGTATTTTGTCCGCATTTTCAGCCACATGATAAATATGGATGTCGCTTGACAATAGTGGCACCTCCCACACAACTAAAATATCTAAAACGGTATATCTTGGCACCTACTGTAGACTTTTTTTACGTCTTAGTTAGTCGGATTTTTCGTAAAATTGCAACGAAATCGGACACAAACTCTGTCCGCCCCATTTACATGTTTGAGCTAGGAAGCTCAAATTTTCTGACAACTATTTTTAAGCCCCATGCTACGGCATAGGCAAAAAAATATAAAGAACATATACAAATCTTTCAAAATAAACAACCGAATAAACATATCAATCAATAAATATGCAATCAGCAAAATCAAAATTACCATCTTGGGGTGGAAGCATCGCCACCCCAAGATGGTAAACGATAATTCACAGAATGTAGTTTGTTAAGATAAAAAGATAACCAAATGTAAGCATCAAACCAAGGAGGTCAACCAGGTCTGTGCAGACTTTTTGCATATAAATGCAAAATGAAGCGGCAACGGAGAGCCTCTTTTCCTAGCACTTAACACATTTTCACATAATTTCCTTTACAAATCCTCATAGGTCTGCGCAGACCAAACCTTAAACCTCGCAGGCTTCAGAAACTTGCTGGTAACGGCATGGGATAATTTAAGAAGTGTGAAAATGGATCCTTCCGTGTTTTTTAATTTGAGTTTATTGAGGAATGTGAAAAAGATGGTGCAAGACGCTTAGACTTGAATGCCTTGCGAAAAGTTTATTTTTTATTAAAGAAAATTTTATCTTTATACAAGTAGGCAAGTATTTATTCGTTAATTACTTTCCATAGAAGAATTCAACTCTTGCAAGATGCACATTGAATGCGCGGTTTTCAGTTCAAAGCAAAGTTTTCACATGTGCGCCTGATTTTCTATTGAAGTGCACAAATACTGCAACAAAATACCAGCTACTTAATTGCTGAAGTTTTCAAATGATTTTCAGAAAAGTTTTTTCTATGTAAAAGAATTATTTGTCGTTACTATGGAACATGATTTTATTGCTTAAGAGCTGGAACTTGAAATTGACTTTTTCAACTCTATAGCGAATAGAGAGATTTTTTTTGAATTTCATTACCGGACTTAAAATTTAACATCGAAAATGCGACAATTTATATATCATTCCAATTGCACAATTGGAATTTAGAATATATTTTTTTTTCAAGAAATTAGAAATATGAATTCAATTGCAAAATTTTTTTCTTTGCCAAAGAATTTTTAAAATCGATTTCTAAATAAATATGAACTAATAAATAGTGAATACTTTTGGATATCGCACAAGACCCCGAAAAAATATTGCTTATGTGCTTTATATTCCTGAAGAGCATAAGGACTCCACAAAATTCTTCAATAGTGCATGGTCATTGCCCAACGCTGCTATTCTCTCCAATATTTTTTCGACTTTTAAGACATTAAGACATCCAAAAGATAAAATTATGACCAGTTTTTCAATTCAGTACAACATAAATTATCTTGTACAATTCCTTGGAGTAGAATTCACATTTTTTAATTCTAAATTACGATACAAGAAATGGTAAAGACAAAGGTTTGCCATGGAATTGAGAAAGTGGACTCGAAACTTCAATTGGCTCGAATGAAATCAAAACGTTTCAATTCCAGTGATTCCTGGAATATTATCGATGTACATATGAAGCATTTTTATATCATGGAATTGAAACGCCAGCTCTGAATTCCAACTTTTTTGAAAGAAATCAAAATTTTTCTATTGTATATTGTGATTTCTACAATGGAATCGACAAAAGAATGATTCTTCTTGCCATAGAATCTAAAAAGTCGATATGAAACTCACGCTCATTTGAAAACGTTTAAAAATTTTGCGAAGTCACTTATGAACATTTTTTAATAAAATTTCGACGGACAAAACTCCCTAAGTGCAAATAGTCGTATGAGTAAACACAATATCGTTATGGTGTGCTGAATCAAAGAGATCTGGGGAGACTTTGCAGCCATGTGATTTGAAAGTGGGAGACTGACCTTTTCGAAATATGAATTTTTGAGATTGAAATATATTCAAAAACTATGGTATCTTCTTATGTTGATTAATTTTTTATTTTGATTAACACACCTTTTTCTTTAAATTGGTGCGACCATTTAATTTTTTTACCAAAATCAATTCAATTTTGAATTCGCCTTTAATTTAAAATTTTCACTTTACCCAACACCTTCATATGTAAATTCTACTTAAATATTTATTCGTACTTTTTAGCTATTAGTAGATAGCATTAACATAATCCAAAAAACGACTGAAAAATTTATGAAACGATTAAAATATCTTTAAGGTAAATGCAAATTGGCTCATTTTACTTGTGTAAATACGCAACAAACTATCTGGGTCGTTTATCTGCAAGGAAGCAGTATAAAGGATATAAAAGTAACAATGTGTATGTGCAATTCCATTTAAGTGTAATAGCTTTCTGAATCTTGTCGACTTATGCAAAATTATCCTTGAAGATTACAGTAAACATTATAGATATGTACATTTAAATGCAGAAATCCTTTTAGGTTTAATAAGCAAAATTTAAGAACATTAAAACATTGCTTTGGTAAGATACGTTTTCAATGTAGGAAAATCATTATTGGATATTTCAATTACACGTGGATATAACATTGTTCGATGCTCAAGACAAAACGTTACAATACTTTTAAATTCTACCAAAAACAAGACTTTTTTTTTGTAATGAAATCTGATGACTAAGACTTTATTTTTTTCACATAACATTTCCTTTTAAAACAAAAAATTTAATGAAAGCCAATGAAACCTATCCCAGACATTGTACATCTCAGAAGAAAAAAAAAAAATGAATGGACTGATCCCAAACCAAATAGAGAATCTTTTTTTAACCAAAGATCGCCATCGTAAGAAAAAATTATTCAGTTTTCATAAAATTTAACAAGGTCAAAAGCTCAGGTCAGGTGAGGTCAAAGCTATTTGCCTCTATTCTAACAAATAACTTTAATTGTCGAAGTTAGAGGGAGTGCACTTAAGCAACATTTTAGGTGCTGATCGTCCTATTTCACTAAGAGATAAAAGCTTTTTTTTCGAAAAAATTAGGTTTGGAGTGAAATTTTTCGATTATATATGAATTCTATGATTAAGGACTTGATTTGCTTTTGATATAATGCTTTAATCTATTTTATATAGATCATTTGAGTTACATCTCTGATCAATTGAGATAACCCGACGTTTAAGACTTCGCTAAAAGTATCAAGAACAAGATTACCGAAAAACTTTAGTCTGACCCTTTTTTAGTGAAGAAAAGTATTCTTGTCTCTTTCGCCTCTGTGTTCTACAATTAAGTCCATTGATGAGTATGCCTAACCTCTTGACAAGTTCACTAATTGCCCTGTAAACTGTAAGCAGATCAGCTTATCTGTTTGGTTTAGAGTAATGTGACCATGTGTCCGCGTTTCTGATTTTTTGCTTCGCGTGGGTCCTCGTTTTCATTGAAAATAAGTAAGCACTTTTTTTTAAGTGAATACAAATAATTGGAGAGAGTAAATATCTGTTTTTCTTTAAAAATAATTGGAAACACCTAATTTTGCTACGGTTTTCAGGTTGTGAAAGTGAGGACGTTTATTTAGTTAATAAATTTAAGACAAGCGAATCTTTAAAAAAGTTTCAGCATATTTTTTCTGCTCCGCGTTTTGGTAAAAAATATCGCGTCACATTAGTTTAGAGTGGAAAGATTTGTACTAAAAGTGTTCAATGCTCACTGACGATATCACACAGCAAGCCGAATATACAGAGCACTGAGAAATCTCTGGCTAATTCGATCTTGCCTGCATTCCACCCAATATCGTTATACCCTGGAATCCAATTAAGCTGGTCGCGGGTCTTTCAGTTTAATTCAACTATGGTAATACGAGAAATTCTGCTCTTTGACATCCTCGAAATTTATTAAATTTCAATCTGATAGACCAATAACTTTGTTTGCTTATCGGGGAAGGTCACGATATTATGGTTCTCTGAAAAACTTATGCTTGCGCTACATACTTCTCTTTAAGCTTTATGTAGCCCTTCTGCATTTTGAATTCAAAATTCTTGATCTAATTCAACTAAGAATATGGGACAATATCTATATAAATAATTATTTAAAGGCACACTATTTGCACATTGTCATTTGGATAGGCTTCGTGAAAATCTCCATCAAGATTTAAAAGTAATGGAAGATAGATTTCAAGGCCGCAGGGATGAACATATGATGGCAAATTACTGCTGGAGTATCACACGGGAGTGCACCGAAGACGTTCATCGAAGAAAATCTAAAAAAATAAGTTTCTAAACCGTTTTTAATTTGAAGAATAATTTAATAAAATCTCTTAAAATCGTTTATTTTGTTTTACATTACACCTGCGATTGTATGAGTATATTCCTAGAGTCAGGGTATCAAATATAATTAAAATTTGCTTTAGTTTTAACGGCACCAAAATCATTGTAGACCTGTGTAATCAACTGAAATCTATAGGGTCAGTAGAACTTTGTTTGGTATAGGAGCAATTGAAGTTTGGAATTTTTGTGTTCATTGTTAATAGTATAGCTGGTTGCGCATGGACAAAGTTCCACAAGATGCCTTCCATTGTTTGACTTGCAGTGGAAAGAATTATCCCTGATATCACAGATCATTAGCATAATCTTGATGATAACTTTAAAAAAATGCATTGTATTAGTGGATGCTAACGATAAGACCGGCGATAAAACTTTCCCTGGAAGAGATCTCCTGTAGACATTTTCCTTGCTGTATAAGTCACACTGATGACTTTAAATATCATCATAATAAGACAACTCTCTACTTCAAATTTTAAATTCACACCGAGGTGAATTCTACTGCAATGTTAGTAAAGATTGTTTCTATATCTAAGAACGCAGCGTGTATTGCAATGAGATTTCAATCTTACACAAATGGTAGCATGAAGAGCTATCACTGTGGATCTCCCTTTGAGATATGCAGTGTTGAGATGTCGATTATTGTGGGCGAACTTCTTTTTTAGAAACGATGTCCTTTCGAAAACCTTGCTGATTTAGATTCGATTGATTGACACAAAGCTTTCCAGCCGTTTCTTTCTTTTTTCGAATAGCGCTGGAGACTCTCTTGATTGACCAGTTTTGTGGCATTGTATGCTTTATTTTGTCGAACATTATATACGTCGTTTGAAAGTAACTTGCATTGCGAAATTGCCTCGTCAGCAGCCTATGTCACTGCCAGTATTGTCGATTGACAGAATATTTTTAACGGTTTGAAAAGTTCTCCATCTCCATCCTTTTGAAGAATCATAGTTTGTTGCACTGACTTTTCAATACCGTTGCGCTCTGAGACAAAAGCAGGTCTGGCTCAGAGACTTGTTATCTGCCTCTCTCGTGCACATTTCATGTAGACTTTCTTTGACTTTTTATGACTTTTTCTTAAATTTTTATTTCAATTCGGAATGTTGCTTGTTGTATTCGTCAATGAGCTCTCATTGTTGGTCTCTTTATTTAAGGTCAACTGCTCGTTCTCCAAAAAGTATAAGAGGTTGTGCAGAGAGTTTGGCAAACCACCTTTTTTATTTTTGGACTGCTCTTATGCATTTGCTAAATCTGCTCTTAGACTGTTTGAAATCAATTAAATTTACATCAAATAATAATATCAAAGCAAAGTCATTAATTATAATCCATGTATTGTTACCAATGAAGACTTTTCCTTTTCTTCTCTTGTTGAGTATGAGAAGGCGATGGAAATTTGATGATTTGCAAAATATATAAAGCTACTAATCTTTTAGTCGCATTATTGCAGACATCATTAGTGGGAACAGCCCAGCCAACGTTCGAAAGATTTTTGAAGATTAAATTGGAAAAATCAAATTTATTGCATAGTTTTAAGTATATATTGATATACATATATACGACACAAGTGTATGGTCAGTAGCAAAGCACGATATCATTATTGGCAAGCTGATGATGATATAATAAATAGTTTTTTTCTCGCCCCCAACAATAATCATGTCAAATTGTTTCTTAGGATTTATTCGCAAGCTGTCAATCCCGTTCAACTTTTCCCGAATAAACTCTCGGTTGGCATCAGAGCATAAATACGATTAAGATCATCGCCTCGGCGACTAAAGTATGACCCTTTGCTGTTCAAAATATTTGCTGGGAGCAGTTGATAAACTCTTAAGCACAAGAGTAAATGAACACACACTCGCATAAGCAAAAATCTTTACAGACCAATCTTAAGTTTATGTCAAGTGTCCTTGCAAAAACTTCGCATAAGCTCTGCATAATGAATGAATGACATGTATAATACTAACTTATGTGTTTGAATTAATTTAATTAGCACAATAACAGAGCACACCCACCACAATACAATTAAACTGTGTGGATTTTCCAATCAAATACTAAGCTTCTATCAGGGTTTTCATAATAATGTTAAAAAAGGATTCGAGTTTGGGCCCAGTGCAAAGCTCCAGTCTTTAATGAATTGAAAAAACGAGCTTATAGCTTCTAAAGGGTTTCCAAATTGTAATTGAGGTACCTTGTCAAATTTTTACAATTACTAGATAAACCAATATTTTTTCAAGTGCAAAGTAAATATATTGAGGTTAGTTTAAATGGATCGCTATACAAGTTAACAAAAGTATTTACATTACAAAAATATAAAGAAATATTTAATTGAGCCAAAGAAAAACCATAAGAAAATAAGAATTCTTCCAAGATCATGCGATTTAAAACCATAAGATATCTTCTCATGGGGCTTCTTGAAGAGTTAAGCATATGCAGCTAATATTCAAACTGTTCAACACCTCAAGGATAACATCATTAAGTGATTATCACTAATGGAACCAACATTATTTGGAAAAGTTATTCAAAATTTCGGTAAACGATTGACAGCCTGCCGAACTCGCAGAGAAGGTCACTTAAACAATAATCTTTTTGGTGCAAACCGTATCTAATGTACTTTAATTTATAGAAAGAAAAAATTAAAAATTCTGCAAAATTTTTGTACTTAATCTCAAATTTAAAAGATACCCCCTCTACATTAGGTTCTAAAGTCAATCTTTGTCACAAAGCTTATTGAGATCATAAATTAAATTTGAGCTTGAAACTGGTGAGCTAGAACTATACATTTCAATATCCCCAGGCCAATATCTCAAAAATTAAGTAAGATAGGGAAAACGGTTTCAGGCAAAATTTAAACGGTTTCAAAGGAATCAAATAACAATGTCCTCGCTTTTGACCTGAAAACCAATTTTTAAGGCCGATTTGAGGTCAAATACAAACCTATATGCTTATTGCAGATTTATATATTATGGGAAAAATTGATTTTATTTTTTATCTGAAAGTTTTCATATAGAATTTTTAGCTCTTGCGTTTTGTTCGAAATTTCACCTTGTATAATTTTTTTTTACTAGACTATAAATATTCAGAAAAAATCGCATTAAGTAACAAGTTCTTAGAATTGATCAAAAAACATAATATATGTCTACTTAGCAAGAAATTATTTTGTAATTTACTTGAAATAAAATGTTTAAATAAAAATATATAATAAAACAGAATCCATAGAGCATGTATAAAATTAATAATTTTCTGTTCAGATGACCTTCATACAATGATTTAACCCAATCACATCGTTTCGAAATCTTCAATAAAATTCATTTTTCGATCAAGATATGTTACCAATAACATTAAAATGTTGATTATGCAAGACACAGAGGTCAAATGAAATGTTTGTAAAGTAACTAACTATACGCTTAACATAATTCCTATTTATGTATTTGGTCCTCCCCCAAACATTTTAAGTTTCAGTCAAATCTTATTTACGAAAATTGTATTCAAGTGTTGAATACAAGATATGCATCGTAGTATTTATGACAACAAATGTCGCAAATTAACGTCCCATAATCGCACCATTAAGAAAATGTTAAAATGCATTTCTCTTTTATCTTGCAGTTTTTTTATTTATTTTTTTTGAAACGGAATGCAAATGTGAGTAGCATTTAGAGTGCATCATTTAGCTATGAGCACGAACTGCACTTCAACCCACGTGACATTTTGGCATGTATTCAGTATGCGTACAATTTTTATTTTTTATTTCTTCTTTTGCTGTGTAAAATAAATAATATATAAATATTTAAATTTGCTCTTTTGAAATTGGAGATTTTACATCACGTCTACTTAAGTCGAATTTTGTCAAAATTAAGAATGCGAGTTCATGAAAAAGCTCCATTTCTGTGGGTTTAGCTACCGATGAGCAGTGCAAAATAATGTGCTAATGTAGGGTGAGAGTGCTTTTGGATTTGCTATAAAAATTAATAATTTTTTTATTCACCCACATTTTGTAAGTCGTGGACGTATCTTATCTCGATTTGCTTTACTTTTGCCTTAGCTTCGACGTGAATACTTTCCAGTTTTTGTAACAGAGAAAACAATCGTTAACTCCAAGTGCGAAAAGTGGTCAGTTTATTTTGAAAACAATTTTGACTTAGGGACTTAAATTTTAAGCAGAGGGTAAACAAACATTACGTTAATTAAAGTTTTTTAAAATAAAAATAAAATGAACTGAATAATATCTTGATGATTTTATTTTATATTTTTGGTGTAGTCATTTTCAGTTTTTCATTTCCAGTATGACTTTTCTGAGATCTGATTCATTAATTTAAGTTTTTGTCTTCTTTTCGTTTATTCGCCTATCTTTTCCAAGTCATCTTCCACTTACTGGCTGAATAAGCCTTAGTTAATGCACTCGATTACAATTTTTTATGTGTAAAAAATTAAAGTCTCAAATTTAAATTAAGGTTGTTCTAGTCAACATTCAAAACTTAGGAGAAATAAGTATATATATACTTAAATAGCGGAAAGTGACAGTCAATTTGTTGAAATTCAACGATTGTTAATCAAAAATCATCCAAAAATTTTCATATCACATTAAAATAAACAACTGAAGTCTGATATATAGTATACCATATTAAATAGAAGAAAGAAATCTCCACTTGGGGACCGTTTCATAAGGACATACTCTTCTAAACATTCATTTTCCAGATACATTTTCAGATACAATACATGTGGTGGTTTTGACGAAGAATCGATGTATTTTATTTCCTATAAAAGAATTAAATTTTTTTCCATTGAACCTCAAACTACCTAAGGTGAACAAAAGCCTTGTGCACAGTGTGATTTTTTGCTAATCTGGAGGGACTTAATTCAATTCGTAGTTTGAGAGTGACTTGAAATTGAGTATGTGCACTTTTGCTCTCTAGACGGAGCAAACAGTTCAAAGGTGAGCAAAATCAGACAAAAACCACGCCCCCCTTCCTTCTTTTCTGAAAAAGGAAATTTACAAAATTGGTTTTAGTTGAGATATTGGCTTGAAAAATTTGTATTTGCCCTTCGAGTAGTAACAGAATGCTGCTTACAAACAAGTAAAAGTTATTTTCGGCAGGACAGAAAATTGCACTCGCCTTGTAAACTCGTTTAACTAATTAGATTTCAATGTATAACATTATAAACACATTCTGAATTTTCTTTAATAGGAGGCATCACGCCCACTCATCCAACCACTGCCACTTTCTGTTCAAAATTTGATTTTCTCTTTCTTGGTATACGTGTCAAGTTTAGTTGTATTTGCTTTATTTAATTTTAATTTATTTATTACTAATATTACTACTAAGTGAATGTATACGAGTTGCACATTTATTCTGAATTAGAGCATTCTACAAAAGTTTGGTGGTTCGATAATAATGTTAAGACTCCTGTAGATAAAGCTCCACGCTTAGTTTTTTGAGTTGTACGTAAGCTTCATATGATTGGGTCGGATCAAATGTGCAGTAAATCAGTATTTGTACCAACTCGCTATGTTTTCCTTGCGAATAAATCGTGGTAGCTTCTTGCATCTTTATTTCTGAACTTCAGCCCTTCTTTGGAAAAATTATCGATGGGAGGTATAGAGGAAGAAATTATGTCCTTTCCATGGTATAAGTATTTTGTGAACTGTATGTTTAGTTTGTATTTTAGTTCGTTGGGACTTAATCCAGTATGCGTCAAACTTTTCATGGTTCACATCTTTCTCAAAAATTTGTAAAACGTAATATAAAACAGATTCAAATTTTAAAGAGTTAATATTATTCAACCAAACTACCTCGCATGTTAAAGCAGTCATTGTAACAAATAAAGTTTTGGGAGGAATTCGGTCAAAGTTTTTTTTTTAAATCAACACAGAACATTGCCTCTTGGCAAGAATATGGAATATGGTTGAATTTTCAAGTTATAGTCTATGAAAGGTAAAAGATTGTTTAAGATTTTCTTACTTTTTAGCTGATGATGAAATAGATGAAATACATGCTGCAGTGCAGATATGAAAACATTTTATGAAACTATGAATTTTATGAGTTTAAACTATTGAGAATTATGAAAATAATAAATTATTTAGAAAACAATACACTGATGACTAAGTTTGAATCGATTAAAGTATGGGAATTATTTCACATATTACTAAAAAATCATAGCATTTGGAGCACTTTTTTTCTCAATTTGTTTCGATCCAGATTGGCAAAATCTTATACTGTACCAATGGAGTTGTAAAAACATAAGTGTTTCGTCATTGTTTTTCAAACGATACGTTTGTTGTTAAATTCAATGCATGAATTTTGAATCAATGCCGAATGTATCGGAAGCTACATTTATCCACAATCTAAGTGACACTTTTTGACGAAATAGTCGATCTAAGCACCAAAACAAAATTAATAATAAAAATAAAAAAGGGGAAATGACTTGTGCAAAAATCATAAGCTTGTCATACAAAAGTCAGCAAATCGAAGACCGCAATGTCCAACTTATTGCATTCTGGTAAAATTGCCCTACATAAACCTTGCTAGATTGAATGTTAAAAAGAAATTCCTCACGTTATAAGTTTTTTTATTTTTACAGAGATTAAAGTCATCCTGTTTATTAAGTTTTTAATTTTTCACGAGTTTTCAAAAGAAATGGTGTAGCAGTGGTTTCACTTATGACGCATATATAATGCATCATTAGCTAAACAAATACTTGTCGTCTAACTCCATATGTACGTATTAATAATTCATACATGCTCCAATAAATTAAGCAACTTTTTATTAATTAAATTTCAGAAAGAAATTACCAAATTGGAAATGAGTTTATTAATCAATTAACAAGCTGATATGCGTACACACATAAAAACACACACAGCCGCAACAAGACTTCAACAAGTTTATAATCAATATCTCATAACAAATATTGTGCAATATATTGACATTAATTTTCAGCACTCAACATCAACACCATCGCATGGCCAGAGTCATCAATATCTCTATTACTAAAACAAATACATACATACAAGTAAGTATATAAGACAAGTTGAGGTTCTATTAAAAGATCAAAGCATACACATAGGCGTGCTGCCAATTGGAAAGGTTATCATCAATCAATGGATTCGATCACATGGTGTCCTTAAGTAATTGGTTTTGTGGTAAAGAAATAGAAGAGAAGAGAAAACACAGCAATACGATATGATACGTAACCATGTGGTTGGTTCAAGGTTAATAATAACGATATCTGAGTAGTAGCACACATTCCGTGTGTCACTTAAGTAAAATAATAAATGACATTGAGAATCTGTTACATGACTAGAACATGACTTAAAATCAACCCACTAACCTTAGCAGTTTATAAAAATGCGTTACTTTCACGCATCGTAGCACGTGCTTATCAAGGACTAAAAATAATTTTAGCTGGGATATAAAAATTGCCATGAAATTGAACCATAAAAGTGTTCATGTACGATATTGTTTTATAATTTGTTTTTCTTTCAGACCTAAAACTTCATATGTATTTTTTGATGCTTCCGGTTTGACGTAATGTCATTTGGGAAATCATTTTTAACCGCGTAAGCAACAATATTTTTTTGACGCAACACAATTAAGGTGTCAACAAAATGTATTTTTTTACTAAAGAGCTTGCCATCTCTTTTAGCTATGTGAAATTTCGAGAAAATTATTACTAACACTCTTGAAATCTTAACAAAGATAAGAGAAAATCATTTTGAAAGTGGCTTCATTTCAAATTTCTAATCTTTCAGACTAAATTGAGCGAATTCCGACATGAAATTTTTTTTTGTCCGTAAGAGCCATCTCCTTGGAAGGAGGTGAATGAGCCCCCGTACCCTGGTGAGCCCAGAAAGTATAGAGTAGATGACTTCTGGTAAACGGGATAGATTAGGGACATATGCATGAAAGTTTTTTTGTTCTATCAGATAAATTCATATTGTTACGACCTACTTCCTCAGCTTTATTTAGTAAATGCAAACACAATGGAAATAATTGTGTTGGAGTCCTCCTCAGCAAAAGGGTCAATAATTCACTAATAAAGAATGATGTAGGTTCGCTTCAAAGGCCGAGCTTGGAGCCTGATCATAATATAATTATGTATACGCTCTTACTGTGGCAGTAGGCGTTATAATAAAAGAAAGGCTTTTTCGTCAAACAATGTCAACGGCAAACAACTCACATTAAAAATACATATGTACTTATTCTAATGGGTGGCTTTAGAGCTTAGATAAGAAACGACATCAATATCTTCAAGTACGTCATGAAACCACATTAATTCGGTAGCAAATGTGATACCGGTAGCTTCCAACTTAGTTTTTCTGTCACGTAGATCTAATGATAAGAGGAACGCCACTTCCAAATGAAATAGAGCAAGTCAAAAGAATAATGTTCCTGAATTGTTAAGCAAGAGAAACCCCGACATCGATCAACACTTAATTGTGGCTCCCATTCGGATCACGATACTTTATATACAGCAGATGCAAGCAATAACCAAAAGATAAGTTTATGTAAACTCAGGAATAAATGCCTCCGGGAAAACTTCTTCGACGAATTTTAGGAGTTAAGCAATAGTAACCATAACAGGTTAGCTGACAGATGACCACAATATCATTTTTTGGAAACTATCAACCGACCATCTCCATTCCTGGAGTTTAACGCTGATCTCATGTATCTCTTCCTAGCTAAATCTAGGAAGAAAAATGCATACCTGAAGGCTAAGTCATAGCAATTTTCATGAAACTTCCAAAATAAGAGGACTAACTACTACAGTAGCATTATTATAGTGTCAAACACCAGTGGCGCAGCGTGATCACTTGCCGCCGCGAACGAAAATCTTATATGCCGCCCCTTAAAAAGAAATTAGATTCTTTAAACTAATAAATTAATTTTAACTAGAAAAAAAAACCAAAAAAAGGTTATCACTTTTTACACTGGAAAAGCAAAATTAAAATTTGAAATCTCATTTTTAACAAAATACGACTGCAAAAAAAAAAAGTTCATCAAATTTAATTTTAGATTTGAAAGTTATTGATCAAAAGCAAATTTTAATTCATAGCACAAGGACCATTTAGCCGCACCCAAGTCTTTGCGCCTAGAGCCTGCGCACCTAGCTACGCTACTGGCAAAAACCCCTAAAAGTTGTAACAAAAATCATCTTTACTTGATTCAGCATGAAACTGGAGGTACTTATTTGGAACCGACAGACAGGTTTCTTCCTTACAGTTCGGGAATTTTTAAAGCGAATACCCATTGCATTATCGTCCAGCAGATACATGAGGGACAGGTCTACTTTTTACATTTGACCTTCATCGGCTATAGCATCGCTTGTGACAGCATCGATCGCAATTGCTTCTAGGATGCGTCAAACAGATTCAAATGTAAAGTATAACATAAAAGGATACATTTGGACAGTTTTGAGACCATCTCGGGTGTACGTCATGGTTGTATGTTGTAAGCAATCTTGTTTCTAACAGTACTGAGCGATATTCACAGCAGAGCTTTAGATCCTACTTATAGTAGAATTGAATGGACTTTCAGCGAGCATCTAGAAGAACTCACTTATTCAAATGATATTTGCCACCAAACAGTTCATCATGAAAGCAAAACTTACCGACGTCTGATTTTATTCGGTAGTCATGATAATCACTATATATAAAACAAAAACCATATCCATCCACCCGACCAGCAATAGTTTCATGACAGAAAATCCAAGATAAGACAGGTGGATAACTTCAGTTATGTGATCAATGTTTGAATAAACAGAGCGAAAATCTGATTCACTCAACTCAGTGACATCGGACAATTTCTGGAGCTGTCAATGAAAACAAAGCCTAGTATCTAAGATTGGAATGTGACGCCAGTTCTTCTGTACGGCTGCAAAACGTAGTTAACTACCAGCGCATGTTACCAACAATTGACTTCATTGGATCCTGATATTTGCCACCAAACAGTTCATCATGAAAGCAAAACTTACCGACGTCTGATTTTATTCGGTAGTCATGATAATCACTATATATAAAACAAAAACCATATCCATCTACCGACCAGCAATAGTTTCATGACAGAGAATCCAAGATAAGACAGGTGGATAACTTCAGTTATGTGAGCAGCGACAAGGATCAATGTTTGAATAAACAGAGCGAAAATCTGATTCACTCAACTCAGTGACATTGGACAATCTCTGGAGCTGTCAATGAAAACAAAGCCTAGTATCTAAGATTGGAATGTGACGCCAGTTCTTCTGTACGGCTGCAAAACGTAGTTAACTACCAGCGCATGTTACCAACAATTGACTTCATTGGATCCTGAAAATCCAGGTGGCTCACAATTAGAACCTACAATGTAGCCGAAATCTATCGTTTCTAGCTCATCGTGGAAACTATTTCCAGAGCAAAAAAACTGTGAACAGAGGTTATATTGAACAGAATTGGAGACACTCACTAACGACCGCACAAGATGGAAGAGTTTTGTAGATGCTGCATACTCCGTAAGGTGAAATATAACGAACAAAAAAATGTATGATTCAATTCAGGTAATTTTCTTGTATATATAAAAAAAAACAAAAAAATTATTTAACACCGGCATTGCAATAAATATCTGCCAAATTTCAATACATTAAAAAATTCAAACCCAAAAATTTTTCAAGCATTAAACAATTTTAAACGTCCCTAACTTAAAACAGCTTTTTTTAGTTGTGTCACTCTGGTTATTCATGTGCCATATCGACTGCTTTAATTACACGATGAAACCCTGCGTACTGCAGGGTTGAGCTGAGCGCTAAACAAAATATCTGGTCATAGAAAACATTAAACTTCAATTTTTGGACAAAATTATTTTAAGTTATTTCTCCTGCTCTTACTATTGAACTAAGCTCTTTTTGTTGGTTTACAAATAAACCTAAACGTTATTTCTATTAAAGATATAAGTCTTCTGGGATTTCTTTTATTAACATCTATTTATTTACTTCTATTTATGATACTGTTTTTCTGTAAATACTAAATGAATTTTATTTAGCTTGAATTTATGTACACCGTGAATTTTTCAAGGATTCCTTTACCCAATAGGAAAAGGTATGATGTTACCATTGTAAGCTTTTTTCGAAAAATATACTGGCGCAGGCAAAAGAAAATAGTAATTTTTGACAACGTGCCGAAATTGCAAAATCAGTCTTAAATGGGCAACATACAATACGCCATTGGAAGCGATTCGTGAAGTCTGTTGGTTCTTCAGTATAAAGCAATCTTGCAAAATCGGTTGCTGCTGCAGGTCAGAGAATGGTTCTCAAATCGAGAAGATGGAAGATGAAGCTCCTTGACACACAGTCAGATCAGCGAAAATTTCCTTGCGAGACTAAAATATCCTATATATTTATTGTTTATATCGCCCAAAAAAGTCCTATGATAAACTCACATCCCTCTGCTTGATTGGTGGGTAATATCTGAACATTAACCTCATTGAAAATGTGTGGGACATAGTGAAGAGAGAAATGGCTAAAGTTGTAATCACAACCAAGACGTAGATAATAGAACAAATTATCAATTTGTGGATATATCGCTGATAGTTTAGATTTCATATAAAAACTATAGTGCGTCTAATAATATGGGGAAGGGCTGTAGAGAACACATATCAAAATAAGTTTAAAATCTCTGCATCGATATTTGAATAATTCGAAACATAACTTAATAAGCTACGAGCATAAAAGCTCATTAAAGAGACTTTATTTATTTTTATCAACTGACTTATAGCAACTTATAATAATATAAAATTTTTTAATTTATAAATATTAAAATCTCTAGCAAACACCGAGATTTATGTAAATTTCCAAATTACTGAATCTTTTCTCTTAAACTAACATGACAAGACAACAGATAAATTTACATAAATATCGTTGTTTTCTAATGACTGCAAGTTCAATTATAGTTAAGTTGGAAGAGGGCATTCTCAACTTAAATTTTCAGACCACCATATTCACCGATGGGTCTGAGATGGACTCTGGAGTAGGCGCAGGAGGCTAATCAAAATGCCCAGCAATCTGTCAATCTTTCTATTTACCTGATTCATCTAGTGTTTTTCAGGCTGAAGTTTTTAACATTCTAGATATCTGAAAATTAGTGGGCAGCGTTGGTTCAGGGAAGAAGAATTCGGTCCGGAAGACAAGCCGCTATCAAAGCGTTGAGCTCGCCACATATAAAATCGAAAATAGTAGAACAATGCAGGAAATCAGTTGTCAGGCCAGGACGCCAATTTGATATTACTCTCACATGTGCTCCAGACCACAAGAATATTGAGGAAAATGGAAGGGCTAATGAACTAACATGGCGTGGTTCCATTCTTAATGAAACCGATCCAGAGAAACTTTTCGTATTTTCTATCTGAAACCGGATAACAGTGCAAGTCTTTAAAAACCTGTAAAACAGTCAAATCAATCCGGCCCTCATATGCTTTGACTTTGACTTTGCAAGAATCACCGCGACCTGCAGTGAACACTTGGCAATCGGTAAGCATGCTGAAATTTTTTATTTTGTTGTTTACTTAACTGACTCTAAGTTGTTAAAAGATTCACAAAACCCAAATCAAATCACTGGTCCCTAATCATTGCCCGTGTGACTCAGTCTTGCCTCGGGCACGACTTTTTTCTCGGCGACCCAGTTCCCATCAGAAATATGAGTACAAATGATCCATGCCAAGCACATCGGAAAATACAGACGGGATTAGATGAGAGGGCGTGGCACCTTCCATGCAACAAAGATACTTAAAACGCTATATTTTGCCTAATAGTAGGTAATAGTTTTGAAATTTATTTAAGATGTTCGTAAGTTATGCTTTAGACCTCACGAAATATGGACAGGAATTTGCAACGGCGTGTGGCACTTATCATGCAATGAGAAACTTAAAAGGCTATATTTATGCTCCTTTGATAGCAAAAGTCGTATTTGAATGCATATGATCTATGCTAAGCATCTCGCAAAATTTTAACGGGATTAGATGACGGGGCGTGGCACCCTCATGCGATGAAAACAATTAAAACTCTATATATAATAACTTATGGTAGCAAGACTTTTAAAATTTGGGACAAGTGTATATATTATCTATTCTACGAACCTTATGAAATGTGGACGCCATTAGATAACGAGGCTTGTAACCGTCCTTACAACAAAAACACTTAAAACATTAGATTTTGGCAGCTATGACAGCTACAGTTGTGAAATTTGATACACGATGTACATGATGTACGTTGATTGTGCCAAACTACTTGCAAAATGTTAATGACCTTGTCTATTGGGGCGTGGCTCCTCCCACACAACAAAAATACTTAAATTGCCATTCCTCGTACTTGTATCAAGTTGTGAAATTTGGTGCATTAACCCATTTGTCTGCAGTAAGGACTGCGTAAATGTAAGCAAGATTGTACAACGGGAAGTAAGCGGAAAAAGCCGCGGCAACAGCTAATGGTGAATAAAGATCAAACGAATCCTCACGTGAAAACCCCTTAAAGCATAAGGGTAATATAAATTTTCCTACTGGATGTTTAGTCTAGTTGTTGTTATAAGTACGTCCTAACTGCTGTGGGTTGTTTGTACGCTTGTTGGGTGCGTTAAGAAGCTGTTTATTGTCAATATAAAAAAAAAATATATCTTGGTTTATGATACAAACAGCGCAACAAACAGTTAATTTGGCATTTTAACTCCAAGTTATCACTGACATAAAACTCGTAATTAAACCACATTCGGTTGTATTGATTACGTCATTTCTATACGGAAGTACTAAAATAAAAGAGAAGAAATTACGGCATATTTTGGAAAGGATCAAAACGAAAGTCTTTAAATTTTAATTTTACAGCAGAATTTTGTGCAAAATGTAAGTACTAACGTTGACTGAGTTAAGGATGACTATGAAATTTAGCAAAAAGTTTCGAAAAATAGAAAGTTAAAGCACTCTTTAAACCAAGTACATATACTATATAATAATTCAACTGCTTCGTACATAATAAATTTAATATCTTGAATAATCCTCGTAATAATACAACATAATTACACAAATGTTAAGAGCTTTGCGAACAGTAGTTCAAAATTTTTCGAAAAATTTCTTTTGAAGAATTATTGACTAGTTATTTTCCAAAATGCACTTGTTTCGTCGCTTATTTTGCAACTTTATCAAAGGCAATTTATTTGATTGACTATAATGACATCTATTACAAATTTTTTAATTTTTTACAACAATGTGTTCATATATTGTAATATCACAATTTAAAATGTTTAAAAACTATTGAAACACAATTGAAATAACGAATTGCAATATTTTATAACCACTGCAAAAAATAAAAATTAGTTTTCTTTTATTAAATCAGATTTTAAATTTGAAAATTATATCAAGGTAAGGTGCGGATTTGGCTTCATATACCCACTGATTAATCACTCTAAGAGTAGTGCTTCAACGAGGCGAGGTGAAAAAATAAATTTGCCTCGCTCGACGCGAGATCACACCGGCACCTCGCCTCATACTCGCCTCGTTCTCAGTTCTGAGATCGAGGTGCCTCGCTTCAACACTAGCTCGTATCGGAAGTAAGTGCAGTATTTTTGGTTTTGATACTATTTTTTGAAATTTGACTCGATATTTATTTATTGGAAAGCATAGATTCGGCTATAAAACTTTTATTTTGAGTGCATCTTTAGGGTGGCCCTCATACAAAAATATTTTTTAAATATCATTTTCTCGAAGACCGGTTAACCGATTCACACCGAATTCACACCAGCTCAGCTTAGGCTACTTTTATTTAGAGTCCATATATTTCGTCATATCTTCGATCTTTAGAGTCAACAGTACTGAAATGATCTCTAATCGAATGAGAGTTAGAATAATACAGTTACTACTTTGTTGTTAATGATCTCCAAAACCGTTCAACCGATCGCCTGAAGATTTGGCATGTGTTTATGTTTCTTACGATTTGGGGAAGGTTCGTAGCATACTTTGGTATTATCAACTACTTGACGCAGATGAATAACCATTTTTTTTATATCTCAGTAACTATATGACGTAAATGGATAAGATTTAGTGCATATAATTCTTATAGTTTGTAAAAGGTTCGTAGCTTAGCTTGATTTAAATAAAAATGGACAATGCCACGCCGTCTCATATAAGAAAAAAATCAAATTCATCATAGCTCATCAATCATCATATATGATTCAATCCACCAAAAATATTTTATTTTACTTCTTGAGGCGAAGCAACGCGTGCTGGCTTTGCTAGTTGAATATATCGTTGGCACACAAGCAAAATTGACCTTTTTTATTAACAACCGAAAATAATATATCACAAATTTAAGAGGATGTAAAAATATTTAAACGATTAATTATCGCCACCCACTTATTATTTGTTTGCAGATAGTCAATTTTTCTTTAATACCGACAATATACAGGCCTGATAATTTTTTTTCAGTTTAATAAAATCCTCGGTTTTTACCGAGGCGAGGCGAGGTATGTGATTTCAAGACCTCGTCCGAGAACGGACGAGGCGAGACCGAGAACAACCAGAACCTCGCCTCGGGTGAAGCACTATCTAAGGGCCATCTAAATTCAAGTCCAAAGATCATTTAGACATACTACTACTCTCATATAACACTATTTGGAACTTAAAGTTGGAACAAAATTTCTATAACAATTTCGATCCCTGGCTCGTAGCCTTGCGCTGTGTCCAGTACAGTTCTTTCAACATAAAAAACCGCTTTATTAATTACAAAAATCATTACCAAATGGGACGCTTTGAAATCTTTAAAATTTTAATGTGAATTATTTCAATTAACGCTTTAAAGGAGAAAGATATTTATAGATTTCACTACCAACAAAAAAGTTAAAATATATTTTCAAAACTTATTACCTTCACGAAATGATTTTTTAAAATAAAGATATAGTCTGGTCAATTTTAATTAGAGGACAAGCGATTCTACAGCTTATTCAAATTTAAAAGCTTCAAAAGAGCATTTTTTTCAGGTCTTATCATTTCTTTTAAGCGTTGGTGCTCGCAAAAGAACATAAGTACTTTGAGCTTGAGAGCTCTTCAAGCATCTGTACTTTTCTGAACTTGAAGGCAATTATAGAGCTAGACAGTAAGACTCACAGTCAAAAAACTCACAGAATTTGGTTTCCTTTAGGTGAGAAAAAATTCAGAGATTTCAGGAGCCATCAGAAACTCTCAAAAGATATCAAGACATTTCAAGCTTAAGCGTCGTTCAAATAATCTTAGTTGTTTACATTTTTGGTGGCCTTAATGAAGACTTAGAGATTCTTCAATAGCACAACTCGGGCCCATCAAATAATTCAAGATTCTTCAATAGCATAGAGAATATTTGAATATTTAACGGAATTCAAGGACTTGGCCGCCCTTCTGAGACTGGGAGACTCTTAAAAATCTTAAATTCCTACTTAGCTTTGGGCTCTCAAAGGAATTAGAGATCATTGGAAGTTCGGGGCAAAGCTTAAATTTAGACATTGATATTTTTATGAACTACTTCATCTTCTTGTATCCTTACGGGCTTAAACAAAGCTCTTCCAATGTGCACAATCATAAGTGAGTGCATTCAAATCTCTCCAAAATTTTCCCAATTTACGTATTTGCTGCTCTAGAGAACGTTTCCAGATAGCGTTTTCTGCTACCCTGAAAGTTCCACTCGAATGCTTGCCAACTGATTTCAATTGGTGATTTCCGTAACGAATGCCAAATCCATTTCCACTATCGTCGTTTGATTTGAATGGAAATTGAAGATTGGCGGCATCAGGTAAGCAGTTCTGTAGTGGAAATGATCCTAGGCTGCCAAATTTTTAGAATTCGCTGAAGTCAATTGTAGTCGAGTGCTATTTGTTAATCAGGTTTCATAGCCGTACAAAATATCTGAGTTTGCGTTGGGGTTTGAGCTTCCTTGCCGTTGATAAGAACAAAGACTAACAGATATTTCGAAGCTGAGCGAAGGTACCTTACACTTTATTGGTTCTGGTATGGATGTTCTTATTGGTTCTGCCATCGCTGCCCAACTAAGTTTAGATATCGCTTCTTTGTTTTCTGGAATATCATATAATTTGCAGTCTTTTCTTCTTTTTGCATCAACTTATACTCTATATCAGAGATGCGCACACATATTTTTTCGAGAGCTGGTGACAGTAACATTAATTCTGGTAAAAAAACTGAAAAATATTTTGGGAAAAAATTCCTAGTATTGAAAAATATTTTGCGAAAAAATTGCTAGCATTGATGAAAATTTTTGAAAAGCTGCGGCAAGCTAATTGCATAGAAACAAAGGAAAACAAAAACAAAAATCTCAAGCTCAAGGAGCAAATGAATTGAAAACAAAATCAAACAAACAATAAAGTGCGCTGAATACAAAACTACAAAAACAAAAACAATGCAACGATAATGAACCGAAATTATTTAACTTGAGTGATGGCAAGAGTTCAAGGAGTCGATGCGTTGAAGAAAAACTTACTGGAACAAAATACATGCGATGATTGCGGTCCAAAGTAACTTAGCTCGTATAGCAGAAAGAGCTCGAAGTGAGCTCAATATTTTTTGTTATTGTTGTAAGAGCTGGAAGAGCCCAACGAGCTATGGTCTGCACATCCTTGCTCTATATGTACGTTCACTTTTGTTGCTTTTTACAGCACAAATATCGAAACTATCAAGAAGTAATTGGCCGGTAAAATATTAAACATTTCATAGGCTTTTAATCATTTATAAGCGAGTAATACGAGGTATTAAACTTTAATTTAATGTTATCCTTATATTATTTAACACGCATAAACATTAGATACTTATTTATAACTCAATCTAAGTCCTTTTAAAGAAATTATAAATTATGTCGTTTATACCACAACTATGATTGAATTTTGTGGTTAAACACAATACCATTGACTTTGCGTAATGCCGGTCACCAGCTTACTTTCAATAAGAAAATTGATTGTGGTATTTCATTAAATTTATTTTATTTGGAAATTTTAATGACGAAATCATTTTTCATTCAGTTTAGATGTATTAACCAAGCGACATACTTTTACCTAAGAGTTATGTGAAAATACATAACGTAAATTTTTGTGGTTAACATGCTTAGTCAGCATACAGCTACACCCTATTCCTCCTGCAGTCAGGTCATTTACTGCACAACCTAACTATTTTTCATGTGCTGCTTCCTGAAAAAATAACAAAAGTCTTAAGTCCTTTCGCTTGAATTTCCTAAGGATATTTGGCAACTCATGCGAACGTGATACGGAAATTGTACAGCTACATTTCAATCAAATGGAAGTGAAGCGAACTTTTGGCTTAAGTTTGTTGGGCGCTGAGCTTTATGCTTCTTGCTGTATACTGGACTATGACATGAAGTTCGAAATTCTCAATATAATGCTATCGAACTTAAAAAAAAATGCACTATGTTTGGTCAGAGGAAGTGGAAGTATAGTACTTTACTTGATAATGAAAACAACATTTACATTTTTTGTACTTTTGTTTAAGACTTTCATTAGTCTCGTGTTAATTAAGCTGCGTCACATATGAAAAGTTATGCAAAATTTTTACCCAGACTGAGAAAATCCTCAATCAAGTTGACTTAATTGTGAGTGTTCAAGCTGAAAAATAAATAATATTTTCCTTGGGAAAGTGGTGTACACTTTTACCAGAAAAGAATATTAGAACGAAAAGTAAAGCCAAAGCTTTATTTATCTTATATATGTAACAGTTAAAATATTGTCATCACCGTTTGTCCGGTCAATAGTAAAATATTTTGTACTTGAGTCCTTAGAACTAAATGACAATATACACCATTTATTGCTCATATACTTATAGTCACACTCAGGATTTGTGAACTGATGTATAAGAATAAAGCCTTCACTGTTAAAATTGAGTCGAGAGTGAGTGAAATTCCGTAAAACTCAAGATACTTTGACTTCCGAGCTGAGCCATATCTTCGATCTCAAACGGCTCCAAAGTCTTTTAAAAATATTTCCGATTAATGAAGCCCTCAAAGTCTTTTGAAAAAACTAAGGCCCTTAAACTTCTCAAGTTTCTTAAAACTTTGAATAAATATCTATTTTCAAATACCCCTCAAGTTTATTACTTACTATTTTGAATTCTTCAAGAGCCCTCGGTTGTAATGTTAAGGGGTCTCATCCCAAATTTAGAAAACTTTAGATTCTTAAATGGAACTCTGGCTCAAACAGCCCGAAGAATTTTTGAATGCCTCAAATCCTATGGGTAACTATGAGATATTTAAGTTGCTGAAGAGCACTGAAGTCTGCGAACTTTTTTGAATTTTAGATGACCACGAAATGACTGATTTTGTGCCAAATAATCGTCATTTGCGGTAGGTGTTGATTTTCTTCTTTCAATCGAAGAAAACGACGGCTGACGTGCAACGAGAGCTCCAAAAAGTTTACGGAGATGATGTTCTGAGCGAAACAACGTGCCGAGATTGGTTTCGTCGCTTTAAAGACCATGATTTCGACATCGACAATCGACCACGTGAAGGAAGGCCAAAAACCTTCAATGATGCGGAATAGGAGACATTGCTCGATGAAGATTTGGCCGAAGAGCTTGCTTCAGTATTGGGAGTTACCTGACAAACTATTTCCAAGCGTTTGCATGCGTGAAAAACGGCCCCAATACGAACAGAAGCACGATAAAGTAATCCTATTGCATGACAACGCTGGGCCTCAAATTGCTAAGCCAGTGAAAACATACTTGAAAACTCTCAAATGAGAAGTCCTACCCCATCCGCCGTATTCCCCAGATATTGCCTCGTCAGACTATTACTTGTTCTGTTCAATGGCACATGGTCTGGCCGATCAGCAGTTCAACTCCTATGAAGTCCTCAAAAAATGACTTGTTTCGTGGATAGCCTCAAGAGACGAACACTTCTAACGTGATGGCATTCGAGCTCTACCAGAAAGATGGAAAAACAGCGAGAACTTAGTTGCGCAACCAATACGTAATTTTTTTAGGGAACCTTAGAGCTCAGCATTTCTGGAGCCATTTTACTCTTTTTAAGCTAATTTATTTTTTTTTTTGTAAAGGCACATAATCTGGAAATGTCTGGTTTCTTGAGAAGTGCTTTATTGCAAATTGCTTTGATATCTTATGAGTGTCCCGAACTCTGAAAGAAATTCTAAATATTGCTTTAATTTAACAAAAAACTCAACTTCAATGGGAAAAAATATTACACAGCCAGACACGGCTTTAGTCCATTCTGTGTAGTGTTTTTTTAAGTTGTAGCGACCCTTAGAAGATTTTAATTTTGTTCAATTATCCTTCCATATAAGTAATAACTTGACTAAAAACCATGGTATCAAACTTATCGTAAATACAGAATATTTACCAACATCAGGCCTATTAAATTTCAGTATATGGCACGATACCAATGCAAATATTGCTGCATTGGATCGAGAAATCCGTAAGGAACCTATTAGATTCAATATTTGATGTGATGTGGTGATTTTCCTTCTACATGGAACGCATTTTTAAGCATCATAAAATACAAATGTTGACACAAATTCCTTTATACTTCAATGCAAAAACACAACCCCTATGATAGACGACAACTAAGACGCTCAGACCACTTTTTCAACGCCAGTGTAGCATATGCAAATTAAAATCTCATACTTCGGCACGCACAGTGCCTCGGCGTTACACACCCCAGTTGTATTTTATGGCACGTCTGCTGATCCGTAAACATATTTTGATAAAAAGAAATTTCAGGATATTTCCTTTTTATTTTTACTCTCATAAATCCAGTCCAGTATTGTCGACGTTGTTTTGTTTTCTACAAAAATGCGTACTCTGAGATTGTACTCCTTCTTGGCTTTAGCTTATGCAAGGAATTTTCTTCATCAGTTTGTGGCATCCAAAGTGACCAGTAACATAAGGAGAAACGTAAGGGTAACGAGGGAAAATAACTTTATGGATTTTTGTTACTGGACTCTACTGCTGTGGCACAACTTGACTTCCTTATGCAGATTTGTTCTGGTGGTTGTTGCTAACAACCATCATCATGATTGTGGCCATGTTTGGCATGTGGGTACGTTTGCCGATGGTGTTTGCTTTACGAATTTAAAATGCTTTTTGTCTTCGGAGTTTTTTGTCATATCTTGTGCTAGATGCGTGTGTGTGTGTGTGTGTTCATATTAGAGCAGCAATAAAGGCGAAATTGGCTCGGCCAGCATGGAAAATGGAACAGAATTCATATTTTGAAAATTGTAATTAAAACAACACCAGGGCAAAGATTATTTCTGGTTTCGCAATTTGCGTGTTTTATCGGAAAGTAGAAATTCAATTAAAACTGCCTTAAGAAATTTTCAAGCTGTTGTGGTCAGTTTTTTGTTGTTGTTGGATTTTCACTTTTGTTGCGAAAAATACAATTTCATGTGTTAATTAGGTTGCAAAAGCATTCAAGGTTTACTCAGCAATAAGGGATTTGTCTGCTAAACATTGAACAATGAGGATATATACATTAGAGTATATCAATCCCTTTAAAAAAAATCAAAAAAAAGGAAAACATTTATCCTTGAGCACGCCCTTAAAGCCACTTAGCTTAATTTTTCGTTATAACTTTGTTCTTTGAAATTCAAACGTTAACTTCAGCATAGTGTTCGAAGAATTTCAAGAAGAATTACATTTCGTATTACAGTTTCATTTATCTTCAATATAATATTGAATTATTGGCTTTTGTTGCCCAGTTAAGAACCACCTGAATTTTGATTTTTTTTTTATGAAGCTATCATAAATTAAAGCCTCAAGGCGGACTTCCTCAATTTGTGAATTTATCATTACAGTTTTACTTAGATCTTAAAGATTTTTTTTTTTAAAGAAAGCAGTCAATTACTTCAGAAGTTTTTGCTGCAACCGTAAGTTGATTTACTGGTGTATTTAAGCACACACCCTGTTTATTTGTCTGCTTTGAGTTATTCTTTGGCTTTTGTTTATTAAACGAGGACACCGGTAAATATTTTAAACGTTAAGATCTCCTCCCATAATAAACTAAGGTTCATGTACTGATTCAATTTAACGTTTTCTCGTAGTTGGCTATAACCTGTTGCTACATGCTGTAGTTCTTATTCAAACTATTGTTTCTTGAATTGCATACACTGTATAATAAGCTGTGTCGTTTTTGATATGAAAGAGATTTTGCAGCTGGAAGAGTAATGAATTTTCCAAACATAAAGGTAATTTTGGATAAATTGCTTAACTGAGTCTGACAAGGGAACTATTTGTTTTTCAAAATTTTTTAATAAATCCTTTTATATCAATTATCATATAAAGGAGCATCATATATAAACATTTTCTTAATCATGTACATATGATAATGTCAATATTAATAAAGCTAATGGAAAATGTAAAAACCATTGAAAAATAAACCAAAATTGACATGTGTAAGGAAAAGAAGCGACCAGCTGTTCAAAAATTTTATATCTTCTAAGGATATTACTTAAGTGATTTGAATATAAATACCATCGAGTATTAAGACTGTCATGAAACTTCACGATATCCGAGAAACAGGAATGAGTACAAAAAAATATTTGTCAGGTTCGGAGTAGTAGTGGTCTAGAAGAAAAAGCAATCACAATGATCTCCATGGGTACAAATGTACCTATATTGTAATGCCCATATATGGGATCATTTTATATATAAGCTTCTTGTATTCACTTGTTTTCGTTTTGAAAATAGTAGTTGAGAAGGATTGAAATTCAAAAAAGTTTTGAAAAAAATATATGCATTTTTTTTGTCCTTTCATTATTTTACTTAGAAACTGTTGATTTTTTGGGAAGCTTAATGTTTTATGCCATTTTAGTGCTACTTAACACATGTGGTTTTCCTTTTTTTATTTTTGAATTATTTTAATAATAATAATAATAATAATAGAGTTTAGCTACTACAGCTTAGCTTCTTAGCAATTTAGCTTGAAGCTTTAAACAAAGGTAAAAGCTTATTAATAATTTAGGGAAATGAAAAAATTATGCATGCAATTAATTAATATATCAAATATTTTTATAATTTTTTCTTAGCTTTATCGCACTTTCTCAACATACCCACTCAGACCATATGTATAAAAGCACACAACTGCATAAATGCAATAGTATGGATTTATTCACATGGTCTAAGGAATAAATGTTAGAAAAAATTTACCCATCATGCTGTGGGGCTCGGACAACACAAACATAAAGACCAACAACCACCAAGCTCCAAAATTAACTACAGTTATTTTTCAATCTTAGCTTGAGTTGACCTTTTGACAAGCTAATATTATATACATCGCAATTATTAATGAGAGAAGTCATGCGATTAAAAGTAGCTGTAGCCATATAATTAGTTCTACTGACTGTTTGGTAAAATATCTGATATGAGTTACGATTACTCCTACGATTGGTGTAAAAATGAATGATACGCTCTGGCGTATCTTGTATCTGTTTTAAGTACAAAATGGAACAAAAACTGAGTTTTGGCAGTGATGTTGAAATTGTCAGCAGTCGGCGATTCAATAGAATGACTGCAAACAAGCAGCAATGTTTTCTTGATGACCTTGCTGATCTTGAAGTCGATGCATACAACGATTCATATTTTATGCCAGATGAGTTATCAGATGCTGAAGATAATAATCGTACGAGTACAATTCGGAAGAAAATACAAAATCTGACTATTAATTATTGATATAAACTTACCAGTTTTTACCATATTATATAAGTAATATTATACAAAAATTGTTTTATTCCAAGAAACACCTTTTCTGCTCAAAAAAAAATTTCTTCAAACTATCAAATATATACATGCATAAGCCCAGCAAATGTGTATATATGTAGGTACTTTTGTACCTATGCCGATCATTGTATGGGGAGTCGAGGAGGAGAGCACATACCGTGATAAATACATCAGTGATGACATTTTCGGTACATTTGTAATTTTTTTCGGTACACTTGCGTGCTGAAAAACCGTCGTCAGTGCATTCGACAAATTTTTAGTACATTCGGTACATTTGCCTCATTTTGAGTACATATGGCGAACTTTCAGCACATTTTCAGTACATTTTCGATACTTTTGAACAATTTACAATGATAACCTGTCGTAAATGGAAAAATTAAAATCAAGATTTTGTAATAAAATTTGAAATATCAGCCGTGCTCCCATTTACACTTGGTTTTGCGATTTGCGTTTTAATACAAATCGTACGATTCAATTTTTAGGTGCTCCGGAATTCGTTAATTTTAGTTATCTAGTTGTCTCTGTCAGACATATCGATAAAAGCAAATAGCAACTTATTGTTGTTTTGACAAATTTTTTAACATTAAAATTTACTTAAACAATGAAATCAACCTGAATTTTGTTTTTGAGTACGTCAAAATTATTTCAAAATACTACAGAAGAACATAGAAAAAAATTTTGATTTTAGTCTGTTGTTTATTTATACGAAAACGGCAATTTACTTTTCATTTCACCGACCCAACAGAACGGAGCACGTAAATTTGCTATTTGAAAAGTTAATCGCAATATTTTTGCGTTTCCGAAAATGGGAGCACGGCTGTATATGTCATTTTGCTAGGGTTTTTGGAGATAACAAAAGTGACGAGTTTTTTTTTTTGTTGTTATTTTAGAAAAATTTATATATTTTAGTAAAATTTGAAGTTCAAGATAGAAAAGTACATTCGGCCTCTAAAAAGTACATTTCAAGTCTCGATTCAGTACATTTTCAGAAAACCTAAATGCCATCACTAATATAAGTAAGGTGATTATATGTTTAGGAGCAAAGCACGGGACAAAAAAAAGTGAAAATTACAACAATACACAAAGAGCCAAAAGTAACGAAACTCTTGTATTGAATTATTACATACATATATTATTTATTGAGGGGCGGAAAAACGAACTGTTGTACAATAATGAAATCTACATAACGTGACAAAACCGAAACTAGAAATCTTGAAACTTAAATTTTTCAAAAATCTTTCCGTGATAGCATTTGAACCGGACACACACACTTACATTAGACATGTTTAAAAAATTAATATGCAAACACGAGACATTTTTACGTCTCAAGAAATACGGGGCGGAGGGTCACCGTATACACCACCTTGAAATTTTCTATAAAAATCAAAGACTATTTTTCAAACAGCTATTATATTTAACAAAAAAAAAAAGATTATAGCAATTACCTATCTTAATTAAAAAAAATAAATTCGATGATGGCAGACAGTGAAAATATGTACATCACCAAGAATTTTCAGAAGAGGGTCCTACGTGAAGGCTCATATCTTCGTAGTTTTTTTCTAGTTTTATTAGTTTAAGATAGCTGATTGATCTCAAACTTGGCAAAGTGAAATATTTAATATAATAAATTTTTCTGTTTCTTCAAGAGCTGGCTGAGGTAGGGAGAATGGTAAATTGAGATTTTTGTTTCGTGCTATTTGCTTCCTGAACTTACCGTAAAACTCGTAGTTCAAGTGAGCGGTTGAAATTATTTCGCAAATATTTTAAAATTTGACCTTGAATTTTTATAATTAAAAATGAACTGAAGTCATTTTTGAAAATGAATTCTTCTGATTTTTTTTTTAAGATATGCTAGAAAGAAAGATGTAGTTTTTTTAATTAAAATACGTTTAATTAACGAGAGCGTTTTGATTACTTTTGCGAGAAAAAACTCTTTAAGCATTTTGATATAACTTTTTGTACCGGCAATTGTCTGTGACATTCAGCTTCCCCATTTTTGTTGAATCACTCGTATGTGTTTCATCACTTTAGCTACAAAAACAAAAGGATAATGCTAGATAATAACACTTTTTAACGCTAATTTCCTATGCATATCCATTAAAAGGATTTCCCATTGTTGTTTGGATAAACTACTTTGAGAAAAACAACAATTATTCATTGAGCAAAGCAAAACACGTTAATTAAGATAAACTCACCCACGTAGCGATGTGAAGAAGCAAAAAATGTTCATGTTGTAACTCTTTACTTATTCTTAGTTACTTGAATATTCAAAGAAAAAAGAAAAGTCGCTAAACAATAGCAGCATCTGCTGGAATCTGGCAACATCGTAACTCTCAGATAGTGAGTACTCGTAAAAGTGTGTAAGACTTTCTTTTTTTTTGCTTTAAACTGCAATTATTTTAAAATTTTTGTGCTTCGTCTTCTTACTTGTATTTTTAATATCCCGTATTCTTTACTTTCCTTCTTCTTTGTACATATATATATATATACTATATATTGTGCACTTAGTTTTTACATTCACATTTTACAGTTTTTCCCTTTCATAGGATTTTATACCCTTAAGACAAAACATTTACTTTGCATTTAAATGAAGTTTACTTGGAATTACATACTTTTTACATGAATATTTGTTTTTAAGTTCTTTTAATGTAAAAAGTATGCTGTATGTAAAAGTTCCGTCGGTATGAGAAGATATCTCAAATTGTACCACCTTGCTCTGTGAATTTTTAATTGGTAATTCAGACAAATAGGTTTGCTATGATGATGATGGTGATGAAAAACTTTAAGCGACAGTCATGCGTCGTTAAATCTTTAGTTGTATTTGTAGTAAAGTTTTAAATTTTATAACTTTGTTCATGCATGAAACTCTTAAGTTTTGGAATATTCTTTAATTAAGTTCCTTTATTCTTGTTCTGTGAATATTTTAAACGCTGACGTAACAAGTGGTACATACTCCCCCAAAATCATTAGTTGTTGGGCTTCTATACATTACTATTGATTCAAGTGGTAAAGATATACCCAATATACCATGCCATGAACGTTTCATTGTTTATTCTGACATATAATCGGATTGTTTTCTTATATAGAAATTTTATTATTAAATACAATTATTTTAATAAGCTTACTGTTCAGTACAGTGTGTAGGAATCAACACCAACAAAATTACAATAACCAAAGATAAATTGAGAAAAAAGAGCTTAAGATAAGTAGTTGCATCCGTTGCTAGTCGGAATCATCAGTAACTTTTAATCTGATTGGTAAGAATTTCTAAGCTGTATTTGTTTCCTTTTGCATAGATCTGTCGGTGTTGACGCACACTGTACTGAACAGTAAGCTTATTAAAATAATTACAAAATTATTTTATGTTTCGATACACCACAACGAAAGTCTTAATTACAATTGAAAATTGTTGTATCGAACTTGCATTGGTCATCAGCAAACCCGATATTCATTTTAATTTAGCCCTCCTAAATAGTTGAGGTTTTTGTATGATCTTAACCCTCCACTTCGCAAGAAGTCCTGTAGACATCCTACTTACATCTAAGATAATTCAATAAATCGCACGTTATGAGTTTTTCAGGTGAATTTCTGTACTTCCCACCATGCAATTGAACAAGGCCTTCCCCGGAGAAGGCAGCAGGTCCAGCACTACTGCGATGGTAAGAGGCCTTCTCAAAACAAAATTTTCATGTAAATAAAAACATGTATGCTCAAATTTTTTTTTTTTTTACTATGATTTTTGTTTTTATTTACAATCTGTCAATATTAGTGATAAGTAAATTTTTTAAGTAGTGAAATTTCAATCAGCAGAATAGTTACACTCCATTGAATGTATTCTCATGAAATGCTATTATGCCTTCCCACTGCAGCAGTGCTATAAGGCTTCCGACAGCATCAATGCTATAAGGCCTGATATTAGAAGGAATTCATGTATTTTTTTATTTCATGTATTGCAATGTTTTATGATTCGACACTACTTTTTTGTCATTGCATTGTACTTATACGACATCAAAAGTACATAAATATTTAGAAGTAAGGTTGTAAGTAAGTTGCTAGGCTGGTTTTCTGTTTCATCTTATGTTACAGTGGTAGAGGAGTGTTGTGTATTCAATGTCAAATATTAAGAAAAATTAAGAAAAAACATCACAAAAAATATCAACGCAAGAGAGAGAGATTGACGCAAATAAAACAAAAACATTTAACTAAGAGTCAGTCCAACGACGTATTAAAATTTAATTTTTTCAAAGTACTTCTGTGGCCCCTTCGACGGTAAGCGGTCTTAGAAGGGCTCTTGAGGAAAGCGATGTAGGAAGACCTGCTTGAAGAGTATTTCTATCAGGCCTGTTAAAGAAGGACTGTTTTATCGGGACGTTTCATATAAAAAAGAAAATAACTAAGAAAGGAGGTGGCAAGGCCTTAATCTTACCAAGGAAGGCCTGCTAGCTCCTGCCCTTGCCTACTGGGTATAGTAGACCGTACCAGAAAAAAAAAGTTCACCATACACCATCAAATCCGAAGCATTTTTGCAAGGTAATTTCGAAAAAAATTTTTTTTTTTTTGGACGAAAATAGAGGTCGCACATATCTTCATTATTTACAGTCTGGCATATATTGGTATAATTATATCGATGTTTTGTCTTGAGTAGACCAACTTTTGAATCTAAAAGTCATTTACATCAAGTACCCCGTTCTTGTACTTAAACACTAGATCTCAGTTCCTACCATCTTAATGTCAGAAAACTAAAGCTTGCAAAAATCATTAAATTTTTCCAACTGAAATATTTCGATTATTCCATTAGAACTATTTTAAAAAATATTTTTAAAGTTTTTTACCGAACGTAGGGGTCCCCTTATTCAATTTTTCGTCATACCTTCGGTATTAAGAGTCAGTAGTCCTGGAATGATCTCTAATCGATTGATAGTTGGAATAATACCGTTAAATTCTTGCACACTGTATGGTGAAATCCCCATTTTAAAATAAATGTCAGCAATTGGTCCAACGACTCTAACAGCAGTCAAGTCAAAATAGAAATTCTGTATGAAAGTGAAAAAATAAAATAAAATAAAATAAATAATTTTTACTTGTATAAAATCTTTATGTAAAATTCTTTCTAAGCTACAATATTAAAAAACAAAGTTATGGTAGGTAGATGCGAATACGTTCTTTTAGAAAAAAAAAAAAAAATTTGATAAAGGAAGTTTGTTGCACTCCTCACATCTGACCTAACGCGTACAATGTCTGTATTGTCTGATTGGGTCGCAGAACGTAAAAAAGTTCTAACGCTCAGTTGGGATATTTTTTCGTTGAACATATGGTTGCAAAAACTTATACCAGGAGGTAGTTTGCAGGGATGGATGGAAGTGCTTCTGCATTTTTCCGAAAAATTGTGCCGAATTGGATTTTAAATAAAATTATGTTTCTTATGCATTCTCATATACATATATTACAGAATGCAATATGCCAACTTATATAAAATGCTTGTGTGCTCATGTAATAACTTTAGTTTTGTATATAGTATAATATTGTCCCAATTGGACCATTACTTTTCATATCTATATAGAAATACGTCCTTAAAGTAATTTTGACAACCTATTGATTTCAGATGAAAAATGTGTCCTGCAGAATGTACACAAAGAAGAGTCACGTCTGATGGTAACCACCAATGGATGGCAGCAGATATCTTCCAACATTTTTCGTAAAAATAATCAAAGAATAAAATGATAATTTGCTGAATTTATGTGTAAGATATTCATAAAATTTTTGCGATCCAAGCGAATCCTATTTGCCTCGTTTCGATTTGCGTCGCTATATAAGATTGTAGTTTTTCACAAAAAATCACATCTGTTGAATTTTTCAATTTACTTGCAAAAAGGGGAGTTCCCATTTTATTCTGTTAGGTAAGTTATTCTGAGCATATTTACGTTTTAGGAAGTAATAATTTTGTTCCCAATAAGAAGTGCTGTGGCAGCGTCAATAAAATAAAAATTCATATGTATCCATGTGACTTTTTTTTATCAAATATAAACATAATTTTGGTCACTACATACATACTTTAATTTTTGACCAAATCAAGAAAAATCTGCTTTTATGAAGAAAAAAATTAAGTGATTCGATATGCGTCGTTACGGTTTGCATCAAATTACGCCGGTCCCTACTAACGACGCAAATCGGGGCTCTGGTGTACATGCATTCCTTGAATACCAAAAAATATGCAAATCACTAAAAAATCGTAGTTGTAAGCCTATTTCCCCCCTTAAAATTTGTTACGTCAACGGGACTATGTAGTTTTCTTGCTTTTGAAAATTTCTTGTGAAATCAATATTCTGCATAAAGTTTTCCTGAATGCATTCAATAAATATATAACATAAAAAACCGATATTGAGAAATTTGTTTGGATGTGGATATCTTTAACAATAAAAAATTACCATGTAAATTTCAGAAAAAAAACTCACCCTAATATACATACGTAGTTAAAAATTAAAGTAACGAAAAGCAGTACAAATTTCAACCAAAATCTAATTTAGGTTCTATGCTGAGAAATTTGTAGCATTTTCGGAATTGTTGTTTTTATTTTTATTTCTTATTCGTTCATATTATTTTTATGAAATACGAGAAGGGAAGTTCTCATGTTCAAGCAAAGAAAAAAACAAAACAAATAAAAATCCTCTGTGAAGGTTATATCTGTATACCATAGAAATATTATAAATTTGTTGAACATTTTGAATTGAGACAGGACTTACCATCACCCCACCCCGCCCACCCAGCATATTGTGCATGTTGGCAGTCTACAATGTTGACTTGAGTTTCCTTTAGCAGATTGTTTTTCTCTTGAGGTTTTTCTACAAATTTTTTTGTGTTGAATTAATTTTTTTTTTCTGTTGCAACACTATATTTGCCTTCATCAATTTTTTTTTATAGCCATATCAGAAACCAAATTTCAGTTGTTGGCAAGTTAATTAAATGAACATATTTTCAATTTAAGTAAAAATATATATAATAAAAAGCATTCTCTTTATGTTGTTGGAAGCATAGAAAATAATTAGGATATTCACGGTATTCTGTTAAGTGGTTTAGTGCATCTGGTAAGAGCAATTTTCAATTTTTTTTGAGATGAACGATTGTGCTCTGTTTTTGTTGGATAACATTTGATTAGTTGTTGAATTAGCATTAGTTAACTTTGACATTCATGAGTCGAACTTTTGTTCAATTATCATTTATCAAAATATATTAAAATAAATTTTTTCTCTTCTTATGAGGTTCTATGAACTCCTTTGTAGCTTCCAAAATCCATTTTTAATCATTCCCATCGATTGGTACAGCAATTTTTTTTTAAGTGTAAGTTCATAATTTTCATGAAGTTTTTCTTCCGCGAAACTTCTCTTGTATAGGTGTACAAATATGAAACCGGTAATTTTTTATTCAAAAAAACACGTTCATTTTGCGAAAATAGTTCCAAATTTAATCTTCAAAGTAATTCCCCTCGCTAGCTACACATCTTTTCCATCTGTCAGGCAATTTATGGATTCCTCGCCAAAAAAATTCTTTGTTTTTTGAGGCTATCCATTCATCGAGCCATTTTTGCACTTCCTCGTAAGAATTGAAGTGCGAATCGTTGAGTGCGTGTCCCATCGATGAAAACAAATAGTAATCGGATGGCGCCAGGTCCGGTGAGTACGGCGGGTGGGGCAGGGGCTCCCAGTTGTACGATTCTACCAAGTTTTTATTGACCGCTGCTCGATGTGGCGATGCGTTGTCATCTTGGAATACAATTTTGTCATGGCGAAGTTGAAATTCGGGCCTCTTCTGACGTATAGCACGGTTCAAAGCGATCAATTGTTGATGGTAACGTGCACCAGTAACTGTTTCACCTGATTTTAGTAGCTCATACCAAATAACACCACGCTGATCCCAGAAAATACACAGCATTGTCTTTCGGCCGAAGCGATTTGGTCTTGGCGTTGATTTGGGTCGTTGGCCGGGGTTCAAATATGATTTTTTTTGGTTTGGGATTGTTGAAATAAATCCACTTTTCATCGCCAGTGATGATTCGATGGATAAAACCTTTTCTGTTTTGCCTGGCGAGCAGCAATTCACAAGTGGTTTTTTGGTTTTCTTGCTGCCTGTCGGTCAGTTCATGTGGCACCCATCTACCGACCTTTAAAATCTTTCCCATGGCCTTCAAACGCAAGGAAACGGTTTGTTGTGTCACATTACGTTGTTCAGCGAGCTGTTGTTGCGTTTGACCATCATCTTCGTCCAATAATGTTTGCAATTCGGTGTCTTCAAACTTTTTCGGTGGCCGGCCGCTCTCCTCATTTATCACATCAAAATCACCACTTTTAAATTTATTGAACCACTCATTGCACTGTGTACGACCAAGAGCATGCTCGCCGTAAGCTTCAACAAGCATTCGATGCGATTCAGAAGCGTTTTTCTTCAAATGGAAACAGAAAATCAATGCTTCCCGCAAATGAGAGTTTTCAGGCACAAAATTCGACATCTTTACGAGCGGAAAAAATGCGTAGTTGTATGAAACTTGACAAATTGTGAACTGAATATTGTTGACAGATGACATAATGAACAAGTAAGACATTTGGTGCGGTTCGGAAGCTCATACATATACGGCTATCGACCGCTAGATGTCATTACCGGTTTCATATTTGTACACGATCAGGACTTTTATCCTCCAACACCGTTTCGCGGAGGCCTTCGGCCGTGATTTAGTATATAATATGTGCTATCCCGACTTCGTTATCTATAGTGTCTTTGCATTAAAATTAAAATGCATTCTTTTAGTAATCAAGTAGTTTGGCATAGGAAAAACTAGTTTATCCTAAAAACTAGTTTGCCCGGTAACATATATATTTTAAGCTTTTTGAATTTTGTTTCGGCACAGTATAGAACAGGTATATACATAGTATACTTACCAATCTTCTAGCACTACCTACTACGCTCACATAACTCCGTTAGGAACGTTGTGCCTGAATAAAATTTCTTTTTTATTTCAATCCCTAGCTCGTATTATGCTGTGCCAGTTTCTTTCGATTTTGACATATCAATTTCTATCATTCGGCGGGACGATTTTCTGCGTCTTCCTTTGCACCTATCAGTCTACAGTTTTCATCAAAGAGCTGTTCGATATGTTTCCCTAACGTCTATTTTGATCGTGTGGCCTATCCATTGCTAGTGTTTTTTATAAAATTGGAGTATGGTTGGTAGCCAACTACTGAAAAAGGCACTTAATTGTTGTACTGTGTAATCATCAACAGCAGATCACTTGAACTAACGAACTTGAAATATTTAGCCCACAAATTAGATTGAGGTAGCTAAGGCAGCATATAAATAGTAAAACTAAAAAAGTGCTATCTTCGGCCAAGCCGAAACTCACATATCCTACACTGCATTGAAAGTACTTTGTAATTAAATGTTAAAACGAACGTTAAAAGGGTTGAAGAGGTTGAATAAGTCGATTATAATGTGAGAATTAATCTATATTCAAATAGATTGAAAAGTCTTGAAACAGTTTAAAAAATACTGAAAAAATCAAAAAAAACATGGAAACCATTGAAGATATTTGAAAGAAATTGAAAAAGTCGGAAAACGAATTAAAGTGCTGAAAAATTATGAATTATGTTGAAAAAGTTGAAACGAAAATGTTAAAAGTGGTCGAAAACTCAAAACAAAAGTTGCAAGAAGTTCAAAAATGTAGAAACAATTTAAAATACATAAATTTTTCATAAAAACGTCGAAAAAATAAAGAAAATGTTGGATATATTGGAAAAAGTTAAAAGGTTGAAAAATGCAAAAGAATATGGAAAATGTTAAAAAAATAGTATAAAAATGAAAAACACGAAATATGCCACGCTTACTTCTCCAATTCCGCCTACTTTGGGATCAAAAAATTATATTCGTGATTGACATACGCATAAAAAATTTTAGCACAAAAGTTTCTATAGTTTGAAATGTATGCCTTAATTAGTCTTAAAATTAAGGGTGGTGACACCATCCAGTCTGATTTTGATCCATACATAACTTCCATATACTAATCTCTTACATCAAATTTCAGTATGAGCGTATTTTGCTTACATGGGAGTTGTCACGCCTACAAGTGTTATTTCGCCCGCTTTTGACTCAGACATAAAAATACACTTACATGAAATTTCATGCCAATTGGTGCAATAGTTCATTGAACATAGAGCTTACAATTTTATGTTGATATAAGAGGTGCCACGCCCATTGACGTAATCCTATCGAAATCTATTAAATTTTAAAGCTTATAGCAACTAACATCTAAACAACAAGTTTTATGACGATTACTCCCATTCAGTAGCGTACCCAGGGGGGACCGAGAGTGCGATCGCCCCTGTGAGATAAATGAAATTTTTGTTAATAAACACGAAAATTTCTTTTGTAGAGGCGGCAAATGACTTTTTTGCCACGCGCCCGATGTGCATGTGTACGGTACGCCTCTGCTCCTATGGCACACTATCTATATCATAAACCAGTTTTTGCTCATATGGGATGTGCCACGCCCACTGGCATTATTGCGCTATGTTTTTGTAATAAGATACCTTACAGCAAGTAAGTTAGTTCTCTTATTATAACGTTTATAAATATTGTAGGCTGTGCCACGCCCTTCAATGAGTTTTTCAAGTACACTGGCGCAGCTTGTATTGATTACTGCTTTCAGTGGTATCATCTCTAAAATTTCTATGAAAATCGTATGCGCCCATTTCAAGTTATACGAAATCCAAATTTTCAATTTTTGTAAAGTTTCACACCCACTTTTCCAATTCCGCCCACTTTAAGCACAATTCACGATATATGTATACGTTTTGTATCCATGTACTAAATTTCATAACAAAATCTTGCACGGCTTAAGAGCTATGGCGCTATAAATGTTGAAAGTAAGAGCTGTGCCACGCCCCTTTGGGACAATTTGCAAACTAAATCCCAACATTATCTTAATTTTGCTCACATGTACATTAAATCACCAAGTTTCATCAAAATCTGATCTTTTTTGCGAAATACGCTTGGTCTTATACAAATACATAAAGTATGGGCGGTAGGCGTTTCAGTTAACGCATTTTGCGCATTTCTATATGCTAGCAGTTTGTAAGAAGGTGTGACATGTGTGCCATCTTGCATTGAATTAGCTTGCTTGGCTTTCTCGTAAACGTGATTTCAACAGACAGACAGAGAGACAAACAGACAGACAGACAGACAGGCAGGCAGATAGACAGACAGATAGACAGACAGACAGAAGAACAGACAGAAAGACAGACAAACAGACAGACAGAAAGACAGACAGATAAACAGACAGACAAACAGATAGACAGAAAGACATACGAACAGACAGACAGACAGACAGACAGAAGAACAGACAGAAAGACAGACAAACAGACAGACAGAAAGACAGACAGATAAACAGACAGACAAACAGACAGACAGAAAGACATACAGACAGACAGACAGACAGACAGACAGACAGACAGAAAGACAAACTGACAGACAGACAGAAAGACAAACTGACAGACAGACAAACTGACAGACAGACAGACACACACACACACACACACACACACACACACGCACACAGACGGAAATAGTTTAATCGACTCAGGTGGTCACGCTGACCAAGAATATATAGACTTTTCTATACTTGCCACGCCCCCTTCTATGCGCTACAAACGGAATGACAAAGTGAATATACCCTCTGTGTAGGTAGGGTGTAATAAATTGATATCTATCAATGAGTAACAAAAACTTGCTGTTCAATGCATAAAGCATTTTATTGATTGTTTTTTCTGCCTTATTAATTGGTACCTGTCTACACATAAAATTTTAAATGTTTTACTTTGACAGCTTTTGTCACTAATATTATTTGGACGTGACATCGTTAAAAAACCGAATTCCTCCTACTAGCGAAAGTGTACACACGTGCAACTGAGGTAAACCAATCGTTTCTCATAGATATGTGAGTTGGTAACTGAATGAAATACTCTTGCTCACATATTCAAAAAAAAAAAAAACAAATATGAAAATTTGTTTGTAATTTATTAGTGAAAATTCGCATATACCAAATTTAAATTATTTTTTGGCAAGATGCTGTGTTATGAAATAAAGGCTTGGAAAACAGAGTTTTTGATTTATTATAGGTACTAGATAACAGTTTGAATTAATTTGGTGAAATTTCGTCGTTTCCATTCTGAAAGAAAGGTCAAGTTTACAAAGGTGTTTAGGTGTACTACTTAAAAATTTTTTTTCCCGATTTTCAGAAAAAAGTTTAGTTTATCTTGCATGGCAATACAAATCATCCTGCAATGTCTTAAATTTAATAAAATCATGTTTCCTTTCTCACTTTGTATTTTAATAACAAACTCCGGAAACAACAACAAGAACGAAGTTCTTTGCATTACTACGCCTGTCATAATTTCCGTTGAGTAACATCAATATTGTCCATGACAGCCTTGGCACATTGATGATGTTGACTATCATCCTCTAACTGGTTACTGTCAAAGAGGCGTCTTCGTCTTCTGATTCTTTGACAGTCTCTGTTTTCCTTTTGCCAAGATTGATGAGTTTTATTGATCATCACATGGTCTGATGTCTTCTGCACGTTAAAACATTCTTGTGCTGCCCAATTTGACTTACTCTTATCTTAAAATGAAAATAAACATGAATTTTGCTGTATTAATGTAGAGCAGTTGCCTCCTATTCGTGAGATGCTCCCATTTGTAGTGAAAAAATATGTCTGTCACACGCTAGTACCCAGCAAACATTTTTAGTCGTGAAAAAATTGCATATCTATCTCTGAGCCGTATTTCGATGTCATATATTTCATTAATTAGAAGAAATTGTTCGACGGTAGCAGCTAGCCAAATGATTAAGTCGTTGAACAGAATTGGGACGGGGTCGTGAAAGCAGCAACGATTACTTGCTGTCAAAGAAAATACTCGTCGGAATATCGTTCGAATAAACACAATTGCGTCTGACGACGATTGTCGGGAAATTCTGCTGCCATTTTGTTTTCATTGACATTTCAAACGTAAACAAAAATATTGACACAAGCTGATTGGAAATGATATAATGATCTTCCGACGATGAAAATAGAATTAAATCTAAATCAACGGGTACCCGTTGGCAGTTACCTGTACCAATCCTACGCCGCAGTTCTGTTCAATTTCATACGATCAAGTGTGTAATATTTTTTGACAGCGAGTAATCGTTGCCACTTTCTTGACCTCGCCCCAATTCTGTTCGACGCATAACGCATGATTTCAAAAGGCAGAATTACAAGCGATTGTTGTTAATTTTTATATTATGTATTTTTATATCACTTTCAACAATACACATATCCTTGAAACTCTTTCATAGGATTCATACGCGAATCGCTGTTTCCGCAGAATTTCTTCCGAAAAAACCATCGCTTGGCATCTGCATATTAGACCGCACTTGCTAGAAACTATCGTCTTGACGATTGAATAAAAACCACTTCCGAGATGGAAATTGCTTACTGGGTATGTTTCCATCTGTGTGTACTTTTTATGCATGTGTGCTACCAATTGAAGCAATCTGTGTGTAAAATTGATGGGCCTCATTTGTGGTTTTCAACAACGACTTGACTTGCCGTGCCTGGCGTTTGACAACATATCAAATGTTAAGATGAGGCGAGACTTATTGGAACTTTAGCTAACGTGTGAATTAGGGATGTTATGTTTTTATAACAGAAATAAATTTACAAAATAAAAAATATATTTAAAAACATTTTAGAGCTTGTAGCTTAAAGCAAGACATATAACAGTCGAGACATGATGTTTGAATATAATGGCGTTGGTATAAAGGTTGAACAAAAATAAGGTAATAAAGACAAATATATGGGACATATATCAAAAGACTGTTTGTTTTGTCTGAAATTTTGTATATAAGTAGCTCATGTTGCGACAAATTGATTCCTTAAGCTCTAGAGTAGAAATAGGAGCAAGCCGGGATTTTTTTCGTGGACTGCGGGCCTGCATATCGAATGGTTCGGCTCTTAGTTTTGTGCGAGCACAGGCCCTAACCACAAAGGTTCGAAAATTAGAGGCCCGTAAAAGCTCGTAAATATAAATTAAATGGTTCATCTTTCAGGAACTATAGAATACAGATTCTCATTTTGGCGTTACGTTAACTTGCTGTCAAACGAGGCTGCACAAAAGGTAGTGCATGTTGGCTGAATTGACGTCATAAAGCCAAAGAAACAAAGGGAAATGTTATAACCACTGTAATAGCAATGCTTTCAGAAAGGGATGGAGCAGAAAAAGTGTTTCTATTGTCACTGAAAATGTAGCACCTAGCTCGAAATTTTTCACTAAAATCTGAAGACTTGTAAGTTTTTCAGAATCCTATGACCCGTTCGAAGATCTCTTCTGATTAGAGTTAAATATCTCTCAATTGGATGAAGCTCATGCCAATTGGGCAAATTTGTTATACTTGGCACAACATTGATCTTTTTACTTTGATACTATTCCATCGTAGCTTCTAAGTAAAGAGAGGTTGTTAAATCAGGCTAAAGCATCAATGTACCCTCATGTGCGCGAATATATAGTAGAATACGTTTTTCGAGCCGCTCGTCTGCTTCTGAGACCACAGGTGCATATGGCCTGCCAAACCGTATATTGCTTCAGAAATTTCGAAATTTTTTTCTCTTTGAATTTACTAGGCACATGCCCCTTCTTCGGTAATGTATAATATTCATGCCCAGGTAACTGCTTAGAATCTACTTTAACGTAAGTTTCGTCGTTTATAACACAGTAATCAATTTTAGTCAGGTATCTTTCATACAATTTTTGGGCTCGCATCTGAGCCATTAATAACTTTTCATCAGAGCGGTCTGGTACTTTTTGAGCTCTATATGTTCCAGCTACTTATGGTTTGAACAGTAGCTTTTGATGTACCTTCTCCAGCCGCCATATCTCGCACAGAGGTGTTGGGACTCTGACTGAAAAGACGCTTCACCTTCGCCGCTACTTTTGGGTTAGAAAATATTGGTTTTCTGCCTGAATCTTTTTTTCGTGAAACAAATAGACCTTTCTTATATTTAGAAATAACCGTAAATACAGTTTTTTTTTGATACACCAACTATTTGTGCTGCAGCTGAATATTTTAACTCTGGATTTCACAGGTATGTGAACTAAATCAATTAGCGAAATTTTTCTTGCTTGCTAGACATCTTCGCTGGAAGTGCTATCTTCAAGTGTTATACATTCATCATGTCAAACTTCACTTTATATAGAACAAATATTGTGTCTTTTAAGACCTATCAGATAATCAGGTAGAGTATAATCTTAAAATATAAAAAGTTAAGTTTTTTCTAAGACCGTCCTTGTATTGCTAGCTCTATATTGCCCGATACATCTGTATTAACATATTGGAAAAATGCTAATGAATTGAAATTATTGCAAGCTTTGGCGTGAAACATATTGACTATTCCTGTGAGTTCGGTCACAAGCAAGAGAAATTTCTCCACATCAGGAAATATTTTAAGTGATAGATGCACAAGATTGAGAAGCACAACTTTGAAAAAACCTCTGTTCTGATATAAAAATATATTAAATAATCATTGTATAAATGTAAGTTGTTGTTTGATAAGGTGAATTGATATACCTCGAACTCGGAACGGACTTCACATATTAATCCATTATGGACGTAACAATGAGGTTAACGCTGCTTTAATGTAAATATTCTGTACATTGTTTTGACGGATTCGTAACGGGCTCGAAACAGGTGCGTTGAAGCATACAAAACCGAATTCCGAGAACAAAATTTCACAGAAATCAATATATATGTAAGGGGCAAATCAAAAAAAAATTCCTCTTTCGAGTTTCACTTTGTAATAGTTAAAAACACTAGCAAATGGGCCTTGTAAATTATATTCTAATTCAAATGTAAATTATATTGTAATTTGAATTACGTTGAAAGTCCCCAAAGAATTAGTAATTTCCTTTCGCTACTTATCTCCTTCTTTTAATAGATCATATTTTTTTGATGTGGTACATAAGCTTGGACGATCTGGCCTGGAATGGCGGAGCCTACTAAGGGCAGCCATATGTTAATCTTATCAGTATCTAAAAGGTGAAAACATATTAATAAATTCCGGATCAGGTATGGGAAAGATTAGACATAACTCAGTGAAAGTCTTATAAAAGTTCGTCCAGCCCCGATCAGTTTTGCCAAATCATTAACGGACCAAAACGAATCTGTTGAAGACCGGAGGTTGCTAACCTCATTTATACCCTTTTATGGAAAGCTCTATAAGACTTATTATACAGCCCTGATCAGCTTAGCCAAATCAAGAACAATGCAGTTTAGCCAGTTCAGATAAAGGTGCGGTTGAATTTATTTTCGTCTCATCGATGTAGACCCTGTAAAAACCTATAAGACCATGAATTAAATTTTTGATTTTGTCAGAAAGGTAATTTAAATTTAATCTCTCGAAAAAATACTGAAAGTACCTCAACCTAGGTTCAATTCAGATCGGTGACAGGTAAAAAATTTAAGATAAGTTCCAATTAACAAGCAGCAATTGAGAAGATTTGGTAAAAAATGAAAAAAACAAATTGGCTAGCGTTAACCTAACGTGATCATATGATCCATTTCGCGGAGCAAGTCCGCGTGATCCGCGTTTTCATTGAAAATAAAACACCTTTTTTTTAGTAAATATAAGCAATTGGTAAATATCTGATTTTTCTTAAAAATATTTCGAAATATCTGATTTGCTACAGATTCCGGGATGTGAATTTTTTTTTTTTTTTAACTTCAAAAAACTTCATCAGCTTTTCCCTGCTTCGCGTTTGGGTAAAAATATCTGGTCACGTTACGTTAACCCAATTTCTCAGTGTGCCGCATTGTCACGAGTACAATATTGTAATTCGAGAATAAGAAACCATATATGTCAAACGATATGGTAGTTTTATCTACATCACATCAATGGCATAAGAGAATTCAGAATTTATAAAGAAACAATACATTTTCAGTTCTTCAAATAAAATATCGCTTAAAGCTATCTAATTAATTGGGGTCACATGCGAAAGACTTGGAGTTGCCTATTAAAAAATTTAATTACGCATCCAGCATATTATTTTCAAATGCCTAATGGATTGGAATGCAAACAAAACAAATTTAATATATATTTCGTAACATTAAATTTTGCATTCTAAAATTTTCCGAACTGCATTATAATTTCCATAACAATAACCAATAAATTTTTTTTGTTTAAAACAATTTATTTTCATATTTTACTTTAATGTCATGTCTGTTTCAGTAACGTGTGGAAATAAATTAAAAATAATTTTTAAAATACACATTATTGGCATCAATTAAAATTAATCCATTAAACTAAGCACGCAATATAAATTAAAAAAAATTTTTTTTTTTAAATAAAAACTGTTTATGATAAGTTATTATTTCGAAAGGATAGATAAATAAAGTAAAATAATAGCAACATGTAAATATCTTACGAACGATGTGTATTTCAAATAAAAAATGTTTAATATCAGCGACTTTTGCATGGGTCATACCTTATGACTGTTTATTTGTGGAGTGGCAATCAAGAAACTTAGCATACTTATTAAGACAAAGATATTTTTTTAAAAAATCGTTGTCTATAGGGTGTTCTAAAAACCATCTACATATATTATTCAGATGACTGAATCAATATGTGTCAGAATAACTAAACAGAAAGTGCTAGCATCTACGAGTAGAGACATGAGACATTGTTGGTTGGTCACTACATTCATATCCTGTTGTTCAGGCACACCCAAAATCCTACATGACTACGCTCAAAGTATATCAGTAATTTTATGAGACACTAAAACCATTTATGTAAAAATCATTAAGCTTATATTTCCAGATTTCGCATTATCAGACAAATTTGAAGTTATTTTCACTCTGAAGATACCTCATATCTGAAGTATTTTTCATTAAAATGGAAAATTATTAATTCCATGAGTGTAAAGACATATTAAAGAAAAATTGACAGCAACAAGTGAAATAGATCTGAAGATTCAGTTTAAAGCGAGAGTTTAGTTTTATCTGATGTCATATATAGTACGAGAGGACCGACTATTGTTCGGGTTTTCATGATGATGCTAGGATGAAAATTTGAACTTAAATTAAAACAAATTAATACTTATGGAATGGATGCTTATGCGACTTGACTAAGTGCTGGTCTAGTGAATTTTTAAACTTGATCCTAAAGCAGTTATTACAATTACTCACCTCACTTTCCTCAGAAGGGTTACAAAAGTTTTAGGATTGAATAGATTTTTGTTGTATGTTTTAATTTTATGCTAAATGCCACTTTTACTGGCGCAATTCCGACCAACTTGAATCTAGTCAAAACTTTGAACAATTGCTACAATAATTCTAGCTAGGAAGCCGGTGGCCTAAATTTTTATATGACTTTTTCGTGCGGCCGTAGCTGAAAATCATGATGTTTTTAGTGAAATAATACGAACGATCTCTGCCATTGCGTTGTCTCTGCGTTAGTAATTTAGAGTAATTTGATACTATAAAAAGAATGGTACCATAAACAATTTTATCGAGACTGCCTCTTATATAAAAAAATGTATCTTAACAAAAAAACAGATAAATGCAGGAGGCACTGATACAATCCCGCCCATAGTAAACTTTTATGAATACTACAAAAATATGCACTTTGCATTGTTCACTAAATAAGTTAAGTTTTAATAATTGTACGGGAGGCTCCACGCCCAATACTACTATCCCTTCCACTTTTTTTTTTGTTTGACATAAACATGTTGATTTCATCCGTAGTCGATATATAAAGGACCAATTCACGTTGGCCAGCGTGGTAAAGGAAAGTTTTAGACCTCCATACCACATTTTGCATATATTTTTGATACGATTTGGACTAACTGTAGTACTTGCCTTTTTTTTTATTTTTTAGAAAACTTTAGTAAATTTTGGTGAAATATGCGTAACAAGACGAAACGATGATTTTTTGTTAGAAACGATATGCGTTATTTAAAATAAATTTTGATGTCCATGATAAAAAAAAGATTCATCGAGCTCTAAAAAGTACATTCCGAGTCTCGACTTAGTACTCGTACATTTCCGCAAAACCCAAATGTCATCATTGATCGCCTGTGCCAAACTAGTTCATCCGAAGCGTGTTAAGATGAGCCAGTTTAGCCTAGGGACATTTAAGTAAGTCAGAGTATGTAGGCGGCTTTTGGCCGCGATTCAGGGCTTATGTCCTCCAATATGTTCAATACTCGCTTCGCGGATTTTTAGAGTACATCCAAAACCGGTATATTAGCGAAGCTCGATTTGGATAAAGTACACTGAATAGTAGCCAAAGGTCTCCACAAGCCAGTCTGGGACACATAGGCGGACGTAAATTCAAAGACGCGGCCAAATATCGATTAAGGACTGTCCCAGAAAAACTTACGTTTTGCTTTTTAGTTATAAAAAAAATACCCAGCAATTTATTTGGCCATTTTTCGTTCAGAAATAGAGACCAGACCTATCATACCCGATGTGCTAAATCCGAATCCGATTGTACGATATCTTCAAGAAAAAAAAAATATCTGAAAAAGGATTTTGAAGGCTAAGAGTAATACTCTTAGATTCCGCAACCAGTTTTGGCAAAATAAAATTTATTCGCGATGTAAAATAACCTCAAATATAGCCAAAAACCGTGTTTTTTGCACTTTTAGGTTAGGATATCTCGAAAAATTGAGCAATTCTGGGCTCGGATTCGGATTCAGCGCATCAAAGAACATCGGGTATGATAGGTCTGGTCTCTGGTTTAAAAACTTGTCGACCTGTGTAATAGCAAGTGTTCAGAATATAAATAACTAAAAACTAAGTAACAATTTCGTTTTCAATAAAAATTTTTTACTTTTTTCGTAAGGCCCTTCATTAAATTTTGCACAATTATTTCATCGACAGTACGGTACGATCTTTTCCATTTAAGTCTGAAGTTTTGTAAATTTTTGCAATCTTAACACTCTTTCGAAGATCTCTTTTCGATTTCGCCCATTTTTATATGCTAGCAGCTTGCAAGAAGATGTAAGCTGAATTAACTTGCTTAGTTTTTGCGTAAACCTGATTTGAACAGACAGACACACAGACAGACAGACGGACACAGCTATATCGACTCAGGTGGTGACGCTGATCAAGAATATATATACTTTTCCATACCTGCCACGCCCCCTTCTATGCTTTACAAACGGAATGACAAAGTGAATATACCCTCTTTGTAGGGTATAAAAAGGGGAGTTGTCCCCACCTATAAGCAAATAATTAATAACGATCTTCAAAGTTAGATATTAAAGCAGATATATCCAAACTTAGCCTTGATGATACAAATAAGAAATGACCATGCATTTACAAAGTCATAAACCTGAACACCCTCAGTTTTAATTGGTTCACATTTTCCAATGTGCACTGTACACGTTTGCTTCTCAACAGACAAAATGCGAAATTTGAGTGAAAAAAGCAAGAAAGAAATGACGAATTCGTACGATCGCTAGCTTTCTCTTTTGTATTTTTTTGATTTGATTTCTGATTTGCGGTTGTAGCGCTCACATCGTTTGCTTTTTCTTGTGTTTTACTTTTGATTTGATTTCTGATTGGCGAACACAAAAGTTTGGTAGACTTTGCAATATGACAAGTGGCTCGATGACCGTTTCAAGTGCACTTACGCATACCTCTTGTAGGAATACATCTGAAAAAGCACTAAATAAAATACATGCAGGATTTGACAAGTAAACCAGCACTTCCGCCCCAAGTAAAAACTTTAAAAACCTAACTACTCATGTTAATATTACAAAATTTTGTATGTGAACATTTGGTGCCATAACACCTGGACAGAATGTGCTCAGAGATCGAAAAAGGAAAGTGGCACAGCCTCATGCAAGTAAAAGCTTTGAATGCAATTTTTAACAAGTTTGGTTGGTAGGGGAACAGTTGATGCCACGGCTAATCACCAGAAAAGACAGTTTGACAAGGGGGCGTGACACATCCCATACAATTAGAAGCTACAAGCTCTATGCGCAGTACGCTATTGATGCAAATTTCACGGAACTTGATACGGAAAAATTTCGTGACACAATCCAGGCTGAGGTTTGAGAAATAGGTGGGTCACCTCCCATAAGTTGTGTGAAAACATTTGGAGACAATAGCAAGCACTGCATAGCAAATGTGGGTAGTTTGACGAGTGGGTTTTGTTATTCCCATTAAGCTAAAACTTTGAAATGCTAAGACAAAAAAAAAAAAACACAATTTTAGTGAAATTGTCAGACTTTAAATATAAGATTTCAGATTGCAGACAAACATTGACCAAAAGTTGGCGTGATGCAAGTTAATATACCATAAGGCTATGAAATTTAAGTCTTAACTGAACTATCACCACGCGTTCGAAACTGGGACTGTTAGCTATTTTGAAATAAAGGCAATTACAAAAACTAAATTGCAATTTGTTCTTGTATTCTAAATACTTGTAAAGGGTGTTTTTTTTAGAGGTATAGAGCTTCGAATTGAAATAAAACACAAGAAAATCGTTTTAATGTCCATCAATTTAGCTTTATTGGAAGGATAATTTTATGCCATTAATGTTTAAATATGATTTCGGGCATGTGGCCGCCGCGGCTGGCTCGACTAAAGCCAATTCTACAGGTCCAATTTTGAACCACTTTTTCGAGCATATGGGGCCGTATGTCGGCAATAACGCCACGAATGTTGGCTTCCAAGTCCCCTAACGTTTCTGGTTTGTTGGCGTAGACGAGCGACTTCACATATCCCCAAAGAAAATAATCCAATGGTGTCAAATCACACGATCTTGGTGGCCAATTGACAGGTCCATTCCGCGAAATTATGCGCTCATCGAATGTTTCCTTCAATAAATCGATTGTGACGTGCGCTGTGTGGCATGTAGCGCCGTCTTGTTGGAACCACAACTCATCCACATTCATGCCATCCAATTCGGGAACAAAATAGTCGGTTATCATGGCTCTATACCGGTCTCCATTAACGGTAACTGACTCTCCAGCATTATTTCGGAAGAAGTATGGCCCAATGACTCCACCAGCCCATAGAGCACACCAAACAGTCAGTTTTTGTGGATGTAATGGCGTCTCAAGGGTCTCATGTGGATTCTCTTCACTCCAAATGCGGCAATTTTGCTTGTTGACGTAGCCATTCAACCAAAAATGAGCCTCATCACTGAACAAAATTTTGCGATGAAAATCAGCATCGAGATCAATCTCATTTTCGGCCCATACACCAAAATCACGACGCATTGCATGGTCTCGCGGCTTTAATTCTTGCACAAGCTGGATCTTGTAAGGTCGCAAGCCAAGATCTTTGCGCAAAATCTTCCATAAAGTTGATGGACAAAGCTCCAATTGCTGTGCACGGTGGCGAATCGATTCATTCGGGTCCTCTTCAACATTTTGCTCTACAGCGGCAATTGTTTCTTCGGTGCGCACTGTTCGACGTCTCTGCGGATGCGTATTATCACATAGAGTAAACGTAGTGCGAAAACGATCCATGGTTAACCGAATTAATTGCTCTGATGGACGATTATGTCGACCATAAAATGGACGGAGCTTGCGGTAAGCTTCGCGAACTGAACCATTATTTTCGAAATAAATTTGCACGATTTGCAAGCGTTGTTTTTTTGTCAACCTGTTCTTGATGAAATGGCAAACCAAATTGAACATAAATGACATTAGAGTTGCCAGATTTGACCATAAAATGCCAGTTTTATCTCTATTCGAAAAACAAACCTCTAAAAAAAACACCCTTTACATGCAATTTTCAAAGATGATCACTTTTAATATATCGACCATTCTATCTAACTTTTTGTTGTTCATCTTTCTTGTCGTCCATATTTTCTATCACTTGACTTTTCTGTCGTGTAACTAATTTTTCAACCTTTCTGGTGATGATGGCGTCTTAGTTAAATAACAATACATTATCAAATCTATGGATGCGTTTTTTTCTCTGTATCTAGTGAACGTATAGTACTTTGAAATATGAAATAAATGGTATTTTATATGGGAAATTACCTTACTTTGGCAAAATTAAGTCTTTTTAAAATTTTTCTTGAAAGCGTCTAAAAAATAGCTACTAATTCGCACGCCAAACAAAGTTTGCACAAAAAATGCGTCAAAGATAGGTACTCCAGAAAAATGGAAAAGTTTCTCAACTTGAGTAAAACTTTTCAATGCAAAATAAATGAGTTTGTTTAGGACTTTATAAGAATATTCACAGCACACTTTGTGCACTGAATATACATTTTTTTATGCCTGAAAAATTTTGAAACAATGTGTGAGCTGATTGTGTAAACCCATTTAAGGGTGAGAAGAAAAAAGTTTCAAGTGGTTATTACACGTTACGTTATAATTTAATGGCTGTTATCCGGACTCTAGCGTGCGCTTGTGAATTTGAAGGCTGCTTAAAAAGTTTTGTTTTTTTTTAACTTAAAATGGTAATTTTCATTATTTGTTTGAGTTGTTAAAATAAACGAAAAATCATAATTATATTTTAGAAGAGTGTTTACTTTCGAACTATTACACTTTCTATAAATTATATTTTGTTTACATTAAAAAAAAAATATTTCAAAGTTTTATTTTTTGACCGAAACATATTAGATTTGAGTAAGCAAGAACCAGTTGCCAGAGATTTCCTGATATAATTTTAAGTATTTCAGTATACTGTCAAAGAAATTAAAATAGTAAAGAGAGCGCTTCAGACTTACAAATTCACTCTTCAAACTTAAAGAAAATCTAATTTTTGTTTCAATAATTTCTAAAATCTAAGGATATAGCGCAATAATGTTCGTAGACAAAAAATCAGACACTTTCCAAAATAAAACTATTTCAAAAGAATAGCAAAATCGCCTAAGAATGTTGAGTAATTTTTTTCTCGAAAATAATATTTTATCACTGTTTAAATACTTAAAAGGAATACCAATTCAATATTTTTTTGAAAAATCGGCATAAGAAAGTCGCAGGAGTCCGACGATTGCTGGATTTTTTGTTATGATCCTATGACTCAGATTGGAATTCAAATTTAAAGAAGATACTTTTAAGGAAGTTGTCACAACCTATACTAACACCACTTAATTTTTAAAAATAGTTTACAAAAATTGTAATTGCTTACCTCGTTTCCTTAGTAAAACAAAAAATACAGTACTCACTGTAAATACTTTATCAAAATATCTTGCATAGTAAAATTTAGGGTGGTGCTCTTCAAGCTTTACCCAAGTTACTCCAGCCGTTTTTTTAAGTTTTTAGCAAAACAAATTTTTTTGATAGAGCTGAAAATTGAGTAAATTGTTGTTCTTTTCGATGGTACTTCTCATAACAAAAATTTTATTTGAACAAATATAGACTGAGGTAAAAATTACAGTATTTTTGAATAATTTCAAACGTTTGTAACTTTATTCCGGATAAATAAAAAACTTCACCTCAGTGAGGTTTTCTACTTATTGTAAGCTTCAGTTAATTAAAACTACGAGTATTTAAAAAAGGAAAAATTTGTGTTTCAATTTTCAAAATCAAATATTTATTTAGTTTCATTTCATAGTTGCATATTTTTTTTAACCCTTACGTGCGTGACAACGAAAAAACACGTTGCCCCAGCTGACAGGGTACATGTATACCCCTGCACATATTTTATGAAAATTTTAAATTTGTTGGCTCGAACTGTACAAAAGAATGACATCTCTCGAATTGATTTGGTGAAACAACTCATACCGTATATAAAAATAATATCAAGTGATTTTTGTGCTATTTGTTTTTTCAGTGTAAATTTATTGACACGTCACGCGTAACTTGTAACATGTTTTACCGTCAAAAAAGCTCACTAAAGTTTGCCATATTGTCATACGTAGACTAACAAACGAAGGGCGCTTGCAAACAATTGATTTTTATAATCAAAATTCGTGCTCTGATAGAAATGTGTTTTTATCGAAAAATTTTCTTCAGCGACTAAGCTCATTTATGGCTCAATGGGTACGTCAACAAACAGAATTGCCGAATTCAGTCTGAAGAGCAGTTAAAGGCAGTTCAAGAGCTGATACTGCACTGTGTGGTGCGTTTAGTGGGCCGGCGGCATCATTGGACCGTATTTTATTAAAAATAATGAAAAACGTAACGTTGCACTTAATGGAGCAAGGTATCGCGTAATGACTACCGACTTCTTTTATCCAAAATGGAAGAATTGGGCTTGCTTGACATTTGGTTTCAATAATACGGTGCCACATGCCGCACGGCGCGCGATACTTTGAACCTCTTGAGAGGTGAGTTTGGTGAGCAATTAATAATCTCAGGTTTCGGAGCAGTCTATTGGCCACCAAGATCATGCGATTTGACCCCACTAGAATATTTTTTGTGGAGCATGAAATTGGTGTATTGCTCGAAATAAATATTTAGTTCCTTTATTTTTGTTTTTTTGGGAACAAAGTAAAATTTAATATGTATTTTACAGAGCTTTATGCTCAGTAATTTTAGTGCAAAAAACTACAAAAAACTTACAAGCGCAAACTGCATTAATTGTTAGCGAATGACTCCAACAATTGTAAAGGAACAAAAATGGGTAACCAGCTGAAAAACAAGTTTCAATGACCGCTACGTCATATCATCAGTAAGCTTTATTAGCCGAGGTTTAAGAGTCTGCGAGCACACTATATGTTATTTCCCGCATCGACCAGTTAAGAATCATAGCAAAAAACATAAGCACAGTACGCCAAAAACTCTACATTTGCTCCCCCTTCACATGCAATTGATTTTGTAACTCTTTTTATATTAAACACTTCTTTACGGGCGCGTGTAAAGGGGGTAAGAATGTGGAGTTTTTGGCGCACTGCGTTTATGTTTATTGCTATGATTCTTAACTGATCGATGCGGGAAATAAGATATAGTGTGCTCGCAGACTCTTAAGCCTCGGTTAACAAAGCTTACTGATGATATGACATAGCGGTCATTGAAACTGCTATAAGCAGCTGGTTGTCCCCGTTGATTTTCGACTTTTCTTTTGCAACATTTAAAGAAAGGAGGTGCATTTTCGTTATCACCGTAGCTGGTACCAAGTCCCAAAACTGCTTGGAATTGTTCCATTTTTTGACCTCTTTTCATTGATTGGTGCAAAAATAAAATTTGGTAATAGTTCGAAGTCGGTCATGTTTTGAAACCGGGGGACCATAGAAACCACCTCTCCGAAGAGAACTTACAAAAATTGAACATTTGCGCATTTTTTTCAAAACAACGTTAAAATATTTTTACAAAATTAATAGTCATTGACAATGGAAAACAATTTCTTATGCAAAATAGTGATGAAATTTTTTAAAAAATATAGTTTTCAATAGCTTAACACTTAATTTTGTAAATCAATTTACACCCTATATATTTTCATTATCCATTGGATGTCATTAATATTCTTCAATTTTTCTTTCTTTAACATATTTTGTTACGGAATGTTTGCTTTGATTTATTTAACACTGTAGCGGCTATGCTTTAACGCCAGACAAAGTAAATCATTATATAAATTAATATGTTGGGTTCATTGAATTAAAATCACATTAACTAACAGCAACTCGAGTCTTTTCGCACCACAACGATTATTGATTTCTTTTATTTTGCTTTGTTTCTGAAGAACCAACATAACTTTGAAATAACAAGTTAATAAAACAAATATCACTTAGGAACTTTTGCAATACGTTTTCTAAACTTTAGTAATATATAGGCTTTTTTTCGATTGAAAATTATTCTAAGTGCCATTGAAAGGGGATAGGCGCATTTCATGGGCAGCTTATAGCAGCTGATTTTTATAAAATGTACATTTTTCAAGGTTCAAATGTGATTCCGAAAAATTGAACTTTCTCACAAATTAATACAGAGCTTTCTCGGGTAGCAGAACAATGAATGCAGACCAGGACATTATTTTGTCATTTATAATTTCTGCACGGATTCTTCCTCTTCATCTCCATAGGATGAAGGTCAGCAGCTTTTCCCAAAAAAAATTTAGTTTTTATAATTTTAAGAGAAAAAAAAAAATTTGGGAAGGCCATTAAATCATTGATTTCAACTTGAAACCCCTGCCAACATGCCAAATACCTTGAAATATATTGCTAAGCGAAAGGTTGGATAATAGGGTGGGTCAAAAAATTTTTGTTTTCAATCGGCTCGGTCTTAAAATTGTAGAAATCGTCATTCGGAACATCACTGAGATCATAGAGAGAGCGCGAGTGTCCCAAATAATTTTTTACATAATCGATGCTGACACGTATCTGTACGGAAAAATCTGATACATATTTTTATTTTGGATGGGCACATACATACATACCTTTTCGATAGACCATATGAAGGTCATCTTTCGCTCTTTATCTAAGTGGTAGAACTAATTTAAAATTTTGTATTTGTTCTGTGTTTTATGAATATAGTGTAATTTTGGGGCACTCGCGCTCCTTCTATGATTGCTTTTTAAAAGATTTAACTACACAGTGATGTTCAGAATGACGATACCTACTATTTTAAAACCCAGCCGATTAAAAACAAAAACTTTTACCCATCACAGTGTACATAAATCACAGAATAATATACAAACATATAATTTTAAATTAATTCTACCACTCAGATATAGAGTCAAAAGTTGACCTTCAAATTATCTATCGAAACGGTTTCTATAATCGAATTGTACGTGCCAGCATCGATTATATGGAACAAGGCCGTAAATTAACAATTTTGGGCCACTCGCGCTTTCTCTATGATCGCTTAGAAAAATTTTTAACCACGCAGTGATGTTCAGAATGACGATCTACGATTTTGAGATCAAACCGATTGAAAAAAATATGGACCTACCCAATTGGATAATATTACCGATACTTCACTAAAACTTTCGAAGAATCGAAGTAAAAACTGGAATTTTTATTTCGATCGAGAAAACGAGAAAATCCAATGGTTTATTTACATATATTTAAGGGCATGATGAGTTACGAATTTTTCATGGTTGCAAATTTTTTAACAAACATTTATCAATTTGTCTATTAGCAATAAAATTAATTCATTCGAACATCTTCTCTTAATTATAATTCAATGTTTTCTTTCGAAAATCAATATTTTGCAATGAAATACTGTTAATTTGAAAATAATTTTCCCTATTAGATATTTAGCTTATTAGGCTCCAAAAATTATGGTACATATTTACATTTAATTTAAACACAAAAGGGTCGTGACATATCCCCCTTTAAGCATACAATATAAATCGCTTATATGTATGAGCTATTAAAACCAATGTATTCAAATTTTGTAGGGGAGCGTTTCCTAATATAAGCAAGCACTGCCCAAAAAGTGGGTGGTACACAGTGAGAGATCGTGGACACAAATACGACGAAAATGAAAGTGCAAGAGATTGAATAAATGTTTAAGACAGTCGTCAGATAATACTTGAGCAATGCAAACACAGCCACTATAAAAATTTTAAGTTTGTTTTGGGTTTAATTACACAGTGGACACAAAGTTGAACTTTGTACACCAAAAATTTTCTATGAGACTTTTTATAAAAGCAACTCTTAGATGGAACACTCCAGTTAACTTGTTTGAGACAATATGCAATAATGTGGTGTATTGGCGGAAAGTATGTTGTTTCCACTTTGTAAAAATCTATTTATTTTTCTTATATTGCCTTTATATGAATTGTGAGAGTTGTTGTCTTAACTCAAAAAATCGATATATATATATTAATATATTTTTCTTTTCTCGCCTTTATCACAGCATCACGGATTTTTAAAAAATTAGAATGAAAATTGATAGAATTATAGAATTTACAAACTCTAAAAGAAAAAAGAAAAAACATATATCCACGGATTTCGGAAATTTTTTTATATCTTATGTACAGTGTAGTTAACCAAAATCTAAAATTTCAGCTGCCATTTTTCAAAATTTTTTTTTTATTTTTTATTCTATTTTATTTTGTTTTTATTTTTTTTTTTTCTATTGCAATATTTGAAGGAAAAAATATTTTTAATTCTTCACATTTTGCATTCCTTTACAATATTTGTATCAATTGTAAAAGTTTACAGTTTGAGGGGAGATGCGTAAGTTCGGTAGGAAGTCTCTTTACAGGAAGAAAATCAGTTAATGGGTATTGTTCGCCTTTTCGTCTACTTGGGGATGAAATATATAAATTCGAATGCTTCTTAAAAACATAAAAAAACAAGCCTTGCCAAATTAATGGTAATCAATACCCATTTTGAAAATAAAGTCTCAACCATATCCCATATTTGTATGGGAGGTAGGCGTGTACGAAACAAATTTTTTTTTATATTCTCAAATTTGTGTTGTTTTAACAAACATCTGTACCTAATTTCAAGAGTCTAACGATATTATTATTATTTGTGGCCGCGGTTCCATACAATCTCATCTACTATGCGCCGGTGTTCTGCTCAGTTTATGGAACAATTGGAAAAAATTGAGAACGTTTGTACAAACTTAGTTTCTATTTAGAATTTCGTAATGCAAAGGTTGTTTAACATAACATTTTCGCGATGCTTAAGTTTTTAGCTTCCAGAATAAAAATTTTTTTTCTGATCGCATGCGGTTGCCCTATTAGAAATCCGGTACAGACTTGGGCAATCGGATCAAACTCAGATAGGTTTGGTAATGCATGTACCCAGCGAAACCAGAACAGTTAAACCTAACATAGAACTGATCAGTGTTTCTGATACGCCACTGGACAGTGTGCCTGATGAGACATACAAAATGAAATATAATTTAAATTAAGAATCAAAGATATTTCATAATTGACAAACATTCATTTGTGCCCCTAACTATTAAAGTGTTCTATGTCAAAAATATAAAACTGCTAATATTTGACTGTAATTTAACCAAAACTTCTGATCCGACTAAGATGTTCAGAGCGTTACAGATTTTTACAGGCTCCATATCTTTATGATGATAATAAATTCAAACACACGTTCACCTGATCTGACTAACCTGCATTGATTGAGGCTAAGGTGATCAAGGTTGTTTAGGTAAAAGGCTCGCCAGTTATGGTTCTTACCAGAAACGTCCGTTCATTTGTTGGCAAAACTGATCAGGACTGGACGTTTTTCATATGGCTTGCCTTGATATGCTCCCCCACGCCTAATCTGAAACTGAAAGTCTATTAAGGCTTTCACTTTTTAGATACTGACAAGATTCACATAAGTCCAATGCGGAACTGACTATGGTAGGGCTTGCCTGACAGGAATTCCTTTTTGGGTTAGTTATAATAAGTTTTTGGAAACACACTGATTTCAAATATCATTTATTAATATAGAAAGAGAGCGAGTTTCCTTTAGATATTGCTGAAAAATTCGAAATTCAGTTTAGGTAGCCATGTCCATATAAGAATTTTATGTTCTATCTTTAATTCCACATACACACAAAACAACTCAGATAAATGTTAAATAAACAATTGTCAGAATTGACCTACATTTTCTCATTGTGACAAGAAAAAAACAAATTTTTTGTTGACCCTGCCAAAATAAAGAATTTGGCACAATTTCTTCATACTGTATGTGTACATGTGTGTATATATAATGTACATTGATTCTATAAAATTGAAATAAAAACAAAAAAAATTACTCCGATTTATTTTCGCAATTGCTTAATTTGTTACAACGTAATGAGACACAAAGATTCACTCTGAAAATGATGTTCGGCTGCATTACTTTGCATCATTATCAATGATAACATAAACATTTTTTATGCACACACATACATGAGACATAGTTTTGTATGTATAAGGAGATACAAATACTCACATATTTATAGATATTTTTTTTATATGCCCAGTAATCACTTGGAAGATTTTTAAGTCTTCCACTATTATGGCGATGAATTTGTAACTCTTCGAAAAGAGATTTACGCGACCAAGCTTCTTCAGCGCGATTAATAAGCACACCTCTTTACACTCTTCTGGAAAAAAATTAGAGCAAATTTGAACTAAGGGGTGATCCTGAATTATGAGATTTTGAAAATTGAATTTTTTTATCGCTCAAAAATATGTACACAAAGTTACAGAGACCTAAATATTTGCCTCGGATTCGGACGTGTGTCACGTTGTAGGTCTTCACTTTGTATCAGAGGCGTACCGTGCATATCGGGCGAACGGGGAAAAACTTATTTACCGCTCCTACCGAAAATAATTTCGTGTTTTTCAACAGAAATTTCATTTAACTCAAAAAAAAAAAAGAACCAAAATGAGATATGTTTCACAAAAAATTCGAGCACACTCTACACATTCAAATTTCCTGCATCGATTTAGATTCATTCACTAAAAAAACGACCATTTTACCGCCCCCCCCCCCCCCAAGCCTTGCGCCCGGGGCAGCCGCACCCTGCTCGCCCCTAAGTACGCTACTGCTTTGTATTGAAATGTCTTCCTATCGAAAACTTTGAAACGGTTTTTTTTTAGTTTTGATTTTTACGATTTTACGAAATTGGCGGGTGTAGTTGCAAAAATACACTGAAGGACTTATTGACTCCATGCAACGTATTTTTTAATTCAATATTTCATTTTTTTCTATTTAAGCTGAAAAGATTGTGGAAAAAATATTTTTAAATAGCTTTACAGCGGGTTGAAGTATTTTTTTTCATATAAGCTTTTCTTCTTTTTCAAACCGAAGTTCGATTTTTAATTTTTTTTAGGATTCCTTAGTTCACCGCGAATAAAATTATATGAAAATTAAAAATCTTTTTTATAAAACTGGTTTACAATGATTTTTTTTTTAATATTTCATATGTTGGTACATGAAAATATCCCCAAAGGTTCGTTCGCCTCAGTTGTTTTTTTTCGTTCCAAAAACGTTTCACGAAAACAGTTTGTTTCGAAACTCATAGCTCAGGATCCCCCTTAATTAAATTTGAAATATTAATGTGGTTTGGCGACTCTTCTTTACTATAACAAGATTAAATCTTCCAGCAGATGAGCTTATAACTCTTCTCTAAGAATAAAATGACTTTTGGATATATTTTAAAATTCCATATATTTACTATGGCATTACGATTCGATATTACTTTTTTGATATTTATTGTCCCAAGTCTGATCGTCTCGTTTCATATGTGTGAATTTGCTATTTTGTGCAATCACTTTCAATTATAATTTATGAACGTCTTAAATAAAAAAAATTGACGCGAATTAAATGAAGCAATGAGAAGCGGAACACAACTAGGACGTGTGATGTAACTTCTGTGTCAAATCGCACCAAAAAATAGAATTCGTTTTATTTCTCTGCGTCAAATTTGTACTCACTACTAACGCATAGGAAAAATCTGGAAGACATCGTACGTCCCAGTTGTGTTTAGCTTCTAATGGCGAGTTCGATGTTGTAATAATTTTTTCACCCTCATAAACAATTGCTTGGATTACTTCCCCGGACAGTTTCTCCGAAAAAAAAAAACGAATCGAACTCGAGCGCGATCGAAACCATCTTATCAGCAATTGAAATATGACTTTTCCGCGATTAAAAGTCTTTGTTGGGTTATAACAACATTTGCATATGCCCCTTATCGCGAAAGTCTTCAATTTTCCTATTTCTTTTTATGAACACCGTCTACAACGCCTGAGGATGGATATCTTTAGATTTTCTTTTAATAAACACTAATTTACGACAGATTTGCTATTTTTACATGTGGAGTATTTTATTTTTATTACACGACAATGCGCATGACATTGACTTCTCTACGGAACATATGTACGTCGGATTTCTACATTGGTTTCAATCTTTCAGCTGTCATATTTCTTGTCTGATTGATGTCTACATTAAGAATACGTTGTTAGCAAAGGAATCAAACGAACAGGCCATAATAACATTATTCCGCTTTGCAAATGGTATTGTTTGCTGAGAAAAATGTTCATATATTTGTAAGAAAGAATTGGAATTTCATTTGATATTAGAGAGGGTGGTTGGAGGCTTTCTGTTTGCTAGAACCAAGAGACTACTGGAATTTTGCGAATGGATAAACTTTGGTGTATTTTGCAAAACTATATGGATTAAAACGTTTTAGATCAGCGCTGCCAAATAAAAATTTTTCCAAATCGAAAATTTCAAGATTCGTATTTTTGAAAATCGGGATTAAAAGTGAGACAAACTTAAAATTATAAGTACATACAGGCAATAAAATAACCAAGAAGCCAATCTTCAGTTTTAAGCGCAAAATGAAATATTAGGTGGAAATGAAAAGTGAAAGCCAACTCCTTCTTGATTAAATGGACTCACATGATATGTATTTACGTGGACAAGGAAATAAATCCGTATATTTTATATTTAATAATGGAAAAGAAAAAACTTTTTATTATTATGATCCATAAAATTTTAAGTCCCAAGTCGGGAACCTACACAAATGGTCAAAAAGTTTAAAATTTTGCTCAGACCTCAAACTAATAAATTTTAAAGGTAAGGACGATTATGGTATTAAATGGAATTTGACGGGATTGCGTGAGTGGGTGTGGCACATCCCATACAACCAAAAATTGTTAAATGTTATATTTAGTGAGACATGAGATAAAATTCTACATTAACAAAGAGTTTTTTTAAGCGTTATTTTAAGTTAACTATAACATCAAACGGTATGAAATTTAATGTAGGTGGCTTACTTGCTATAAGGTATATCTATAAGGTATATAACAAGGGAGAAACCTTAAATGACATCTAGCAAACTATGTGAGCAATCATACTAAAATTCGGTGTTAGTATATTGGTCACAAAAAGCTATTTTGGGATCAAAATCGGGCTGGGTTGCATCAGTGGGTGTGTCACCGCCTTAAATCGGGAATATAATTTACTGAACCAAAAGAAGGCGGAATTGGAAAAATAGAATTATTTGAATTTTTCGACCACTTTCAGCCTTTTTCAACATTTCTCAACCGTTTCAACCTGTTACATCTTTTTTCAAAATTTTTCATTGTTTTTCGACTTTTTCAACCTCTTCAATTTTGTTTCGACTTTTCAACCTTGTTTAACTTTTTTAATATATTCTTAAATAACTCTGATTATTAGCCATTCCAAATTAGAAACTCTCTTATTGAGTACTATCCAAAAATAAAATTAATATGGAGCCCAGGACATGTGTTAATAGAAGGTAATGAATTTGCAGATCAATCTGCAAAAAATGCTAATAACGCACCTCTTATTTACACTAATAATTACAATTCAAATGACATAATACACTACATCAAAAATATAATGAAAAAAAAACACATTGAACTATGGGAATCTACATCCGACTGGTACAGGCAAATCAACAATGAAAAATTATCCGGAAAAGATTTTCATATTTTAACAAACCCAAACTTACCCCGGAAAGATCTTATAAAAGACCCTTTGTCTTTAATTTCTAAGCCTAATTTAGATAATATATTTAAAATTATAAATTTTCTAAAAATTACTGATTTATATAAACATATTTAAAAAATTAAAATATTATAACATAACTATTATTTATAACCAAAATAAATTATAATAACGAACATCAATAATATTCTAGATATATAATAAGTTAAGCTTAAGGCCTATGACGCCAAAGCTAAATATCATATTAGCTATAAATTTTAATTTATTGTTAATATTTACTAAATAAATAAATAAATATATTCTAAAATTTTTCAATCTCTTTCAACTTTTTCAATATTTTTCATATTTCTCCGACTTTTTAAGCTCTCTTAACCTTTTTCAAAACTTTACAACATTTTCAATGCTTTTCATCATCTTAAAACATTTTCCATTCCCATTCAACTATTTTAGCGTCTTTCGACACTTACAAAAATTTTCCATATATTGTTGTGGTGACTTTTTCGACTTATTCGACTTTATCAACCTCTTTCAATTTTTTTTATATCATATCATATTTGATAATATTTTTCCGACTTTTTCAACCTCATTAAACTTTTTTGAATCTTTGCCATAATTTTTCAACTCTAAGCCTCAAAACAAAAATCCGAACAATGGTCGGTCTCCTAGTACTGCTATGTTAAAAGGTGAAAAGGTGTAATCCAAATGACGACGCACAATTGAATTATGTAGTGACACCGTTACTAAGCAGCCATTAAAGTCTTTGTCCCAAAGCTCAATAAGACCAAGACGAGGTCTTTGACTGTATCGTCACGACAAATATTATTATCTTTAACTTTACAGTTATGCTTCAAAATATTTTTACACGGAGTATATTCACTGAGTGATTCTGTTTGTAAATCACAGAAGGGAGTATGAAAAGCTTAAATGTTCTTGATCAGCGTCACTACTTGAGTCAATTTAGACATGTCCATTTGTCTGTCTGCGAGATAATAGAATGAAATTTGGCTCGTAGGAATGAAAATGCCTATTTAAAAAAAAAAATTAAAGTGTTCGTAAATGCCACAAAAAACTTAAATCTAATGCCAGAGAAAGCTCTGTTCGTCAAAAACAAAGAGTGCTTGAAATTTCAATTAAAGCACAAGAGGAAAAAATTACAAAAAATCAAAATAGAGAAAACAAGAATTACCACAGCTGCCGCAACGCAGCAGTTTAACCTAATTCTGAATTGGAAAAAAAGAAGCGCCAACACATAAATCCTACCCAGTCAGGACACTACATTTTTTCACACTCATCCTATAGTGTCGCTGGCATAAAACACGAGAACAACGACAAATTCATCCCAAAGGAATGCTATTTATGTGAACTTACGAGAGGCCGACATGACATTGTTAATGGCTGTCAGGACGCGTCATTGTTTGGTGTTTTTGTTGTTGAGAACAGAAGGCAAAAACAAAAAAAAACTGACCGCCTCTGAAACAAAAGGCAGCCGCAGCCAGCAAACGGACCTCATGAATTAAAAGGCGCTAACAAAAGCATACCGTTCGTAAATATTTGCATGCTTTTAGTGTTTAGTATACACAGTACTCTGCTCTGGATCATAACCTCAAAGAAAAATCATTACGCAGAAGTCGTGTAATGTAGCGGCTCATTAAATCTTATTGTAGCTTAGCAAAGACAAATAAAATTCATATCCTCTTCTCTTCGTTTGTTAAGATATTTCGGGGTCAATGTCGCTTAAAGTCATTCGGTTTTTTAAGGATAATGAAAACATTTGCAATTAGTGTGCGATGGTAATTACAACTATTTGTCTTCTGAATAAATCAGATGATATACTAAATAAAATAACAAGGATTTATTACAGTAAAAAAAATCAACAGCGAAGTTAATGTTCAGGAAAAATTTTAACATATAACGCATTAGTTTGACAATAGATCCAATTAATTAATTGCCTCTAATTATTTTGGTCTCAATTAAAACTTTTGTTCTACGCAAAAAGCGCAAACTGGTTTTTAAGATTATAGTCCTGCGTATTTAAAATCTTTAATTTGAATTTTTGAAGTCATCAAACTAAGCGAACTTGGACTATGGCTTAGAGCAAAAGAGTACGATACTGGAAAGCAAAATGTACATATTTAAACGAAATCAAGCCTTCCTTGCGACACTATAAGTATATACACTACATTTATTTTGCTGAGAACAAGGAATTTATCAACTTCGTCAGTACTTTCATATTTCTGATCCAGATCAGTGATGGCATTTGGGTTTTGTGAAAATGTACTGTGATCGAGACTTGAAATGTAATTTTCTTTTTCAAGGCCGAATGTACTTTTTTGTCCCTATTTTACTTACATGTACGAAATTTTTCCAAGCAAATTACTAACAAAATAACATTATTATTATAAATCTGTACATAGCGATTATTTTCATTTGCTTAAAAAAAAAGATCATTGTTATAAATTTTCCAAATGTACTGAAAATGTTCACCATAATTCGCCAAATGTACTAAAAATGCGGCATATGTACCGAATGTACTGAAAAGTTGTCCAATGTGCTGACGACGATTTTTCAGGACGCAAATGTGCCGATAAAAGTACAAATGTACCGAAAATGCCATCCCTTATCCAGATCCTTCCGAATCTTAAGTGTTTCAAAAAACTAACTTTTTCACCCACAAGTGACCAAAGTTCGTGTTGCCTCGCATTTCGGTGCCCATCATACATCTAATAAAAAATTAAACAACCGAAGTAAGGGTTTTTGCAATAATTGGGAGTGCACACAACTTCTTAAAGGAATCTTTTGTGGCATTTTTCAAAACAAAATTATTGCATAAATTGATTAAAAGAGATAGGAAATAATTGTCAGACCTTAAATGTCACGACCTCAACATCCTAAGCTGTTGTATTGGACGTTTTTATCGAAAAAAGTATTATTGCATCATAACTACTCTAAAGGAAGGTTTTGGTAATTTAAAAAAAAAATTGCTTTGTTACATAAATTTATAGGAAAAGTTAAAAAAAAAACAAAGAAATGCTCGTGATTCATTTATTTAACAGCACCAAGCAATAGACCTATCATGAGACCAAAAGTAATCAGTGACACGCATTTTTAAGTGATATGACTTATAGTATTGCTTAGCGGTAAGCTCCACAGTTGCTGCCATCTCACGAGATTTATTTCATTCTAAACAGTTGCTTGACATGCAGCAGTTGAGCATAATTAGAAAGAGACATGCCCTAGAGGGGGCTGTATCATTAGAGAAGAGATGATTTTTTTTAAAATGAATTAATTGTAAGCTTCAGCGCAAAAAAAAATAAAAAAATCTCACTATCTTCTTCCACTGCATCGTCAGTGATGGATTTAGGCCTAGGGCGGCATAATTTGAAGGGCGGCATAATTTGAAGGGCGGCAAAATTTTTGAAATACCAAAATTTTAGAGCCAAAAAAAGTGAATACAATCAATTTTAAAAATTGGTTCAGATTAGTTTTTATAAAAAATTTTCTATAAAATATATTATAATTCAATTAATTAATTTACTTCTCAATTTGTATGGCTAAGATGTTAATTTTTTAACAGATCATAGTGTTTATCGAGTAATTTTCTTTACTTTTTGTTTCTTTAGTGAGATTAATCTCATGTGTATGAAGCGTTTTGAAACTACTAAATCTGAATAACTTCTCAATTTGTTTTTAGTGTGGAATAAAAATACCGTCAGGCGTTCAGACACGAATCAAAACAGTTAATACTTTAGCAGATTACGTTCCTTGTGCCGCCCACTCCCTTAAATTTGGTAGGATCATGTGCAGTTGAATCAGTAACAGAAGCAGTCGACTTCTTTTCTACTTTGCAAGAACTATACAATTTTTTTACTATATCTACACATCGTTGGGAGATCTTGGTGCAGCGTACAAATTTAAGAGTTAAGAGTCTTTCTCAAACTGGTTGGTCTGCTCGACATGATGCATGTTACGCATTAGAAAAAGAGTGGTCTGCAATTATTGATGCACTGGAATTTATTGCCAAAAACAGAGACAAGAAACCGGTTGCACGATCTGAAGCTACAGGATTGCAGCGAAAACTGCAGCATTTAGAAACAGCAATCCTAGTCATTGTTTGGAACGAAATTTTAGAACGTTTTAATGCTGCTAGTAAAAAGCGTCAAGATTCTCATTTTGATTTATCATCCGTTGTTCAAATCTATAGTTCTCTGGATCTATTTCTTCAAGAAATGACAGATAGACAATTTTCTGAATATGATAAAAAGCTAAAGCGCTATCCGGAGTTCACAATTATTATCGTTATGATACTCGTCGCACAAAAACCAGAAAAATTCAGCCAGATGAGTCACGGTTAAATGAAAGAACACCTGTTTCTGGACAGACATGAAAATTTTCGGACTAATATTTATTACCCTATTCTAGACACTCTGAGTGTGCAATTGGCCGGGCATAAAAGTGCATATGAAAAGCTCTACACAAATTTCAATTTTTTTGATAATATATCTGAAATAGATACAAATGAATTGAAAAACCTGGCCAATCAACTAGTCAGCAAGTATCCTGACGATTTGGCAGAGACGTTAGGCAATGAATGTATTCATTTACATTGTCCACTCGAAGATTCCTTAGCAAATACAGAAGATGTACGCTCGGCACAAAAAATATGCAATGTATTGCATTCACGGAGTATTCGAGACGTTTATCCTAATGTAGACATAGCTTTCCGTATTTTTTTGAGTATTCCGGCTACGAATTGTTCAGGAGAAAAATCTTTTTCTGCTCTAAAAAGGGTTAAAACCTATTTGCGTGCAAGCATGGGCCAAGATATACTTAATGCTCTTGCATTACTGTCCATTGAAACTCAACTAGTCCAAGGAATAAGTTATGACAACATAATCGACGTTTCTACGCGGAGCAAAACCAGAAAAAAGAAATTTTCAAATTGATTAATATTAAAAAAAAATAACTTATTTATTTGTAATGTTCATTAGTTATATTAAAAAATTCTATTTCCACAAATAAAGATATTTTTAAATAAAAATATTGGATCAAAAATAATGAAATAAATGTTTTAAAAAGGGCGGCACATCGAACGGGGTTTAGGGCGGCAGCAAGCCTAAGTCCGTCACTGTGTATCGTAACACAATTATAATTTTGTAGCAATTAAATAATATTAATTTTAATTTTGAGGAGCAAAAAAAAGATCATTCCATACATAATGAGTAGTGTGCATGTCATATATGAGGCCGCAATAATGTGGTTGCCGAAGAGTCGCCTAAAAACGATAAGCGGCCATGGTTATTGACACGAAAGTCACTGTAGCAAGCACAAGGTTTCCTCATCTTAAAATCCACAAGGATAACTAGCAACTAAAAGTTCTCTTCTTGCAGCTAAGGTACCAATATGGATACCACAAGCGTTACAACATAGAAAAATTTCTGTGCGAAATTTAATTTTCTTTTCTCTCATTTATTTTTTTAAGCGATATTTCTATACTGACATTGAAAATTGCATATATGTAATAGTGTACTAAGGTTCACATAGTGCAAATAGTAATAATAGTACAGGAGAAAAAAATTATAAATTTCTAATAAGAAAAATGTGCAATTTTCTCATTTTTTACTCGAATTTCGAAAAATGAAAATTTTGCAACCATGGTAGCAACCCCAGAAGTTTTTGTTTTCCCCCATTGAGAATTTACTCTAAAATGTGTACATTATCTAATTTTAACCGTTCCCGAAGAATTCCAGAACATGAGGTTATTTTGAACATGTCTAATGCACAGTAGCGTACCTAAAGAGGTGGAAGCGGGGCGAGGAGGCGGTTGCCATCAGCGCAATTCTTGAGTGGCGGCAAAATGGTCGTGAACAGTATATCATTTTGCAAGAGTTTTTGAAAGTCAAAATTTATTTTTTTTTTTGCTCGACAAAATTTTTCGATAGTGAAAAAAAGTTTTTATTTAGTTGACAAGGGCGCCAAATATGAACGGTACGCCTCTGCGTATAGGTCTGTTATTTGAAGTAAAGTGGAAAATTGGATCCATGTTTTTTGAAAACTGAAAGAATTGTTATGTGACAAAGTTTTTAAAATTGCGTGTCAAAGCATTTCTTAACTGCAGTTTTTGGAATAAGTGTACCATCAGTAGCGTGCCTAGAGGGGCCGAGGGTGTAGCTGCCTCGTGCACCAGGCTTTTTATGTACATATATTTATATCGACTTAAGCATCTAGGAAGTTAAGGGCATACATATATGTATGCTTACATATACATATACGAATTCTATTGCATCATTAAGTTTTTTTGCCAACTTTCCTAAGACCTATAGGCGGTCTACCGATCGCCCTCAAACGATCCGTTCCATAATTTTGAAAACTTTTTCTGAAACAGTAACTCCAATTATAAACAAATTCTTACTCAAAACCAATTTTCTTTTGTTAAAAACAAATTTGGGATTTAGAGGCTTAATATCGTCGAAATTTGCCAATTAAAAAAAAAAAGGCAAAAATAGTTGTTGTATGTTCCTGACTTTTGGTTCTAATAATATTTTCAAGCTCTTGTTATTTAAACCGGAGTGGTTCACCTGATAAGTCTAATGCATTGTGATTGTTGAAGTCATCATTGTAACTATGGGTACATATGTACGTCATGATTTCGTTTACTTGTAACTCGTTGGAATCACTATAGTTTCGATTATATCACGTTTTCGATGCACAGTTTCTCATATGAAGCTATGCAATTACTTCCACTGGGTCTTTAAGGTAAATATTTTTGAAGTTTATGCCAAATTTAAAAATTTGTTTCTCTTCATTTCACAACTATGTCAGAACACCATTTAAATTATAAATTAAACCATTAAAGAAAATTCCGCAAAACTTGCATGTCAGATTCCAGATAGTGAAAAACAGATTTTGAATAGCTCAAGGTTAAAATAACAGCGCAATGAGCAACGGCAGCATACCTTAATTTGGTACGCTGTAAATAGATGAATGATAATTACAAAGAAATTAAAATAAACGCGCTGTCATTTGTTCCAAGGACATGATATGACAGGACAAAACAGGCAGCTGGCTGAATCAACAGAGTTTGTTAACTGGAGCATAACGAAACATGTTGTGGAGCAAAGCGAATGGAATCCGCCTGATTGTGCAAATTGCGAATTTGGTAGATATGCGAACATGAAATGCCGCCAAAACTAATTTATGTATATTAAAATTTTGAGCTTCCGCAATATTGTATAATTAAACTCAGTGGTGGAAGGACGTACTACATATTATAATTTGATTACAAAATTGTTAGTTGAAATTTGGGTTGGGTGAATTTTTTTAAACAATTTAATGCAGTAAAATTTAAAAGTATATTGTTTTAAATACAGAGGCTTAAACTTAATTTTTGGACATACATAAGTGAAATTCTAATTGGTAACTCAATGACTTGGGTCTAATTTGTATTAAAAACAATATTTAAAATTGCGTTATTTTGGAAATGTTTTTGGAATTCTGAGTAATCCGCATAACAGCAGTGAATGAAGACTTTAATGATAGAGGGACAACCGTATTAAAAAGTGAGATCTACATACCCCTGAACAATTTTAATACTCTTGAATCATTGAATTGGACTTGGTTGTGGTTTCAAAAAGACGGTGCCAAATGCCCCACGGCCATGGATACCATGGACATATTGAGAGGCGAGTTTGGTGAGCAATAAATCACGCGATTTGACCTCACTAGACTATTTTTTTGTGGAGCTACGTGAAGTCTCTCGTGTACAGGGACAAGCCAGCCTAAATATCAGCCCTGGAAGACAACATTACAGCCGGCCAAAATGCTGGAAAAAGTATACCAAAATTGAAACTCACGGATGAGCCACTTCGACGTAGCCGCGGGCAACATTCACATGAAATAATCTTTAAAAAGTAAATGGATATGAATAAAATTATTTCATTCACTATTGCAAATTTTCTTTTCTTTTTTCAATTTTCAGAAACCAAACGCTTAAAAATTCACCCCTTACATGGTAACCCGACAAGAAACGCCCCTGATGTGGAAGTGCAATAAGACACTCTTCGTTGAGAAGAAAAACTCAAGTAACTGAAATCAAATGTATAAAATTTATTTAATTTTTTCTTCTCAATGAAGAGTGTCTTATTCCACTTCCACATCAAGGGCGTTTTTTATCTGGTTATCATGTAACGGGTGATTTTTTTTTATTTCACTTTTAAATTAAAGGGCAGCTATAGCAACACGTATGAGGATGGGCAAGAGAGTTTTCATTCGAAAACTTGCCCTTTCTGCAAGACATTCTAAGTCAAAAGTTGAAACATCATGCGCATTTCTATACTTAAAAAAAATTTTGCTCATGCTAACTGTTTCATTGAACTGCTTAAAAGTTAAGTTTCATGTTCTGAATACATTTTATGATTTAGCTACATTATTTGAATATGTGGTTTAGTATATCTGGAAAGCGGTTGATCACACGTAAAAAATACCTGCAAATTTTAATTTGCACCAGCCCATTGAGCGAACACATGAGCCACTGGGCCAATAAGCTTCCTGGTTTTGAGCCCATTAATAATTTAAGCCAGGATGACAGTAGCTACACCTTACAAATTTTGCTTGGTCGCTCGGTAGGTTTTCAACCTTCTTGGACAAACTAAAAAAGTCTCGAGTATCTTATGTAATTTTTAATTTTGTGATTATTTATTTATTATTTTATTGAGTATTCAATAAAAAACAAACATAAACCACTTTTATTCCCTACAGAATTTATGTGTGTTGATACCATTCCTTAAACACCTGGTTTTCATGAGTGTTCGGAAATCCGAATTTGTGATAGTAAATTTTACATTTTACTGCACTATAAGTCTCAACGTTGAAAATCTACGAATTGAACCAAGTTCTTAAAATATTGTGCCGTCGCACTTAAGGAAAGAACCTTTATAATATATGTAAACATGTTTGGGTTTCATTGAACTCTTTGCCCACAGGCAAGTACTTTTACATTTTTATACTTCAATTAGTTTTTTTTTTTTTGTTAAATAAAAATAGAAAATCTATCGGTACTAAACTTTTTATATATGGTATTACACAAAATAAATTCAAGCAAAACATATGTCACACGAAACGGAAAAACATGCTAAAACTATGTACGGATTAGAGGTCTGCGTGAGTGGGCTTGAAACGGCCATCAAATCACTTGCCCCATTGCTAAGCCTACCAAGCTTTTGTGTACGTAAATCAGAAATCAAATCAAAACAAGGGACAAATCAATCGAGGTGAGCGCTGCAGCCGCAAATGAAAATTTTTACAAATTCAAGCGATCGTATGACTTCGTACGTGACATATTCATGATTTCTATCACTCTTAATTCGCATTTTGTCTGTTGAGAAGCAGACTTGAGTTCAGTACACATTGGAAAACATGAACTAATTAAAACCGACGGTGTTCACGTTTATGAGGTTCTTTATGTTTCTGAAAGTAAAATTTTATAATACATTTTCTCAATTTTTTTTCTTTTTTTGTGAAATTTTTATTTGTAATAGCACAGGCTTACGAATATTTTTACAAATGCACATACACATATGCAAACAATACAAAATTGATTTAATTAGGGAAAGTTTGGCTATGCGAAGCGAAAATTCAAGATTGACTTAATTGTTTTTTATATTAGAGCGTTTTATATATAAGTTTTATTTATCAAAAAATTATGTTTTCTTTCTGTTTGAACACACTTTTAAACAAAAGATACGACACCATGTGATACAAGAGAAAACCAGCAATTGAATAAAGGATGATGATACACGCACACGTATCATTAGAATAGCAAATATTACGCATTGTCATTATCATGAGATTCCCCAAATCCATAAAAAGTAGAAGTGCAGTTTTAAGGAGAAATGTTGACTAACTTTCTGTTCACGTTTTAGAGCTTCTACTTTGTTCATGTTTCAGAGGAAGACCATGTTAAAAATACATTGTCCGCGTTTTGAGGATGTTCATGTTTTTGGGAGTTCACGTTTTCAAATGTGGATTGTCATGTGAAAATTGCTAAGTTTACTTCAACAGAAAATTCCAAGAATGTAGACACAAAAGTACATTTATCAAACGAAACAAAAGATGCTGGAGTCAATGTGCACTTTGTTGTTTGCATATGAATCGCATCATTTTTTTTTTCAAAAGATAAACAATGTCTTTGTTGTACAGCGGACTACAACGTACAAGCAAACGAAGCTAACTTATTCTCTTTGCATCGTTCTCTTATGTGCTACTGGTACTGAAGAGTTGCAGAATGTCACACATTCTGACGTCAGATAATGTTGTTTTGCGCAGACCTCTAGTACGGATTCTGTTTTGAATTCATTCCAGTTGAGAACGCCACTTGTAACAGTTCCAGATAATGTTGCAAGCAAAAAAAAAAAACAGAAAAGAATTGAACAAAACATGTTTTTTTCCTTTGCCATGTAAAAAGCGGTTGTGGTAACAAATCGATACGATTTGCCGCATTTGTTTGGACAACAAAATGATTGTAGTAACGTCACGTGTCAGCTTAATTCTATTCAAATATCATGCGGTTTAGAAAGAAACAATATTGCGCAGAATTTTAGATTTTCAAAAATATTAAATGTGCGCTATTGTAGTGAAGAGAAAATAGCTTTGCCGCAGTTTGAATTTAAAATAAGGAAAAAATCAAAATTGAATTGCAATAATGAAACAGAAAACCTTAAAGAATAACAGTTCAATTTGGTTTCCAAAAGGGTTAGTCTCCTGAAACTATGCTTTAATATGTGTCCTGCACATAGAACTTACATACCTCAAAACATTATTTTAAAAACAATTACTGCCAAAAACTTATTAAATTTAAACCAAAACATGTTGAGATCAGAGTTCATAATGATCATTTCATTTTAAAACTCAATTTTGTCAATTTTCGCTTAAATTGATGTGATTGTCAAAGTAAACAAAATTTCAACAAACTACGGAAAAAACTTTATTCTTCACATTCACGGCTAGCAAACTCATTGCATTCTGCTATCATTTTGATATCCTTTATACTCGATTTATTGATACAATGACAAGAATATTCAACAAAAAAAAAAAAATGCAACAACGACAACAAACGAAACAAAAACAATGTTGACACAAAGAAAAATAAGCTTTCTCATGGGAGTTGCTTCAACAAAATGCATGTTATTGCATGCATCAACATTTCATGATAATATCTATGTTTTCTTTGTTGTACAACATTGGTGTATGCAAATATTGTCCACAGTTTTTCCTCCCTTTTTTTTTCCTTTAAAATCACTATGATGGATATGATGCTCAAGTTAAAATCAACATAATTGAATCGCTTATTTTTGAACATACGAATATTTCAATTGAGAGTTGTTGAATACATTCGCTTTCACTTGTAGTGCAAATGGATTTACTTGAGAGCCTTGAAAAACAAAGAATATCGAGGACAATAGTTTTCAGTATAATTCATCTTTATAAATGTGACCACTGAAAACTCAACTTAACACATAGTCTACAGGGACGATTTGTAAATCAGTTAGTTGATTTGTGGAAACAGCCATTACCAAGAAAAAGAAACTCCGCGAAATCGGCTCACAAGTGGCCATCTTGACCACACTATAAAAGATTCAACCGTATTCCGATGCAAGCCAATTTTGAAGTTCTCACATTTATGACTCCAAAATGACTCTTTTTCAGGATGATTGTAATATGAGTCTTTTTTGATGTTTTTAGCTTCACACTCCAAGAAACTCTTATTTTGGAGTGTTTATGACAATTAACCACTGATGAATATTTAAAAATATATTGTTTATTCCAGATTAATATAGCACAGCTTGCGGAATGTAAAAGTAGAAAGTGTACTGAAAATAGTAAATGCAAGGTTGGGAGATAGTTCTGTAGCCTTATACGAGCTCTTTATTGGGCAAAAGCTCCTGGAAAAGAGTCACTAATGCTCCTCATGGCGATTGTCCAGTTCAGTAGAAAATGAATATTGCCTATGATTTTTGTATTAACTTCTTTAAAAGAGACAGAAAAGCAGGCTTCAAATGCCGTCAGCGCTGGAACACATGTGTTGTATTCGTCAAATCAATAACTGGTTCACTTAACAGTTGTCACTTAGCCGTACTTACATAGTACGACATGAGCCACTGAGGGATTCAAGGTGGTAAGATTCAAAAAAAAAATTTTAGTTTGTGGCTTGTTACTCGTAGTTTACGGTGTAATTTGATGAGTACAGGTAAGTGCCAAGAAACTTTCAATATTTCAAAAACGATTTATATATGACTCACTTCGGCCCTCAACGTTTACTATTAAAAAGCAAAATATAATGAGGCTCATATGGCCAATCTATTAAAAACCATTCCACGTTGAACTTTAACCAAAAAGGATTTAATTGCAAAAAAAAAAAACTTGAATTGGAAATGATTTGGGATGCAATTTACACTTGATAATTTTATATTTCTCAATTGGTTAATTGGAAGTTTGGGACAAATTTGGCCTACAAGGCAGTACAAGATTTCTTGGTATCTAACATACTCTGTATAGATGTCAAATATTGAAAAATATCTCTTTTTCAATATAGCGATCAGTTTAGATATCAATGCCTTCATTATAACGGCTATGCAGATATTTTATGTCTCATTTGCTGAACACAATAAGATAGAAACGGACGCGGCAGCCCAGCTCCTCTTGCTTCTTTCTTTTTTTCAGAAGCGAATGCAACAGGTAAATTACCAAATTGTATTCATTTGCCTCTTACTTTGGTTTTAAAAATATGGTCAACGTTTTTTATCTATGTACGAAGTCAGTCTCAAAAGTATCGGACCTTCGTGCATATTTCTCCGCTACTATTATTTTGCGTCATCGGGCTGGTGGTATGCTTCAAAATAGTTCCCATTTGATTGAAGAGCCCGTTTTCAACGGCCTTTCCCTTTTTGGAAGCAGTCCTGCAACTCGTTTTTCGGTATTGCCCTTAGAGCGTTCGTCGTATAAGCTTCTACTGTTTCATTGTCGCTGTCCTTGGAGCGGCTTATTTAATCTAATGAGCAACCAAAAGTCCCAAGGAGCTGCGTCAGGACTGTGGACGGATTTTGTGCTTTGTCAAATATTGATGCAAGAGGTCCAATGCATGCGCTGGCGCGTTATTGTGGTGAAGGAAAAATGCGACGGTTGAGGGCGCTAAAATTGTCAAGCGCAAAGATATGAAGGAAGGTCGGATGCTAAACTGAAATGTTATAATTTCGCCTAGATTTTATGCAATTTTGGGACATTCAGGCGAATCTGACAATCGGGCAGTAAAAATTAAATTTACAGCATTGAAATTTTATAAGGCTTAAATAATTGCAAAGCAGTGTCGCAATGATTTATTTATCAATATTATTTAAGCAATGATACATCATACTGGTAAAAAAGGTAAGAAAAAATCAAAAGATGGAAGAACAATCTTGCTAACTTACAAGCTACCGCGAACTACCGCGTCGATTAGGAAATAAAACTAAGCCTGCACAGATTCTGGTATCCTCATTTTTGCTGAGGTCGGGTGTGAAAAACCACACGTCATTAAAAACAGAGACAACTTTCTCCTCGCACGAATATCTGCTCCCGTACTCTCTGTAGCTGAAGATAAAACATCCTTCATTGAAAGAAAAAGACTAATGGGGTATGTCGCACCGAAAGGAATATGTAACAGCTCTGAAAAAATGTTTTAGGAATTGCAAAATAAGGCATTAAGAATATGATATTTTGATTACTCCCGAGACAAAGACAGGGAAACTTAATATACCTGCGTCGACTACAACCGGTCAATCTGCAAATTATACTGCAAGAAGTGCGTATATTGTGAGAAGCTCAATTAACTTTCATATATATATGTATACTCACTTAATAATATTCTCATAAACTTAATATTTTGTGTGCTTTTTATATACAAAAGGTACAATTTTATTGAAAATGTTTCATTGTATTCAGTAATCTGGATTTTTCCGAACTGTTTCTTTTACTTGTCCTTAATAAGAGTGTTAAGAACTTTTTAAATTAAATATATTAATATAAATTTTATTGATGTTAATTTTGTTCAGTAAGTTCAGTTAATAATATAAAACTTGAAAATATATCCAAAAAAACTTTTATAGCCATATTTAACAAAACATAGTTAGAAATTTTTCACACCCCACGTCATTGGCCGTGTTGCATTTTTGAACCTCATTGACGACGGTTTAATATATAAGTCCAATTGCCAGGAATCGCTATAGTAGGTATAGCCCAGAAATTCGCGGTAGTTTTCTGAAGGTGCTGTCTAGCTTGAATCACATCAGAATTGCTCAGAGCTTTCCAGATGAGTTTAAGTAGTTAGCACACAATTTCGGCAACACATGCTGCTGCGATTGGTTTTCGATGCAATATGGACAATAATTTATATTCAATACCTTACCATTCAAAGTTTTTAAATTCCCGAACGGACTACATCTATCCTACACGCAGCTTTGTGAAAAATGTTCAGGTGAAGTTTCCGAAGCCAGTTCACCGATGGGTCTAAGATGGCCTAGTAGTCTACTCAATAGACTCATCAATCTCTCAATCTTTCCATTTATCTGATTCAGCATGCGTTTTCCATGCTAAAGTTTGTTCGATACTTGTAGCCTACAGATTAGTGAGCTGTATTAATTCAGAGAAGAAGATAGCAATTCTCTCCGATGGCCAAGCCGCAATAAAAGCGTTGAGCTCGGTACATATTAAATCGAAGCTTGAAGAACAATGAAGAAAATAACTTGTTATTTGCTAGGACGCCAAGTTGACATTACTCTGATATGGGTTCCAGGTCATAGGAACATTGACGGCAACCTCACCGGAATGTGTTTTCACTATTCTCGCATTTCCTATCTGTAGCCGGAAGCCACTGGAAGTCTTAACAAACCTATAGAGTAGCCAGATCAATTTGGCCCTCTTTAAATAAACTGAGAACCACCTACTTACTGTCTAGAAGCCGGTTTGACATCGCAAGAATCACAGCGACCTGCATTGAACACTTGGCAACCGGTAAGTCTGTTGAAAGATTAGGTATCCCCTTCAATTCTTCCTGCCGCAGCTGCTTGAATGCAAGAAAGAATGAATCACTCGAGCATTTTTTTTTGCACCAGTGCTTTAGCAAGAATTAGGATAAGATGTCTTGGTAAACCTTTCTGACGTCAGCGAATTTGCTCAAGTTAAAATCGGATCTCTGCTCTGCAACCTTAATATAACTAACTGGACATTGCTATCTTAACATCCATCACTTCACCGGGTCACATAATGTGGTATTAAAATGGCATAATCAGGGCTACTTATGGCGCCAAGCCTTTTTGCTAGGCTAACCTGACTTAACTATATACTCATTTGTCCCGATCTTTCATCTGCTCAAAGAATTAACATGATTGATTTCAAATCATGACATTTTAATATTCCATTCTATTTATTGTTTTCAAATACTTATTTTACCATATTCATTTATTTGAAAATAAACAGAATCCTTTTTTTTTAGTACTGTGTCAACAAGTTACGATCAACACGACAACGTTCAGAAGATATAAATCAAAATCGGAAATGGAAGCACTTTAATGAGTCTTCTAGCAACTTGGAAACGAAAAAGGAAAAATGATTTCTGAGTACCAAACTTTGTCAATTTATTAAGCTAACGAGTTTAAAATAATAAAGGGCGCTACATATTTGCCGTTCCTCATGTTTAAGAATTAAACATTCGGTAGCATCTTGAGGCGGTGTGGGAAATTTTTTTGTTTTCTTTGACAACAAAATCGATTTATCTCTCGGTTAAGTTGAATGACTAAATTAATGTGGCACATAGCAGCGAATATTTAATCTACAAAGCAATTAGCGGAGTCAGTTTAGGCGATAACCATAAATACGCGTATCCAACAAAATAAATTGAAAGTTGCTGGAAAAACTCTTGTGAAAACAATTTAATTCATTCACGCTCGATTACTTTTGTAATTAGAAATACAAAATAACGTTGAATGAACAATTTCAGCAATTGGAATATCGATTTTTTTTTTGTGGTGGGTGTCGGGTGGTTGAAACAATTAATACAATAAATAATGAAATTATTTAGATTTAAGTCGCCATCGTTTCGTAAGTGAGTTCGCTTCAATAAAAGTGCTTCGGAAATTGAAATGTTAACATTATATCAATTTAACTCAAATTTTAAAATTACATTTCATAAAAAGTTTTTCACGAAACTTGTAAGATTAGATTGCTAAGGCTTAACCTATAATACCAGCAGACCGATCAAAGTTCGGTTTTTCGTTTTGAGGTTAAAAAAATCGAGAAATATGCAGTTTATTGAAAAAAGTTGAATATGATTGAATAACTTGATACATTTTAAATAGATTGAAAATGGTTGAAAAGCCGAAAAAAAAAATTAAGAAAGTTGTAAGAATAAGGTGGTTTTTAAGATTTTTATTTAAAGAATTGCAAAATATTAAAGTAGTCAAAGGTTGTCATGATATAAAAATTTTAAAAAACGTCAAAAGAGTTTAAAATAGTACTGAAAATGTTGAAGTGCGGAAAAAAAAGAAACAGATTGAAAAAAGTTGAAGGAAGATGGAAAAAATTTTGAAACTGGTGCAAAAGGCTGGCAAAGTCGGAAAAACATGGATAATGTTAAAAAAGTTGAAAAATGTCTAAACAGTTGAAAGACGTTGAAAAACTCGAAAAAAGTTGAAAACGCCGAAATAAATTGAGAGATGCTGAAAAAGTCAATGAAATATGGAAATCGTTGATAAAAGTTGAGAGAGGTTGAAATAGGTGAAAATGGCTGATAAAGTCGATAGTATATATATATATCAAAAGTGCTGAAATAGATAAATAATCTCCAAAAAGTTGAAAATTTTCAAAAAAGTTGAATGAGGTTGAAAAATCGAGAAAAATTTAATGACGTTGAAAAAGGCGATAAAATATGGAATACGTTGAAAAAGTTGAAATAAATAGAAAAAAATCGAAATAAATACGGAACATTTTGAAAAATTATGTATTAAAAATAGATTTAAAACACTAGTAAAAAAGTGAAACGGTTGAAAGTCGAAAAAATATTGAAAGAAGTTTAATGAGATTGAATAAGTCGGAAATGTTTGAAATATATTGAATAGAGTTGAAAAGCCGAAGAAAAAATCAAAAATGTTGAAAAAAGTTGAAAGAAGTTGAAAAATCAATAAAATATTGAAAATGACGAAAGTTGAATGCTGCAAAAAAAGTTGAAAAGAATTGAATGAGGTTGAAAGAAGTTGAGATTTCATAATATCACAATGCCTGATTTCAGTTTTTAAAACAATAACTTTTTTTAAGAAAATTTACGTCTACAAATCAAAAACTCACAATTATGAAGGATAAATATTATCAAATATGAGCTGATTTTTCCTTTGGCTTAAAGTTTTACTCTATGAAGAATCAAACCGTACGTTCAAAAATCTCGACCGACCCACTATCACGATTTCACCACATTGAACCAAAACAGAGCGAGTATAGTCATGAATAACACTGCAGCACGTGTGATATTGCGTTCCTTATACATTGACATGAAAGTTCTTGTTTGGAATTCGGTTTTCGGGAAAGCAACTTTGTATACCACATAGCACATCCATATCACAATGCCCGAAGTTATTCTACTTGTGACGTTCAAAGTGAAAGTCAAAAAAAAACTGTAAAGTTGAGTTTTTTAAAAGTTTTTAAAATTTTTTTTGGTATGAAAATCTTTCCATACTTTTACAAACAAAATTCTCTAGAATCTTTTATTTTCATACATTTTGGAATACAAGTATAAAAATTTCAAGTTTCAGACATATGAACCTCTTTCGTGCACCCTGCTACACATGTCGGTGTAACGTATGTAACTAGGTAGCGTCATATTCAAATAAAAATTTTTACGATCCCAAGAAAATCCATCGAGGAAATGTGTTATTCAATACCTTCCTTATGCTATTTCATGGGTTGAATAGTTATAAGCTTCCATGACATACGAGATATGTATGTAAATCTTGACCAATTTACGTTTTCTCCAGAAAGAATGGTTCTTATGATGAAAAAACTTAAAAAAAAAAAACATTTTCATAGCTTAAACCTCTTGTATTTACATTGCTGTCCACATTAAAACAATGAAAATATAACTTTTTAATTGTGGTAACAACCACTAAAATCAGTTTATCTGAGCTAAGACGATAATGCATAGCGACAATAGCAGAAAATATCCCTTAATATCTTTAGCTAAGGAAAAATCAAGTTACTACACTTAACCTACAAAGAGTTTGCCACTTTTATTTATTTCTATTCCGAGCACGCAGCGTTAATCAAATTATGGCTTAAGTAACCCACTGCTGCAGTGTGAATAAAGTCTAATTATCTGCGCAATTACGTCGTATTAAGATGATTCTTCATCAAGCGGAATCAGGATTAAGCCTAATTTCATGTCTCTTAGGAATTAAAAAGCCTTTGAGTAGACTTTTGAACATCCTTTTCATAATAAAATTAGTCGCACAAAAAATTGGTACTAACACAACTTCCTATGGCATATTTTTGGTTAAATATTTTGTCATTTCAAACTTAAAGATGCGCAATGAATTTTAAGTAGGTAATTGAAAGAAAAATTAAACAAAATCAAAGTTTAAATTGCTTTAATTTTTAATAACCTACTCGGTGTGAGGCAGCGAGTTTCATTCTGCCATTACTTTCAATGTAGGCCAAAAATCACTTTGTCACTTTCTTTGTGTACTTCCTCTTCTCATGGCTGTGCGTTTAATTCTTCTTTATCTCCTCGAGCATGACTTTACCAAGTTTCGCTTATAATCCTTAATGTTCATTTTAGTATTTTATTCGATGGCATTATTCGTCGTTTTCTTTTGAAATGATTTTTCACCCCTTTGCTTGGGTTGGAGGAAGTGGCGGATTATGATGAGAAATGGAAGCCATCGTGTGAAAATTATAAGTTAGATAAAGTTTGTCGGTCTTATTTCGAGGTCATATTGTTATTATTGGCAGCAAAATGTGAATTCTTTTATTTTTTCTAGATGTTCTTTATGACATAATGAAATATTCACAATGAAAAAAAAATTTACTAATTAATTATTGTATTATCTGCAAACCAGTAGGAAGTAGAATAATGCAAATATTAAATAAGTGGGGGGAAAAAAATTAACAGCCTTAGGGGCGATTGCAGGATTGAGCCTTGGCGGTTCAAACTCACCAACCCCAAAATTTGAAAAAAAAAAAATGCAAAATTTGTTATCCCTAATGAATCTTCTGCAAATTTTTTGCTTATTTGTTTTGACAGACTCATAATTTATTGAGGCGAGTAATTCCAAAATTCATTAAATATGAAATGTGAAGAATTAAATATACAGTTCTGTTCTTTTTGTCATACCATACACAGAGTGTATATTCACTTTCATATGTAACGCAAGGAAGGGGACGTGGCAGGTATAGAAAGTATATATATTCTTGATCAGCGTCAACATCTGAGTTGATTTAGCCATGTCCGTCTGTCTGTCTATCTGTGGGTCTGTCCGTGGAAATCACGTTTACGAGAAAACTAAGCAATGTCAATTAAAAGAAATTTGGAGCGCAATGTTTTTGGCATTAATAATGGGCAAAATCGGTTCAAGAACACACCTACCGCCCATACAAATAAAACATTCAAAACACAGCATTGAGAGAGTTATTTGATGTTGAGCAAACAAATTTCTCAAAAAGGCTAGAAAATTTAGACAAGCTCTTAAAAAAAGTTAATGACTTTAAACTAAAGGGCGTGGCACTCTCATGCAAGTGAAAACTTATACTGAGAAAATTATTGAAGGTAATGAACTCAAACTTCACACAAATAGCACGAATGATTCAGAAATGTTGTGGCAGTTAGTGCGTAGCATGCGGCGCTGAATAGCTTCGGAGCGTGCCTCTTTCTCCCCCCTCCCCCCCTCCGCTCCTCACGCACTTACATAGTGTATAATAAATGGCGGGTAAGCCTTCATTAACTCTTATGAAGAACTATTGTGGCTAGCAAGGCCGGTGTTGGACATACATGAGCCGCCTCTGAAGGTCGCTCACTTACCCTAGCTTTTATGTAGAATTACCGTGGCTAACGAAAGTAGTGTTTTATAAACTAAGGAATATGAATCCTATCTTCGAGCTAAAATAAAAAGGTGAAGTTGGTCCGAGTGCAAAAGTAATGTCATAATGAGAAATAGTACCCATTTCGTTAGAAATTGAAAAAATTTGGCTCTGCTGTCATAGAAAGTTGACGTGAAATGTAACATTGATGACATTAAGATGAAAAAGAGTGGAAACACATTTGTGTTAACTTTAAGGCATTTTGAAATGTTGCTTGCGAAACCTCTGGCTCCAAATCGGTGATTCCTTCAACAATGTTGGCTTTCAAGACTTGCAAGGTTTGTAGCTTGTTATGATAAACGCAAGATTTCAAAAACCCCCAAAAGAGGAAGCCTGGTGTAGTCAGATCTGGCCGGCAAGTTGATATCGCCAAACCGAAAGATCACACGGCCCGGAAATTGGTGTTTCAAAATCTCCATCGTTGCCTGAGTTGTGTGAGCGGTTGATGCGTCCTGCTGGAACCAAAACTGCTCGTGACCCAACAGCAAATTGGAGTAAAAAAAACTTTTTTAATATACGTCTGTAACGCTATTCAGTTACAGTTACGGTGCTGTCAATGAACTGCGAATGCCTCACCAAACAGTCACTTTGAGGAGATGCAATAGCTCTTTGTATATTGCATGTGGATCCTTCTTGCCATAGGAAATGCAAATTTTTTTATTCACTTAACCATTAAGTAGAAATCGACGTCGTCGCTCATTAAGATTTTTGATACGAAATCATCCTCCTTTTGCACGAGATTTAACAAAGCATGCAGTAATTTAACTCAACTTGACGGTCAGCAGGCGTGACGGTTTGCTGATTCTATGGGAATATCTTCAGCTCTTTTTCCAAAACTTTCATTTTGTGCATCATTGTCTCGGCCACTAAATCGATAAAACAGTAATTTCGCGTTCTACAGGTGTGTAATCGCTACATTGCTTGTTGTCAACTAAGTCTCCATCTGTCTTCAGCAGCAATGCCAAAGCACAATAACATTTGACGCCATTTGCAAAACTTATGGCACATTCACTTTATGACACTATTTTTGCCCCACTTTGTATACATACACTTGACCCAAAAATAACATATTTTCAGGTCAGTGACGTCGTTTCACCAAAACCTTCGGGGGAAGGGAGGTGGCGAAAATTTTAACTCCACCACTATTAGATGGTTTCATTGAATTGATGTATTGAATAATAACTAGAATCAGATCCTTGGGGGGCCAATGTCTTCCCCAGCCCTACTGAATTGACGACACTGTTCCAGGTCAAGTTCATCAGGGACGTGTATCGTTTTCCGAATAATTACCAAATATTTCGTGTAAATTTGCCTTCAAATTGATGAAAATTATCAAACTCCCAAATATAATTTGTGTCGATAAAGTCCTTATTTCATTATTTTTAGATGGTTATTTCATTTAGAGTTACATCTTTGTAAAGTAGACCGAAACATTGGTTGTTATTTTATTTATTGAATAGGAGATCATATCATATTTTGGGAGAGTTATTTAATTTTTTTAACTTTGGGTCTTGTTTCATGTTTTTTGGCCATAATTTATTGGGATTTTTGCATTGGGGCTTATTTCGCTCGTGGTAAGCAAATGTCTCATAGGATCATAAAGTTGTCAAAAAAAAAGATTTTCCCAGCTCCAATATCCATTCATACAAAAATACAAACTAAGTAAAATTAGTATGTTTGACGTTGTTCGAAAACAATCCAACAATATTCTATAATTTTGAGATAATATCAATACTTATACTTATACTGAAGGCTATGTTATTAATCCGACGGAATAGGAATAAATTGACATAAATCTAGTTTCTATCTCTTAGTGAATGTAATTTTTAATGTGTCTGTAGTAGCCGATAATATAAAATGGAACACATCGCATATTTAAAAAAATATAAATAAAATTCCATTTTGTAATTAGTACCGTGTGGTGTGTGTAAATAAATATATATTTTTTATATTTTTAATAAGTAAACATTGTATGGAAGTGCATCCACATTAAATAAACAAAGTGCTCAAACAAACGCTGGAGTTTGAACTTTTATGAATTAATTTCGTGTTATTTTAGGCCAGACCAAAACTCAAATACCCTACCCTACTCACAAATTGAAGAAGTTTATTTGCATTGAAAATTTGAAGTCAGTATTTTATCTAAATTTATTATGAAGCCCTTGCGAGCACTACACAGATACCACACGAGTGGCTGAAGGTAATAACGATAAACACTGCCGAGGTTGGTTCCGTATGATATTATCTTGCAAATGCCACATCAGCACAATGCAAATAATTATCAAGCTTTGTGCTGAGTTAACCTGCATCTGATGTTTATTGATTCAACATTGTTCATAGATATTGCTTATGGGTAGCTATCCTCTTTCAAATAATGCTCTAAGATGATGAATTTGAAACCGTGATCCCCACAACGCAACAAGTCTTAATGAAATGAAAAAAATTCTTTTTGTTGTGGTAATTTTGTATACAAGGTACCAGGATCTCACAAAAAATTTTAAGATTTCAGATACTTTAAGTTATTTTTGTGGCATTAAGGCAAAACAGGCTAATTCCATTTCTGAGTAAAATCCAAATAGCCGTGTCATTCCATTTATTTTGAGTTAAAGTTTAATTCTTTAAGCAAATTAGACGCTTTAAACAAAAAAAATCCACAGTATTTCTGGAATTTCTTTATTATTTATTTTCGATATATCCGGAAAAACCAATTACTTTAAAACTTTGAACATTAATATCTCAAAATCATTGAAAATGGCGGTAACTCGTTTTGCCTTAGCACGTACAGATTTAGAATCAGAAAAAAAGTTTATGTGGAAAAAAAATTTTTTTATCGAAATTTTGTCAATTTCCAATAAGATCCAACAAGAGGTTTCAACTTTGTTTTCTAAATAAAATACATAAAAATCAATGTATTGATGCAAATATTTATTTGGAATGATAGTTCAGTTCCTAAAACTCAATGTTTAAAAAATAATTTTGTTGAAATGTTGCCAACGAATAGTTCTTAAATGGTGCATTCTGTGGGCCCAATATTCGACAACTCTTGCGAGCATATCGACAGGTATTCCTTAAATAACACGAGATATGTTGAATTCCAAAGCGTCAATAGCTTCGGGTCTGTCGACATAAGCAAGTGATTTAACATATCCCCAAAGAAAGTAATCCAATGGCGTCAAATCACATGATCTTGGTGGCCAATTAACAGGACCATTTCTTGAAATGATGTTTTAATCGAACCTTTTCCTTAATAAAGTGATTGTTTCTCCAGCTGCATGGCATGTTGTGCCATCCTTTTGAAACCAGAGGTCGGCTATAACAATATCCTGAACTTTTGGCAACAAAAACTCATCGATCATTGCTCTGTAGCGAGCACCATTGACCGTAACACGGGCTCCATCAGCATTTTTGAAGAAATACAGTCCGATCATGCCTCCTGCCCACAAACCACACCATACCAAACAGTACATTTATTGGGATACATTGGAAGCTCTTGGGTTGCTTTTGGTTGTTCATCGGCCCAAATATGGCCATTTTGCTTGTTAACGTAGCCGATCACAATTTTTCGATAAGTTAATGGATCAATTTGAAGTTGTTGTAATGCCGATAAACCGAAATAAAAATGTAAACCAATGTCAGCCGGCTTCAATTCTTGTACGAGCTGTATTTTATAGGCCTTCAGACCAAGATAACGCCTCAAGATACGATACAATGATCAATAAGAGATGCCCAAAGCTTGAGATCGGCGACGAATCGATTGTTCACAGTTTTTACGAACACTCTCTGCCACTGCAGAAATATTTTCAACATTACGGACTGCATGGACTCTGCTAGAATGATAAATGTAAAATAGTGTAAAATTGGTTCGAAATTTGGTGATGGTGCTTTGAATAGAGCGCTCAGTTGGACGCTAATAACGACCAAAATGATGTTGAAAAACTCTATAACATTCTCTAACTGATGACTGATCTTGGTAGTAAGTTTCCACAATTAATAAACGTTGTTCAGGGGTAAGTCTATTTGTGATAGAGTCGTATTGAACACTACACATGAACGTCATATGACACATGACAGTCAAAACAACCCAATTGGAATTGGAGACCTCGTATTGGATCACCCAAGCGTGTCAGAGCATTTTTCTCAGTGCACGTTTTTCGTAAATGGTATGCAGCATAATCGCGTCAACTGCACAAAACCATACTTGTGACCGGAGCAGTGAAAACGAGAGGTTTGTCGAAATAAAACGTTAAAGGGGCTGAAATAACTCATGCAAAGAATTGAGAACATTAATATGAGCTAATAAGCCCTTCTCTGTTTAGCAGATTTTTGGTCAAGCAATTAGTTTATTTTTAAATTAATAACAAACACGTCTAAAAAAATGTCGAACGGTTACTTCTCCGCCACTACATCCCGTATTTTTTGATCTGGTTATCCACACTTTGTGAGACACTCTTCAGCATTCCTGTTTTGTTACTTTTTTGTACTACCCGCTTGGAAAAGCCGATTTATCGAAAAAGTCTTAAACAAAACTACACTTGTAGTTTTTTCTGGCATTTGTTTTCGCTTCAACATCGCTTCCATACATATGCGGTGCTGCACAGACAACGAGCAGGCACTCAAAGAGCTTAAAAATGATAACGATAAGGCGCTTAAGAAGCATAAAAATACACACATACATTTAATTGTTAACACATGCTAATCATTGCTTGTGGTAGTGGACACCAATAACTGAATTCGTTTTTCCTTTGAATACAAAAGTTCTTCTCGTTGCACCACGGCGTGCCCAGCTAAAATCATATGTGCTCTTTTCCCATATGTGCTGAAATGGGCAACACTAATCTAGAGAATTTCGTACGAAAATTTTGGTATTTTGATTATTTCTATTTTTTTTTTTTGTCAACTTAAAATGTCAATTTTGGGGGTCAAGACTCGACGTTTTTTTCGAATGATCGCCATTTCCACAAAAATTAAAATTAAAAATTTTTCAAATGTCGTAAAAGATTCTCTAGGTATACTCATCTAGTTTAAGCCTGGTTGTATTGGCCGTAGCTCAACATTTTTGACCCCTTAATCCGCTGACCAGTGTATTGGATGATTGGTTGTTTTGGTTGTAAATGCCTAATTCCACATAAATACGTTAAATCATTTTGAAAATGAGTTTCCATCATATATCAACTAATTAAAAACATTTTAGATATTCAGCTTGCAAATAGGAGCTCCAAAATGTTGAAATATGCCAAAGTCAAATTCTGGCTTATTAATGTAAACTTATTTGCATGTTATATTGTATTGGACTTTGCCAGCAGCAACATTTACACGTTTACATTTACGTACATGTTCTATTTATATAAATTTTTTATTTTTGTAAAAAAATATAAAAGTTCGCGAGTTTAGTTAAAACAGGATGCCTGTAATTGCATTGAGTGAATTTATTTACATTGCACACGTAAAACTTCAAATTGTATTCAATATGCAACGTGCCGCAGGTGAAAAAAACAGCAAAGGATTTTCCAATGCAGATATAAAAGTTTTGGCAAAAAAGTTTTAAATTTTATTTATATATTTGATTCATCCAAAAATAGTGTCGATGGTGTAAATTGTGGTTTTTTGGCGGAATTGTAAATATTAACAGATTCAATAAATTTGCTTTTATGTAGATTTTTAAATTTCACGAGTGCGGCATACGAATTTATTTGAATAAAAAGAAGAAGTTTCTAATGAAATACATCCGCAATTGTTTATTGCTTGTACAATCCTGAATATCAGCGTAATATCTCTGCTCGGTTTTATTTTTTTATAATTAGGGGCACTGCTACTTCCGAGTAAATTTTTCAGTGGAAGATTTTTACAACCAAATTTATTCACTCATACCAAATTTCACTACAATTGCTGACATAGCTGACTAAGTTAGCCATTTACGAAATTTATTCGTACGTGTGGTGGCACGCCTACATGGTATTTTTCCAACTTTTAGTTCAGAGCTACCTAACAGCGAGTGGTCGTTAATTTTAATTGCTCCCATAACTGACTTAAAATCACATTTTCTATTTCTTCTTGTGTATAAGATGTGCCGCACCCACTTATAGTACCCGATATCAGCACATCAAATTGTATTATGAACACTTTCACAGTATAATGAACATAACACTGAAAGTTTTTTGTTTGTATAAAGCTGCCACGCCCACCGCTACTATTTCAACCACTTTTGCTTTAAAAAAAATCTGAAAAGATGTAAGTCTGCTCTATTAAATTTTATAACATAATCTTTACTCTCTTATTCCTTTCAAGAAATTTTTTTTGAATTCCTAAGCCTATCCTAAAATCGCAAAAGCTATTATGACTGTTTCCGAAAAAAATAAATTCCAGACCGACAATTAATACTCTGATAACTATATTATATAGATATCTGGAATCCTCCTTTAGAGCCGCCGAGGAGTGCGGTAAAGAACACATTTCCTGCCGCACTTTCTTCGTGTTCCACTGACGCCCTGTAATATTTATTTAAAGGGTTCCATTAGCTATCTTCATTTGAATTTTAATTTTTTTTTTTCATTAAAAAGATCCTTTTTTGCTCGTGTTATTTATTTTAAGAGCGAATATTTCATAATAATAAAAATTTCGTTTATTGTAATACTCCAGTTTTATACATCTTGAAGACCTTATCGTTAAAAAAAATACATATTGCATATCAGAACGTTTAATTGCTCCTGATAATACTTTGAAATAATTTTTTGGACATTAAACGGACCATAAATATACACATATGCACCATACACGGTGAGTTTTAACCACATTTCAATGGCGAGTTTGACAGCTCCCGCAATATGACTCGGGCATGATTTGTGGTATGGTTTGAAAACCATATCTACGAAAAAATCAAAATATTCCCTTGACACCTTTTCACGTATAACTGTGGATATAATAAATTTATCCATCTACTTGTAACTTACAGAAAAGGATATCTTAACTATTGTATAATGAGGCAAAGTTTATTTTTTTTAAGTAGACGGTAATTTCTGAAATTACTGCTCTGATTCTAAAAATACTTCTAAGTATAGAAAGCTACACTATCCTTGATACAAATTAGAGTGAAATGTAACAAGTTACTTCAAACGCTATATCTTCGTACCTTGAGTCTTAAAATTCAGTGATAGCATGCAACTGCAAGCACCTCATGAAATATGGACGCGAATACGCAACGGGGCGTGGCACTTTCTATACAAAAAAAACACTTTGAACTCTATATCATCGTACCTATGATAGCTTGAGTCTTAAAATTTAAAAATAGGATTCAAATGGTCTATGTCCCGCACCTCGTAAAATATGGACGGGATTAGAAAACGGGACGTGCCACTTTTCATGCAACAAAAACGCTTAAAACGGTATATCTTTACTCCTGTGCTATCAAAAGTTTCGAAATTTGGTGTTAAGATATATATAACTTATGTTAAGAAACTCACAAGATATGGATGGAAATCTGGAACGTTTTTCATACGATAAGAACACTTAAAACGCTATGCCTTCGCTCCTTTGATAGCAAGAGTCTTAACAGTTCGTACTCGGATGCATATGGTCTATGCTAAGTTCTTCGCAAAATTTAAACGGTATTCGACGACAGTTCGTGGCACCTTCCATGCGATATAGACAAATAAAACGCTATGTATGGTAACTTATGGAGTCTTAAAATTTGGAGCAAGGATGTATATTGTCAATTCTAAGAACCTCATGAAATGTACCCGCGATAAGACAGCCCCGTTGGAATTTTCCCTACAACAAAAACACTTTAAACTCTATATTTTGGCATCTACAGTTGTGGGCGTGACTACTCCCATACAATAAAATCACTTTTATTGACACTTTTCGTAGTTATACCAAGTGGTGAATGGACCCAATTGTCTCCAGAAAGGTTTTGCGTAAATATAAGTGAGATTGTACAAGGGGAATTGAGCGGGCAAAGCTGCGGGAACAGCTAGAGTATCAGATATAGAAAAGTATTTGTATGCTAAATAAATATCACCGCCTGAGCTTATCTAGCTATGTTCGCGAGACTGAAAACTGTCGTCCACTGTCACAATTAGTGATTTAACTGATTTACGGCTTTGGAAATACTGCCATACAGTTTTCACTCGGTTTTATTTAGTTTAAAACTCGCACTCATGGGTGTACAATCGTCGTAATGACAATTTCACCTAGGATGAACTAATTTATCTTGATAAAAAATTTATTATTTCAGGACAAACTAAGTAGTTTGGTCGAGGATTAAAAAGTTTTTTTATAAATCCAATGTTTTCTAGTTGGAGCTCTCATCGAATAAACGTCAATTGTTGTTGAGCTGAGCTCTCCCGTGAAGCATTTCTAGCTAGAAAGATTAGACAAATACTTTTAATTTAAGGATAATTATTTCAGAAGAGCGCTCAAAAAAATTTTTAAAATTAAAAAGGACCATGGGTCAAAAATAAATGTCGTTCATAAATTAGACCTCCTGTAAACTAATTTTGCGCTCATGTTTAAATAAAAATAATTGTATTGCGTCAATCGATGAGGAAAAGTCGAGAAAAAAATCGGACCGCAAAAAGTAGAGTAACAGCCAAGTTCGACGGTAAAAAACTGAAAGACAAAAATTTTGAACGAGAAAAGGTTGGAAATAAAAATTGGGGTAATTTTTGAGTGGAAAAAATCTCATTAAATTTAACACATTTTAAAGGCATTTGGACTACCACCTTTTATTATACAATATATTCGATGACACATATTATAAGAAAATCCGAAGGACTTTTTCTTTAAGTAAATTTTTAGTCCCGCTTAAACTACCATTTAATTTAGTGCGGAAAAGTTACGGAACACAAGCTAGCGCAGGAGAAATTGTCGACAGACTTGGAATAATAAGCGTGGCTTTTTTCATAAATATAAGCAAAAATCTTAAAATATTTATGGTACTTTGGATTAAAATATTTAGATGTCTACTGATTAAGATCAGTGACTTTGTCATATTTTTTCTAACACATACGCCTACAAAAACCAAAGCCTTGAAGTTGGAAGATGAGGTAGCTACCATTGCATATACTTTAAGGTGCCGCGGTCAGAATCGCCCCATCACGTCTGTTGGAGAGAGATATCCTATTCTAAATATGCGCACAAAAATGTTTTTGTGTGCGACAGTATGGCACATAACCTTCCAATTTCAATGCTTTTATTATGTAGCTTCATGTAATAGTAAAAAGATGAACACGCTTAATAATATCCGGAGATCATAAGACCGTCAGAGCAAAAATACTAAAATAGATGTTAGACCTTAGATCATTTAAACGTCTATATGACATCACCCTTACCAGACATAGTCTATAGTTTTTAGAAGAGTTTTGTAAGTTGCCGAAATTGGCAATTAAATTTGATTAAAACTCACCGTGCATAGCAACAATTATTGCAGTTTGTAATTAAGTCAGTTGCAGTTAGATGCACTTGCAAGTTGCTATTTGTACTGGTTGTTGTCTGGTAGTTTCTTAATTTGGTCTCTTTTGCTGGTTCGTCTAATGACTTAAATGTGTTCATGTACATTTAACTAATTAACTTTTCAATAAACTTTTGCGTTACTTTAGTTGGAAAAACTGGAAACTTTTGGCTATGTTTACAACATCATTTGGTTATGAACTTTCAAATAAAACATCCATTTAATTTTAAGTTAGCAATTAAAAAATATTTTAGCATTCATTCATATTTTAATATCCATTTCATTTTAAGTTTACAATTTAAAAATATTTTAACGCAATACTTGAATTTAATCACAGTTTTTAATATCAAAGGTTTCTTAAGTTTTAAAAGTCATTTGTTCTTAATTACAACATAAATCAAGACAACTAGTGTGCCTTGACGTTTAATTCGTTGTGATAATCACAACTTCCTTGGGCACAAAACTTCAACGCAGGCACAGCTGTTGCTCTTGCACGTGCTTCATCCGTCTTGATCATAACGCTGAATCCTGGCAAGAAACAAAAAAAAAACTTTAACTGCCGGATTGTATTTCCTTCCATCAGTTGCAAAGTTTTGTCTGTTCTTTTTCATAGTGATTATTATATCTCAAGAATTTCCTGTAGTCAGCCTAACGTTATGAATTAACTCAAACTTCCTTTGCAGATGTGTCCTTAAGTGATGCAAATTATTGATTTGTAAGCATTAGAATACAGCATGAAAGTTATGGTTAAGTTGTCTCTTTATTAGTTGTAGTTTCATTGAATTTCATTTGCTGATGAAAGTGGCGTCTGTAATTTAACTCGCTTATTTGTGACGGAATTAGCGAAAGTTGATTATACAGAAAAAATTAAACGAAAAACCACTAATTGTAACTTTCTATGAGTGCCCAGTGACTTATTAGCGAGTCTTATAACACTGCTGGCTCGTGACTCTAACTCCGTGACTGCTGAGTGAAGAAGAAAACTAAGTTTTTTATGGTTTCCAAGATCTTTCGGATGCTTTAGAGAACTGTAAGTATTCACCATTCCTTAAAAATTTAATGTATACAAAAATGATGGTGAAAAAATTCTCTGGCCAAAGCCGAATTTTATTTTCTTTAAGTTACTATCAATAAACAATTTATTAAATAACCAAAACGTGAATTGGTTTATGCTGCAGCTTTGGTGGTTGGCAAAAGAGAAGGAAGCATTTAATATTGGGGATGATTAAGTAGAAGAAAATAATTTAATGGTAAAAACTTTAATATAAACAATAAATAAAAGTTTTATCGAAAATAACACAATAACTGGAGAAGCTTGGAGCTTTGGCTTTGACATAACCAAATTTTATTCTTTAATTTTCTACCATTTACATTCTTTTACAAAAGTGCCATTAATTTCAATATCTGTATTAGTTCGATGAGCCCGAGACTTCAAACATCTCCCAAATCGTTTTGTAGGAATATCTGAATTTTTTCAATAATTGTCTCAATACTCTGAATATTGTAACTGAGACTTTCCTCTTCAACAATTAACGTAAAACTTCTTGTGAAGTGTTTGGTTGATGATGGAGGGACTACAATACCCCTATCACAATTGTGATGATTTCACAGCGACTATGCGACACCTCGAGCATCTTGTAATGATTTCTGTATTCTAGTACCAGTTCCAATGTATCTCTATGCTTGTGAAGTCATAAAGGCTGCCTCACTGTCTGAACAGATTTTCATGAAAGCACCTGCTCAGCAATTGGCCAAGAATATAGTTGTGTATCGCTCTACAGGTATTGATCTTTTCCAAGTAAATAACGACATTGTAACCATTATCCATGACAGATAAGTTCATGTAGATAATAATGTCGTCTGAGCTGAAATTGAAATTTCCAAGCCCTAAGCTAGATAGCTTAATGGTGTTAGTAAATATATGACTAGGCTAATCGAACTAACTTAATGTTGCTGATAAAGCAGTGATTTTCTTGGAGTAGTTCGTATGTCACCTCTGGTACAAATATATCCCAACGGAGGTTGGCAAGTGTGTCAGTTGAGTTCTGCACCACTTTAGAATTTTCATTTATTCCAAAACCATAAAACGAAAGGTTATAAGGGTACTGAGGTCTGATTTAAACTGATGTCATAGTTCAAAGAGAATGACTTGCTTTTTATGTTAGCAATGCAATTTTTATTACCTTTATAACAAATAATGTGTTTTGTCTTCTTTATCGTACAGGTCGTAAAGGAATTTATCATATCAAATTTTTGAGCCTTAAGATTTTAAATGCAGTAGATTTGAAAAATGGTTTGAGTCTTCAAAATAATTTTGGGAGTTATGACCACCCACAACAATGAACATAGCATCAATGGGTGTTATGATCGCTTTTGCCCTTATTAAAGGTTTTTTAATTATTTGGGTTCGTATCTTTCAAATTTTGTAGATTTATGTTTTCGTTAGAGCAGTAGCTTAGGAGAAAAGGGAAAAAAATTTTAGATCTAGCTACTTAGGTAGCCTTGCATATACATATTCCGTAAGTATTGGAAAAAACTTACGAGGCTTTGGCAATT